>BSBM01000101.1:20611250-21940000 GCA_027924585.1 Larix kaempferi | reverse complement strand
GAAGACCCTCCTCATCATCATCAAACCCTCCTCACGTCATCATCACCATCATCACCATCACCATCAACATCTCCATCATCATTGTCATCCCTCCCTTCCTCATCAACACCTCCATCATCATCATCGTCTCCACCATCATCATCATCATCATCATCATCATCATCTTCATCACCATCACCATCACCATCATCATCATCATCATCATCATCATCATCATCATCTTATATCCTCTTTATATCCAAAATTAGACAAGCTCCATATGACGATGAAAACTATTTAGATAATGTTGATGAAGATGAAGATGATGATGACATTTAACCCCATAACTTGCCTATAATCCCTATAACCTTTAACTCTTAATCAACAATCCTTATAACCCTAACCCCTAAACACCTAGAAGCACTTAAATGCACTTAGGGATTATGGGTTAGAATAGGGCCTAAAGGATTTTATGGGGGAGGGTCTCTAGGAATAAACCGACACATTTAGATTTGTTAGGTAATAAATGCAATGAACGTTACTGTTGATGCCCCAAAAATTGTAGCATCAAACAACAAGGGATTCTCCCCGGTAAGCAAGCCCAATTAGATCACTCACCTTTTGGTGTGGGGAATCCTTCCGGTTGACGGTTCCGGCTACCGTGTAAGATTTAAAGATTTACTTTCTTTGCACCGGTTGTGGCCCAATCCACCATTTATGTATTTTAATTTTAAAGATGAGATGCAAGTGTTGTAATCTAATTGCAGGTTGTAAAAAAATATAATCTAAAACTGTTTTAAGCAAATCTAATCTATCCTAGTAAGGAGAAAATTTAAAGAATGAGTAATAAACTAGAAATGTAACCAAGAATCACACAGATAACTGCTAAATTGAAAGGAAACATTTACAGAAGAAAATAAAGATTAACAAAGATAACCTTGATATAGGAAAACGCATTCTATTACCCATTTTACACAGAAATATTGCATGAGATAGTGAAAGAATTCAAAGCAAAGAAGTAATTCAGTAGGCTAAGAACGATCTCACAGCAAATGCATGAATAATGCAGAAGTAATTTGATCAATAATTCACACATTCCCATAAAAAAACTCCATGCAGGCTTCCATTAGGCAAAAACGAACTTTCTTTATTGATGTAGCAAAATAGTTCACGTACAGCATAAGTCTGTCCTTTCACCTCCCAAAATTCCTTTTCTCATTCATCTATTCTATATTTATAGCTTTTACAAATTTGTCTCTTCTCAAAAACCTAAACCTAAGAGAAAACAAAAGTTTGTCATCTAGTGCCTAAAAAGACAAAAAGGTATTTCCAGCTGTCCTTTTACAATAAACAAAATCCAGCTATCTTTTCACAATTATAATAAAACGCATTAAGCTCCAGATGGCTTTGTTGCTTCACTTAGTCACTTTTCCTCTATTGATTTACTCTCTCCAACAAGCTCGCTTGCTTTGGCTAACATGTCCACCTCTTGAATGTAACTGGCCCATTGGTTAATTTCTCTCAGGATGGTTTTTCCCCTTGCAGAGATTGTCACCTTCCGTGCTACCTTGTGCTTGCGCAAATCTGACTTGATAATTGTTGCCCCTGCCACAGCCTCTTGCACAATATCTTCTAGAAAATAAGAGTGAATAGTAGTCTATTCAATGAATTGATGGTGGTCCTCCGAAGTTATAATTTCTATCTGCTTTACATAGTCCAACTCTGCATTCAAGATACCCTACAATTCTACCAGGCGCTGTTCGTTTTCAGGAAACTCATAAATGGTTCGGGGAACAGCCATGTGACACTTCTCGTGGGTCTCCCTTATTTTTTAGTAAACAATGTGGCTTTTTTTTACAGTCTTCCGGATCTCAACACTTAACCTGTTACCGCAATCCCGACAAAACTCAAGGACTCCTCTATCCATGTCAAATTCTTTAGCCGTTGTAGCCCGCAGGTTTGGGGGAAAGCCAGATTTTCCCTTCCCCCATTCAAATTGCTCCTTGATCTCTTCCACGTGTTTCGCATACTTGTCCTTTATCTTAAGCGCTTCAACTTCAATGGAAGTCATCCTTATTATCATTTCTTTCATGCTGCATACTTCTTCTGTAATCAACACTAGAAATTTATGAGTTTTCTCCTGCACATCGCAGGCTCGCTGGTAGAATGTGGCCAGATCCTGTTTCTTTTCATTTACCTCTTTGAGCTGTTCTAACAGTGTTTCCTTTTCTTGCGTTAGCCTTTCAAACTGAGGTTTGAAAAAATCAATTTGCTGAACATTGTTATCCTCATGTTTTTCCAACTCTAATATGCGAACCTTTAAGTTCTTTTGCTCATCTTCTCAGATTTCCAGTTGCATTTCTAGTGTATTCTTTTCATTTTCGAGCTACAAAACTTTTGAAGTTGTTTCTTTCTTCTCTTCCACAAGATCCTTGTATTTCCTTTTTAATTCATTTCCTTCTAATACCTCCTTTTTTCTGTCAGCTTTTATTTTGAAACATAGCTCTCTATATTTTTTAACATCTTCAACCAGATGATCAACATTGGTTTTATTTGCCTAGGATGAAGCCACAGAGCACTCCGCTGTGAACACAGGGTCGATGTAAGTCCCTTGGACAAGTGTGGTTTCTGATACTCTGAGTTCATATAGGTCCTGTCCAATTTCCATTTTCTTTACTGATCTACCAATAATAGCCTTTTTTCCGTTCATGAAAATAAACGGAATCCAGGTTGGCCACTTGGCGCTTCTTTCTGGGGTAGTATGGAGTAAGTGCTAACTCTTCAGTAGTGTCAACCCCTTCATTAGCAATCCCTGGGAGATCTTACTTTGGAATATCCAAGTCCATGGCATGCGGGCTAGATGAGCCTTGTCTCATGGCTTTATTAGCTTCTTCTTTCTCTTGTCTTTCTCCTTCTTCTTTCTCTTGTCTTTCTCCTTCTTCTTTCTCTTGTCTTTCTGCCAGCTCTAACAGCTCTGTTTGTAGCCTTTCTGCTTCTTCTTGCATGGTTTTCTCAACCTCCTCCTGCTGCAATTTGGCAGCTTGTTCTTGTAGGATTCTCTCTTCCTCTTCTTTCAGGGCCTTTGCCTCTTGCTCCCTATAGATTCTGGCAGTTTCCGCATCTTTTTGCTGCTTGATTTCTTGCTCCTTTTGCATTCTCTCTTCTTCATCCCTTTTCTGCCCTTTTGACACCTTTGACTGAGATGTTGCTGCCTTCTGCTCCTTTTGGATCAACCCGACAGGCTTAGGATTGGATCATTTTTCGCTTTTCTTGCGGTAGCATTTTCCCAATTCATTTAAGTTCCTGGCACTTCAAAAAAATGCTTCATCTAGGTCCACAAGATGTGTATACTCATAAGTAGTTTTGACATCAATGCAATGCTTAGAAACCTTGCCACTAGGATCATGTCTCCTAAAAGGCCTTGTTCCGAAATGAAAAACTTCTAAGCCTTGAGCAAAGTTTTCACCCTCTCTTTCCCTCGGGAGGCTGTAAGCACCGATGGTGAAGGGCATTGGTGGGTATATACCTTTCTTCCTTTCTGTGAGGATCTTGTTGATTCCACCAGTGCCGAAGAGTTTCCTTAAGGATTCCTTGTGCACTACAAATTCTGTAACATATCAGGGAAGCAAATAAGGAGCTTGGGATCCTCCACTCATTTGGATGTGGGTGCCCTCAATGGATAGGTAGTAATCTCCAAACTCTTCAATGATGGGCATGGCATTCAGACATACAGTTTGGCTCCTCTACAAAAATGAGCTGATATAGGGGCATGATTAGTTTCTTACAGATCTGCTTGTAGTAGTTCGCATATTTGCTTGCCCATGTGGTTTGGTAAGATACAAAAAGAGGGGACTCTTTTCTATTCCATATACAACCCAAATCCGGGAAGGTTTGTTTGCTTAACATGCAATCCATCAAATAAGAAGAGATGAAGAAATCTGCTTTCTTCTGAGTCAGTCCTCCTTGGGAAGCGGTTAATTGTGAGACCAAACTGTCTGAAATTATGTCAGCCCAATTGAAAATGGTACCGGACATGGCCACATGAACCATTACTAGCACCCAACCAAGCTTGAAAATATTTCCATTTGGCAGGCCAAAAATCTGACTTAGCATCAGGGAAATGAGTCTATAAGTAGTTTTCAGAAGAGAACTTTCATATTCATTGTTGTTCCTTTGTCTAATTTGTCTATCACTTATCATCATCTTCTTAGTAGACTCCAAAGGGTCCATAGTTTGTTTGGCTATCCACTCATTTTCCAACCAAGTTCTTGCCTGGGGCAACTTGTAAGTGGTCGTGATGTGCTCAGGAGCGAAAGATGCCAGATTCATCCCAACCTTGTCGTTAATGAACCTTGTATCAGTCTTAACATGAGGGATTATCCAGCCGATGACCTTGGAGCACGGGAATAACTCGGGACGAGTCGCTGGCTTGTGGAGGAAAGACTTCTTGATGTTTGCATAGACCATAGTGTCTTCTAGGGAAGCTTGAGGGTAATTCTGATCTCTGATAAATCTGTATAAGTCACCCCATTGGAATTATGGGGCAGAGCTTCCTGGGGCCACCCCGGTGACAGCTTGTGTATTGCTAAACATGGTTTCAAGCGATGTGTCTAGCAGAATCTCTACGTCCGAGTCCGATTCCTCAAGCTTAGATTTTCGCCTAGCAGACTTCCTATGCATGTCAAACCTGCGAAGGTGGGATAACACAAATAAGGGGTTTGACAAATTTTCGAGCAACCACTTGCTAGCAGGAAAATCACATCTCAAGACTCATCATATTTAAGCAAAAGGAAGAGCATGCAAAATGATCTTTCAAGCCATTCACCACTTCACAGAATTGGGAACTGCTCAACCAGTATATGAATACCTTATGATAAAACAATTATTTCACTATCATCAGTTTTTTGAGGGAAAATACATAGTTATGCAAGGCACTATTAGTGTGGGAAGGTCATTTCCAACACTTCTGTGGATTTTTGGCTTTAAAACACGGCTTTATCATTTAGAGCATGGCTTATTGCCCACAATGGTGAGTGAAGTTTGGAAATTCCAGGTATTAGCGAACGTGCGCTATGGACTAGAATTGTGCTCGACACAACTAGTAGCGTTATCCGCGGCCTTTTAAAACTGTAAAAAGGAGTGCGACCTAGGAATAGCCATTGTCAATAAAACCGCCGTGGGTGAAAAAATTTCCTAAAACTGAGAAACCAACAGTCAGAAGGTTGAGACGCATATGCACGAAAGGCGGGTTTCCCAGGTCGTGGCTCGACAGGAGAGAATGAAACCTTGTGCTTTTATTGGCTTGAAGGGAGGTTTTCCCATTCAGCAGAATAATTTCCTGATGTCATACAAAAATAAAGGACAAATCGAGTGTCTAAATGCTTTTTCCGGGAAGCAGAGCTTCAAACGGGGTTTTCTTTGGATGAAACAAAGGGAAGGAGGAAGAACCACCTACCTGTTAACCTTGGAGTGGCTCCTGGTGGGTTGCGTGCGTCCCTAGACGAGTGGAAGTCCAGAAAGCTCTTCGACGGTGAATGGAGAACTCCACTCTCCATTGGAAATAGTGGAATGACCAAAAATCCCGTTATAATCATATATATAGGGGGAGAAATATAGCCGCATGGGGTGGTAGGTTGGCGTATTAATGAGAATGGGCTCAATGCAATGGGAAATCAACTCCGCATGGGGTGGCAATAAAACGATTCAACAACTTTATATTTGCGCACATACCCAAAAAATGGGTTGGGTTAAGGCGACGAATGAACTGCTAACTTACGCGCAACGGGCGACAAATTTAGGGTTAAACCCTGCGATCAAGAGTTGCGCCCACGGGTTTGAATTTTCGTCGAAAAAATTAAGGTCAGGAGTAGCGCAACCAGTGGTGATTTTAACCATAACTCTTGCGACCGAAAGCCGCGACTATGAAGGCAAGGCACATCAAAAAGGGTGGCATATTTAAGGACAGGTCTTGCACAATGGGCAGACTCTTTAACGCTAGAATGTGCACTAATTGGCGCAAAGTAAAGGCGCGATGATTTTAACGTTAAAATCTGCGCGAAGGCGGAGGGAATTAAAGTTTGCGATGACTCGTTCAAATTTAAGGTTCAATCGTGCGCCATAGTTGGCCAAATATAGGTTTGAAACTTGTGCATTTGTCACGGATTTTAACCTTAAAAACTGTGCCCAACGCTAAAAGATAACTTTTGCCTTAGCAGAAAAAAACCCAAAAATCTAGAAGAAGGGAAGGAAACAAAACTTGCCAAGTTTGAACAAAATAAGCTTCAAAAATCAGAAGGTTTCTTCAAAAAATTAAGGAGGGGCCCTAATATTTACAAATATTTGGGGGGGATGTTGCAGCAACAACAATTGGCGATTCGCTGGCGAACACATATCTCTGAACAAATTCTCCTCAAGATCAGAAAAACTCTCAAACTGATAGCTCCAAGCATAACAAAATGCCCCCACAGTTCCGCTTCTAAGAATGCAGTGATCTCTTTGTCATAATGGTCATTTGGGAAAAAGGGAACTCGGACTCAGACTTCTTTAAAACTCTCTCAAGACCAAAGTGTGGAGTTCATTTTTGAAGATCTATCTTTTAGGTGCTTGACTAGAGAAAGGCTCCACAGGATCGTAACAATATCCCACAGGCATATTCATTTGTTCCTCATTCCCATGCTATTTGCATCCTTTTGGATGTTTCTTTAATTGATGGCTTTTGCCATTTGAGCCTTCCAGAAATAACTTACTTCAACTTTCAACACTTTGATTTGGGTTCTTCCATCGGTAGTGTCCTTTTGTGTGAGCAAGAAATTTTGTTTGATTATCAAGCCTCACGGACGGAGAAGAACCTTATTGAGCTAGATTATTTGAACAGATTTCTTGATTGAATATTTTTGCTTCTCTCATCCATGCTTTGATTGAGGCGAGAATTTCTGAAAATCAGACTCTTTGATGTAAGCTCTTTAGTCTTTTATTTGTAGCATGGGATCATTTTAAATACCATACACCTGTGGGACATGCTTCCTTTCAATGGGTCCACTGTAGTAAAAACCCTAAGATAGGAATTAATGTTAAAGTGGGTGAAGCCTCGAGATAGCGAGAAGGAAGTGCTGAATCTTAGTCATTTAATGGGGTTATTTTGACCAACAGAAAAAAGATCTCTTCATTCCCAAAGGCTTCTCAGTGAAGGCAAAGTCACGAAGATATATCTTCTTTATAAGTGAAAATCTGCCTTTCGAGGTTTGCTCGGAATTTTGTGCTACCGCTAAGCCAGGAGTTGGGTTAGGTTTTATTAAGGAAAGAAAAGGGAAAACTCGAGCGAAGAGCAAGATAAAAACAAAATCAAACCTGACTACTTAAACTGTACACAAAATCAAACAAGAAAACAAGAAAGACAAAGTTTATTTATATACAAAAACCTAACAGGACTATGCAAAGTACTGCTTTAAGGCGAGGCCAATGAGAGGGAGAATTACTTCTTCTCCTTGTAGGTCCTTCAGCTTATAGGTGGATGGACCAAGTTTTTCAAAAATTTGATAAGGGCCAACCCAAAGATGTTGAAACTTAGTGTGTATTCCCTTGCCATTATGTGAATGATCCCATTTCAAAACTAAATCACCTACCTCGAAATCCCTTTTGCCAGACTTTCGCTTGTCAAACCATCTCTTGACTATGTCTTGATGTTGGTGGAAATGATCTTTGGCCTTAAGCCGAGATTCCTCAAGTTTCAGCAGGGTATCGATTCTTGATTGTAGGACCTGACTGCTAGACCCTTGGGAGGCTTGGGCCAATTGCAAGGACGGGAGTAGAATATTCAGAGGGAGAATGGCTTCTTTGTCGTAGACTAAAGTGAAAGGGGAAACCCTTAAGGCATTCTTTGGTGTGACTCTGTCTGCCCATAGAGCATTTAGGAGGGTTGTATGCCAGCTTCTTTAATTTTCAATTATAGTTTTCTTAAGAATTCGAATGAGGTTCTTGTTGGTAGACTCAGCTAAACCATTTCCTTGGGGATAATAATTGGATGAATAATGCAGTTTAATTCCTTTCTCATAAGAAAATTCATTTATCTTCAAAGACGAGAAATAATTAGCATTGTCAAAGACTAGGGAAATTGGAACCCCAAACCTGGTTATGATTTTTTCTTCTAGGAATCTAATGATTGCATCTTCATTTAATTTGTGCAGCGAAATAGCTTCTGCCCATCTTGTAAAATAGTCTGCAGCTGTCACGATATACTGATGTTGTAGTGACGAATTTGGGTTTATTTCACCAATAGCATCTATGCCCCACTGCTCGAATGGTTCAGATATGATAACTGGCTGTAGGGGTCCTGCTGCTTTAGGTAATTTTCCAGTATTCCTTTGGCATACATCACAATTTTGGGCATAGGCATGAGAATCTTTGAATAAAATTGGCCAACAATACCCAGCTCTGAGAATTTTATGTGCTATGTTATCTCCAAAATAATGTCCCCAGCAGGGCCATCGTGCAATTCTATGACCACACTATCAGCATCTCCTTTCTCTAGACATCTGAGGAAAATTCCATCATAATTTTTTCTAAAAAGTACCCCATCAATGATTTGATAGGCTGCTGATTTGAGACGTAATGCTCTCCTTTGCTTAGAATTCCAGTGTTCCGACAAATATCCTTGCTGCAAATAATGTACCAAGTCCCTATACTAAGATTCAGGGGCTGTAAAAATGGGACATAACTCAGCCATATTCAGCTCCACTTCATTTTCCTAGTCCAAATCTTCATCAACTGAATGTTCAATGAGTAACTTGCATAAACCTTGACCCGTGATGATGGTGGCGGGTTTGAATTCTAGATCATACTCTTGGAGAGCAATGACCCAATTCCCTCTCCGTTCTCCCAATTCCTTCTAAACGAACAGAGATCTGACAACGGGGTGAGGGACTATGACTTTAGTTTTGTTCTTTAAAATATATGGCCTGAATTGTTTTACCACTTTGAACACGACATACGCTTGCTTGTCCACAACAAGATAATTCATTCTAGCGCCTTGTAGACCAATGCTCATAAAAGAGATTGGGTATTCGTCTCTTGATTCCACCTTTTGTGTAAGCACAGCTGCGAGCGAATCATCTGAAGAAAAGGTGTACATAATGAAATATTTATCAAAATTCGGGCTCCTTAAAGAAGGTGCATTAGCTATAGCAGCCTTGATTTCCTTAAATGCCACTTTCTCCAAGTCATCCCACTTGAACTAAACACTATGCTTAATCATCTGTTGCAGAGGCTTAACGATCTGAGCGAAATCGGGAATGAACCTTCGAACAAAATTGATAGTGCCCATGAATGATTGCATAGATTTCTTGTTGTGAGGCATGGGAATCTGATTGATAGCCTGGACCCTTTCTGTGTCTATCGAGATTCGCTTCTTTGAAATGATGTGACCCAAAATTTTTCCTTCAAGAACAACAAAAACACTCTTCTTGGGATTCAAAGAGATACCATATTTCCTGCAGCGATCGAAAATCTGCTTTAGGTGAAAGACATGATCTTCTCTCTTCTTTCAGAAAACCGTCACATAATCTAGGTAGACTACAACACAATGACCACCTAATCCTCAAAAGGCGATGTCCATTACTTGTTGAAAAGTGGCTCCCGTGTTTATCAAACCAAAAGGCACCCTTCGGTATGCGAATGTTCCCCACTTTGTATGAAAAGTGGTCTTGAGCCGGTCTTCTTCTACTACAAGAACTTGATTGTAACCAGAAAAATCGTCCAGTAAAGAGAAAAGCTCTGAACCAGAAACCATCTGCAATATTTGTTCCATTGGGGGTACAAGATAGTTGTCTTTGTCAGAAGCTCTATTTAAATTTTGGAAATCCACACACAATCTGATTTCCCCAGATTTCTTTCTGACGGGAACTAGCTTAGCAACCCATTCTGAATGTCGAACTTTAAAAATAATCTTTGCATCCAATAATTTCTTCAACTCTTTTTGTATCAATGGCTCAAGAGTTGGATGCACTCTCCTCAATTGCTGTTGAAATGGTTTAACCCCAACTTTCATTGGTATGATATGTTGAATTATGCGAGTATCATATGTCTTTAGATCTTCATAAATCCAGGCAAACACATCCTTGTATTGCCGAAAAAGTTTGATGAATTTATCTCTCTCGCTTGGCGAGCAACATCTACCAAGATTGACATATTTTGGTTCAGCTTCTGTACCCATATTTATTAATTCATGTGGCATAGAAGAGCTGTGAGTTTTAGCATTTACAGACCTTTTGAACTTGCTCTGCAAATCAAATAAACTTTCAAGAGATCTTACTCCTTTGGGCATGAAATTTCCTTTATCATTATCTTTACTTTGCAGATCTACATCGTGCTTCTCTTCATCTATGATGGCTTCCTGGAAGACATTTTCTTTTGTTAAGAAGTTGATGATCTGGTCATCATCATCAAACACCCTGAGATTTGTAATGTTATCCGGGATAGAAGGCCTGAAAATTAATTCAATAGAACACTTGTTATTAGTGGGCACTAATATGGAAGCGGGTGTGGCTAGCAAATCAACTGCAGCATTTCTTAATCTAGGAATGGAATCAATATTAAAAGCATCAAAACATGAAATCAAATTCCAAACCTCTGGCTGATAACCCTTTAAGTGTGGTGAAAGGCAATGAATTGTATCTCTCACCTTCCTGACAACTATCTCTGAATCACCGAAGACATTTAGAAATTTAACATTTGAACTGGTAGCTTTCTTCAATCCATGAACTAGAGCTTCATATTCAATAGTATTATTAGTGCATTCAAACTCTAATCTACAGGATAAGAAGTGCTTGTTGGCTTCAGGGTCAATTAAGACACATCCAGCTCCGGATCCTTCTTGGGTCTTGGAACCGTCAAAGTATAGAATCCAAAAAACATTTTCTGTTTTAACAAAATTAGTATCATTACAACCTAAGTCAGTGACTAATCCTACTATGTTACAATCAATATCACCAGTTCAAGAGAATTGAAGGAGATCGGACTGTTCATCTGATTCATGGCTAACATCTTCAGATTGATAATTTCCCGGTTCAATTTCTAAGAAATAATTCCCCAATACCGAAGATGAGAAGGCTACAGCTTCATTCTTTTCCTCTAGTTGAGTTAAATTTTGTTTCATGTGGGGTTCTCTCAGTATCATGATCTCATTCTGCCTATTATGATATGGGAGCCACAAATGAGACCAGTCAGTTGAAAATTAACCATTCATTTTCGTAGACCAGCCCCTGCTTAGAATTAATCCATAAGCCTCTGGTATATCAACTACCATTATATCAACAAACTGACACACTCTCGAATATGCAGACAACCTAATAAGCACATCTTTCATTTCGCCAATTACCTTAACAACAATTCTATCTAATTGTATAATCTGATATGGACACGAAATTGGTTGACCATTAATCTTTTTGCAATTTGACAAAGGCATGACATTCAAAGATGCTCCAGAGTCTACCAAACAGTTATGCACATTATGGTTAAAGATTTCAAAAGTTAACAGAAAAGGTAAAGTCTGCGATCTAGATTTCCCGCCAATGCTAGCTTCATTTATCTCAGGATTGTCTTCAGTGTTTTCTACTGAAGTACTAGCTTGTGAGTCAAAAGAATCTAGCAATTTATTTCTTTGTTGGGGTAGACTACACATATCAAATATAGAGACATTCACTTTCACCTTCTTAATGTCTTCAATTATATCATACCCCATATCACATTCTTTTGAGACTTTAGGCTGATTTTCTGTTCTGTTCAAAGTGACCTTGGGCTATTTAGATGTTTATGTGCTTGGCTCTTTTGTTGCTGCTAGATTAGCCTTAGGCTGCAGCAGAATGACAATTATGTGCCTTCTGGGTATCTCTTTGGTAACCTTGGCTTTAGGTTCCTCGGTAGCTTGATCAGGCACGGGGCCTTTACTCCTAGTGGTCACATTAATTGATGCAGTCTGACAATCATCAGTTATGTCATTGAGAGAAATTTCTTGTGTGGGTGCCCAATCCCATAAGACCATTGTTGTGTCGGGGGTGGGCTCTTCCTGTTCAGAAACCTGTCCCTCCTGCGGATCATTATGGTCTGGTATCTGTGCGTCTAGCATTTGGTTCATCACTAGTCTCATTGAATTAATCCACTGTGGACAACTTTTTTCTGAGTGTTGTTCTTGATGAAAGGTACATAAATGATCCATGCCTACTTCATTTAAATTTATCACAGCAGAATTGTTTACAGGTGGGAGTGGCTGTCCATTATCTTCTCTTTTCTTATAGAAAGGTTTGAATGGCTGCCTAGAAGTGCTAGCTGTCTTATCCTTCTCTAGATCAATAATCTTATTAGAAAGATTCTGCATCATTTTTACCAGGTTCTCCATATCCGTTGATGGTTCCTCTTTATTCCTGGTTAACAAGAAAGGCTTCTTAGCGGCTGCTTGTTTCGTTTCAAGATCTAGAGCATGCTTAGAAATGTTGTCAGCCTCTTCTTCTACCTTTTTCGCTTCTTCAAATTTTCCATCGAGGTAGTTTTCTTTGTTCTTTTAACGAACATGGCTATGGGGGGGTCAAGAGCTGTTGTATAATATTCAACTAAAGATTCTTCAGTAGGTTTCGTTGCATCACTGAAGTTATTCAACAATGTAGTGAATCTTTGATTAAAATCTTGGACCTTCTCTTTTTTCTCCATTCTCATGGACAACAATTCTTTCATCAGTGTAGCAACCATTTTCTGATTTCCATACTTTTTTAAGAAGCACTTCTCAAATTCATCCCAAGATGATATTGAATTAGCTTGTAAACTGAAATACCAAGAGGATACTTTGGGTTCGAAAGCGTAAGGGAAAAGCCTGCAAACTACATCTTCATGCTGCACATTTAACAGGATTAAGGCTAAGTAGAAACTTTTAAGATGATCTTCTGCAGAAATACCTTTACCAAGATCATATTTAGGCAAAACCTTTTCAGGATTCTTGGGTAGATCATGGAACACCCCAACTATATTTAAAGCTCCTCTCGCTCTCCATGCCTGTACCACCATGGCTCCACGTGGTGAATTTGGTGGAGTATTGTGTGGAGTGTGAGGTGGAGAATTGCGTGGGGTATTTGGCTCTTCTACATCTAGAGGATTTTCAAGTCCAATTTCTGTGAGAGGTTCTGTGATTTCTTCCAAGGACAGATCTACCAAATCTTCTAAGTTCTGCACAAGAACCGAATCCCTTGTATACTGCATTTCTCTCCTAGGGGCTCTTCTTCTGGGAAGTAGCGGAATTGGATTTAAACCACCAAGCTATCTAACATAAGCACGCGTATGTCTTCTCAGATTTTCTACTTCAGCAAAAGGAATAGCATATAACGTTTCTTACTGTTCGATCTCAGAATTGGGATCTTCTTGATTTATTACTTCCAGGATGAAATCGTCTAGAACAGCTGTTTCAAGCGGGTCTTCAGTGAGATTTATTCTAACGAAGGGATCTCCTCTACCAGCCATGCACTAGTGGCCCTCCTTCTAGCGCCAAAAACTGTTGATGCCCTAAAAATCGTTGCATCAAACAGCAAGGGATTCTCTCCGGTAAGCAAGCCCAATTAGATCGCTCACCGTTTGGTGCAGGGAATCCATTCGGTAACGATTCCGGCTACCGTGTAAGATTTAAAGATTTACTTTCTTAGCACCGGTTGTGGCCTGATCCACCATTTATGTATTTTAATTTTAAAGATGAGATGCAAGTGTTGTAATCTAAATGCAGGCTATAAACAAATCTAATCTAAAACTTTTTTAAGCAAATCTAATCTATCCTCGTAAGGAGCAAATTTTAAGAATGGGTAATAAACTGGAAATGTAACCAAGAATCACATAGATAATCGCTAAATTGAAAGGAAACATTTACAGCAGAAAATAAAGATTACCAAAGATAGCCTTGATATAGGAAAATGCTTTCTATTACCCATTTTACACAGAAATATTGCATGAGATAGTGAAAGCATTCAAAGCAAAGAAGTAATTCAGTAGGTTAAGAACGATCTCACAGCAAATGCATGAATAATGCAGAAGTAATTCGATCAATAATTCACACATTCCCATAACAAAACTCCATGCAAGCTTCCATTAGGCAAAAATGAACTTTCTTTATTGATGTAGCAAAATAGTTCACGTACAGCATAGTCTATCATTTCACCTGCCAAAAGTCCTTTTCTCATTCATCTATCTCTATATTTATAGTTTTTACAAATTTGTCTCTTCTCAAAAACCTAACACTAAGAGAAAACAAAATTTTGTCATCTAGTTCCTAAAAAGACAAAAAGGTATTTCCATCTGTCCTTTTACAATAAACAAAATCTAGCTGTCTTTTCACAATTATAATAAAACGCATTAAGCTCCAAATGGATCTACTGCTTCACTTGGTCACTTTTCCTCTATTGATTTACTCTCTCCAACAGGATCGCTTGTTTTAGCTAACTTTTCCACCTCTTGAATGTAACTGGCCCATTGGTTAATTTCTCTCAGGATTGTTTTTCCCCTCGCAGAGATTGTCACCTTCCACGCTATCTTGTGCTTGCGCAAATCTGACTTGATAACTGCTACCCCTGCCACAGCCGCTTCCACAATATCTTCTAGAAAATAAGTGTGAACAACAGTCTATTCAATGAATTGATGGAGGTCCTCCGAAGTTATAATTTCTATCTTCTTTAGATAGTCCAAATCAGCGTTCAAGATACCCTGCAATTCTGCCAGGCGCTGTTCCTTTTCAGGAAACTCATAAATGGTTTGGGGAACATCCATGTGACACTTCTCGTGGGTCTCCCTTATTTTTTAGTAAACAATGTGGCATTTTTTGATAGTCTTCCGGATCTCAACACTTAACCTATTACCACAATCCCGGAAAAACTCAAGGACTCCTGTATCCATGTCAAATTCTTCAGCTGTTGTAGACCGTAGGTTTGGGGGAAAGCCATATTTTCCCTTCCACCATTCAAATTGCTCCTTGATCTCTTCCACGTGTTGAACATACTTGTCCTTTATCTTAAGTGCTTCAACTTCAATGGAAATCATCCTTATTACATTTCTTTCATGCTGCAGACTTCTTCTGTAATCAACACTGGCAATTTATGAGTTTTCTCCTGCACATCGCAGGCTTGCTGGTAGAATGTGGCCAGATCCTGTTTCTTTTCATTTACCTCTTTGAGCTTGTTGACCAACGCGACCTCAGTCGACAGGGGTTTTCCTCACTGTCAACACATACCGCAGTCTCCCTGGGAACCGGCCCGGGCAGGTTCGAGCCCATCCAGCAACACCCGTAGAGCGGATGAGGTCTCACCCGAGGCGTCCAGGAAGAGCAGATGGAACCATGTTTCCGTCGAGGGAGGAAGCGAGTTGTGGCTACACAGACTGGTTCTATTGCATTACTTAAACATAAACTTTAAACATTCGACATGGAGTTATAACATATTACTTAATCGCAGCATTTCTCATCATAGCACAGTAAACAGACATTGCATCACGAAAAATATAACAACATTCGTATATCGCAACATTGCACAAAGATCATACCAAAACATCATCATTATATTACTGTCACACCCATATACCAGAAGCAAAACATAGATCTCTGCCTGCATACATCTCCTTCTCACTTCCTCTCGCTTCTACCTCTCTCTCTAACACTTACAACTCTCATCTATTTATAGGCTTCTGCCATTACAATGTTTGTCCACTTACTAACGACTTCCTAACCGACACTATGGACAAATGACCCAATGTCTAACTAACTTGGTCCAAATGACCCAAAAACAAGCATACCGCGGTACAACTAACTCAATATTACATACATGTGGTCCAAGTGACCCCCAAAACCCACACACCGCAGTATACTTTAACCCAAAATATTCCTTCCGCGACCTCATTCGATGTATCGCAGCATCGGTAGTACTGCGACATTTCCTCATCGAACCGCCTGCCAACAGGCCCCCAACAAAATCTTGTGGCTCGCCCTCGAGCCACGTCAGTTGCTGGACATCGTACACGTCATCATCTTAACTTTGAAGTCTTCATATGGCTGTTCGACGTTGTTGCAATTGTTCTTGCTGTTTGGATCACGCGGTGTTGTTCTGCTCCCTCTGCTACACTGAACGTCGACTCACTGTCATGTACTTCTCACCCAAAAGTGGTCATTGCCCGGCTTGCTGTCATGTACTTTGCAAACTCATTCTCGAGTCTCTGTGAATGGTACAGATGGGAAGGAAAAGAGGACGAACAGTACCAAGGTGTGAAATCAACAGATGACTCTGGGACACTTGTTTCGCACCGAAAAATGGCTCCTACTATGGTCGGGGAGCTACCACCCCAACCATCTCCTTAGTCAAGAAGAGCACAATCCTTCGAACTACTACTGCAGACTTAAACGTACTGGACCGGCCCCTAGCTTGGTCATACCACAATGCAAGTGCACCCGCCATGTCAAGGCGCTCAGGGACACTCGTCGTTCGGGCTCACAGGGCCCCTGGGGTGCTTCCACGAGAGATGAAGTGAATCATTTCCACAACCTCCTTGGAATTCCTCACAACTCAACTCGCAAACTGATCTAACAGCATAACCACTCTATTTCAGAAAGACTTCGTTGTAGCGAACTACTGTTTGCCTCTGCTACTTATATCCAGAACATTCCCGAGTCACAACGGTGGGAATGATGCCCCACTACCTCGCATCTGCATGTGTGAACCCACCGACTGACGCAACGGGTGGCAACCATGCTGCCACCAAAGATCCCACATGTCAACATGTGAGCAATCTCCTCACATCTTTCTGATCGTACCATCCCAGCATGCCATGTGCAAAACATACCGTCGTCAAGTGGTAACCAGGCCAACTCTATAAGGCGCAATCATGTATAGGGAGGATGGCACAAGGTCGCAAGATATTAGCACAACAGTAATCAGTGCCCCATACCCCCAAATCCCTCGTAATCAGCACAATAGCCTGCACTAATTCCCCCAAATCCCTCGTAATCAGCACAATAGCCACGCACTTGTGCATTTCCCTGGTGGATTGATCGATCCTACAAAATCCACGGCCCATTTTTCAAATGGTTGCAATGTAATTTGAGGCATCAGCGGCATCTCATCGCATCTGGACAGTTTTCCAGTTCGTTGACAAACATCACAAGACCGCACATAGTTTGTCGCGTCGTTATGCAATGTGGGCCACCAAATCCCTGCACGTAGTACCTTCCTGGCAATCTCCCGACTGCCATAATTTCCTCCTGCTACTCCGCCATGTGCTTCCGCCAGTATCAGTGCTTGCTCATGCGGAAAGACACATCTGTGCAATATCTCATCAACGCACAGTTTATACAACTCTCCTACGATGAGCTGGAAGTCTACAGCCTTGACTAGCTTCTTCTGTCTGGTGGTGAACTCATCTGGTGCAGTACCCGTTGTCAGAAACTGGATGATGTCATCAAAATAGTCATCAGCAACGTCAATCTTAAATAGTTGGGCGTCCGGCAACCCGTCTTCGATATTAGTCAGTTCCTCCCCTGTATCAATTCGCGATAGATGATCAGGATTGGCATTCAATCGGCCTGGCTTCACAATGACTTCAAAATCAAACTCCTGAAAAAGAAGTAGCCAACAGCATATCTTCCCCCCCAACATAGGCTTATTGACTAGGTATTTCAACGCAGAATGGTCACTGAACATTTTAAAGTGCCCACCCAACAAATAGTGCCTGAACTTCTGCAACGCGTAAACCATTTCCAGACCTTCCCGCTCCGTGGTAGTGTAATTTCGTTCTGCAGAGGACAGCTTTCGACCGGCAAACGCAATGGGATGATCAAGGTCTCCTTCTCCAAGTTGAGCCAACACAACACCCAATGCAATTGATGAGGCATCAACATGGACATGGAATTCCTTACTCCAGTCCGGAAAGACCAAGATCGGCGCCGACGCCATCTTCACCTTGAGCGTTTTGAATCTATCCTGACATTTCGAGCTCCACTGGAATGTCGCATCCTTCTTCAACAATTTTTCCATAGGGGCAGTAATCGCATCATAACCCCTGATAAAATTGGGGTAATATCCCGTATGACCTAAAGTCACTCGCAACTGCTTAATGGTGGTTGGCGGTTGCAAACCCAAAATGAGCGCAATTTTGGTTGGATCAACCAGCAATCCCTGTTTACACACGATATGACCAAGCAATATCCCAAACAATGCACAAAAAATACATTTCTTCAAATTCAGTGATATCTGGTGCTGTCGGCATCGCTCAAGCATTAACCGCAGATTGGCCAGATGATCATGAATCAACCCATAAACTGTCCAATCATCCATATATACCTGCAAAAATTTCTGAATAAAATCTTTGAACGCAGCAACAACGACTCGGGAGAATACTGCAGGTGCATTCTTCAACCCAAATGGCATTATTGTGTACTGAAAGCAGCCCCATTCAGTAACGAAAGTTGTCTTATGGCGATCTTCTTTGGCAATGCGAATCTGATGGTAGACAGAGAACCCATCGGTGAAAGAGTACATCTCCTGGCCGCCCACCCCTTCAAGTACTTCGTCAGTAAACGGGGTTGGAAAAGGGTCATGCAAGCAAGCATCATTTAACTTCTGCAAGTCAACACAAATGCGCACCTCACCGGTTTTCTTGTCCTGCACCACCATAGGGCTAATCCATTCAGACTCTTCAACAGGTTCAATAATACCAGCGTCCAACATGCGATCAAGTTCCACCTTGACCTTTTCCTTATGTCGTGGATTGAGTTGATAAGGTCGCTGTCGAACTGGCTTAGCATCTGGTTTTAAGGGAATCTTCATCTCTCCTAAATCGCCCAGGATTCCCTTCATTTCGGAAAACTTTGTGGGAAACAAGTCTTGAAACTCATGAAGTAACTCGGTGACCTTACTCATCATCTCATCATCCCAATAATCCCCAACATTAGCAAACTTGGGAGTAGCCTCTATGCTGATATTCATCTTGTGAAGCTGCAATGGTTGACCGAATGGAGTACTTGGCGCGACAAGTGGTACCACATTGCGACTTCCTTCAGATTCATGAATTTTAACATTTCGGGGATCATCATCATCCACTGGCCCTCCACTGATGTTGAAGCATTCCATGAGAGACTGCATCTGACAGTATGTGTGCGGGTCGACAGGGTAGGCCGCCGAAACAACCTGAAGTACCACGTCGCGGATGAGTTATAAAGCATTATTAACATCAGGGTTGGCATCCAAAAAAGTGAACGTATGAGTGAAACAGACCGTTAGCTCCCCCCATGTTGTAATTTCTCTGCGCAATTGAACTGCAATATACCACGAGCGTGGCATCTCATCTAATGTATGGATAAAAGCATGGACCCACTCAACTCTGGGTCGCGCTACCCATAACCATTGGCATTCCATCACATGATCACCAGGATTATTCCGGCCATCATACTTGCCAATGTGATAAACCTCAGTATCACCAAACCAAACCATCATCAACCTCCGACACTGTGACCAACCAGCAATGGATTTCTTATGTGTCACCCACCAGCGTGCTGGAGCAGCCTTCAGTGCTTCCTCCAATGCCAGCAACTGCTGTGGTTCTGAAACCCATTCTTCAAATTCCGTTAAAAAGTTGGTTAATCCAAGAAACCCCTCATAGACAAGCAATGTGACCGTTTCTGTCGCAACACGACATAAAGACTGCGTAACTAAGCCACATTTTCGGAGCGGTACTTCATGCAACCGGTTCTGCCAATGTTCGAAGGCATCATCGGAGTCGGAAGACGTAGAGCTCTCCCTGCGCCATTCCAACTCACCGTTGGCGGTAGGATGAATGTAGTCCTCAGAAATATTGAATGCATGGTCCCATCCAACGGGATCATCATCTTTTACAGGCTCAACATATCGACGTCCTTCAGCCGGATCCAACGGAGCTATGACTCGAAAATCGCGATTCTCAAAGGTCATCATGCGCCGCTTGAAGTTGATTACAGCTCCATTATCATTATCCCATCCAATGCCCAATAGCGTAGGATAGGAACTTCCTCCCTCAACTACTTCGATGACATCGAAGTTAGCATAAGTCTTCTTACCCTCAATATCAACCATTAGCCACGGAACCTGTCCAATGGGTGTTACCTTCACATGGTTAGCCAACCGAAGCTACACAGGAGACCAGCTCAATGGGGGACTCCCCATTTTCTGCCACGCCTGCTTGGTTAAGATGTTAACATCCGAACCAAGGTCAAGAATAACAGATTCAACATCATATTCACCAATCTAAATATTCATTCTCATCTCCTTGCCAGCATTCCATCGCTGTAAAGAGTTTACTATAGACTCTTGTCGTCCTGTCAAAAATCGCTGCAACCACCCCTCAATCTCAACCAGGGAAGCCGGATCCCGGGACAATAACAGACAGCTCTCAAGAAACCTTTGCAATGTTCCCAGTGGTGTCAGCGGACCGCCCTCCGATGTGGTTTCAAAGACAGGTGGCATATCGCAAACAACGACCTTACTGCGATCTTTCTCCAAGGTGCGACGTACCTCCAGGAATGTCTCCTGCTCTGTGTCAATGTCGAAAGGTACCATTTCTGACCAGCCAACCGAATCAATGGTCGCAAACTATCTTCCCCGATCGTCTTGCCTCCACGAGTGACAACAGCCACCGAAGCATCTTGTGGTCGCGGTTCTGCAGAAATGGTCGCAATATTTGCACCCTGTGTTTGGTTCTGCTACAGATTCCCCGTTTGATTGGCATTTTGATTAGCGTTCGGCGGTGGTCGCGGGGGTTGGTTCTGTACTGGTTGTTGTACCTGATTCTGTATTGGTTGTTGTGGCTAGGCCTGAGGCTAGAGCTGCGAAACGTTCCCATCCTTCCATCGTGCGATTAACTGTGGACAATTCTCAACCGTATGATCATTACCAAAACAGAACGTACAGTGATTCTATAGTAGCGGGCAGTCGCGCTGATAATTCCCCCATGCCGCACAGTGGTAACATTGAACAGGTCCACGACCACCTCATCCTCCTCCTCCACGACCAAATCCACCACCATGTCCACCATGGTATCCTCCTCGGTAGCCACCCTGCTGCTGGTATGGAGGTTAGTTAAATTGTTGTTGCATTGGTGCTAGGGGTATCCATTGCCCTTGTGATGCATACTGCTATTGTTGTACATACTGTGGCTATGGGGGAGTCATTTGCATCGTAGTATATTGCGGCATGAACTACTGCGGTTGTAGTTGCTGTGGTGCAAACTGCATCTGCGGTTGAGGCAGCGGCTGAGCTGCCTGTGGTTGCAGTTGTGGTTGTTGCACGGCACGTTGATCGTCCTTGACGTAAAATGCATCACACATTCTTTCTTGTAGCAACCCATATGCACGGAAATCTTTGTCATCGTGACCCACCGACTTGCAAAATATCCAATAAAGATTTCACGGGGTTGTGACCATTTTCTGCATATATGGGAAATTATCGTGACTGTGCCCAAACACCTAGCAAACACGACACCACGGCATACTGTCGCCATTCAACGGGTTTGGCGCACCTGACACCAAATAGTTACGGAAATCCGGGCAATTGTCCTTCGTATGCCCTTCTCCTTGGCATCGTGTACACCATACTTCATCGCGTTGTTCCTTGTTCTTCTTCAAATCTTGCAACTGTATAGTCAGGTTAGCAAGCTGTGTCTGTATCTGTGACATCCCAGCTGCATTATCTCCAATTGGTGATGCCTCCAATTGCATTGCAATCTCTAGAGCTTCGCTAGGCGTCGATATGTTTTGTTGCATCAGCGGCAACCGTATGTGGGGAAGCAGTACCGCAATGAACCATTCTTTATGTTGGACGGCGCTCATATCGAAACTAACCTTTTCCATCAACGTCTTGAATCACTAGTCGAAATCCCATACCGTCTCATTGGGATACTGCTTAATTTCCTTTAATTCAGTAATATAATGAGCCTTCGACTTAGGCCGTCTAAATTCAGCAATCATCCCATCCTGAATCTCATCCAGTGATTTTTCTGGGGCTCCCATGGGGACTAGAATAAACTTCATGAACCAATCTAATGCATGACCTCGCAGAGTCGTGGATAGCTGTCCTTTCTTAGCATTAGCATCAGTGATCTGTTTCATGGTCCAGACCGCTTCACACAGAAACCAATACTGTTCTGGGTTGTCCATCGCAATTCCGTGGAACAACGGTAACTTAGCATCATCACCCACCATTCTGGGCTACCTTCCTCCTATCGTTGTACTACTACCAATTATCTTCCATGGAATTGACGAACTTGGCGGTGTCGAAGTGGTATTTCTTGTTGTTTGTGAGTCAGTGAGCGGAGGTGTGGGTACGTTGGTGACGGGGTTTGGTCTTGCCTCTACCTTGGGCATAGCCTGGTCGTCACTGTTAAGACTTTGAGGTTGCTTCGTCCCATGTGGTCTTCCTTCGCGTTTTTGCGGTCCGATCGCAGCAGGACCTTCTCCTGTCCTCTGCCTCTTCTCCTGTCGAAACCTCGCTCCTCCTCTTGTAAGACCACTCTCTTCCTTGGCTTCGCTCACAGTCTCCTCATGGTCTGCACCCATCTACCCCTTACCATTCCATATACCGTTCCCCAGCAGTCGTGGTACCCACGGCCTCCGCCCACTAGGATGTCTACTAATCAAGATGCATCTTTAATATACCCTTTTCGCAGATTAGCATTTTAATCGACAGTTGAAGTGACAGCAAAAACCTTCCCCTTGGTCCGCGGAAGAAGTATCTTTCAGCTTCGCTATAGGATTTCTGTGTGTCAACCGCAAATTCAGTGATATATCCCTCCAAGATGCTATCGAGCCAAAATTCGACAGCCCGTGATGCTTTATTATCGATTTCCTGTAGCTCCCGAATCAACTCCGGGGTCCAAGCCGTCGGCTCACCACCCTGGAAATTCCTCTTCTGGAAGGTCAGCTTTGACAACCACTCGTACAGAATGACCGGGAATTCATAGAAAAACAATTCATGCGGACCATCATGAATATACCTTCCCATCCAGTGATCTAATTTCAATTGCGTGTTCCGGCTTTCTTCTTCAGCAAACTCCCGCAATTTCTGATCAAACCAGCCCTGTATCTCTGGCTTCATCGGGTGCCACAACATGGCTTCCTTTCACTCTGCACACGGTCCCAGCAATGGAACCATTTGTTGACCAATGTGACCTCGGTCGACAGGGGTTCGCCTCACTGTCGACACATACCGCAGTCTCCCTAGGCACCGGCCCGAGCAGGTTCGAGCCCGCCCAGCAACACCTGCAGAGCAGATGAGGTCTCACCCAAGGCGTCCAGGAAGAGCAAACGAAACCATGTTTCAAACCGAGGGAGGAAGCGAGTTGTGGCTACACAGACTGGTTCTATTGCAGTACTTAAACAGAAACTTTAAATATTAGACATGGAGTTATATCATATTACTTAATCGCAGCATTTCTCATCATAGCATAGTAAACAGACATTGCATCACGAAAATATAACAACATTTGTATATAGAAACATTGCACAAAGATCATACCAAAACATCATCATTATATTACTGTCACAGCCGTATACCAGAAGCAAAACATAGATATCTGACTGCATACATCTAATTTCTAACTTCTACCTCTCTCTCTAACACTTACAACTCTAACTTCCTCTAACTTCTACCTCTCTCTCTAACACTTACAACTCTCATCTATTTATAGGATTCTACCATTACAATGTTTGTCCACTTACTAGTGACTTCCTAACCAACACTATGGACAAATGACCCAATTTCTAACTGACTTGGTCCAAATGACCCAAAAACACGCATAATGCGGTACAACTGACTCAATATTACATACATGTGGTCCAAGTGACCCCCAAAACCCGCATACCGTGGTATACTTTAACCCAAAATATTCCTTCCGCGACCTCATCCGATGTATCGTAGTGTCGGCAGTACTGCGACATTTCCTCATCGAACCGCCTGCCAACAAAGCTATTCTAACAGTGCTACCTTTTCTTGCATCAGCCTTTCAAACCAAGGTTTGAAAAAATCAATTTGCTGAACACTGTTAGCCTCATGTTTTTCCAACTCTGATATGCGAACCTTTAAGTTCCTTTTCTCATCTTCTGAGATTTCCAGTTGCATTTCTAGTGTATTCTTTTCATTTTCGAGCTGTAGGACTTTCGAAGTTGTTTCTTTCTTCTCTTCCACAAGCTCCTTGTATTTCCTTTTTAATTCATTTCCTTCTAATACCTCCTTTTTCTGTCAGCTTTTATTTTGAAACATAGCTCTTTGTATTTTTTAACATCTTCAACCAGATGATCAACATTGGTTTTACTTGCCTGGGCTGAAGCCACAGAGCACTCCGCTGTGAACACAGGGTTGATGTCAGTCCCTTAGACAAGTGTGGTTTCTGATACTCTAAGTTCATATAGGTCTTGTCCAATTTCCATTTTCTTTACTGATCTTCCAACAATAGCCTTTTTCCATTCATGAAAATAAACGGAATCCAAGTTGGCCACTTGGCGTTGCTTTCTGGGGTTGTATGGAGTAAGTGCTAACTCTTCAGTAGTGTCAACCCCTTCATTAGCTATCCCTGGGAGGTCTAACTTTGGAAGATCTAAGTCCATGGCCTACGAGCTAGATGAGCCTTGTCTCATGGCTTTATCGGCTTCTTCTTTCTCTTGTCTTTCTTCCAGCTCTGACAGCTCTGTTTGTAACCTTTCTGCTTCTTCTTGCATGGCTTTCTCAACCTCCTCCTGCTACAATTTGGCAGCTTGTTCTTGTAGGATTCTCTCTTCCTCTTCTTTCAGGGCCTTTGCCTCTTGTTCCCTCTGGATTCTGGCAGTTTCCGCATCTTGCTGCTACTTGATTTCTTGCTCCTTTTGCATTCTCTCCTCTTCATCCCTTTTCTTCCATTTTGACACCTCTGATTGAGATGTTGTTGCCTCCTACTCCTTTGGAATCAACCCGACAGGCTTAGGATTGGAGCGTTTTCCGCTTTTCTTGGGGTAGCATTTTCCCAATTCAGTTAAGTTCCTAGCACTTCGAAAAAATGCTTCATCTAGGTCCACAAGATATGTATACTCATAAGTAGTTTTGACATCAATGCAATGCTTAGCAACCTTGCCAGTAGGATCATGTCTCTTAAAAGGCCTTGTGCCGAAATGAAAAACTTCCAAGCCTTGAGCAAATTTTTCACCCTCTCTTGCCCTCAGGAGGCTGTAAGCACTAATGGTGAAGGGCATTGGTGGGTATATACCTTTCTTCCTTTCTGTGAGGATCTTGCTGATTCCACCAGTTCCAAAGAGTTTCCTTAAGGATTCCTTGTGCACTACAAAGTCTGTAACATATCGGGGAAGAAAATAGGGAGCTTGGGATCCTCCACTCATTCGGATTTGGGTTCCCTCGATAGAGAGGTAGTAATCTTCAAACTCTTCTATGATGGGCATGGCATTTTCGGACATACAGTTTGGCTCCTATACAAAAATGAGCTGATATAGGGGCATGATTAGTTTCTTACAGATATGCTTGTAGTAGTTCGCATATTTGCTTGCCCATGTGGGTTGGTAAGTTACAAAAAGAGGGGACTCGTTTCTATTCCATATACAACCCAAATCCGGGAATGTGTGTTTGCTTAACATGCAATCCATCAAATAAGAAGACATGAAGAAATCTGCTTTCTTCTGAGTCAGTCCTCCTTGGGCAGTGGTTAACTGTGAGACCAAACTGTCTGAAATTATGTCAACCCAATTGAAAATGGTATCGGACATGGCCACATGAACCATTACTGGCACCCATCCAAGCTTAAAAATATTGCCATTTGGCAGGCCGAAAATTCGACTTAGCATCAGGGCAATGAGTCTATAAGGAGTTTTCAGAAGAGCACTTTCATATTCATTGTTTTTCCTTTGTCTAATTTGTCTATCACTTATCATCATCTTCCAGGCAGACTCCAGAGGGTCCATAGCTTGTTTGGCTATCCACTCATTGTCCAACCAAGTGCTTTCCTGGGGAAACTTGTAAGTGGTCGTGATGTGATCAGGAGCAAAAGATGCAGATTCATCCCATCCTTGTCGTTAATGAACCTTGTATCAGTCTTAACATGAGGGATTATCCAGCCAATGACCTCGGAGCACAGGAATAACTCGGGACGATTCGCTGCCTTGTGGAGGAAAGACTTCTTGATGTTTGCATAGACCATAGTGTCTTCTAGGGAAGCTTGAGGGTAATTCTGATCTCCGATAAATCTATATAAGTCACCCCATTGGAATTATGGGGCAGAGCTTCCTGGGGCCACCCTGGTGACAGCTTGTGTATCGCTAAACATGGTTTCAAGCGATGTGTCTAGCAGAATATCTACGTCCGAGTCCGATTCCGCAAGCTTAACTTTTCGCCTAGCAGACTTCCTATGCATGTCAAACCTGCGAAGGTGGGATAGCACAAATAAGGGGTTTGACAAATTTTCGAGCAACCACTTGCTAGCATTAAAATCACATCTCAAGACTCATCATATTTAAGCAAAAAGAAGAGCGTGCAAAATGATCTTTCAAGCGATTCACACTTCATCCATATAATGACTGAAAGAAAGCAATTTTCACAAAACCGGGAACTGCTCAACCAGTATACGAATATCTTATGATAAAACAATTATTTCATTGTCATCAGTTTTTTGAGGGAAAATACATAGTTATGCAAGCCACTATTAATTTTCACAGAACTGGGAACTCCTCAACCAGTATACGAATACCTTATGATAAAACAATTATTTCATTGTCATCATTTTTTTGAGGGAAAATACATAGTTATGCAAGGCGCTATTAGTGCGGGAAGGTCATTTCCAACACTTTTGTGGATTTTTGGCTTTAAAACACGGCTTTATCATTTGGAGCGTGGCTTATTTCCCACAACAGTGAGTGAAGTTTGGAAATTCCAGGTATTAATGAACGTGCTCTACGGACTATAATTGTGCTCGACACAGCTGGTAGCGTTATCTGCGCCCTTTTAAAACTGTAAAAAGGAGTGCGGCCTAGGAATAGCCATTGTCAATAAAATCTCCGTGGGGGAAAAAATTTCCTAAAACTGAGAAAGCAACATTCAAAAGGTTGAGACGCATATGCACGAAAGGCGGGTTTCCCGAGTCGTGGCTCGACAGGAGAGAACGAAACCTTGTGCTTTTATTGGCTTGAAGGGAGGTTTTCCCTTTCGGTAGAATGATTTCCTGATGTCATATGAAAATAACGGACAAATCGAGTGTCTAAATGCTTTTTCCGGGAAGCAGATCTTCAAACGGGGTTTTCTTTGGATAAAACAAATGGAAGGAGGAAGAACCACCTACCTGTTAACCTTAGAGTGGCTCCTGGTGGTTGGCATGCGTCCCTAGATGAGTGATAGTCCAGAAAGCTCTTCGACGGCGAATGGCGAACTATGCTCTCCCTTGGAAATAGTGGAATGACCAAAAATCCCGTTCTAAGAATATATATCAGGAGAGCAATAAAGCCGCATGGGGTGGTAGGTTGGTGTATTAATGAGCACGGGGCTCAATGCAATGGGCAATTAACTCCGCACAAGGTGGCAATAAAACGATTCAACAACTTTATATTTGTGCACATACCCAAAAAATGGGTTGTGCTATGGTGACGAACAAACTGCTAACTTACGTGCAATGGGCGGAAAATTTAGGGTTAAACCCTGCGATCAAGAGTTGCGCCCACAGGTTTGAAGTTTCGTCAACAAACTTAAGGTCAGGAGCAGCGCAATCGGCAGCGATTTTAACCATAACTCTTGTGACCGAAAGCCGCGACGATGAAGGCGAGGTGCATCAAAAAGGGCGGCATTTTTAAGGACAAGTCTTGCGCAATGGGCGGACTCTTTAATGCTAGAATGTGCGCTAATTGGCATGAAGTAAAGGCGTGGCTATTTTAACCTTAAAATCTACGCAAAAGCGGAGAGAATTAAAGTTTGCGATGACTCAGTCAAATTTAAGGTTCAATCGTGCGCCATAGTCGGCCAAAGATAGGTTTGAAACTTGTGCATTTGTCACGGATTGTAACCTTAAAAACTACGCCCAACGCTAAAAGATAACTATTGCTTTAGCAAAAAAAAAAAAAAAAATATGGAAGAAGGGAAGGAAACAAAACTTGCCAAGTTTTAACAAAATAAGCTTCAAAAATCAAAAGGTTTCTTCAAAAAATTAAGGAGGGGCCCCAATATTTACAAAACTTTGGGGGGGATGTTGCAGCAACAACAGTTACCCACCAAACTATACAACGTTCAGCAGGGATGCGTACGTGCTCCCTGGTGCGTGCACGTCCCTACTGAACATGAAATTTAGAAAAACACCCACGCTCTTCTCCCGCATTTTCTCCCTACTTCATCGCGTTTTGTTCGTTGTTTTCATGCACCGTCCGACAAGCATTTACATTTTAGATTGAATTCATACACCATTTGGTGCTTCCTTCACCATTTGGATAGAATACACAACATTTGGGGCTCTATTTGGCTATTTGGATTGAATACACACCTCTTGGGCTCTATTTGGATCATTTGAGTGAATACACAACAATTGGACTCTGTTTGGCTCCTTGGATTGAATTCTCATGCTACTTGGACTCACATGAACTCTTCTTACATATAGTGGAAACATCAAAAGAGCATTTTACATTTGAAGCAAAGAGCAATCATAATCCTTGAGGTATGGTGACAATTTTATCTTGTTAAATGTATTTTAGTCTTCATTCACTTGTTTGAATGGCATCTATTTTGGTTTTTCCTCATGAATTGTATGATGGATCTATTTTAGTCTTCTTAATATTCAACATAGACAATAAAAACATCTTACCAAAAAAAAACTACAACATGCACCAAGCAATGCTTTCAACCTTTCATGAAGATAATAAAAAAAAATTACTTGCATCACCACCAATAACATTTCATAATCACATTCCTCCATCTAATAGACAACATTTGTTGAATTCCTCATGTTTTCACTACAACAACTCACACAAACACCTAAAGAATTGAAAACTCTTAGTCTTTTGGGGCTATTTTCCCTCATCCATACCATGAAAATGAAGTGAGCGGGAGCTTCTCCCTTGTAGGGAATTTGCTTGTACTAACATCCCATACCACCATCCAATACTATCCTATTGAGTTCCTAGAGCTATTGTTGTAGTTATATGTAGGGCATTCCCAAGAGCTTTTAAGATTATATGAAAACATTCTCACTAGATGTTGTTGTGCATAATCAATTGCTACATCGAGCTTTAATAATCATGCACATCGAGTTTTAATATCTTGTTTGTTGTTCATTCTTGCAGGGGTGATATTTTTGTTTTTCTAAAAAACATATTGAATATGGGCAACAGACGTAATAATAAAAGAAAGTCTATAAGGAAGGAGTTGCCCCCTGATAAGGCCCATGAGATAAGAGAAAATGCCAGGTTGTACATGCAAAACCGTAGAAATCAAAATGTTAGTGCCTTAGATCCATCAAAAAGCAATGACGGAGTGGTTGAAGTCAATCAAATCTTTCCTGATGTCGAGTATGAAGGGATGGATGTTGAACAAGTTGTTAATTGGAAACCTCCCCAAGAAGAGCACACACATGGCGAACACACTCCCTTACAGGACCAATTTGTGAACGAAGGGCCACAACAAACCATTGACGAGACTCGTACTTCCTTGCTGACTCCCTTGCCTCGACTATCAACCGAACGATGAAGAACTCCCAGACGTATTCATGTGAATGAAAGTTCATTTTCAGGACTTGAAGGTAAGATTCCCAAATGCACTATTGATTTCCATTGTAGCAAGATAATCAAAGACTTTTTTGAATCCAAAACCGATGCAGCAAAATGTCAATTATTTCTTGCTTTGTTAAAATCGCATTGTCTAGCTAAAGTTAGGAGAATTTTGGGCATAAAGGTAGTTAGAAGTTCAGAGGCCAACAATCATGTTGTTAAAAATCTACAATCTGCATTTAATTTGATTGGAAAAAATTCTCGTACAAAAGATTTTAATGCGTCCCTTCGTGTACTGTCGGAATCGATTGTAGACAAATCCACAAGGAAACGTCGCCTACTATCACACACATGTAAAATATTTAAAGTATATAGAAAGACTCTTCAAAAGTATTCTACCATTAGAGAAAAACTTGAGACCCCAAGCCAAAAATATTTTTGGTCCTTTGTTGGTAGGTTACCTCGTTAAGACATGAAGCTCATTGATGTTGTTAAAGAACTAGTTCAAAATTTTTGGCATGATAAAATTAGACCGTCATCGAATCAAAGAGATTTTTTAAAGTTGAGAAAAGGTGTTAGGGGGGGTGAACCCCATGTCAAGCACTTCCTTGACACGACACAAACAGAACTCTATGAGAGGTTCAAGAATGAGCACACACAATTGAACTTGGGCCAAAGGTCCTTTGAAAAATGCAAACCCTGGTATGTTAGAATTTGCATTGATCGCAATACATGTTGTTGTCAATACCATGTAGAATTTGAGTACTATTATGATACATATATACATATATTTTGTGGTTTTCATACTAACATTGTGCAGGATTTCCCATTGTTACAACCACCGAATGCATTCAGAGAATTTATACATAGCATAATGTGTCCAAGACCTGAAGGACAAAAAATGTTATAAAAGATGATGTTTATATGGGACATGTTCCAGTTGCAATGGATTTGCATTATTGAGCCACTGCATCCACGCAACGGTGGAGCACGAATTTGGGAGGATGTCAGTAGAAATGCAGAACTTCCAATACATAACATATCAAGTAGATAGTTCGAAGGAAAGCAAAACAATTTCATTGGTGAAGTCACAGGTAATCTAAGTTTGCATACTTTCATACAGTACATGTTGAATTTTTACATATATATTCAGATTGAAAATGTCGCGTTCTATTAATGCCCTTGGTTTTGTGGCACCAGGTACAAATTTGCAATTTCATGAAGGAATTCTACCAAAAGACCGATCAGTATGTACAGCATGTCCATGTAGTAGGATGGCAGGATGAACAGTACAGACAGTGTAGGGACACCTTTCCCAATGGCACAATATTGTCGGTTGTGGACTTTGCTGAAAACTACACCCTACAGCCATAGAATGAGATTCAAAGTCAATACTACCATTCAGACCAAGTTAGCATAATGGTCCATATCACCTATAGGCAAGTGCCAGAGAGCAGCAACGACATGAGGATAATATTGAAAGAGACCAACTTCTACATCAGTGACGACAGGTGCCACGACCTGCATTATGTGCAGTGTTGCTTCAAAATTTTCTATGATCAGCTAAAGGAGAGAGGTATATAGATGGATCAGCATTGGATATGGTCAGACGGTTGTGCAGGCAAGTTCAAAAATGCACATGTTTTCCAGTGGTTGAGTATTTTGCACAAGACTTATGATGTGTTACATGTATGGAACTATTTTGAGACCGGGCATGGAAATGGAGACCACGACGGGGCTAGAGCATGTCTCAAAACTGCCCTACGAAGGGAGGAGATGAGGTGCATGAGAGACCCTCATATTCGGAATGCCGAATCCATAGTTCGATAGTGCAAAGCAAAAATGTTAGATCGAACCACGGAGCAACACATACCAACAGGTAGAGGACATGTTGTCAAAAATTTCTGCAATGTAGTTGATATAGATCGATCGCGTTCTTATAGTTGTAGTACTGTACAAGGAACTCGTGTATTTCATTCAGTTCGAAGCTCAAACAACCCCTTATTTGAAATATGGACACAAAAACTTGCTTGCTTTTGTGGTTCTTGCAGCAGTTGTGAGTGGGATGAGTGCGAATCAATGGATTGGGTTTATGAATGGGATCATGTATCACTTGCAATGGACCCACGTGTAGTTGTTGAAACAATCTAGTTATAGGAAGGCCAATCCTCTATTTCAAATGAATATGATCATATATCTGATCTTGTACATCCAGGTAAACATTTCTGCATGCATATCCCGGTTCCCTCCTTGCTTTTTTAATTATCCAAGTTATCAAACCACTACTTGTTGGAATATGACCTTAAAATGCATTTTTGCAAGACACATCTATGCATTTGTCGCCCCGATAGACAGTGCAATTGGGACGAATTATTGTTTGGCACGATGCATCCAGGGGAAGCAAACCCTCCTCGTATCATTAACCAATAGTGAACTGGCATTACCTTTCCGACTGGCTCGATGGTTGTTCATGGAGAATGTCTTACAGTAGATGGAAAGGGACCAAAGAGCAATGGCTACACATACACTGATTGTAGACCAGGTTCACAGGTGTATCACTTTATGCACCTCATCGTTGGTACAAACATCCAACTGCAAACAATGTCAACGAAGACATCAAACAAGGTACGCTACTTACTACCTCATGTAGAGAATGAGAGGTTGTTCGAGACAATAAAAAACCGAGAGGATCCAGAAGGCCTAATTGATTGAGGTACATGGTGTAGCCATGTGATTGTTTATTCATGCACGATTAATGTTATTCATGTTAGATAGTTTATTTGATATCGTTATCTTATATCGTTTATTTGATGTTTGAGTTATGATTAAGTTATGATTTATAGCCATGTGATTGTTTATTTATGCATGATTAATGTTATTCATGTTAGATAGGAATTTGATATCTTATATCTTATATCGTTTATTTGATGTATGAGTTATGATTTATAGCCATGTGATTGTTTATTCATGCATGAGTAACCCTAGAAGCACTAATATAACCCTACAAACATAATCTAGCCTTAGAAATCCTAGAAAGCTAAACTAACCCTAGAAAACTAATTTAACACTAGAAAACTAAGCTAGAATACTATAAACCTAATCTAGTCCTAGAAACCTAAACTAGCCCTAGAAACATTAATCTAAACTTCATAAACTAATATAGAATCCTAGAAACATAATCTGGATATTGCCCCTATTTTCTCTACCACTCACTCCATTTGGAGCTTTAGGAATTCTTTCAATATTGGTCTAGTACTTGGATGAATATGAGGATCATTTGGGAGCTATGATTCTTCTTCATTGGCTTCTTGAGTTGGTTCTTCATTGCCTTCATCCACATAATAATGGATAATTTCATTGTTGTTCAAATATGTTGGCAACGAGGGCATGTTAAGAATTTTTTCATTAACGTTAGTAACAATATTCATATTCATATTCATGATGGCTTATGATAACCATTCATATTCACGGTTGGAGTTCTATGCCCCCGGCAGGTATCCAGCAGGTGTCCCTGGAGGCCTTTTGGATGCGAGATGGAACGAGCCATAGAATGATGATCATGGCTCCGATCGACAAACCGTCGACTCCATTGGATTCAGGACATCGGTATAGTGCTAGGGGTTTCCCTCTCCTCTGGTCCCATGGCCCGGGTGTCACCTTGTAGATCCATTTTGGAAACTAGGGTTTTGATCAGTAAGGGAGTGTGCAATTTTTGCAAACGGGGGTCAACTTTGGAAACTCATCCACCAAACACTTATGGCTAGCGTTCGCAGCCGGAATCTTCCTAGACACACTTGCAAGACTCCCCAGAACTTGTTTTTGTTGCACGGTTGGAGTTCTATGCCCCCGGCAGGTATCCAACAAGTGTCCTTGAAGACCTTTTGGATGCGAGATGGAACGAGCCATAGAATGACGACCATGGCTCCGATAGACAAACCGTCGACTCCGTTGGATTCAGGATGTCGGGATAGTGCTAGGAGTTCCCCTCTCCTCCAGTCCTGTGGCTTGGGTGTCACCTTGTAGGTCCATTTTGGAAACTAGGGTTTTGCTCAGTAAGAGTGTGCAATTTTTGCACACGGGGGTCAACTTTGCAAAATCGTCGATCGGGCACTTATGGCTAGCGTTCCTAGCCAGAACATCCCTAGACACACTTGCAAGACTCCCTAGAACCTGGTTTTGTTGCACGGTTGGATTTCTATGCCCTTGGTAGGTATCCAGCATGTGTCCCTGAATGCCTTTTGGATGCGAGACGGAACGAGCCATAGAATGATGATCGTGGCTTCGATCGACAAACCGTCGTCTCCATTGGATTTAGGACATCGGGATAGTGCTATGGGTGCCCCTCTCCTCTAGTCCCATGGCTCGGGTGTCACCTTGTAGGTCCATTTTGAAAACTAGGGTTTTGCTCAGTAAGGGAGTGTACAATTTTTGCACACGAGGGTCAACTTTGCAAAATCATTGACTGAGCACTTATGGCTAGCGTTCCTAGCCAAAACCTCCCTAGACACACATGTAGGACTCCCCGAAACTCGATTTTGTTGCACGGTTGGATTTATATGCCCTCGGCAGGTATCCAGCAGGTGTCCCTGAAGGCTTTTGGATGCGAGACGGAACGAGCCATAGAATGACGACTGTGGCTCCGATTGACAAACCGTCGACTCCATTGGATTCAGGACGTCAGGATAGTGTTAGGAGTGCCCCTCTCCTCTGATCCCGTGGCCCGGGTGTCACCTTGTAGGTCCATTTTGGAAACTAGGGTTTTGCTTAGTAAGGGAGTGTGCAATTTTTGCACACAGGGGTCAAATTTGCAAAATCGTCGATCGGGCACTTATTGCTAGTGTTTCCACCCATAACCTCCCTATACACACTTGCAAGACTCCCCAAAACCCGGTTTTATTGTACGGTTGGATTTCTATGCCCTCGGCAGGTATCCAGCAGGTGTCCCTGAAGGCCTTTTGGATGCGAGATGGAATGAGCCATAGAATTACGACCGTGGCTCCGATCAACAAACAGTCGACTCCGTTGGATTCAGGACGTCGAGATAGTGCTAGGGGTGCCCCTCTCCTCTAGTCCCGTGGCCTGGGTGTCACCTTGTAGGTCTATTTTGGAAAGTAGGGTTTTGCTCAGTAAGGGAGTGTGCAATTTTTGCACACGGGGTTCAAATTTGCAAAATTGTCGACCGGGCACTTATGGCTAGCGTTCCCAGCCGGAACCTCCCTAGATACACTTGCAGGACTCCCCAGAACCCGGTTTTGTTGCACGGTTGGAGTTCTATGCCCCCGACAGGTATCCAGCATGTGTCCCTGAAGGCCTTTTGGATGCGAGACGGAATGAGCCATAGAATGATGACCATGGCTCCGATCGACAAACCGTCGACTCCGTTGGATTCAAGACGTCGGGATAGTGCTAGGGGTGCCCCTCTCCTTCGGTCTCGTGGCCCAGGTGTCACCTTATAGGTCCATTTTGGAAACTAGGATTTTGCTCAGTAAGGGAGTGCAATTTTTGCACACGGGGGGTCAACTTTGGAAAATCATCGACCGGGCACTTATGGCTAGTGTTCCCAGCCGAAACCTTCCTAGACACACTTGCAGGACTCCCTGGAACCCGGTTTTGTTGCACGGTTGGAGTTCTATGCCCCATACAGGTATCCAACAGGTGTCCCTGAAGGCCTTTTGGATGCGAGACAGAACGAGCCACAAAATGACAATCATGGCTCCAATCGACAAACCGTTGACTCCGTTGGATTCAGGACGTTGGGATAGTGCTAAGGGTTCCTCTCTCCTCCGGTCTCGTGGCTCGGGTGTCACCTTGTAGGTCCATTTTGGAAACTAGGGTTTTGCTCAGTAAGCGAGTGTGCAATTTTTGCACACAGGGGTCAACTTTGCAAAATCAGCGACCGAGCACTTATGGATAGCGTTCCCAACCCAAACCTCCCTAAACACACTTTCAAGACTCCCCGGAACCCGGTTTTGTTGCACGATTGGATTTCTATGCCCCCGGCAGGTATCCAGCAGGTGTCCCTAAAGGCCTTTTGGATGCGAGACGGAACGAGCCACAAAATGACGACCGTGACTCCGATCAACAAACCGTCCACTCCGTTGGATTTAGGACGTTGGGATAGTGCTAGGGGTGCCCCTCTCCTCTGGTCCTGTGGCCCGAGTGTCACCTTGTAGGTCCATTTTGGAAACTAGGGTTTTGCTCAGTAAGGGAGTCTGCAATTTTTGCACATTGCGGTCAAATTTGCAAAATCATCGACTGGGCACTTATGACTAGATGTTGATGAGGAACCTAGAGATGACAATGATGATGAATATGTTGATGATGATTATGATGATGGTGATGATGATGAAGACGTTGATGATGATGGTGATGGTGATGAAGATGATGATGATGATGATGTAGATGTTGATGAGGAACCTAGAGATGAAAATGATGATGAAGATGTTGATGATGATGATGATGATGGAGGTGGTGATGATGATGAAGACATTGATGATGATGGTGATGGTGCTGAAGATGATGATGATGATGATGGAGAAGATGATGATGATGGATATGTTGATGAGGAACCTAGAGATGACAATGATGATGAAGATGTTGATGATGATGATGATGGTGATGATGATGAAGACGTTGATGATGATGGTGATGGTGATGATGATGATGAAGATGATGATGATGATGATGGAGAAGATGATGATGACGAAGATGTTGATGAGGAACCTAGAGATGACAATGATGATGAAGATGTTGTTGATGATGATGAAGACGTTGATGATGATGGTGATGGTGATGAAGATGATGATGATGATGATGATGGAGAAGATGATGATGAAGGAGATGTTGATGAGGAACCTAGAGATGACAATGATGATGAAGATGTTGATGATGATGATGATGATGGTGATGATGATTAAGACATTGATGATGGTGGTGATGGTGATGAAGATGATGATGATGATGATGGAGAAGATGATGATGATGGAGATGTTGATGATGATGGAGAAGATGATGATGATGTTGATGTTGATGATGAAGATGATGATGATGGATATATTGATGATGGCATGTATTTGTAGCAATGTGTAGATAAAAGTTGGTCAACATGAAATACTCATGCAAGCCAACATGCACAGAGCATTGATCATGTGAAGATTTCAATTATTGGCAATGGCATTTCGCATTAGAATTTCATTTCATCTCCTCCCTTCAAACTAATTTTTTTTTACGTTTTGAATTTTTACATTGCCCTTGACACAAAGTTTTAGTGACAAAATAACACCCTTCAGCAATGAAGTTAGACTTAAAAAAATATCATTTAATATTTTTTTTTATTAAATAATAATTCGTGGAAGTTAATGTTTGGCCACATGCAATGCAACAAAACAAAACTTTCAATTTGAACACATTGCAATAATGGTGTAACTGAAATTGTGACATTCTATTCCAAATGACTTGGCTTTTAAGACCAGATAAATATAGTATGCCCTTTATAGAGGCTATTCATTAAAAACACATTGCTATTGAGACTGTACTATGATGTTCTCCCCTTCCTTTGTCAAAAGAAGATTAATAAGGTTGTTTTTTCCAAGGTATAGGATGTTTTGGATTTCTCAACTATTATTGCATGTGAACTTGCACATACCAAGCTACAACAAATCTTTCACGGAAGTGGATTTGTCTATGTGAGTAGATAAGTGAAAACCTTTTAGCAACAAGACCTATAAATTTTAACTTGGAAGTATTGGAAATGTACAAAGTGGGATTGAGAGGCTTGATGGTGATTGTAGTAGTGGGCATGGTATTGGTGAGAATGATGTCGTGATAGTGGAATTAAACATTAAGATGGTGACCCTAGAGCTTGGATCCTATCCTAGAAACATGAGAACCTAGCCTAAAAACCATAGTTGGTAGCGTAAACCCTAGTTTGTATACTGTCATTTTCAAGCATTTGCAACATTTACCACATTTATAAAACAAATGTAGAATTCAAATCTTAAATAAATCACCTTTGATGAGAGTGGGAAACGTGAGGCAGGTGTCTTGGATCTGCGTAGCCTCTCAGCAATTCCAACCGACAACATTTACACCAATTATTTCATTGAAAAGTAATAATTGCTTAAATTAATTTTTGTTAATGCATCAAAATATTTTCATAAATTAGCTTGATTCTCACCGTGAACACCTCCGATGATGGACATGGCTGGGCTTCTGGGCTAGTAGGTGGAGCAGATGGCTGGACAACCAGATCCAATGCAGTCATGGGGGGGGGGGCAAATGTAGTGGCAGCCACTACAGGTGCAACCACTGGAGATACAGATGAGGAACCCATGTCCTTACTTTGTTATCATATTGTTGTTGGATGCATATGCTTTGTAAGTCGTCCCGTAGTATTTGTTGATCCATAGTTTGTGTTATTGTTGTTTGGCGCATATGCTTTGTAAGTCGCCCGTAGTATTGTTAATCCATAGTTTGTATTGGCCCATGGTTTTGACCCATAGTATTGGCGCCTAGACTTAGTATATATGAGTGTGTTGAGGCCTATGAAGGCACCGTGAATTTATTTGTATTGAGATTGCTCAAAGGAGGTTTCCCCCTCGAAGTGGCCTGCGATCAATAAAAGTGATTCTGAGTTCTGTTATTTCTGCTATCTCGTGTATTTTCATTAATTACTTGTTGCAGGTTCTTCACATCTGGTATCAGAGCACTTTCTTGGGCTCGTTGGGTGGAATTTATGCCAAAAACTTTTTTTGCATCTGTTGCAAGTTCGGATCTGGGAATAATCCCTATCCGCTTAACTATGGGAAGTACTTGGGCATAAGCCCTAAAACTCATTGTAAGGAGTACCACAGGAACCCCAAAGTAGTTGGCCCATTTAGAGGACCTGCCAGCGAAAAGGGCAACGACCCCTACCTGATTGACTAGTTCCCACCCGTGAGGTAAACCAAGAGCTATCATTTTTGGCAAAGCGGTTATCAGTTTTACCTGAGCCGTGGAGTGAGGGGTACTGCCCCAATACGCAAGTCGTCAGACAGCATTGGTGGCTAAGTGAAACCTGAACTGTTAGGAAGCCGCACATACCTGGGGTCCATATCTATTTTCAGCTGAACTGTTGTCGATCACTGTCGCGCCGTTTCAGATCTAGCCGTTCAGATCCATTCTGAAATCCATTCCAGATCCAACCGTTTCAAATCTATTTCAGATTCAACTGTTTTTGATCCATTCGGCATCGTTTCAGATCCCTCTGTTTTCGATCGCTTCCGCACCGTTGCAAATCTATCGGTTTCAGATCCCTTCCGTGCCATAGTCGCCCCCATTCAGTTTTTTCTCCATATCTCCCTTGTTTTCACTCTGTTTCCCTTGAAACTTCCCTGGAACCCCTTTAATCCCATTCTACATATTTCATTCCTGAGGACCCTACCCAAATTCCACTTCCCAAAGCCCGAAATCCCGCATTTGTCTCTTTTTAGGGTTTACCATAACTTCATCGGATTTCACCCAATCACCTTCAAATTTTATCACAGAGTTCCTTTCCTAATTCTGCTTCTTTGTCCCTCTCTGCCAAATTTTCTCATTCTTTCACCCCACTTCTAAAATCCTCCTTTTCTGCTTCGCTGTCCATTCGACAATGTCCAAAACCTAGTCAAACCTCAATTACCCTTCAGATTTTTTCCCAAATCCAAATTTTCCTTTACTGAAACAGTTTTTGTTTTTGTTTTTCTATCCACTAAAAAAAAAAAAAAACTCCTGGTTATGGTTGTCACCCGCGCAGGAGCAAAAACCATGGAAGAAGCACTTGCAACCATCTAAGCCAAACTCCAGGATCTTGATGAAAAATTTATCGGCCTCCATCTTGAGCATTCAGCCATGAACAACAAACGACAGTCTGAGTCTTCATTTGACAATGGGTTCTCTTCTTCCAGCAATTTCCGTGGTCCAAAGCTTGATTTTCCTCGCTTCAATGGTACTGATCCGACTGGATGGATCTATCGTGTGGAACAGTATTTCCATCTGCATAATACTTTTGATGTCAGCAAAGTTCCACTTGCATCCTTTCATTTGGAATAGGAAGCTCTTCAATAATACCGTTGGTACATCAAGGCTCATGAAGAGCCAAAATGGACAGATTTTCGCCAGCTCCTTTTGCAACGATTTGGTCCCAGTCTTTTTGATGACTTCAGAGGAGCCCTCACTAAACTTCACCAAATTGGCACTGTGAGAGAGTACCAAACTGAATTTGAGAAACTAGCCAACCACACTGAAGGATTGCCCGATGACTTCTACCGGAGTTGTTTTATCAGTGGTCTAAAGGATGTAATCCGCTCTGAGGTCAAAATGTTCTGTCCCAACACAATGATGGAAGCCCTGGGATTGGCTAAGTTGGCAGAAGACAAGATTGCAGCCCAACAGTGCTCCAAACCCAATTTTGTTCCCTTCCAAAATATGGGTTCTCAATGACCTCCCATCCCGCTAGCTCCTCGACCAACTCCTATCAAGCATTTGTCTGAAACTGAGATGTAGGCACGCAGAGAAAAAGGGCTTTGTTATAATTGTGATGAGAAATTCACTCGGGGACATAGATGTGTTCAGCAAAAGCTCTATCTCTTGGATATGGATTCTCCGCCTGCCTTTAAAATTGGTGAAGAAGCTCCAGATACAATGGATGCTCAGGTCGACATTCCGGAGCCGCCTATTGACCCTCCATCTCAGGATGACCAGCCAGAGATATCTCTCCATGCTTTAGCTGGAATCATCACCCCCCAAACCATGCAGGTTAGGGGTTACTTCAAGAAGCTTACTCTTACAATACTCATTGATTCTGGTAGCACTCATAATTTCATTGACCCTCGGATCACCAAACAGGCTGATTGTTTTATCCATCCTTGCTCCAACTTTGAAGTCATGGTTGCTAATGGGGGCACCTTACCTTGCAAAGGGAAGTGTCATAATGTGCGTATCTCTATGGGAGATTATAACCTGCGCTCTGACATGTTTGTCTTTACTATAGGAGGATGTGATGTGGTTTTGGGCACTCAATGGCTACGCATACTTGGCCCCATCTTATGGGATTTTTCCGAACTTTGGATGCAGTTTTCCCCCAATGGACAAAAACACACATTGGTAGGCTTACAACTAGGGTCTCTCAGCATCATCAGCTCACATCGCATGGAAAAACTCCTTAAGAAGAATTCACATGGTGTCATTGCTCAGATCCATTCCATTCAGATGCAACCATTAGCAGTCTCCACTACTCCTTTGGATCTACAACAAATTCTGGATCGATATACCGGTGTCTTTGCTGAACCAATGGGATTGCCACCTTCAAGGCCAAAGGACCATCATATTCAACTCCTTCTTGGAAGCGTTCCTCCCAACATCAGGCCCTATCGCTACCCATTTCACCAAAAAACAGAGATTGAAATGCTCGTTCAGGACTTACTGAAGCAAGGTATTATTCTCCCAAGCACTAGTTCCTTTTCTTCACCAGTTCTTCTCGTCCGCAAAAAAGATGGGTCATGGCGCCTTTTCATTGACTTCTGAGCACTTAATCACCTCACTATCAAGGAGAAGTTCCCAATTCTTGTTGTTGATGAGCTTCTTGATGAGCTTCATGGTGCTCAATTTTTCTCCAAGTTGGATCTTCGTTCTAGGTATCATCAAATTCGGCTTCATGAGGATGATATCCCTAAAACAGCTTTCTGCACACATAATGGCCACTATGAGTTTTTGGTCATGCCCTTTGGCCTCACTAATGCTCCTTCCACATTCTAGGCTTTGATGAATAAAATATTCTGGCCCTACTTGCGGAAATTCATTCTAGTATTCTTTGATGATATCCTCATCTACAGTAAAACCTGGGCTGAACATCTCCAACATCTAGACCTTGTAATGAAACTTTTCTCTGACCATAATCTCCATGCCAAACAGTCTAAATGTGTTTTTGGACATCAGGAAGTCCAGTATCTCAGGCACATTATCTCAGCAGAAGGGGTTCGCGTGGATCTTGCCTAAATCGCTGCCATGAACAATTGGCCGCGTCCTCAGACACTCAAGAGCCTTCGTGGTTTTTTGGGGTTGACTGGCTACTGCCACAAGTTTGTCAAGGATTATGGGAAGATTGCAGCTCCATTAACTGCTCTATTGAAAAGGGATGCTTTTACATGGACACATGCTACCGAGTGTGCATTTGACAAACTGAAACAAGCTATGTGTACTACACCTGTTCTAGCTATGCCTGATTTTTCCAAGCCCTTCACTATTAAGAGTGATGCTTGCGGCAATGGACTTGGTGTTGTTCTCCTTCAAGATGAACACCCCATTGCGTTCACCAACAAAGCCCTTTTAGGTAAGAATTTAGCTGCCTCTACATATGAGAAGGAAATGATGGCTATTTTGCATGCAGTACAGAAGTGGCGCACATACCTATTAGGGAATCTTTTATGCATCAAGATCGATCACCAGAGTCTGAAATATTTCCTGGAACAACGTGTATCCTCCCCAACACAACAGAAATGGGTTAGCAAACTCATGGGTTATGACTATGAGATCACTTACAAGAAGGGTAAGGACAATATTGTGGCGGATGCTCTTTCTCGCACATTTGATGACCAAGGTTCTCTTTCAGCTATTTCTATGCTTGTTCCAAATTGGTTGCAATCTGTTGAACAGGGTTATGTCAATGACTTTTCATTATCTCAAATCATCGAAAGCTTGGCCAACAGCCCTTCTATTGTACCACATTACTCTTGGGATGGTGCTTCCCTAAGATACAAGGGTCATCTCGTGCTTCCCCAGAGCACAGATATTCAACAGGATGTCTTCTATGAACACCATGCTTCTCCATCGGCAGGGCACTCTGGGTTCCTCAAAACATATGAGCGGGCACGGCGTAACTTCTTTTGGCAGGGCATGAAAAGGACAATTCAACAGATGGTGGCTAAATGTGACACCTGCCAGCGCAATAAGGGTGAAACGAAACTCCTTCCAGGATTGCTCGAACCCTTTCCCATACCTACACGGATTTGGACAGATATTTCTATGGATTTCATTGAAGGGATCCCTAAGTCTGGAGGGAAGACAGTTATTTTGGTTGTGGTTGATCGCCTCTCCAAATATAGTCATTTTTGTGCTCTCAGCCATCCCTATACAACCTCCTCAGTCGCTCAAATTTTCCTGGACCAGATTTTTCGTCTTCATGGCATCCCTTCTTCCATTGTCTCGAATCGTGATGCGACTTTCACCCGTCATTTTTGGACAGAACTCTTTCCCCACACTAACACCAAACTGAGGATGAGTTCAGGGTATCACCCACAAACAGATGGTCAGACTGAAATTATCAATAAATGCTTGGAAACTTATCTTCGTTGCTTCACCTCTGAACAACAACATCAGTGGACAAAGTGGCTCCCTCTCACTGAATGGTGGTACAATACCTCTTACCACACTGCCTCTAAAATGACCCCATATGAAGTAGTCTATGGTCAGACACCGCTAGTTCTTCTTCCATACACCCCCAGCAGTTCACCAGTTCAGGTAGTCGACACAATCCTTTGCAACCGCGATCAGATTCTTTGCATTTTGCGGGACAATCTTCACATGGCAAGAAATCGCATGAAGCAACAAGCCGATCAACACCATTCTGAGCGCACTTTTCAAGCAGGTGATATGGTTTTTCTTCGTCTCCAGCCGTACAAGCAATCCTCCTTGAAACTCAAAGGGCATCATAAGCTCGCTCCAAAGTTCTATGGGCCATATCAGATTCTTCAGAAGATTGGGTCCGTTGCTTATAAATTGGAATTTCCTCCTTCTTCCCGCATTCATCCAGTATTTCATGTCTCTTGTCTGAAGAAAGTTCTTGGCACCAACATCAAAGGACAAACTATTTTACCCGAACTGGATAATGAAGGATCCATCCTTTTGGAGCCAGAGGCCGTCCTCAATAAGTGCACTCGTCAACTTTGCTCTTGCTCTATCACAAAGGTTTTAATTCAGTGGCACGGCATGCAACCAGAGGATGCTACATGGGAACCACTCCTTCAGATTCAACAACAATTTCCACGTCTAAAGCTTTGAGGACAAAGCTTTTTCTAAGGTGGAGGGGATGTTAGGAATCCATGTCTTTACTTTGTTAGTATATTGTTGTTGGATGCATATGCTTTGTAAGTCGTCCCGTAGTATTTGTTGATCCATAGTTTATGTTATTGTTATTTGGCGCATATGCTTTGTAAGTCGCCCGTAGTATTGTTGATCCATAGTTTGTATTAACCCATGGTTTTGACCCATAGTATTGGCGCCTAGACTTAGTATATAAGTGTATGTTGAGGCCTATGAAGGCACCGTGAAGTTATTTGTATTGAGTTTGCTCAAAGGAGGTTGCCCCCTCGAAGTGGCCCGCGATCAATAAAAGTGATTCTGAGTTATGTTATTTATGTTATCTCGTGTATTTTCATTAATTACTCGTTGCAGGTTCTTCACAGGCAGTCCTGCATAGAGGGAGGAGGATGGACGAAAGGAAGGTTGTGCACAAAGAGGGGAAGCTGGAAGGAAGGCGGGGCGTGGATGAATGGGAGAGGATGGATAGACAGGGGGGCGTGGATAAATTGGGGAGGATGTATAGACGGGGGGCGTGGACGAGTGGGGGAGGATGGAGGGAGGGGGGAGTATTGCTGGAGAGGGGGGGCTGGATGGAAGGGAGGGGGTGGACGAAGGGAGGGGTCTAGATGGAAGCGAGGGGGGGGACTCATGGTAGAGGGTGGAAACATAGGACTAAAATGGGGACCTGCAGCTATTGGTGACATGTACATATACATTTGTAATATCACAATTTAGTATACAAACAATAAATTAAACCATAGTAAGTCGTAACAATTCAAATTAAAAGCGTGCTTTTAACTACACATTGTACCTATGTATATGGTGATTTGCTAATCCTTGGCGGGGATGGTTGATCACCGTAGTCAGGGAACACCTGTGGACACCAAAATGCATGCATGTTATGAACATGTTAAACAAGTCATTATTTAGGCAATCGAGATATTCAAAAACATTGTACAGACTATCAACGTGTATGCCATAAATATAAATACTTAAGTAATATAAATGACATAAGTAATAACAATATTGTATGAGGTACTGAAAATACCTCCGTGTGAGGTGCCGCAATTTCAGTTACGGCTGCCATTGCTGCATCCAGGTTGGGAGATCCTACGTTTTCCCAGGTTGGTGTCTCAGCTCTGAATAACTGTACATTGAAATAATAGTTTAAGTCAAACAAAAATACTTTAAAAATACTTTACAAGTTATCAAGTGATGATTGAAAACACATTAAAAAAATTGCTGACCTGATCCAGCCCTCGATCGGGACAGGGCAAGTGTGCCCACAATGGGGACAAAGATGTGGCATTGTCCCCATCGAACTGGAATGTCCAGCATGGCTACCACCGGTCACATGTCTATCCTGGCCCTGTCGTGAAGGCCCTGCACCTGGATCTCTATCAATGTCACCCGACCTCTCCACTGTAGTCGCTGCTACAAAGGAGGTGTGTCTGAGGAGTCCACGTGCAACATTCCTCATTGCTTCCTCGATCTGATCAAGCTTGTGGGGTAACTGAGGTGGCTAGGGAGAGGGGTTGGGATCGTGCCTAGGAGTTGGTGGCCCTCTTAGTGGGTTCCTCCTGGCAGCAGGTCGATCTTGGGCAGAGCCACGCCCAACACCCTGGAACTCGGTTATGTCAAAATAGTTGACATGTAAACCGAGCATAAACTCAGCCCACAGTTGCTGAAGGAAGTATTGTGGAACCTCCCTATTATTGCAGGGAGGTTTATCGTATACCATGAACCACCTCTGCATCTAATTGTCTCTCCATGGTTGGTAATGACACCAATCCATGCAGACACGTGGCTTTCTAGTGTTGGGTGGTTGTTGTGTTTTTTGATCGGTGAACACACTATATAATTGGGCCTTTGTAATATTCAAATCTTTTATTGTTTCCTTGGAAATGTTTGTGGAGTAATACTCCCGCATCCTAGCCCTATATTTAGTCATGTCGGTTAATTGGCGATGTGCATGGATGAGGGAGTCAATTGAGCTCTCAATTGACGTGGCAAGAGACACTTGAGATGGTTCCCCCGTGTTTCTTAGTTCTCGAGTGTGCACTCTCATTTCATTTACATAATGGTTAAGGTCATCTTGTTCAACATTTGGTTGGGGGTTTTGGTTTTCTTCGGCATTTGGATTTTGTTAACAGTTTTCTTCAGCATTGGGTCCAAGGTTTGGGTTTTCTTATGTTCCACCAGACTCCGGGTTAATATTTTGTTCACTCATTGTCTCGGTTTACAATCTGCAATTGAGAATTGGTCCATTGTTTTAAAAATTTGGGAATTATTAACAATTTAATAAACAAAAAAACAAAAAATTGACACAGAGAATGAATAAAATGATAAAAAAATTGGAAATTACCTATCCAATCGATGTGTTGGTGGATCGAATTGGTGGGTTTTGGAGTGCAAATGGCATCTTATGGTGGTTGTAGTCACGCGCACGCGGAGGTGAAAGTCGCGCTTGGCTCCAATGACAAGAATGGGGAATTCGGCTCTGGTTTTTTTTTTTTAATAGGAGCGCGTGCACGCCCCTAAGCGCGCACGTGCACGCGTCTCGGTTCGGTACCGAACCTAGCAGCGCGCGCGCGCTGCCTTAGGTGTGTGCGGGTAGTTGCTTTATTCCCGCTAGCGCGTCCCCATTGCAACGGTTTTGGGGAGCAACTTTGTGCGCCCGCCCTAGTGTCCAAATCAACTACCACCACAAACCACCCTAATCTCAAAAAAGGTGCAAGGAACTATGGATTGGAAGAGGACATCCTACATCCTAGGACCCTGGGCAAACCAATAAATTTATCAGACTTAATTTAACCTCGCGTAGGATTAAAGACAACCAAAATGCCCCGCTTTCCGACAATTTTGGGATAAAACCCGGTTAAAATTCTTGCTGGAAATTGTTATTTCTGCATTTTTACAATTTCAACAATTGAGATTGACTATTGTAAACTAATTACACAATTTTAAAACTACCAAGATTGCTGAAATTGCGATCTGAGCACTCCAAATTGCGATTTTGACAAGAATTGCTCTACCCAGGGCGTTTTAGTCAACCATCATACAACTCTATTTAACCTTATATCCTCACACCAACTTTGACCATGTATCTTAAATTTGATAACAAACAGAGAAAATAGTATTTACATATAATTTATTTGTAATTCAGTGATTGAGATATCAAAATTTAAACTCATCCAAATGCATCTAAATTGAATTTAATATTGATACTTTATCTTTTATTAAAACTATATCTTATCAAAATTTAAACTCAACCAAATGCATCTAAATTGAATTTAATATTGATACTTTATCTTTTATTAAAACTATATCTTAATTAACTCCTAAATATCATTGAAACAACGTCACATTCGTAACTATTTTATATGTTCACGCGGAATTGCGGGGCCCACCACCTCTTGGCGTGTAAATCTTTTTACTTTATTGTCGTCTCCGCGTCGCGCTAAACGCGTTTGTAGTTGCTCCGTATCTGTCCCTTTATGTGCCCGGATCGAATCCCGCTGCACTCACTCGAAATATTTCTGTTTTGTGGCGTGTCTGAGAGTTTCTACTCGGTGGGCAGCCGTAGCTTTAAATCATGGCATCTGAGTACAGAGTTTATCACAATATCAGCTTGAACGTTCCATTGCGTGGCGCAGTTTGTTTGTTCGTTATAGGCGTCTGCAATATTGACTGTGTTTCCAGGCGTTTTGTGGATCCAGATTCAATTGCGGAAACCAAAGGATTTCTGGGATTTTCAGCATATAACGGCACGGTGAACTTATAATTCTCAGAACCCTTTTTCTTTGCTCTCTTTTCATAGTAAGAAAATGTTGCAGTTAGTTTGCTCTGTATTTTTTTGGGGGCGGGGGTGAATCATGATTTTTAATATATTTTAGGGTTCATTCTTAACTCGATTGTGCATTCGGGCCATCTCATAGACACGCAGTTAAGTTAACTGTTATATCGGTTTGATAGCCCGAACTCACAATCGGTTTACAGTCGGATGACTTAAAATGTTAGATTAATCTATCAACATACTTTAAAAAGTGAAATATCGTGCTCCCTACTACTTTCCATGAGCTTTGTATCTCAGGCCAGGGCCCATTAATTTTCATCCAAAAATACATCTGTGTTTAGTTGAACCTGTCATGGCTTTATACAGTTGAACCTGTTATGCTCTACATCGCTGGCTTCGTTATTTATTTCTTTTTGTATATTTACAAGGATAGGTGTTAGATATTATTTAAGATTTTGGACTTCTTTGAATGGATTAAGAAGATTAACCTGAGTGTAACAACTGTAGAGTGGGGATTCATTTCATGGTCGCCATATCTTGTTATGCTTAAATGCATCTTGATTAAAATTTAAATAAGTTTTAGTTAAGTGGTGGTTAAAAAAAGGGGTATGTTTATTAAATAGTATTTGTTTTGTTTATATTAATTAGTTTAATGTTTACATTACTTTAATATTTATATTAATTATTTTAATGTTTAACAACCCGCCATCTCCACAAAACTAAGTGGTTGGCTATACCTATTGATGTTCACCGGCAACTTTACTTGTGGCTGTGCTAGTCTATATTGTAAGAGTCTTTTCAAACCTATTAGTAGTCATGGAATTGATGAACTATTTGTAAATATGTGAATTGAATTCAATAAGGATTATGATAACGTTTCATCATTTTGTATCCATGAAATTGGTAAAGGATTTGTGAATATGTGAAATGTGAATTGATTTCAATATGGACTCCCTAACTTTTATGTCTGTTGTGTTTGTAATTGATGAAATTTTCTATCTTGTAACAGTGTTTTCAAACCTATTAATAGTGATGGAATTCTTTTCAAACCTATTAGTAGTGATGGAATTTGTGAAGGATTTGTGAATATGTGAATTGAATTCAATAAGGATTATGATAACTTTTCATCATTTTGTATCCATGAAATTGGTGAAGGGTTTGTGAATATGTGAAATGTGAATTGATTTCAATACAGACTCTCTAACTTTTATGTATGTTATGTTGTGTTTGTAATTGATGGAATTTTCTATATTGTAACATTCTTTTCAAACCTATTAGTAGTCATGGAATTGATGAAGGATTTGTGAATATGTGAATTGAATTCAACAAGGATTATGATAACTTTTCATCATTTTGTATCCATGGAATTGGTGAAGGATTTGTGAATATGTGAAATGTGAATTGTGTGGAAAATAAGGAGAGGAGTTAGTAGTGGTGTGTCGAACGTTTAAGCTACACTAAAACTAAACATTAATTGGTGATGTATTTCCTCTTAAGTGTTTTGGTGTGCTTAAGATATTTAAATATATTTAGATGTATCACAAAGAGCTAAATATTTTATAAAAAAAATTACAAAACATAACTTAGATGTATCAACATACTTTAAAAAGTGAAATATCGTGCTCCCTACTACTTTCCATGAACTTTGTATCATAAAGGTTATTGGTCTCTCAAGCCAGGGCCCATTAATCTTCATCCAAAAATACATCTGTGTTTAGTTGAACCTGTCATGGCTACATCTGTGTTTAGTTGAACCTGTCATGGCTTTATACAGTTGAACCTGTCATGGTCTATATCGTTGGCTTCATTATTTATTTCTTTTTGTATATTTACACGGATAGGTGTTAGATATTATTTGAGATTTTGGACTTCTTTGAGTGGATTAACAAGATTAACCTGAGTGTAACAAGTATAAAGTGGGGATTCATTTCATGGTCATCATATCTTGTTATGCTCAAATGCATCTTGATTAAGATTTAAATAAGTTTTAGTTAATTGATGTTAAGAAAAAGGGTATGTTTATTAAATAGTAATTGTTTTGTTTATATTAATTAGTTTAATGTTTACGTTACTTTAATATTTATATTATTTATTTTAATGTTTAACAACCCACCATCTCCACAAAACTAAGTGGTTGGCTATACCTATTGATGTTCACCGGCAACTTTACTTGTGGTTGTGCTAGTCTATATTGTAAGAGTCTTTTCAAACCTATTAGTAGTCATGGAATTGATGAACCATTTGTGAATATGTGAATTAAATTCAATAAGGATTATGATAACGTTGCATCATTTTGTATCCATGAAATTGGTGAAGGATTTGTGAATATGTGAAGTGTGAATTGATTTCAATACGGACTCTCTAACTTTTATGTCTGTTGTGTTTGTAATTGATGAAATTTTCTATATTGTAACAATCTTTTCAAACCTATTAGTAGTGATGGAATTGATGAAGGATTTGTGAATATGTGAATTGAATTCAACAAGGATTATGATAACTTTTCATCATTTTGTATCCATGGAATTGGTGAAGGATTTGTGAATATGTGAAATGTGAATTGATTTCAATATGGACTCTCTAACTTTTATGTATGTTATGTTGTGTTTGTAATTGATGGAATTTTCTATATTGTAACATTCTTTTCAAACCTATTAGTAGTCATGGAATTGATGAAGGATTTGTGAATATGTGAATTGAATTCAATAAGGATTATGATAACTTTTCATCATTTTGTATTCATGGAATTGGTGAAGGATTTGTGAATATGTGAAATGTGAATTATGTGGAAAATAGGGAGAGGAGTTAGTAGTGGTGTGTCGAACGTTTAAGCTACACTAAAACTAAACATTAATTGGTGATGTATTTCCTCTTAAGTGTTTTGGTGTGCTTAAGATATTTAAATATATTTAGATGTATCACAAAGAGCTAAATATTTTATAAAAAAAATTACAAAACATACCTTAGATGTATCATAGAAGGTTTATTTTTTATAAAAAACTACAAAACATGTCATACATTATTCATAGTCGTCATATTAGAGTATGAATATGGATATTGATTCAATAATAAAGAAAAAATTTACTACCACAAAAATATGTAAGTATATATCTTTTAAATACTTAAATATGCATTTATTAAATTTTATAAAATTTATAAATATACTATCCATTGAAGTAGCATTTATTTTTCATCGGTAGCACAAATAGCCCAAGGTCGGGTGAAATTAAGATGAGAGCATAGCATTAGGGTTTCACAAAACTTGGTCTTTTCTTCAGATCTCACCAGCATTTCTGGCAACAATCTTGTGTTGATCGACTTCATGGATCAGATGGTTGGGGGGGCAATCCTCCTTCCTTTCGAGGTATGCTCCAAGCAACAACCGATGGCGGCGTTGGCTCCTCGAGGTGGACCTTTGAAACTCCATAGCATCTCGTAGCTCCAATCCACGATCTGGCAAAATCACAGGAAGTTAATAGAGATATGGATCTAGTACTTGATTCATCCCATCCAAAGGTGCCTTGGGTATAGGAGTTGGGTAAGTGCATCCCTTAAGTAGTGGCAGCACCCAGGTATGTGATTCAATCGATAAAGGTAGGTGCTAATTCCCCATTTATGAGAGATCATGACCTTATAGGAAAGTTCTTAGGGTTCTGGCCCTCTAAAAGAGATCTAGTGTAATGGATCCAAACATGGTGGAAACCAAAAGACCACTTCGAGCTACAACTGAGTTCCAAGGGTTTTTTTACTACTACATTCCATAGCCTGGAAGATAGAAACCGATTATTTGAGAGCGTGCCCTATTTTTTAACTCTGCGGGGCTCTTCTTGAAATACTGGACTGAGCGTTTTAGCCCAGACAAAGAGGATTTCTCGCATGCAGTTGTTTGGATTAGACTATATTCCCTCCCCCAGGAATTCTGGTTGGAAGAAATTATGGCAGGCGTTGGTAATACCCATTTAGATATGTCAAATCAGCTAAAGCAACAAATAGAAGAAGGTATACATCATACGCTTGGATCTGCATCTATATGAATATATCTAAACCTCTTCTGGGATCCATTTGCTTAAATTATCAAGACGGAGAATGGGAGCAACCAATTGACTATGAGCATGTGCCCTTTAGATGTCGGAAGTGTCATGTGCATGGACACCTCTTCAAGGACTGCTCGCTCGATGATAAGGCCAAGCAAACACAACTAACGATGGAAAAGGAACAAGATGGCTTCACTCAGATCCAGGGGTGCAGGCGTGCAAATCAGAGGAAGGCAATAGTGTAGCACCAGACTGGCCCATCCACAAGCAATTCCTTCAAGATCTTGGAACAAGAGGATCAATCCATGGAGCATCAGGAAGATCTTCATCCTACTCCCGCAGATCTAGAGGTTGATAAGGGCAAATCAACTGAAATGCCAACATCTACCCTTTCCACCCAGAAAACTGTTGTTCAAAATAATGAAGAAGGAGAGGAATGGAAGTGGAGTTGGATGAATAGGAACTGGCAGCAGATATCTGGCTAAGTTGGAAGAGGCCTACAAAGAAAAGGAATTATATTCCATCCCAACAGACCAACTACGGAAGGTGCACAAAGTGTACATGAACTCGACAACCGGAGCCACATCAAGATCCAACAAAAATATAGGCATCCTTCGAGAGCCCCTAAATGATGGTAGAAAAGGGTAAAAAGAGAAGAAAAATACAGGTAGGAAACCAACTCAGCAGCTTATCTAGGAAGTTGGAAGCTTTATGGTGAATTTAGGCTAGATGCACCTAATAACGAACAATTATCACCCTCTCCCATCCCAGTCTTAATGATGAAGATTGTATCTTGGAATATCGGGGGTCTAAACAAAAGAAGAAAGCAATGGCTCCTTCGAAAAATAATAATGGTGGAAATCCATACATCATTTTCCTCCAGGAAACTAAATGTGTTGGACAAGATGCAGACACTATACTCTCTCACTGTTGGCGGTAGGGCATCCATGTTAGTATTGATGTAAGAGGTACAGCTGGGGGGATTGCTCTACTTTGGAGTCCCTCTTCCATTCTGATGGATAACTTCCTTTCCACTAAATTGTCCATCACTGCCAAGATGAGAGCGATAAGATCAAACAAGGAAATATTCATTTCCAACGTGTATGGGCCTTCTTCTCCGGTGGAAAAATCAACCTTTCTTGATAGCATCGGGTACGTAGCTCACCTAATTCAGAATCAACAATGGACCATTGAGGGATATTTCAATATCATACTCTCCCTAGAGGAAAATACAGGAGGCATTAGACACCTAAATAGTGACATTCATCTTTTTCAAAACTTAATTAATAGATTGCTCCTTATTGATCTTGAGCCTGTGAATGGGGGATTCACTTGGACAAATCACCGATCAGGTTCTCAAAATATAGCTTGTAGAATGGATTGGTTTTTAATTTCGGAATCCTTAATGATTGAGGGTCTCATGACAGATTCTGAGATCCTTCCTATTATAGGTTTCGACCATTGGCCTATCCAATTATGGCTGGATATCATAGGAATTTCAAAGAGACACCCTTTCAGATTTGAAAAATTCGAGTTGGTACCTTTCAAATTTGAAAAATTATGGTTGACACACCCGAAATTCAATGATAAAATGCAACAGTGGTGGAACGAGATTGTAATCCCTCGCAGTACTCTAATGTTCAAATTCTAGCAAAAGTTGAAAGCTATCAAACATAAGTTAAGTGAATGGAAAAGTAAATTCTTTTGGCAACATCTTTCAGGCCCAAAATATTCTTGAACAACGTCTCCAGGAAATCCAGCAAGCCTACATTTCACAAGGTCATACTGACCAAATTCAAGAAGAAGAAAATCGAGTGAAGCAACAATTAGAGGAGAGATACGCCTAGGAAGAAACTATCTAGAGACAAAAACCGAGCATGTTCAATGGCTTAAGGAAAGAGAGAAGAACACTAAATTATTTCATCAATTGATGATTCATTGCCAGCACATAAATCACACTATTACCCATTTGGACAATGCACAAGGGAAATATCTCACCGGGCATGAGGATATTGAGCAAGAGCTCACCTCCTATTATCATGATCTCCTATGAGATTATTTTGGATCTCTTAGAATCCATAAGAAAAATTACATAGCATATTCCCTCCCTAGTCTCGGAGGATCAAAATGAAGGTTTGATGAGGTCGATCACTCATGAGGAGGTTGATCAAGCCACTCATGACATGAAAGTGGGCAAAGCACCAGGTCCTGATGGCTTCACAACGGATTTTTTCCACCACTGCTGGCATCTCATTTGGGAAGAGGTTTGGAAAATCATTGAAGACTCCCGATCATCAAGGATGGTCCTCTTAGCCTTCAATGTCGCTTTTATCACTCTAAGTCAAAAGGAGGAGAGGCCATCGAATCCTAAGAATTTCTACCCAATAGCATTTTGTGATGTCATTTACAAGATAATAACGAAGGCAATCGCTTCTCGCCTCAAACCTGTTATTCCATTCATCATCTCACATGAGCAAACTAGTTATGTGGAAGGAAGGCAGATCCTGGATAGTGTTATTCTCGTGCATGAAGTCATCCACTCCTTGAAGAGTACCAGATCTCAAGGCATGCTTCTCAAGATAGATCTTTCCAAATCCTTCAACAAGTTAAGCTAGCAATACATGCAAAGTGTCCTTTTGGATTTTTCTTTCAGTGAGAACTAGGTAAGTTGGATTATCAATCTTACCTCTTCTGCCATTTTTTCAATATTGGTTAATGGGTCATCTTCAACTCCCTTCTCTCCTTCTCAGGGAATTCGACAAGGAGATCCTCTCTCTCCATTCTTATTTGTTATTATGGCGGAAGGGCTAAGAAAAACTATCTAGGTGGCTATTGCAGATGGCTCTCTTCGTGGTCTTCATCTCCACTTTTTGTACCCCCCATTTCCCATAATGAATTTGTGGATGACACAATGATGATGGGTCTTCCCACGATCAAGGAGGCCACGAAAATATGCTCCATCCTATATGGGTTTAGCGCAACTTTGGGAACCTCTATCATTCCAGACAAGTCTCGTATCTTCTTCTTTAACACCCCTCGTTTAGTGCAAGAGCATATTTCAAGAATCTTGGGATTTAGTAGGAGCTCCCTTCCATCCAAATATTTCGGCATTCCTCTCACAGAAAATGCACTACACAATAGCACCTGGGAAGACTTGTTAGATGCTCTCAATCGTCGTCTATCCTCTTGGACCTTTAGATCCCTTAATATGGTAGGGCATCTCCTACTTCTCAAGTCGGTCCTTCAGGCCATTGCCATCTATCTTTTCTCATCCTTGGAAGCTCCTAGCTTAGTGCTCAAGAAAATCAAGAACCTTCAAAGATGCTTCCTTTGGTAGGGAAATAAAGATGGTAAAAAATGGGCCCTTGTTAGATGGATGGAGCTATGCAAGCCTAAGTTAGAGGATGGTCTCAACATTTGGGAATCCTAGCTTCTTAATCAAGTACTTGGTGCTAAAATTTGGTGGAGGTGGCTTAAAAATCCAAGAAAAATTTGGGCCAAACTTTGGAGGCATAAATACACATAGGGGATAAATGAAAAACAACTTATTCAATGGAACGAGCAAAGAAACGGCTCGTCCATTTGGACAACAACCTAGAAGAATCGAAGTCTGATTCAGGAGCATGTCTTTGGGAAATAAATAATCGAAAACATGGAAACTTATGGTCTGATTCATGGAAGCAAATTCCTCCTCTTGGGGAAGATCACAATCTTGATGAAGTTTGTCTTAGCCTCCTCAACCATGGCCTTGAAAAAATAGCATATTTTTGGATTGAAGGAAATTGTTATCCCTAAAGTTGAACCTAGACTACAAGGGTTCAAGCTTAAGGAAATCTTGGAAAGTAGATATCAGACATCTACTCGGTAATTTTTATGATACTCTGGTGGTAAATGAAATAAATAACTTAGGTTGGACAGCTAAAGACAAGAGACAGGAAAATGTAAAGTTCAGATGAATAAAAGCAAGGAAGAACTGGGTTTATGAAGTGATCAGGGTGAACAGTGTATGATCTTATCCTACCATTATGGCATAGTTGTATGCTAATTATAAGAATTGAAACATGAAATTTAGACCATGAGACAAAAGAATAATAACAGCATATAATTCATTGATTTAAAATAATACTGGCTCATATATCATATTATACTTAAAAAATAACAGTCATTTCTTGCAATATATCAACATAAAAACTGTATACATGCATGTTCGAACAAGTGTTAACTTCAAACTTCCATCATTTGATTCCAAAATATCCAACCTCTATTACCTCTGTCTATATCATATTTATACAAAATTTGTTCAAAAGAAAACTGTTACTAGATCCTATCATATTGGATCTAATAGCTCCAAAAATAGAATGAAGTTTTGAAAGAACAATTAAAGTCTATCGAATTACTAAAATAAGCACATCTAGCTATAAGGACTTACCACCTAAGACACCTTATCACTTAATTATAGAAAATGAACTAAATACTCCTTGATGACTCAGCTAAAACAACCAAATCATCTAGAGCCTGAGATCTTCGTTGTAACCTGGTATACTCTGCATCTACATTGTGCTCTTGGCCTTTCATCTGCTCCAGCTGGGCCTTTCATCTGCTCCAGCTGGGTCTTCATTTGCTTGTATTCTTTGTGCAGGGCCCTCTTCTTTTGCAGAGTTTCCTTTGCTGCAGTCGTCAAATGTTGATAATCAGCATCCTTCTTTTCCAAGTCTTCTCGAAGCCTTTTGTTTGCTAACATCAAATTTTCATTGATGTTCTGTAAATACTGACACTGCTCCTTGTAAGCTTGCATGCCCTTCTTCACCTGATCTAATTCAGGAGCTATTTGAATCTCCTCTGTGCTGATCACCATACCTTCTTCTTGTATGTCTTTAGAACTTGAAGCTTGATTTTTAACATGACGCTGTCCTTCTGATGCCAATTTTTTAACCAATATTTCAGGAATACATCCAATGTTTGTTTGCATGTCAATAATATTCTCATTTTCAGAAACAGGGGCAAATTCTTGAATTTCCATGTCATTGTTAGAATCAGGAACAGGCACGACTTCATTTCCTGTTGCAGGTTGTTTTGACAATTTATTTTCTGCAACTATTCTAGCTTTAGATCTGGTCCTCGGCCCTTCATTATTATTTGGTAGGTCTTGCTCTATTTCTTCAACATCTTCCTGTCTTTCAGCTTCTTTAACCTGTAGTTGTTCATCTGGCGATTTGCTTGTGTTACCTTTCTTCTTAGAGGGTTTCTTTTTCTTCTTAATTTCACACCCCTGTTCTATGAGAAACTCGTCCCAACTTTTACCAATTTGGTTTAAATGGTGAAGAATTAAAAGCTTGACAAGCCCATGATGAAAGAGTGAGCGTTCTGTATTTGTTGGGTGTTCCTGTGCATATAAAACCATCTTCTGTAAACTTTTCCAGAAGTAAAATGGCAGATTCAAACTTTTTTCTCCCTGCAAATGCATCAGCATACAAATATGACACCTGAGCACCTTATCAAACCGTCCATCACAGGTGATATAATTCTGTATCATCTCAAGGGGAATTTTCCAGTTGGGTTTGACATTGCTAACAAGGACACCGTCCTTCCAATTTAAATTTTCAAAGCCAGGTAATAGAAACTCACTATAATCCCCCTCGAAATTTTTCTGCTTAAACCATTTCTCACCATGAGCTGGAACGCCTATAACTTCTGATATAAATTGCTCAGTGACTGTGATTTTGAAATTTTTGAAATCAACAATGCCATTTTTATAATTTTTTACAAAAGCCTGAGTGATGGTAGGGTGATAACCCTTCAATCTTTCACAATAAACAAACCAACCTGCTTCTTTCATGAGCTTGGTCGATCGTGGAAACTGCATAAGCCATTGAATGTTACTTGGCTCGGCTCGACATGGAAGACCACTTGGCTTTTTCTTTTGCCTCTGCGAAGTTTCCTCCATTTTTATCTTGCTGCAAAATGAACCTGTAAAAGATGCTGTAAAAACCCTAGCTTGCAATTGCGTAGTTCCCCAACCTCAAAACCCTTGTAGAGTTTAGGCTATTCACCAAGAACCGGAGCTAACAGAATGAAAACCCTACTCTGTACAAGCTCTTTCTTCAAAACAACATTCGAGATCTATACTTCTCTTAATTCAAAATTTGCTGAATTCGAGATCTATACTTCTCTTAATGCCACCTATGTACTTCTCTGCTCATAAGCTTCAATTGATTTGCCACATGTCATATGAATGTTGTACCAGGGCTGCGAGTGACTCAAATTCATGCATTTCTCATAATAATAATAAATGCCGCCCAAAACCATATTAAATCATGATTTTTCAACTTATGGCAAAACTAACAGCATTCTTCAGAAACTGACAGCATTTGCAAGCTTGATTTTTATATACATGTTGTCAGTTTAACATTCAAATCAACTTTGACAAATTTGAACCACAAATTAAATTTCATTTTGAGTATAAATATGAATATGAGCCTGTTTTATTTTATAATGAAAATATAAAAAGAACTAAGGTAAAATAAACATTTGAATGCAAATGGGAAAAAATAAACCTGAAAGGCATAATGCATGAAATGGGCCAATGGAACATGAATGAAGATTTAGGTAAAGGTTATGTAAATCTAAAGGACAACCTTAGTAATAACATCTGGCTCCATTTGGGGATAAGGTTCTCCTTGTGAGACCTTAAGAACATATATGACCTGTGCCTTCTGTCTTATTGGGCTGGAGTCTACTGAACTTATTTGAACTGATATGTACAATGAATATATACAAAAATCTGTCATCTCAATCAAGTATGAAACAACTTTAAAAAGCGTCCATTAACCGGACCTGGAATTTCATTACCTCCCAAAGTTTGTAGAACAAAAGTGTTGTTTCCCAAAATTTTCGTCACTATGAATGGTCCAAACCACAGAGCATCAAACTTACCATGTTTTCCTTTATCCTCATATCTGGCATCCCATCTCAACACTTGATCACCCACTGCAAACATATTCTTTTTTACCTTTTTATCAAAGCTTTCTTCCATCATATTTCTGTGTATTTCAGCTTTATCCATGAGAGCTTTCCTTTCTTGCTGTAGCTGAATTATTTGAAATGTCCTTCTTTTCTTCATTTATGGTTCTTCCTCAAATTCCTGCACAAACTTAATCACTGGTGCCATTAACTGAACAAGGAATACAACTTCAGTTCCATACACTATTTGAAATGGGGTAGTTCCAATTGACTTCTTTATTGTGACTTTGTCTGCCCACAAAGCAAACCTTAACTTAGAATCCCAATTCTTCTTGTTGTCTGATAACATTTTCTTAATACTTGTCACAATGTTTTTATTGCTGGATTCTGCCAATCCATTGCCTTGGGGGTAATATGGTGTAGATTGTCTCAAGGAAATACTATTTTCTTCAGCAAATTTTATCATTTTCTTGGATTTAAATGCAGAAGCATTATCAGTAATAAGTTTTCTAGGGCATCCAAATCGACTAAGAATATTTTCTTGCAAGAAATTAATGATAACCTGATCTGTTTCCTTTCTAGTTGGAATTGCTTCTATCCATTTCGTGAAAAAATCTATTGCAGTTAAGATCCACCTATGTTGGCCACTAGATGGAGGATGAATTTCGCTAATAAAATCTAAACCCCATTGTTGAAAGGGAGCCTCTACTGATATAGGTTTCAAGGGTAAGGATTGTAGCTGATTTTTACTTGCAAACTTCTGACATTTTTCACAAGCCCTAATCTGTTGGTACACATCCGAGAAAAGAGTGGGCCAGTAATACCCCGCTCTTAATATTTTGAAGGCTGTTTCCTTCCAGTATTTATGTCCACCACATATACCAACATGCAATTCCTCAGTGACATCATTTGCTTTTGTTCTATCCAAACATCTCAGAAGTATTCCTCTAGGGTCTTTCCAGTACAATACTTGATCACTCAACACATACTTAAAAGCTTTGAGTTTTATAGATCTGCATTCATTTTTACGCAACTCTGTGGAACAATACAGATTTAACAAATAATATACAATTTCAACATACCAAGGACAGTCAAAATACCTGCTATAAACTGGTTTTTCACACTGTTCTGAATTTTCTGCCATCATATACAGATCCAATATCTGACAATTTGACTTAGAGAGACGCTTAGCTAAGCCTTGTCCCTTTACCAATTTAGTAGGCTTAATCTCCACCTCATATTCCATCACCTTTGCAATCCACCTGCCTCTTTTTCCTTCGCTATCAGGTTGTACCAGAATGTCTTTTACAGCTGAATTAGGAACATAAGCTAAAACTTTAGAATGGAGTACATAAATTCTAAAAAATTTAAGTGCCTTAACCAAAGCATAGGCCTGTTTCTCCATACTAGTGTATTTCAACTCTAAATCCCTTAATGTCTTGCTAAAGAATGAGATGGGTTGTTCTAATCCATCAGAGTTTTTCTACAACAACACTGCAGCAATAGTTTCTTCTGATGCAAATGAAAAAATGCCAAAATCTTTAGTGTAATCTGGGGCTGCCAACACAGGTGCTTCTACCAGTGCCTGCTTAACTTTCTCAAATGATTGTTTGGCTTGCTGAGACCATCTTACCTCCCTGTCCTTCTTAAGCATATCAGTAATATACTTAATAGTTTCAGTAAAGTTAGGAGTAAACCACCTCAAAAAATTGATTTTTCCTATGAAAGACTGGATTTCTTTTTTATTTATGGGAATAGCAATCTTTAAAATAGCTTTCACTCTCTAAGGGTCTATTTTAATCCCCTCTGCAGAAACTATGTGACCCAATAACTTACCTTCTGTCATAGCAAAGTGAGACTTTTTTGGGTTCAATGACAGCCCAAATCGTCTGCATTTCATAAAAGTTTGCTTTAGATGTTTCAAATGTTCTTCATCAGATTTAGAAAAGACCGTGATATCATCTTGATAAATGACCACAAACTTTTCATTCTCACCTACGAATGCTATGTCCATTGCCCTTTGAAACGTGGCACCTGCATTCATTAGCCCAAAAGACATTTTGTCATACATGAATGTACCCCAAGGGGTTGTAAAAGCTGTTTTCTCTCTATCCTCCGACTAAACAGCAATCTGGTTATAACCAGAAAAACCATCAATCATTAAAATTCTTTCTGCACCAACCACTTTCTGCAAAATCTGATCTATCTTAGGCAATGATTAGTTATTTTTAAGGCATGATCTATTTAAATTTCGAAAATCTACACATAACCTTATTTCCCCATTTTTCTTGCGTACTGGAACAAGGTTAGCTACCCAAGAGGAGTACCTAAGAGGAACAATAATCTTGGCATCCAGTAATTTCTTCACCTCTTTTTCAATGATTGGTAAAAGTGTTGGATTAAGCCTTCTTAATTTTTGTTTAAAAGGCTGAGTATTAGGCTTTAATGGGATCTTATGCTGAATAACATTAGTGTCATAGGTTTTAAGATCCTCATATGACCATGCAAAAATATCTATAAATGCCTTCAACAAAATGATGTATTTGTTTCTCTCCTTTTCTGATAATTGTTTAGATATCTTAACCATCCTCGGTTCTGCCACAGACCCAATATTACAGCTGATTACACTCTCTTCAGTGGTCTGAAAAATATTTTTCAACAGTGTATCATTTTTTGAAAACAACCTCTCTAATGGAACAAGTCCCTTAGGGATAAAATTGCTCTTTAAATCCAGAATTTTTTTATCAGCAATTGACTGTTTTGCATGAGTAGACATTTCAGCCAGATCTAGGTCTTCATCTAGGTCAACCTGGTCATCTACAAACTCTTCAGTTGATTCTAAAAACTCTTTTATTTCCTACTCATCTTGAAAAACTCTCCAATGTTTAATATCATCTGGGACTGTTGGCCTATACCTCACATCAATGGGATACTTTAGGTGTGTCAATTTAGGAATTCTGAAATCTGCTGCTGCTAATCCCAATGAATCTGCAGTCTAATTACAATCTCTTAGAATATATGTTATATTAAAAGCACAAAAAAAATTATCTATCATATCCCATACTTCATTTCTGTAAACTTTCAATAATGACTGCTTTACCCGATAAATACTTTTCACTTGCTGAATTATCAATTCGGAGTCGCCAAACACTACAAGACTTTGAATATTCATATCTTTTGCAGCCCTCAATCCAAGGATTAGTGCCTCATACTCAGCAGTATTATTTGTGGTTTGGAATTCCAATTTATACATTAATGAAATCATCTCACCTCCAGGAGAAATTAACAACACACCAACCCCTGCTCCATATTTGTTTGATGACCCATCAAAGTACATCTGCCAATCCCTTCCTTTTCTTCTGTGTCACATTGAACTGAATTGTTTTTCCGAACTTGCAAAATCCCAACATCATCATCATTTACCTGTAACATGCATGAACCCATATCCTCTTGTACTATATAAATAGGATGATTCGTAGGATTTCTGTCATCACTTACCAGGAATGCCAACTGCACCTCTCTGTATAACCTTCTATATTCACCTCCAAATATAGGAATTGAAGCATATGATAGATCCATTTGGAGAGTGCCTCCTATCTTTTTAGCCCATGATCTTGACAGCAACATGCCAAACTTAGGAGAAATATCAGCCACTACAACATCCATGAGAACACTTTTCATAGGCAACTGGGTAAGGTTGACTACAAGGTCTTTTATAACTCCTACACATTTGATAGCTCGGGAATCAAAAGCATATAAATCATGATAGGGTTTTGTGACAGATATTCCTAAGGCTTCCATAACCTCTTTTGGCATAAGATTGTGCGAAGCTCCTGAATCCAAAAGATAGTTATGCAACATCTGGTCATATATGGTAAGTGTAATATAAAAAGGTGGGGGATAACAGGATTTTATTTCTGACTGGTCATAAGCTTTCGAACCAGTGATAATGGTGGGATCTTTCTCCTGCAAATTTATCACATCTTCTAAAGCATGAACATGTGATAAGTTCAAGATTTTCATGGTAGGTTCTCTATAAGATCTGCTCCTTATCAATTTAGTCAAAGGGATGGGGACCTTGATTTTATTTATCTCATTCTCTAAATCAAAACCAAGCATATTACTTCCTTCTGCTAATTTAACAGGGTTGTTTTTATCCTTTTGTGGTTCCTGCTGTTCTGTAGAAGGAAATGCTGCTTTAGTAGGCACAAATTTCACCTTCTTTTTGAATGGTGCATCTTTTTTTACCCCAGACCTAAGTCCATATGATTTATGTTGCTGTTGTTGCTGACAAATTCCAGATTCCTGCTCATTAACACTTCCTTCTTCATAATTAATCTCTGCTGCAGCATAGTAATCATCCCTAGTTATAAATTTAGAAGCATATACATCATCCAGCTGATTAATATCATGGTCTGATTCTTCAATCTCTTCTAATGTTGTTTCATAAGGATCATCCTCTCTTATCAAGTTGTTTTGAAAATGTGGTTGTACCTTTTGATCTTCATTCTCTCTCTTCTCCCTTTCAATGTCATTGTTCCTTCTCTCTTTGGGCATGAATCTGGGAGGATAAGGGCGCCTAAATTGATTTTGATTTCTGTTATCATTATCATAGGGAGGCCTGTTCTGATTTTTCTTCTCCATTTCCATTCTATTTGTAAAATTAGTCACAGCAGATCTAATGAACAAGTAAATCAATCACAACAGATGAACATAGAAAATATGGTGTAAAACTGTGCAAAACATGCAGCAGTGCTCAATATCCCAGTAAGGGTGAATGATTACAATAGAATACAGTAACAATGACTTAGCAATTCGAATTTCCTAAGGAGGTCATTCGAATCACTGAATGGAGAAGCTTGACTCCAACTAGGAGTCCTCATCATCAATCGGTGGTGGTCATCAATGCATAAGAACTAGTCATCCAGGTGTCAATCTAAGTCTAACTGAGTGTAACATGTGTAATTGAAGTGTGTAGCACTGATATAGGGAAGTGGGCTCAGTGGACGGCGCATTGGAGGCTAACTGAAGTCAGAACAAGTCATCTAGTCAATCTGGAGGTCCAACCGAAGTGAAACAGTCAGTCAGGAGTGAAACTAGCCTCAAATCAGGGAGAATTGGAGCTAACTGAGTGTAACTGAAGTGGTAGGTGAAGAAGTGCGCCCTTCTCTGGAAGTAGGTGAGAAGTGGGTGCCTTCCTGACTAGGAGGGCTAAAACTCTGAAGTAAGTGGCTCCCAGGTGCTAGAATAAGGTGGCTAAGGTGCTGGAGGCATCAACCTGGTGACTGGGATGCATGCAAACCCTAGAATTTGCAGGAAAACCCTAATTGCATGCAAGATCTTGAAAAAGCTGATGTGGATATCCGAACACCTCCCCTCAAGCTAGACTATGATGTGCAAAAAAAATAATGTGGGGCCCTGGTAACTAAGACCAAAGGTCACCCCAATACAATAATCCAAAAAACGCTGAAAATAAACTAAGTGAGGAAAGAGGGAAAACCCAGTGGGAAGAAAGCCCCCCCTCAAGCTAAAGCATAATAATGGATCAATCTGTCTCCACCATGATGGAACTCACCCCCAACAGTGAACGGAGGTAAGAGAACTTCTTCTCAGTGAAGCTCTTGGTGAAGATGTCTGCAATTTGCTCATCAGTAGGGCAATATTGCAGAATGATGGTGCGATCATGCACCAATTGTCGAATGTAATGCATATGAATCTCAATGTGTTTGGTCCTCTGTCGATGAACTAGATTTGTGGAGATCTTGATAGCACTGTGATTGTCACAAAATAGGACAGTCGAAGTAGTGCCACCAAAACCAAACTCGGAAAGAATACCCTGCAACCAAACTGCCTGAATGCAGGCATTGACTGCCCCTTGATACTCTGCCTCTACTAAAGAAAGTGCAATGGCTGCTTGCTTTTTGCTGGACCAGCAAATAGCACCATGGCCAATCATGAAAACATAACCGGAAGTGGACTTTCGATCAATGCTATCACCTGCCCAATCTGAATCAGTAAAACCAATGAAATCAAGCTCAGAATCTACAGCATAATGTATGCCAAACTGTCTCGTACCTTGCACATACTGCAAGATTTGCTTGGCTACTTTCCAATGAAGCTCATGTGGCTGTTGCGTATACCTTGACACGATACTCACGGCATATGAAATATCAGGCCTTGAGTGTGTCAAATAAAGTAGTGGACCAATCAACTGTCGATACATACTTCAATCTGCAAGCGATGTAGAATCTCCCTCCTCAAGACTGATTCCTGAGAGGAATGGGAATGGGGTTGCCTTACATTCAGCCATATTAAACTTCAATAACAGGTCAGAAGCATATTTTTGCTGAGATACAGTGATCCCATCAAAATTTTGAGCTATCTCCAAGCCCAAAAAGTGACTTAGCAAGCCCAAATCGCTCATGTCAAAAGCTAGATTTAAGGCAGTTTTTAGCTTGTTTATTGAAGTAAGAGTGCTACCGGTAATGAGAAGATCATCAACATAAAGTACAATAACCAACAAATTACCTTTAACTCGCTGAAGATACACATTCGGATCAGATTTGCATCTTTGGAAATTCTGAGAAAGAAGGAAGGAGTCCATCTTTGCGTACCAAGCTCTTGGGGCCTATTTTAACCCATACAAAGATTTCTTCAATCTGCAAACTAATGATGGATCTGATGTGTAGCCCTCTGGCTGCTGCATATATACCTCTTCGGCAAGGTCTCCATGTAGAAATGCACTCTTCACATCCATGTGGTGCACTTCCCAGTGCTTGGATGCGGAAATAGCCAAAACAAGGTGGATGGAATCCATCTTTGCAACCGGTGCAAAGGTCTCAGTGTAGTCCACTCCTTGGACTTGGGAGAAACCTTTTGCCACCAACCTTGCTTTGCATTTGCTGATAGAGCCATCAGCAACAACTTTTGTGCAGTAGACCCATTTACACTTCACTAATTTTCTTCCAGGTGGAAGAGAAACTAGCTCCCATGTGTTGTTCTTTTGAAGAGAATTGTACTCTTCATCCATGGCACTTTGCCATCTCGGATCTCGGTGGGTAGAATAGTATGATGTGGGATCTGAACCAGCCATCAAATATAAAATCTCAGGAAGTAATGGATCAGCAATAGAAAGAGCCATACCTGCTCTTTGAAAGTCTGCTCTTGTTCGTCTCGGATCAGCAGGATTTCCAAGGTTTGAACCAGCAGATTGAAGAGTGTTTTGGGCCCACTTTGGTAACTGAGGAGGATCATAATGGTCGGATTCCAAACCTGATATGTCATGATCATCATGTGCTGCTAAAATATCAGAAATATCAGAACTCATACCTTCATTATCGCTGCACGGATCTTCTTCTGGTGAAGGCGGTGAATCGGCAGTCTCTTCCTCGACTAGTTGCAATTCTTGAAACGGTTCTTCAAATTGCACACTGTGCTCTATGAATATCTTTTTAGATCTAATATCCATGAGTTTATATGATTTTGATTCTTCCCCATATCCTATCAGTATGCACTCAATACTTTGTGGATCCAAAGCTCGTCTCTTCTTGGAAGGAATTCTAGCCCATGCAGTAGAGCCAAAAACTCTCAAATTTGACACATCCAGTTTGTGACCAAAGAATGCTTTGAAAGGAGTCATACCTTTCATGGATGAATGTGGAACATGGTTCTGTATGTATGCAGCAACATTGATTGCTTCAGCCCAAATATTTGCAGCCAAACCTTTTGATTCAATCATGCATATAGCCATCTCTTTCAGTGACCGATTTTTCCTTTCCGCTACACCGTTCTGCTAGGGTGTGTAGGGAACTGTATGTTGGATCTGAATTCTGCTTTGGGCACAAAGTTGCAGCAACTCGGCCTTGATATATTCTCCACCATTATTAGATCTAAGAGCTTTGATCTTGCTCTCAGTGGCGGTCTCAACAGAAGCCTTAAAATCCTTGAATTTTCCAAGCACTTCTGACTTGTTTTTGAGAAAGAATACCCATGTAAAGCGGGAAAAATCATCAATAAATGTCAAAACATACCTTGAACCATTTAATGACGTATGGGGCAGTGGACCACTGATATCAGAATTTATCAACCCCAAAACTGTAGAAGCTCTACTAGCTTTGCCGCGGTCGAATCTGTGCTCAGGGTGCTTCCCAATAATGCAACCAGTGCATATTCCCTTTGAGGAACGAAGTTATGGAAGACCATCTACCATGGATTTGTTTGATAGCAACAGCAAATACTTATAATTAAGATGTCCAAATATTTCATGCCAAAGCCTACTAACCTCATTACCATGTGTGCGAAGAGCAGTGGGCTTTGCAAGTGGAATAAAGTGTGAAAACTCATAGCATTTTGCAGTGTGGTTTGCCTTTCCGACTGCAACAAGTCTTCCACTTTTGATATCAGAAATTTCAACTGTATTAGGGCTGAATGTAACTTGCTTCGGTTCACCAGTGTGTGTCATTTGATACACAGAAAGAAGATTTGAAGCCAAGGAAGGCACATAGAGAACATTCTGAAAGCTTCCATGATCTACATGAATCGTACCTTTGCCCTTTGAAGAAATTTTTGAGTCATCTCCCAAATGGATGGGGATGGAGCTGTTTGGATCGAATGAAGAAAAAGAATCAATATTTGCATCCATATGATTCGATGCACCCAAATCTATCAAGAGAGTAGTGGGCTTCGAAACAGTTGCCATGAGTGCTTGTCCTCTTTCATGATCATCATTCTTATCCTTCTTCCTTGCACCGTCAGGAAGAGTTATGTTGTTCTTTTCCAAAAGGAGGGCCATTTGATCTATATTCTTCTTCATACATGAACTTTCAGGATGAAAGCCACGGTTGCAGTAAGTACATTTAGATTTTTGGTTACCTTCTTTGCCCTTTTGCTTGAACTTTGAACTGGATGGTGCATCCGTCTGTTTGCCTTTCTCTCTTTGCTTGTGAGGTTCGAATTTGGGCTTCTCCTTCTTTTGCTTTCCTTTACCATTCGAGATCTTGGGTCCTTGAACATATAGGGCTGAATCTTTGGAGCTTATGGACCCCATTTGAATCAACTTGTCATGCTCTTTTGTGACGGACTCAATGAAGGCATTCAAGGTAGGCATCTTCCAATTCGGGGTAGTTAGCCGACCGGAATTGAAAGTAGAGACAAATACCGAATAATCTTTACCAAGCTTGCTGAGAATGGAGAGGATCAATTGTTTATCCTCTTTGATAACTCCACTGTTCTTCAACTGCAAGTTCAAGTTCTTGAATTTTGTGAAGAATTCATTAATGGTCTCGAAATTCTCAGGACTAAGGGCAATCAATTCATTCTCTAATTGAAAATCCCTAAGCTCGTCCTGCTTGCCAAATAGTGTTTCAAGTTGCTCCCATATAGCTTTTGGAGTCTTCAATCCGCTGAGATGGAAGTGAAGATCTTTGGAGATGGAGAGACAAAGAAGACCATAAGCTTCATCAAGCTTGTTGTAGTGTTTGGTTCTATCTGACAAGTTGTTTGGCTCCAATTCAAGACCAAGAATGACTTGGTAGTAACCTTTTGAACGTAATATGATCTCCATATCATCTTTCCAATCAAAATAATTGAATGGGGTGAGGATAGGCTTTGAAGAAGAGTATTCCATTGCTAGGAGCAAGTGCACACTGATGTAGAGGAGCTTGCAAGGGCAGAGTAGCGAATGCAAATGATGGAGACAATAACCTGCAAATCACAATAAACCAAGAACAATGAGGTTGAACAATCCACCCTTTTAGAGTTGCATCACACCTGGGATTGGAGATCAAACAATGTTGAATGGGTCCAATGTATCATATCCAGGAATTATGTGGAAACTCAAGCTTCTGGAGTGGTATTGGATGTATTATCAAGCTTTGCATGCACAGGAGCGAATGCCCTTGAGATCTTTCATGCCAAAACTTTTTGTAATTTTTTAGCAATTCACTCAAATCTTCTTGTAGAAACACCTGTAGAAAATAGATCTTGTCCCTGCAATGGCTCTGATACCATGTAAAATTAGTCACAGCAGATCTAATGAACAAGTAAATCAATCACAACAGATGAACATAGAAAATATGGTGTAAAACTGTGCAAAACATGCAGCAGTGCTCAATATCCCAGTAAGGGTGAATGATTACAATAGAATACAGTAACAATGACTTAGCAATTCGAATTGCCTAGGGAGGTCATTCGAATCACTGAATGGAGTAGCTTGACTCCAACTAGGAGTCCTCATCATCAATCGGTGGTGGTCATCAATGCACAAGAACCAGTCATCCAGGTGTCAATCTGAGTCTAACTGAGTGTAACATGTGTAACTGAAGTGTGTAGCATTGATATAGGGAAGTGGGCTCAGTGGAGGGCGCATGGGAGGCTAACTGAAGTCAGAACAAGTCATCTAGTCAATCTGGAGGTCCAACGGAAGTGAAACAATCAGTCGGGAGTGAAACTAGCCTCAAATCAGGGAGAATCGGAGCTAACTGAGTGTAACTGAAGTGGAACTGCAGTGGTAGGTGAAGAAGTGCACCCTTCTCTGGAAGTAGGTGAGAAGTGGGCGCCTTCCTGACTAGGAGGGCTAAAACTCTGAAGTAAGTGGCTCCCGGGTGCTAGAATAAGGTGGCTAAGGTGCTGGAGGCATCAACCTGGTGACTGGGATGCATGCAAACCCTAGAATTTGCATGCAAACCCTAATTGCATGCAAGATCCTGAAAAATATGATGTGGATATCTGAACACTATTAAGCTTTGCAGACAATTCTTTTATAGTCTTATGCATTTCATCATATTTATTATCTGCATCTTTTGTAACAGAAGAAGAGGGCATCATCTCCTTTTTACCCTTTCGATCTGTATTTTGATACTCATCCTCTTCTCTGAGCTTATTTGATGCCAAAATGTTAGACTCAACTTCTAGGGCTGCATCCTGCATGTTCATCAATGACACTGCTTTTCTCTCTCTTAACCACAAGGAAAACTGATGATCAAAGGCATTGGCATAAGTTAACTTGGTTGCAGTTTCAGTAGGTTTAATTTCTATAGGAATTTTGTTATACATTTTACTAAACCTTTTGGAAAAGTCTGCAACAGCTTCATCATGCTTTCTTTTTAAAGCTGTAAATTGTGTATAATAGTAGAGATAATCTTTTGTGTCTCCCCACTGCCTGATAAAAACATGGTGTAATTCCTCCAATCCATCAATAGAATTCTCTGGTAAATCCCTAAACCACTTTCTAACCTCTCCATCTAGACTCTGGACAAACATTCTCATCCAAACATCCCTAGCTTCAATGTTATGATTATCAGCATAACTACAAAATTTATCCCAATGATCTTCAGCAATTCTTCCACCCTGGCCATCAAATCTAGGTAAGTACTTCTGGTAATCACCACCAGGCAAAGGGTTCCAGGGTTGAGGCATAACCAATGGAGCATATCTGGCTGCTACCATACGATCCAACATGTCAGGAGGTTGGCTAGCCATATTTGGTGAATGAGATGTCTGAATAACAATTGGCTGATGATGTAGATCTGAAGGTTGCACCATATGTGAAAAATGGGCTACCTGTGAAGGAGATGGGGGTTCAGTTTGTGAGAGAGAAGGTACTTCTATCTTCAACTGGCCAATGAAGATTCTGCTCATGAGAGGAATCTCAGGAACTGTCAAAGACTTCAGGGTAAAGACTTCTTCAGGGACATGTTTATGTTTTACAGATAGGGGGTTTGAATAAACATTGAATTCACCAACCTGTGTTGGATTTAGATCACCCACCTCTGGGATGTTCAAAAATAGATCTGGCTTATTTTCTTCTTGAATATCCATGGGATTTGAAGAGGAAGGTCCTAATTCTGCATCATTAGTGGAAAACTGAAGGTTACTGGATGATGGAAAATTTAACTTCCTTCTAGCCTCCCTGATAATCTTTTCTGGATCAAAAACTCCTTCATGTAAAGGAGATGTAGGATTCCCTCTTGTACCAATCGGCTTTGAAGCCACTGTAACTTTCTGACTGTCAGGTAAATGTAGTCTGTAAACAAATGTACTGATTCTGTCACCTCTCAAAACCAGCTATAAAAATATCAACACCCAGGGAAGATATACTTTCATTTCTCCTTCCCCGGCAACGGTGCCAAAAGATGTTATCCCTAAAGTTGAACCTAGACTACAAGGGTTCAAGCTTAAGGAAATCTTGGAAAGTAGATATCAGACATCTACTCAGTAATTTTTATGATACTCCGATGGTAAATGAAATAAATAACTTAGGTTGGACAGCTAAAGAGAAGAGACAGGAAAATGTAAAGTTCAAATGAATAAAAGCAAGGAAGAACTGGGTTTATGAAGTGATCAGGGTGAACAGTGTATGATCTTATCCTACCATTATGGCATAGTTGTATGCTAATTATAAGAATTGAAACATGAAATTTAGACCATGAGACAAATGAATAATAACAACATATACTTCATTGATTTAAAATAAGACTGGCTCATATATCATATTATACTTAAAAAATAACAGTCATTTCTTGCAATATATCAACATAAAAATTGTATACATTCCTGTTCGAACAAGTGTTAACTTCAAACTTCCATCATTTGATTCCAAAATATCCAACCTCTATTACCTCTGTTTGTATCATATTTATACAAAATTTGTTCAAAAGGAAACTGTTACTAGATCCTATCATATTGGATCTAATAGCTCCAAAAATAGAATGAAGTTTTGAAAGAACAATTAAAGTCTATCGAATTACTAAAATAAGCACATCTAGCTATAAGGACTTACCACCTAAGACACCCTATCACTTAATTATAGAAAATGAACTAAATACTCCTTGATGACTCAGCTAAAACGACCAAATCATCTAGAGCCTGAGATCTTCGTTGTAACTTGGTATACTCTGCATCTACATTGTGCTCTTGGCCTTTCATCTGCTCCAGCTGGGTCTTCATTTGCTTGTATTCTTTGTGCAGGGCCCTCTTCTTTTGCAGAGTTTCCTTTGCTGCAGCTGTCAAATGTTGATAATCAGCATCCTTCTTTTCCAAGTCTTCTCGAAGCCTTTTGTTTGCTAACATCAAAGTTTCATTGATGTTCTGTAAATACTGACACTGCTCCTTGTAAGCTTGCATGCTCTTCTTCACCTGATCTAATTCAGGAGCTATTTGAATCTCCTATGTGCTAATCACCATATCTTCTTCTTGTATGTCTTTAGTACTTGAAGCTTGATTTTTAACATGACGCTGTCCTTCTGATGCCAATTTTTTAACCAATATTTCAGGAATACATCCAATGTTTGTTTGCATGTCAATAAAATTCTCATTTTCAGAAACAGGGGCAAATTCTTGAATTTCCATGTCATTGTCAGAATCAGGAACAGGCACGACTTCATTTCCTGTTGCAGGTTGTTTTGACAATTTATTTTCTGCAACTATTCTAGCTTTAGATCTGGTACTCGGCCCTTCATTATGATTTGGCAGGTCTTGCTCTATTTCTTCAACATCTTCCTGTCTTTCAGCTTCTTTAACCTGTAGCTGTTCATCTGGTGATTTGCTTGTGTTACCTTTCTTCTTAGAGGGTTTCTTTTTCTTCTTAATTTCACACCCCTATTCTATGAGAAACTCGTCCCAACTTTTACCAATTTGGTTTAAATGGTGAAGAATTAAAAGCTTGACAAGCCCATGATGAAAGAGTGAGCATTTTGTATGTGTTGGGTGTTCCTGTGCATATAAAACCATCTTCTGTAAAATTTTCCAGAAGTAAAATGGCAGATTCAACCTTTTTTCTCCCTGCTAATGCATCAGCATACGAATATGACACCTGAGCACCTTATCAAACCATCCATCACAGGTGATATAATTATGTATCATCTCAAGGGGAATTTTCCAGTTGGGTTTGACATTGCTAACATGGATACCGTCCTTCCAATTTAAATTTTCAAAGCCAGGTAATAGAAACTCACTATAATCCCCCTCGAAATTTGTCTGCTTAAACCATTTCTCACCATGAGCTGGAACACCTATAACTTCTGATATAAATTGCTCAGTGACTGTGATTTTGAAAATTTTGAAATCAACAATGCCATTTTTATAATTTTTTACAAAAGCCTGAGTGATGGTAGGGTGATAACCCTTCAATATTTCACAATAAACAAACCAACCTGCTTCTCTCATGAGCTTGGTCGATCGTGGAAACTACATAAGCCATTGAATGTTACTTGGCTCGGCTCAACATGGAAGACCACCTGGCTTTTTCTTTTCCCTCTGTGAAGTTTCCTCCATTTTTATCTTGCTGCAAAATGAACCTGTAAAAGATGCTGTAAAAACCCTAGCTTGCAATTGCGTGGTTCCCCAACCTCAAAACCCTTGTAGAGTTTAGGCTAGTCACCAAGAATCGGAGCTAATAGAATGAAAACCCTACTTTGTACAAGCTCTTTCTTCAAAACAACATTCGAGATCTATACTTCTCTTAATTCGAAATTTGCTGAATTCGAGATCTATACTTCTCTTAATGCCATCTATGTACTTCTCTGCTCATAAGCTTCAACTGATTTGCCACATGTCATATGAATGTTGTACCAGGGCTGTGGATGACTCAAATTCATGCATATAAATCATGCATTTCTCATAATAATAATAAATGCCGCCCAAAACCATATTAAATCATGATTTTTCAACTTATGGCAAAACTGACAGCATTCTTCAGAAACTGACAGCATTTGCAAGCTTGATTTTTATATACATGCTGTCAGTTTAAAATTCAAATCAACTTTGACAAATTTGAAACACAAATTAAAGTTCATTTTGAGTATAAATATGAATATGAGCCTGTTTTATTTTATAATGAAAATATAAAAAGAACTAAGGTAAAATAAACATTTGAATGCAAATGGGAAAAAATAAACTTGAAAGGCACAATGCATGAAATGGGCCAGTGGAACATGAATGAAGATTTAGGTAAAGGTTATGTAAATCTAAAGGACAACCTTAGTAATAACAGAAATCATGAAGAAACTTGGAGGTAATGGAAAATCAACTAGAGGGACTTGAATTTACCCAATCACATGGACTTGGAACAATGGTCTATCGATATGGAACGCGAGAAATCAGGAAGAGGGAGGGGAATTCTCAAATGGGGGCACTTTCCCAAAGGCACCTTCTCTACCAAAGAAGCTTACAATCTAAAGGCCTAGATTGAGCCTTCACCTTTGAAGAATGTCTGGAAAAAGATTTGGACCCTTAACTTATGGCCCAAGGTTAGTATCTTTCTATGGAAACTTATGCATCAAAGGATACTCACTTGGGATAATTTAAGGAAAACAAGCATCACGGTTCCTTTAATCTACTTGCTTTGTAATCAGCAAGAGGAAACTATGGAACACCTTCTCAATCACTGTGATTTTAGTAACTAGTTATGGGATCAAATGTTGATGCTTATGCGCACCTTGGATAGACAACGGGATAACATTACAAAAACAAATTTAGGATGTCGTACTTCAGAATTCAAAACCCCAATATTGAATAGAATTTGGCAACTACTACTAGGTTTCATCCTATGGCACATCTGGAAGGAGAAGGTTTGGGATAGAATTAAAACCTCAAATATTGAAATGGTGAACATCATGACAAGGACTCGAGAGGATTTCTCAGGTGACCCTACTGAGCTGCAAATTTTATCAATTTGGGGCTTGACCACTCCCTCCTCCTCGATCTCCCCTCCTTCTAGGCATGCGTCTTCCTCTAGTCCTTCTATTTGGTCTATCCCTCCCAACGGATTCGTGAAAAGTAAAAACCAGACCTAATTAACTAAAAAAAACACAAAATTTAACCTAAAATAATATTTTCACATGTAAAATTAGGGTTTTTAGGGATTTTTGATATTTTAAAATTTTTTGGCATCCCTAAAATTTTGACCCTCCCTCCTATAATTTCAGCCTGCCATTTTAAGCCCTAAAAACCCTAGAGCGAAATCTAAAAACCCTAGGGCGAAATTTTAGGAAGCCATTTTAAAAATATCAAAAATCCCTAAAAACCCTAATTTTACATGTGAAAATATTATTTTAGGTTAAATTTTATGTTTTTTTGGTTAATTAAGTCTGATTTTTTTTTATGTATATAATTTTCATAAAATTACAATTTAAAACCTAACACCTTACCCTAAACACTAACTGTAACATCCCATTCTGTGGGCTCCTTTCACTACTGCAAACCTGCTAGGGCAGCAGACATACTAACTCAAACCTCCTTTTTACGACCTTTACTTACCTGTGCAAGACAAACAATAAAGGTTAGCCTCTATTAACATTTTGACCATCAATTTTAAGGCTATTACATAACACAAAAGGAGTCTGGAAATCTATTATTACAGGTATGAAAAGTGTTTTTACAATCTGATATAACATCTTTCATGAGGGACAAACAGTAAAAGGTTGAAGTAGAAGTTGACTTGGCCTTTGTTTTATGAAATTCTTTTGCTGCTATGATCATTATATTGTCCACTGGTGTAATGATGTGGGATGTTCTACTCTAGTTAGTTGAACTTGTCATGGCTTTAGTTGAACTTGTAATGATGTGGGATGTTCTACTCTAGTTAGTTGAACCTGTCATGGCTTTATACAGTTGAAACTGTCATGGCCGATATGGCTGGCTTCATTCTTTATTTCTTTCTGTATATTCTATATTGTAACAGTCTTTTCAAACCTATTAGTAGTCATGGAATTGATGAAGGATTTGTGAATATGTGAATTGAATTCAATAAGGATTATGATAACTTTTCATCATTTTGTATCCATGGAATTGGTGAAGGATTTGTGAATATGTGAATTGATTTCAATACAGACTCTCTAACTTTTCTTTATGTTGTGTTTGTATTTGATGAAATTTTATATGGAAAATTGGGAGAGGAGTTAGTAGTGGTGTATTTTTTTTTATATCTTTGTTATGTAACTTAATTCTCTAAGTTTTGGAGTTCTTTTTGCCTCCAAATTTTCATGGTACATGTTTTGGCGTGTTGTCAGCCACAAAATTCCAAGTTGTTTAGTCGTAGTGTATTTTTGTGTATGTTTGCTTGGCACCAATGCTTGAACATTGACTTAACTTATTTAAAATGGATGTAACTTAAAATGATATTTCAAATTTCAAATATTCATTTTATTTCAAAATGTGAAGAAAGATTTTTGAGAAATAATTTTAAAAACATTAAAAATATTGAGAAAAATATTTTTATAAACCATTAATGGTAACTAATTTTTCCAATATTAATGGTAACTAATGGTAACAACACCACTCCTATCTCAAAATGCTATAATTATGTCTGTATCTATTTAGACATGATCGATTTGGGAATTGTTGATATAGTCACTTCTAGCACTACTATATACCAGATATTTGTAACCTTTCGGTGGCAAAGCTTTATAATCTAATCCATAACCGTTCTTGTCTATAAACACCACTCCTATCTCAATTATTGGTTCAATGTTTTACTACTAACTAGATTGATATAAAATTTCAGATATTAATTTTAATCAACAATGATCAATCAACGTTCGCAATTAGTTTTACCAAATTGAAATATAAAATTATAAAATTTATTAAAAAAATAAATTTAAAAACCATTAAATTTGTATCTCACTATATTTTTTAGCAAAAAATATCAAAGCGATATAAAAAGGATTACTTTAAAAATATTAGAATGACGTGTTAAATACTTAAAGTGGTAGTAAATAATGATAAATAAAAAAATTAGACATAAAAATTGATAAATAGAATATTTTTTTTACTAAAAATAAAAACATATAAATTATTTATCATAATTGAGACCTATCATAGGGAATTATATGAGCATTTATGTTTGTTACATTAAGATTGAAGAAATAAATAAAATATAAATAGAAAATAAAAATATACTCTAGTTTTTATTTTTATCTTTGTAGTGCACCTATATAATAAATATACAAACAATATAAATATAGTGTCATCTTAAATATACAAATAATAGGTCAACGTAATGTAAATCTAATTTGGTAAAACTAAATCATGGATAATGTAGAGCAATGTGTACAAAGTATCTTCATCAGTGTTTTAGAAAAAATGCAATTGTAAATTTTTACATATTTAAAAATAAAAGCAATTAGGTAAATTTTAAAAAATAAAGGATAAGTTTAAAAATTCGACGATTTTGTTTGTTTGATAAGTTTTTTTATTAGAATTTGATAATTTTTTTTAATAAATTTGAATTTTGTGTTATTCAAATCATATTACTAAATGCACAAATGGATCTAGTGCCCTCAAATACCTTAGGACACTTAGATTATGCACGTTTAAACCAATGTTTCCCCAAGTTTCTATACCAAAAATAATATTTCATTTCACATATATTCATGATTGTGCAATGTAAATACTAAATATATTAATTTATTTTCTAAGTAGTACTAAGTAGGGATTGTAAAAAGTGAAAATAATGGAAAAACATAAAAACAAAAATATGCTCATGGGCATGGGTGGGGGGAGGAGTACCCGGGACGTCGGGACACAGGAAATGTGGGAAACACGTCCTCCATCCTGCGGGACGCGTCCCCATGGAACACTGGTTTAAACACTGTTCTTTGAATATTTTCTCCAAATGTTTTAATCGAATTCCATCAAAACATACCTTAGATGTATCATAGAAGGTTTATTTTTTATAAAAAATTACAAAACATGTCATACATTATTCATAGTCATAGTATTGGAGTATGAATATGGATATTGATTCAATAATAAAGAAAAAATTTAGTACCACAAAAATATGGAAGTAAATATCTTTTAAATACATAAACATGCATTTGTTAAATTTTATAAATTTTATAAATATACTATCCATTAAAGTAGCATTTATTTTTCATCAGTAGCACAAGTAGCCCAAGGTCGGGTGAAATTAAGATGAGAGTGTAGCATTAGGGTTTCGCAAAACTTGGTCTTTTCTTCAAATCTCACCACCATTTCTAGCAACGATCTTGTGTTGATCGACTTCATGGATCAGATCGCTAGGGGGCAGTCCTCCTTCCTTTCGAGATATACTCCAAGAAATAATCGATGGCGGCGTTGGATCCTCGAGGTGGACCTTTGAAACTCCACCACATCTCGTAGCTCCAATCCACGATTTGGAAAAATCACAGGAGGTTAATAAACATATGGATCTAGTACTTGATCCATCCCATCCAAAGGCGGCTTAGGCCTAGGAGTCGGGTAAGTGCATCCCCTAAGCAATGGCAGCACCCAGGTATGTAATTCAATCAGTAAGGGTAGGTGCTAATTCCCCATTTATGAGAGATCACGACCTTATAGGCAAGTTCTTAGGGTTTTGGCCCTCTAAAAGAGATCGAGTGAAATGGATCCAAACATGGTGGAAACCAAAATGCCACTTCGAGCTACAGTTGGGTTCCAAGGGTTTTTTTACTACTATATTCCATAGCCTGGAAGATAGAAATCGATTATTTGAGAGCGTGCCCTATTTTTTAACTCTGCAGGGCTCTTCTTGAAATACTAGACTGAGCGTTTTAGCCTGGACAAAGAGGATTTCTCTCATGCAGTTGTTTGGATTAGACTATATTCCCTCCCCTAGGAATTCTGGCTGGAAGAAATTATGGCAGGCATTAGTAATACCCTAGGTAGATATGTCAAATCAGCTAAAACAACAAATAGAAGAAGGTATACATCATGCACTTGGATCTGCATCTATATGAACATATCTAAACCTCTTCTGGGATCCATTTGCTTAAATTATCAAGACGAAGAATGGGAACAAACAATTGACTATGAGCACATCCCCTTTAGATGTCGGAAATGCCATGTGCATGGACACCTCTTCAAGGATTGCTCGCTCAATGATAAGGGCAAGCAAACACAACTAACAATGGAAAAGGAACAAGATGGCTTCACTCAGATCCAGGGGTGCAGGCATGAAAATCAGAGGAAGCCAATAGTGCAGCATCAAACTGGCCCATCCACAAGCAATTCCTTCAATATATTGAAATAAGAGGATCAATCCATGGAGCATTAGGAAGATCTTCATCCTACTCCCGCAGATCTAGAGGTTGATAAGGGCAAATCAACTGAAACGCCAACATCTACCCCTTCCACCCAGAAGACTGTTGTTCAAAATAATGAAGAAGGAGAGGAATGGAAGTGGAGTTGGATGAATAGGAACTGGCAACAGAGATCTGGCTAAGTTGGAAGAGGCCTACAGAGAAAAGGAATTATATTCCATCCCAACAGACTAACTACGGAAGGTGCACAAAGTGTACATGAACTCGATGACCGGAGCCACATCAAGATCCAACAAAAATATAGGCATCCTTCGAGAGCCCCTAAATGATGGTAGAAAAGGGTAAAAAGAGAAGAAAAATACAGGTAGGAAACCAACTCAATAGCTTATCTAGGAAGTTGGAAGCTTTATGGTGAATTCAGGCTAGATGCACTTGATAACGAACAATTATCACCCTCTCCCATCCCAGTCTTAATGATGAAGATTGTATCTTGGAATATCAGGGGTCTAAACAGAAGAAGAAAGCAATGGCTCCTTCGAAAAATAATAATGGTGAAAATCCATACATCATTTTCCTCCAAGAAACTAAATGTGTTGGAAAAGATGCAGACACTATACTCTCTCACTGCTGGCGGTAGGGCATCCATCTTAGTATTGATGCAAGAGGTACGGCTGGGGGGATCGCTCTACTTTGGAATCCCTCTTCCATTCTGATGGATAACTTCCTTTCCACTAAATGGTCCATCACTGCCAAGATGAGAGCAGTAAGATCAAACAAGGAAATCTTCATTTCCAATGTGTATGGGCCTTCTTCTCCGGTGGAAAAATCGGCCTTTCTTGATAGCATCGGGTACATAGCTCACCTAATTCAGAATCAACAATGGACCATTGGGGGATATTTCAATATCATACTCTCCCTAGAGGAAAATACAGGAGGCATTAGACACCTAAATAGTGACATTCATCTTTTTCAAAACTTAATTAATAGATTGCGCCTTATTGATCTTGAGCCTACGAATGGGGGATTCACTTAGACAAATCATCGATCAGGTTCTCAAAATATAGCTTGTAGATTGGATTGGGTTTTAATTTTGGAATCCTTAATGATGGAGGGTCTCACGATAGATTATGAAATCCTTCCTATTGCAGGTTTCGACCATTGGCCTATCCAATTATGGCTGGATATCATAGGAATTCCAAAGAGTCACCCTTTCAAATTTAAAAAACTCGGGTTGGTGCTTTTCAAGTTTGAAAAATTATGGTTGACACACCCAAAATTCAATGATAAAATGCAATAGTGGTGGAACAAGATTGGAATCCCTCGTGGTACTCTAATGTTTAAATTCTAGCAAAAGTTGAAAGCTATCAAACAAAAGTTAAAGGAATGGAATAATAATTCTTTTGGCAACATCTTTCAGGCCCAAAATATTCTTGAACGTCTCTAGGAAATCTAGCAAGCCTATATTTCACAAGGTCATACTGACCAACTTCAAGAAGAAGAAAATCGAGTGAAACAACAATTAGAGGAGAGATACACCTAGGAAGAAACTATGTGGAGACAAAAACCGAGCCTGTTCAATCGCTTAAGGAAGGAGAGAAGAACACTAAATTCTTTCATCAATCGATGATTCATTGCCAGCACATAAATCACATTATTACCCATTTGGACAATGCACAAGGGAAATCTCTCACCGGGCATGAGGAGATTGAGCAAGAGATCACCTCCTATTATCATGATCTCCTATCAGAGATTATTTTGGATCTCTTAGAAGCCATAAGCAAAATTACATATCATATTCCCTCCCTAGTCTTGGAGGATCAAAATGAAGGTTTGATGAGGCCGATCACTCATGAGGAGGTTGATCAAGCCACTCATGACATGAAAGTGGGAAAAGCACTAGGTCCTGATGGCTTCACAATGGATTTTTTCCACCACTACTGGCATCTCATCTGGGAAGAGGTTTGGAAAATCATTGAAGACTCCCGATCATCAAGGATGCTCCTCTTAGCCTTCAATGTCTCTTTTATCACTCTAAGTTAGAAGGAGGAGAGGCCATTGAATCCTAAGAATTTCTGCCCATTAGCATTTTGTGATGTCATTTACAAGATAATAACGAAGGCGATCACTTCTCGCCTCAAACCTGTTCTTCCATTCATCATCTCACATGAGAAAACTAGTTATGTGGAAGGAAGGCAGATCCTGGATATTGTTATTCTCGCGCATGAAGTGATCCACTCCTTAAAGAGTACCAGATCTCAAGGCATGCTTCTCAAGATAGATCTTTCCAAGGCCTTCGACAAGTTAAGCTAGCAATACATGCAAAGTGTCCTTTTGAATTTTTCTTTCAGTGAGAACTAGGTAAGTTGGATTATCAATCTTACTTCTTCTGCCATTTTTTTCAATACTGGTTAATGGGTCATCTTCAGCTCCCTTCTCTCCTTCTCGGGGAATTCGACAGGGTTATCCTCTCTCTCCATTCTTATATGTTATTATGGCGGAAGGGATAAGAAAAAATATATAGGTGGCTATTGCAGATGGCTCTCTTCGTGGTCTTCCTCTCCACTTTTTGTACCCCCCCATTTCCCATAATCAATTTGTGGATGACACAATGATGATGGGTCTTCCCACAATCAAGGAGGCCACGAAAATCCGCTCCATCCTGTATGACTTTCGCGCAATTTTGGGAACCTCTATCAATCCAGACAAGTCCCGTATATTCTTCTTGAACACCCCTTGTTTAGTGCAAGAGCATATTTCAAGAATCTTGGGATTTAGCAGGAGCTGCCTTCCTTCCAAATATTTCGGCATTCCTCTCATAGAGAATGCACTACACAATATCACTTGGGAAGAATTGTTAGATTCTCTCAATCGTCATCTATCCTTTTGGACCTTTAGATTCCTTAATCTGGTAGGGCATCTCCTACTTCTCAAGTCGGTCCTTCAGGCCATTGCCATCTATCTTTTCTCATCCTTGGAAGCTCCTAGCTTACTACTCGAGAAAATCAAGAACCTTCAAAGATGCTTCCTTTGGCAGGGAAATAAAGATGGCCAAAAATGGGCCCTTGTTATATGGATGGAGCTATGCAAGCTTAAGTTAGAGGGTGGTCCCAGCATTTGGGATCCCTAGCTTCTTAATCAAGTACTTGGTGCTAAAATCTGGTGGAGGTGGCTTAAAAATCCAAGAAAAATTTGGGCCAAACTTTGGAGGCATAAATACACGTAGGGGATAAATGAAAAACAACTTATTCAATGGAACGAGCAAAGAAACGACTCATCCATTTGGACAACAGCCTGGCAGAATCGAAGTCTGATTCAAGAGCATGTCTTTGGGAAATAAAGAATGGAAAACATGGAAACTTCTGGTCTGATTCATTGAAGCAAATTCCTCCTCTTGGGGAAGATCACAATCTTGATGAAGTTTGTCTTAGACTCCTCAACCATGGCCTTGAAAAAGTAGCATATTTTTGGATTGAAGGAAATCATGAAGAAACTTGGAGGCAATGGAAAATCACCTAGAGGGACTTGAATTTACCCAATCACATGGACATGGAACAATGGTGTATCAAGATGGAACGCGAGAAAATCAAGAAGAGGGAGGGGCATTCTCAAATGGGGGCACTTTCCCAAAGGCACCTTCTCTACCAAAGAAGCTTACAATCTAAAGTCCCAGATTGAGCCTTCACCTTTGAAGAATGTCTGGAAAAATATTTGGACCCTTAACTTATGGCCCAAGGTTAGTATATTTCTATGGAAACTTATGCATCAAAGCATACTCACCTGGGATAATTTAAGGAAAACAAACATCACAGTTCCTTTAATCTACTTTCTTTGTAATAAGCAAGAGGAAACTATGGAATACCTCCTCAATCATTGTGATTTCAGTAACTAGTTATGGGATCAAATGTTGATGCTTATGCACACCTTGGATAGACAATGGGATAACATTACAAAAACAATTTCAGGATGTTGTACTTCAGCATTCAAAACCCCAATATTGAATAGAATTTGGCAACTACTACCAGGTTTCATCCTATGGCACATCTAGAAGGAAAGAAATAGAAGAATGTTCCTCACTCAACAACTCTCTTGGACGCAAGTTTGGGATAGAATTAAAACCTCAAATATTGAAATGGTGAACATCATGACAAGGACTCGGGAGGATTTCTCAAACACATCTGCAAAATCCTCTAAACTTGGGCTTTTACACTTTTATGGTTCTTGCACATGAGTTGCATATAGCTGACAACGTTTTTTGAAGAACCTATTTAATTGCAAAGATGAAATTTATTTTATGGAAATAGGCCTTGGAACGCCTTTCACTATATTTTGTTGTCCTTCACCATCAAGGCAAGTAAATGACTTTTTACGACAATCTAATATCACATGGTGTGCATCTAACTTAGCCCATCCCAATCAATACATAATCTGAACCAAGTGATATTATGTTTAAATCTGCAATAGTGCGCAATCCATTCATATCCAATGGACAACCCTTTACTAATTCATTAATTTTCCTTTTTGTTCTAGTAGCCAACTGAACCATCCACATTCTATCATGCTTACTTTTATTTAGATGAAATCTTTCAACTAAATTAGGAGCAATATAACTATGACTTGCTCCATAATCAATGAGAATAAAAATACGTTGATTGGCAATTTTACCTTCAACCTCAATCATGTTGGACTAATGATATTCCTGTCTGTTGTCTAACACTGCATATATCCTGGGAATGTTCACGCTTACATCCTCCAGAGTACTTGCTTCCTATAAATTGTGCACATTTCTTATTCTATCTCGCCTTTGTGTAAAATATTTATACATATGGTTCCCTTCACATCCCCAACATTTTACGTGTTGCCTAGTTCCTTTTCCAATAGATGCTGTCATCCTAGGACCATTTTGATTTGGATTGCTTTGATGATATGAATTATGTTGGTTCTTAAAGAAATATGGTTTAAATCCTTCCATCCTTTCATCATGCTTATCCTTCATCTTATCTCTCCAATATTTATGAAAATATGTTCTTCCTTTGTTCTATTCATACATGTGCTTGGCCTTCTGAATTCCTTCTTCAAGAGTCTTGGGTTCATCATATTGAATTTTATCCTTGTACAATGAAGGCAAACCACTTAGAAACCTTTATATTTTTACCTTATCCACCTTCATAAATCCAACATATCATATTCATCCATGCTCATGTTTCCCAACTTGTTTTCAAATAACTCTTCCATCTTCTTATCATAATAATGTTATGTTAAGTACTTTTTCCTGAAGTACTTCTTGACTTGCATTCATGAGATCTACTTCTTGTTGATATGCTTAACTTAGACCAATTGGCTCCACCAAATGGAAGCCTTTCCTTGCAAGTTATAAATGGAAATCCTAGATTCCATTTTAGAGGAGTAATTATGCAGATGAAGATATCTCCTCATGCCTAACAACCAAGCTTCAACATCTTTCCCCTTCATGCCATCTCACCATCAAATGTGGGTGCCTTAATTCTTCTAAGTTTCCCTTGCAACTCATATTTCTCATGCCTTCTTTTACGATGTTTTACTGGAGACATTTCTGGGCTACTGCTAGAACTCTCAAATATATATAGCTTTTTGCCTACATGGTGTGATGAGTAGTGCTTCTTATGACTCCTAGCAGCACTTTTAGAGTGTTCAAATTTCTCATGTGAGCTCTTCCTTGAGTCTTTTCTTCCTTCTTCCTCATCAATTGAGGTTGATCCCATTTTCATGTGCCTCTATAGCATATTCATATTCTGCACCAACTGAGTGTTTAACTCATTTTGTTGTTCTTGGGCCCTTAACAACCTCTCATTATATACTCTATAACTCTGTACCTCCATCCTTAGACTTCTCATGGTTTCCACAAATTCTTGTGGATTTAAATATTCTGTATGCCCATTTTTTTCTATTTTTGCATTTCCCACACTAACATCTTATCCTCTAGCATCTTCTCCATGGATGTATCGAATCTCCCCTTCATCCATTTTAATGTTCTATGTTTCTTTGCAAACCTGTCATGTGACTATGTTTAATTCAAAACTGCATCTGCAATGTGTTCATGTTCTTACATTTGTTAGACAAAATATAATTCTAAAAATGATATATATATATATATATATATATATATATATATATATATATATATATATATATATATATTACTTTTTAATTCCGAAACACATTATTTGACAATTTTTTCAAATAGAGCCTACGAGTCCATTTCCTCTCAATTCCTGAAAGGATCTGTATTGTTTAATTATGGAAGCCTGTTTTATATTTATTCTCCCTATGATAATATTTTCAATGAATCCTCCCACTGTCGTTTCTGAATTCAGAATTGAAAGTTACATCTCTCCAAAATCAAGATTTTTGCTCAAATTTACACGGTTCTATAGCTGCAATTATTCTGAATGACCAATTTATGAGATCTATAGAAGAAAATCGGTAAAGAACTGATTTTTTTTTTTTTATATATCGAGCGCTAATATTCCATATGATTCTGATTACCCAGATACTTTCATTGTTCAATTCTGATGCTCCCATCAAATTTATAAAATTCTGGAATCAACAACTTTTAATTTTTGCACTTTTTTCCAGACTTAGAATTTTCTCTAAAAATTGCTATCTCCCAAACTAAGCATTTTTGGAAAATTTTCCTCTAATAAAAGTTGTTCATTTTGATGAGTAGAACAAATGTTGAAATGAGTAAATTTTTCGGTTATGATTTCTTAGGCCACTTTTTCCTCCAAGTTTTCAAAAATCGCACTTTCGCACACACAAATAGTGGATTTTGGCCTTCATTCATCTCCCAACTTCACATAATTTTTAATTTGGCCTCAAGGCTCCAGAATGATCTGTGTTCCTGGGCCACTACCGCACCATAATAATTTGGTTCTCAACCGACCCCCCATCCATCCTTGGGCTATGCACCTTCAAAAACCACTAAATCCATTATTTTGTAAAATTTAAGTAGAATTGGGCCATATCTCTCAATAACAATCATGTAGCCTCCAAGAATAGTATCAAAATGCCTCAAGTCTCATAAAATTTCGATTTAATATGCTCCTGTTATGTCCAAAATAAGATTTTCGCAACAGATTTTTTTATATAACTTTTTGGATTTTCAATTGATGTGGCAAGATGCTAACGTGGAAGGATGCTATGTGGCAAGGTGATGACACATGTCTACTAGTGTGTCAGACTGTCCTTCGTGTCATCCTATGGTGTATCCATGTCGCGCCCCCATCTGTCAAGTCATCACGTCACCTTTTTCCCCGAAGCGGATTCAAGTGAGTGGTTTTCCCCTACCATGAGTGGTAACGGCTCATGAGGAAGGTGGTTTCCAAAAAATGTTTTGGGAGTCGTTATCAATGAAAAAGTGATGCGTGGATAGGAAATTTTCCATGCAATGGATCCTCCATCCCTTTTTAATGAGTGTGCATGTTGGGGCATGTTATGCAACATAGTTGTTGATCTTGGATGCCCGATTTTATCCGTTGATAATCTCGAACCCCTTTTCTGTTGGCCTTTGGTTCTTAGCTCTTGGTCACATGGTCCGTTAGTCTAGTGCTTAGGTGCTAATATTCCAAAATCCATCAGACTGAATTTAGGAAACTATTGATGTGGTTGGTCCACATCATTCATCCCAGTGGAAAATCCATATCACATTGGACCCATGTGGCACCTCCACATCACACTGCTCACGTGGATCTTCTGGGGTCCATATAAATTTTTCTAGAAAATTTCCAAATTTTCAACAAGTGACTCCAAGTTAATTACACATGACATTTTTCTTTTGGACAAGTGACCAATCCAATTTACGCCTAGCCCTTTCCATTCTGTCAACCAACAGATTGTTAGGATATTTAGACACTTAGGAGTCGGTTAAGATCAAGTTGTTTAATATATATATTAGGTAAAGTGTGTTTCTTTAGTATGCATTTGTAAAAATGAAATCCAATAGTCATGATATGTTCTAGACATAGAGCTATCCGATTCCTCTTCTTCTCTTAGATCATAACTACCTTTGATCTGTGGCTTAACACTCGATTGGTCCATGAACTCTATTTAAAGAGAATGGAGGGTCATTTTCTAGTTGATCGATTATCAGAAGCTCATTTGTAACCCTCTTTCTTTTGCATAATAAATTGCCTCAAGTAGATATTTGGCTAGGGTCATGGATTGTTTCCCTTTCGAGGGTTTAAACCATGTAAAAACATCGATGTGTTGATCTGTGAACTATTTATGTGAGTAGTTGCTCTAGTTGTTTGATCTTTTGGAAGTATCCTTTGTAGATGAACATGGTATCAGATTTGAGGTCTCCGGTTCAATTCCCCCGAGCTACATCAGAGGGGGGTGTTGGAGTATCACTTGATAACTGTCGCACCTCTAGGAACATAATGTGGACTAACCACCACCCTGGGTAATCATACCTTGTGCTTGGTTTCAAATGTTTACCAACATCTACAGGTTTTGGTGAAATCTAGACTTAAGAAAAAATTTGAAATGACTGACTTAGGTAATTTGCATTATTTTCTTGGCCTCCAAGTCTTGCAAACCAAAGAAGGAATATTTATTTCTCAGTCTAAGTATTCTTGTGACCTTCTTCGTCACTTTCACATGGAATATTGTAAACCATCCCCTTCTCCCTTCTAGTCTGGATTCAAACTTTCTGCCACTTGCACTTCACTCGAAGTTGATGCCACTCTGTATCGTCAACTTGTTGGTAGTCTCTTATACTTTACTCATACCTGTCTTGATATTTCCTTTTTCATTGGTCGTGTTCCCCTCTATATGAAAACACCCCATGAAATTCATTGGAAAGAAGCAAAAAGTAAACTTCAATATGTTTGGAGTACAATTTAGTTTGGGATTCATTACAGTTTAGGGAGGATTCCTTTGTTGGTTGGTTTGACTGACTCATATTGGGTCGACGATCCTAATGATCAGAAGTCTATTGCAGGTTATGTTTTTAGACTAGGTTATGGACCTATCACTTGGGATTGCAAGAAACAACAAGCTCTTTCTCTTTCTTCAGAAGAAGTAGAATATCAAACCGCAATTAATGCCATTCAGGAAGCTTTATGGCTTCGACAAATCCTTTCATAGTTTAGATTCTAGTAGCAGCATCTGAATCCCCTTTGGTGTGACAATCAAACTTCCATCAAGCTCGACAAATATCTAGTTCAACATTAGTTCAACAAACACATTCAGGTAAATATTAAGTTCATTAGAAAGCTTGTTCATGATTGCATTCTTGAAGTGCTCTTTTTCCCTATAGATGATCAAGTTGCAGATATCTTCATAAAGTCTCTTACATAAGTGAAGTTTTATAAACTTCAATCTATGTTAGGAGTTTAGGAATTTGTCATTAAGGGGGGATAGGATCTAATTCCTCCTTCCTTCTCCTAAAGTGTCACTTTTGTAAATCCTTCAATCCTATCCCAAGTTGTTCTTAAGGGGGGGTGTTAGAATATTTAGACACTTAGGAGTTAGTTAAGATCAACTTGTTTAATATATCCAAAGTGTGTTTCTTTAGTATGCATTTGTAAATATGTGATCCAACGACCACAATATGTTCTAGACATAGAGTGATATGATGGCTCATCTTCTCTTAGATCGTAACTACCTTTGATCTGTGGCTTAACACATGATTGGTCCATGAACTCTATTTAAAGAGCATGGAGGGTCTTTTGCTATTTGATCGATCATGAGAAGCTCATCTGTAACTCTCTTTCTTTTGCATAATAAATTTCCTCAAGTATCTATTTGGATGGGGTCGTGGAGTCTTTCCCTTTTGAGGTTTTAAACCAAGTAAAAACATATATGTGTTGATATGTGATCTATTTGTGTGATTGGTTTCTCTAGGTGTTCGATATTTTGGAAGTATTCTGTGTAGTCGAACACAGATTTGTGCATGCCTATCCTTTCTTCTTACTGGTAAATTTTTATCACTTGACAGAATTGAAATTTTTGACACTGATGCAAACTTTTGTGTAGTTTTTGAAAACACGAATCCTCCATTCCTGATTTTAATCATTACTAGCTCCATGTTAGTTCCAAGAACCAAATATGAGCACTCCAAACCAATAATTCATGCAAGAAATTTTGTCAAACAGTTTGCACATAAACTGTAACATTGCCCAATTTTGCTAAAACTCACAAATTTTACCACCACTGCTCTTTGAATTCGATCCAACCATTAGAATATCTTTCTGTAATTTGATTATTGTTTTGAATTTAAACAATTGAGGGATTATACATTGTTTTACCCAATTTATTTCCATGTAATTTTGTCATACACTTCCTATGCAACCTATAATTCTTCCTGTAGAATTCAAATTCGGCCCATGTAATCCCAGTGCCACAAAATTGGGCTCTTAGACAAATCTGTAATGCACCCAGTCGCCTCTTTTAACCAGTGAGACCATAGGATACTCAAATTCTATGTCTGAATTACTCATTCATATTCAATTTCTTTTTTTCATAAATTCATTAATTTATACAGCGGAAATAAAAGAATATGGTCACCCAAAAAATTCTATGCATTCATTATCATTTGCATACCATTCAAACATAACATACAAATTCGATGCCAAGTAGTTCAATGCATTTATATAATTACAACCAATTAATAGAAAACAACAATTAAACACATTGAGCCATAACATTCCATACACAGTAAGGTACTTATCTTACTGTTCTCCAATTGGTTGCATGTGAAGGACATTTCTCCCAGCCATAGGCACTGTCAAGAAAAATCCTACTTTGATAGGACACCCCTGAGTTGAGGATATCAATCCACAAGGGAAAAAAATTCCCTCAATCCCACTCTACTCAGTTGAATCTCTCATGCAACCCACTGGTACCTAAATCCCCTCCACAGTTGTCTCAATCCTCAATTTTCCTTCCCCATCAACCTACACAATGCCAGGAAAAAGCTCCCTTCTTCGAGTTAACAGTCCCTTGGGAAGCCTCTAGTTCTCTTCTGGTGTTCCAGCACAGGCTGGACATGAAGTATATGAATTGGGACTCCAGGGCACAAGCTACAAGCCAGGCCTCTCTCTCACCAGTCTACCTGGTTTAATGTCATGCAGAGTTCATGTCCAACAATGGCATTTTCATCCTTTGTTATAGTTCCAAGCTATGGTATTCAAAGGTAATGGAAAAGGAGTGGAAGGTAATTTGAATGGTGGAAGAATAATGAGTAATTGAACCCCTCTCTAGCTTGAAAACTCCCTTTTATATGCATACTTCATATTTCCATGTGGCCTCTCCACATGGAACCACTTTTCCCCTCCAAATCTCATCTAAGGATAATTACTAGGCTTAATCAAGCATGGATCTTAATCATGGTTTACTAACTTGGTTTAAATGGCTAAGGTTAAGGATATAAACTAAATCCCTTTGTCACTTTCCCACTTGTGGATTCATAGCCCCTCATTTCTTCTTCGTCATTCTTCCCATGCAGCCATTTAGATATTTTTATATAAATATAAAAAATATACGCATTTACATAGCCTTGGTCATCCCGACCTATTGTCTCCGAATTTTAGCCTTTTTACATCAATATTTGCATACTTACATTGTGGGGTCAAAATGGGGTATTATAAGGTCATGGGTGGAGCAACCTAAAATCCCACTGCCTTTGTTGCTTTTTTTGCTTTGGGCATTATCATTTATGTTGACATGTTTCTTGAATTTTATGGTTCTCAAAGGATTTTTGTAGGGTTGACATTCTATTTTTCACTTGGTTATCCTATTGTTGTGGTGTGAACGTTTCTCTTTTAGTAATGGGGAATGCATTAAATATGGACTTAAACATAGCTAGAAAAATGGATATGTGAAGCATCAAAGAAGGTATGAAATGCTTAAATTTGTTTTTATGGCTTCCACGTAGAAAGGTGTGTATGATGCTATGTTAGAGTTGATTATATTGTGTGTTATTTGACCGACTCTTCCTAAATCCAGTATGCAGCAAATTCTTGGGATGAATTAAGATACATAAGGAAAGTTGTTAGTTTCTTGGTAAGATTCTCCCATGCTTGTTATTCATTAAAAGCATACCCATATGCATTGGTATTGCTCTCTTAAAATGATCTTTGGTAAGGTGTGTGCATAAATGAGATGTTGGTGGCCCTTGTAATATCACAGAGAGCTAAATGAGGATCGATGTGTTGGTGGGCCCTCATATTAACATTGATTCTATTTGTCAAGGTGATGAAAAATTTCATTGTTGTTTTCCAAGAATATTTCTAGAGTGGTGAATTTCTATGTATTGTGATAGTTAGAGTGAGGTAAAAAACTACCACCAAAAGAGGGCTTGTTCTGTGATTGTTTATTAATATTTATCTCCTATTTAGTGATTTTTTGTATATGTTTTCCTATTACTATATATGGTTTTATACTTTGTCAAAAAAATACGAAGACTTCACAAGATTTTATAATTTAGTAAAAGATTCGCCAAGACTTTACAAGCTTTCATAATTTAGTGAAAGATTCATTAAGATTTGACAAGGTTTTATAATTTAGTAGAAGATTTGCCAATATTTTACAAGATTATATAATTCAAGGAGAGGTTCGCCAATAATTATGTACACATAATATTTAACATTGATAAAATAACCTTCATATTTTCCTATATATCATGGCGATTCGCCCATTTATTATACATAGAATTTTAGGGGAGTTTCTTAAAATTTTCCCTGGTCTGTTGTTATGTTGGTCGATATGTCTGGATTCGTAGCCTCTTTGATTATTTTTCTCGACATTTTGTGCTTGATACACTATTTGGTAGTTCGTCTTACTCTTAAGATTCTTGATACACTCTACAGTAGTGTGTTGCGTCATCCTACAAATTCCACACCATTTGGATTTAACACTATTTGCATTGTATGGGCATTCAACAATTGAGTGAGGCTCAAATATTTTGCATATGTTGTAGTAGTAAGTTGTTTGAGTGACTTAGAAATTTTCTAGTTGTCTTTTCTCAGGAAATATTCGAGATTCTTCATGGAGTCTTCTTTCCTTGGGATATGGTCTTCTATCTTCATGAAATACTCTTTGGTCATCATGAAATCGTCGGTCATCATAACAATAGTGATATTTAGTATGACCTTCTGTCGAGCATGTCATGGACTATAAGTTGTTATTCCTTAGAGTGAGTTGCTGGAGCAATCTCCACATGATTTCTAGTTTTGCTTCAAGTCTTGTGTCAATAGGCCCGCCTGAAAAACTATGTTTAACTCGACTTTTAAAGCTTTCTTTAAAACACCATCCTATGTTGTAAAATTGTGTATTAGTAGTGGCGTTTTAATTCTTTGTTGTAGTCCTGCGATGAAGAACTGCATTACGATCGACTGGTCCATTTTGGATGGCATATGGATGAGAAAATATTTAAATCTTATGTCATATTCACGAACCGATTCACCTAATCTTTGTGTATTTTCTTTCAATTTATGGCCAGTCGGGTGGTTATTATCTTCAGTCCTGAAGAAACCTAAGAAATTTTCTCTCCATCTTCGATGAAGTTCATATACCACGTAAGTGCTCTTTTGCGAAGACCACCTGCAAATTGAGCAATCTGCTCATTTTCAGCATCAATGAGATTAGCTTTCCAGATAGTTTCATAGAAAAACAAATGCTTCTTTGGATCCTCGTATCCTTCATAGATAAGGGTATGGATCGGTTGATGGAAAACCATTTTGATAGAGTTCTGACTTTTATAATTATAGGAGGAGAGTGTACAACTAAGGACAAACTTACTTCTTTATGTTGACTTATTTCTAGTCGATGAATTTTATACCAAGACAATCTAACTTCTTCTATAGAATCCTCGTCAATAGGTCGGATCTCCGGCAAGGTATGAGCTTCAATCAATAATGTTGTTGGCAGGAGGGTACCTCCACATGGTTTGAATATAATAAATTAAAAGAGTGTCTTCCGAACTCGAGCATGAAGGTAATCCAATTACCACGGTGTGGTCACTGAATCATCAGTCGGTCTGTAATTCATCCACATTGATCTAGTTGGCTCCATATGATGTTGTCACCAGGTCCAAGCCCTATATCTCACAAGGCAATTTGTCCAATGCTTGCTCCAGTTGTCTTTATCATCGGTACAAAGTCGACGAGAGTCAGGGCATCATGAATTGTAATATGAAAGGACATCGGGGTCAACACCATCTCATGGGACCACTCTGGAAAAGTAGGAGTTTCAATCAATAATGTTGCTGGCAAGGGGTACCTCCACATGGTTTGAATAGAATAAATTAAAAGTGTCTCCCGAACTCGAGCATGAAGGTAATCCAATTACCACAACATGGTCGCTGAATCATCAGTCGGTCCGTAATTTGTCCACATTGATCTAGTCGACTCCATATGATGTTGTCATTAGGTCCAAGTCCTAGATATCGCAATACAATTTGTCCAATGCTTGGTCCAGTCGTCATTATCATCGGTACATAGTTGACAAGAGTCAAGGCATCATGAACTGTAATATGCAAGTACTACGGGGTCAAAATCATCTCATGTGACCACTCCATTGGTGTTGGCACCTCACCCTTTCTCTCATCTGGTCAACTTTCCCTCGACTCAGGTGGGTCTTTTGGATACTCGACCATTTGATCTGGTTTCTTCACAACTCTTCTATTACGTAGTGGGCTTGAAATGTCCCTTAACTCCTCTCGTCTCTTGAACCTCTTTTCTCTTTCTATTTTATGGATATTTGTTATTTGTTTATAACTAGATGGACATTTATTTTTTCGAGGCAAACTTGGCTTCGTGCTGGGCTTCATTCCTCAGTTTCTTCGTCAACTAGCATCATGCTTCTATTTAGCACACATGGTCGGTGACCCCCTCGATGTCATCTCAACTCCTACTAAGCGACTAGGATTGTTTTAGTGCTAGGATTCATTTATTCAAAAAGTAATCCCATTGGTGTTCGTTGATAAATTTGTCCGAGTCGTTTTTCTTATATTCCCAATTCGAGCATGCACCAAGCCCCAACGTAGGTCGAGGTTCAGCTATATGGTAGGCTCCTTTTTTCCATTAGCAATTTATATAGTAGAGCCGGAATTGTGATGAAAAAATATTCATGGAAGTCGTTGTAGAATCTCACTCTGATTTCGTCAATCGAGGTTCTTTCTTCAATGGCTTGCTCCTCACAATAGTCGCCACTTATCTTCTCAAGCCACTCATATAAATTCATCCTTCCTCCAGTATAGAGCTTATGCATTAACAGTTTTTCATTTTGAGAGTCGAGCTTTCTCATGAATTTGGTCTACCAGTTTCTTTATCTCCCAAGGTACGACTTATATGAACTTTTCATATGATTCATTGAAGAATTTTTCTCTGGCCTTGGAAATGGTCAACTTTTTCCTTCTAGCATAATTCTGGATGTAGTTCGCTATTTTTCAATCCCACCATTCTCTAATTTCCTCCTAGCTTACCATTTATGCAGACTTGGTCAACTTTTTATCTCAATTTAGTACTATCGACAACAGAACCAATGTTGTAATCTAAGGGATTACATGAGGTTACCAGTAGTAATGTAACACATAAAAATATACAAGATTCATATATGCATAAAGGTAGGAGAAAGAACACAAGTAATGGTGGTAGAAGTAACAGGTTGCCTTATATTAAAATACCATCATACACGAAAAGTATCATCATATCTTTTGGCTCACCAGCCTAATATATACTGCAGACATGTAGTTATTATGTTACAACTTTCCAAGTGTCTAGTCAGTTCACCCAACCTACTTGATTGACTTGAGCTAACTAATCCCTTAGTTGGTCAGGAGGAACTAGTCGTTTAGCTAACTAGGCTCCTCCAACATTCCTACTAAATTTAAAAAAAATAATTAAAATTGTCCTTATTTTTACTTACTTTATTATACCAACATTATATTGATTAATAATTTTCCTTTTATGATAAAATCAATTTTTACCAAATTGCACATAATATAATTAATAAACTTCAAAGGACTGAATTGCCTATTAGAAAATGCAAATATTGTCTTATTTATTAAATACAATACTCATTATTCATTCAAAAGAAGCACACATATATATTTGTCCTCTCTCGTGTAAATAAAATATTTTTTAATATGAAATTAAATTTCATATGTTATTGTTAGAATAGTTTATTCAATATAGATTCATGGATTTATCATGCTATGGAAGGAATCAAATCTTTTGATGTGCAAATTGTTATGCAAATCTTTACATTTTAAAAAGGATTTACACATGAAAGGATTTAATCTCTCGTCTCATAATATCACATAAGTTAAAGATGAATTCTCTTCAAAGGTTTAGTGAGAACTACCACCCTTGAGGAAAAAGCTCAATATCCATGAGTTTTCTTTATCCTCATTTGATACTTTTAGATAAACAATATGCGTAGCATGTATCCTCTAAATACAATTACTTACATGCTTTCCTTGATTTATGTTTTTGTACTTTATTCCCTTTTTAATAAGTTTGTTGATTACTTAGAGATTTTCATACTTTGAGATAATGATTCATTATATATACAATATGCCCTTTCATTAAAAATTTAAAAGATTAATTTTTGTTCAAATTAGAGATCACAAATAAATCAAGACACAAAGTTTTAGATGCTTAAAACATAGGAATTTGCATTATTTTATATTAGAGTATGCATGGATTTATCATGTGCTCGAGGTGAAAACCACTTTTAGAATTGGTCGTAAGTATGGATAATCTTGATCCACTAAACTGAAGATTAGAACTCTTTTGTTTATACTTAAATTGCCAGGAAACGTGGGTATAGGGACGAGGATGAGATAGGGACACCACTTTTTGAAACATGGTACTTGGGTATGTCGAGGATACTATATATATATATATATATATAAAACATGTCACAACCATATCATACATGCATATTTCTAAATTCAATGATTCATATGAACATTCACATTGAAAATTTGAAACATAAAATAATAAATTTGATAAATCATAGACTCGCAATAGATATCAAGTGGAAGACTAGAATTTATATAATTAATAATAATATATGTCAATGACTCCATGAGTTCAAACTTCATTGTCATACTACATTCAAAATTTGCCTAATGGCATCTCCAAACATGAAAAAGAAAGTTCAAAAAAGTAAACAATGAACAAGATAGCTGATTTGTCTTCCTCAAGCCATGTCATCAACCTCCTCAATATCAATGTCATATGCATCACTAAGATCCTTTGTTGGCAAGCTCTCTATATAGGCATCATTCTCGAGTTGAGGTGTTGCTTGAGCAATGAAATATTAAAACTTAAGGTTTGTGACCTGGGTTTAGGTAAGGGCCCACTTCTTATTTGTTTTAATAATGTTTATTAAATTAGTTATTAAACTTTTAATTTTTTAAACATTGCAAATCGACCCCCTAACACCATCGGATTCCAAACTTAAACAAAATTGATCCGGCCGTACCCCCAACGTATCCAAACACGGGGTACGATGTACTGAAATGCATGCAATTGCCCGAATTTCATGAATGATGTCTCAGGTACATGAGGTTTGATTTGGGTACGATCAGGTACAACATGGGACATACCTTTGAAGTACCTGGTACATGTGTCCAGTACGGGTTCGTGTACCCAACCCCCCGGTACGGGTACCCATGTAACATAGGTTTAAACTAAAGATGAACTCTTTTGTTCTCAAATACAAAATGGTTTAAAACTTTGCACAAAGTTGTGGTTGGTTTTTGTATCATGGAGAATAAAAAAGGATATTAGTAGTTTTATTTATCATGTTTAATTTCTGTAATTTATGATAGAGATATGCATTAAAGATGGTCAATCAAAATGTATAAGACCTCCTATGATAAATCCGAAGTTAAAATAAATTTAAATTGATATTAAGTTCACAAATATTCTTTAACAATAATAGAATATAGAAAATATCTGTAAACATAATTACTTTTATATTTATTTTATTATTATAATGATTTTTAAAATTATTTATTATTATTATTATTATTATTTTCAGTTTTATCTTTGTTTTTATTTTGATTTATTATATATTACAAATTTCATTGTCTTTACTTATTAAGATTGTAACATCCAAACCAACTACCACACTAAATCACTTCAACCTCAACTAAACTGAGTTAAAAAAAATAAAAAATAAAAACATATAAATTCTAAAATGTTACCACTAACAACCACTATAAACCACCTCAACCTCACTAAACCTTGTAGAAAAAAAAAAAAAAAAAAACTATGAATTCAAAGATGTTACAACTAACTACCACTATAAATCACCTCAACCTCACTAAGCCCAGTAGAAAAAATTAAAAAAAAACTATGAATTCTATGATGTTACAACCAACTACCACTGTAAACCACCTCAACCTCACTAAACCTAAGAAAAAGTAAAAAAATAAAAATAAATCCTAGGATGTTTCAACCGACTACCACTATAAACCACCTCAACCTCACTAAACCTAGTAGAAAAATTACAAAAAGCTATGAATTCTAGGTGATCCATTTGCCCAAAAACCTTTAACCTTGTATTTTCATAACCTTTCTCCTTATACCAAATTTGACACGTACATCCCACCTCCTCCAATCTATAAAACCCTAAGAGGTCCTACTCCTCACTCCAGATCCATCAGATGCTCACGCAAAAAGCGCTAAAGAATTGGTATGCTATTAATAATCTACATGAACTTTAATGATGATATTAAATATATATATTTAAATACTTTTTAAATATCATTGTACTTCATGTTCCACGGTAGAGAAGGCAATGTCCCATCAACAACAACTTACCACTCGTGAGCATTATGTCTTCACGCGGAATGGCAGGCCCCACCTCTTGGCGTTTATATTTATTATTGCCGACTCCGCGTCCCAACCGCGTCTGTGGTTGGTTTTGGTATCTTTATATCCTCGGATCGAATCCTGCTGCAGTCACTCGAAGATTTTCTGTACTCTCGGTATTTCTACTTGCTGGGAAGCTTTAGCTTTAAATCATGACGTAGGATAACAGAGTTTATCTCAGGATTAAACTCGAACGTTGCGTTGCGTGGTGCAGTTTCTAACGCCACTGTGAGTTTAGTCCCGATAATCCTTTCTTTACGGTATTTTCAATCCTTTGTTCAGGTATATTTTTCCCTGGAAGTTCAAGCTCTGGTTCGACATTAAACTCTTTGAAAAGGCTTTAACAATGGCGGATAATTCAGCCGAGGGTGTTTCGAACAATGCGGTCGGCAGAGAGGAACTGAGGAAGGTATTCTCGACCTTCGATAAGAACGGTGACGGCTTGATCAGCAAAGAGGAGATGAGAGAGTCCCTCGATAAGCTCGGGCTGTGCGTTGGTGAAGAGGAACTGGCCTGCACGATTCGAACCGTGGACGTCAATGGCGATGGCTACGTGGATTTCGATGAGTTCGTGACGCTGTATGAATCGATTAGTGGTAAACGAGAGGAAGGCGAAGAAGCAAACGCGGATCTGGCTGACGCCTTCGGCGTTTTCGACGACAATGGCGACGGTTTAATAACGGCAGAAGAGCTCCAGTCCGTGCTCAAGTCGCTGGGTCTCAAGGAAGGCCGAACGATTGGGGACTGCAAGAAGATGATACAGAAAGTTGATAAAGATGGCGATGGGATGGTCAACTATATGGAGTTTAAGGAGATGATGAGCGCAGGATTTTGGAGGCAGTAGCTGCGGAATTTTACCTTATTCTACAGTACAGAGGCAGTGTAACTGGTTGGTGTTACGTGTGTGGCCATTTCAGTTTAACTGGTTGGTGTTACATATTAATGTAATGTGCCCATTCTGTGATCATTTTAGAGAGGAGTGTGTGGCCATTTCAGATTGGTGTATTCTTCCCTTTTTATATACAGTTCCCCACAAATGCATCCTTCCCTTCCCAGTTCCCTGCAGTATGTAAATGTTATTTACGACTATATATTGTTACAATAGTTCGCTGTGGTTTGGATGTATATTTATTTTTAAGGATATATTTTGGGATTAGGTGTAGGAGCTAGCTGTGAGGATTAATGATTAATGTTTTGGAAGTCAGGTTCAATTCCCTGTGGAGTTCAGAGCCCTTCAATGCCTCCCAATTTCCTTGAGCTTTGTATCATAATGGTCACTCAGACCAACCAGAACCAATTAGTCTCCATAAAAAACATTTGTCAAACACTTGAGCTTTGAATTATAATGGTCACTCAGACCAGAACCAATTAGTCTACATAAAAATACATTTGTCAAACACTGAGCCTCTGATGGCTGCCATTGCCGGCTTCCTTCTCTCTGTAAGCGCGTTATGTTCATTCCCAATTTCCTTGATGGCCACTCAGACCAGAACCAATTAATCTTCATCCAAAACATTTGTCAAACACTGAGTGGAAAATAGTACAGACGGACTTAATGGTTTTGAAAACAATGAAATTGCATGTGGAAAATAGTAGACGGACATAATGGTTTTGAAAACAATGAAATTGCATGTGGAAAATAGTATAGAACAATGGCGTACGATAAACCTAATAAAATGTACAGTTTTTCCGGGGTTTTAGAACCAAAATTTTGTCTGAAAACTGTAAGATTTGTAAATATGTAATTTTATCAATTAACAATATGCAATCTAGATTAAATAACGGATTTTAGAATTCATTTGCATGTGAAAATTAGTATAGAACAATGGCATAGGATAAACCTAAAATGTACAGCTTTTCGGGGTTTTAGAACCAAAATCCTGTCAAAAAATTGTAAGATTTGTAAATATGTAATTTTATCAATTATCAATATGCAATCTAGATTAAATAACGGATTTTCGAACTATCCAAATCGTTCAATTTGCAATTTGAGCAGTAAAAATTACAATATGAACAATTGTTCCTCTGCCTATTCAGGGGAACAAGGACAAGGACGTTTTGGTTGTTCTCGAGGATGTGCGTTTCAAGGATGTGCGCTAGTTCATCTATCATGTGGAAAAAATGACTCAGTTCATCTATCATGTGAAAAAAAAGAGATATCATATCATATGAAAAAAAAAAATGTTTTGGTTGTTTCATATACAACTCTATATTTGCATGTAAAAAATAGTACAGAAGGAAATAAAGTAAAATTTTTGCTTTTATAATTTGTATTAACAATAGTTAAAATGGATTCAAAATTATTTTTCTAAATTTGAAAATAAAAACGATAGTTATATTTGTAAAATTTGAAAACAGAAATTATAATAAATATGAAAATTATTAAAAGATATTAGTAAGATACCAAAATTTTATAAGTATAATTTATTGGCAAAAATTTATAAAATAAACCTAATTGAATTTCTAAAATAACACACGACTGAATTTTCTAAATAATATAAAATAATATTTAACTCAATATGATAAATCAAATGATAAACAAAAGAAAAGTTGAAAACTTAATATAGGTGGAAAGATAACCTAAAAAGGGATATTGAAGTTGTATTAATTAAACATCAAATTTGTAAGGCCTCACTTGAGGTGTTATTAGTAATGACATGATGGAAGGCACATTGAGTAAATATGACTAAGCACATCGTGACCAACTTCCCAACTTATGGATGGCAAATCGCAAGACAATTAGGATAATGTATTAGTATGGGTAAGGAGGATCAAGGTATTCTCATATTGTATAAGCAAATGATGAATGAGGTGTTGCATAGCAAGTTTTGGTGGAGGATAACATGATTGGTAATGTGGTGAATTATATGTGTTGTTTGTGGTAAGGCAATAGTATTGATAAGTGTGTTGAAAATATGCAAATGCTTAATGAATCAGGGACATGATTGATTTGAATGGACTATCACGTGTTGGTCTAGATGGATGACAATATAATCTCATATTGAGCAGTGAATTGTTCAAATATGCATGGCTCAAGGGAGGCGACAAATGGTTGTCTATGGTTGGGTGGCAATGATGTAGCATCCCCTATGGTGAAATGAGCACTCTAACCTTCCACGAGTATAAGGTGCATGGCTTGGGTTTAGTTAGGACATGTCGGTCAGGGATAATTTTAGGGGTGAAATTTAGCCCATGGGCTATTTTTCATGTTTTTTTTCCAAAAAATGATTCACCAATTTGCATTTTTTGAAGCCCCATTTTGCCCAATTTGGATGGGGTAAACTTTTTTCACTCTAAAACTCGCCAAATTATTATATAAACTATATAAAATCCTTAAAAATTGAAATAATTTTAGAAAATTATCGCCAAATATTTTATAGTTGACATTTTAAGAATTGGTAAGATTAGTCAAGGTTTATACACTTTTAAATAAGTATGGGTCCTTAAAATTATCCCTGATGTCGGTTAGGCGTATTCTGAGTGATATGAGTGGTTGATATCCATGCCCAACTAGCAAAATTATGCTAGTGTCGAGTTTTGACTAATTTTCTTTAGTGGGATGGGATACTCAAGTAAAACAAAATGTCTAGCCTTGTGAAAATTGGTATTAGAGTTGTGTTCAAATGTTGAAATTGAGAAGCATCTCTTCACCTCCAACACCTCTATCATCAAACGAGGTAATGGGATCATGTTGATGAGGACATCAATAATTCAAGTGGGGAAGAAGGTAAGGACCTGACTTGAGGTGCCATTAACAATGGTATGCCATGCAAACATGACTAAGGGTGCATGGTGAGTCTATACAATTTTGATAGGCTTAGTGAGCAAATCGAAGGTGGCAGATTGTAATACGGTTAGGATGGTGTACTAGTGTATGCTAGGAGGACCAAGGAAGTCTTGCATTGTAAGGGAAAGGGACCAACAAGGTGCTACATAGTAGGCTTTGATGGAGAATGACGTGATTAATGTGGTGGATTGTGTGTGTTGTCCATGGAAAAGCAATAGTGTCAATACGTGCATTGAAGATATGTGAATGCTTGGTTCAAGGACATGATCTTCATGGACTATTATGTGTTGGCCTAGATGGATGATAATATGGTCTCATGTTGAGAAGTGGGTCAAGTCCAAGTATGCTTGGCTTGTGGGAGGTAAAAGAAGGTTTCCTACGATTAAGTGGCAATGATGTAGCATCACATATAGTGAAAGGAACACTCTAGCATTCCAAAAGTATAAGGTGTCTGGCTTGGGTTCAGTCAAGACAGGTTGGTTAGGCTTATTATGAATTATACAAGTGGTTGATGCCCATGCACTACAACAAATCTTGGAATTAGCGTCCCCTTTTAGTGTAATTTTTTTTATCATTGAGTGGCCGAAGTAGACGCTAAATGGGACGCATCACGGACAAAACTTAAGAGTCTAAAATAGAGTTTTTTTTTCCTTCATAAATAGCATCCTTTCTAATGTCTAAAATAATGCCCATTTTTTAGCTTCCAGAATAACGTCCAATTTTGCTTCTTAAACGACGTCGAGGTTTGCTTCCTAGAGATCGTCATCTTTTACTTTTTAAATGACGTCCCCATTAGTGCCCTATTTGCATCCTTAAAAGCGCCATGTTAGCATTTATGTTTGCATCTGCATTCGCACCATATTTGCATCCAAATTAACATCCAATATTGCATCCATATGTGCTACCACTTTAGCATCCCATTTTGCACCACGTTTTACTTCCAATATGCACCAATTTTTGCTTCTAATTTTGCACCAATTTTTGCTTCATTTTTTGCATTGTGTTTTGTTACCAAAATGGCGCCAATTTTTTCTTCTATTTTTGCACCATATTTTGCTTCTTATGTAGCGCCATGTTTTGCATCCAAAGTAACATCTTATTTTGCTACCATATCAGTGCCATGTTTGGCTTCCTCATTAGCGTCAAGTGTTGCATCCTTTTTAACGCCAAGTGTTGCATCCTTTTTAACGCCAAGTGTTGCATCTCTATTGATGTCAACATTAACACCATGTTTTGCTACCACTTTAGTGCCCAATTTCGCATCCATTTTTACTCCCACACTAGCGCCACATTTTGCTTCCCGTTTAGCTCCTTGAATTTCTTCTTGTTTTGCTTCCTCGTGAACACCGCATTTAACTTCCCATTAAGCATCTAATTTTGCTTCTTTGTTGGCCATTAGTTTAGCTTTTGGTTTGGCTTCTACTTTGGCATCCAAAATAGCATTAGAATTGACTTCCAACTTAGCGCCAGGTATTGCATCCAATGTTGCTTATAGATCTATGACATAGTGGGCTTCCATTTTAGCTTCTAGTTTTGCTTCCTATTTTGTTTCCTTATTAACACCACATTAGGCTTGTTATTTAACACCTACAACTATATCCAATTGTGCACTAACATATTTATTATATCAAATTATTATAATTATTTCATTAATTTCAATAGTTTTCGTATATCATTTACTTCATAGTTCTGAAATAACATAATGAAACATTCAAATTAATTGTAGATACCATTATTGAAATTAATTGCATAGCATTTATGAAGAAAATTTAACACGAACATACAACATTTATCCAAAGTAGTAGCATCATCATATATATCAATTTTACATGAAAAGATCATCGACAATTTCCAATATAGATAAATTTACAATATAATAATGATAACATCACCATTATCTTTCATCAAAAGAAGTGAAATTATAAAACATCATCACATCAATACCCTATCATACAGATCATCATATTAAGGTTAAAAGAACAAGTGAACGATATATATAGTGAAAATACCAATATCACAAGAAATATATTTTTTAATATCCATATTTAGAAATGTCAAAATGATCAAGGGTAATCAAAGTTTATATGTCAACATAAATCCACCATACAAATCAAAATAACCCAGAATTTAATATGAACGTGGATCATCACAAAAATAAGAATACGTGTCTAGTAGCATCGAGAAAGCAATAAACATCCACAATCTCAATAGTAGCATCAATGGCTACCATCATCATCATCATCACCACCATTATCATCATCATCCTCATCTATCCCAACATCATATTCATCATCATTTTCATATGATCCATTTGCATCATTATCAGCAATATCTTTCTCTGGTACATTGGTGACAACATAATCTAGATCATCTAAGGAGTCATCTTCACCATTTTTCTGCAAACAACAAGAAATAATCAATTTAAAACATTAGTATTAATTTCATTACATAATGCATACTTTGTGTTATATTGCAAATATTAGTGTGATAATTTATGCATTTTCACGAGTTTTCCAACCATGAATATAAACATCACCTCATCAACAGATAGTAACCACACATATAAAGTGTATCCACAACCGTGCACACACTCACACATACACACACATGTACACCATAAATTTTCATATCACAACAAGACATAGAGGCAAGGAAAAATAGACATCCCAGTGATTATATATGAAGTGGAGAAAAATATGATATCACATATAGTATTCGCTTTGAACCATTTTTTTGTCTAAAGTTGTTATATCATTAAATCTCTATATATAACATGTTATTCAATCTATTTCTTTAAGAGCATATTAACCATGGTTTTCATCTCTCAATCAGGTTCCTGAATTGTTTACATTTTTAATATAACATGCTTGATAATATCCCCTCATAAACATGGCTAAAAGAATATTATCATAAATATAGTTTTTAACATATTAATCATATCATTGGTATAATAATCGCAAAGCTTATAAAGCTTTGTTGGATTCATGTTATCTAAGTACCTGCAGGAGGCAACAGAACTCAATTTCGTTACTTGGATTGGTTTTTATGCCCCTGGTTGAATTTTTGCATGGTATCCTTGAATGACCTTGGGAAGAGAGTTGAAATTTGCAATAAATCAAAAAATGAGGCTTAGATGGGAAAATCGTCAGTTTTGATGGATTCTTGACATCCTAACAACTATGGGGACACCCCTGTCCGATGACTTCATGGACCAAACATAATTTATTTTGATGGTTTTCTACACTAGGGTTTTGATCAAAGACGTGCAGTGCAATTTTTGCACGATGGGATAAGATGTTCTAAATGTGCCCAGTGAGTGCGTGGGCATCGTGGTCCTCTATCCATTTCCCAAATACACATGCAAGATGTAACATAACTCAATTCCATTTCTCAGTTTGGTTTTTATGCTACGAGTTGAAATTTGTTCGGTTTCCCTTAATGGCAATGGGAAGCAAGATGAAACTTGCAATAACTCGAAAACCATGGCTTCGATGGACAAACTGTCGATTCCGTTGGATTCGTGACATCCGAGTATAACTAGGGACACCCATATCTGGTGGCTTCATTGACCGAATGTTGTCTATTTTGACGGTTTTCTAAAATAGGGTTTTACGTAATGATATGCAATGCAATTTCTGCACCATAAGCTAATATTTTGAAAAATGTGGGGAGCGACTGTGTGGGAATCATGGTCATCTCTTCCTTACCCAAGCACACTTGCAAGAGGCAATGAAACTCAATTTCGTTGCACGGTTTGGTTTTTATGCCCCCAATTGAAATTTGTATGGTGTCCCTGAATAGCCTTGGGAAGTGAGATGAAACTTGCCGTAACTTGAAAACCGCGACTCCGGTGGAAAAATCGTCAGTTCCGATGGATTAGTGACATCTGAGTACCACTATGGACACCCCTGTCTAGTGGCTTCATGGACCAAAATTTGTCTATTTTGATGGTTTTCTAAACTAGGGTTTTGCTAAGTGACGTGCAATGTAATTTATGCATGATATGCTAATATTTTTAAAAATGGGTGGAGTGAGTATGAGGGCATCGCAGTCATCTCGTCCTTGCCCAAACACACTTGCAGGAGGCAACAAAACTCAATTTCGTTGCTCGGTTTGGTTTTTATGCCCCCAATTGAAATTTGCCTGGTGTCCCTGAATGGCCCTGGAAAGCGAGATGAAACTCGCAATAACTCAAAAACCATGGCTCTAATGGACAAACCATCAACTTCATTGAATTCGAGACACCCAAGTACCGCTAGGGTCACCCCTGCCCAGTGGCTTCGTGGACCAAAAGTTGTTTATTTTGATGGTTTTCTAAACTAGGGTTTTGTTAAGTGACGTGCAATGCAATTTCTGCACGATATGCTAATATTTTTAAAAATGTGTCGAGTGAGTGCGTGGGCATTGCAGTCATCTCTTTCTTTCCCAAACACACTTGTAGGAGGCAACGAAACTCAATTTTGTTGCTTGTTTTGGTTTTATGCCCCCGCTTGAAATTCGATTGGTGTCCTTGAATGGCCTTGGGAAGCGAGATGAAACTTAGGTTGAGATTTTCTATGAGTTCTGCATATTTTAATTTTTGGTGTTTTGATAGATCCGATCTGCCTGTATTAGTTATCTGTGTATATGAGTTTATCATAGCAAGGAGTTCTAAACAACTGATATTGTGGCGTGAGAAGAAATTTTCCCATGAGTTTGACATGGAGGACATTGGACAATGGAAGGAAGTTGATGAAGTCTTCCTTGAACAAGATAAATACACCTGGAAGAATTTGAAGAGATTTCAAAATACAGAAGGAAGCAGTGATCCTAATTTACATTCCTTTAGATTCACAAGTGGTCAACAATATGACAAAGCCACTAGCAAAGGGGAAGTTCGAAATGCTAAGAGAGTATCTGGTTTGATGAAGAGGATGTTCTTAGCAAAGAGGGAATGTTAGTTTTTTTCCTTGTTGCTTCGAACTTGTTTTTCATTCATCATCAACTAGATGAGTGCTTAACTTAATTTCTTCATTCTTTTCAATTTGTTGAGAATTCATCGTGAGCAAGATCTTGCTAGAGAGGGGGTGCACATGTATGGGAGGGAATTCACACATGAGGGTGCAATGCTGAAAGGAGATGCTTCTAACTATTTTTGGTCCTTGGGAGTTATTTGGAGTAGGAGGGCAGGGACTTGTTGCATAAAAATATGTGGAGTGGATGAATTTGGATGAATTTGCACTTGTGGGTGCATACAAATATGCAGTGTTGTATAAATATATGTGGAGTGGGTGAGTTGGAATTTGTGGGGATGTGCCTACCTACTTGGAACATGTAGAGTGCTCAACTTGTGGACCCATTCTCCACGTGGACCTAGTCTAGGGTTAGGATTTTATGGTACTTGTAATTCACTCTTCCTTTAAGGAGGAGCACATCACTATAACAATATTAGCTAGTTTGAGGAGAGTCAGAGAAGAGTAAAGTGAGGGATGTAATAGCTACTTCCTATTATTTCCTTGTTTTGCTTCATGAACTTAAGAGAAGTTGTTGGTTTTGCATTGCAAGTTTGATAGGGGTTGATTTGTTGTTTGGGTTGTGCATTTGCAGCTTAGGAGAAAGCTGAATTGTTGTCGTAATGGAATCATGTTTCATGTGTAACAGAAAGGGAGTGTTTGTTGTCCCAAATTTGCATGCATATATGATTTGTGGGTGTTATATTGTTGATTTATTGCGTTGATCTCATGAACCGCTAAGCTGATGTTCAGCTGATTTAGCATGCTTTAACTTTGTATTTTCAGAACTGATTTATGATGGACTGGCTGTGAACAAATGCAATTTCAGATCTGCTTTTGTATTATATCTATCCTTAGCAGCTTGCTAAAACGATCTAACCATTTGGCCTGTGTTGATTACACTCTTGAATATTACCCCAACGGTTTTGTTGAATGCAGATATGAGGTTTTGATAGAGGTTTCATATTCAACATTAGGGTTGGGACTTCTAAGTTGCAAATCTACTGCCCTATGAGGCAAGAATTTTAACACCTGCCTATATTTTGTCCTCTTTTTTTGTCAAATTTGCTAATGTGTAAGGAATCAGGATAGACACAGTGGCAGTATGTTATGTTAGAATGTTTGTAGTAGAATATCTATGTATACCTCATGTAATATAAGTCCAAATGCTAGGAAATATGAGACTAAACTATGCGGACTCTCGCATTCCATACTATAAGGAAATCCCTGGCTATATGAACTATGATCAGTATTGGTTGCTCTCATTCAGAGAACTTGATATATAAATACCTTTTTTTTTCCTTTTTTTTTTCTGATAAGAGAAAAACACAAGGTCCCAAAGCAAAAAATGTATCAAGTTTTTGACAATTGTAACAAGAAGAGAGAAAACTTTTCAAGCAGTCATGGAGGAAAAACCCAGTCCAAGAATAAGTCAAACCTCTAAAATTTGTTTTGCTGACACACAAGAAGAAGTTAAATCTCGAAAATGTCTGCATGCTTTATGCTTAGCTGATTTTGAAAGATATACACAAAAATAGAAAGGTAGGCAACAAATCATTGTTATGTGTATTTAGATATGCAGGCCTTGCATATATAAAACCTATTTTTAAATGACATCCTACAGATCTTTTAATTTAACAAACATAAAAAATTATAATAAACCATATGCCCCTGTTAATACGAATACCCCATAACTTCAATCCTCGTTTAACTTACAAGAATAACATTGAGATTTATTTGGTATCTTTCATTATTGCTAGATAAACAAATAGATCATTGAAGGATTGATATGTAATTCTACAACCAACTCATGCATCTAATATATCTCTCTTTTCACTGATTATTACTCTCTACAAGGAAGAATGTGAATCTTCTTTCCATATATATTATCTACAAATGAAGACATAAATTCACAAATTAGTAATGCCAAGAGGAGAATAGTTAAGTACAAATAGGCATGTATGAGATTAGTGATTACTAAAATTTACTGAAGGTAAGGATCTGGTCAGATGGAAGAAGAGAAGAATGAACTCTACACTTTTGAATACTAGGGAAATAGAACAAAACAACTTTATTAAATAGAAACATGTCAAAATAATATAAAGATCAAGACAAATTTACACTCTACCTTGTTGTCCTCTCCTATCCTATTTAATTTCAACTTACAAGAATTCTAGTCTAGCAAAAGGCAAATGAAGAGTTAGAGCAAAATAAGAAATGAAGGATATCAAAGTAGAGAATATACTCAGTGCCTTAAACAACAAGGTCTACTTTATTGGAAACAATTGTATCTGTGGATTTGGGAAGATCGGATTAGGGAGAAAACAAAACAATGATAAGCAAAAGGTGAGATAGGAATATTAAAACTATAATGAGATTTGATCCCTGTATTGGAAATTCATGGGTTCAATTTTCAAAATGTGGTAACTCCGGGAAGGCTAAAGAGACTGACACAAGTTACAACCTTCCACACAGATCAATCCCAGTGACGAAGCAAATCTGAAAGGTAACTGTATGAAACATATTCAGAAGAAAACTAAGATATTACTGACAGGCAAGCAAAGAACAAACACAAAACAATGTAGGAAGAAAATTCAGAGCTAACATTGTGAATTTCTCATTGGCATGAATTAATTTTTTCCCACTTAGAAGCATCCTAGGCTAACTGCCTTTCTAATCCATATTTCTAAGCTGCAGTAGGCAATATACTCAGCTAATTCAATCTCTTGAACACAAATTCATTATTAAGGACATACACTATATTAGTTGCTGCATAAGAAGAACAAAATTCAAAAAATAGAAATATCATACTTTGTGACTTTATTTTATAGTTTATACCTTTTAGAAGCTTCCACGCCATTCACTAGGAAACATAATGCACAACAAGTCTTTCAAGCATCTGTCTTGTTGTAAGCACATAAGCAGTATGGAAAACCAAAATAAAAACAATTAAAATTCAAAAATTCCATTCAAAACGTCCATGACGACTGTTGTGGCTTTGGTACATACGCACTTCATGAATAGTCGCCAGTGGAGAATTACTCACACAATATAGATATTCCAGTCATTAAATCAAAATCACAGTGCTATGTTTTTGAAAATATATCTTGTTAGCCTTATAATGAGATAATTTTCTACTTGTAAATTTGTAACCAATTTCATTTCATAAAGGTGTATTTCATACACTTCTACCAATTTGCAATTGTACTAAGGAGATAGAACCCTAAATTTTTTACTGCTTTATTTCATTAGTTCAAAAGTGAGGGTCATTTTGTTGGGCATATCACCTCTATAAAGCTAAAATTTCCACAACCCCATTCATAGATAATGCATTCTGTCATAGTTACAACAGATTATAGAAACCCGCCTTGACATCCTATTATCATATCTTTCTCTCTTCAAAAAAAGACCAAATGTAGTGTGAGAACCAACAAGTTGAGAGGAATGGATGCGCTCTCATTAGTTCAAAATCGATGGTCTTTTTTTTGGGCATATCACCTTTCTAAAGCTACAAGTTCCACAACCCCATTCATAGATAATGCATTCTGTCATAGTTCCAACAGATTATAGAAACCTGCCTTGACATCCTATTATCATATCTTTCTCTCTTCAAAAAAAGACCAAATGTAGTGTGAGAACCAACAAGTTGAGAGTAATGGATGCATTCTCCTCTAGCTTCTCCATAGCTAGGGTTTTTCCCTAGCCACTACAGAAATGTCTCCATTTCCCCCCTACAAGTTCACACCATGTCATCCATGGAGTCAAGCTCCTTCAATCCTAGATTGCCCAGCCAAGGATTGATACCTTCGAATCTAAATTGAGTTGTTTCTTTCCCATTCACCTACAGTCCTTTAGTCCTTACAGAGGGCGAGTTGTCATTTAAGAATGTTGTTTCATCTTTAGACTTACATAGCTTTTCCAAGTGCTCTGTTTCTGTAGAAAAGGTTGCAACAAATCCCACACAAACTGATTTCTATCATAAGCATGGACTTGTTTGCCGATTTCTGGCTTGTGGCCTAGTTGCACCGAGAGGAGCGAGGTGCTCTACAACCCAGTACGAGGGAGATGCATTACTAACGTTCCTAACATAATATTACAAAAATAAAAAATAAAAACCATGTCCGCCTAAACTAAAAAGTCATGTCTTTTTTTATATATTTATACTATATAATGTGTGCACAATCGAAAAATATATTCAATATTAAATGTAAAAAAAATGTCGGCTATGCCAAAAAATTAAAAAAAGTAACGTAACATAACATAACGTTAAAAAAAAAAAAAAATTAAAAAATATCATGTCCTCTCATAAAATCATTTCTTGAGATATCTTTTTTTCCTCGCGTGTAAAAACTTTAAGATAAAAAAAATTACACATCAAAATATTGGATCCCTCTCAGTTCTTCATAGATCTAGTTTTAAGATGGATCTATGCTAGTTGATAGATCTGCACGGCTGGTTTTATCAAAGCTAGAAGCCCTTTCTATTGGAGAAGGATTATTTATATCGATGTGCATGAAATTTCTTCATTGTTGAGTTTGATGCAGTAGCTGATAGGGGTCAGCTGGTTTCTGCATGAAGCCCCAGTAGCCTACCTTTAATAGCTCAGTGAATTGTTTAACCTCAGTTCCATTGTGTAAGGAAATCCTAACCTTCCTCTACAATTCTGGCCTCTTGAGACACTGACCAAGATTGAAAATGGCATCAACAAATTTCATTACTGCATACCTGAAACAATGGAAAGACAATGCACAACCTTTGCAAGGATATGTGTTGAAATGAATCTTTCCAAATGCCTTCCTAAAGTGGTTGAAACAAAAGCTTGACTATGAGCACGTTACCTTCTGTTGTCGATCTTGTTTTGTTGTTGGGCACAAAATAACCTCTTTCCCTAAACACAAACCTGTTCTTGACCTAGGAGAGCGAAGCAAGGTAGACCCCATGCCAAAATGAAATCCAATCAAAAGCCTACATGGTGGAACAATACCAATGCAAACCACCAACTGATAGAAATAGAGAGTGAAGAAGAAAAAGCCTTCCCATTACTCCACATAAAGGCAACAACTCCAGAAACTGTGCTTAAAGTTGCATCAATCCATACCAAAGAAACCCCCTCTTAGAAAGAATCTAGCAGCTAGAGGGAGGAGAGACCTATGGAGAAAGTATAGCCTGCTACGCAGGACAAACTACTCAATACTCCAATAGAGATTTGAAGATCATTTCAAGAAACGTAGCTAACCCCATGGAGGAATAAAAAGATGCCCCTCCCTTTCGTGATTCAGGTACTATGCCTAAGGACAACCTTGGAGAAAGGACCCAACTCACTGGCAAGAAATCCAAAATGCACAATAAACTTGTCATTCAGTACTTGACTCAATCTCAAAAAGGAAATTTACTAAAATGTATTGTCGAAGTCTAGATCCCACAACCAAGTTATATGTTATATACATTTGGTAACATTGGAGGTAATACTAAATTACATGAAAAAAACAACAGTAATAATTTTAAAACCAACAACAACAGATTCAACAGTACAACAAAAATTCCAGATAAAAGGAAAAAAATCACAAGGCCTTGTTTTCTACTGACAAATTGAGCTTAGTATTAAGAGTCTGAAAACAGTTTTGTTTCTTGCAATGCTATGGTAAATAATGCTATGGTAAATGTTGTGTTATTTTAATTATGTTTTCCAACAGCTCTGCAGGCATGCCTACTATTTAACTTTGTGATCTTCTTAGCCCTGACAAAGAGTGTAGGCTAATCAAAGCATAGTCAGTAGGGCATCATAAAATTACAAATTCTGCAATGAAGGATGACAAGTATGATCTTTACAAGATTATTTCGTTCTTGCACTTGGATGCAAATTAGTGGATTTATCGTCTCATTTCTTGCATAATTGCAATTCAAAGGAACATACATCTCAATCTTGCTATGTGTTCCCTTTGGTAGGTACTAACCCATTTTTTCAAGATAAATGTGCATCGTTTACTTGCAGTGAAAACAAGGACAGGGAATGGAAAAAGGAACTTGGAATGCAAGGCCCAACTTTTCTACGAGACAAAAACTGTTGTGGTGAAAATTATTTGTCCAAGCCAGTATGAAACATATATTGGTAAAGACAAGGAAATGAATATATACCTGTCAAGCACCCTTTCATCTGAAACCAATACATAAATCACATACATGATCAAATACTAACTTTAAAGATTGAACACGCAAGTAATACCGGACGACTACACATTAGGCTTTCAAAATGTGCCCAACATTATATTGTCAAGCTTACTTGATTGCATTTTACAATTAATTTTTATGAAGGACATTTGATGGGAATCACTAAATTTTCTTCTTGGAATGGCCTAGAGCTGTATCAGTAGCACAGGGTACATACAGTAATCAACTAGGGAAACATACCCCGAAAAAAGTTGTTCCTAAACTGGACCTGGGACTATGTAGAATGAATACATTTTTTTTTAACCTCATAATTTTGTGAAGTATGATGTCTTTTGGTATCAGAAACCGTTGTTATAAAGTCTAATTCAAAAGCTAGAAAATGAATACCACTAAGCTGTAAACAAGAAGACAAATCCAATTTCAAAAAGAGCAATCAGTTTGTTGAGCATTAAATCGTATCATAGCCATAACAATATACGGCTATTGGCATAGAATATAGAAGCCTCTATAAAAAGAAGAAAGGTGACCAAAGTTATATATCATAATACACTTATTGTAACTGTCTAAGCAAAAGGATTGTTTCGAAAGGAAACACCAATATTTTATTTTTTTTAATAACCAACAAATACTACCATACAATACATTTTTAAACAAAACCAGAAACGCAACTCAACACTTAGCTTAAGTGCATCAAGAGATGGATGGGCAATGTTTAGGTCGTTATTGCGCTCCTGAAATACTCATATCAATCAAAAAATAGAAACCAAAATTCAAGATGTTGATTATGATCCCCAAATCTAAATTGATGGCACATTTGATGCATTTCAAGACAGATCTTCTAAACACTAAAATAACAACAGAACTTGGAAAGCAGAAGGAAGAAATAAGGGAGAACCTAGGAAACAATACTGGAGTTGGCTTGGCAACAATAGGTAGAGGCTGCAGGTCCCAATCACTCTCCATAGAAGGATTATTATTTCTATTGTCGGTGGCTTCTGCACCAACCCCTGAACTTTGAAGTCGAGGGTTCAAGTAGGGATTTCTTTGTGAAATTGGGATTATGGAGAAAGTGAGACCATACACAAATGCATTGTGGAAGGTATTTAAACATGACTACATGTACTAGAATGTTGGATTTAAAAGAAAAAATAAGGGTAAGCATGAATTTGATGTTGAACAACATTGACCACAATTATTTTGACTGAAAATTATTTTAATAGTGGCACCTATGTTTCTTGAGAAAAAGCAACTAGTCAAGGCTGATGGAAGGTATTTATCTAGGAAAAATTGGTCACCAAATAAGGGTTGTTGTGAGACTCAAAAAGGATATCCAGTTAAGGAAAAGGTAACATTTTCCTTTCTCTGTCAATTAAAAATACTTATCATAATATATGGTACTTATATTTCAGTGCCTTTAGTATATGACATAGAATAGGAGTCTACTCTATTGGAAATCTATGATCAGAGGTTTTAAATCAAAGAGAATATATGAGCGAAATCTATTTCTTCTCGAGTGCAGATATGGTAAATTTTGAAGTTCTTGATTTGGAGCAGAACGAGCTGGACCAAAGCTTTTATATAACACTCAGAGAGGGAAAATGTGAAAAATATTCAGGCAGAATATTGTTAGGCTATTGATTTTTTCAGTTTGATGAGTTTCTGTGGGAGGATTGCCTGCTTCTTTTCACAATTTGTATTTTACTTTCTTAACAACTGCCAAAGAATGATTTGGTAAGTTTCAAGGCAGAATTATTTATAAATGCTCTGTATTAATGTCATATGATTTTATCATCTTAATAGATTCATATTACATATGTGACTTGAGTCATATATCTACAGGTAATTTTCTCTTCATAAATGGATATTTAATGGTTTTCTTAGTTGAACATGGTTTATTTTTCTACAATTGAAATATCTTTGCAGTGCTTTGATAAGTTCAAGGAAATGCATTACTAGTGTTCTTTTGTGAAATTAATAGCATATGATGTATCTTAATAGAGTCATGTTATTGAACCTTTTAGCATAAGTTTCATATAATATTCGTTGTAAATGGATATTGCATTTTATGGCAAATGATAAAATGAAAATATTGTTAATTGTCTTTTGTTTATTTACTGCAATTTAAATGTCCTTTCCTTGTTTTGATAAGGTACTGTTATCTGGTCACTGGTGTAATTGAATGTAAATTGTTGTTTCTTGCAACGTTATATTTGTAGTGCATTATAATGCATTGTATAAAGATTTTAAACTGGTGTTTTGCAGTTTACTTAAATGAAATGCAATCTTGACACATGCCAAACTTGGGTTTGTAAGAAGCAGTCTCCATTGTGAGTCCTGTGAGAAACATGACTTTTTCTAGATCCGATGTTTTCCTGGAAGCAATATTAGATAAGAAAATAGAAAACCTTGAGTTCACAGGTGCAAGATCTAATGGCACTGTCTATTGGTTGATCTCACTGGTGTACTAAACTTGAAAGGGAATCCCCTTGGAATTTCAGTTTTCTTCCCCTCGAGAATTCCCTTTTAATTGTAACTTTAGGTTGAACTGTCATGAAGTGGAATCGACTTGTTTAAATTTTGTATGTTCAAGCTGTTGATTATTCTCTTTGTGCTTTCCAGTGTACAAGTGCTTCTTTGTCCCCATCAATCAAGGTCTTAGACGGATGCACTGATGCAGTCTGGTGTGTTTTAATATCATAAATCTAATAAAAACATTTGTTTGGATTATGGAAGCTAAAACTATGGATGATTTTTCCTTTCAGGAATGCATTTAAAAGTTCAGGACTGAGTCTTGGTTGTCTCTATTGTTGGATTTTTTGCAACTTTGGAAGATATTATTATTGTATTTTATTATATTTGATTGTACCTCCTAAGGGAGTTGAACTTATTGTAATTAATCATGTAAACCCTAGAAAGATCAATGTAAACCTTCGGGTGAAAATCAAACAAAAGAAAAGATTAAAAATAAACTATTTATTGCTTCCCAAGAGAAGTCGTCCCAGTTAGGTAAAAAGGCCAGTTGGCACTTGTATAAATAGAGGGAAATTTCACCTCATTATTCACTCATCCACTCAAGACAAGTTCACATCACTTGGAGAGAGATTCACACTTGCAGCAAGGAGAAGACTATATTTGGGTTTTCTATTTTTGGAAAGCATTTCCATCTTCTCTCTCATCATTGTATTATGTTCTCGGAATTATCATCTCTATACGGAGGTTGCTGGGTTTTCTCCCTATTGGGTTTCCTAGGATAAACTCTTGTGTTACTGTCTATGTGCTTTGTCTTTCTTCTAGTGATCCTATTTATGCAATTGAATTATTATTCTATAAATGTATGCAAATCTAACATGGTATCAAAGCGGTACTAGAAGAAGCCATTGCCGAAACTAGGGTCTCATCTTTCAAAGCCTTCACTCAACATTTTGGCAAAAAAAGAGACTAGGGAATTTCGCTCTAAGGAGGGCACATCTTTTGGTGAAGGCATAATTTAATTCTGAGAACTTTCAATTTTTGACCTAATTTTGCAGTTGCAACAAAAATTAGGGTTTCAATTTTTGACCTGCTTCCTCCACAGTTTTGGCTCGGCCCTACTGTTATCGATCAAATTTGCACTTCTCTATCCATGACCACATTGCTCTATTGGTCACACAAAAGGAAAAAATGGATTGAAGAGATCACCTTGACCATAGATGACCTTAAGCTGAATCTTATAATCCTATCTTCATATGCATACTTCTCTGCATATTTTTAGACATTACCGCGACCCTTATACTTGCCTACTAGCGAGTCAACCGCGGGTTCCTCTACTGACAACCCGTGGGTGTCAATAAAAGTTTTGCACTCGCTACATGCAAGCTGAGACACTCGCGAGTCACTCACTAGCTATCTCATACCAAAGTCGCGGGTGTCTTAAGAAAAAGCTAAAAAATAATTAGAAAACACGAATTGAGATTAGTTGAGGTAGGTACCAAAACTACCCCAACTTCCCAATTCAACCACCTTTCAAACCTGCCTTCCCTGCCTTGCTATAAATACAAGGGGAATGGCTTGGGAGAGGGACCCTTAAGATCATTGAGAAGGTTATGCTGGAGAAATTCAAAGCTAAGAGAGAGGAGCAGGAGCACAATATTGTGGTTGTGACGGTGCCAGTGTAGGATAGGTATAAGCATTTGTATCTTCTACATTTATTAATAAAAGATTGAGACATCCTTTCCTTTCCAATATAGATTCACTCATATCTATCATTATTTGAGTACATGTTGATGTTATTTTTCTTTATTAATATCAATATTTTATATGTGGTCAAATAAGTTTGAGAAAGGTATTGTGTTTGTGTTGCAAACTACTTGCGTAGGAGAACAAGAAGGAGAGAAAGCTTGGACCTACCTTCATAGATAAGGTATACATTCTCTTACTTCTACTCCTATTTTCTTATGAACATGTTATCACACATTTATATGTATATCTATTAACCCCCCCAGTACATTGGTAGTTTCTTTCCCCAACTATAAGAGTAAATTCCTTACAACAGAACTGGCGACTCCACTGGGGCAAGTCCTATCAGTGTTATCGAGTACTAGTCTATCTCTTCTTCAAACTCGTTAAAACATGAATAAGGTCTTGAGTTTCCCTCCCATGGACTCGTTAAATTACACATGGTTGGACTTATATAAAGCATTCTTTTATCCTCTCTTCGAGCTTGTTTTCAAAAATGAAGAAGGACTATTGAGTTTTCTTTCGTGGACTCATTAAAACTAACAAGAAGGACATTATTGAGCTTTCTTTTCCACCTTTTCATGCTCATTAAAATCAAGAAAAGACATTCTTTAATAAAAAGAGAAAAGGGAAGGGAAGGATGTAAAGTATATTTTCAGTATAAAGGAAGCAAGTCACTTATGTCCTTGAACACAACACCGTTTTTAGTCTTTCAAACAAGTTGGGTTTTAGTTTTTGGCCTTAGGATGAACCTGATCTCAGAGTTTTTACTCCTTTGATTGGTTACTCTTCTATTCATATGGATAATCTGTTAATGTCTCCTATATTATGGATTTATATCACGGTCCCCTTTGTCTTCAAAGCTTCCTAAGTCACTTTTGTGTCGTGCTCTCTATTCAAGGACATCCCTTGTGTCGACCATTCTGTAGTGGAGTTGCCAATTCTGTTGTTAGGATAAAATTATAAAACATTGGAGGTTAATGGCAAAGTCTCTAGTTTTTCAATATTCCTAAGTATCAAATCAGGACCACTGAATTCATGAGCTAATTGTTGATAAAGGCTCACAAGATACCAGCAATCTCATTCTTTCCTACATGCTGGAGGGTGGGAAATTGGAAATATGGATGGAAAGAGACAAAGATAATGGCTCCTAAGACATTTTTCGGTCTCTAATTGGTCTTAAATATAATTTCCAACTCAATTTCAGGGAAATTCAATATGCTCAAAATACTAATGGCTTGTAGCACCCAACATTGACAGAGATATTGCCCCCAAATTTCCAAGCAGGGCTCTACTATTTTAACCAAAATGTAGTTTGTACATACCTAGTAGTTAAGAGACTGGGTAGTGTTCAGGAAATTATATGTCTGTCACTCCATCAATTGCATACATTTCCTTGTAAAACTCCTCCATTTCTTTAATAGTTGCATGCTCTAAAACTTTACCAGTTGCATGTATCCACAAATGGACTGCAAATATAAACAAAATAGTGATCATCACATATCCCAAACACATAAGCAAGACTCTCTCAAAACAAAATTCCACTAATCTCACATCCTTTTATGACTAAGCAATTTCTAATTTGCTAGTTCCATGAGCACTTCATGTAAGAGGGCATAAAGGAATCCAAAGCATCAATAAATTTCAAAGAGAAAAGTGACCACATTTTTTACAGACATACTTCCTTTCAAATAAAGAGTTTGAACAAAAAAATGTTTTACATTCCTGAATCCTTTTATTTTTGTACCATTCTGAAAAACATAGCAAGGAGGAAGATAACAACAATAAAGGAGGTTTTGGTATTGCATGATCTAAGTTTCTCATTGAATTCTATGGGATTTTTTAGAAATTCTATTTTAAAAGAAGGATATATATATATATATATATATATATATATATATATATATTCAAAATAGAACTCTGTGGCATTAATTGATAGGAAAAAACTATATATCAACTCATTCGAAATATTTTGACAATAGCTGGAGAGAGCATGGTGAACTAGCATTATAGTCTCAATTATGTTCGTAATGACTATTACGATGATATGAAATACAAGAGAAGTGAAGGCCTTAAGAATACCAGCCTAGCAAGCAAAGGTGTTTCACTATTTCAGAGTCAAAACCACTGTCTTTTAGCACAAGTGCTCAAGTACTTGAAGGGCATGATTCATTATGGAATATTAGGCATACAAGAGATGATGGACTACTACTACTACTACATGGACTTGAAAATTAAAACTAGGATGAAAGTACTGACTCTAAGAAATGCACTTTCAGGTTTTGTTTTAGCTTGGGGTTAGGTATGATATTCTAGTTCAACGGGAAGTAGGAAGCAATTGCACTTAGTTGTATCTTGGAGTGCATGGTGTGGTATCTAACCTTGGCTGTATCTTAGTGGACATACACAAGAGAGATAACTTACTCATGGATTTCAATACCTTTACTTGATGCTTATGTAATATGTAGAACACTTCATGTGGAGGTTGGTCTCCTATGTGGCATGGTGACATTCTTAGTGAAGCATACATGGAGGGCTTGGTTGCTTGCTTGGGAGAACCCTTTCCAAGGATTGTTGGGGCATATAGGAGGGCGTTCATCCCTAGGTAGCATGGGATCATTCGGTTTCTAACATGGAGGCTTGTGCTTGACTTGAGAATGTTTGTGTTGAGGAATGTTCATGAGGTGTGGTGGACCTAAAGGAGCACATGGCTTAGGAGGTATCATTGGAGTGTTGGAGACCATTAGGGAAGGATTGTTGGAACTTTCCTTGTTCAATGCTCACCTTGATACCCTTGATTGATTGACATGCTTACCTTGGAGATTGACAAGTGTTACCTTAGAATTAAAGTGCTTGACATGTGGACCTATCTAGTGAGTAGTTAGGTTGCTTGAGATAGTTGGTTGTGGACCTTGTCCACTTTATTTATGATGTCCTCCATCACATATTCTATATAAAGGGGAGATAGAGTCTTTTGTTTCATTCATGACATGATGATTCCATTCAGGGACACCATTCTCAGTCAATTCTATGGCCATGATCCTTTACACCAGAGCTGTTAGATTTCAATTCCAAGGTTTCAATTAGATTACAGAGTTTGAATTTAAAATATCAGTGTTTCCAGGGGGATGGTACAGGATTGTGCTATTTTTAGTAAGCTTGTAGTGGTTTTGTCTATATTTGGTCATGATGGCGAACTTCAGTTTTCCTCAAATTCCTATATTTTTGGAGGTCACTGCTATTTTAAATAGGTGGCATGTGGCATCTTTTGATGGTTTAGAGGACTTCTCTTTGGTTCGGTGCAGTTATGTTTGCTGGAGTCCTGAAAACTGTTAAGTCTACTGAATTTTGGATGGATGTGAAATTATATTTTCCTTGAATGAGGTCTAATGAGGTTGGAACCTATCTCAAAGATCCTTAAACAATTAATGATATTATAAAAAAATTAAGTAAAAGGGTAGACCATTTGGTCTACCCCTTTATTTTAAGAAATTTATATTGTCATTTTGGGAGCCCTCAGGAAGCACCAAAGAGCGCCTCAAAAACCCTGGGAGCGGGGACAAATCCAGAAGTGTGCTCCCAAGGTACTTCTGGAACACTTCCTCTTGCAACGTGCTTCACATGAAGGGGGAACTCTCCTATAGTGTAGAATTTTATAGACATGAAGTATTATAATGGCAGATTTTGCTTAATCAACTCATTCTTAAATCAAAGGTCTCAAGCTTCCTTGCAAGCAGAATTCTTGAATTAGTACACTGTCATCATTTCAGTCACTTCAAGCAAATGTTGATCAAATACTTCAAAAATGAAACACAATTTCTAGGCTTCCAGAGCTATAGATACACTTCCCAAGAGGTGAATTTTCTTGCAAGAAATCCTATATTCACTACTAACATGATATCAATTAGGGTGAAAATCATTCATAATAGTTTCAATGTGTATCGAAAGTGAAAATACAAATTTTAAATTTGATCAACATGAAAATCCCAAATCAAATGCATCATTTAAAAATTAAAATATAACAATTACAATTTACACTGTCTAGCACTAATTGATGCTTTAGGGCTCGCAGGGTGCCAAAGGTGCATAATTGTACAGTTATGACTGGAAGAGATCAAGGTTCCAGGTGGATGCATTTCAGTTTGTTGACCACTAGTGAGTAATGAAACAGTGTACCTATGGGAATCAGATATAGCTACAGCCTCATGGGGAGTATCGTGCAACATATGCCTCAAACTAATAATTCCATTTTAATACCTTGGATAAACAGACTTTTGACACAATGAAGAAAAACACAATTTTAACTTTTTACTTGAGAGTTGATACCTTTCTCACAGAAGTTGTGACTTGCTCTTTCAATGACCCTCCAAAAAGTGCTCTCCAATTAGCACTCGACCCAAAGAGACTCCTCTATTTGTTGTATAACAATGAAAAATAAATGGGAAACATTTTAGTTATTTTCCATGTTCAACTCTAATGACAAGGTCGTTCAATCAAGGTTTTGCAACTTACATGTAACGGTAAAAAAACTCATTTTAAAGTCAAATTTTAAACTCAAAATTTCTTGATAATTTGATAAAAGGAAAAAAATCACAAGGCCTTGTTTTCTACTGACAAATTGAGCTTAGTATTAAGAGTCTGAAAACAGTTTTGTTTCATGCAATGCTATGATAAATGCTATGTTATTTTAATTATGTTTTCCAGCAGCTTTGTAGGCACGCCTACTATTTAACTATGTGATCTCCTTAGCCCTAACGAAGAGTATAGGATCATGAAAGCATAGTCAGTAGGGCATCACAAAATTACAAATTCTGCAACGAAGGATGACAAGTATGATCTTTACAATATTATTTCGTTGTTGCACTTGGATGCAAATTAGTGGATTTATCGTCTCATTTCTGGCACAATTACAATTCAAAGGAACATACGTCTCAATCTTTCTATGTGTTCCCTTTGGCAGGTACTAACCCATTTTTTCAAGATAAATGTGCATCATTTACTTGCAGTGAAAACAAGCACAAGGAATGGAAAAAGGAACGTGGAATGGAAGGCCCAACTTTTCTAGGAGACAAAAACTGCTGCAGTGAAAATTATCTGCCCAAGCCGGTATGAAACATATATTGGTAAACACAAGGAAATTAATATATACCAGTCAAGCACCCTTTAATCTAAAACTAGTAGATAAATCACATACATGATCAAATACTAACTTTAAAGATTGAACATGCAAGTAATACCGGAAGACTACACATTAGGATTTCAAAATTTTCCCATAATTATATTGTCAAGCTTACTTGATTGCATTTTACAATTAATTTTTATGAAGGACATTTTATGGGAATCACTAAATTTTCTTCTTGGAATGGCCTAGAGTTGTATCAGCAGCTCTGGGTACAGACAATAATCAACCAGGGGAAACATACCTTGAATAAAGTTGTTCTTAAAATGGACCTAGGACTATGTAGAATGAATACGTTTTTTGTGAACCTCATAATTTTGTGAAGTATGATGTTTTTCGGTATCAGAAACTAGCATTATAAAGTCTAATGCAAAAGCTAGAAAATGAATACCACTAAGCTGTAAACAAGAAGACAAATCCAATTTCAAGAAGAGCAATTAGTTAGTTGAGCATTAAATCGTATCATAGACATAACAATCTGCGGCTATTGGCATAGATAGAAGCTTCTATACAAAGAAGAAAGGTGACCAAAATATTATATCAGAATACACTTATTGTAACTGTCTAGGAAAAAGGATTGTTTTGAAAGGAAACATCAATATTTTATTATTTTTTAATAACCAGCAAATAATACCATACAATATATTTTTAAACAAAACCAGAAATGCAACTAAGCACTCAGCTCAAGTGCATCAATAGATGGATGGGCAATTTTTAGGTCGTTATTGCACTCCTGAAATGCTCAGATCAATCCAAAAATAGAAACAAAAAATTCAAGATGTTGATTATGATCCCCAAATCTAAAATGACGGCACATTTGATGCATTTCAAGATAGATCTTCTAAACACTAAAATAACAACAGAACTTGGAAAGTAGAAGGAATAAACAAGGGAGAACCTAGGAAACAATCCAGGAGTTGGTTTGAAAACAATAGGTAGAGGTCGTTGGTCCCAATCACTCTCCATAGAAGGATGATATACTTGACAACACAGGTATGTTTCACACGTCGAAATCCCAATCAGCCATAGTCAACCAGTTCCCCCATACCAAGCTAACAATTGGATCGATTTCATAACAACTTGATGCAGAGAATATGATATTGACAACCCCATCGGTGCTTCACCTGCCTTGGGATACTCTAAAAGCCACTTTAAATCATCCACGTTAAGAATTATACCCTTATTCAAACACCCTTCCACCATTTGGTCCAATTTGTTCGGGTACACAAGGTACTCCCAAAAACCAAACACCTAGAGCAACCACTTCACATAAACAGATCACAGATCGACACACGGTGTTTTGACGTGGTTTAAACCCTCGAGAGGGAAACACTCCACGGCCCCATCCAAATAGCTTCTACGGAGAAATTTATTATGCAAAAGAAAGAAAGTTACAAATGAGCTTCTCATAATCGATCAACTAAACAATGACCCTCCATGCTCTTTAAATAGAGATCATGGACCAATCGAGTGTTAAGCCACGGATCAAGGGTAGGTATGATCTAAGAGAATTTGAGCCGTTGGATCACTCTATGTCGAGAACATATCGTGACCATCGTATTAAATATTTACAAATGCATACTAATGCATACTAAAGAAACAGACTTTACCTAACGGATATATTACACAAGTTTATCTTAATTAACTCCTAAGTGTCTAAATATCCTAACATACCCCCTTAAGAACAACTTGGGATAGGATTGAAGGATTTACAAAAGTGACACTATTAGGAGAAGGAAGGAGGCATTAGAGCTTATCCCCCCTTAATGACAAATTCCTGAACTCCTAACATAGATCAAAGTTTAGAAAACTTTGCTTCTATAAGAGACTTGGTGAAGATGTCTGCAACTTGATCAAATGTAGGGCAAAAGAGCACTTCAATAACATGATCATGAACAAGATTTCTAATGAAGTGCATATGTAGCTCAATGTGTTTGCTGCGTTGATGTGGAACTAGATCTTTAGTGAGCTTGATGGCACTTTGATTGTCGCACCAAAGTGGAGTAGGTTGTTGCTGCTCGAACCCAAACTCTGAAAGGATCTGTCGAAGCCATAAAGCTTCTTGACTGGCATTAACTGCGGCTCGATATTCTGCCTCTGCTGAAGAAAGAGCAAGAGCTTGTTATTTCTTACAAGCCCAAGTGATAGGTCCAGATCCCAAATTGAAAACATAACCTGCAATAGACTTTCGATCATCAGGATCGCCGGCCAATCTAAATCAGTGAAACCAACCAACAAAGGTTCCCCCCTGTACTATAATGAATCCCAAACTGAATTGTACCTCGAATATATCGAAGTATTCTTTTAGCTTCTTTCCAGTGACTTTCATGAGGTGTTTGCATATAACGGGCAACACGACCAACGGCAAAGGAAAGGTCAGGATGGGAATAAGTCAAGTATAAGAGACTACCAACAAGCTCACGATACAAGGTGGCATCTACTTCAGGTGAAGTACAAGTGGCAGAAAGTTTGAATCCAGACTAGAAGGGAGAAGGGGCTGGTGTACAATATTCCATGTGAAAGCGATGAAGAAGGTCACAAGCATACTTATACTAAGAAAGAAATATTCCTTCTTTGGTTTGCAGGACTTTGAGACCAAGAAAATAATGCAAATGTCCTAAGTCTGACATTTCAAAATTTTGCTTAAGACTAGATTTCACATGGGTTATAAGCTTAGGGTCACTACCAGTAAGAATAAGGTCATCAACATATAGAACAAGTATGATGAGATGGTTTCCTACTTTCTTGGTATAGACATTGGGGTCAAAATGGCATCTTGAAGAACCAATGTCAAGGAGAAAGCTATCCATTTTGGCATACCAAGCTCTAGGAGCTTGCTTAAGGCCATATAAGGATTTCTTAAGGTGGTAGACAAGGCTAGATTTATTTTGAACATATCTAGGAGGTTGTTCCATGTAAATTTTCTCCTATAAATCACCATGTAAGAAGGAAGACTTGACATCCATTTGATGGACTTTCTAGTTATGTAAGGCTGCAAGGGAAAGAACAATGCGGATGGAGTTCATTTTTGCGACAGGATCAAAGGTTTCATTGTAGTCAATCCCTTCAACTTGGGAAAAACCTTTGGCAACTAACCTTCCCTTAAGTCTTTCAACACTTCCATCTAATGCATACTTAGTTATGTAGACCCATTTACATCTGACAAGTTTTCTTCCTTTTGGAAGAGGTACAAGATCCCAAGTATCGTTCGCCATTAAGGAACGATATTCTTCATCCATCGCTGCATCCCAATCTGGATTTCCTGAAGCTTCTGCAAAAGTTTCTGGACCATGATTCTCGGAAATTTGAGCCAAAAGAGAAGAGGCTCGCTGAAACTGAGAACGTGTTCGGCGTTGATCTCTAGGATCATCGGCAAGATCACCAGCTGCTTCACATGTTGAACGAACCCATCGAGGAAGCACTTGTGCTGGTGCAACTGGAGGAACATGAGAAGGCGGAGGTGGATTTTCATCCTCACTGTCATAATCAGAAACTATAGTAGGAAACCTGTCAAGGAAGTTGGAATAAGAAGAAGGCACAATCTCCGAATAAGGCTCACAGGGCAAAGATGGCACAATCGCCGAGTTAGGCTCGTAGGCCAAGAGATTTTCATCAAATTTAACATCTCTTCTAATGATTATATCATGAGAATGTGGTTGAAGAAGTCTATAACCTTTTACATCTTTAGAATATCCAACAAATATGCACTTTTCACTTTTAGGCTGCAATGCTTTCCGTTTTTCATCCGGAATGTGAGCCCATGCTTCACTACCAAACACACGGAAGTGACTTACATCAGGTTTAGTTTTACTCCATGCTTCTTCCGGTGTGATACCCTGTAAAGCTTTAGTGGGGGTGCGATTAACTATGTAATTTGCACAATTAATGGCTTCAGCCCAAAATTGAAGACTTAGTCCCTTAGATTGGATAATACAATTAGCCATTTATTTTAAAGTGCGGTTCTTCCGTTTAGCGACACCATTTTGTTGTGGTGTATATGGAACAGTGTGTTGTTGTTGGATTCCTTGTTCAGTGCAGAAAGTAGTAAAATTTTTGTTAACATATTCTCCTCCATCGTCGGATCTTAACTTAATGATTTGATGACTAGATTGTTTTTCAACAAGGGCTTTGTAGGCCAAGAACATGTTAAATACTTCGCTCTTAAGTTTTAGGAAATAAACCCAAGTGTATCTGGAGTAATCATCAATGAAAGTTAAGAAATATTTGAAATTAGAAAATGAAGCAGATGGAAGAGGACCACACAAGTCACTATGCACAAGCTCCAAGGGAACCGAGGCGTGCCAAGAGGCACATTTGTTAAAACTATCCCGATGATGTTTTCCGAGTACACAACCGGAACAAACACCATCCCTGCAAGATACCATCGGAAGACCTGTCACCATATTGTCTTTACATAGTTGTTGCAATGAGCGATAATTTAAGTGACCAAATCGCTCATGCCAAAGGTTGTTCAAGTTATCACTATGAACAACAAAAATTAAAGGAAAAGGTGATGACCCAAAGTTGTTAAATTTGTACAACCTGGTAATATCATCAACAATTCCGGTAGCTAGGACATGTTGAGGATCCTTAAAATCCTTGATTACAACTTGGTGAGGTGTAAACGTCACAGTTTTACCTTCACTGGAATGAGTGATTTGATAGACTGATAAAAAATTGCAGGAAATTCTTGGAACACATAGTACATCACTAAAATGACCATTATCTACTGGAACTGTTCCAAATCCTACAACACTTAGAGATCTATCATCACCAACAAATATTTGTTTGGTGTTACATTCATGCATAGTAGAAAACATGGCTTGATTCTTAGCCATATGATAAGGTGCTCCAAAATCAATGAGTCATTCATTTGAAGTAGAAGAAGAAGATGCATTATAAGAATAACCAGAAGCACAAAGTGCATGTCCATGAGAGGTAGATTTTGAAGGCAAATCGAGGCTGATGTAGTGCTTCTTCATTGCTGCTTCCAAGGCTGTCATCTTCTTGAAACACTTAGATTCATCATGATTATATTCCCCGCAATAGTTGCAATGACGCTTAGTCTTCTTTCCTTTTAGCTTGGATCCCTTGTCATTTTTTAAAGAAGGAGCTGACTGAGAGGGTTTGAGACCCTTGTTGGACTTATTATTGTGAAAATTTTGTTTATTGAGAAGCTTGGACTTTTCTTTCTGTTGAGATAATAAGGCTTTCCCAGAGGTATCTGCATTGTTAATTATTCTAAGATGGGTGAGATTATCTTGCTCTCTAATCAAGGAACCACAAAAGGATTCAAGACTAGGCTCTTGATACCTAGCTGCAGTCAAGGATTCTTTCATGGAGTAAAATGTAGATACAAAAACAGAATATGCAGGTCAAGTTTTGAAAAAATATGATAAATGCATTGTTTGTTTTCTCTCTTAATCTTGAATTCTTCACCTAAGAGTTTAAGAGTTTTGTACTTGGATAAATAATCTTGAATGCATGAAAAATCACTTGGATTTAAAGAAATCAACTCATTTTCGAGTTGATGACCTCAAATTTCATTGTGTTTACCAAACACAGATTCCAACGTGTCCCAAGCAGTATCAGGTTCATCAATTCCAAATATGTGGAATCACAAATAAGTAGAGATTGACATCCCAATCAATCCACGAGCTTCATCACATCTATTTACCCATTTTATTTTCTTATCAGGTTTTGTTTCTTTCCCTGAGTTAATTCTGAAAAGTATCCTACTTCGTAGAACATCCTCCATACGATATTTTCATGAGAAATAGTCGGAACTAGTAAGTAGAATATCACAAGGGGAAGCCATTTTGTAAAATGAATAGCTATAAAAATAGAAACCAATAGTCTGGATGCGAAGAGCTCGAAAAAATATGTGGTTTAAAAAAAACGGCACTGAAAACTGACTCCGTATGATGAAGTTATGCTTGAACAAAGAAAATGTTGAAGATGTCCCCAATAGTGACGTGGCAGATAGAGAATGTCCAGCTAAAAAAAGAACCCCCTCTCTTCTCAAGATGAACCTTTGAAAATCACTTTACAAGAAAGTTGCTTTAAGTGAATCACTTTTGTAAAATAAGTGATTTCACTTTTACAATGATGTTACTTTAAATAATGTAGCAATAAAAAAGAACTTAAGTCACTCACTTTTGATTTTAATTTTGATTTTGATTTTATTATTATTTAAGTGAGATGCACTTTTACAATAAAGTAACTTGAAAATATAAATTGTATGCACTTTTGTTTAAAAGTAACTTAATAAGACTTGAACTCAAGAACTATTATGGAATAAAACAACTTTGAACCAAGTGAGTTAATATTAAAAGGTACGTAAAAGAAGAAAAGGAGGAAGGGTTTTTTTTTTTTACTCTCCTCTCTCGGTTTCCGTGCTTACCTCTTTTCCTGCAAATCACACCACAAACTGAAACAAAAAAAACTTTTCCACACTTTTGGAGTTAGATCTCGTTAGCTTGCTCAGAAAGTCTACGTTTTCTCTCTGTTTCTAATTTGCTGAGATCGCACAAGGTGCACGGCAAAGAGCATACGCACCCGAGAAAAACCCTTTCCCTTTTTGTTTCTGATTCGTCGAGATCACACAAGGTGCACGGCAAAGAGCATATGCAGACAGTGAAGGCAACAATCCGAAACTAAAGAATCTAATAATAAAAACTGATAAAAATATGAGCTTTTTTTTTCTTTTAAACATAAAGAAAAAAAACGTCACTGTAACATTATACCTTCAGATATGATGAAATATGCGTTTCTGAAGCAACCAGAAACCGTTTTCAATCAAACGAAAACTATTTCCCAATGGAAACGGCACTCCGGATGCAATGGAACACCTCCCATAGCTCAGAAATGCACAAAAACTCCAGAACCATAAACCCTTTCAAGTTTCAGCAACAACAGTTCAAGATCGGCTCTTCATAAAAGCTCTGATACCATGTTCAGGTACATAGGGTACTCCCAAAAGATCGAACACCTAGAGCAACCACTTCACACAAACAGATCACAAATCGACACACAGTGTTTTGACGTGGTTTAAACCCTCGAGAGGGAAACCCTCCACAGCCCTGACCAAATAGCTGCTACGGAGCAGTTTATTATGCAAAAGAAAGAAAGTTACAAATGAGCTTCTCATAATCGATCAACTAGACAGTGACCCTCCATTCTCTTTAAATAGATATCATGGACCAATCGGGTGTTAAGCCACGGATCAAGGGTAGGTATGATCTAAGAGAAGTTAAGCCGTCGGATCACTCTATGTCTAGAACATATCATGACCGTCAGATTAAATATTTACAAATGCATACTAAAGAAACACACTTTACCTAACGGATATATTACACAAGTTTATCTTAACTAACTCTTAAGTGTCTAAATATCCTAACAACTAGGAAACAATCCAGGAGTTGGTTTGGAAACAATAGGTAGAGGCTGCGAGTCCCAATCACTCTCCATAGAAGGATGATATACTTGACAACATAGGTATTTTTCACACGTCGAAATCCCAATTAGCCATAGTCAACCAGTTCCCCCATACCAAGCTAACAATTGGATCAATTTCATAACAACTTGATGCACAGAAGATGATATTGACAACCCCATCGGTGCTTCTCTTGCCTTGGGATACTCTACAAGCCACTTTAAATCAGCCACGTTAAGAATTATACCCTTATTCAAAAGCCCTTCCACCATTTGGTCCAATTACTTGAACTTCATAGCAATACGGTCTTTATCTTTATTTACATAACAGAAAGCAGATATCTCTATTTCAATAGGAAGGATCTGCAAACCCTGAAGCTGCACTGGGGTTTCACCTTTTTCTATTCTCTGTGCAAGTTCTTTTATTACAACTTCTGGATATTTATCCCCTACGAGAATCAGATTCTTCTTCTTAACCTTTAGAAGGATTTATATAAGTATTCCAATCTAATCATTTCTATTACCGGTGGCTTCTGCACCAACCCCTGAACTTTGAAGTCAAGGGTTCAAGTAGGGATTTCTTTGTGAAATTGTGATTATGGAGAGAGTGAGACCATACACAGATACATTTGTGGAAGGTATTTAAACATGCCTACATAGCAATGTTATCTTTATATTTGTTTCCAGAACAGAAAGTAGATACTCTGTTTTAATAGGAAGGATCTACAAACCATGAAGTTGCACTGGGGTTTCACCTTTTTCTATTCTTTGTGCAGTTCTTTTATTACATATTCTGGATCCTTCTCCCCTACTAGAATCAGATTCTTCTTCTTAACCATTTGTTCCATGATGTCATGTCACGTTGAGGCATCTCTTTGAATAGTTTTTAGGCTTCATCAACAATACCATTTTGTAAAAAACACGCAATCATCACATTACATGCGAAGACACTTATTTGTGGTATTTTCTGAAAGAGTTTCAGGTCTTCATCGACATAGCCATTAAGTGCAACTCCTATAATAATCACATTCCATGAAATCCCATTTGAGACATTTCGTTGAACAGTTTCAGGCCTAGTCCACAAACCCATTATCAGCAAACACTGAAATCATTGAATTCCATGAGACTATGTTTCTTTGAGGCATTTCATTAAATAGTTTATGGGACTCATCAACAAGCCCATTCTATCCATACCCTGCAACCATTGATGTCAAGGAAATAATATCTCGTTAATGCATTTTTTCAAACACCTCGTGTGCCTTCTTTATAAACCCACATTTTGCATACATGTCTACGAGGGCACTCATCAAAAAGATATTGGACTCATATCCACATCTTATTACATGTTTATGGATTTCCACACCCTGCACGAGGGATGTCGGTTGGCACATGCTGGAATACCAGAAGCAAAAGTGAATTGATTGGGGTGGTTGTCGGTTTTTTGCCTTTGGTGAAAAAGTGCCAATGCATCCGCAAGATAAAACTCCATGCCTTGCATAACCTGCAATCATGATCGTCCAAGAACATACATTTCACTCAGGCATTTGATTAAAAATTTTGTGAGCGTCCACTGCATTTCCGCACTTAACATACACATTGACAAGGGTGTTTCCTAAAGCTATGCCTGTCATGAATCCTGTCTGATTGATATGAGCGTGGACTAATTTGACTCTGGTAAGGCTCTTCTCTTAACGCAACCCTGTAAGAGAAAAACATAGGTGTGAGAATTGTGGACATGTATGTATGTAATATTTAAAATGTGCATAGCCTCCTTCAAACGTCCTGTTGGCTGCTTTCTTGGGCAGACCCGGGTTTTAATGAAGCGCAGCAACAAAACCCCTTGGCGCACTGGCCCTCTCGGCAACGAGCTGCGCAGCAGCTCGAGGTCTCACCCGAAGTGGCTATGGGGGGTTTAAGGAATCAAGTTTCCTTAACCGTGGTGACGCGGAGATTGCTCTTCCTCTTCTGGTTCCTCAGATATCGGCGGTCGGACTTTCCCGCAGGCCGCTCGGCGCAGCTGTGCGGATTCCTTCCTTGGCAGGCCCACTGCGCAGTTTCTCCTCTCTAGCGCAGAAGGCAACTATTCCTTGCGTCGACGCGTTAAGTACTTCCTCGTCCTTCGCATCCAGCGCAGTAGCGCAGTCCTCTCTCGCTGCAGCGACAGCGCGTTACTTACTTCTTCGGTACTTAACACTTATAGCTATCAAGGGACCTTTCCAACTCACTTAAACAGTCGCAAAGATAATACCAGAGTCTCGCATACACAGATAATGAACTCTAAACAGTTATCATTCACGCAAACATTATAACAAGAAGACATATGTGAAGCTCATCTCCTCGAGGAAAACCACGTCCACGGGAGTTTATATTAACCAGAAAACCATAGAGTTATACAATATGCTGCGCACACAGCTACAGCCTTAGATCTTTACAGGAAACTCCACGCACACAGCTGGGAGCCCTTCTCTTCACTAGTCTCTTCTCTATAGAGATTACAAAGGCGCAGACGTCACACAGACTGTCTGGCAACTCAGGGATTAGCTCCTCGGCTATCCGATTCTACTCTAGTTCTACACACAGTAGAAACATACCAAAGGACAATCAACACATGATCTATCCTCAAGAGTATCTAACTCTTACTTGCTAACTCTCTAACGTCTACCCATTACAATTATTCATATATATAGGTGGCCATGGCGGTCGCACCTTTACAAGACTGTGGGCCTTTCCCAACAGTGATTCCCAAAAACCCTAACCACGCACATGGCTAAGTGTACTGTAGGCGCCGCTTGCAGTCACGTCGCCGCTTCCTGCAGGCTCCATGAATTCCGGCGCAGATTGTGGGTATGGGCGGTTGTCCTTCGCCTTCAATGCTCTGGTCCGTTGCTCCTCCTTGATCCAAGCAACCATAACTTCTGTACTAAGCCTTTAAATGAGGGTAGCTGAGCCCTCTACTCCATCGCCTTATTTATTGTGGTAGCTGAGCCACCTTCATTCTTCGATGACGTGCACGCGAGCTCCGCGATTTCCGGTCCATAATCTTTGCTGAGCTTGTCCATCTGGCACCGTACTGCGCACCGTCTCCTTCTTGCCCAAAACTTAGTGCTTGTCCCAAAATTAGCACTTTCCTTTCATACTTGTCTTTTCCCCAAAATTCGCAGCTTTACCGCAGCTACGACCTAGGCTCCAACAAGCCCCTAACACTCACTTGTGGCTCGCCCTCGAGCCACTCGCACTAGCGCGTGGTCGCTTGATTTGCGCATCTGCTTTTGCTTGAGTCTCCGCGAATGTTTTCTTCCACTTCGCAATAGCGGAGTCCAATTCCTCAATACACTCGTCAGTTGTTTGCACCGTTTCTGCGGTTGCTTCGTCTTTAGTGAGGGTATCAATGATCTCCTGAGATTCAGCAATCTCTTTGATTTTTGTCTCAACCTGGGCAACGATTTCAGCATACTCATCCATGAATGGCTGAATGCTGTTGCTGAGCTTCTCATCTTCAGTTCTGAGCTTGTGCAGTTGCTGCTGCATTTTGCGCACTTCGCCCATTTTCTTCATTTTTGGTAAGCCTGTTAAGGCCTTAGCTTCTTCATTCAGAACAGTGAGAGATTGTTCTGCAGCTTGCACCTGTTCTGATAGTCCCACTTTAAAAGGGAGCTTCACAAGCTCCGTCCAAGCTTCCATAGCCTGGTTCATCAGGTTCTCGGCTTCCTGTACTCGATCTTTCATCTATGTGGAAGCTCTGCTCAGTGCTTCAAATTGTACCTGCGCATCATCCGTAAGATGCGCAGCAACGCGAGCTTCTAGCTCAGCGATCTGGGTTCTATGGCCTTCTGCCATAGCAACTATTTCTTGCTCCAGGGTTTTCGCTCTTTCTCCAATAATTTGAACTTTTGCAACCAGAGGGAGGTCTGGTTGAATCTCGCAAGTCGGCAATAACTGGGCAATCTCATCCACTGCGTTTCTGATACCAATGTCTTGCGCCTCATAAAGGGCAAGCTTCTCAGAGGTATTCTGATGGATTGCCTTCAACTCTAACTCCTGCGATTGCAGACGTTGATTTTCCTGGAATGTAGAGAGCTCTCTAGCTCTCAACTCAAGAGAAACTTTCTCATGCACTAGCTGTAGAGTCTCTATAGGAATTAGAGACAAATTAATTTCAACGGGCCCAACGGCGCTTACCTGTAGTGCAGTTAGCGGATCTGGAAGTGTCATGCTGGTAGGCGGAATATGCACGACAGTATGCCTTTCTATGAGTTCTTCAACTCGCTCGGCACTTGGAATTTCTTGTGGCGCCTGCGAAGTAGATGCTGGCGCATGGGTCTGCGCAACTCTTCCTGCGAGACCTTTCAGTTCTACGAACTGCAAATCTAAAGCACTTCTGATGTGAGCATGCGCATTGCGCAGCTCGCGAAATTGCTCATGTATGTACTGGTCGATCCCCGAGGGAATAGCCTCAGCGGGATGCGACACTTTTTGCTTCTTGGTGGCCAGTTCTGTGGATCCTTCATCACTTCTCTGCTCACGGGCTTCCTTGCCCTTATCCTTCTCTTTCGTAGCGGCGGTTGGCAGCGCGGATGCGAGATCGGCGGCCTCCCTCCACTCATCCGGCCAAGACTTGATGGTTTCTTCAACATCCTCTGTAGTCATCCTGTAAAGGCCTAGCGCCCATTCATCTGGAATGCCGCAAGGGCGGAGGTAAAGTTGATGTAGGTCGGCAGTAAAAGCCAACTTCCCGTCATATAACGTGGCTGTCTCCTCGCTCAGCCTTGGCATTTCTTGAATGGTATCTCGGAGGAGATAGTAGTACTCACAAAAGACAGCGCGATTCATCTTGCGCTTCGCGGGATTAGGGGAATCCCAGAGGTTGATGTAGCGCATGCCGGTAACCTCTCCTGCGCGGCGCGGAAGGAACTGAGTATTCGGGGGCTCCTTCCACCCAACGAGAGCGCATAAGATTAAAAGCCAAGAAAAATGGAATGATTGGGCTGCATTGTCCTGCACATTCAGGCAATCAGCCAAGAAAGAATTCAGCAGGAAGAGAGACCAGTTGTACTGCTCTCCCTCCGCAGCTGCGATGGCGAGCTCCACGACAGCTCCAGTAACTTCCTTCGGTCGGCACTTTGTGAGAAGTCTGCCTGCAAGCAGACTTCCTGTAAATCGAAGTGCCTCATCTTCTACTGCAGTGAGGTCATAAGCCCGACCTCCTCTTGTTAAGTTATACTTCTGCACCACCTGTGCAGTCAATTTTCTATCTTTGTCCTTTCCCACAAAATGAATATTGGGATCCTTACCAGCCTTAGATAGACCAGTAATGCGGTGAATTAAATCAGCATTTAGATCAATTGGCCTCCCGAGCCAAAGGTAACCTCCATGAACGCAGGATAGCAGTGTTTTAACGACTGCATTCGCTTCATTGCTACACCCAAAGTGCGGTAGCTTCAACAAATTCAGGAGTCCAGGGCGCTCAAGATTTGCTGCAAATCCCTTCGGGATGAACTCGTCAACCTTTCTGGTGGGATTATGCACTATATCCAGATATCGGTCTAGCTGGAACTGAGGATATGTCTTATAGTCTCCGAGGTTGAAGTCAGAGAACTTGACCAGTGGAATGTTTCCTAACAGTTGCCCTTCTACCAGCACACTAGCCGGTAGTGGCGGTAGCGGAATAGGATACTTTGCATTCTTCGGGATCTGTACTTCTGGCGCATCATCTGGACGCGGCGGAATATAGTTTGCCATGGTCGCCAACGGCTCTGGAACAGGTTCTTCTGGTTGTGATGGCGACGCTCTTGTAGCCGGAGATTGTCTGGGATCCTGATAACCAGGATGTACATAAGTCGAAGCTGTGACTGGAGTAGTCATGCCGAAATCTAAGCCTCGGCGCAGGAATTGATGAACAACTTCTTCAGTTGACAGGTTCTCCGTCGTGAATCGATGTAGGGAAAAAACTTTGGACAGCAAATGGCGGACCTTCGTAGGATATGGACGCTGAAAACAAGGGAAAATACTCTGCACAACTCGGCTCTGAAAACAATAACTTGGATTCGTAAACAAGATAGCAACTCGAGGAAAGTAACCCAAAAATTATACGAGTGTGAGGTATTTATAGCCAGAGGTGAGTAAATGCGACCAAGTGGGGTAACGTAGCTATAGGCGGGTATAGATGAGTTGACAACACGCTATCCTCCTTGCCGTAGGGGTGCATTTAGTGTGATTGACGGGTTCTGACAGGCTTCCGGGAGAAGCTAATGCTTTCGGCGCCAGAGTTAAATGCAAATCTTTCGGAGATTAAGCCGAATCCGTCAAAACGAATAGACTTAAATAGCGGACTTATCCTTCATTTATTCAGACGCGGCTACATAACTGTTGTAATTCAAAATTTCCGGCGGGTCATTTCAACTTAGGGAACTGTGCCTCTAGGGGTCCACAACAAAACTTTTTCAAGCGGCAAATTATCAAAGGGAACTCCGCAAGAGCGATAGTTCAATGGTCCGGGGAGAAGCTTCACAAGAGCGCAACTATGTTCGCTCCAGCCAAAATTTAGACATGCGCGGATGTTTCTAGGAACTGCGCAGGAAGCCGGAGACTAAGTGTCTCGCAACTTCCGTGTAGACTGAATGCGGTGCCTCTTTCAACTACACTGGGCATCTGCATCTCTTTTAGCAAAATATTAGGTCGACAGAGCGGAGTGGCCGTCGCGATAAAGCTTGAGCCGACTCCCGTTGATCATTGTAGGTAGTAATTCTCCATCCAGCTTTGCAAGCTGAACTGCACCTCCATCTGTTATTTTTATCACCTGAAAAGGGCCTAACCAGTGTACACGAAACTTGCCTGGGAACTTGGTAAATTTACTGTCATAGAGGAGTACCAAGTCTCGTTCCTGAAAGACTTTATTCTTAATATGCCTGTCATGCCAAGCTTTCTGTCTTGCCTTCTGTACCTGTTGATGGAATCCGGCTAAGAGTCTGTCTTCTTCTAAGGCAAGCAGTTGCGAAAGTCTTTCATTCATAGTATCAGGATCTGCCATTTCTGTAATTTGCGCAATTCTAAGACTAGGAATAATGTATTCCATGGGCATAACTGCTTCTTGTCCATACACCAAACTGAAAGGTGTGTGACCTGTTAGTTTCTTGCAAGTGGTTCTGTAAGCCCATAATACACCTGTGACTCTAAGGTCCCAATCATCTCTTTGTTGATTACAGATCTTCGTCAGGGCATTCTCAAGAATCTTGTTGAATGCTTCCACCGTACCATTAGCTTGAGGATGGTAGGGTGTACTCTTATGGTGATTAATTTGAAATTCTTCAGTAAGGGCCTCTATAGTCTCATTGAGGAAATGTGTACCCTGATCGCTCATGAGAATCACTGGACATCCAAATCTAGTGATAATATTCTCGAAAATGAACTGTGCGGCCGTAGCAGCGTCGCAGTTCTTAACTGGCTTCGCCTCAGCCCATCTGGTGAGGTATTCAGTAGCTGTAATGATGTATCTTGCGCCAGTTCTTTTTCCTGGTGGGTTAATAGGTCCTACAAAGTCAATGGCCCATTTATCAAAAGCGCGCAGTGTAATCTGGGGTCTTAGCGGCATTTCATCTCTCCTTGAGGGTTTTCCTGTGCGCTGGCACACATCGCAACATCTACAGAATTCCTTAGTATCCTTGTGCAATGTCGGCCACCAAAGACCTGCGGCTAATATCTTTTGCGCAGTCGGCTTTCCTGCGAAATGGCCTCCTGCGATACCTGAATGCGCTTCTGTGATGATAGAGTTCTTTTCATGTGGTAAGATACATCTGCGCAAAACTTCGTCGGGGCCCAACTTATAAAGCTGGCTTGCTATCAAAGTGAAGTCTGCGGCTCTAACAACAAGTTGTTTTTTCTGCTGGATTGTAAACTCAGCCGGTGCTTGTCCGGTAGTGAGAAACTCAAGAATATCAGAATAATATTCGTCTGCTGCTTGAATGGAAAACAACTGTGCGTCAGGCAGATTGTCCTCTAGACTTGTAGGTTCCTCTCCTGACTCTATCCTGGATAGATGGTCAGGCCCTGCATTCAATCTGCCTGGCTTTACAATAACCTCGAAATCATATTCTTGAAAGAGCAGTATCCATCTGCAAATTCTTCCTCCTAACACTGGTTTATTGACTAAATATTTCAAAGCAGAATGGTCAGTATACATTTTAAAATGAGCTCCTAACAGGTAGTGTCTGAATATTTGTAGGGCATACACCATAGCTAATCCTTCCCTTTCTGTAGTGGTGTAGTTCTTCTCAGCTGTAGATAGCTTTCTGCTGGAGTAAGCAATCGGGTGGTCAATACTTCCTTCTCCTGACTGTGTAAGCACAACCCCCAATGCTATAGAAGAAGCATCAACATGAACATGAAAAGGTTTTCTCCAGTCCGGGAAAACTAGAATAGGCGCTGTGATCATCTTTTCTTTAAGTGTGTCCAAGCTCTGTTGGCATTCCTCTGTCCATTGGAACTTCGAATCCTTTTTGAGCAATCTTTCCATAGGCGCTGTGATCTTTGCATAACCCTTGATGAATTTTCTGTAGTATCTATCCTGTATGTCCCAATGTAGTGCGCAATTGTTTAACTGAGTTGGGCGCAGGTAAATTAGCAATGATGGCAACCTTCGCGGGATCCATCAGGAGTCCTTGTCTGTATACAATATGTCCCAACAAAATACCAAAGGGCGCACAGAATATACATTTTTTCAAGTTAAGGGAAATTTGATGCTGTCTACATTTTTCTAACATCATGCGCAGATTTGCAATATGGTTCTTTAATAGGCCAAATACAGTCCAGTCATCAAAATAGACTTCTAAGAACTTGTGAATGAATTCTTTAAAAACAGCAACAACAACTCTAGAGAAGATAGCAGGTGCGTTTTTAAGACCAAAGGGCATTACCATATACTGGAATGAGCCCCATTCAGTTGCAAAAGTAGTCTTGTGGCGGTCGTCCGGATGGATTCTGATCTGATGATATCCCGAGAAACCATCAGTGAAAGAGTAAGCCTCTTGTCCTCCAACATTATCAAGTACTTCATCTGTGAAAGGAGTGGGAAATGGATCGTGCGTTGATGCATCATTGAGTTTGCGCAAGTCGACACAGATTCTTATTTCACCTTTTGTTTTCTTTTCTTGGACCACCATAGGACTAATCCAATCGCTTTCCTCTACTGGCTCAATAATACCTGCTGCGAGCATCTTATCGATTTATTCTTTGACTTTTTCTTTATAGCGCGGGTTCAACCTGTATGGGCGCTGCTTTACTGGCTTGGCGTCTGCTTTCAGAGGTATGCGCATCACTCCTAAGTCTCCTAGGATGCCTTTCATTTCTGTGAACTTGGTGGGAAAGATATCCTGGTAGTCACGTAATAATTCTGAAACATGTCCAACAGTTTCATCATCCCAATAATCTCCTATAGAAGCAAACTTTGGTTCAGCTTCTGTACCAATGTTAATCTTTTTGAGCTTGGTGTGTTCTGTGATAGCAGGAATATCAAGCTTAGGACCTTTAATATTGCGCGTCCCTTCTGATTCTGGGATATTGATGTTGCGAGGATCGTCCTCCTCCTCTTCAGCGGTAAAGTTATAGCATTCCAGGGCATGTTCTATCTGGACAGCCCAATCTGGTTGGGAATATTCTGATAACGGGCATTCTTCAAATATCTTCTTTTTAATACACTGCAAAGCTTGATCAATACTCGGATGTTCTGACTCAAAACTGAAGGTAAGTTGAAAGCTTTCTATCATAAGAGGCCAAGTGAGAGTGCCTTTGCGCAATTCTGTTTCAGTATACCAGTTCCTTGGAACTGTATCCAATGTGTGGATGAATAGGTGAACCCATTCATCTTGCGGAATATCTGACCATTGCTGAATGCATGCTTCAATGTGTGACCGGGGGTCACTCTGTCCCTCATATTTGCGCAACACTTCTGCTGTAGTGTCCTGGAATCTGCGCAGTATCAATCTGCGACAGTCTTGCCATGTGTGAATATTCTCCTTATGCGCAGCCCACCATCTTGCGAGTGTAGCGCGCATTGCTATATCTAGTGCCTGTATGCGCTGTGGTTCTGGAAGCTTTTGTTCATATTCCTGTATGAATTTAGTTACTTCAGTTAAACCATCAAAAATTGGAGTGTCAGTTAATTCTGTGCCAATCCATCGAATGGATTTAGTCATTATGGCGCAACGTCTTGCAGAAACCTCATGTAGACGACTCTGCCAGTTTTCCAATCCTGCATCTGAGTCTGATGTGCACGAGCTATCGCATCGCCAGCTGATATGGCCATCTGCTGTGGGGTTGACATAGTCACTGTGGTTAGTGGTCATTTGGTACAAACTTTCCATGTGGCGCGCTTCCTCTTCTGCGCGAATGGGTTCTATATACCTTGGTCCTTGAATAGGATCAAGTGGTGCGATGACCCTAATCTGGTCATCCTCAAAGGTCATCTGTCTTTTCTTCAAATTAATGACAGCCAAATTATCAAATGCCCAGTCTATTCCTAAAAGTGCTGGGTATGGTCTACTATCATCCATGATTTTGATTACTTCAAAATCTGCAGAGCTTCTGACTCCTTCAATATCAATAGGTACATTGGGTAATCTGCCCAATGGAGAGACTCGTTGCTGATTTGCGAGTCTTAGCTGGATAGGGGATCTTGTAAGCTGAGGGCTTCCCATCTGTTCCCATGTCTGCATAGTGAGAACATTGGCTTCGGAGCCCAAATCTAACATGACTTCGTCCATTTCAAATGCTCCAATCTGCGCTGTGAGTCTCATCTCTTTTCCAGTTCTAATGTGACTCCTGATCTGGTGAACAGCACACTGCGGTGTGTTCGTCGAAGCAGACTGTTGGCACTGATCCAACAGGTGTTGGAGTTCTAGAGTTGCCTTTTCATTGCGCAACAATTTTAAACATTGTCGCAGGAACGCATGAACACTGCCTAGTGCATGCTCGTCGTCATCAGGCCTTCCAGCTGTAGTGGCCTGTTCTTGTACCAGGTTGTCTTGGCTTAGCACTTGCGATCTAATATTGTTCTGCGGAATTGCGGCAGAACTTGAAGCTCTCGGATCTGAGAAATACTCTTGGGCTTGCTTAAATGCTTCTTTTTGCTTCTGCAGGTTAAGTGGGGCTGGTTTAATATTAGTGCGGCGCACCCATTGCGCCGCTTGCTTTCCCATTCCCATCTCTTGCGCACCAGTGGTTGCTCCACTGCGTGTCACTATATTAACTGTAGGGTCTGGTTCTCTTTTTTCTGCTGCAATCAACTGAATATTTTGATTGACCTGTGGGGTCTTTGCTTGCATCTTAGCCTGTAGCTGAGGGCATTCTTCAATGATATGGTCAGAAGATTTACAATACCTGCAGAGAGTTGTAGGGTTTTGGCAATCCCTGGCAAAATGACCTTGTGTTCCGCAATTATAACAAGTGATCTGTCCTCTTCCACGACCAGAATTTGTTGTGCGTCCGCGTCCCCTGTAATTTCCTGCTCGGGCGTCCCGAGTTTGGTCATAAGGTGGACCTGCTGTGGGTCCTTGTGTCTCTGCTTGTACCCTATAAACATCATGCTTTCTTTCTATCATAAGATCATATGCTCTACAATTGTTCTCATCATGACCTACTGATTTACAGAAATTACAATATAGGTTCTTTGGAGTTTGTACATATTTCTGGAGTAAGTGACATTCTTGTGGTCTATGACCTCTAGTTCTGCAGATTTCACACCAAGGCCCATGTGCCTGTGGTAAAGGGTTAGGTGCTCCAGTTGCAATATAGTCTATGAAAACGGGACAATGGTCCTTTGAATGACCTTGGGCTTTACATTTTGTACACCAAATTTCTTCCTTAATCTCCTTGCCTTTCTTAATATCATGCACTTGCAAGGTTAAGTTTGCTAATTGGTTCTGTAAATGCGCAACATCGTTGCTTGTTCCCGCAATAGGCGAAGCTTCTAGTTTCATAGCCATCTCTAGAGCTTGTTCCTGAGTATTGAGATTCTGTTGCATAAGAGGAAGTCTAATGTGTGGAAGCAGTGCAGCAATGAACCATTCTTTATGCTGCTGTGGTGCAAACTCGAAGCTTACTTGATCTATCAAAGCTTTGAACTTCTGGTCAAAGTCCCATACTGATTCTGTAGGTAACTGTTTGATGTCTTTGAGCTCTGTTATACACTATGATTCTGATTTAGGTTTCTTGAATTCCCGAATCATGGCATTTCTTACCTCAGCAAGCGTTCTATTCTGTGCTGCTGAGTATTTCATGAACCAAGTCAAGGCTCTTTCTCTTAGTGTGGTTGCTAACTGAACCAGTTTAACAGCATCATCATTAATTTGCTTAATTGTCCAAATGGCTTCACATAAGAACCAGTGCTGCTCAGGGTCTTCTATCCCTGTTCCTCTAAAAGTTGGTAGCTTCATGTCATCACCCATCCTTCTTGTGCTAGGTTGAGGTGAGGCTGCTGTAGCAGTGCTTCTGGGCTGGTTAAATAAAGGTGGTACAGAGGTACTAGAAGTACCGTGTGGGCTACTAGAAGGTGTTACTGCGGGGTTATACTGAGCTTTGTCTGGCTTTTGCGGTGTAAAGGGGTAATAAGGGATATGAGCACTCCCTTGTCTTTCTATATGGCTTGGTCCAGGGACTTGGCTATTGTCTGGGCTAGATTCAAAAGAATATTGGTCAAGGCCTACTTTATATCGTTTTCCACTACGAGTGCAACCAATAAGTTCAGGATCGCTATCAAAGTCTACGGACATTACTTGTCTATGCTATTCATCAGAAGCAATACATAGTTTTCCTTTTTCATACAGAAGCATTTTAATCCATAAGTTCAGAGAATTTAAGAACTTACCTCTGTGTACTTGGAAGAAATTCCTCTCAGCTTCACTGAAACTTTGTCTTGTGTCTACTGCAAACTCGGTGATGAAACCTTTCAGTAGACTATTCAACCAAAAGTCTACTGCGCGGGACACAGGATTGTCTATCCGCTTCACAATACTGACTAGCTCAGGCGTCCAAGCGACTGGTCGATCAATATGCACAGTAGGTCTAGAATCTGCTAACTTGGCTATCCAAGCGTGTAACTCCAGTGCAAAGGTAACAAAGAAAATTTCGTGAAGGTCAGTATAAATATACTTCTGTAACCAGTCTTCTGTTTGGAGCGTAGAACTTCTATTTTCTTGTTCAGCGAACTCTTTAGCCTTTAAATCAAACCAGTCTCCAATTTCTTTAGCTGTAGGATTCCAGTAACACATTTGTTAACTGAGCAAGTCTCAGTGTAACGGAACCATTTGTTGGCTTCAGCAACAATCTCAGATGTCTTGGAAATAATAAGTCTCACAACCGCAAGTCGCAAGGTGACGGAATCCTTTGTTGGCTCAACAAGCTTCTACGTCGCAAAAATAGCAAGTTTTAGTCACGCGGCAACGGAATCATTTGTTGGCTGAGCAACAAGGTTCAGAGCAACGGAAGTGACGTGATCACAAAGTCATAAGGCGACAGAACCATTTGTTGGCTCCTATCTTTCTCTGGGTTGCGCGTCAATCTCGCACATCACTGGAATAAGAAGTCTCGCTCACGCGGCAACGGAACCCTTTGTTGGCTCCTATCTCGCGCGTCTCTGAAATAACAAGTCTCACAATAACAAGGTCACTAGGCAACGGAACCATTTGTTGGCTCCTATCTCGCGCGTCTCTGAAATAACAAGTCTCACAATAACAAGGTCACTAGGCAACGGAACCATTTGTTGGCTCCTATCTTGCGCGTCTCTGAAATAACAAGTCTCACAATAACAAGGTCACTAGGCAACGGAACCATTTGTTGGCTGCTTTCTTGGGCAGACCCGGGTTTTAATGAAGCACAGCAACAAAACCCCTTGGCGCACTGGCCCTCTCGGCAACGAGCTGCGCAGCAGCTCGAGGTCTCACCCGAAGTGGCTATGGGGGGGTTAAGGAATCAAGTTTCCTTAACCGTGGTGACGCGGAGATTGCTCTTCCTCTTCTGGTTCCTCAGATATCGGCGGTCGGACTTTCCCGCAGGCCGCTCGGCGCAGCTGCGCGGATTCCTTCCTTGGCAGGCCCACTGCGCAGTTTCTCCTCTCTAGCGCAGAAGGCAACTATTCCTTGCGTCGACGCGTTAAGTACTTCCTCGTCCTTCGCATCCAGCACAGTAGCGCAGTCCTCTCTCGCTGCAGCGACAGCGCGTTACTTACTTCTTCGGTACTTAACACTTATAGCTATCAAGGGACCTTTCCAACTCACTTAAACAGTCGCAAAGATAATACCAGAGTCTCGCATACACAGATAATGAACTCTAAACAGTTATCATTCACGCAAACATTATAACAAGAAGACATATGTGAAGCTCATCTCCTCGAGGAAAACCACGTCCACGGGAGTTTATATTAACCAGAAAACCATAGAGTTATACAATATGCTGCGCACACAGCTGCAGCCTTAGATCTTTACAGGAAACTCCACGCACACAGCTGGGAGCCCTTCTCTTCACTAGTCTCTTCTCTATAGAGATTACAAAGGCGCAGACGTCACATAGACTGTCTGGCAACTCAGGGATTAGCTCCTCGGCTATCCGATTCTACTCTAGTTCTACACACAGTAGAAACATACCAAAGGACAATCAACACATGATCTATCCTCAAGAGTATCTAACTCTTACTTGCTAACTCTCTAACGTCTACCCATTACAATTATTCATCTATATAGGTGGCCATGGCGGTCGCACCTTTACAAGACTGTGGGCCTTTCCCAACAGTGATTCCCAAAAACCCTAACCACGCACATGGCTAGGTGTACTGTAGGCGCCGCTTGCAGTCACGTCGCCGCTTCCTGCAGGCTCCATGAATTCCGGCGCAGATTGTGGGTATGGGCGATTGTCCTTCGCCTTCAATGCTCTGGTCCGTTGCTCCTCCTTGATCCGAGCAACCATAACTTCTGTACTAAGCCTTTAAATGAGGGTAGCTGAGCCCTCTACTCCATCGCCTTATTTATTGTGGTAGCTGAGCCACCTTCATTCTTCGATGACGTGCACGCGAGCTCCGCGATTTCCGGTCCATAATATTTGCTGAGCTTGTCCATCTGGCACCGTACTGCGCACCGTCTCCTTCTTGCCCAAAACTTAGTGCTTGTCCCAAAATTAGCACTTTCCTTTCATACTTGTCTTTTCCCCAAAATTCGCAGCTTTACCGCAGCTACGACCTAGGCTCCAACACGTCCCTCATTACACAGTGTTGTGAGATGGTGGGCCTGATCATGACGAAAGTTGGCATTATAGTGTGTTTGAAAAATGATACCAGTAGAAAACAATCGGAGTTGAAGGGGATGAAAGATCGTCCCTGTGAACAAAACCATACTCATTTTCATTCCAAATCCTGAAGGTAGTGGAACTAGATTCACTTCCAGGACGATGCTCCCTCCAGTCACCAGTCACCACTCGAAATTTTCAAATATGGACATACGGGAATATGATCGCCCTCCAAATAATTGTAATAGCGCTTTTACTAAAGGGAGGATGGCATAATGCCACATTTCTCCAAGACCCACTTGGGTTGTTGATAGTATAAGTGTAATAAAAGAAATGTACCATATTTGAATGACCCACCCACCAACTCCAAGGGCCAATTAATGAAAGCATGTGAGAAATATATTCCTTCAAGGAGACTAATCCTAGGCACACTAGAGAGAAATACCAATTGAAAGAGATCATAATGGACACAAGAGGAGTTTCTTCCAATGTTATAGGTATGGAATCTCCAAAAGGAAACTCTATAAGGGATCCTTTCTCTAGTGATAAGGAAACAAAAGGCCCCTCAAATTTTGTTCCAAGTAAACCTACCCATGTTATCAACACAATGGAGGATATTCTCAAACCTCATAAAACAGTAGACAAGGTAATGTAGGACCAATTGTTTGAGGAGGTGAGAAGCAAGGGAAATATTGATGATATAATTTAAAACAAGTTGTGTGGGGAGGGTTGTTCTTGTAAGGAAGTACATCAAAGGAATGAGTGAGAGATTCTAAATAACCAAATTGAGAAAAAGTTAACTAAAATATTCTAAACCAATTGATGCTAACATTCGAGATGTGAAGATGGAAGGTAGCATATATACAATGGGATGGAGGTGAAATTGGAATAGGCTCATCACAAGGAAGGAAATCCTTCATCCACCTAACGAAGGAGAAGGAAAAAATACAAGTCAACACTGGTAAGAAAACTACTATTGCATGTACCCTCAGAGAAAGGAAGTCCTCCAGTAAAATTACCTAAGGGGATGTCTAAGTATTCAATCCACTCAATACCAACTGATAAAATTGCCTAAGGGGATGTCTAGGGTCTCAATCACAGAAACAGTGACTTATCCAAAAAGATGTCTAAGGGGATGTCTAAGGGCTCAATCCACTCAATACCAATCAAAGATCATAGGGAATATCAAGGATTAGGATTCGCCATAGGATCAAAGCCTCACTTTCACTATATTTAATGATCAATTCCAAGAAGTATGGGCCCTCCAACAAAAACTAGGAGGTTGGGGCATATATGGTCTCCAACCTCTATGTGTGGGAGGGTTCTTTGTTTCCTCCACTGGCCTCTCTTTGATTTGGAAGCAATACCACAATACTACCCCTTGTGGAATGGACTAATAAGAGGAAGAAATGGGTAGCATCACCACTTATGCAAGCTCAAATGAAATATTGGAGCAAGGTAGTTTTCAATCTTAGCTAATGTAACATAAAACTAGCTGTTAGGATATTCCTATACTCCATCCTAGTCCTAGCAGCATTTTCATTATTTGCATTTTTAGTCATGCATGCACTTTTAGGGTTTGTATGCATCCTAGTCATCAGTCCAGCACCTAGCCTTTAGTTAGCCAGCCCCTGGGAGATTCTCTCAGATTAGTTTTAGCCCTCCTAGTGCTTAGTGCACCCATTCATGCAATTGCATGCATCTCATGCGCCCTCTCTCACCTACCACTCAGTTGCACTTCAGTTAATTGAGTTATCATCAGTTATTTCCTTGATTTAAGGTCAGACTGACTCTCAACTGACTGTATCACTCCGATGGATCTCCAATGAGATTAGACTACCCATTCTAACTTCAGTTGGCTCCTCATGCGCCCTCCACGGAGCCTCCTTCATTCAGTTACACCTACCACACTCAATTAGAATCAGTTTGACTGATGGTTGACAGTTACTTGAGCATTGATGACTTCAATGATGATGAGATAGACTACTAGTTGTGCTCTGATGACACTCCAGTGATCCTTTGATCACTCCATGAAGGCTAATTCGAATTGCCACCTTAGGCATTCGAATCCTCATGCATTGTACTATTTATTTGTCCATGTTGTGATTAATTAATTAGTGTGTGTGAAGTATTTTTGCTTCTATCCGAGTTCTATTGTATTATTATTCTATTGCTCATTATACTGCATTGACCACTCTTCTTCTATTTTCTTGCTTAATCAATTACTTTCTTGTGAGGTATACATCATCTCTTAGATTTGCTGTGAGGATTTTCACATGGTATCAGAGCATGTTGAGAGTATTGTTTATTTCCATTCCTGAGAGTTTTTTTTTGCAGGTTATTACCAAGATTTCAAGTGCAGCAGTTTCTGCATTTTTGCAGCAGTAGCAGTTGCAGATATTCTCTATTGTTTTTGCAGGTCTTCTACAGCTTCTATGTATTCATAAGGAATTACTCCTCTTTCTCCATTCAACTATGATGAATGGAAACCACCAATGATAGCACATTTGAAGAGACATGGTCTCTTTGATTATTGTTTTGAAATAGAGTTCGAATCCTTTGAAGAAGAGTATGACTGGTTAAATGAAGGAGAAATAGCTTGTGCAGCCATGATGTATGCTATGTCTCGATGCATGTTATATCACCTCCCTGATTTTTCATCTCCAAAAGATCTATGGGCCTACCTGGATGAAAAATTTGGCAGATAGAATGAAGGGATTGGTCCAAACCCCTTCGAGAGCAAGCAAAGTGATGCATTCGCCCTCCTTGATGATCTCATTGATCATGAACCAGTATCAAACACATCTCATATTGAAGTTGTCCACAAAGAAGAAGAACTTGCAGATTCTACACTCATGCTCCAAATTTCTTCTCTTTCTGTGCCAGCTCACACTCTAGATATTGCAGAAGGTCCTAAATCCTCTCTTGCACCAGAGTCTGTTGGTCTGCATCATGATCTATTGAATGTTTCGGAGGTCAAATCAGCTGTTGGAGGTAATACATTCGATCTCCTCAAGCAATCACCTCTTATTTACTACTATATGATCATTATTCCATGCTTTCAGAAGGTTATTGAAGAATATGCACATCATGGTTTTGATCTCACCCATGCTGGTTCAAAGGAGATCTCAAGAAACCATGGCCATTCGCTTGGGATAATTTCTCATGCATTTACTGGTTTTGATCTCACCTCTTATGGTTCAAAGGAGATCTCAAGAAACCATGATTCAAGTCTTGGATCTAATTTGGATTCTAAGCAATTACTACTTGGGATAATTTCTCATGCATATGATGGTTTTGATCTCACCCCTGTTGGTTCAAAGGAGATCTCAAGAAACCATTTATCAAGTGTTGGAGCTGATTTGGATTCCAAGCAATCATTATTATTTGATGGTTCTTTTTGGCATAATCTCACCCATGATGGTTCAAAGGAGAAGACAAAAGACTATCTGCATATTCATGTTTTTGATCCTACCTCAGCTGATTCGAATCACAGGTTCAAGGATCATCCTCATACTATTGGATTTGTTCTCATCACATTCGATCTGAAGAGAAAGTACAAGCACATGTTTTCTGTGCATGATCCACTTCTTCCCAAGAAGAAGATACCTCCAGACATATGACCAAGCATCACACCTGCTTGAGTTTGGAGCATTTATTTTTGTGTGTGCCTTATAGTCTATTTTGAGGGGGGGTATTTTTCCCATGAGGTTTTCCCCATTTCCTCGGTTTATTGACTGTTATTATTCATTGTATTTGGTGACCTTTGGTCTTAGTTACTAGGGCCCAGGATGGATTAAGGGGGGGTGTTAGGATATTCCTATACTCCATCCTAGTCCTAGCAGCATTTTCATTATTTGCATTTTCAGTCATGCATGCACTTTTAGGGTTTGCATGCATTTTCATGCATCCCAGTCATCATTCCAGCACCTAGCCTTCAGTTAGCCAGCCCTCGGGAGCTTCTCTCAGATCAGTTTTATCCCTCCTAGTGCTTAGTGCACCCCTTCATGCAATTTCATGCATCTCATGCACCCTCTCTCACCCACCACTCAGTTGCACTTCAGTTAATTGAGTTATCATCAGTTCTTTCCTTGATTTAAGGCCAGACTGACTCTCAACTGACTGTATCACTCCGATGGATCTCCAGTGAGACTAGACTTCCCATTCCGACTCTAGTTAGCTCCTCATGCGCCCTCCACTGAGCCTCCTTTATTCAGTTACACTTAGTTACACCTACCACACTCAGTTAGACTCAGTTTGACTGATGGTTGACAGTTACTTGAGCATTGATGACTCCACTGATGATGAGATAGACTACTAGTTGTGCTCTGATGACACTCCAGTGATCCTTTGATCACTCCATGAAGGCTAATTCGAATTGCCACCTTAGGCATTCGAATCCTCATGCATTGTACTATTTATTTGTCCATATTGTGATTAATTAATTAGTGTGTGTGAAGTATTTTTGCTTCTATCCGAGTTCTATTGTATTATTATTTTGTTGCTCATTATACTGCATTGACCACTCTTCTTCTATTTTCTTGCTTAATCAATTACTTTCTTGTGAGGTATACATCATCTCTTAGATCTGCTGTGAGGATTTTCACACTAGCTACACTTCCCCTTATGCAATGAACACTTCGAGAGGAAAATTGGGCATCATGATGCTAAGGCAACTCAAAAATGGTGAATGGAAGCAAGAGCTTCTCAAAATTTGGCATACCATTAGCAACAAAACCTTAGCAATGTAACCTTGACACAAGAAATCTTATGAAAATAGAATTAGGAGGACTTCATTTATATATATTCATGGAGGTAGACTGGAGGGAAGTGGAGCTTGGGGTCAAATATCATCCCATTCCTTACCCACGTGTTTGCATTCAACTCAAGGATATCCTTGTGCTTGCAATTCAATGAGGAGGATTGTATGGTATGGGGTTTGCTTCACCAACCAAGCTCTTGAGCAACCCTACCATTCAATGAGATGTAGAATTACATGAATCACACGATTACATGCAACATGTGGCTATTCAAGGAATATCACATGGTTGTGTTCTTAATAAGGAGGAAGTTATGTGATTTCTTTAATGGTCAAATTGAGGGTTGACATGGATTTTCATATTTAATTGTCCCAACCTCAATAATTTTCAGTTTAATGGATGCAGTTCATGTTGATATGTAATGTATTCAATGAAAGTCCCTTAGGTGTTGTAAGTAAATAAAAGTAATGTGGTAACAAATCATGTGGGACATAGCACAACATCAAGCATTCAAAGACATCGAGTGAATATTTGTGACTTATCTAGACATTTAACAAGCCTTTAGAGTCAAGGTGGATGCTTCTTGGAATGCTTGGGAAACATATCATTGCAACAAAAGAAACTTGTTACATTCCACTTGAAGTATTTTAGGTACAATATTGAATTATTCTACGTGTTATTATGAGTTTCATGTGTTGGTACACTTTGTAAAGAGATGAAAACAATATCTACTTAGAAAAAGGGACTATCATATATAGCGATCACAAGCCTCTTGAGTTCCATCCACATACAAAGCAAAAATGAGAATGCATGCCACATGAAGCACATTACATATTTTGCAACAATTTAACATTGTGATGATCATCATCATCATCATACTAATCATCATCTTCAACATCATACAATACACCGTCATCATCATCATCATCATCATCATTGTTATCACCATATATCATCGCCATCATAGTCATTCATGTCATCAACATTTTGATGATTAACAAGGCATCCTACTACCTTACAATAATTTCATAAAGGACATTTTCCCTCTATTAATTGGGTCAATGGGTCTTATTAATTAGTAATTAGCATGGTCCTTGTTGTCATCATCATCATTGTTGTTATCATTATCACCATCATCTTAGACATCGACATTATCACCATGGTCATCATCATTGTCATCATATTCTATCATCATAGTCAATGTCATGATTATAATCGTCATGATGATTGTGATGATGAAAAAGGAATCAAACCGCCTATTAATTAAATGGGTTTCTTAAAAGAGATTTGTCCTATGGTTGGGAATGTAGGAATCAATTGTCATCGCTACCATCTTATAATCATATCATCATAAACACCATCGTCTTTGTCATCATGCATCATCGTCATCGTCGTCATGATGTTAGGGACACTCATATGCCATTAGGGTCATTGAAATGTTGTTGGGGAAACTTGAATGTCATTAGAATCATTTAGGTGACATTAGAGTCGCTTAGACACCATTACAGTCATTTAGGTGCCATCATGATCAATCAGGATCCAGAAGTTCTATCACATGCATCATCATCGTGGACATCGATGTCATTGTCATTGTAAACATCATATGGTGCATCAACATCAACATCATCATAGTTGTCACCATCGTCATCGTCATCATTATCAAGTATATCACTAACAACATAAGGGTTTATGGATTCAATATGTAAAAGAGCAGCATAAGGGTGCTTTTCATTCTTCTCTGCCCTCTCATGCTTCCTCTTGCCTCTTTTATACTTTTTGGGAGGAAGTTAGGGAAGTTCCATTAGTTTTTTTTGGGAAAAGGACGGTTGAATATCAATGAAATTATTTTCACGTTTCCTTAAATTTATTTTTACTTTTTACCTTCAAAATAGCAGGGACACGGGCTAGACACTACAGAGTCGCGTGGATGCAACTAGCCATGTATAGGTCATGTCCATGTATAAAATTGGTATTTTTTGAAGGTTTAACTGAGAAGGGATATGGGAATTGAACCATAACAAGATAAGGGAGTCTGCAATGATGTAAATAACCTAAAAAAAAGGCATGTTGCAGAGATGTGGAAAATCATGCTATAACAAATACCTTACAAGAATTCATTAAAGTATTTTTACCCTCGCCTAACTAGTTTGATGGGTCTTAATAATTATTAATTGTCATTATCCTTGTCTTCCTCACCATCATCGTCGATATCATCATCGTCATAGTCGTAGACATCAACATTAACACCATAATCATCATCATTATCATCATCATATAAGATCATCACAGTCAATATCATGATCATCATTGTGATAATGATAACGACATCAAACCACCTAATCACATGAGTTTCATAAAAGAGACTTGTGCTCTAACTGGCAATGTAGGCATCAATTTTGATAGATATCATCTTATAATTATCAAATCATCATTAGATCCATCATAATTGTCATAATGCATCATTTCCATGTTGTTAGGGTCAATTAGATGCCATTAGGTTCTCTCAAATGTTGTTAGGGATACTCGAATTCCATCAGATCCGTTTCAGTGACATTAGGGTAATTTAGGTGCCATTAGGATCAATCAAGATCCATAAGTGCTATCACATGCATCATGAACATTAGCATCGACATCGTCATCGTCATCATCATCGTGAACATCATACATTACATCAGTATCATCATCATCACTTTCATCGTCATATATCATTGTGATCATAGTCATTCATGTAAACCACATTGTGATGATGAACAAGACATCTTACTACCTTTCAAGAATTTCATAAAGGACATTTTCCCTTTCCTAACTGTTCTTTGGGTCTTAATAAGTAGTAATTGGCATGATCCTCACTATCATCATCATCACAGTCGTTATCATCATTTCCATTGTCCTAGACATCGAAATTATCACCATATTCATAACCAGTGTCATCATCATATATCATCACAGTGAATGTCATGATTATAATTGTCATGATCATTGTGATGATGAAAAAGGCATCCAAACACCTATTAATCAAATGAGTTTCATAGAAGAGCTTTTGCCTCTGATTGGGAATGTAGGCACCAATTGTCATTGTTATAATTGCATCGAGTGTAAACGAGGTGCTTACAACCCAGTATGGGGGAGATCCTGTAACGAATGTCACATGTCACATATAACGTTTTCAAAAGTAATAAAATGTAAAAAGTAATAGTATGGGGTAGATCCTGTAACAGATGTCACATGTCACATGTAACGTTTTCAAAAGTAATAAAATGTAAAAAGTAATAGTATGGGGGAGATCCATCTCAAAATAGTATGAGGGAGATCATGTAACGGATGTCACATGTAACGGATGCCACATGTAACGTTTGTCACGTTACGTTACAACCCAGTATGGGGGAGATGTTGTAACGTTTTTCACATTTGTCACGTTTGTCACGTTACGTTACAACCCAGTATGGGGGAGATGTTGTAACGTTTGTCACATTTGTCATGTTTGTCACATTTGTCACGTTTGTCACGTTACGTTACAACCCATTATGGGGGAGATGTTGTAACGTTTGTCACATTTGTCACGTTTGTCACATTTTTCATATTTGTCACATTTGTCACGTTACATTTCCATGTCGACTCATAACTTATAAAAACTCAAAAGTAATTAAAAATTTCATGTTCGCTCATAACTTATCAAAAATAAAAATAAAAAAAATTAAAAAATTAAAAGAGAGGGATCTAGTTTCTTGAGGGGTAATTTTTTTCTTAATGTGTAAAAATTTTAAGATAAAACAAAAAAAATTACACCTCAAGAAATTGGATCCCTCTTGGTGCTTGATAGATCCGGGTTTGATATGGATCTACGTTGGTCTTATAATCAAATCAGCATAAACACCATCATCTTTGTCATCATGCATCATCATCGTCGTCACGTCATGATGTTAGGGTCACTCAATTTCCATTAAGATCACTTAAATGCTTTTAGGGACACTTAGATGCCTTCAGGGTCATTTAAGTGACATTAGGGTCACTCAAATTCCATTAGAGTAGTTTAGGTGCCATTATGATCAATCAGGATCCAATAGTGTTATTGCATGCATCATCATCATTGGCATTGACATCGTCATGATCCTCATTGTCATTGTCACCATTGTCATTATCATAATTTCCATAATCATAGAGATCGACATTATCACCACAGTCATCGTCATTGTCATTATTAATGTAGTGATCATAATTGGAATTGTTATGATCTTGTAATCAAATCATCATCAATTCCATCATCATTGTCATCATGCATCATCAACATCATCCTCATGTTGTTAGGGTGACTCAAGTTCCATTAGGGTCACTCAAATGTTGTTAGGGACAATTAGATGCCATTAGGGTCATTTAGGTGCTATTAGGGTCACTCAAATGCCATTAGGTTCATTTAGGTTCCATTAGGATTATTAAAGATCAAATAGTGCTATAATCGACTACATCATCATTATTGACATTAACATCATTGTCATCATCAACATCCTAGTCAACATCGTACATATCATCAATGCAATATTTATCATTTTCAGGATGCAACAACATCATCATCATCATGCCATTAGAGTCACTCAAATGTTGTAGGGGTACTCAGATGCCATTAGGGTCATTTAGGATTAATTATGGTCTCTTAGTTTCCAAAAGGGACACTTAGGTTCAATTAGGGTCACTCAGGGTCAAATAATGCAATAACATGCATCATCATCATTATCATCGGCATCGTCATCATCAGCGTCGTCATCCTTATCATCATAGACATCAACATCAATGTCTAACACAACCCTCCCAAATATAACCCTCAACTCCAATAACCAATAGTCTCTATCCCATCAATTAAGTAACTCATATGTTGAATTAGGCTCAATTCTAGGAGGAAAACTCGGTGTTATTTTGGAAGTAAATTTAGGTGCAATACTAGGAGCAATAACATGGTGGTACTTTGGGAGCAAAACTAGATGCTATACTAGACGTTATTATAGACAAAAAACTCAGTGTTAAACTTACCGACAATTAGGAAGCTAAATTAGGTGCTAAACATGGTGCTAATCCTGGCTTAAATCTTGGTGCAACTTAGGGAGCCAAACTAGGCACAATTCTTGGTTTAAATACTGGTGCAAAAGAGGAAGCTAAACTTGGCGCTAATCTTGGCACTACGGAGGATGTTATTTCTGGCACTAAAAGAAGCAAAAATAGGTGCTATTGAGGGCGCTATGCCTGGCGTTATTCCTGGCGCTAAAGTGGATGCTAAAGTGGATGCAAATAACGTCCAGTTTAGTCCCGAATTTCAAAAAAGGCCGCAAAAAACACCAGAAAAAGCGCCATCTCGTGAAATAGCGCCAACTTTGCCTAGAAAATGAAGAAAAATACACTAAAAGTGTTACTGAACGCAAAAAATGGAGCTAAAAGAGACGTTATTCACAGGGTTTTGATGTAATGATGCCCAGTTAGAAAGATCATGTTTGTACCACATGACGACTAAACTTCTTGAGTAATTTGACATGCTTAAATAGAATTAAAAGTCTAAACCGAGGACAAAGTCCAAACAAAAATGCATGACAAAAATTGAAAAGATATATAAAAAAGTATGGATAGTATCATACTTCTCCCTCTTTTAATAAAAAGAGGATATATAAGTTAAATATTGTTATATTATTAGGTGGTCACGTTGGTTTATGTGTTTAAAGGTTTTTATGATTATCTATGTAATATTTAAAGTAACATTAATGACTCATTGACATATAGCTATATTAATAATCTTGTTAGGTGGTGAATGTTTGTGTATGTATTTAAAGGTTATTATAATAACATGGTTAGCTATGGAAAACAAGGTTATCACTTGGGAGATCTTCCAGGAAAGGGGTGGTGGTACTGGTTCAGGCATTTGTATTTTGGGAGGGAAAATATGATAATGAGACAATCAACCATATCCTTACAAGATGTGCCTGTTAACGTTTTATTTGAGCAGAGGTCAAATATGTGTTGGGATTATATCAACTTCTTGGATGGTTGGCTCGTTAAACATCAGCCTTTGTGCTTGGAAAAATGCAGTACCCTTTCATAAAAAATTGCCATGTAGATAGTGAACTTGTATGAATTTTTGTGCACAAGTAGACACTCAATCTGGAGTAAATACAATTCAGTCCCCACACACATTTTTAGAAAAAAAATGTATGGCATGAAGGAAAGAATTGTAGTAAACTTTTTAGTGTTGCACAAGCATCTTATGAATATATAAAGAGTAAGGATTGGCATAAATATGATGGTCAAAGTAATCATAAACAAAATACACTATGTTTAATATTCAAATGCAAACACTATGTTTAATATTCAAATGCAAGTGTATATAGAATGGAGTTGGGAGTTGGTAGTGAATCACAAGTGGTAAGTGGTAAAGGTACGTGTATCTCTTTTTGATAGAAATTCAAGTATTTCTTTGGGGTCAATATAATATGTTTGCATAGATGGGTAAGGGATTTGATGTTTGATGAGCATCATTCCTATTTTGTGATTATGATGTTTAATGTTTTAATTTGAATGAGATTATCCTTTATCCCCTTTAATTGGTCTTCTTGAAGTGAGTAGTTGTCTTTAATGTACAAGATTGTAGAGAATATTCCAAGTTGGGATTGTCTTGCAAAGTATAATGAATGTGTTAACTATTGATGGAAGTTCTTGTATTGTTTATGCATTAGTATTTCCAAGAAGACTTCCAAGATTAAGTTTTTTTGTTTAATGATCATTTATTGTATAATAAAAAGAAATGTTAAGCCCATTAGACCTTGTATGAGTAAGTGTTGGAGGTACATTACATCGACACTGAGATGTCATGCTTTCTAGACCATGTCAATATACCATGAAGGCGAGGCATGTGCCCCCATTGATTTGGTGCATTAACAATGTCTAGTAGCACTATTGTTGTTGGTGCATTGAGTAATCTAGAAACACATTGATGTACATAATAAATTGCAGATATATCAAAATATCAAAATATCAAATTTCAATGTGTATATCACTTTAATGATCAACACCTAGGTGCATCTGGTAGGAAATGTTAGTGTGTATTGAAGAGCTAGTGGCACCAAACAAAATTGCTACAAGGTCGCATCAATGCACCACAAAAGGAGGGCACACACAATATGGCAATTCTAGTCATCAACCAATGCATTGTTATGTGCATTAAAATGTATTGTACTGAAGCATTTATTGTGTGTTGAAGTTTATAAAGAGTTCAGTGTTTATTCCAACCGCATGCACCACTAATGCAAGGCACATGTATCGTACATTAAGCGATGTTCTTATGTGGATATTTGCAGCAAGAATGGTGCACCAAAACATCATGATGTTATTGAGGAGGACAATAAATGTGCATGCTAAACAAATTCAAATCCTCGATGAGCTAAAGATATAAAAAAATTGCATACCATATCGGTGGCAATTTTTTGAAAAAAAAATGAAAAAGGGAAAATTAAGTACGAAAATGGTGAAAATGTTAATCAAGGGGTAGCAAAGAAATTTCTTGGTCTCATCTCTATCGTAGAGGCATGGTTGTCATGGAAATCTTGAACTAAATCTAAGGGGGCTTGCAAAATCCAAGAATGAAATAAATCCACTATAAATGAATATTGTGACTGAAATTGAGTTAGAAGAAAGGGATAATAGGGTGCTCGTAGATGGACAAAGAGCATTGGTGCTTGAAAGTGTTGGAAGCAATGGTGAATGGTAAAAATGAGAAATCAATTTGGTAAAATAAATTTTATTTAACTCCATAATGATGTGCCTTATATATTGATGTACTAGTATACATACATATATCTAGGCACATTGGTGCTATTATAGGATTAGTGTGCACCACTGAGCTATTTTTTTAAATAATGGATTTTTCAAAATTTGAGCACATGAAACTAATTTTTAATTATTATTAAAAATGCATCTATATATAAGTGCACCCGTTTATATTAACATGGTACATTAATACATCAAATAATTTTAGGTACACCAAAGATACAATCTTTTCTGAAAACAAAATACAGAGGAGTAGCTCCACAAAAGTTTATTTTCCTTATAGTGAAACAACAAATTAGATTAGATTGCCACATACTCATTCTTGAGGTTCCATAACACCAACTAAGAAGAATTTAGAGAAGGTTAATTTAAAAATCCTATCCTCACCCCATCTATTAAAGAAATAAGAAACGATAGTAGAGCATTATTGATATTTTCAAAATGAATGTAATTGTAAAAAATAAAACAATATTCATTATATATAAACTTATATCATATCAACAATAAACCTAACTCAAATATAAAAATATATTTCAAATAAAATATTTGATAATAAAATAATTGGTAAATATGAAATGAGTAAAAATATAAATGATTGATACATTCAATGTGGCACATGCCAATATAGGGTCAACTAAATAATGAAAAAAACAAATTTATGGACATAGTCATGATTAATCTCAACCAAATGAATTTCTTCAAAATATTTTCCCTTAAAAATAAAAAGTATCTACATCAAAATGAAAAATGCTAAAACCTACATGGCTCCACATGTTTTGTGAATGTTGTTCCTTTAATAACGTTTTCATTAATTCCGAAAAGATAACATGACCTCAATTTACACTTCACTTGTTGTCCTTTAAGCAAGCTTGGGCCAAAATGTTTGGAAAGGGAGACTTTGTCTTCACTCAAGTCTAGTTGGGAAGGATTATTATTTTATTATAAGGTAGAGAGTCCACTTGGAAAGGATTATTATTTTATTATAAGGTACAACTCTAACGTAATGTTGGCCCCGAAGCAACTAGATTTAATATGTTTATTAGATATTATATAAAACTGTGTCACGTAATGTTGGCTACGAAGCAATTAGATTTAATATGTTAATTAGATGTCAAAAAGAAAATAAATTTAAAATTGTTATATATGATAAAATAAGGTTCTATGCTACTAGGCAATTAGATTTAATAGTTTAATGAGATGTCAAAAAGAAAATAAATTTAAAATTGTTATATATGATAAAATAAAGTTTTATATTGATTTATTTATTTTTATAAGTTTTTTATAATATTAATTAGATTTATTTTAAGTGGTTGAGAGATGGAGTATTATCTTGTATAATTAAGATATTTTTCTGGAAAAAAATCTAAAAATCAAAATTTCAAGAATTCATCCAATTTATATTTATATTTTTTATGTTATTTTTTCAACTAGTTTAGATATTAATTTTTCAATTAGTTTATATATTACTTTTTTAATTAGTCTAGATATTAAATTTTCATTTAATTTATATATTACTTGTTCAATTAATTTATATATTAATTCTTTATATTTTATTTTATACTTTTCCTAATTTCTCATTTTATAATTTTAAATTTTTTATAAATTTTTCATTAATTTTAATTCTCTATTTTACCTGTGTAATATTCCTAAATAAAATTTATACTCATATCGTTATTATATTTTAATGATTTTGTCCTCATTTTCTTTATTTTGTTTTTCTTTCCTCTCCTATCTTATAGTTTTAAGTTTATATTAACCCCTTTTTTTTCCATTTAAGTTCATATTAACCCCCTTTTATCCATAACAATTCCTCCATTCTCAATTAATTAATTATTAATTATTTATTACAATGAGTCTTTTTTTACTTACCCTATTTTTACTTTTTGTTTTTTTATTTTTTTACCTCTTTATATATATTTTTAGAGTTTTCTATAGGTCCACCCCCTTCCTTCTGGGTTTTGTTCAAAAACTTTTAGAGTTTATGTATCTTCTCTTTCTCTATTTAAGACGAATCTTCTTCATTAGAAATTCATCATCCTTTTATCATATCTTTCTTGATGATGGACCACATTAAGTTGGTCTAAAACCTCAATTTAAAAAAATATTGCGATGGATCTGAAAGACTCCCTCCCTAAAAAATTCTACTAAATTAAATAAAAATTATTACTCAATCTGTAATTTATTTTTCTCTAGTGATGATGATAGTTAACGTTCACTTAAGTTAATTAAATAGATTGTCGTTGTGAAATGTTACATCATTGATTAAATATATGGATAGTAGACTAAATATTACAATACATGCAAAAATTCAAAAAATTATGATATAACATATTAACCCAAACATCATATTGAGATGCAAAAAATAAAATTAAAATTATATGAATATTATTATAAAAAAATATTTCCATTTTTTATGAATAATTAATATATATATATATATATATATATATATATATATATTCCAGTGCGATGCCACAGGTCACTATTCACGAAACAGAAAATGAATACTGGTGCTTTTGATCATTTTAATCGCATTGGTACGTTTGATGGCATGTAGCACTGGTGCATTTACGCCAAAAGTGCAATGGTGTGGCAAACTACTTGTTGTATGCCTTGGTGCTTCCTCCATAAATGCATTGGGCACCATTATATCAAGACTACACCGTTGAATTTTAAAAATGCAATGCAAGTCGACGTTCCAGTCAAGTCTACCAGTGCACTTTTCTTCTCTTAGCGCACTGGTGCTTTCTGATAGTACATAAGCACTGATGTTATATCTAGTTTATCGCATTGGTACATACATCTTTATAAAGCACCTGAACCGTTAAAATATTTTATGCGCACTAGTGCTACATTTATTGAAAATCCACGGTGCGTATATGTTTATAGAGCATCGGTGCTTTTAAACTTTTGGTGGTGCGCTGGTGCATGTTGTTATTTAAAGGCACTAGTAAGTTGTGTGTTGGTGTGTACCAGTGTGTTTGACGCATTGAAGCGCCCCGATGAAAAAACCTCCACTAAAGCCTTCAGTCACTGAGTTTTTTTAGTTATAGTAAATTTCCGCTAAAACATCTAGTACCATTGGCAGAGGTTGTAGCAGAGGGTTTTTTGAAAATTTTGACCGATCTTGTAACATTAAAATCCTCCTCTATAACCTCAGCTACAAGGCCTTTTCCTTATAGTGTCCTAATTTCATGCATCTATGCAAAGTTCAAACTAGATTCCTTTCCACCCTCTTGAAGTTGGTAAAATGGATCAATTCAAATTTGGAGAGAAGGTTCCACCTATTAGAACATTTCTATAGTGTGAAATCATTATTTGAAAGAAGAAGTAGTCGAAGGTTCCACCTACAAGAAAGTTTCTTCACCAAGAAGGCTTAGTAGAAGGTTTTTCCTACTAGAACGTTCCTTCACTATAAACTATATATAGGAATAGAAGCAATGATACAAGATGTCTTGTGAATTATTTTGTAATTGGAGTTTGGCTTCATTTGATGGTTTCCCCCTTGAAGAGGCAAGTGAACATTGGTTTTATCAATAAAGATATTGCTATTGTGATATTTTGTTATCTATAATTGTCTATTGTTATGGTAATTCTATCTTTTCATACTGGAATCTTGTTGTTTTGTTATTTATGCTATGAATTTCCAACTATGCTATTAAGGTACATACCATTATAAATTTCCATAAGAGCTATGTTTTTCATGCATCTAAAAGTGTTCTATGTTTCTATGAATGGAGACAAAGATTTTAGATGCTTACCATGATTCAAAGTTGTTTTAAGTAGGACACATTAAACTTGTTAAGGAAAAAATTCAATCCCTTGTTTCTATCAAGGTTGTTTCCAACAGAATTGATATCTAAATAAACAAACCAAAGACGTGTGTGCATAAATTCAAAACAAAAAGGTACCGAGTCACATAAATAGATAGTGAAGTTGTATGAATTGGTGTGCACAAGTAGACACTCAGTCTGGAGTAAATACAATTTAATCCACCCACACACATGCACGCACGCACGAACGCATGCACACAGTCGCATGTGCACACACACACACACACACACACACGATTTTAGAAGAAAACATTTATGACATGAAGGAAATAATTGTAGTAAACTTTGAAGTGTTGCACAAGAATCATAGGAAGATATAGAGAGTAAGGATTATCATAAATATGACGGTTGGAGTAATCATGGAAAAAATACACTATGTTTAATATTCAAATGTGTTAACACCCAAAAATTGATCACCTTGTTCATCACATTAGCCACACCATATCCCTACATTATGACCACTTTCATTACCACCATCTTAGCCTTCACATATTCAAAAGGCCCATAGTTGCAAGTCAAATTGACCCATAACTAGTATTTCGAATATTTTCCCCTATCCATAAAAGAGGGAAGTTAGCAAATTCCCCAAAATAAAGGAAAATTCCCCTAAAAAGCCAAAAAGAAGTGGGAGAAATTAAAAACCCACAAAAGAGGGGAAAACCCAATACTTATCCAAATACTAGCAGTCAACCAATACCATAAATTGTTTTTGCGGGCAAATACCAAGGGTAAACCATCAACCATTTTTATGTATAATAAATTTGAAGGTCCCCCATTTCTAGAACTTTTATCCATACATTCACCTACCATTACTCTGCCAAAATTTCCACCGAAACCCGGAATCCCCCTGAGTATTCTAGTTTCACCTTTTAGCTGATATTTTGCACCTTGTTATGAGTAGATCGGAGAACACCAGGATGCCAAGAGAACTAGGATAACTCTACCTCAAACGGCTACAAGGGGCCCTTTCCATAACTATTTTGAGGTACCTCTTGTTCCATGTACAACCCATTTATGGAAATACAAAAACCATTCTTTTATTTCACATGTTTTTTGCAAATGTTAGCTTAGATTAATTCCATGCACATGCTTAGTTTAACTTTTAATCTCTGTAATTTATTTTATGTATTTTTTTCATTTTGAACACTACTTTGGTTTCTCTAAACCTTAGTAGGTTCCTTTTGGCACGTGTTGATGTGAAAGCACTAGCAACAATTTTGGCGACTCCAACTGAGTACGATCTCTATGGATCTATGGTTTTGTTTGACCACCCTTTCTAGGTTTTTGTTGTTTTTTTTTTTAGTTTATCTTGATCAGTTTAGTTTTCTTTCGAGGTATATGTCATCGTCTATCAAATCCGTCCTAAAACTCTCCACCTGGCCCCTGCCAGAGCTTTGTTTTTGAAAATTTTCTCTCCCAAGCCAAGGTTGCGTCTATTCGACCAATAAGGGTGGCTTGAGTTGTACTTAGGAACTTGGAGTAGATTCTTGAGTTGGACTCAAGAATGATTAAGCCTTTAGTTGTAAAAGGTTATTCCTCATGTGTTGAGGTGAATGCTTTGATGTATCAAAGTGATGATGTTGTAAAGTCTTGTTAGGCAAGGCTTAGGACTTGTGTGTCAAGTCAGATTCTCATGTGGACCTCTAGTTATAGTAGGTACCCATGTGGTGGACCTCCAGTTATAGAGGTAAATTCTTTGCATATTGAAGCATTAATGTTGTGTGATGTATTACTAACCATGGTCACCAATTGCTATTAAGTCTCCTTTAGAGACTCACCACCTCTAGAGTGAATTACTTTAGCATATGATCATTTGGTCTAAGAGTAATAATATAATATGATCATAGCATCTAACAAATCTTTTGAGTATAATATGATATGATAGATAATTAAAGTTAACACATATTGACCATGCAGTAAAGATAAGAGATAAAGATAAATGCATAGAGAAAAAGAGAATTCAAATTGCTTGTGAGATGACTAATGAACTTGAATTTAGTAAGCTTCAAAGCCACAATGTATGCCTCAATTAATTAAAGAACTCACAGTGGTCACTACAAGTAAATCAATAAGCATGATTTCAGTTAATAATAGTTAACTAAGTGTTAATAAAGAATGACTAGTTAACTAAAGTGTTTTCAATTGATTACACTTTAGTTAAACTAAAAGACGACACTTAAGTTAACCAAAAGATGACACTTCAATTAATTAAGTGTTTGCATGATGACACTTGAGTTATTGCATTACGACACTTAAGTTAGCTTCCGGACTAAGTGGTCATGCAATCAGTTAGAGGGCAGTTCACTCTGGAGTCAGTTAAGCATCATTTAATGTCAAAGATGAAAGGAATTGCGCATATGTTATGCAGGATTGAAGAAACTGATGCACAAGATAATTCTCTAAGAAGGCAATTCGCAGTTTTTGCATGTGATGCACCATTACCCTTGCAACCATTCGCTGCAGCTTGCATGGAAGTGATTCTTGTTTGTTATTAATGTGTTGGGCACATGGAAAGTTGATACAGTTGATCTATATTCTGTATTGCTTAGTATTCTCTCTTATCTATCACCTCGGGTGTCGAAAGCAATAAGTTATTTTGTAAAATACATTTCTTGCTATCTATCATAATTATACTCTGAAGATTTGTTGCGGTTTTTATCCTCATTGTTTTGAGTTTTTTCCCAAGGGTACATCTTGTGTTATGGTTGAATATTTCATGTGATTGAATGGTTCATTGATTCAAGTATTCAATATTTCCGCACTTAAAATTTTAAAGTTCAAAGCTCATCATATTTGATCAAAAATTAACACTAAGCAAGCATAGCAACGTTTTAGCAAGATGAAAGTGATTACTTGATTTACATGAATATTTAAAAAAAAAAAACTCTTTTGAAGGTTATTGAATTTTTATTTAATCAATTAAACTTCATATTTAAAAATTTATGTACTAATGATTCATGTCAACCAATTGAATTTATTTTAATTATTTTCCCTAAAGATAAAAATATCTCCATCTAAATGAAAAATGCTAAAACCTACATACCCCACATGTTTTATGAGTGTTCTTCCTTTAACTCTAAAAAGATAATATGACCTCAAATTACATCAAAATGAAAAAATGCTAAAACCTACATACCCCACATGTTTTATGAGTGTTCTTCCTTTAACTCCGAAAAGATAATATGACCTCAAATTAAACTTTAATGGTTGCCCTCTAAGGAAGCTTGGGCCAAAATGTTTGGAAAGGGAGACTTTGTCCCCACTCAAGTCTAGTTTGGGAAGGATTATTAATTTATTATAAGATAGAGAATTCACTTGGGAAGGATTATTATCTTATTGCGCCGAGAGGCGCTCGACAGCCCAGTATGAGGGAGATCTTGTAACATGTGTCGAGTGTTTGTCGATTGTTTGTCGAGTAACAAAATAATACAAAGTAAACAAAAAAGAATAATACAAAGTAAAAAGTAATAAATATTATGTCGGCCATAAACAAAAAAGAATAATACAAAGTAAAAAGTAAATATGAGGGAGATCTTGTAACGTTTGTCGAGTTTGTCGAGTAACAAAATAATACAAAGTAAACAAAAAAGAATAATGCAAAGTAAAAAGTAAATATGAGGGAGATTTTATCCCTCTCGGACCAGGGTTGGCAGGTGCGAGGGGTTATTTGGGACCCCAGAGGAATCAAGAAGAGAGAGTTCTCCTAGAGCATTGGGAAATCGACCAATAACAAAGCTGAGTGGCTCGCCCTTATCAAAGGACTAGAACTTTCCAAGGAAATGAATATTGAGGAATTGGTAGCGTTTGGGGACTCAACAATAGTCATAAGTGAAGCTAGAAGGTTGGCAAAAAAAAAAAAAAACCTCATCCAAATTACACCATCTTCTTCTCTACCTCGCCAAGGAATACAAGAACATCAATTTTTATCAGGTTCTTAGAGCACAGAACCAGCATGCGGACGTGTTGGCCAACAAAGGCGTTGGTCTTGGACATGGAACATTGGAATGTGACAACATGCCTTGGAAGGACACTTGGATTCATTAAATCCCTTAAGTCTTTGATGGAGAGGGATTGCAATTTATCAAACCATCCATACTTGTTTGGGGTGGTGGATGCTCAAGTACCAACTTCATTAACGAGCCTTGATTACCCTGCATTTATGAGCCTCGTTTCACACCCTGCCATATGGGCAGCATGCGTGAGGTTAAGGGAAGCTGTAGGCAGCACACATCCTTCATAAGCCCAAGATACAGCCCTGCTTCCCTCATTCTGAATATCTTCCTCAGCAATTCCGGTCTGGAGAGCTCGAAGAATTGCGAGTTTGGTTTTTTTCTCAGAGTTATTCTGCATCGTGGGAGGGAAGCTCTGCTACCCGTTATGGAACATATTGTGATGGGCTCCAGGACATCTTGCCCTTTCTATCGTCACCACGGAAGCTGCCCCAAACGGGCCCGGAGTTGGATTCACCCTCTTAACGATAGGATTCAGGTCACTTGCGAGAATTACTCAGGCGGTAACGATGCCAAGGGAGAAGATGAGCCGAAGGTTCAACGGGACAAGAAGCTTCAGGTTTTTGGGCAGCACTGGGGTTCCACCTCCAATACAGAACTTCAAGCTCGTGTAGCCAATTTAGAGCATCAATATTCGCTAGTTCGCAATGAAAATATGGACATCAAAAGAGCCCTCACCAAGCTCTATACTCTCGCTGAAGCTACGCATACTGAAGTTAAGGTTCATAATAAAAATCTTGAGGACATGGTCAATGCCCTCACAGTTGCAATGCCGTTGAATCCCCCCTTGGAAGCCCCTATTAACAGCTCTGGGATTTGTGGAAAGAAAATGGATCATTTTGGCAGCACACTGGTGAATTCAGGCGTTCTCTTCGGCCTCAGCTCAACTAAGGAAAGCAACGTGAAGAAACTCGAGGAGCACAGCCCATAAGTTGCTCTGTCTTGGTCTTAGCATTCGCAGTGGGTAATGTGGACTGTCTTTTTTTGGGCCTCTGTTTTTTGGAGAAGACTCTACATCCTGAATTCTTTTCAGTCTTATTTTAAGCTATTTGTAATGTTTTGTTTATGTATCTACCTACTCGGGCAATTTGTAAGAAGCTACAGCTTCCATAGATTAGGCAAGTTCAAGAAGTGCTATGAACTCGAGAAGGATGAACAAGGAGTGATAGGCATTGTTTTGCTTTGGGAACAATCACCCACCTTCAGCTATGTAATTTTTGTTTTCCACTTTTAATGAAAATCTTCTAAACCGTTATTGTTAAAAAAAAAAGATTTGATCCCTCTCGACGCTTGATAGAGCCTAGGATTTGGATCTATGCTGGTTATAAGGTACAGCTCCAACGAAATGTTGTCCTTGAAGCAATTAGATTTAATATGTTTATTCGATGTTATATAAAATTGTTTAACGTGATGTTGGCTCCAAAGCAATTAGATTTAATATATTATTAGATGTTATAAAGAAAATAGATTTACATTATATATATATATATTTATATATAAAATATAAAAATTCTAAAAATAAATAAATCTATATAAAACTTTATTTTATCATATATATATATATGTGATAAAATAAAATTTTATATAGGTTTATTTATTTTTGGGATTTTTTATAATTTTTTTTTTTAAATAAATTTTTTTTTTTAAATATCAATTAAATTTATTTTAATGGGTGGTAAAATAGTGTCACGTCCCCATTTTGACCCCTTGTTTCATTAAATCGTAAATGATGTAAATATTGATATTTAATCATGGTGAGGAGCTCAAGGCCAAGGCCCCACCATTGATTTAGCGTTTTATGTATCGGCAATTAAAAATAGATGCATATGGTTCTCGTGCTAGATAGGCACAATGTAAATTAAGACATCATGCAAATACGAATTTTAATGAAAAACCCACAACTAGCTATGCAATGCAACAAAGAGATGGGGGCATGATTCTACAAGAAATAGGGAGGAAAATTATTCAAACACTTGAGCCAATGGTGTTAATCCATGTGTCAATGAGAAAACCCATAAACCACCAACTACCCATTTTGGGTTATGGACCCAATCATTTAATTCTTCCAGAAATTGGTTGAGGCAGTTAATGCCTTGGGAATGAAGAGGTATGGAAGCCAATTTCGTGTATGGGCAAGCCATCAACCTGGGAATTCGTATTTTTGCTTCTTGGGCAAGAAAACACCCACGAAATGGTGCCCAAATCCATCTTTCACCCATGGCCTTTGCCCTCTCACGCAGTCTGAACTACTGGTTTTTTTCCCATCACATTTTTCACCCGTTTTCCTGCATTTTCCATGCCTGGGAGCTTGTTTTTGCATTATACAGCAGCTGGGAGAGAAGGGCCACGATTTGGGACTGTGATGGAGGTCGTTTTTGCCCCAAAATTTCCATGGACGTTTTTCTGAAAACGATTTCTGCTCTCCAGGGTTGTTCCCCAATTGCCATTTCGTTTTTGGGCTTTCCCACGTTTTTCTGAATTGGTAGAACCCCCCCCCCCCTCTTTGGACATCCCACTGAAGAAATGTTTTTCCCTTCCCCATGCCCAGCAATTGTGGTTTTGCTGTTATGTGCATCCCTGTTTTGGTTTGAATTTGTGAGCAAGAGATTTGGAGTGGTAGTGGATAGAATTGGCTTGATAAACCTAGTGGGGAGAATAACCTCTCAAGAAGATCAAGAGGGCTTTGGATACTTTTCTATGCACACCCTGAGAGCACTAGAAAGGAAGGTATGGCTTGAGGGACTATGTGGCAGTGAAGAGAATACTTCCTTGTGTTGGGTGTGTAGGCATTGTGAGTGCCAAGCTGAATAGATCTGGGAGGGGTACCCATGGCTCTGTGCTTAAGCTCACTAGCTTACCAATTCTTCCTTTCCATTTCCTAGCAGCCTGATAAACCCAATTGTAGATTGGCTTGGCTCATTTTGGTGTATGCTTGACTATGTGTGAGTCTGTTGTTCCCTGGTTCCTTGTAGAAATCGTGCCTAGCTCGAGGGTGGCAGTTGTATCAAGAGGTTGATAAGCACACCTAGCCTATGGTTGGGTGGAACGTTGCAGTTGCATAGCCAGTTGCTTGGGACTACTTTGTTATAAGATAAGTATTCTCTTTTATAAATTCTGCAAATGTCTTTATTTAATGGTTGTCATTGAAATGTTTGAATGTATGTTAGATATTAAACATGATTTTCAATTCCGCTATGTTTCTATAACATGCACATGTATATGTCTTTTTATCAATGAGTTTTTACTTAATGGATATGGGGCTAGATGCCCGGTTTAGCATCACGGTCCTCTCCATCTATCTGGTATGATGGGAGGGGACGTGACAAATAGAGTGTTATTTTTTTCATCTAAAATATCATTCTTCTTAAAATAAAATGAGGAGAAGTTTAAAAAATAAGAATAAAATTTTAAATTACAATTTCAATCATTCAAATAGAATTATAACTTTTAATATAATTTCTATTCAATTAAATAAAAATTATTACTCAATTTTTAATTTATTCTTTTTCAATAATGATGATAATTAGTGTTCACTTAAATTAATTTTAATTTATTAAATTAAATAAAAAATTAATTTGTTTTAATTTATTTTAAAATTAAAATTATATATATAATGGGGTTTATTGTTTGTTAGACGAATAGTTTATCTGGAGAATGCCAACATCTGTTATTTTAGGTAGAGAATCAAAACATAGTTAAATATACAATCATTAAAGACAACAATCATTCTTCCCAAACACCCAAATTACAACCAATATACTATATATATAAAATAAACTTTCAATAAACAAAATGAATTGCTAATTAAAAAATACAAATTTATTCTCATTATTCATAAAACCATAATCCTTATCTATTATTCATTCAACAAGCACACAGATCTTTGTCAAAATATAGTAAAGTATTTGTGGTGAAATTTAAAGACAAGATAATTATTTAAACAAATATGAAATCAATATGAAATCAAATCTCCTTTGAGCATATGGTATTGTCATAATAATTTATAACATATAAAATATCATAGGGTATTGTCATTATAGTTTATAATATATTATACAATATATTTTATAGCATATAGTATTGTTATAATAGTTTTTAAGCATATGGTAGTGTATAATATATTATACATGATATAGTTAAATTTGTATATTTTATTTTTTATGTAAAAAACCATTTTCTTGTTATGAGACATCTTTTTGCTATGAGATATTATCATGGTAGGTTGAGTGTGGATGAAATGGAATCCATCTATCCTCACCAACAGACCACCATATCCTTGACAAAACTTGTATATTTTATTTATTCATATTGTTATTATTTTAAAATATTTATGTATTTTATAAAAATTGAATTATTAAATGAAATTTTTTATTTTTATAATTTTTTTAATGATAATTATGAAGAAAGATCATTATTTATTTTTGCTTGACACTTTTAAATAAACAATATTTTTTTTCCATAAAAAAATATTGTACTTTCTTTAATATTAAGAAAACACTTTATATACTTCATTACATATTTCCATTTATAATCATGTATACAAAAGATTATTCTATCTATCCATCCTAGTCATTAAGTGGAGCTACAATCACATATAGTGGAAAGATAAGCTTATAGATTGTAGCCTATTTCAATCACATTGCCGCCTTATCCATCCTAGTCATTAAGTGGAGCTACAATCACATATAGTGGAAAGATAAGCTTATAGATTGTAGCCTATTTCAATCACATTGCCGCCATCTATCTGTCCCTAAAAGTAACCCAATCTTTGAAAGATGGTCTTCCAATTGGTTCCTTTCTCTATGAATATTTTGGACGGAGATGGAATGGAAAAGTGTCGCAATCCTATCTACATCCTCAAAGGTAGCTGCAAGGAAAATGCTCCTGGGCCTCCATAAATGTTTTAACCAATTGATGACTATAAGAGAATCACCGATAACCTGAATGCGTTTGATGCCCATTGAGAAAGCAAGAAGGAGAGTATATTGATGGCCAACGGTTATGTGCAATTGTTGGAGCTGGGTCCTGTAGCAACAACAAATTTGGTCCAACGACGACAGAGAGATAGATAATCCCACCCAATCCTCCTTCTGGTGGATCTCCTTGGGAAGCTCCATCGAAGAAGCACCAAGGGGTAGAGACGTCCACCTCTTCTACCGATATAATACGAGGAATATGTGAAAAATATTTATGTGGCATGCAGTCTATTATGGAAAGGCTCTTCTGGGCATAGACCATAGGTGGGAGAAACTTATCCTGAAAGATAGCAAGGTTACGTGCATTCCAGGCAGACCACATAATGACGATTGGTAGAGCTAATCGATCTGTTGTAGAAGGGTCCTCAGTCCATAATCCTAGTGCCTACAATAGATTTATGCCTTTCCAATCATAAGAGAGCCTTTTAATCAGCGAGATGGAGTTCCATAGCCGTTGAATATAGGAGTGGGTGATGAGCAGATGTTCTATGGTCTCTTCGTTGCAATTGCATAAAGGACAACGTCACGGGCCTTCGAAGATATTCCTCTATAAAAAGTGCCACACTGGAATGCGATTCATAAGAGCTAACCATGCGAAGAGTCTCATTTTCAATGGACATTCCATCCCCGAAATTACCAAGAACCACCATTCAGGATCCGGTCAATCCTGCTCTATGCAGAGGACCTCCTATCCCACCTTGGGAGTGTATCTGCCATCATCCTTGTTCAGAGACCAAATAATGTCATCGGGCCTGTTGACCAGGCGAATAGAGTTATAATGGAGATTCAAAGTAAAAGTATCCCAAAGAAGTTTGTCCCTGTCACTGAAACCAATGGTGTCTGCATCGAGCCAACCCTGTTTAGAAAAAGTGGTATGGACCAGATCCTCTACCTGATCCAGATAAAAGAAACCCTTATCCTATAGGTGATCAATCATATGGTGTGGAAGTTTGTAGGCATCTTCACAATTGATCCATGGGATCAATGCCCAGACGAACCGATGCCCCATTTCAGTTTTCCATCTTATTCCAACGACCACTAAGTCAAAAGCATTAAGAGAAGCTCTCCACGGATTAGATATATTCCTGTAGCTGAAGTTTCGACTTCTATTCCAACCCTCAATGGACAGAGGGAAAATGTACTTACGCTAGATCACAATCGTCCATAAATTATTGCACTTATGAGACACCAGATGTTTTTGGCAGCAAGTGCTTTAGCGAAGCATGTTAGATGCTTGATGCCCCATCCTCCCCATGGTTTAGGAAGAGTGAGTCTGTCCCAGGCCATCCAATGAAATGAGGAGGTGCCATCAAAAGTGTTGGATGGTATGTGTGATATTGTCATCCAGTAGACCGGTAGAGCCCCAAGGATAGTTGATGAGAACCAATCTACTGACAACCAAATGTTACACCAAAGCTGGACTTTCCTTTCTACTTTGCTAACCATCCAAGTCCAATCTTTGATACTATAGTCATTGGATTTAATATAGAATCCCAAATATGGCAGGCCCAAGTCTGCATTAGTCGACATAAAAGGAAAAAGGTCATGTATCCATACAATGAGCTCAACCTCCACATTCATAGTAGATAATGAAGATTTTAAAGTATTGATGGACATACTTGTAGCCAGTTCAAACCTTTCAAAGAATCCTTTTGATAGAGATAATGTCTCTATGAGTACCTTCTGCAAAAAGCATAATGTCATCGACGAATAAAAAATGCGTCACACTAAGATTAGCCACAAACTTAAAGCCGTAGAAGCAACCCAAGGACGTGGCATGATGGATGGCCCGACTCAGTCCTTCCATAACAAGAAGAAATAATAAAGGAGCAAGCAGACCTCCTTGACGAAGTCCCCGTTCAGGCCTGAAAAAACCCGAAGCTGAAGCAATGACAAGTATAGCAAAAGACACAGACTGAACTGTCAACATTATCCAATTGACTATCATCAAAGGAAACACAGTCTGTAGGAGAATGATCCTCAATTAAGTCCAATTGACTTGGTCATATGCCCTTCATAGATCAATTTTGAGGATGACCGTCGGAGATTTTTTTTTATTTTGGCCGAGTGAAGAACTTCCTAAGCAGTACCTATTGCATCATGAATGACCCTACCTTTGAGAAAAGCATGTTGCTCTAAAGAGATACCGTCCGACAAAATGTCACGGATCCTATTTGCAATTACCTTAGCAGTCATCTTGTAAATGTTGTTACAGAGTGATATCGATCCGTAATCCTAGAAAGTTTCACCTTTGTTTTTTTGGGGATCAGAGCGATAAAAGTAGAATTAAACGCTGCTAAAATCCTCCCGTTCTGTCGAGATTCCTCAATGACGGCCAAAATGTCTTGCTCAAACAAATTCATGAACTCTTCATAGAATTCAATGGCCCATCCACCTGGGCCCTGGATTTTCTCATGCTGCATATAATGAATTTCCTACTTTAGTTCCTCGATAGTCACTGGTTGTTGGAGACCGAGACAGGATCATCATTAACCATGCTCCTCATTAACCATGCTCGGAAATTCCCTGGACAGAATCATCATATGAAGTAGAGGGATCTGTCGATTTTGCGAGTAAAACTTCTTGAAGTGTTTAACCACCAATTCTGAAAGAGCTTGATACCCAGAGTGATTAGTGCCCAATTCATCCTGGAGTTCCCAAATCGAATTAGTATTCTTTCTGTTTTGAATATGCTTATGAAATAATTGGTATTGCCGTCTCCCATCTATAGCCATAATGCTCTACTTTTTAATATGGCAGAGGCCTCATCATCTAATACAATTTCCTTCTTTTGGCTTTCCAGTAGAGATATATCATGTTTTTGTGCATTAGAGGAGAACCCCGCCAAGCTATGAGCATAATAATCCTGAGTTTTGTAGATATAGCTCATCGTTTGTTGTCTATCCAAGGAATAGCCAATCTTTTAATCTTTTTTGGGTTGTTGTTGAATTAAACAGATACAACGATGCCATTGTTCCTTTTTCCCCGAACGATGCCATTATTCCTTTTTCCCCGAACGATGCCATTATTCCTGTCAAGAGGAGACCATTCTTTGACAACAAGGTCTTTAAATTCCATGTCCTTAAGCCATCACATGTCAAACTTGAAAGGACTTAGGGGTTTTCTGGCCGTGTGATTTAATTCTAGAAGGATGGGGTGGTGATCCGAGTCACCGCCAACCCCAACCCATTGCTGAGTGGAGGCTGCCGAGTGTAGGGTACCTTCATTAATGAGGAAGCGGTCGAGGCTCTTTGCTATATAGGCATCTCGAAAGCTCATATTGCGCTAAGTCGGTTTGAGTTGGATTGGCGGAATATCTACCAAAGAGTGAGCTATGAGTATGTTGACGAAGAAATCTGAGAGGGGATCTCGGTGTGCTTGAGGTTCCCAGATCTCAGCATCCCCCATGGTGAAATTCAAATCATCGCCAATAATAAGTCGGTCCACTTCCAGGAGACTGAGCGAGCAAAAACGATCCCCAAAAGCTTCTTGATTCTGATACGGCCCGTAGACATTAACAATGGAATATGCGATCCCTGTTTCACGAGAAAAAAGTACTGCCCCCAAAACAGAATGTATGCAGGACCAACTGATGGTGATAAGGAAGCACGTGGATAACCACCTAGTGATCAAGCCTCCAGAACGCCTAGCTACATTAATACATATAAAGGTCCAACCCGGAAGAAGACTATGCAAATAATCAATAATATGTTCGCCGAAGGCCAAACTTTCTTGAATCATGAGAATCTGTGGTCAATAAACTTCTACCAACCTATGGAGGGCTAATTTTTTAAGGGGTAGCCCTAATCCATGGACATTGATAGAAATAACCAACATTAAGGAAACCCTTCCCGGGTTTGCATGCTCTAAGCGACCCTTTTATAAGTGATATAATTTTATGGAGTAGCATATTATTGTTGATTGGCATTGGTCGAGTTGTTGCATACAATAAATATAATTGTTCACATACATGTTAACTTTTTATTTTGGTTTTGTACTTTATTCTTTGTTTAGTAGGTTTAAATTTTTTTATTTTGGTTTTGTATTTTATTTTTTTTTCAGGAGAAAAAAAACGTATTATTGTTATTTATTGGAATCAAATAGTACAAAGATATATCCAATCTCATATTTTCCAGACTTCTCAACAAAAATATCATAAGTCCGCAGGCTGGGACGAGAAACATAACATAAAAAAAAGAAACATATCCAACCAATAACTGGTTTTTTACAAAAGTAATCATCATAATAAACCTATTTCAACCTTAGAATTCACCAAAATAGTAAAAGGACCCATCATCCAAGATCTCTTGTTCAAACCATTCCTCCCAACAAAGATAGCCTTCATTACCATCTAATGCTTGCTTTGATAATTTATCCGCCATGTCATTGTGTTCTCTAAAAATGTGCTCAAAAGAAATTTGATCACATTTATCAATCTCTGCCCGTGTCCAACCGCACCAATGTTGAAGAGCCAGAACCTGCAATGTAAATTCCTTGGTTGCCCACTTAATTGTGACCCGTGAGTCACCATACACCTTAAGGTTCACCAAACCAAAGATATTTGCTGTCTTCGGCACACACCATAATGCCAGCAATTCCGCCTTCATGTTTGTGCTAGATCCACAGTGAAGGCGGAGAGTAAATAGTGATCATTACTAATATAAATCACACCGCCAGCAGCACACACTCCATGCTGTGCTGCCCCATCGAAAAAAAGTGTTGGTTGGTTTACAAATAAGGAGAAACTACTGTTTCTAATGGGACAAGGTTTCCCACATTCAAACTTATAGAGATCAGACATCTTCAGTAGGTTTATTATATTTATAAATTTTTATATTTTGAGATAATTGATTTATTTATATTTAGATAGAAGGAATTTTAATTTGCATTGAGAAGGGGTTAGTTATTTTGAATCTCTTTTCTCAATTGGATATTTCTGCTATACCAAGGGTGATTGAGGTGGAAGGGATAGATAAAACCTATCTTTGGTTGTATTTGGATGGAGCTTCTCAAGGCACTCCTCCTTTAAGGAGTGCAGGAGGCATTTTGTATCTAAATGATTATGATTGGTTTTTATTATCTACAAGTTTAGGCTGTAGTTTTAACAATCAAGTGGAACTAATGGCTCTTAAGTTATCCTTGATTATGGATATCCAAAAAGGTGTGCAGTACCCTCAGGTTTTCAGGTTTTCGAGGATTCAAAGCTACTCATTGATTGGCTTAAGGAGAATAGATCCCCATAAATATTTTCCTTATTCATATTTATGATGAGATTCAAATATTAAAGAGCCGGATCTAGGTTGTAGTTTTTTCTCATTTATTCAGAGAAAGAAATTCTTTCGCTGACAGGCTTTTAAAGGATGGTCTCTAAGTGGTAGTGGGTTATTGGTCAAGAAAGGATAGGGTGGATCATTGGGAGAAAATTTACGACATAGATTTATATCTTGGTTGACAATTATATATAGTCCTTTTAATGGGGGAGAGTGATGGATTTTCCTTTGTTCTCACCTTTGTTCATGTTATGAGTTTTTGTATGGACTTGTTAGAGCCTTTTTTTCATGATTTCTTTTACATGAATATGTTTTTTTGTAATGAGTGTCACAAGTTTAAATGCCACTCAAAATTTTTACTAGGGATATTTGTGGCTAAGTGCTTTTGGTTTGGGATTTTTTTAGCCATTTCTGTTTTATTTTTGTGTAAGATCTTTAATGATGTATGCAGCATGCAATCTATTATTTAATATATATATATTTTTTTCCATGGAAAAAATGAAAAATTTTAATTCAAATTTATTAAACATAGAACTGAATAAAAATAAATGATAAGGTACAAACTTCTAGATGAAATATTTATGTTAGTTTATATTATTTTATTATTATAACTACTTTTTAATTGTTTATTATTATTATTAATAACTTTTTCACTTTGGAGTGGTTAAATAAAGATGATCATATAACATTTTTTACTCTTATATTTTTTTATATTAATTTATTATTTTTACTTTAAATTAAATATATGTTACACATGTCATTTGCATTGGTATTTTTTTTTTTAAGTTTGTATTTTTGAATATGTTAAAATTTTGATTCTAATTCATTTGAAAACTCATCAATGGAAATGTCAAATAAGAATTCACTTCTCATTCATTCACAATTAGAGTTGGAATTTCAAACGATGGACATTCATCAAAATTGTGGATTACAACTAAATCCTGATTTTACACTTTAAGCCATATTTTGAAGGCCTGAATGAAATGTTAACCGTATTTAAGGGTTAAATTAACCCATGACGAACAATTCACCCATCAAATTTCATCATTGTTCACCATTAGAGACTCATAAATGTACCAACAAAAGATACAAATAGATATGCTAAATAACTTATGAATGTACCTTGATATTCATATACCTCTCATTCACAAGTAGAATGCACCTCTCCAAGTATCTCTATGAATGTACCTCCCATTCACAAGTAGAGACTCATGAATGTACCTTGACATTTGATTACATTATATAAGGACATTTGATTGCATTATATAACTTATAATTGAAGGTGAATTGAGCATCCATATACCTACCTCAATTGGTGATTCCCAGGTTATTCTCAATTCGGTTAAGGGTGAACATGCCTTGTCATCACTAACTCTGACCGGGTGGATGAATCGAGTGCGTTCCCCTAAGGAGACATTCATTGATATCTCTTTCCATCATATGTATCGTGATTATAATGGGGAGGCTGATAAGCTTTCTAAGTTGGCATTGGGAATGATGGATGGTGCTATCCATGGACTGAAATTCTGCGATGGCTCTCCCTCAGAGTCGTTCTGCCTGGATTATGACTAGTTTTTTGTAATTGTCAGTTTGTGGACTGTGGACTGGTGGCGGATCACTTGCTGTTATGTTTCCAGATCGTTATATATTTGATTGACTACTGAAAATGGCACCGTGGTTTTAAGCTATAATGTACACTCAAGCTCCTTGCCATCTAGTATCTCTGGATACAACTTTTTTACTAATAAAAGTTGTCTTTTTTCAATTGAATATATATATATATACCTCCCATTCCAAATATCTTTGTGAATGTACATTTATGAGTCTCTACTCCCATTCAATACATTCATAGAAATACTTGGAAAGATATGTGATTGCATCAATCACATATTAACGAGAGATACAAATAGACTCTCCAAGTATCAACGATATGCCAAGTGACAATCCGTACATACTCAAACCCGACTATATAAGTCAAAATGAACTTTAATATGATAATAATTAACAATTAGTAAAAATATATATTTGAACCCATTGTCTTTTTAAATATCTACCATCATGTTCACAGTCCCATCAACATCAACATCAATTACCCACTACTGACTATTGTACCTTCACGCGGAATACCGGGGCCCGCGTCTTGGCGTGTACCCTTTATTTTTATTGTCGTCTCCGCGTCCTAAACGCGTCTGATACCTTTTATGTCCTCGGGTCGATTCCGTCTCCACTCACTCGAAGAATTTCTGTTCTGTGGCCGCGTGGCGTGTCTCAGAATTTCTACTCTGTAAGCAGCCGTAGCTTTAAATCATGGCGTATGAGAGCAGAGTTAATCTCAGGAGTCAACTTGAACGTTGCGTTGCGTGGCGCAGTTTCTTTGTTACAGGGCTCTGTTATTCTATATATTGACTCTGTTTCCATGGGTTTTGTTGATTCAGATTCAATTGCAGAAATTAAAGAATTTGTGAGATTTTCAGAGGATAACGCCACGGTGGGTTTAGTCCTGAGAACCCTTTTTCTTTACGGGTATTTTCCCCAAGAAGTTCGAGTTCGACAATAAGCCCTCTGAAAAAGCTTTAACAATGGCGGATAATTCAGCGGAGGAGGCCTCGGAAAAAACGTTAGCTTTAGCAATGGCGGATAATTCAGCGGAGGAGGCTTCGGAAAAAGCTGTTGGCAGAGAGGAACTGAGGAGGGTTTTCTCGATCTTCGATAAGAACGGCGACGGGCTGATCAGCAAAGAGGAGATGAAAGAGTCCTTGGATAAGCTCAGGCTGTGCGTTGGTGAAGAGGAACTGGCCTCCACGATTCGAACCGTGGACGTCAATGGCGATGGGTACGTAGATTTCGATGAGTTTGTGACGCTGTATGAATCGATGAGTGGTAAACGTGGGGAAGAAAAAGAAGAAGCAAAGACGGATGATGAAGACGCGGATCTGAGCGAGGCGTTCGGCGTTTTCGACGACAATGGCGACGGTTTAATAACAGTAGAAGAGCTCCAGTCCGTGCTCAAGTCGCTGGGTCTCAAGGAAGGCCGAACGATTGGGGACTGCAAGAAGATGATACAGAAAGTTGATAAAGATGGCGATGGGATGGTCAACTATATGGAGTTTAAGGAGATGATGAGTGCAGGGTTTGGGAGGAATAATTAGCTATGGAATTTTGTATTATTCTGCAGTGCAGAGGCATTGCATATATGTGTGAATTTGATATGTGTACGTCCTGTGATTATTTGAGAGACATGGCGTCTGTCACTGGTTTGTGTATTCTTCCCACAAATGTATATTTCCCTTCCCTGTATCTAAATCCTGTGTACGACCATATATTGTAACAATAGTTTGCTTTAGTTTTGGCCAAACTTTTTCAGGTACGTTTTAGGGACCTGACGGTCACTCAGACCAGAACCGATTAATATCCTTCAAAAAAACATTTGCCACACAATTCTATATAGCTGAGAGCCTCCAGGCTCCGATGACTGGCACCGCTGGCACGCTTCTTTCTCTCTTTCTGTATATTGTAACAGCCTGTAGAAACTTTGACCGATTGGTAATATGTGAATTGAATTTAATACGGATTCTGATAATTTTCATCGATTGGTAGCCATTGAATTGGTGAACGATTTGCGGATATGTGAATTGATTTAATAGCTATTATGATAAGTTTTCACTGTTCTGCATTGGTTTTGATTGGTTTTGAGAACCAAGAAATTGCATTCATGGAAAAATATTGTTAATGGTGGAGTTGGGACATGCATCCATTTGGATAATTATGGAAATCAAAGATAGGATAGAGCAAATCCCAAAGTTATATTATATAAGCTCAAAATTAAAAATAATACACTTTATCCTATTTTTATAAGACTTTTTTTTAAGTGAAGATAATATTAAGATATTATCAAATTGAAACTCATCACAATTATGGTGATTAAATAAAATTAAGTGACTCTTTACTTTTTAAAATGGGATGATAAATGTTAATAACTATCATCATCATACTGTCATCATGCTTATATGGTTTATATGATTTACACTATGGTTTCTATGATTAACATGTAACTTTAATGAGATAAACAAAATCCTGTGTTGCTTAAGTAGCTATGGAACAAAATCTGATTTGTTGCTTAGTTAGCTATGGAACAAAATCTGATTTTTTGAAAAGGTCTTAGGGCCTGGATATGAAATATATTATATACTAGCAATTGTCCCATAAGGTGCAAAGGAATGCCAAAAGGAAAAAAAAAATTAAAAAAAAAAATAATTGAAATTTTGGGTGGTTCATTTAATGCCTAAATTCCAAGACAAATGTTTCAGTATCAAAGATGCAAGGTACAACATTTTGCTTAAATCAAGAAATGATAAAATGTTGATGCAAATAGAGGTAATAGCTTAAATTGTGCACCAAGCAAAAAAAGATAATGCACTTAATTATCTTCACTTGCTATTATTTAGTCTTGCACCTAGCTTCTCTCTAATGTGGTCATTGTCGTCATGGATCTAAAGAAGATCATGGAATGTCCTATCCTACAAAAAAAAAAACATCTCTCAAATCTGATAAAAATAAGATCATTATGAAGATTGTATTTAAAATATTAGAGTCCTCAATATACACGTGTGTCTAATAAAACAAGAAAACATTGTTCCAAACAACCAGAATAAGACAGATTAATATGCCTTTAAAGAACCATTTGACAAGAGCATATGTTCTTGACGTTCTTCAAGATGTATCTCGACTTGTCCAATAGCTCTATTGGACAACCTATATACATCAATGTTAAAATGACAAAAAATATGCTTGAAAGACATTTGAATAAATTTACCTGTACCTCCCTGAGTTGAGTCTCATATTCCAGTGTTCTAAAAGACCGACTTTTCTAGAGGCTCAATCAATTATCACACTAGAATCACCAGCCACCTGAAGAGTTAAAAAGCCTTTAATAGAGGCAAACACTAGCAAGCCCGAAAAAGTCAAAATCCATAATTTATTATATAAAATTATAAATGATAAAAATATATTATTATTTTAAAAATATACAATTTGAAAACATAAATTATTGGTTTTAGTTTTTATTATTTATTACCTCCCATTTTTTGAAAAACTTTTTTTTTTTTAACTTTGGATATATTAAATACTAATAAAAAATCATTAAGATGTAAATCTTTTTATAGTTAAAAGATTTTTAAGTTAAGAGGGATTTATGTCCATGCTCATCTATCTATATATCCTTGGTACATATATTTTATTTGGTTTATGTTTGTGCACCTCTATAAACATTGACAATCAAATTGTTATTGAGAGGAGTCAATTATCTCACAAACAAGGGAGTCTCATACACCAATTTGATGCCTAACTAGACCATGAGACATCTCTTACTTGTTGAAGCCAATCTATCAAAATCTCTTTAATTTTTTAAAGTGTTTTTCCTTTTTTGTTACCACATGTATTGTTGAATGATAAGGCCATCAAAACAATTTGTTATTAACATACCAACAAATGCATTTTAAAAATACAAATAAACTATTTTGATAAAAAACCTACAATCAATATATGAGATACAGAACCATATTATCAAGAATTTACAATTTTTTGTAAAATACGTTACTCTTAACCAACATCTTCTTCTTTTTGAATGTGAAGATTTTATGATTAATTCTATTGTATAAAACACAAATAGGTTATATATAGAGAGAAAAACAATCATTAATTCAATTCAAATGCATATCATCTTGAAAATATTTATAAATATTTTTCTTTATAATGTAATAATAGTTTTTTATACATGCATGAATATAGTGATTTTAAATATATTTTATTTATTTATTATAAATATATGTAAGTTTGAAATTTTAATCTTTAAATTATATCTGAAATAATAATAAAAAATAATTTAATATTAATGTTTTGAATTAAATATATAAAAAGAGAATTAAAATTTAAAATCAATTTTTTAATACATTCACAACCAATATAAAATATAAAATAAGAATAAAATATAAAATAATTAATATGTTAATATGAACCACTCTACTTTTTCATAAGCTTGAATTACTTTAATTATTCATAGATGTGATAGATGTGGAGCATAAACCCAGGGGAGGCAGGTGCGGGAGGTATCATCTTCAATCCAGGAGGAAAAATTGTTAATACCTTTGTTTGGGGTTTGGGAGTCAAATCTAACAATGAAGCTGAATGGCTGGCACTTCTTCTCGAGCTAGAATTAGTCTCAAGACTAAGCATCTCAAAGTTGATGATCTTTGGAGACTCTAAACAAGTTATCCAAAAGATGAAATTAGGATACGAACAAGGAGATTCAAGATGTAAAAGGATATATAATAGAATCAAACTCCTTCCAACTCCTATTGAGACCCTCTTTTTCCATGTTTTACGAGAGAACAATAGGAATTATGATGACCTAGCAAACCAAGGGGCAAGGTTGGTGTGAGTATTGGTGTTGTATGCTAATGGTGATAAGGTGTTTAAGCATGTCCCTGAATCTTAATTATGAGTCTTTAGTCCTCATCAACCCCCCTCCAAGGTTGGCGCATATGAATATGGTTTGGAACTTAGGCTCTCCATGAAATGGGACGCATGGGAGCATGCATGGAAGGCCCTCCACTGCTCTTCTCGAGGGTTCAGGCATTAAAGGGGTTTTAATGTTGAGAGTCCTCAGTATTCCCAACAACAGAGCCTGCACACGTGATAAGATTGAAACGATAGAAATGCAGAGGGTGGGAGCTTCAAGTCCCATCCTTATTCCATCGGTGGGGGTCATTGCAGGGAGAATTCTGGAAGGAGGTCTAGAGAAGGCTCGGGATGACAGTTCTTTATGCGAGCTATTTGAAGGTAGGCTTAGGCTCATGTGTTGTTTATCACATATGAGGGTATTTCTAAAGCCCAAATGGATCATTGAAATACATGGAAATAAGTCCTACAAACTCACAAAATTGTCCAAAATTCAATATCTCACACAACAATGCCCCTATCACAAACCGCTCTAAACTTGGGTCTCATATGAAACTCAAAGTTGAGAAGCTAGCTATTGGAGGTTGCATACCTACACTTCCAATATTTAATAAATGGACCATTTTTTAGCTCGAGAGTTGTCCTAATTTGTTATATGGACTTTGACATAGCTTTGCAACCTTGAAGGTGCATACTAGATTCAAGTTTAGATGGGTCAGTGGTAGTGTATATATTCAATGCATAATTGTACCAATACAAAAACCTTTATCACGGTTTATATGAATCTCTAGTGATGTCCATATTGAATGCACCATTACACAATAACACAAGAGTTGATGAGCTATGCTAGTGTCCATAATACATATTCAAGGAAGCCAATGCACCATTACTCACAAACACAAGAGTTGATTCTAATATTCAAAGTAACCAATGTAGCATTACACAAATATTTTCTATGCAATGGACCATTATACACAAAGTCGTGAAAGAAAGAATCGATAGATCACCCTGCCCCACCCAAGCTGTAGAAAGCACATCCCTTGTTTGTTTGAAGTCTTAATAAAATAAACACATAGCATAAACTTCATGCACAAAGATGGAATCCCAAAGTTAAATAAAGTACATGGAACATACTTTCAGTGTCGAAACTCTTATTGACTTTGTTCCACACCAAAGTAGTTGAATGCTACCAACAATGCCATCATTGCAAGGGAAGGCCATGACAACAATACCAACTAGAGCAATACTCTCTTGCTTGTTTTCCCCATTCCCTCCTTTAATCTGATATGTGCTACTAATTTATTGTAGATAGCTTGCTTTCTCTTTGAAAAAAAAATTAGAAAAAAAATTTGCAATGCTGACTCATTCCAAAAATAATCACACACAACACCACCAATGAAAACACAATAGTTTACAACAATGTACACGAATTCTCAATTTGGAAATATATTATTCAATAGTGGATTCCTCTATCTATTTTTGCAGCAATTCACATATGTTAAAAATACAAATAACAAAATGAATTCTTAATAGACGATTAGGCTACATCATCATGAAATTGTGTTACAAGCTTAGTCTCTTGAATGCACCAAATTACGGTGATCATTTTTGCATGAATACTACCCAGAGTCATTCAAATGGATGCATTGTTGCCTAGTAAGTCATATCTCTTAGACACTGAAAATAAACTAAATTGATCGATTCCTCCACTGTCAATGCTCGGTTGTTTGAACCACTCTGCTACCGTAGTTGTTTGATACACATTCCTCTCCCCATTCCACAAAATGCCTGCTTTGGGGGGGTGCCATGACCCTAGAACTTGTGTTTTTTCCAATGACAAGGGTATCAGGGATCAAAGAGGGTATAAATAATTTGCAAGTGGGCGAAACAGATATCGAAGTAGGAATAAGCAATCGACACACACACCCAAGCCACAAAGTTGAGCAAAATTAGGTAAATTTCACCCTTAACAAAAAATTCAAAAGAGGAATGAAATCCTTAGTGTTTTGAGTAAGTTGAGTCATTAGAGTGGAAGCTTTGAGTGATGAACTAATGCTATAAATTGAAAAATTTAGATTCACATAGCGGGGGTCCCAACTAAGGCTTGAAGTTAAGCCTAAAACTAGCATGAACTTCTATTTTATCAGTTTGATAGACCATATATAATTTTTAAAGTTTATTCAGTGCAGAGCAAAAGGTTAGTAGGGTGCGAGTTAGGGTTTTTTAGTGGTAGGGTTTGATGTGGTCTTCTATCACTCTTCTAATTTTTTGGTTTTCTTTTAAAAAAGACAACCATGCTTTCAAAAAGAAATAAATGAAAAATATTTATATTAGAATAAATATTTTGTAATTAAATGTTTTGAATTCATGTATAAAGTTTTTCTTTATATTTTTCCAATTAATTTTTTATATGGCTTATTTTAATTGAAATTTATTGAATTAAATTATAATTAACTTGTATTGAAATGTAAATAATTATATTACAAAAAAATTCCATAAATTTTTTTAAAAATTGATAATACAACTTATAAAATTATGTATATTTCAAAATTAAAATGAAGAATATTTCTGTATTTTTTAAATTAAATGGATATGGAGTCTAAAATATATTAAATAGATATTAAATTATACTAACAATTGATAAAATAAATAAGCAAATGTAAACTCCGCTCAAAAGAATGCCTAAAACATTAAATATCACAACTTAATTTTTATATCATAAGATCAATTTTATAATATGCTCATTCTCACCTAACAACAAATGACATACAACCAATAAATAAAGGAGAAAATGTCATTTTTACCCATAAATATATACATCTAAGAGTGAATGTATAATAAGGCCTAGTCTCACCTCACCTATCATCTTATCAACTCCATTAAAAAAACAAATTAATACAATTATGCTATTATAATGATAATTAACTTCTAAATTTTATGATTTTTAAAATTTTTAATATCTTATCAACTCCATTTAAAAAAACAAATTAATACAATCATAATGAACTTTTAAATTTTATGATTTTTAAAATTTTTTAAAATATATATCATAATTAATATAAAAATCACATTTTTTAAATTAATATTGAATAATAACTTTTTTTCTATAAATATGTTTAACTGAATTCTCTATGCTCTAGCCAAGTCAACTGTAGTTCATCCAGTAAATTAGAGTGTGTCATAAGTGTAGAAAAGTTAAATTGATCAGACAAAACCAACTAGGATCAAAATGGTGCTTAAAGTGGAATCTATATTGAAAATGATTTTGGTTGTAAGTTTATGGGAATTTGATGATAGAAGCATCTTTGAAAGCTTGGTTGGAGATTGGTTGGAAGCCTTTCTTGTGTTATTCACCCTTGTCTCACCAGTTGCTTAGAGGTTGGTTGTGCTAAAAAAATAAGAAGAAAACAAGATGCACATAAGGTTCTTTAATGTTCTTGGCTCTAAGGGCCTTCCAATCTAGTTTTAAAATCGTGTCATTATATTTTTGAACCTATGGTGATTCAACGGGTCCTTGCTATCCTCTAGAATTATGGTGCGAATTATATATGTTAGTAGGTGTAAACTCCATTGGAAGGAGATCTTTGACTTAACCTTGACAAAAGAATGGAAAATCTTTCAATTGAAATCAAATTGAATAATATTTTTTTAAGAAATTTAATTAATATAAAAACACATTTTGAAAATCAATATCTAATAATATTTTATATAAAAAGAGGTTTAATTAACATAAAACTCAGATTTTTATCAAATAATATTTTTTTTAAAACTAAATATATAATAAAATAATTCCAAAACTTAAATATCAAATTAAAAAATTCACATATTTAATTATCCAAATAAATAATAAACATTTAAAAAAAGTGTGAAAATAATTTGGTTAAAACTAAACAATAAGTCTCACGATAAAACCCACTAATCAAACCTAAATAATACAACGAGTATGATTTAATCTTAAAATGATTTTATACTTTCATATGAAAGACGCTTGCATTTGTATATAATATTAATTGATATATCTGAAATCCGCTCAAGGTGAGGTAGATCGTTTGCCTATGTGGGAAATTTTATTCAACATTTTGGCACATTGATGGAGTCTTTTCTTACTATTTTCTTCACGAGATGCTCATGAATATTCTGGCACTGCCGATGTATTAATCATTTAATGGGTCGATCTTCGGAGCTGGTTGAGCTATTTTCCAGGTTTTATTCAATAAAATGGCTGGAGATTCAAGGGGATTTATAAAAAATGGTACGTTACATTACTCCTATTATGATTTATTTTTGTTTGATGGCAATGTCTTCAAATCGGAGCACAGTTTTGAAAGACCTGGTGTCAAATTGTAGATAGTGAAGAACAAAAATGTTACCCTTGGTTGCGTTCATTTTCTTTTCCCATGATGAAGAAATTTGTAATTTTTTTTATAAGAATACATCCGCTCAACTGTAATTTTTTTGTAAAAAATACACTGCTCAACCAAATAGCTGAAATTGATGTTATTTGTTCAAACTCTATAAAGTTGGAAACAAAAATTTTCATATTGAAGAAAATAGCTTGAAATTTGAAAAGTTGTGTAGAATTGAAATTGAGTCTTTGTTTTTTTGTGAAATTTTGAAAAGCTTGAAACTAAATTTTATATTCCAAAACGAACATTGAACTGACTGTATTTGTTCTCATTTTAAAGAAAAATTGGAAAGTTCATAAAGAAAAGAGAAAATAATAGGCAGGAGTTTCTTGTTGGACATGATAGACTCGAAGTGCTTGGCAGTTCCGATCACATTACCATCATCGACCACACAAAGAGGCTGGTTCCTGTGAGGCCTGCTCTCGAACTTGGTCAGGGTTATATTCCTGAAAGCAAAGGCTGACAAGACCTTGAACAACACAGATGTACCCTTATCTTGAGCAAACACAATGCTGGTCTTGAAGGGCTTGTCGGTTCTTGGAATGTTTTTCATGATGTGAGCTAAAGCCCATTAACTTTCCAATCGTTATTATTTTGTTATCTTATATACGAAACTTATCATTTATAGGTTGAGTAAGAGGATTTGAGCCTTTTCTTTGGACAACGCTAACATCATCTCCTCACATCATGATATTAAGGCCAACCACAAACTGCATTGAGAAGGTTGAGATTTTGCATAAGGCACTGAATATAAAAATAGGGCTCTCAATCATAGTGCACCTTCGAGTCATTGAGAAAATAGGCCAAATGAGCGTTGTCCCATGACACCTTGTATATTTATGTCAAAAGGTACATAGAAACAATTTCATAGACCAACGAGTGAATTTTTCTGAATATAATAGCAGTCCTACCTAGAAGTGTAGATGGTTTATAGTTGCAAAAGCTCCTTGACTATTGTACCGAAGACAAAAAGATGGGTTTCCATCCTCAGCAGCCAAATGCAGAGCTAACAGTAAGCTATCATGGTCAATGCGTTGGGGCGAGCGGTGTAATACTCTTGGAACGAGAAGCACATGCCCATATTTGATTGGACTCACTTGCAATATAACAAAGATGATCAATGAACATCATCTGTTAACATTTAAAATACCTCAAAGTTCAAATAATGAATCTAAAAGTGCTGCCATCATTATTAATTTCTCTTACAAAGTTCAAACAATGAATCTAAAAGCGTTGCCATCATTATTAATTTCTTTTACATCGATGGCAATCACAATTGAACCGTGCAATAAGGGGGCTTTCCCAAATACTGAATTTTGTCTTCCTCACTTTCTTCAAAACGGAGGAGCACCTCTTCCTGGCCTACTTTGGTGAAGTAGAATTTACTGGGGTCAAAGTTTTGCTGCACCTTGTCCACTTGAAATTCAGTGGGACGTTTCTTAGATGGCGCCCTTCATCCAGCTGAGAAATGAAACCGTAATTACCATAACTATCAAAACATGTCCTTATAAATATCACCCTGCGCAAATTGAAACATAGTTCATAATTTTTTCTTCAATGTTTTAAATCTAAAATTCCATGACGAAAAATTTTGAGAAAAAAATATCTCTATATCATGATCATCAGTGTTTGGCAAGTCACCATAGTGCTCTCATGCATTTTTCTGATTAAACCCCATACTTTCTCTAACTTTCCATGCACACCCAATATAGAGATCATGGTATGGTACACAATGACTGTATGGATGTAGTCTAGTTGTGAATCTTCCCATTAAAAAACTCTAAATGCAGCCTTCCCATCGTACTGAAGTCTACAAAGAAGTTTCTGCACCATGAAGGAATGAAACCACAATCATCCAGTGCTGCCTTTGCTTCTTCAATAGGGAGGCTATGGAAATCCCTGGCAATGGATACCACCTTGTTAAAGCCGCTACCTTCATTACTGATTTCTCGATATTCATCATTCTCAGGAATATATTCATCTGATGAATACACATCTGGAAAACCTAAGTCGATGGCCAAGGCTCATCTCTTTGCGCATTTATTGATCAAAGGAAAACAAATATTTGTATCCTGAGTTAAATCATTATTAAACGGTTATGAACACCACTTATATCAAAATGTATGTACAATATCAATAAAAAAGAAACTATGAACCATGGAATACTAAGTGGTATAGAAACAATCACAATAATCAGTTATACAAATATAGTTACGAATTCCCCTGCTTAAAATACCATTCAGGGTGCACAATGTTTGTCATGGACTCTGGCTGCAAATGAAATATGGCATGTTACTACTGAGTATTGTATTCATATTCATAAATCAAATAACAAAAACATGAATTTACCAGAGCTGCATATTTATAAAGTGCATATAGTGAACAGAGGGACTATTCATGATTAAGCCTGTGTGAATATAAAATCCATTCATGTGGCTAAGAAAAATTCATGATTAATCCATTTATGATTAAGCCGATAAAAATTTTGTGTGAATATAAAATCCAATAGAAAGCCAATCCCAGTAGTTATCAGAAAAAAACCCATAAGATTTCAATTGATCTTAATAATAAGAACAATTATTAAAAAATTGTATTTATAAAGTAATGAAACATGAATTAAACAAGGGCCACCAAGTGGCAATGTACTTTGACAAAAAGGCGTTTTGAAATTAAGTTATAGTTTTGAAGATGCTTAGAACATCACAGAGAGAGATGATCTCTACTTTGATCATTAGAATATTGATATACAAGAAAGCAACAACAACATAGGATATTAATTCACAAGAGTATCATTGCCTTAGCAAGTGGGCATGTTCCTGCAATTAAATTCATATATATATGTGTCTTTATTAAATGTATGTGCTTATATGCAGTTTACATATAGTTTACATAGTTGAAAAAAAACATTTACCCAAAATAATTTAAATAGATACAAAAATTATTTGAATAAAATTACAATCTTATTAAAAAATCCCCCAAAAATTACATTTATCCCTAGATACTACCACAAAATTCACAATCTCTTACACAATTGAGATAACAAAAAAAATGTAAAGATTGTAATTATGTGTGAGAGATTTCCCTAAAAATATACAAAATTAACAAAGAGTTGGATGCTGCTAGAATGGGTGACCATTTAAGAATGAGTAAGGATCTACAAAATCCATCTCAATTTGGTTTTAATGTCAAGAATCCATCTCAATTTGGTTTTAATATCAAGAATATCTTGAACATTTGTGGTCGTACAACGACTTCAGGCTTCTATTGCTTAGAAGGATGGACAATTTATTGCAAATCCAACTTAGAAGTTTTCATTCAAGATTTGCTCTGAAATATCTAACTAAAAAGAAATTCTACAGAAAATAGGCTACAAAGATTAATATACAAAAACTATTTGGCTACCAAAGTACAAGGATATGTTTGATCATAATGTGGAACAATGAAATGCAGTTGTACCTTCTCTTTGATTTGGCATATACTTAACAATTTGATATTTCTGCAAATAAAAACATGTTCAAATTATTCCAGAAAAGGACCAACAGATCAAATAAATTCCAAGAAATGCAAATTTTTTTTCCAAGAAATGCAAAAAAAAAGGATGAAATCAATGTCTCAATACCAAACCTGCAAGTGGTTTTTCACATGATATATTGTCAATCCCTTGACATCCATAAGCTTTAAAATACCTTTTGGAGTTGCTTCGAGATGTCAATGAGGATTTCAAAAGCAGGTAAATTACAAACTAAGTTACAAAAAAAACCTTTTAAAATACAACTGTTTACTCCTTTGGAGTGGACTTTGAATGCCAAGAACAATTTCATAAGCAGGTTAGCTATCAATTAGATTCTATGAAAATATAATCATAGAGGCATGAAAAGAGAGAAGTCGTGCACTTGAGAATGGTGTAGATAATAAAGTATGTAAATACAAATGAGGGAACAGGGGAATGAAATATACACATTTCACAAAATTTCAAGGATCTACTGTTTTAAAAGGAATTTAAAGCATATTTTCAAAGGTGTACATATAATATCAAAGATATACAAATTACTTATGAGGGTGTGTATACGAGGTATTTTAGAGGAGGAAAAACCTTAAATGCCCACAAGGGAACAAACTCAAAATTGCAATGCCCCGTATTATTCATGAAATCGAACCATATAATCATGTGGCCAAGCACAAGAATAATGGAACCAGAGTTGGTTAAAACTTCAACAAGGGGAGCTATGGAGAACATGGCAGCAAACATCAAATGTTCCACAAATGGATGTACCATAACTGAACACAAAACAAAGCTCATTTTCAGAACCAAAATGTTAAAATAACACAAGAGCTTCAATGCAACATAATTAATATAATTGGCTTCTTACGTGTAATTGGTTCTGTTAAAAAAGAAGAGTGGTGATGTGAATGGTATATAGGAGTGAATGGTACATCCTATATAGATAATGATGTTGCAGAGCTCTATATGCCTATTAATATACGAATTTGGCTGGCCGCATATGAGCCAAAATCATTAGAGAGATTTTGAGTTCAAAAAATGTCCTCCTAAGAGATGTACTAAAAAAGTATAAGATATATTAAAATATTATGAGTTAGGGGTTTTATGGGGTAAATATATATGACAAGTCACATGTTACACTATTTTTCTACGCACAATATAAATAACCATGGTTGGGTTACTTTTCAAAATTCACTATGAATAAAATTAATAAAATAACTCTACATTGATGTGACTAAGATTCATTGTAAATTCTCAAAAATTTATTGTCATTTAACATTTATTTGTCTTGAACTTGCAAATGAAATTAAATAATAAAAAACATTTTTTTAAAACTATTTTTTTAATTTATGTTGACTTTTTATATTTAGTATTTTTCTCATCAATTTATATAATGTGATATATTTTTTTATAAAAAAATGTGAAAGGACCTTCTTTCTGAATTATGAGTACTATACTTGAAAATAACAATAATATTATTTTATGAAAAAGTGTGAAAGGAAAAAAAAAAAATGTGAAAATATATTCATTATGAGTACTTTACTTGAAAATGACAATAATATTATTTTATGAAAAAATGTTAAAGGACTTTCATTTTGAGTACTTTACTTTATGACTTAAAAATACTTATACCACTACCTTGGTTAACTATGAGTTTTTATTCACCATAGAAAATTTGACAAATAAGTATTCTTAACTCATGCAATGTCACCTCAACCATGGGGGATGATCTCATCTACTAGAATGTGATTGGTTGATTTTTATAGTACATTTTCTTTGTTTTGAGGCCCATTTTTTACATCAAAATTTCTCTAATGTACAACTATATGGCCTTTTGAATTCCACAAAAGGAGATTGGAAACTCCTGGAAGGAAGGCATGAACTGAGATAAACAAGAAGGCATACTAGAGAATATAGTTGAGCCTAATAGAAATAGTGTCCAATTAATGATGTTAAATGTATCTATTAATTACAAAAAAGTAGAGATAAATAAAGCTCGTATTATGTCTACACTACCACTAAACATACTAGGTTCCTTCTCAATCAACCTGCTCAAACTGTATACTTTTGGATTGAATCTGGCACTTGTTCCTTGCATTCTGATACTGGGAAATATTGATCCATAACTAGTTATGAAGGTATAAAAAACCCACAAAGACGAGAATACCCAGGCTGAAGTTATCTGCCTCTTGTCCTCCTAGCAAATTGGTATGAATAGGCTTGATCACCAACGGTTCCAGGAGGAGGTACTTTAAAAGTTCATGCCAAACAAAACAATCGATTCAACATTAGTAGTATGTTAAGGACTTAACATCGATATAAAAATATGGGTTCAATCCAAACACTTACCTTGTATTTGCCAAGTTTTTTCCATGCCCATTGTATAACTGACCATTGCCCTAGGATCGCTCAGCCCTGCCTGTAATTTTTTAATTTATCGACAATAAAGCGAGTAGGGCTACGCACAGTGCAGCAGATGCTAACCCTAGAGGCAGCGAGCATCTTGCATCATGCCATAACAGAAGCTTGTGGCCGCGGGCACGGCCAAACGATTCCTCTACATGTTGTTGCGACGTTTTTGGCAGCCCGTGTTAGCCATCTGCGCTAGGCTTGCTAGGCTGTGACTTCAAAGTTTAGGGGTTGGTGCTGAATCCACCGGCAATAGAAATGATGAGATTAGAAGACTCATAGAAATCCTTCTAAAGGTGAAGAAAAAGAATTTTGTTCTTGTAGGGGAGAAAGAGCCCGAAGCTGTAATCAAACTTGTGCAGAAAATAGAAAAAGGTGAAACCCCGGTGTAGATTCAGATCCTTCCTATTGAAACAGAGATATCCACTTTCTGTTCTGGAAACAAAGATAAAGACCCCATTTCTATGAAGTTCAGAGAATTGGACCAAATGGTGGAAGGGCGTTTGAATAAGGGTATAATTCTTAACGTGGGTGATTTAAAGTGGCTTGTAGAGCAACCCAAGACAGGATGAGCATCCATAGGGTTGTGGGTCTCATCTTTCGTGCAACAAGTTGTTATGAAATAGAGGTAGAGGATACTCGTGAGGGTGACTGCTAAGTCTCAGCTGGCAAGAAAATAGTAAAATTAACCTGCGAAAATATTACATCCCATCTTTGGAATCTGCACTCTCTGTCTCCTCCCTGGAACAATCAGATCCCCTGGTGATGCGCGCGAAGGACTCTCATAAGAAAAAGGTTTTCTCCATCTTCGAAACGATTACCTTCTGATCGTTACCGGATGAATGAGGTTCGAAACCTATTCTGGATAGCCTCGGTCACATCAACTTCTGGCTGGATAGCTTTCTTCCTACTTCGACTGGAACTTGTTAATTCTCATGCTGTTGAGGGCTCTCCCTGCTATAGAGGGTAGAACTTGAACTTGGGCTAGAATTCCTTGATGCATATGTTGTTGAGGGCAATAACTATTTTTCTTGTAGGCCTAGAACTTGAACCTGCCTGGTTGGTTCCAACCACTAGAAAACAACAGTTAGGATGGCTTGCTACTCCTCCTATCATGTTAGAACGAGATCTAAAAATGGCAATGGAAAAACAAATATGAGCTTCTAAACAAAACCTTCGACGCCCTGAATACTGTTGAGCCTTAGGGTTTGGTATCGGCCTTAGGGTTTGGTATCAACCTTCGGAAGAACAGTGAAATGAATGGTAAATTCCAGTATATGCAACATCGATCCATAGGTACACACAACCGCACAGGCCACCGCGCACACAAGAACGAAAACTTCTTCAACAAGCAACGATCCGACGTTGGCTTATCAAAATCAAAGGATAAAAACAAAACCGCGACGATACACGTGGCAAGATTCCATTCGTCCTATAGACGAAGAATCTTGCTACAGTGCCCAAGGATTGTGTTTCGCAGAAAGAATGCCTTCGACGTAAAAATGTATAAGAAAATTACCTTTTTTCCAAAGGAAAAAAAAATCATTAGCATATCAAATAGTGAATATAAAAATTTATTTTAAAAAAAAATTGGAAAATTTAAAAATAGTATTTATATAGAATTTACTTTACTTTTAAGGATAATGGAAAGATAAACTTTATTTTTATGGATAAAATATTATTAAAATAAATTTGAAAATTTGTAAAATATTATGAGATGAAAATTTTGAAATAAAGAAAGATAATATGTTTACAAAATATTGAAACAAAAATGAAAATATGGCTTTATAATATTGAAAAATAGTAATAAGTTTATAAAGTTGTTTATTAAGATAGATTGTCAATTTTTGCTAGTTCACTAGGTTAAGGTGTGAGTTTCATCTTCAAGTTTATTTTAGGAGTAATTTAGTTGGGAGGCAACAGCAGAATATCTAGTCCAGTTGACGTTGGAAAATTATTTTGTATTATATGGGGTTGGTTGTTAGCCACTTAGATATTAGTAGGTTAGTGGTGTCAATCATAGATAATTATATTCTATTATGTTTGACTATAATCAATCATAATCAATCATATTAGTTAGGGAGACAATAAATTAATGATTAAGTATATGATTGCAACATTTTTTCTTATTTTTTTATTTAATTTTTAATTTTTATAATTGACAATTCAATATAAATCCAAAAAAAACTTCATTTGTATTAGTAAATCATAAATCTAAAACATATATTTATATTTTTAAAAATTCTAATATTTACTCAAATCATTTCATTTATATTAACCAATCATAAAAAAATATATTTATATTTTAATTTTTTTGAATATTTATTTGAATATTTATAATTTTTAAAAAAACTTAAAAATATTTTATCATAATATATATATATATATACTAAAATTTAAAAAATATAAAAATATATTGATGAATAATACGTTACCGTATAGTATTTAGAATATGTTAGTAATATTGTTAGCTGGTTATGTAACTGAAATGTATAGTATTTAGAATATGTTAGTTGGTCATGTAACTTAAATGTATGATGGTATTTAGAATATGTTAGTAATATTGTTAGGTGGTAAGGTGACTTCAAGGTTATAATATTCAGAATATGCTAGTAATATAGTTAGATGGTAAGGTGGCTTAAAGGTTATAATATTGAGAATATGCTAGTAATATTGTTAGGTGGTAAGATGACTTAAATGTTATAATATTCAGAATATGCTAGTAATATCGTTAGATAGTTTTTTTTCACAGAAAAATATAACTTACTATTAATATACGAAATAGTAAATAGTGCCAACTGTCAGAAAAAATATACATCACATCGCTGTCCTGTAAAGCATATGTGTCATGTCTAAAAATAATGGCCACAATGCCATCAACATCAACCGTGGAAATCATAAAGGAGCCATATGTTCACACATAAATAACATGAACCCCTCCCGGAGGAGAAACAGGTTCATCAAACACAATAAACCATCTGTGAGTCCCATCATATAATAAAGTTCACCATAAAAAACATCAGTCCTGACTGTCAAGTATCCAAAAAAAGTCCAGCTGTGTCAAGCCAACACAGACAATAATGTTGCAAATAGAGGATGTATACAAAATGTCCAACAAGAGGTTGGCAACAGCCTCTAAGAGATATCTGCACATAGAACTAACAGCATATGTAAGAAAATCTGCTCGCTAAAGATGTCCACAATGCAGCATATAAAACAAAAAAGTAGTAGAGCAAATAAATCAAAACCAAAGCAGAGGAAGGGAGCCCTGTGAAAACAACGTGTCCGCCCGCCATTCCTGCCACATGATGATCCCAGGTTCAGAGCAAAGGGCCCTTTTAGATAGCATGTCCGCCTCCAAGTTCACATCTCGGTATACATGGGCGAAATGTATATGTTGAAAGTCTTTAATTAACAGCAGGGCCGCATTCATCCAGTGCTGTAGCAACATATTATGTAGAGTAGTTTTGCCACTCGCCCAGGAGATGATAGAAAGTGAGTCGCCAAAAACCACAAGGTTGGAGATATCTCGCAATTTTGCCCAAAAAAGTAATAACCAAAGAGCACATAGCTCGCTCCTGGTATTAGAACCACCGCCCAGATTAAGCCAAAGATGGATGGAGATAGCATTTGTAAGGTGTATAACGGCTCCAACACCGCCCCCCCCAGGATTGTAAACAACAGCTCCGTCAAAGAAACCACAAGGGAAGGTCAGCACCGGGGGGGCCAAACGATGATTTCTATCCAGTTTGTCTCTGTCCCCGGCCAAACCGCGGATAGTGAGATATTCATGATGAGCAGCAAGAGTTTTGAAGCCTATCCCCGCCAGGAAAGGGACCCGATTCTCAAATATGTGCATATTTCGAGTCTTCCAAACCTCCCAGATCATAAAATATGGGAGTTCTCTAACCCCAAGATCAAGTTGAGACCAAGCTACAAGGCAATCATTAAGGGAGCTGAAGTTCCAAGGAAAAAATATACCTGCTTTGCTCGCAATAAAGGACCAAAGATTTTTGATGAATGGACAGGAGGTGAAGAGGTGATCAACCGACTCCCCCTCAGAGCAGCATAAGGTACACCATCTCGGGCCACAAAAGCCGCGACGGTAAAGATTGTCCCATGTTAGTATCCGGTTATGCAGGGCTAGCCATATGAAGCATTTTATCTTGAGCGGCAAAACAAGTTTCCAGAGTGTTTTATCCCACCATCGAACCATAACCTGTGTCTCAGCGAATAGTGCATCATATGCCATTACCGCAGTGACCCGCCCATCAGCCACGTCCCATGACCACACAATCCGGTCAGCGTCATCAGAGAGTCGCATGTTAGAATGATACAGAGGCCTGATATAATCCTCCCATTCCTGCCTCAAAGAACCCGTAAGACCCATCTGAGCTGCCGTGATCCACCGGGGACGGTCATCCCCACACCAACCAGCAACATGTGCTAAGGAGAAATAACCATTTGCATAGAGATATGATCTTAGTTCCACCGATAGTGTGTATCGCGGTGGTCCACCAATGAAAGGATCAAGGCCCAGCCTAATGTCCCGTCCATTGCCAGGCAACCATGCAATCCATTGCGCAATGATCCTGTATGCACCCAGCAGACCGTTCCATATGTTTGAGACACCCATAGTTACTGGGCGATTTAAACAGAACCATCTAGAAACCGGAATGTTGCGCAGGTATTTGGCTCGAATGATCTCGCCCCAGATCGATAGGTCAAAAAGTGCACGCCAAAGGCTTTTAGCATGAAGGGCCGTAACAAACATTTCTATATCCTTTATGTTCCAACCACCCATATGCCATGGCCGAGCCAAAATCTGCCATTTAATTAGATGAAATTTCTCCAGGTTTCCACCACCTGTCCAGAGAAAACTAAAAATCTTCCTTCTAATAAGTTTCAGAATGGTTCGAGGAATCTTGCAAAGAGAGAACCAATATACACCTAAATTCTGCAGAACGGCTTTTACCAGAGTAAGCCTGCCACCCAAAGAAAGATGCCGATAGCTCCAGTGTCCTAGTCTCAATTCAAATCTTCTAATAAGCCAGGACCAATCATTTATCAAGTAATTTGAAGGTTTGATGAAAAAACCCAGATATTTAGTACCAGCATCAATTTCATTAAAATTTAGAGGCAAGAAGTTGCTGATTGACTGCTGGACTTCCTCAGGCAAAGAGTGTTTCAAGAAGAAAGATTTCATATAACTGATTACCATGCCAGAAACCCTGCAGAAAAGGTCAAGAATCTGTTTATATGTCATCCATTCTGCAAGAATTCCTATACCAAAAAGCATAACATCATCCACGAATAAAGAGTGAGAAACTGATATATCTCGTGTTGCTTTAATGCCAACAATCCTTCCTTCTTGGCGGGCTTTATGGATGGACAGACTTAACCCCTCAATGACCAGAAGAAACAGTAAAGGAGAAAGTGGACATCCCTGCCGAAGGCCTCGAGTTGCCTTGAAGAAATCAGTAGGAAGACCATTGATAAGGATTGCGTAATTGACAGAGCTAATACAAGCCATAATCCATTTCATAACCGTCCATGGCAGGCCAATCTGGATAAGTATTAATCTCAGGAAGTTCCAATCAACCTTATCATAAGCTTTCACCAGGTCCAATTGTAGGATAAGAGCATCAATCCTTTTCTGTTTAATAGTATGAAAGATTTCCTGTGTCACCCCCACGGCATCATGGATCTGTCTCCCGCTAAGGAAACCATACTGTTCCTTGGAGATGTGCCGAGATAGCACCGGTTTGATTCTTTCAGCAATAATTTTAGCAATTATCTTATAGACCAGGTTGCATAACGCAATTGGTCTAAAGTCATCATAGCTGTTCGGATGTGAAGTCTTAGGTATGAGAGCCAAATATGTAGAGTTTATTGCCCCAGAGACAAAACCAAGTTTTCGAGATTCCTCCACAACCAACCGTATTTCTTCCCCCATGATATCAAAATTGTGAATGAAAATCTCAACAGTCCATCCATCCGGACCCGGGGATTTGTCTTTTGCAATCCCCCGCAGAGTTTTTTCCACTTCATCCAGAGTGACTTCCATGAATATACTGTCACCTTCCGCCTCATTGAACGACGTGGATATTCCTTTATAAGTTTGAATTGTTCAGCCAGAGTAGTGTTTTTTGGGTCACGATAATATTCCTGAAAATGATAAACAGCCTCATTCATCAAGTTCTCCTCCCCCCGAATCCGCCTACCCGAATGGTCATTTAAGTCCCAGATTGAGTTTTGTATCCATCGGGAGTCAGTGAACTGATGAAAAAATTTTGTATTCATGTCTCCAGATTTTAGCCAGGTTGCTCTGCTCTTCAAGCGCCAGGATTCTTCTTGCATCAGAAGAATTTTCATTTTCTGACTCTCCAGCGTTGATAGTTTTTTAAGCTCCCCCATAGTTAGCTCATAATCAACACCTCTATTCATCAGGTATTCCACCTCAGATTCAATCTCTGATAATTCCTTTCTCATTGAGGCTTTTTTGCTCTTTTCCCACTTTATTGTGAAGTTTCTTAATACCTTGAGTTTCACCGCCAACTTATCCATAGCCGATCTCTCCACTGATACATCTGTCTGCAACCACACATTCCTCACCCCCGAACAGAAATCCAGCTCAGGAAGCCACGTGGAGTTGAATTTGAAAGGGTATGTTTTGAAACAGGGTTCATCATCAAATTGCAGTATAATGGGGAGATGATCGCTGATTTTTATTTGATGCATCCAGGATCTATAGTTCTGAAAACATGCAAGCAAAGAATCCGATACTAGGAATCGGTCGATGCGTTTCTGAATCTGTTGATCCCCCATTCTGCCATTAGTCCATGTTGGTGCCAGCGGCTGAGGAGCCACATCGACCAATGAAAATTCCTTGAAAAGATTAAGGAAATATGGTCCCAGAGGGTCTCTCCTTGCCAGACCCCCCCAAATCTCCCCATCAGCCCAGGTAAAATTTAAGTCACCAGCTATTATCAAATTTTCCAGGTTTAGTAAATTTTCTGTTCCAGCCATGTTCCAGAAAGATTCACGATCACAGTATGGGCCATAACAATTAACAATGTTTATATTTTTCTCCGATCCCCTAATGTTCCCAGATAGCAGAATGCCTAGTGTGACATGTGAAGGAACTAGTTTCAAAACAAGGGGATTCCAAGCCGCTAGAAGACCCCCCGAGAGTTCGGCAGCATCCACAGAGCAACACATCCATCCCGGCTTGATTTTATTAAGGAATATACGTGCTTTTTCACCCCTAACCATCGTTTCCTGAAGAAGAACCAAATCAGGTTTGACAATTTCTAACAAACGTTTGAAGGCCAGTTGTTTGGGCAGGCCTCCCACCCCTCTGATATTCAGGGAGAGGAAAATCATTTTCTAACCCTCGCAAGGGCTTTCATTCCTCTAAGAGCCCTGGAGTCAGATCGATTGGGGGATTGCATCATGCTCAGGTCATCCTCAGTTCCCCCCAGAATGACCTTTTTGTTTTTCCTGGCACTTCTAGTTTTCAGTGGTGAAAAATCCTGGGCGAGGCCTCCCCTACGCGCACCCTTTTGTGTGACAATGTCACCTGAAGTTTCCTGTAAGGTTGCAGTATCAGTTTTACCCACCCCCCCATCCGGGTCAGGAGCCTTTAATTCTGAGGATCCCGGCATACCATCAGCCGATGGCTCATTTTGTTCCACCACCCGATTCCGGAAATAAGTAGGAATGGCCGATTTCTTAACCATATCAGAGTATGATGGAATGGGAGGCTATTTCCCACTCGTCCCCATAGGCACCTTCACCGTCAACGTTCCACCTGTCACCGAACCCCCAATCTCCATGTTACCCGGGATCGTAACAGCACATTTCTCCGTTTCCCCACTAATTTTCTCATCATCCCGGGTAGGGACGGATGTCTCAGAGTCGTCGGGAACATTTATCCCCGGGGTTTCAGAATTAGTAGTGAAAGCAGGAGCCAGATTGTTTGTTACATTATTCTCAGGGCATAAGTTGTTCATCTTGATTAAAAGTTCAGTCTCCGACTCCGGGTCATCGTTTTCAGAATTTACATTTGTTGTCTGTCCCGTCCCAGATGAGTTGGAGTCTATGCTACGGTTGTGACTCATATAGTTGCCGTTGTTTCCATTATTCAACTCTAACGAATTAATAAAGGATATATCCAACTCATTTAAAGAATGGAAAAACATAGGGTCCTGTAGTTCCAACTTACGGATTATCGACGATTCTGGAGCCAGTGGATTGAGCACCCGGTTGGAGAAGCCGTCAAGAGCACCCGCTCCATCCAGTTCAATATCGCTGCTGTCGTCAGATGACCACATAGGCCCCCCATCCATGTTTCGACCAGATGACGCCGGAGCCGTGCATTGCCTCCACAAGTGACCCACCGCTTTACAGTTTGAGCAGCGAAAAGGAATACCCCAGTAGTCAACAATCTGTGATAGCTGACGACCCCGCCAATCTATGTGTAATACATCTATGAGGCCAATAGAAATATCTACTTCAACCAGCAGTCGCCCCATCCTTCTGTCAAAACCCCTGAGGTGACTTTCCTCCACATGCAAGAATCTCCCAAGTCGGTTGCCAATGGCCTCAAAGGCCCCTCGATTCCACAATGCCAGTGGAAGGCCGGGCAGAAGAACCCAAAGATGTCTCAACCGCACCGTAGCCGTGGCGGGATTAAAATCCGTCTGCCATTTTTGAAGCATCAAACTTCCGGATCCATACAGCCACAAACCCCCCAAGATGCGAGTGCTATGTGCCTCCTCCCGGAATTTGAAACCATACCACCCGCATGCCATTGCAAAAACCTGTGGTGTGTAGTCAAGAATGGGGCTCCACAGCTCCTCAACCCACTTAACAACATTCCGCCGATTCATGGCATGATAGGAAAATTTCCCAACGAGCACTGTCATATTGTAATCGACAATCTCCTCCAGGCCAATGTCTCGGCCGACCGTCAACCAGGCTTCCCCAGGCCTACTGAAGTATTTGCCCAGCCTCATACCATTTGCTCGGGACGACGACCCTAGCTTTCCACTCCCGCCACGACCCGGACGAAAACTTGTGTTGCCGCCAGGTGGTTCGGTACCCGGAAACTCTCCAAGTGTCTTTCCAATATCCAGGTGTTTGTTACTAGCCATTCCATGTGTCGCCACCTGTCGGCCGGTAGGGTTTGCCGCTTGCAACTCCCCCAGCTGGCTTTTAAAAAATGTATCCGGCTGGAACAGTCCAGCCTCCTCGAGCTGGGAGTCCGACAGATTCATGTCACAATCTGTATATGGGCATGATGCCATCCCGTTAACTTCCTTTTTGGCAGCAAAGCGGTCACAACTCCCCGAAACCCGGTCCAAAAACGAACCCTTAACGACGAATACTCCGGAAATTCCTGACAAGGGTTTGCAATGATAAAATGGAACCACAGACAGTCAAAGGCATAGAATAATAGCCACTAGATTCGGAGGATCACACCCTTTTACGCTGCTGACAAGTTTTCAAGGCGGACCGGAAAGCCCCAAATAACGTCACCACCCAGCACAAGAATGTGGCTCCCCACAGCACGCCGGCGAATATTTCCAAATATCAGCAACTATGAGACGGCCCAAAACGAATCTTGTGAACATCCACTGCATATAATAGATTACGCACCGGAGCACAACCGCCAAGAACCATTTTGTTGTTCCTTTCGACGCGGCACATAAATCTACGGCTATTGTTCAGTGATGACCTTCGTCTATCTCAGGATTCCGTTAGCCGATGAGTGCTTCAACTGTTCAAACCCAGACCTGCAATTTCTGCCAGCATCGCCATGAAACCCTAACCCTAACCGTCATCCATTCTTTCATCGGGTACCTTGATATACGCCTTTATCGTTAGATAGTTATGTGACTTAAGGTTAATATGGTGATATGTGTGACATTTATATATAGATAATGGGTAATTATTAAAATATATTTAATTATTAATTTTCAAGATTTTTATGAGTATGGGTATGTTTATATGAAGACGATAGTCTCAAAAGCAACAATGGGGATCTTTTTAGGATGCGCTTTCAATGTAGTTTTGGGTGTGCATATTAAATAACACATTCGTTATTTTTTAATAGGCTTGGCAACCTCACTTATGCCACATTTCTAATAAAAGAACAAACGGATTATGAAAATCTCTGATGTGTGTGAATTTTTAAAATGTTCACATTGAGGTGTATTTGATAATTCATAGTATTTAATATAAATTAATATTTATATTAAACAAAATTAAAGATAATATATGTAAATATAATTTAAAATATATTGGTTTTAATTTTTTTTTTTATGAATTAAAATGGATTTTTTATTTTTTATTTTTAAATCAAACAAAAAATTATGAAATTACAGAAAAATAATAATGGATAATATCACATTTTTTGAATATTAATAAGAAGAGATAATATAAGTTATTCTAGTATTATAATATGTTGCAGATTGGTTAGGAGGTAACATGATGTATTTAAAGGTTGTTTTATGTTTTATATATATAGTTAACATTAGTTAGTTATGTGTGTGTGAGATGAAGATTAACATGATCTATCGTATCTTAAGAAAAGAGAGAGAAATTATTTGGATTGATGTAAACATGTTTTCTTATCATCAAAAAGCTTAGAAAGAAGCATTCATAGGTCACCATAATTTTGACATGTTAGAAGATCATGAAGGTTATAATTGTAGCAAAGATTAGGAAACTGCGATCGAATGTGGATGTATGCAGGGAACTCTAAAAGAAAATGACATTCATCCCCGAAAATGGTCATAGACTCACAGTGTTGGCAAATCCTTTCCACCCATGGTGTTTTAGGAATTGCCTAGTGCCCTTTTTTGCTATGAAGCTCATGGGAGTTTGTTCTTATCTTGGCTATATTAAATTTCTTCTTTGAACTGGTTAAGACATAGAGATACTTTTGATCTTCCAGATTAGGGTTAATGACCTCATTGTAATATCTTCATTTTATTTTGGGGTGGCAGGTGCGGGTGGGATTCTTTTTGATCCCGGAGGAAATAAAATTGCAGCCTTCTCATGGCGATTAGGTAGCAAGACAAATAACGAGGCTGAATGGTTAGCCCTCGTATTCTCATTAAATCTGGCCTCCTCCTTCAGCATTGACAATCTCAGAATATACGGGGATTCTAGACATGGTATTCAAATAATGAGAAGGGGTGCAGCTCCTCATGGCTCGAAAGCTCATAGATACATGCAAAGAATTAAAACCAATGTTCATTTCTCCAAGGCCTCTTTTTTCCACATCTGTCGAGAGAACAACAAGCTAGCAGATTCAGCGGCCAATAAAGGAACTATGTTAGACATTGGGCACGTAGAGGGCCTCAATGGTGCCATGGGGTTTCACTTCATCCCTTAAGCAAAATGTCAAAGGTTAATATTGTCATGGATAAGGGTAAGGAGGGGTCCTTAGGTCCCAAGAGGGTCCCCCTCTTCCCTTCTAAAATCGTTGGTGATGTGCCTCGCCCCTTCCCCGTCGCTTCTGCCACACGCCACCCTCACTCACGCTCTTGGCACATGCCTCCCAGCTGTGCTGTCAGCTCCCACGAGCCGTTATTTACTCCCCTACCTGCTCCTTTCCCGTCTTTCTTCGCAATGGATCGCCCTCCTCTTTCCAGTGCATTTCTCCCTCTGCGATTTGGATTCATCCCCTTCCCGTCCCCGTCTGCTGTCACCGTTCAATTTTGGCACAATGCAAAGTATCATGGCGGCCATAGCCGCTCTGAACTGCACTATGGTAGACATCAAGTTATCGGTTCGCAGCACGTATAATGCAGTCTGTACTAGTGTGAAACAGAACAAGGAAATGGCTATGGATCTTAACCACACGGTCTCCCAGCTTTCTTGCCAGGACTCCAGGATTGACGACCTGGAGAAGAATTTGTTTGAGTTGATGGGAAAAGTAGATATTCTGCAGGAAGACATCGCCGTTCTCACCGAGAAAACTCAGGGAAGCTGTGTCCAGGAAAATCCAACGATCAATCAGGAGATTAAGCAGGAAATGATGGACGCAGCCTCTGTCCATTTCAAGAATTATGGATAATTTATAGTCTTAGCCCAGGTTCCACATTTTTGTTTATATATAGTGTCTATGTTTTTTTGTATCATTCTCAACAAACAGTTTATCAAGGTCTATCCCTGCTCTATTTTGAACAGATTTAGAAAGACAATGCTTAGAGCATATACAGTCATGCTGTTAGAAATTATAGCTGCAATCTTTCAGACATTTTCTCCTCTGTCAAATATTTTTGAAAGCTTGTAATGAATGGCTGTGCACAACCTTTATAAATACATCATCTTCCCCTGCTACTGTTAAAAAAAAATATATCTTCATTTTATTTTCACCTCTAAATATTTCTCATCCCACATTTTCTCTTTAAACTTAGATGTGATAGTATTTTTGAGGTTGTTTATATTTTGCAAAGTGACATTTTCGTCAATCCCCCAATGGTTTAACCATGCCATAGTGTCTTTATACCATCCTCTCTTGAGCCATAGATGGTATTGACTAGAATTTAATGCAATTTTAGGGAGTCTCTGGTCTTCCATGTTATTATCATGTTCTTGTACATTGGGAACCTAGTCATAGTGATGCTTTCAATGGGGGAAGACCGACTTCTATAAGGAGAATATGATAGGGCATATTGATTTTAATTTTGAGGTTATAAGTGATAAAACATTTTGGAATTTTCTCGATCTTTCTCCATGATTCTCAAGAGATTCTACAACCCCAAACTTCACAATCGCACGAGATAATGAGAGTGACGAGAGTTTAAAAAATGAACTTCTTTTTATCCCACATCACCAAGTTTGCTGATTTACAATTGTTTTCTACGCCAAAATAAGCTTTCCATCCTCCGTTAATCCTTTTCTCATTGCCATAGTTCCAATTGAGCTTGTCATAGATATCAATTCCGAGATATTTGTAACAGGACTCCAAGTTATTATTATCATATTCAAAATTAGCGTGTCTTTCTTGGACTTGATAATCATAATTTTAGTTTTGTTGGTGTTGACAGACATACCCATGTTAGAGCAGAAATCCTTGAGAAACCTTAATTGTTTATCAAGTTCAGAGGGGCACCTTGCCATAAGAACAATATCATTAGCATAAAGAAGGAGGTTGACGACTCTTCTAGCTAAGGTCGTTCCAATGCAACTTGCTTCTTCTAAACAACTTTCTAGCTTATCGATGTATATGCCAAAAAGGGTAGGGGAGAAGGGGCATCCTTGTTTAACTCCAATATTACAATTAATATCTTTCAATCACTTCCTTTAGTGCTCTTAAATTTGGAAATGAATTTCGTGTACAACCTTATCACGATAGCTCTCAACTCTAAAGGAACCTTTAGCTCTTCTTATCCATTCCACAAGTTATTTCTAGGCACCGTATCAAAAGCTTTCCTAAAGTCCACAAAGTAGCATAAGGGATTGGATTTAATATTATGAAATCCCTCCACAATTATCCTAAGCATAATGAGGTGGTCTTTGGTAGAGTGATGTCTTCTACATCCCGCTTGGCCTTTAGCCCGCTTACCTTCACTTCCAAGCCATACATTGATTTTCTTTTCTAAAATGGCATCGTATAGCTTGGGTAATTCAGAGGGATAATCATAATGGTATGATAATTAGAGGGGTTATTTTTATCGCCACTTTTAAAGAGAGGAACCACTTATAAATGGAGGAATAATGAGGCTCTGAGTCCAAGGAACATGGAAACCTTGCATGGCCTCTAGATTGAAAAGCTTGTGGATGTGAAGGATGAGAATAGTTTCTCCATTTTTCAGGATTTATGGTTGATATCCTTCAATGTCTTTAGATTTCCCATTTGCTTGGCGCTTCACCCCAAAGTCAATGTCTTCCAACAAGAAAACTTCTTTGTAAAAAGGTTTTGAGTGTTATTAATGACATTAGGCAATTTGTAGATATTTTTAAGTTAAGAATCCCAATCTTTCAAAGAAATCTTATTATTCTCTTTACTTTCACTAGTTAGAATTTGTCTCCAGAATTTCTTAGGGGCCGCCTTAGAGAGGTGTAAATTTTTTTATGCTTTTTATTTATATAATGCATTTTTTTTCTTTTAATTAGGGCTTTGTAACTATTTATCTTGTCAATTTTTAGAGACTCTTCAGTCGCTTCCTTGATGGCTCTTCTGGCATTTTTGCATTCATTATCATACCAAGGGTTGGTTTTCATATTATTCATTTTACCTAAAATTTCGATGGAGAACTTTCCAGTGGAAGAAGAGACGACCATAGTGAAATTATGATAGAGGTCTTCTATATTGATCGTACTAGAAAGAGGAAACAAGTCATTTTTAAAATCATTTATGGAAAGATATCCCTTATTTCTATCAAAGATCATATGCTTTTGACTATGAGAAATGTCTTTTGTGGGATCTCTATGCATAACAAAGTTGAGGTTTACAACTAGAGGTCTATGATCTGAGTTAGGCTCATGGTCGAGAAGAATTTATAGATTTATCATATTGTTATATAAAGGGATATTAGAGATGACATAATCTACCACACTACTGCCGATCCTGGCATGAATGCAAGTAACATGGATAGAATTTGGCCACTTCTTTATCCCATTACAAATTATAAGGTCTTGAGCACTATAGAGCTCCACTAAATCAGAGTCAAACAAATTTTCATCTAGATCTGTGGAACTTCTTTTGTGTTGATTGTCTAGAGCGGGGTCTTTGTCCAACCAAAGAGGATTAGGGTTGGAATAATTGCTTAGAAGAATAGCTTGGTTACTCAAAATACGAGTGTTAAAGTCACCCATTAATATGATATTTCTTGCATTTCTTAGGCTAGCAATATGATTTTCTAACCATTGAAAGGGTTGTTTTTATCTATGTTGTTTTCTTATAAAATTTAGAATTAATAGGGGCAAAATAACATATTGTAACGTAGGTTTTCTTATTATTAATATCAACTATCTCTATCCGCATATACTAGTTGGGGTCTTTCTTATAGAGCCTAACACAGGGGAAGATGCTCTCTTTAATGTAACAAGTTATACCTCCAGTGCCTCTACAAGAGGACATCTTATCCAAATCGACCAAAGAACAGATCCCTCTATGCCAGGAACCTTAGATTCTTCATGCTCCCAGGTTTCAACCATAAGAATAATATCAATTTCATTTGGGATCCAACTTAGTTTGGGGCCTTTGTTCCATGGGAAACCTCGACAGTTCCAAGAGAAGATATGGATTGTGTCTAATTTTTATTGATTGTTATGTTTTTTGTTTCTATCCCATATAACATATTTTTTTATTTCTAATTAGAGCCCATTTTCCTTCCTTCCTAGCTTCTTTTACCTTTTGGACCTCCTTTCTTAATTTGGCTTGGTCTTTTGGAATGCAATCTTCATTTATAAATATTTCAGCCCTTTTAGATTTTAGGTATTGCTAAGTATGCTATACTTATGGTCAATAGAGCTAATTTGATCCAAATCAACCTTTATTTATTCTCAATTAATGTCCCTAACCTCTTTGCTTAAATGTTAGGCATGTTGTTTCGATATGAAACCTATTATGCAGTTCCTACAACTAGCATATCATCATCTGTCTTTTCCCTTAAACCAAAAATTACGAGCTTCAAAGCTCATTTTTTACTCTCATGGTCTAATTCTAACACCTTATTCATTTCCTCCTTAATGGGATTGATATCTACTTTACTTTCAATATTATTTAAGATCATATAATTTCTATTTACTTTTTCTTCTAGCTCTTGAAACATGTCCTTCCATTTAAAATTTTCTAACATATCAACATCTCCTTGTTGGATTGATTGTTTGATTTCTTGGCTTTATTTTTCCATTACCTGTAATCTTGCCTCGATTAACTGAATCTTATTCTCCTTCACTTTTAACTTGTTTTCTATTATTTTTTTAATCTTGTCTTCAAGGGATAAAAAGTTATTATTGAGCATGGCAGCAAGAGTATTTTCAAGCATGGATGCAAATTTATTGTTGAACATGTCTCCAATTTATTTTAAAGCATGTCTGCAAATTTATTTTCAAACATGGCCTCTAACTTTGCTTGAAACTTAGCATCCCTCTCTTCTCTAATTTTCTCAAAAGAGTCTAAACGATCACCAAGGCTTTGTAGGGTCATTGTGCTAGGCCTCCCTTTAGCATTTTTTGGTATATGAGGTGAATTTTCAATATAAATACAAATAAAATATTAAAAAAAATTATTATTAAAATTTTACAATAAATTTTATATTATATATCTAAATAAAAAATATCCAAATAAAATTGAATAAATTGAAATTAAAATATTTTTATCTATAATTAAAATCAAAATTAAATTAATATATGTATTCAACCTATAATATTTATAAAATTAATATCTAAGTAAGATATTTTGAAATAAAATTTTTAAATTGAAATAATTTGTTGAATTAAATAAAAATAAATAAGTAAAAGTGATAAACAAAATATTTTATTTGGTTAATTATAAAACAAGAATTGTGTGGAGCTTAGTCCGTGTCTTGTAACTTATAACATGGAAACAAAAATCAATCTAATACATTAACAAATAAACTTGTAACAATGATTTATTTAAAAGTCCACATCCAAAAATCTAGTAACCAAATGAATGAATTTATATAAAAAAATATTTTAAACATTTAATAGATTATAAAATGAGTATGAATTCATAAATAAATTCAATCCAGGCTATATTATTGTAATAAATTATTTAAGTTGAATATATATATTTTTGAATTTGAGAATAATAAGTTTTGAGAAATTTTTTAAGTTTGGGAATTGCATGTAAATATGTGTAACTTCTTATGCCATTAGCCATGTAGGTTATATCTATATTATTGATTGAACTTAGGAGAGATAGCCCTCCAGCACAGGCTCCTTTGATAATGTCAATGAACCTAACATGGTAAATGCAATTCTGGTAATAACTCACAACAACAAATGCACTCTTTGATAGTTCCTTGCAGCATGAAGAAAAATTCTATTAACCAACTTTAAGCCAAGACTTGCATGGTATCCTCTTCAGGAAACTGCCCGGTGCCCACTAAAACCCAATGCAATTGGAGGATGTAGCATCATAGATTATTTTGACTTCTACAACAAGTTGGATTCAGTCTTTTCCAACAAAATACATTTAAAAAAAAAAATCAAAGTCCAGGGATTGCAAGAAACTTCAAAGTCCAAGGATTGCAAGAAAATATGGAAATCTTTTTACTCCACTGGCAAGATAACCCTCCAATAGAGGACCCTTCCATAATGTTGAAATTTACAAGAAATTAAAGAAAGGAAAGGATTGAACAGAGGTACCCAGTAAGCTAAATGCAACCCCAGAAAATGACCCACGACAACAAATTCCCTGGACCGGACCTCCCCTGGAGATAAAGGAACATAAATACAATATGGCAAATAAAATCTAGGATTAACAAGGTTTTTTTTATAGAGATATGCATCATTTCGATAGCCTATTCAAAGGAAACCAAAAGGTTGTAAAATCTGGCAGATCAAAGCTTTAAACTTCAAAAAATCAGAAAAACACAAAAGGCAGAGTAAAATAAGAAAGAATGAGCTGTTGAAGGAGCTCTGCGTCGGGAGCCATTGTCTACTAGCAACTGAATGACAAATACTAATCTTAGAAGGGATTTCATATCTAGAAAAACCCTTTGCCACATTATATCAAATTTCAATGAATACATGTCCAAACATAATAAACAACTTATGAGCATGTAATGGGCTATGTAAACATCACTTTATGTGATAAAAAAATGAAAGATTGTAGAGAATTATGAGTAGAGACTCTTGTGAAACCTTGTTAAATCACCTGCTTGGTTTCAGAAACAAAAATCTGATTCAACACACAAATAAAATGCTTCAAAGAGACAACTTTTAGTGTATTATAAAAAAGGAAAAAAATTGAATTGGACAAAATGTGTCTCTTGCATCAAAATAGACATAATTAACCATTAAAGAAATCATGAAGATGAGAGAAAAAACTATAACAAATATCTTAACTGATAACCCTAGCACTAGAATATAAACCTTATTCCACACTTAATTTGCCACATTATATAAATTTCAATGAATACATGTCCAAACATAAATAAGCAACTTATGAGCACATAATGGGCTATGTAAACATCACTTTATGTGATAAAAAAGATAAAAGATTGTAGAGAATTATGAGTAGAGACTCTTGTCATCCTCATATGGGTAATTTTCAAAGGCCATAACAATGTGTGTGCTCTCGAGTGCAAAATTTTATTTACATGTCAGTGCACTTAGTTTGAAACAAAGTTTATGATTAATTTGAAGAATATCTTTAATATACATGAATGAGAAACTTATTTAGTCTCGCTAAATCAACTTCATTATTCATCCATTCAAAATATTGGTGATCAAACATCATTCACTTGTGACAATCATAAACAAAATATCCTCAATGTGATTGAACACAATATCCACGATGTTTCCAGTAAACTAATTTCAAAGGAAGAATTGACTCAACGTTAATACATAAAAACAAGACCATGTGTTAATAAATAAATAAAGTATCAAATTTCATTTCTAATTTTTTGTTACCATTTAGTGTTTTTATTTTCCTTTAAATATCTAGAAACCTAAATGTATTTGACTAAATGATTTTAGTCATATAGCTTGGGGTAGAGAAAATCTAAAGCATCCAATTATATACCTTGGATAGTAATTAGGTCCATGAAAGCTCTCAAATTTTGGTCGACAGGGGCAAAGAAAATCTAAAGCAACGAATTATATGTCTTGGGTTGTTGGGTCCATGATCCAAGTGGGAAAATCACGCCGAACAAACCATGCAAGATTGAATATGTAGAGTCCACACACATTTTTTATTTGCTTATTGTTTTGTGATGTAGATTTAGTGGCTGAAAATGAAAGCATGAACAACATGATCAGGAAAACACTTAAATTGTAAATGATGGGAGTATGAATAGGTTATAACATCCATTGGTTTTTGCATTCAATATGAACAAATTAAGAAATTGGGTTGTATCATAAATTCAGATTGAATCTTAAAACCTTGTGAAGGTCCGAACTATTGGATTTAGGAATGAACAAGATTGAAAAAACAATCAGAAAATTGATAGCAAAGTATGGTTATAGCTACAATATCTTGCAATTTAGAATCCCTTGCAGTTGCAAGAAATGAGAAGATAAATATATTTCACTATAAAAATCCACTCTACGATGCAACACATTTAAATTCTTAACTCTTTTACATTCCCTTCAACATAATTCACAATTAAAAACTATGAAGAGGTGCAGAGGAGGTTATGGGTTGTGTAAAGTATATGTTCAATGCAATTTTTCCAAGGAGAGTGGTAGTCCTAAGTAAAGGAAATGACTATTTTGGATTTCTAGTAATCCCAATAACTTTGGATTGTTTGAAACCTATGCACATGCCTGCCGTGATTGCAATTTTGGTTGGATTGCTTCTGGTACATGATCCCGAAGCAGCCATGGTATCCTTAGGGGGGAGGATAGGTGGAAAGTCATTCTCATCAGGAAGAGGTAGTGGATCATATTCATTTAGGACATTTTTGACCCCAAGTCCAAGTTTTTGATATTCAGTAACTTATGTTGCTTCTCACTTTGGTTTTGGTGGTGGGTTTTTGTTATGCTGGCCTACGACATTGGTTTTGGAGCCAGTTTGAGATTCTTTCTTCTTATCATGGTATTTATTGCTATCATTTTTGTGGATGGATTCTTCTTAGACCGTGCAAAATCTAGATTGTTTCTATCACCGCAAAAGACCAACGTTCTCAAACTTTAGGTATGACTCTCAACTTATTGTTAATATCAATATATTTGAACAATAGGACGAGAGACAAGCCATAAGTTAAAACCCATTGGGAAGAAAGAGCATGCCTAAATTGTAAAACATGAGTCATAGAAGACAAGAAACACCATCATTAGACTGCCCAACCTGCACGGTTGCTCAGATTGCAGGGGTACAGATATGTGAAGGGTGTTGGGTTCCAATCCTGCCCATAATCTTCCCTCGAAGCCTTCACGGACATTGCAGTTCACTACCTCTGCGACAGAAAGTAGAAGGGGATTCATAAACTAAGTATAGAAGGGGCTTCTCATCCTTGTTCTTATTGAGTTCAACATTAAACAACTTGAACAAAGAAAATGGGCTTTCAGAAGAAGGAACATATAGATACATACACACATATATAGTGTCCTTGTTCTTGGTGAGTTTCAAAAGAAGAAACATAGAGATACATACCCATATATACAATGTTCTTGTTCTTAGGTGAGTTTCAGAAGAATAAACATATAGATACATACCCACATATATAGTGTCCTTGTTCTTGGTGAGTTCCACATCCAACAGCCTGCACAAAGACAATGGGATTTCAAATGAAGACACCTATAGATACATACCCACATATATAGTTTTGGGTTTATGTTCACATATTTATATTAAAATGCCTTATAAAATACATACAATACAGAGAGAATGTGCATAACCTGCTACACTTCTAATATTTGACAATGTGGATATCCTGAAAAATCATCTACATAAGGGAAATCTCACACAGAGAAGTGAGAGAAATACCCTCTTCATCACACTCCGGCCTCATTTTCTTAAGGGAAACAAATTGCCCTGTGTTCTTATCCTTTTCCTTGTACACCGTCCCATGTGTTCCTTCTCTAATTTATCATGAGCATCCATAGTTACACACAACAAAATAGTAGAGAATAAAATTCGCAGAGGATAGAATTCCAAGGGTTCGCAGAGGATAGGATTCCAAGGGTTTGAGATGAGACGAGTCAGAGGATTGCTTGCACATCAAGCAACAATAATGGATGGCAGGTTCAATAGTAATGGCTGGCAGATTGGCAGGTTCAGTTGGTACGGTTAATATAAAGGTAAGTATTTTTTGGTTTTTTTCTTAATTTTTTTAATACTTTGCAATGATAAAAATAGTCACTTCAATACCTTTCATCCAATAAAAACCAGCAACAATTTTTCAAAAAAGAATTTATAAATACAAATAATAACTTAACTTTGATCTATCTTTAGAAAAAATAAAATATCAATACTAACTAATAAACAAATATGGAACATACAGTCTCTACCTACGACAGGGACTAATAAACAACAATAGACACCTGTTATTCACGAAGAATCAAGGTATCCCCAATGTCTATCATAAAATGTGGCTAGCTAGATCGAGAATATCACAACCAATGCTCCCAAATATCCAATCTAAACTGTGTGTGTGTGTGTGTGTGTGTGTGTGTGTGTGTGTGTGTGTGTGTGTGTGTGTATGCGTAGTCTAAAAATTCTACGATTTGAGCCGGAATATATGAATTATCTGGGCACGATTTTGAAAAAATCCTACCATAATTTTTCAAAATCCAGGTTATAGCTATCATATTTTAGAATGTTGGGTGCCCCAATGGTTTTTGAGGGTGCTGAAAGATAGCCATTGATCCCTAACCTGAGATTAGATGTTGGAAAAGTTGAGATAAGGACGCCTATCGTAAATATAACCAACCCTGACATGACGAAGAGAACTGAGATTTTGTAAACATCAAGTTGGCTTGATCGTGACGAAGTATATCCGTTGCAAGCGTTATCATAGTTAGGCAAAAATTATTTTTGAATGTTATTGACAGTGTATTTTTTTGAATGTTATTGACAGTGTATTTTTTTGAAATGTTGAGTATTCTTTCAGAAATGTCTTTCACCAGTTGAACATATATGGGATCAAAGGCCTACAAAGAAGCAACCCATCACTATAAAAAAGATTAAAAAAATGGAAAGAAAATAAATAAAACTCTACCATAAAAAATCTAGATAAAACACATCTAAATTTCGTTTTTGCAAAATAAAATCGTCGGATTCAGGCTAAAAATGGTCGTCCTATCCAAATCGTCAAATTTATAGACAACTCATATATATATATATCAAAACAAAGTATCTCCATTATATATTTAAGACGAACAATATACTCTTTTCCACGTGCCATGATTGCATGTAACGATTGTTATTATGAGCAATGTTGGAATTTCATTTCATCTCTGCCCTTCCAACTAATTTTTTTAGACATATTGAAGCTTTATCTTGCCCGTCACACAACTTTTTAGTGAAAAAACAACCCTTTAACAATGAAGTTTTATTAAAAAAAAATACCCTTCAATAATAATGTTTTTATTAAAGAATTTAATTTTCAATTAAAAGATATGTTTTTATTAACAACCTACTAACAATGACATAGACCACTGAAAAGTAACATGTGCCGACATTATACATTTAAAGTACATTAAGTGATAAACTTAAGAAACAAACAAAACGTGGAACTTATAATCCTTTCTGAAGGTTAATGTCAAGCCACATGTAATGCAACATGCAAAATTTTGCAAGGTTAACATGTTGCACATCAATGGTGTAATTGAAACTGTGACATTTTGATTTTCAATTAAAATATATTTTTTTATTAAGGAGTTTAATTTCCAATCAAAAGATAACAATAGACTCATTTACCCATGTTTTTCGTTGATCATATACTTTGAAAGTTGAGGGCGGAACAAAAAAACCTACTAATAGTGACACAGACGACTCATAAGTAACATGTGCTAGCATTATGCATCTAAAGTACAATAAGTGATAAACTTAGAAAACAAACAAATGGTGGAACCTAGAATCCTTTCTAGAGGTTAATGTTAGGTCTCATGTAATGCAATATACCAATTTTTTCAAGGTTAACATGTTGCATCGACGATGTAATTTAAATTATGGCATTATTCAAAAGGACTTGAGTTAAAAGGCCATATAAATATAATATGCCCTTTGTAAAGGCGATTCATTAAAAAAATAAATTGCAATCGATAGTGTACTATGATGTTCTCTCCTTCCTTTGTCAAAATAAGTTTAATAAGGTTGTTTTTCCATGGTATGGACTGTTTTGCATTCCTCAACTATTATTGCACGTGAAGTGGAGTTTCCTATATTATTCCTCAACTATATTAAGCAAATATTTCATGGAAGTGGAGTTGTTTATGTATTATCCATGATGCACTTTGATGAGAATTTGATAAAATTGACAACCATCGGGCTCAATTTAATTCTCAACGTGTTTTTGTGGGGGAGGATCAAAATTTGTACCAACTAGTTCATAGTTCCTTCTTTCTTCTTTGGGTCATTCACTTTCCCTTGGCCATAAATGGATAAGAAGAAACTAATTTCAACTTCAAACGTGTTTATAAGTTTTTTTTGCCCATGAGTAAAAGTAATTGTTTCAACCAATGACTAAGACTACAAGAATAATAAAATGTTACTAAGTTTTAGCATATATCAAATAAATCATTTTCAAAAAAATGTGAAGATTCTAATAACAAAACCTAAAAATTGTAACTTGGAAGTATTGGAAGTGTACAAAGTGGGATTGGGAGCCTCCCACAACAAAACCCTATTTCCATGCCTTTGTCTAGTCACAAATGTTAACCCAACTCAATTATCAAAAAAACAAAAACAATTTCATGTTTAAGAAAAAACATAGAATAGTTTCATTAAAATTGGTTTTTGGATTATTATCAAATTTATAGAATAATTGAAAATAACATCTTAACAAAATTAGTAGCTCCAAGTCCATGGAAGCCATAGGAGAGCAGTTTCAAACTATCTAGAGAAATGGGTATCTAAATTCAGAAGGTGCTTCTAACTTTTGAGGCCCATAACCGAAAATCAAGCATGTTTAAAATTCCATAGGTGATGCTTGGTAAATTTGGTAGCTGATAAATTGTTGATGCTTGGTAAATTTAGTAGCTTATAAATTGTTAATGATTGGTGGGTGGCTATTTTATTTCCTTCATTAACATAGTTTAAAACCGATGACTTCTCCTAAAATGGTACTCACTTCTATCTCGAAGTTGCACTTTCGGACTTGAAAAATGAAGTTTATCCTCTGAAAGAAGGGCACAAAGGGAAGGAAATGCATTGAAAGGAAAGGCACTGCCCCATATTGGGACAACGCTAGGACAATATAAGAAAGAAAGAAGCAATGGAATGAAAGCAAAGCCATCCCCATTGAATGTAAACTCACCCACATACTCTTCAATCAAATGGGAAAGTTTCAATCTTTGTTATTACATATATAATAATAATCACCTAATGCAAGTCATTTATCTAGGCATTGTAGGCATACATATATCTTAACATGCCTATTAATAAAAAATATTGACAATTTGAAAAAATAATTGACCGTAAAAAATACATCCTAACAAATTGTTTGCCCATTCTTTGAAACAGTTTGTTATAAATTTTAAGTGTATTTATCTCATAACTTGCAATCATTGTGACCATTACATTCATTGTGAAGAATTACCATGTGACATCGTCATTAAACTCTTTACCATGTGATCATTGCAATTGTGAGGTAAATCATTGCAATTGTGAGGCACTACCATCTCACATTGTACTTTCTCTTCCCATGTAATCATTGTATGAGGAACTACCATGTGACATTATGAATTTCTTACGCGTTGTTGTTATCCTTGTGATTATTGATAAAGACGTGTTATTATGTCATAAGACGTTTATATTGTAAACAAAAATTTGTTGAGATTCACCTATCCAACTAATAAAACAATGTCATATGTTTCTCAATATTTTGATCATCCATTTTTCATCATTCATCAACGTTCATCTCTTTGTTATTCGTTCTCTATCTTATTCTTGAATTTTAGTTTTATGTTTGGTGGTTTGTCCATGACTTCAATATTGTTCATGGTTCATCTTATCCTTAAATTTTAGTTTTATGTTTGACCGTTTGTCCGTCACTTCGTTGTTCATTGTGCATATGATCTTTGGCTTATCGTTGAATTTAAGTTTTATGTCCAATTGCAAACTGCCGTGTATTAAGTCTATTGGCATGGTGAACTATGAAACATTGGACTACCTTGTGCAAACACTATGCACCCACAATAATATAATAAATGTTATATAGGGTAGGGTATACACATTGGATATGAAACACTGCAAGCCCAATGGTGTATATCTCATCCTAATTGCATTTATTACTCTGTTGTGGGATGTATATCGTTTTCCCATGATTCGAATCTCCATCCTTGTGTGTTCAATGTCCTCCATATTAGTCAATTTTCACTTCTTGATCAGCTTACATGTGAACTACCCATCAGAAACCTTGTATGTGCACATGTGAGTCGAACTGAACTCATTACATCCAAGCTCATTGTATGATATAGGACACTCAAATCCCCTATTTTAAGTACGAAGAAACCCTAATTGTATGCACACTTTGGTATGTAAAAACACATACCAAATATCTCTGCAAATCCCAGAATGATAACTAAAGATCACAATATTGAAGATGATGTGGCATATAATAGAATATAATGGTGCACTCAAAAGGTTGTTTTGTTATATGGGAGAAAATAATTGTAAGAGGGGTGACGCAAAGACCCTGCTTGAAGCCACATGTGTGATCTGATCATGACCCTATGTAATGCAAGATGCAACCTCATCACCACCCCTATAAATAAAAGATGAGTTTGAACAAATAAAACAAGAGATATTGGATATAGGGCAAATTTTCCGACAAGGTATAGTTACATCATTTTCTATACATTATTTAAAAAATACGATGATTTTTTTGTGCCCAAATCCCAAAAGCATAGTAACATAATTGAAAGTTGTATTGGTCTAGTTTGTATATGGAAATTCGAAACAAATTTGAATTGGTGAATATTCGATGTATGTGTAATATGAATACGAATTCTTATTAGTGGACAATGAAATTTTGAAAACTAATTTATAAAAAAAAACTTTAATTATTTAAACAAAATAGAAATACCATTCAATTCCATACATTTTTATTAAAATAATTATTAATAAATAGGTTCGGTCTTTCTCACACTTGTCATATCCACATTGTTGAGATTTTATATTTTTGTTTTTTAATATATGTTTGATTTGTTATATAAATGTATGTACATTTATGGTATATTTATTTATAATATATTTGTGAATATTTGATGAAAAGTATTATATATAAGCAGTCTACTTCTGTATTTTATTCGTACTAGATTTTTTATTATGTATTTTTTCCATATTGAATCATATTCATATCTATATTCATACTCGAATTATGCTACTATACCCAAAAGTAAAGTTTCATGAGCAAAGTTCTCAAAAATTATGACTTTTAGATTTTTTTTGTTAAATAAAGAAAACGATTTGAATACCCCTTATCCCACATTTCCAAGCTAACGCCCAAACGTGTAGGTCAAGTGGACATCCTCCATCAGGTACCCCATCATGGACCTGTCTTGGCTGACTAGGGGAGGGCCTTGGATATGGGATGGGCGTTGTTGTCACTGCTTTGCGGGTCTCGGGGAGTTGCTTTGTGGGGATCCAGGATTGGAAAGACACCCATAAGAGATGAGTCTTTTATGAGGCTGACCCCCACACTCTCATATGGTTGCGAATATTCCCGAGTAACGGGACGTTAGCATTGGGATGAGTAGTGGTGTCTGGTGTACAGAAATCCAGTTGGTCGACAGTGACAATTCGCCCTTGGTGGGGGAATTGCACAATGCGAAAGACGGATGACGCGACTGTAGTCATGGCATAAAACCAATTACGACCAAGTAAGAGATTGTAATCTAAAGGGGCTGCGACTACTTCCACGTTAATGGAGGCGGTCTTACCCCCCAACTCAACTGCCAAAGCTTGTAACAACCCATGAGGTTGAAATCCACGACCGTCGAATGCTTTCAGGGTAGTGGGAGAACAGTTTAACTCGAGAGAGACAATGGCTCTCCAACACAATATCAAAATGACCGAGGTAGAGGCACCTTCGTCTAACACAGTACGATGGATTGTATTCCTAGCAATTTTCATGGCAACTTGAAATGCCAGTTGGTGGGAAAGCCTCGGTTTAAAGTACTCAAGTAGGAACATGAGTGTATTAGAGGAATTCAGATCAACCGCGTTGATGGAAGCGAGAAGATTCTTGCGCTGGTTGGGACAATTCTGCAAGACCTCTAGCGTCGACATAGCACAAGGAGATTGTTCTAAGTCCTCTACAATGTTGTAGTTTTGAGTTGCCCAAGCATTAGGATTGAAAAATTGTTATTCGAATCATGCTCTTAGGCAGACGCAATACTAAATCTAAGGAAGGCTTCTCAATGGTGAGAGAAGCGGGTGGCATGGTGATGTTGGGAATAGACGTGGAATATTTTTCAGTATTATTTCCAGTGGGTTCCTTCGGAGGGACTGAGTCATACGAGCGTGAGCGTGTGTTCAAGTTAATCGTCTCACTATGCATCATGAGAACATGCATGGTAGAGGATGCCTCTCTGTGTGAAGGAGAGGTTTGAACGATCAGTTGTTGGTTCCGAGTGGGGAAGGGATAGTTGAGAACTGCGGGAGTGGGGTTTCCCTTGAGAAACTTCTGCACTTCGTCTAGGTGGGGAAATTCTTTGAAGAAATGGTCACCACCGCACAGTAAAAAAGGATACTTTAGCTTCCTCTTCTATTTGGTGTCTTCAGGGGCAGTCTTAGGCTTCTGCTGGTTAGAAGGTTTCTCAGGTTTACCTTTGTTTTTCTTCTTACCACCGGATTTTTGAGGCGAAGCTGATTGAACATAATTCACTTCTTTAGTGGAGGCAAGAGTGGATGACTTGGTGGTGCTGTTTCCAGCCTGTGGTGGGGATGTGGAAGAACCCTGGGGGTTCGACGGTCCACCAGTCTGAGTAGGAGGCTGGGAGTCAAGGGAACCGATAATGCCATCATCTTGAGGTCCGTTAGGTGGTTTTGTAGGATCATATGTAGGGCAGGGTGCATCAGGAACAATTTCATACAGCGTGTCGGATTTAGCATAGACCAGGTCTAAGTAATGGGCATGGGCGATAGCCTGTTCCTCAGTGACAGCCCCTCCCATGGCCACGTCTCGAGCTACGGTGGGAAAAAGAGACTTTTTAAACCAGTCAGTTAAGAGTTGGTATGGAATATGAGCCTTAATAAGACATCATCTCCTTCGCCACTCATGGATATGATCAGAAATATGAGTTGCGGTGTTTTGACAGAGCAAAGTTAGTAGGTCCGTACCCATTTCATAGCGTATGGGTAACTGGAAATGAGTCAGAAAGGACATAGCAAGAGAGTGGAAATCGGGAAAGGAGTGTGGCGGTGATCAATATACCACTTGGCAGTTGGGCCAGAGAGACCGTTGGAAAATCCTTAGATGGATTGAGTTGTCCATCAAGGAGTTGGATGAAAACCATAAATGGTATGCCATCACATGGTTTTTTGGGTCTTCACCAGGTTTGCCATCAAATTTGGGAATATCAGAGGATAGTTTTACTGGAATTGGTGGCCAATTATATCCGTGCAGGATAGGATCATTAGTTAGGCGAGACAGGTCATGTAGGTCCAAAGTAGCCAAAAAGGGCAGTTGTTGGTTCAGCTACGGATATTGATAGTATTGATATGGCATATAGGGACCAGTGGGACCTTACATCGACTGGTTGTAGGGTGTTCCTGGAGGAAATTGGCCATAAGGGGGTGTGCCGTCTAGATTGGGTTGTGGGCCATATGTAGGTCTGCTGCCATAATAGGGTGGTCCATTACCATAAGGCGGGGGTCCGTTGTAAAATTAATCATGGGTTGTGGGCCATATGTAGGTCTGCTACCATAATAGGGTGGTCCATTACCATAAGGTGGGGGTCCGTTGTAAAATTAATCAGAGCAGATCTAATGAACAAGTAAATCAATCATAATAGATGAAACTCAGAAAATATGGTGTAAACTATGCATAAACTTGCATCAGTACTCAATATCCCAGTAAGGGTGAAAATACAATACAATAATGTCACAATGAGTGAGCAATTCAAATTGCCTAAGGAGGTCATTCGAATTAACTGAATGGCATAGCTTGGCTCCAACTAGGAGTCCTTGTCATCAATCAGTGGTGGTCATCAATGCACAAGAACCAGTCATCCAGGTGTCAATCTGAGTCTAAGTGAGTGTAACTACTGTAACTAAGTGTGTAGCACTGATATAGGGAAGGAGGATCATTGGAGGGCGCATGGGAGGCTAACTGAAGTCAGAACAAGTCATCTAGTCAATCTGGAGGTCCAACGGAGTGAAACTAGCCTCAAATCAAGGAGAATTGGAGCTAACTGAGTGTAAACTAAGTGGGTAGGTGAGGAAGTGCGCCCTTCTCTGGCAGTAGGTGAGATGTGGGTGCCTTCATGACTAGGAGGGCTAAAACTCTGAGGAAAGAAGCTCTCGGGTGCTAGAAAGAAGTGGATAAGGTGCTGGAGGCATCAACCTGGTGACTGGGATGCATGCAAACCCTAATTGCATGCAAAACCCTAACAATGATGATGTGGATATCCGAACACCCCCCCCTCAAGGTAGACTATGATGTAAAAAATAATAAAGTAGGGCCCTGGTTACTAAGACCAAAGGTCACCCCAATACAATAATCCAAAAAAAATGCTGAAACTTAAGCTAAGTGAGGAAAGAGGGAAAACCCAGTGGGAAGAAAGCCCCCCCTCAAGCTAAAACATAATAATGGATCAATCTGTCTCCACCATGATGGAACTCACCCCCAACAGTGAACGGAGGTGAGAGAACTTCTTCTCAGTGAAGCTCTTGGTGAAGATGTCTGCAATTTGCTCGTCGGTAGGGCAATATTGCAGAATGATAGTGCGATCATGCACAAGCTCTCGGATGTAGTGCATGTGAATTTCAATGTGTTTGGTCCTTTGCCGCTGAACTGGATCTGTGGAGATCTTGATAGCACTTTGATTGTCACAAAAGAGGACATTCGAAGCAGTGCCACCAAAACCAAACTCGAAAAGAATACCCTGCAACCAAACTGCCCGAATGCAGGCATTGACTGCCCCTCGATACTCTGCCTCTGCTGAAGAAAGTGCAATGGCTGCCTGCTTTTTGCTGGACCAGCAAATAGGGCCATGACCAATCATGAAAACATATCCGGAAGTGGACTTCCGATCAATGCTATCACCTTCCCAATCTGAATCAGTAAAACCAATGAAATCAAGCTCAGAATCTGCCGCATAGTGGATGCCAAAATGTCTCGTACCTTGCACATATTGCAAGATCCGCTTGGCTGCCCGCCAATGAAGCTCATGGGACTACTGCATATACCTTGATACATCACTCACGGCATAAGAAATATCAGGCCTAGAGTGTGTCAAGTATAGGAGTGAACCAATCAACTGTCGATACATAGTGCAATCTGCAAGCGGTGTAGAATTTCCCTCCTCAAGACTGATTCCTGAGAGGAATGGGAACGAGGCTGCCTTACATTCAGCCATATTATACTTCAATAACAGGTCGGAAGAATAATTTTGCTGAGATATAGTGATCCCATCAAAATTTTGATCTATCTCCAAGCCCAAAAAGTGACTCAGCAAGCCCAAATCGCTCATGTCAAAAGCTAGATTTAAGGCAGTTTTTAGCTTGTTTATTGAAGTAAAAGTGCTACCAGTAATGAGAATATCATCAACATAAAGAATAATAATCAACAAATTACCTTTAACTTGCTGTAGGTACACATTCGGATCAGATTTGCATCTTTTGAAATTCTGAGAAAGAAGGAAGGAGTCCATCTTTGCATACCATACTCTTGGGGCCTGTTTTAAACCATACAAAGATTTCTTCAATCTGCAAACTAATGATGGATTTGATGTGTAAACTTTTGGCTACTTCATATATACCTCTTCAACAAGATATCCATGTAGAAAAGAACTCTTCACATCCATGTGGTGCACTTCCCAGTGCTTGGATGCGGAAATAGCCAAAACTAGGCAGATGGAATCCATATTTGCAATCGGTGCAAAAGTCTCAGTGTAGTCCACTCCTTGGACTTGGGAGAAACCTTTTGCCACCAACCTAGCTTTGCATTTGCTGATAGATCCATTAGCAACAAATTTCGTGCGGTAGACCCATTTACATTGGACTAATTTTCTTCCACGTGGAAGAGAAACTAGCTCCCATGTATTGCTCTTTTGAAGAGAACTATACTCTTCATCCATGGCACTTTTCCATCTCGGATCTCGGTGGGAATGGTAGTATGTTTTGGGATTTGAACCAATCATCAAGTAAAAAATATTAGATAATAATGGATCAGAAATTGAAAGAGCCATACCTTCTCTTTGAAAGTCTGCTCTTGTTCGTCTTGGATTAGTAAGATTTCCAATGTTCGAACCAGCAGATTGAAGAGTGTTTTGGGCCCACTTTGGTAACTGAGGAGGATCATAATGGTCGGATTCCGATCCTATTATGTCATGACCATCATGTGCTTCTACAATATCATAAATATCAGAATCAATACTTTCTCTATTGCTGCTCAAATCTTCTTCTGGTAGAGGCGGTGAAACAACAGTTTCTTCCTCAACTAGTTGTGATTCTTGAAGCGGTTCTTCAGATTGCATACTGCGCTCTATGAATATCTTTTTGGATTTGATATCCATGAGTTTATATGCCTTTGATTCTTCTCCATATCCTATCAGTATGCACTCAATACTTTGTGGATCCAAAGCTCGTCTCTTCTTGGAAGGAATTCTAGCCCATGCAGTGGAGCCAAAAACCCTCAAATTTGACACATCCGGTTTGTGACCAAAAAATGCTTCGAAAGGAGTCATACCTTTCACGAAGGAATGTGGAACTCAGTTATGAATATATGCAGCAACATTAATTGCTTCAACGCAAATATTTGTAGCCAAACCTTTTGACTCAATCATGCAAGTAGCCATCTCTTTCAGTGACCGATTTTTCCTTTTCGCTACACCGTTCTGCTGGGGTGTGTAGGGAACTGTATGTTGGATCTGAATTTCGCTTTCGGCGCAAAGTTGCAGCAACTCAACCTTGATATATTCTCTTCCATTATCAGATCTAAGAGATTTGATCTTGCTCTCAGTAGCCGTCTTAATAGAAGCCTTAAAATCCTTGAATTTTCCAAGCACTTCTGACTTGTTTTTGAGAAAAAATACCCAAGTAAAGCAAAAAGATCATCAATAAATGTCAAAACATACCTTGAACCATTTAATGACATATTGGGCAGTGGACCACTGATATCGAAATGTATCAGCCCCAAAATTGTAGAAGCTCTACTAGCTTTGTCGGGGTTGAACCTGTGCTTGAGGTGCTTCCCAATAATGCAACCGGTGCAAATTCCCTTCGAGGAACGGAGTTGTGGAAGACCATCTACCATGGATTTCTGTTGTAGCAGCAGCAAATACTTGTAATTAAGGTTTTCAAACCTTTCATGCCAAATCCTACTAACCTCGTTTCCATGAGTGAGGAGAGCAGTGGGCTTTTCAAGCAGCACAAAGTGAGAAAACTCATAGTATTTTGCATTGTGGTTTGCCTTTCCGACTGCAATAAGTCTTCCACTTTTGATATCAGAAATTTCAACTGTATTAGGGTTGAATGTAACTTGCTTTGGTTCACCAGTGTGTGTCATTTGATACACAAAAAGTAGATTTGAAGCCAAGGAAGGCACATAGAGAACATTCTGGAAGCTTCTATGTTCTACATGGATGGTACCTTTGCCCTTTGAAGAAATTTTTGAGTCATCTCCCAAATGGATGGGGATGGAGCTATTTGGATCGAATGAAGAAAAATAATCAATATTTGCAACCATATGATTCGAGACACCGGAATTTATCAAAAGAGTAGTGGGCTTCGAAACAGTTGCCATGAGTGCTTGACCTCTTTCATGATCATCGTTCCTATCCTTCTTCCTTGCATCGTCGGGAAGAGTTATGTTATTCTTTTCCAAAAGGTTGGCCATTTAATCTATTGTTTTCTTCATGCATGAAATTTCAAGGTGAAAGCCATGGTTGCAATAAGAACATTTATATTTTTCCTTACCCTCTTTACCCTTTTGCTTGTTTCTTGAACTGGATGGTGCATCCGTTGATTTGCATTTCTCTTTTTGCTTGGATGGTTCGAATTTAGGCTTCTCTTTCTTTTGCTTGCCTTTGCCATTCAAATTTTTAGGGCCTCCAACAAAGAGAGCTGAATCTTTGGAGCTTATGGACCCCATCTGAATAAGCTTATCATGCTCTTTGGTGACGGACTCAATGAAGGCATTCAAGGTAGGCATCTTCCAATTCGGGGTAGTTAGCCGACCGGAATTGAAAGTAGAGACAAATACCGAATAATCTTTACCAATTTTGGTGAGAATGGAGAGGATCAATTGCTTATCCTCTTTGATAACTCCACTGTTCTTCAACTGCATGGCCAAGTGCTTGAATCTTGTGAAAAACTCATTGATGGTCTCGAAATTCTCAGGACTAAGAGCAATCAATTCATTCTCTAATTGAAAAGCCCTAAGCTCATCCTGCTTTCCAAAAAGTGTGTCAAGTTGCTCCCATATTGCTTTTGGAGTCTTCAATCCGCTGAGATGGAAGTGAATATCTTTGGAAATAGAGAGGCAAAGGAGACCATAAGCTTCATTAAGCTTATTGTAGTGTTTGGTTCTTTCCAACAATGTGCTTGGCTCCAATTTGAGGCCAACGGTGACTCTATAGAATCCTTTTGAATGCAATATAATCTCCATATCATCTTTCCAATCAAAATAGTTGAAAGGAGTGAGGATAGGCTTTGAAGAAGAGTATTCCATTGCTAGGAGCGAGTGCACTTTGATGTAGAAAAGCTTGCAAAAGGCAAGGTAGTGAATGCAATTGATGGAGATAATATCCTGCAAATCACAATGAAAACAAGAACCGTAAGGTCGAACAATCCACCCTTTTAAAGTTGCATCACACCTGGGAATGGAGATCAAACAAGTTGAATGGGTCCAATGTATTAAATCCAGGAATTATGTGGAAAACTCAAGCTTCTGGAGTGGATTGGAAGTGTATTTTTCTGCTTTGCATGCACATGAGCGAATGCACATGAGATCTTTCATGCCAAAACTTCTGTAATTTTGAGCAAATTCACTCAAATCTTCTTGTAGAACACATGTAGAAAAGAGATCTTGTCCCTGCAATGGCTCTGATACCATGTAAAATTAGTCACAACAGATCTAATGAACAAGTAAATCAATCAAAATAGATGAAACTCAGAAAATATGGTGTAAACTGTGCATAAACTTGCATCAGTGCTCAATATCCCAGTAAGGGTGAAAATACAATACAATAATGTCACAATGAGTGAGCAATTCGAATTGCCTAAGGAGGTCATTCGAATTAACTGAATATCATAGCTTGGCTCCAACTAGGAGTCCTTGTCATCAATCAGTGGTGGTCATCAATGCACAAGAACCAGTCATCCAGGTGTCAATCTAAGTCTAACTGAGTGTAACTAGTGTAATTGAAGTGTGTAGCATTGATATAGGGAAGGAGGCTCAATGGAGGGCACATGGGAGGCTAACTGAAGTCAGAACAAGTCATCTAGTCAATCTGGAGGTCCAACGGAGTGAAACAGTCAGTCAGGAGTGAAACTAACCTCAAATCAAGGAGAATTGGAGCTAACTGAGTGGGTAGGTGAGGAAGTGTGCCCTTCTCTGGCAGTAGGTGAGATGTGGGCTCCTTCATGACTAGGAGGGATAAAAATCTGAGGAAAGAAGCTCCCGGGTGCTAGAAAGAAGTGGATAAGGTGCTGGAGGCATCAACCTGGTGACTGGGATGCATGCAAAATGCATGCAAACCCTAATTGCATGCAAAACCCTAACAATGATGTGTGGATATCCGAACATCCGCCACCACCGCCGAGAGGGGGTGGGCCTCCTCCAACAGCTGGAAGTCCTCCACCACCATCGGGATAAGGTGGTCCTCCACCACCTCCACCGGGAGGGGGTGGTGCTCCACCGCCTCCGCCGGAAGGGTGTGGTCCTCCTCTACCATCGCCATCGGGATAGGGTGGTCCTCCTCCTCCACCTCCGCCTCCTCCACCAGAGTGGGGTGGGCTGTCGCTACCAGAATGAGGTGGGCCTCTGCCAGAAGGTAAAGGTTCGCCCCCTCCGGAATGATATGGGAGCTCGCCGCCTCTAGAGGGAGGGGGAGGTGGACCGAACGGGGGTGGGGGGACTTGAGGGATGGTTGGTGGGGGTCCATTTGGTAAAACATTTTGGTGCCCCCATAGAGTGTATGGATTTCCAGGATAGGGTATCCCGTAGATTGCGTTTCTGGGATTGAATTGTCCCGACACAGGGTTAAGATAACCTGGATACTTTTGACTCCATGGTGGTTGAGTTGAATTGGATGGTCCCCCAGCATGAGATAATCCCATGGTGGATCCCAGAGTAGGTGATGAAATTCCAACGGAATGACCGATAGGAGCTCCTCCACTCGTATTATGGATAGAAAACAGGGGTTGCCCCCCAGTAACAATGTGTTGACCACTAACCAATGGTTGACTCATAATGGGTTGTTGATTGCTTACCACGGGAGGGACACTACTTATGATAAATTTAGGGGCTAAAGAGTATCCTCCCCATGATTTTTGGGGTGGGGGAGGGGTGGGTAATGTTCTAGTAGTAGTAAGAGGGGTGTTGGACTGTTGTCCTTCAACATGTCGAGTCATTTGGGGTATAGAATCGGTCTCCTGTCCAAGGGGTGTACTTGCAGGAAATGAGGGTTGACCAAGTTCGTAAGTAGTCATGTTATGGATGGATGGTTCCGGTGAATTATAAGATAAAGAACGAATTGGGATATGTCGAAATGTGGGTACCTTCGTGTCTTCGGCCCTTAGTAAGAGACTTTGTCTTCTAAGTTCGTCGCCGAGGGTACATAAGTGGTCTAGGTGATTACGAAAGGGTGCTAGAAGCACTTCGGGAGAAGCCCAACTGGGAGGCAGTGAGATGGAAAAATGAGCCATTTGTTGACCTAGAGATGTTTCCCAAAAGGGTGCAGTTGGACCAAATGTGGCGGATACAGGATCGTCCTGGGATGAATTTAACCATTCTATGGAGCCAAGTTCTCCTGGCATCACGCGGGTGTCTCGTGAAGTGGAAGGTTCCACTTCTTCACCCCTTGGGGGGTCAGAGGTTGGTGATTCTAGAGGAAACATATGTGCTCCCGACTCCATGGTAGGGTTTTCTACTTCAGGTTACACGACCGTGACATGTGGGTCCATTCTTACCCTTGAAATTACCTCTTGGTTGAGGGGATATTCGGGTGGTAAGTTTAAAATTCCGCGGGACGTTCTCCAAGGTAATTCAACCAGAGTGACTGAACTAGAATTTCTCCTAAGTGTATTCTAAACAAAAGAAAAAGCAATCCAGGAAAAACAAATCTACACAAACTAAAGCCGAAAACAAACGTATGTGATAGGTGTGGATTCAAAAGTCTGGAACCTCACGGGATTGTCAAGGCTTTGCAACTCGCGATATACTCCAGGGTCCAATAGTTATACTCGGCCCAATTTTTCAGAGCACTAACCAGGGAGGATTAGGCCTGTACCCCTGACCATATAACCCGACTACCTGATAGTACGTGCATAGTAGTTCCCTGAGTGTTGTTCTCGGTGTATTGCTCTGCCAAAACGGCCAAATGGTTAGCTCAGTTGGTTTCAAGAATCCTAGGAGTGTCTCCCGATATACTCAAGGTACGTGGGAGCTCAAATCCGTGTTGATGTTTTCTAATTCACAACCGTACGACAAGAGCCTTCCGATATACTACCGAGTACGTAAAACACCTTTCGATATACGCCAAGTACATGACATGCCTTTCGATATACCCTAAGGTATGTGAAAGAGCCTTCGATATACCGGTTGGTATGTGAAAGAGCTTCTATATACCAGTTGGTACGTGGAAGAACTACAGTTCCCCCGGAATGCAGTGCAGGAAAATAACAACAACTGCCATGTTTTAAGATGTCGGAACATGTCTCTAACTTAACACACAAGTTACTAATTAAATATCTAGACGGTTAGGTGAATGCATGAGGTGAGTACATAGACGTAAACATAATGCAATCCCTAACTACATGAAAAATGCACTCTTTCTTTTGATCAAATCTATGTACGGGAAGGAGAAATCTTTTTCCAAATGGTTTCACCAAAACAACACATTTCAACTAATCCCAAATCTACCAAGAATTATAATGAAAGTACTATTTTCTGTTTTTCAAGCAAAACATGAAAATCAACAATACATCAAATCCAAATCAAAGCATTTTCTTTTTGTCTTTTTCACTTAGAATAGAACTAAATGATGAAAAAGGGAGAATTTCTATCTAGAGCACGCTAACTTTTCAATTTCACAATGATAACCTAAAAGCATGAAAATCAAAGATGCATATGACTTCTTCAAGCATGGAAACACTTTTGCAAAAAAATTGACTATACTTGGATTTTTCAAGAAAATGAATAACTCATAATTCGAGAAAAATACAACCGATTAATTCTCTTTCCAAACTTTCCAAAAGATTAATGACGAATTCCAATGCATGAACCAATTTTTACAACAATTCTCAAATGCACCTGAAAATGGTAAAAATGAAGCACATTTAATTTTCCAGCGATATTCCAAGACTAAACTTTATAACAATGATGCTTTTAAGTGTAAATGGCTGAAAATAAAGACTACTTTCAGCACTCCAATCAAACAAAAATTCTCAAAGAAATGACAAGCACTCCAATGACCTAAAAACACAAAAAATCACTCAAAAAGATCAAACACAAGCCAACAAATGATAACTAAGCTCAACAAAGGTTTGGAAGTGGATCTAGCACGCTGGATAGATACAGTGAGGTGATTATGGAGAACAAGATGGAGTAGGTGACCGTGGGGGATTGAAATTTCCCACCACTTCAATCAAACTCACTTGATAAAAAAGACCCAAAGACCAACACAAACAGACCAAACAAAACACTGCTGAATAAAAGAGTCTCTGCCTGGAAGATGCAGTACAGAGAAGTCTGTAGATAAACCCAAAAATCAAAGGTTTGGAGCAAAAGACCTAAGCATCAAGTTAAAAATTCAGCGCAGGTTATGTTTGGCCATAGAGCGCCCGACGCAGGTTGCAAACACGGGAAAAGCGCCATCGACGTAGAATGTCAAATCGACATAAGCGCCAATGGCGCAGTATGACTATAGGAAAAGTGCGCTCCTGGGTGGACAAGCGCCTTGGATGTATTTCCCAGGTGTGTTGGGCAAATAAATCAAAGCAAACAAGGAAAAAACTCCAACTAATGATCAAATAAATGGACTGAGAATGGCTCAACAGACCCAAAGAAAGTCAACAAACTCTCAGAAGAAAGAAACTTATGGTGAAAATAGGCTTAAGAGGCAAAGAAATTACTCATTAAAGAAATAAAAAAATAACACACTCAAATTTGAAATCAAAACTAATAATTTCCCTAGTATGGTCGCCATATTTGTTATTGGACAATCTACTCGAGCGGATGCGAGCTAGATCTCTCTAGTTCAATGTGAATCTAGAACAAATAAGACATAATATAGAACTGCTTTCCTAGATCTAGTTAGAGATCATGTAATAGACGTCTTACCTTCAAATCGTAGATCTTCTTCTTCTTATTGTTGCTCCAAGTCCCGCGGTCGTCAGATTTGTGGCTGCAAGACCTATCAAGATGTATGGAAACAATACAAGCAGTAAAATATGTCTAAACAATAACTGATCTAAGTAAATGGTTAAGGAAGTAAACTACAAACAATATCAACACGATAACATTTGAGGAAAGAGTTTATATTACTGTATTAAAAGAGGGAAAGTACAAAGTAGAGAGATGATCACAACCCAAGCCTTAACGTTGCAATCCTCCTCCAACAAGCCAAGCCAATGCCTCCAAAGGAAGTATGCATCTCCCAAAAGATGAGTAGGGATCTCTTAAGCTAATTTCAACAGCATGTAAGTGCTATAGAATTCCTCCCTTTGGAATGGAGAGGGGCCTTGTATTTATAAGACCAAGTGGATAGAGTAGGTTGAGAATCATGGGGAGAGGGATAAGGATTCTCCCTTGAGGTTAGGGAATCATAGGACAACTCACCTAGGAGTTAGGGATAGGGATCCACATCATCCAAGTTCTAGAAGTCGCTCGAAAGCTACCTTTACCCCATTTAACCAACTCCGATGCAAGTTGCATGAAGAAAACCAGCGTCAAGGAAGGGAAGCGCAGGTGGTGCAAAGATACTCTGCACCGCCGGCGCAGGCTAGCAGTCTACATTCTGCACTGGTCCTAGTTGGGCGCTTCTTGATCAAGGACAATGTGCGCCGAACCAACTAGAAATGTGGACAAAGGGAATCAACTTGCTCTAACATGACTTGCTTGATCATAGGAACTTCAAGGAATGAGGCATTGAGTTAACATGGGACTCATGATGATGAGATTTAGGTGTAACAGTGTGTGTCCTGCATCTATTAAGAGTAGAGAGGTTTGCACTAAAGGGTTGCATTTTTTTATCCCTCTGGGTGCTTAAGAGTTCCATGATTCAACTTTTCATCAACCCTATAGATGTACAACCTCTCCTTGGACATAAATAAAAATATTGTATTCTATCATTTGAAATCTACCTTACTACTACTATTGTTACTAGCCCTCAAGGGGGGACCAATTCCTATGAATTAGGAAAATAATACATTCCCACTCTGACAAAAATTAGCAATAACACTATGATTAGAAGGAGAATATTGTCTGAAATTTCAAATACCTCTGAGATGTTAGTGACAATCAAGGATGTTTCAAATGTTTCTGGGTACAACCTCCTGAAGAAAGAGTCAACTTGTTCTTTTCGTGTTTTCCCATATGGTACAGGAGGAATATGTCGAACGAGAATTGAAAATTGTTATGGTTTATACTCTAATGAAGATTTCTCCCCTACTCTAAGTCAAAAACATGTTTGTAGGTTTTCCATAGAAGAAAATATGTCACAATCGAAACCTAGTATACTGAAACTACAAATCCCCATAATCGAGTGCTCTCCTTTTGCAAGACACAAATTTTAACCCGTGCCTTAGTAATTGGATTAGAAAATTGGAAACCGAAACAACATCAAAAGGAAAGGGTTTGCTTGGCACCTGAAAATTTCCCATGGAAAGCTTGTCAAAATCATCATAAGTTACAACAGTTTTGTTCTTTTCTTTCTCCAATGTAAGTTGATAATTGATATCAGTTCTACTCAGAAGAAGGAGAACCGGTAAGCAAAATCCACAGATAATTCCATGATTATCAATGTTATTTTGGAACAATCCAACAACAAAAATCTATCAGTCCCCATAAGTATAAACACTACATTAATTGTTCTAACAAATATCAAGGTTATTGGAGTCCCCTTTAATCCTTCTACTGATTTCTAGTTATGTATAAGGCACATGCTAAACAAAAATAGAAGTATAATTTTGAAAGACAATTTTCCATGGCCAGGCATCAGTTTTTTATTTGCTTGTTGGCTGCAAGAGGGGTACTACCCAATATATTTTCATACAAGTTTGAAATAATGTATATTTTATCACTCCCAGTAACATAAAAAATAAAGAACTCTAGTTTTTGAGATTCCACCAATTCTTGTAAGGCTAGATGCTAAAATAAAAACTGTAATTGAGTAGAGTGGTGTACTAGTAGTGATGAATGTGAGATAAACAATTGCATCCATACCAACAATAGAGATGATTTCATCTTCAGCAGCCTTCCAGGCTTCCACAATCCAACCTACAAGATTGTAATATTTGATCGATGCTTCCAACCCATTGAGAATTTTATTGGGGAAATATATCACACGGTTCCCATTCATCGTAGACAGCCATGAGAAGGCTAGTATCAACACCAAGAAGATGAGAAATGAAGTTCGCAGAGATGTCAACAATGAACTGAAATCTATGATGCGGATGATGATTCCACACTCCCTCCTTCCTTGCTCTCAATATATTTTCTTGAACTGCCTACACTCTTAACATCCCATTCCAAGTTCCCTTCCCTACACTGTCAATCTGTCTATCGAGGCTCAATTAGGCCGCTATCCTATCTTCACATACTCTGTTGACAGTTGGCACTGTGTCCCCTTTCAAAACCATGAAAACTAATGTGAAGCTACTGAATTCTAGTACAACTATACAACAACTTTAAAAATGTAGCAGTTCCAAAAACCAGTAGCAGAAAGAAACATGGTTGAAATAAGATTGAACGATTTACCTTAGCAACAAGATACTCAAGAACAATTGCGAGATAAATTGAAGTGCGCCCTCCAACTCTCTCAGCATACTTTCCGACCATGAGAAACCTGGCAATACGACCCACTGGGAACTGAATCACGGTATTGGAGATTCGAGAGACTGACTTCTTACCCTCAACGGACTTTCCACGACCTGCCATCTGAGATTCAGAGACATGACCTAACCTTTGAAAAATCTCAAATTCGAATACGGGACCTTTCGCTCAAATACTCTGCAACACAACCTCGCAGATATGAAATTGAAACGCCCACCCGATTGTTGATGTATACACAACTCCTCTCTCAAAATCGAATGAGGTCGAGGCACATAGATCGTAGTTTCTCACTGTCGGATCTTGGAGTTTAGAACAATGTGTGTAAAAGAGGCTCTGCCTTATCCGACCAGAGGGTAGACAGATGCGGATTCCAGACTAATATAAGCAGGATGGGCGGAGACCGGTAGACAATTCACAGCAGAAGGAAGACACACGGCAAAAAGTGATTGACGGGAGGGATGGCGAAAAGCTACAGTGCTTTTCAAAACCCACTCTGAGAAAAAATGAAAGGAAAGGGTCATTGTATACACAACTAATCAAACACCAATATAATGACTTATAAAAAAATAACAAAAATAATATAAATAAAATTTTTTTAACACTCATAAATAAAGATGCATATGGTAAAAATAAATACAAACACTCAATAAAAATATTGAGTTCTTTATTCCAACCACATAATCTTTTGTCTCTCCATTATTCTCTTATTTCTATTTTAATTTTAAATGTTTATTATTCTCCTATTTCTATTTTAATTTTAAATGTTTATTAGAAAGCAATAAACTTTATATTATTCTCCTATTTCTATTTAACTACTTCCAACCTGGTCAATCATATAGTCCCACAGCCCTCTCATATACAACACACAAAACTACTTCTCAATAGCACTTACCATGATAATATTAAAAAAAAGAAAAAAAGCACACAAAAGCAATAGGTTTAATTTTTTTTTTCAGCATGACCTCGGTAAAATTGTCTTCCCGTGAACAGGTAGGGAGTGGTACCATTTATAGGGAGTTAACTCAATAGTAAACGAAAATATTAGTTTAATCCAATGTCTATTCCGTGGGAGGATACGCCAAACATCAAAACCTCTAGATGTCAGGAAAATAGCTATACAATATCCACGGCTGAATCCGAATTACAATGTCTAGGATAAAAGACAACTACATGATATCATAATTACTAGCATCATGTTAAGGATACGGTGGTCCGTTGGTGGGGTTAGATGGATTTCATTCCATCCACTCGGGTTCAATTCCGTTGAGATATCTTCTGGCTTGGCCTCCTCACCCAACAGAAGCTCCTAGCTGAACATAAGTGGTTTCGAGCTAGATGGGTTAGTATCTCGCTCTGCTAACTCTTCCCATTTATGTTACTTATGAATATGTTTAGGTTTGGGTTTTTACAGTTTGGGTTTGGATGTATAGTGTGACTAATCAGTATGTTTAGGCTTGGGTTTTTTGCAGATTTGGTTTGGATTTCGAAGGGTTGGGCTTTTTGCAGATTTGGTTTGGATTTCGAAGGGTTGGGCTTTTTGCAGATTTGGTTTGGATTTTTGAGAGTTTGGGTTTGGAAGTATGTTTTATATGTTTGGATATTTAGGGTTTAATCATATTAAATTTTAATTTTAAAAAAAAATAATGAATCGAGGGAGTGAGGTAATAAATGGATTTCTTTTGGTTGAAAAGTTGAAACTGTTTCTCTGTTTCTAATTAGCCAAGATTTTTTCTTAGGAGATGAGAAAATAAACTAAAAACTGTTCAAAAACATATGGAAAGAGTTAAATATTTTTGTTGGATGTAGATTCTAATAGAATAGAATATAACTTCTAGTAGTGCTTCCTAAATTGCGAAAAGATTTCAACAAGCTTTGTGTTTCCCAAGCTCTTCACCTCAAGAGTTTATGGCATGCACTTACACATTCTGGATTATGGGGGTGTTTGATGGGGGATAAGTCTTTGAAATGAACTTCTGTTATTGAATGGGTCCGTTCGACACGGAAAACTACCGTTGGTGTTTCTAGTTGCTGGAGGGCTCTTGTTCTGGTCTTTCCCCTTTTATTGAAGCATATGGCTTGGTCCGTGGGAGATGGTTTTCAAGTCCGTGTTGGTGTAGAGTCTATTATTGGGTGTGATTCCGTTCTATCCAATTCTACTTTGGTCGATATTCATCAACGGGGGATTATTTTCTTGAATTAGGCTAAGAACGGGCAGAACTCATCATCATCTGGCTATTGGTTACTTGCTAGTGACATTGTCCTAACTAGTAATTGTTGTGAGGAGTGGGATCAGTACTTTTAGGTTCTTTCTCATGTTGGAATATGCCTCTATGATCATTATGACAATCTAACCTGGTCTTGGAAAGATTCGGATGGTGAATTAACTACACAACTGGCTTACTTGGCTATTACTCAGCAACATTTACCTTCGGTGGGAAGATGCTGGTTTGGCCGTCTGTGGAAGTGGAAAGCCCCCTTGAAAATATCGTGCTTTACTTGGCTAGTGCTTTCTAATAGAATCCTCACATGTGAATATTATTATCGTAGAGGAGGTATGGGTCCATTTGGATGTCCATTCTGTTATCTGGCTTCGGAAAATGTGGAGCATTTATTCTTGAATTGTCTTTTAACTCGTCAACTATGGAATTACTTTTCTGATATTTGGGATATTGTTTTTCACTGGAAACAAGTATCTTTGGATGTTGCCTTGTCCAAGTGGTTTGAGCATAAACGTTCTTACCCTACCTTTCCATTGTATTTTTTCTGGGGTACATGGCGTCTTCATAATGCGGTGCTCTTTGCTGATTACAGACTCTCCTTTGTTTCAGCTCGGTCCTTTTTACTCTATTACCTTAAAGATGTGCCAGCTCAGCAGAGACAGACTGGTCTGCGTATTACCTTCTCTCCACAAGTGGATGTTGGCCGGCCATATGGTTATTTTGATGGAGCTGCACAATGTGGTAATGGAGGTGCTGGTTGCTTAGTGATCATATCGCCATCTGAGTATTATGAATTATGTTTTGGTGTTGGTAAGGGCACTAATACACGTGCAGAGTTACTAGCCCTCGGTGGTCTACTTTTATTTGCCAGACACATTAACATTACATAACTTCAGGTACTTGGAGATTCGTCTGCTATTATAGAATGGGCTCGTGGCATAAGTATACTAAGGGTGGCGTCTCTGGGTCACTGGCAACAGAGGATCAGATCCTTAATTGGTTAGTTCATTAATCTGGAATTTCAACATACTGCTAGACTATTTAACCAGAGGGCTGATAGACTTTCAAAGATTGGGCCGAGTCATAAGGAGGGGATTTTAACATTCAAACATTTTGGTGGCCCTCAGAATAGAGTTGAAGGCTCTATTAACTTATACTAGTTTTGTTTTTTATTAGACTTCTTGTACTGAACAATGATATTGTGTATCTTATGGTTATATTGATAGGGAGATAATAGTTCAATTGGAATTAAGAAGTTACACTATTTTGTTTTATGTCAACTTCCTGGAGATGTTTACTCGATTATAGTAATATCAGTATACCTTGTAACCTTGTAAGTATTTTCTATCTTTGAGATAGGTGTCCTATGTAAGTTTCTTTGATTCAGTCTTATAAATAGCAAGACTTTTTTTGGCTAGAAAAGATAAAGCATAAGCTTGCATATTAAACTCTTGATAAATATGTATGATAGATAAATGTAACAAATCATTAAATAAATAAATAAACTATATACCTGGTCCATGTAAGGTTTAAGCTGCAAAGCTTTTATTATAACATAACTTACTTGTCCACTTTACAATTAGCAATTTGCTTAACTTCATATGGTAATATCTCTTGAGGGGTATTTCCTTCAACTTTGGTTTCCCCTTTACTTACCATACAAAATTTTAAACTTTCTCGAATGCGGCATTAGCATTCGCTTCCTTTCCAACCAAGCATATTAATTTGGGAAAGTAACTAGTCACTTTACGTCTCTGTCACTCACCTAAACCAAGCATATGTACGATGCACTGTGCTTCATGATCTGTCTCCCTTGCAGGCTTCATCGTTTCAGATCTTCTCTCTTGGCTTCATCTTTCTGCATCTCTTTTCCCGTCCATTCATCCATTTTCCAATGGCTTTTCCTTCTTCCTCCTCGGCCTCCTCTTCTGCCCCGACTTCTTATCCCTATTATGACGTGTTTATCAACCATAGAGGACCCGATGTCAAGAACACTTTAGCCACCCATCTATACCGGCGTTTGTTGGACCATCGATTGCGAGTTTTCTTGGACAAGCCAGAATTGGTGGAGGGACGCAACATTACAAGTCAAATAGAAGCCGCTATTCAGGTAGCTTCTGTTCATATTGCCATATTTTCTCCCAACTATGCGCAATCCAAATGGTGCTTGGATGAGCTTCACCTCATGGTGAAGTCGAAGGGTACTATTCTTCCAGTTTTTTTCAATGTCAAGCCTTCCGAGCTCCGATGGACAGGCAAAGGTAAACCTGGATCGTATGCAGAAGCATTGTCCCTCGCTGAACAGAAGAAAACAGTCGACTCTCGAACTGGTGAAGAGAAGCCACGCTACGACATTGAAACTATTCAAAATTGGAGAAACGCTCTTTCACATGCTGCCGACATAAGTGGTTTCGAGCTGGATGGGTTGGTATCTCGCTCCTTATCACTCTTCCCATTTCTGTTACTCATGAGTATGTTTAGGTTTGTTTTTTTTGCAGATTGGGTTTGGGTTTTTACAGTTTGGGTTTGGATGTATAGTGTGACTAATCAGTATGTTTAGGCTTGGGGTTTTTTTCAGATTTGGTTTGGATTTCGAAGGCTTGGGCTTTTTGCAGATTTGGTTTGGATTTTTGAGAGTTTGGGTTTGGATGTATGTTTTAAATGTTTGGATATTTAGGGTTTAATCATATTAAATTTTAATTTAAAATAAAATAATAACGAATCGAGGGAGTGAGGTAATAAATGGATTTCTTTTGGTGGTTCTTGACATGATTGTAAAGAAACTGTATTGGTTTTTTTTCAGCATATTATTGAAGTTGAACTGTTTCTCTGTTTCTAATTAGCCAAGATTTTCTTCTCGGGAGATGAGAAAATAAACTAAAAACTAGTTCTCAAAAACATATGGAAAGAGTTAAATATTTTTGTTGGATGTAGATTCTAATAAAACAGAATATAAGTTCCAGTAGTGCTTCCTAAATTGCTAAAAGATTTCAACAATTTCTTTATCTCGCCACAAATATATGACCAAATAGATTCCATCTCCTGCTTATTCTCAAATGAATATTATATTTCTTTCAGGGACTATGAGGAGCTCTTGAATAAGATCGTGGGAAGTGTGTTGAAAAATGTTCCTAAAACACCATTGTATGTGGCAAAATATCCAACTGGTCTGGAAGACAAATTGCAGGATTTTATAAAGACAGTTCTATTGCCGCAGCAGGAGGAGGGGCGCGTGGAGGCCAAGGTTATGGGGATCGTGGGTGTTGGCGGAGTTGGAAAAACGACACTGGCCAAAGAATTCTACAACCGTAAGAGTTCATATTACAGTGGATCATCCTTTTTACCTGATGTTAGAGAAAATGCAGCTAGAAGGTCTCTAAATCTTTTGCAGAGTCAGCTTATTAGCGACTTAAAACATACAGACATCAAAATTGAGAGCCTTGATGAAGGGATAGGGATGCTTAAACGGTATCTCTCATTTTGTAACGCCCTTATAATTGTAGACGATGTGGATCATGCCAGTCAACTGGATGCGATTTTGCCGATTAAGGAGATCCTTCACCCGAGTAGCTTGATTCTGGTAACCTCTCGTGACAAGCATGTACTCAGAAATGCAGGAATCCTAGAGCCATCGATGTATAAGCTTGAGGGGCTCAATAGCCAATACTCCCAAGAGCTCTTCTGCTCCTATGCCTTTTGTCAGCCACATCCACTACCAGAATTTGTAGATTTGGTAGTTCGGTATATAAACGCCTGTGACGGGCTGCCATTATCGTTGAAAGTCTTTGGAGCGCTTGTTTGTGGAGAAAATGATGCACGTTACTGGGAAGAGCAGTTGGATCGACTTCAGCACACACTCCCTGACGAGATACACAAGAAACTTAAAATCAGTTATGACTCACTAAGTAAAGAGGATCAACCAATATTCTTGGATATTGCTTGCTTTTTTATAGGAGAAGACCGGGATATGGCAATAAGTATATGGGGTTTGGTGGGTCTTAAAAATATGGAGAATAAATGTCTGTTGGAAGTGGATATTGAAAATAAAATAAAAATGCACGATCATGTTAGAGATTTAGGTAGAAATATTGCAGAGGAAGACTCAATGCCCCGTCGTCTTTGGCAGCAGACTACCAACAACAGCAACATCGATGATTTGTTGGAGCGATCCTCATGTGTAAGTGCTTTAATCTTTGCAACCTTTGTCTTCCGTTAAACTGAATCTTTCAAACTTCTTTCCTTCAAAAATGATAGATCTGTATACATTTTACTCCATGAACAGGCAATAACCCAAGTTCGCGGAATTAAGATGGTCAGTACCTTAGATATGCGACATTCGCTCGGCCTGGGAATGCGTGCAAACATGTCACGGTACAAAATATGGATGGATGAGGTGTTAGGGAACTGTCTCAGGCATCTATTTAGTATTTTCCAGTTTCGTGGTATGAGGAACTTGCATATTGTTGCCACTGAAGATGTTCATTTAGAAAGGATATTGGCTAGGGTGGGGTCACCGAATCTCATATGGCTCTGCTGGTATTATTGTCCTTACCCTTCCTTGCCTTCCTGGATTCCCATGGAGAAATTAAGAGTGTTAGAAGTTGGCGGGAGCCAATTAAAAATATTGTGGCAGCATAAATCTCAGGTAAATCCGTGTTTATTTGTCCTTTTCATTTCATCTACATATATATTTCTTTTAGCTAAAACCCAGTGAAAATTTGCGTTTGCAGGCTCCTCTCCAATTGCGAGAGTTAAAAATCTGGGCTCCGCTTTCAGACATTCCAAAGTCTATAGGGCAACTGAGGCACCTGGAGAAGATTCAAATATTTACTCCACTACCCGAACCACTCACTCTCAAAACTTTGCCAGAAGAATTTTGTCATCTGGACAGCTTGAAATACTTAGAGCTATTAAGGTGTTCAACAATGAGGTCGCTGCCGGATTCCTTCGGAAAGCTGACAAACCTCCAGCACATTGATTTGTCTTACTCCCACAGTTTGGAGATGCTTCCAAATTCTTTTGGGAATTTAACTCGACTCAAGCATCTTTCTTTGAGAGACTGTCCCAATTTGACCCTTTCCAACGGAACACTGGGAAGAATTACCACGCTGGAATACTTAGATCTTGACAGCTGCAGCAATGTGAAGGAATTGCCTCCCCAGGTCGCGCATCAACGGTCCTTGAAAAATTTAAATTTGAGAGGAACAAACTTAAAAGAATTGCCCAGCGATATTGGAGAGCTATGCAATTTGGAATGTCTTGCCTTAGGTAGTGATTTGTTGGAAGTGTTGCCACCTTCCTTCGGTTACCTCAGGAGCTTGAATGATTTGTCGTTGTGGGAGTTGCCGGAATTGAACTGCTTGCCAGAATCCTTTGCATCTTTGACTCAGTTGACACAGTTGTCCCTGTGGGGGTTGTCTAATTTGAAGTGCTTGCCGGAATCCTTCGGCCTGTTGACTCAGTTGACACGGTTGATAGTAGAAGACTGTGGGCTAGAATGCTTACCACAAGATCTTCTGAAGATGAACAATCTCCAAATTTTAGACTTATCAGATTGTCCGTTGCAAGAACACCCATTTATAAAGGTTGAAGGAGAAAGAGAAACAGGAGCGTTGGATAAATGCATGTCTGAGCTTCAACAGTTACAGCTGTCAATGACAGAAATACGTGAGGTATTCTTTTCTGAAGGTGTTTGCCCGAACCTTCATGAACTGTCTTTATCATTTTGTAAAGAATTGAGGGAGATAGGAGGGCTTTGTAGTCTGTCAAAACTTAGAAAGTTAGATATCCAAGGGTGTAAACAACTTAGAGAGTTAGATATCCATGGCTGTAAACAATTAGAGGAGCTGTCCAGTCTTGAAACGTTGGTATCTTTAGAGGTGATTAACGCTACTTGGTGTGAGACGCTGAAGAGCATACAAGGGCTGGGGCGGTTGACAAAGCTTCGAACTTTGAAAGTGGATTATTGCAAAGCTATACAACAGTTGCCAGGGGTGGAGCATTTAATGTCTTTGGAGCAGCTTAATGCCTGTAACTGTCCCAAACTGCACTGGGGTCAGGGACTAGTTGAGCAACTGCGCCAACAACTGAAAGGAAAAATCCCCATGTAATGTTAGCAGGGTGTTGTAAATAAATCTTCTTGAATAATGGAGGCTGAGTACAATTAATAGTCGCTGAAATAGTACAGTTAGATGGAGAATTTTATATTTTGTTGGAATTGAAGGTTTATGTATTGTCTGCTGCTTACTGTGTGTACTTTTATTTATCTTATTACTTTGTTTTCCAACAGAGTACCAATATGGAGATCATTCTTATAAGATCGATCTAAGCCAAAGTTAAGTGTAAAGACTAGCTTTTAATTTTAGTTTTTTAAATTCATATGGAGATCACTTTTATAACATTTATGCAAATTCTCATGGATTAAAAAGTTATTAAGATTTATTTTTAGTTTTGTAATTGAAATAGATAGTTTAGTGTGTAGACATCAAGATTTCGATATATGTGTTTGGGTTTGCACAAGAAAAGTTTGCAGTGAATCTGTGAAGCAGAAGAGTTCATTTTTTTTCTCCATATGAATTGCATTCTTCATATTTGTTTAAGGTTTCAACCTTCCATTAGGTCAATCATCCTGTCCCATCCTGTTACGCTGATGAGGACCATACATGTACTCCCTACAGTGCATACAACTGTTTAACCTAAACCCAACGAATGATCCAGCAGAAGGTTCCACAGGCCGTCTTAGTCCACATAAAAATGGATGTCCCAAAACATCCAAGCAACTTATCCGGCCTGAAGACTTTGTGACATGGATGCCAAAAGATTCCAATCTGCATCCGTGAATGAAGGAAATTAGAGTAAAGGAGGACTAGTATAACAGAGTAAAATCACATCCTAAACTCCAGATTCAGTTCAAGAGTATTAAATGGCATAAAATAAAAATAAAAAAATGCATAACTGAAATGATTCCTTGTTCTAATAGAACTCCCAGACAAATTTAAATGATCATTGTCAAGATTGATGGTAAATGCCTCTGGGCTTAAAAAGAAAGAAAGAATTACAAGAAGAGAGCATCCAAGCGCAAAATCAGATGAGCAAGTGTGTAGATTTCTTACACCCATTTGTTTTGTTATATGTAAGAGTTTGCTTATAATATTTTTAACGTGGAGCATGGTTTTGAAAAGGACTATGATAAGTTTTCTACCAATGCTAAGTTGTTGCATTTTATCATTGAATTCTGCACAATTTTAAATAAATTTATCGATTTCATGCCAAGGTTCAAAACCATTATTTTATCAAGTACAATTTTAGATACAGCTATCGATTTCTTGCCTAGGCTCATTGTGTAGATTTCTTACACCCATTGTGTAGTATAAATCAGATGAGCAAGTGTGTAGATTTCTTACACCCATTTGTTTTGTTATATGTAAGAGTTTGCTTATAATATTTTTAACGTGGAGCATGGTTTTGAAAAGGACTATGATAAGTTTTCTACCAATGCTAAGTTGTTGCATTTTATCATTGAATTCTGCACAATTTTAAATAAATTTATCGATTTCATGCCAAGGTTCAAAACCATTATTTTATCAAGTACAATTTTAGTTACAGCTATCGATTTCTTGCCTAGGCTCATTGTGCAACCTTTATCATTGTAATATGTATCATTTGAAGGTTACATAGATTATATTTAAATGGCCAGTTGACTCTTTTGGGTTTGGATGGTGTTGGATTAAATTGCTTGAAGCAATGTAACGAGGGTAACATTTTTTTATTCTATAATGGGTTAATGTTATTATTATGTCCTTCTGGAATATGTAGTTTTCATATTTTTCCAAAATTTAAAATATAAGTAACCAACTTTATGGTGAATTATCATCTAGGGTATTTGTGAACTGAATTGTCAATTGAATGTTGTGTAAGTGTTATCTAAGTCTATCATATAGGGTACTTGTGAACTAAATTGTTGATTGAATATCGTGTGCAATGTTCGGACAGTCCCCTCTTCCTTGGCAATTGAGTTCATGCATGTTGCATTTTCTCCTTTCGAGCTTCTACTATGTAGAAAATGCATAGGGATTTGAACTCTATTGTCACTATTTTTTATATTTCCTTAGTCATATTATCACTCATTGTGTTCCCTTGTAACTAACCTAGACTTGAGGTTACCAAGGAAAATTTTAGGGGTGAAATTTAGTCCATGGGCTTTTTTTCGAGGTCTTTTTTGAAAAAATATTTGTCATTTTCCATTTTTTTCCAATATGATTTTCCCAAATTCCATAGGCTTAAAATTTTGTACTCGAAAAATTTCCAAAATTGTCCAATAACTGTATAAAACCCTTAGAAATTTGAATATTTTTAAAAAAATATTGCCAAACATTTTATGGTTGGAGATTTGATAATTAATAAGATTCACCAAGGTGTTTACACTTTAAAAAAAGTATGGATCCTTAAAATTTTCCTTAGAGGTTACCCATCTTGAATAAAAAAACCCGAATAAAAATCAATTCCCTTATCCCATTAAATGTGGCATTTCCCCCTCTTAGTAGGGGTATCCCATAGAGTTAGGGATTAATGTTTTTTAAGAGGGAAATATTGGTTCTCTGAACTAGCTAGATTAAGTGCTTGATTGAGTTCAAGGCAAGATTATGATCTTCTGAGGTACTTATCGATCTTCCATTACTGATTTTTGAAGGGACTAATGCTTTTCAAGGTTTCTTTTTTCTATTCACACTAAAATGAAATGCCTTCTAAAGCAAATCAATGTTTTGAATTGAGTTGTAGGGATGCTTATATGATAAAGGAAAATTGAAATAAATCATCTATGATGTGAGCGAGCATGTAGATTAAATAAGAATTAACATAGATGGAGAATGTAGAAAGCAACAGTTTCAACAAAGAAATAAATTAAATTGTTTGATTTAGAGAATCCATGCGATTCTCTACTTTATTTTTGTTTCTAGATCATAGACTAATCATTGTGGGAGAACTAGAGTAACAAATCAATATTTCGTGCCTCGGATCCGGGTGACAATCTCGCTCACACGAGCCAGCTCCCCTCTGGCACCCGCCACCTTCAAGAGCACACCTATACAAGCCCACCTATTGGGATCTCCACCTGTCAGCGCAAGCACCAAGACAACGACGCAGAGTTAATACAGGAGGACCCTCACCAATGCATGGCATTAACTCGCCCTCATGCATAAGGCACCTTGACGTTGGTGGATGGTGCTAGTAGGCACCTTAGGCAAATTAACTCGCCACCTTTCTAAAAAATGACAGCCAAAGGCATTAATTCCTTCCGCAGGATTAAAGCACGCAAGTTGTGCTACTTGTGGTTCAGTGTCGGCATTCGAGATTATTCCATTGCACTGGCTCCCTCCCGGTACTATTTTGTTGTTCTTCCTTTGACGAGATCATATTTGGAAGTGATCTACTAATTATAAGTGTAAACTTTGCTTCAGAAATGAAGAAGGAATTTGAAATGTCAATGTTTGGGGAACTAACATTCTTTCTTGGTTTACAAGTATCTCAATTAGAAAAAGGGATCTTCATCTCTCAAACTAAGTATAACAAAGAGATGTTGAAAAAGTTCAAAATGGAAGAATCCAAACCTATTAGTACTCCTATGGTCACTGGTCGTAAATTGAGCAAGGATGATGAATCCTTAGAAGTAGATCATACAATGTATAGGTCAATGATTGGTAGTTTATTATATGTAACAGCTACAAGATCATATGTAATGCATTTTGTAGGTTTGGTTGCTAGATTCCAACCAACGCCAAAAGAAACACATGTGGTTGCAGTAAAAATAATTCTTAGATATCTAAAAGGTACTATGGATTATGGATTATGGTATCCAAAAAGCAATAACTTCACTCTAAGGGAATTCATTGATGCAGATTGGGCAGGAAGTATTGATGACAGAAAAATCACTAGTGGAGCAACATTTTACTTAGGAGATTGGTTGGTGTCATGGCTAAGCAAAAAACAGTCTTCCATTTCACTATCTACAGTAGAAGCCGAGTATATTGTTGTTGCATCATGTTGTACACAAGTCATTTGGATGAAGCAAACATTGAAAGATTTACTTGTAAATTATGAGGATCCCATTGTTATACATTGTGACAATACAAGTGTTATAAACATATCCAAAAATCCTGTCATGCACTCTAAAACAAAACATATTCCAATCAAATATCATTTTTTAAGAGAGAAAGTGTCACAAAAGGTTGTCAAACTAGAGTATATTGATAAAAAGGAACATATAGTTAATATTTTCACTAAACCACTGCCTAGAGAGTCATTTTCCTATCTTAGGCAAAAACTGGGAATTATCTCTCTTCATTGAGATAAATTGAAGATTGTAACCCTCTCACAAAAGGGACATAATTGAGAGGGGGAGAAATGGTTACAGGGGGATATTTATGAATCTTTGTCGTTAATGTCAAAAAGGGGGAGAAAAAATTGAAAATTTGTTGTCATCAATGACAAAGGGGGAGAACGTTGAGTATGATTGTCATTGATGCCAAAAATATTCATTAATGACAAAGGATATGATGATATGGAATGTATAATGATGCGGCATGTGTGATGAGTGTGAAAATCCATATGATGGTGTTCTAGTACCTTCATGATGTCATTGTTACAATTTGACATCATTATATAAAGGTTTGACAGTTTGGTGAAACTCTAGAAATTGACTAAGTATTGGAAAAATAGTCTAAGTTACTCTAGGAAAAATAGTCTAAGTTACTATAGGAAAATGCCCGCCACCTTCTTTATTTGATTGATTAATTAATTCTTAGGATATATGAATGTAGATTGTTGGTTTTTGTATCCATCAAATAGCCCTAAAATAAGTCCTCGCCATATGTTAGTATTCAATGAGTAGGTCTGGACAGAAAAAGACACATTTGGACCTAAATCAATAGTGAACGGTCATGAAAAATTACCCTAAATCAAATCTGGGCAGGGTTGTCCATAAAGGAGAGGATATGAGCAATGAACAATCTAATATCTTCAATCTGAGAAACCTATGTGTGAACAACATGCACTTACAACATACAATACAATGGATTGGTGCCAAAAATATCTCCATAACAACCCTAGATCGGTCTTGAGATTAATTATATAAATTAATCCTTCATAACATGAGGCCAACCTAAAATATACAAAACACAGGGCTGACCTATCCCAACAAATATTAGGGCCGACCCATGCAAAATATTCACAATGGACTAGTATTAATTCAAGAAAGATTTATTTGATTTGATATATGAATTCACCTTACCTATGATAATTGTAGCTGCGTTGCTAGTTTTGTTTAAAAATATTGTATGGTAGTCGATCTCCAATTACGAATGTAATTTGTCTGACATTTATGCTAGTTGCATGTTTGCGAGTATTTGATCATGTATGTTTCAGATGAAAGGGTGCTTGACTGGTATATATCCATTTCCATTCCACGTTCAATTTTCCATTCCCTGTACTTCTTTTCAGCTTTGAAAGATTCTTTTCAATCCTTTTGATATGAATTGTTGAATGCAACTCCATAGATGGATCTGTGTTTATTACAACAAGGTTATCCCCTTCTGCAAGGTCCACTGCTCTAGCTAAGGATTCAAAGTTAAAATAAAACAGTTGAGTTCCTCTCTCCACATCCTATAAGTTGACAGTCCGATCTGCACTGCTCGGTATTAAACAGGTAGAATCCCCATATTCGTACAATACAGAAAATTCGCCAAATTCCCACACAACAAAGGCCAATGCGGCCAAATCTTGCTACTATGGTTCCCATATGTCTAGTTTATTCTATTCACCCCCAAACTGGAGATGTTGAGCGCCTCAAAACTCAGACTCTTCAGAGCAATTGACAACTTTGAATCTTGAAAATAAATCAAACAAATGAGTGCAAAATGAGTCCAGAGGCCTTTGAAACAACCAAAAAGCAGATGAACACCTACATAACCTAATTAATTTTTGTCGTGATGTTGAGAGCGCATAAGCATTAATTATTTGAGAGCACATATATAATGATTTTATTGTTTGTTGATCGATAGAGGGCTCTCTCCATTTGTTAAATTATTGAGAGCGCAGAAGCATTAATTTTACATTTGGTTTTAATATTCGGTATAGGCAGTAAACTCAAATACAACGAGCTCAGCTACGTTGGAGTTACCGTGTAAAAAAAACAAAAAAACTTTCAATTTTCATTTTCACATCATATTATAATGATGTTTTCGATTATATGTTAGGAAATTTTAATATAATCGAAACGATAAGTATCGTCTATCAGGAGAAAGTATTCCTTGTTTTGTCTCTATAGCTTATGGATAACGCAAATTAAGATCATTTGTGTAAGCGCCTCACTATGATCACATTCAGATGCAGAAGTTTGATAGTCACGGTCCTTTGGTTGATTGAGGGAAGGTCCTTTGGTCAGTAACGCCTCTCGCTTGTTGCTCCCAGTAATAGTCTTGTTGTAACACCTCCTCCCACCACATCCAAGCATTACAACTAACCCTATCATGACGTGGAAATGTATAAGTCTTCCATTGCACCATGGCCCTGAGCAATTTATTCAAAACCTCCTGCCTGTTGTAACGCCGCTGATAAATTGTAACCTTCTTGTCTTCCAACGGCTAACTGTTGCTTGTCCTACGCATTCATTGCTTGCTGGTTTGCTCGCCCTGCAAAACTCTGTGTGTAGTTTTTCTGCCATTGTCCTCATGGTGTGTCACTCCATTGATTGTCCTATTCCCTTTTGGAGTGTTATTTTTCTCTTGCATATGTGTTCACTCTGACCACGGTATCGATTCTCTGCACTGGTCGTCTCTGCGTTGCTACGTTTCTTGAAACTGATCTCTCTCTCTCTCCATCTGTCTAAGTGGAGTAATCACTGATCTGCCAACTAATCCCTAACGCATTTACCTCTATCATCACGGTCTTGCAAGTTGATGGCATAATGGCCCTCTGCATTAATTGGTATTGTGGGATGCCCCCAACATGACACCCCATGGTGGATTAGGGTTTGTGCCCCTCTCTACGTGAGCATTGTAGCCCCTTGTGCCACGTGTGGTTCCCTTTGGACACCTAACCTTCCATCTCAAACCACCTCTCTACCACTCCTATGCCAACCTAATTTCATATTTTGAATATATTTTAATATATGTAGTTGATTATATTCAAAGTAATATTTGTTAAATATTTTAAAATATAGTGTTATATATTAAAATATAATGTTATATATGAAGTTGTTATATATTTGTTAATTATTTTAAATATGTAGTCGTGTTGAATATATTTTTATTACTCTGAATGAAAATATAATATTATTTGAATTATAATAAGGTTTTGAAATTAACACCTCAGTTAATTAATGGTCGAAACCTTTGATAATAGTATTGGATATTAATAACATTAAGCTGACACAAATTGAGAAAATATTGTAGAAGATAGATGAATGATAGCCACAATAAGCAAGCTCTAAATACCCTCCCTGCCTTGAATTGCAGTCACTCATGGCCCCAAAATGAAGAAGGTAGGATCATGCACCACCTGAGGCTGGTACTCCAGTAGAGCAGGTTATTGTATGCTCCTTGGATGAAGTATCTAGTATGCTCAAGGAATGGGTAGCAGTTCAAAGTCAGAATCAAAATATGGGCCAAAACTTGGACCAAAGCCAAGATAGAGAACTTGAGCAGAAGCATAAACAAGACCATGATTGACCATCATTCTTGAAAGAAGGAAAGGCACCGCTCAATATCATGAAGGAAATTCACAAATCTAATTTTCCAGAGTTTACGGGTACCTAGGAAGGGCATGCAGCAGAATCCTAGGTAATCGGAGTTAAACGAACCCTTAGTTTTAAGGCTTATACCACTAATGAGAAGGCACAGATAGCTATGATCCTTCTAAAGGAGGATGCGTTGTTATGGTGGGTGAATGAGGAGAGTAAACTTCACATAGAGCCACCACAAGCCACTTGGGAGCTCTTTGAAGAATCCTTTAGGACTCGTTTCCTGTCTGATGAGTATAAGCACCAACATAGGGCATATTTCCATGCAGTACAATGAATTGAGTATTCAACTCAAGGAACTCATCGATCAAGGAATAATTTGGCCTAGTGTTTCACCTTGGGGAGCACCCGTCATTTTTTTCAAGAAGAAGGATGGCACCCTTCGTTTGTGCATTGATTATCGGGATTTGAATAAAGCCACCATCAAGAATCATTATCCCATGCCTCGCATCGATGACTTGTTTGATTAGCTGAGAGTTGCATTAGTGTTCTGCAAGATCGACCTTCGATCAAGATATCATCAATTAAGGATCAAGGAAGAAGAAATTCCAAAAATAGCTTTTCGTACTAGGTTCGGCCACTATGAATTTGTGGTCATACCCTTTGGATTATCGAATGCACTAGCAACATTCATGAGTTTAATGAACAGTGTGTTATGAAAATATTTGGACCGCTTTGTACAGGTATTCCTTGATGACATTTTGATAAACTCCCGCAATGAATGAGAGCACCAAGAGCACTTCATACTTGTGCTTAAATGCCTTAGAGAGCATAAACTCTATGGGAAATTGTCCAAATGATCCTTTTTCCAGAAAGAGATCCATTATCTAGGGCACAAAATCAATGGCAATGGAATTTCGGTAGACCTAGGGAAGATTGACGCTAGATTAAGTTGGCCGACCCCTAGAAATGCCAAGGAAGTTCGCAGCTTTATGGGATTGGCAGGCTATTACAGGAGGTTCGTGGAAGGGTTCTCTAAAATCGTAGGACCTATCACTACCTTACAGAAAAAGGTGTTAAAATTTGAATTTACAAGTAAATGCGAAGAAACCTTCAATGAGCTAAAAGAACGTCTAAGTAGTGCCCCAATCCTTAAGGTTCCCGGCATGGATAAGGATTTTGTGTTCTGCACAGATGCATCAGGAGAAGGTTTAGGCCCAGTCTTAATGCAAGAAGAGGGATTCATCGCCTATGCTTTTCGCGGACTCAAAGAACATGAGATCAATTATGCTACTCACAATCTAGAATTGGCTACAGTGGTGATGGCTCTCAAGTTGTGGAGACACTACTTGGTAGGGCGCCAGTTCGAGCTAAAACATATCATCGAAGCCTGGAATACATATTTACCCAAAAGGATCTTAATGCGCACCAAAGACATTGGAGTGAACTGTTTAGTGAGTATGAATTTAAAACATCCTTTATAAAGGGGAAGGAGAACATGGTAGCGGATGCACTAAATAGAAGACCTCGCATACATGCTATGGTATCAGCCAGAACGGATCTTAAGGATAAGATTAAATTCCATATGGTAAATGACCCTTGGTACCATCAAATTCAAGCGGCCCAGTCAAAGGGTAAGTCAACCTCCCCGAGGTTTGAAGGGTACTCATTGGAGGGATATGGACTCCTTAGATTCAAGGAAAGGGTGTATGTACCAACCACTGGCGAAGTTTGAAGTCTAGTAATGGATGAAGCACATCGAGCACCATACTTAGCTCACCCAGGAGTTAAAAAGAGGTATGAAGGTCTAAAAAGGGAATTCTTCTGTCCAAGAATGAAGAAGGATATAGCACATTATGTGGCACATTGTTTATAATTCCAACAAGTTAAGGTTGAACACCATCACCCAGCAAGACTTCTTCAACCTCATGAGATACCAAAAACTAAGTGGGAAGTGATATCTATGGAATTTGTGATTGGTCTACCTACATCCCCACAAAGGCACAATTGCATTATGGCTATGGTGGACAAACTGACTAAGAGTGCTCATTTTATTCCAATAAAAAGTACCTTTGATGCACCTGTTGTTGCACAGGTTTTTCTCCGAGAAATAGTCTGTCTACACGGAATCCCTCGTAAAATTATTTCTAATAGAGATTCTCAATTCACCTCTAGGTTTTGGAAAATCCTTCAAGAGTCCCTGGGTACTCAATTGAATTTTAGCACTGCATATCATCCCAAAACTGATGGTCAGACAGAGAGAGTTAACCAAGTAATGGAAGATATGTTGAGAATGTATGTCATGGACGAACAAAATGAGTGGGAGAGGTATCTTCCATTGGTGGAGGTATGTCCTTGACCAAGTTAAAGTCCAATGGGATCAATATAGTCCAGAGTCAGCCACTTGGGAATATGCATACATTATGCATCGCGAGTTTCCTTATCATTTTTAGTAGCCTTGATCTTATGACACATGGATTGGATCTATTCAGTCACTATTTTACACTTCTAGAGTTAGAAGACATATGATACATATTTCATGTTGATACTAAGTTAGTATTTTGTAGTTTCTTATGGTTTCTGAAGTTAGAAGACATATGTTGCATATTTCATGATGATACCCAGTTTTTCATCCTGCTACTCAGTTTCCATGATCCATATTTCATGTTGATACTCACTTTATTACGATTTCCAGATGTATAGGACATGAGGTACATGATACGTTGATTGTTGATACTCGATTGGTAAATTATAGTTTTATTTTTGGCCTCTTGAAATGAAAGTTGTGGTACATGATATGGTGTTTTTACATGTTGTTCGTAGAATGATGCCCTCATGGTCATGCATTATTCATGTGAAAATTGATTCTAGCCATGAAATTTATAGCCATGGGTTGTGCACGTGATACTTCTTGATGTTATTTCATGAGGTTATGGTTCTATATAAGATAGATGACGTATAGAACATAAAATGGTATTATAGCTTATCCTTGCATCTAGAGATAAATGACATCTGGAACATAAATGGTATGAAAGCATGTTGTGGTTAATTTTGGCATTTTACAGCTATGTTATGTGTTAGTGAGGAATAAGATATTATATCATATATTTGGTATGACATGTTATCGTTTCATGCTAACCCTTATTGCTCCCCGTAGAATGCATATTTGATATGATAATGGATTATGTGGGTTGTTAGAATACATATTTGATATGATGATGGATTATCATGGATTGTGGGAGTCATTACTCCACGCTGATAATACTAATGTTGAAATATGGCAACTTATCATGATATATTGATGGGATGCTTAGTAAATTATGAAAATATCATGACCAATTATGTTATAATGGTAGAACTGAGCACCTAAATGCATTAGATGTTAAACTTGGAAAGACGTATCATGACAGTGGCTTATGGTGTAATGCAATAGGGATTGGTGGCTAGACATTCTTGTTAGGAAATGATGCAAGGTTGATCAATGATATATTATTGATCCATGATATATATTGAGAAATGATTACTAATGATTATTCATTATGGTAAGTGCAAGTTGTTCCAGGTGATCCACTCAAATAGCCTGGTGAGGCTAATCATTCTATGATTTCGTGGGATATCGTAACCATGAATGAGACTAGATACTATAAATATATTATGGGCTGGGGGACAAGCCCAACAATTAACTCTATGCTAGCAGATCTTGACTTTAGTACCATAAGTTGGGAGGGTGGCAATGCCACAGATACTTCTCGGAGAACTTCTGATGTGACCAGAGTCCACTGTTGGAGACATACTCACCAAGAGGGAGGTTTATGTAGAAGGAATTTTGATGCATAGGGCTAGTTCCTTGAGGGTCTTATGGAGGATGTTTAGGCTAGCCTTTTGAGATGCCCGGGGTATAATGATCCTGATATCAGTATTGGGGTACCGAGAACCAGATGCCGGTTAGTACCGATGAGGCCCAGATTCCGATTAAATTCTGAAGAGGCCGCACTATTACCAAAAGTGGGAGGGTGGCAGAGCCGCAAAAACCTCCAGGGGAACTTATGATTCCTATTGTATGATTTGTAGACAAGTTACAGTAGAGGGCCCGTGCCATGGCGAGCGGGACCATCCGAAGTTGGAGGGGAGGTTTATGGAGGTGGCGGATGGCATGATTCTAAGGGAGAGGGTGAGTAAGGAAAGAGGAAGTAAACAAATACACAGTTCTTAATTAATAATTAATTGTCTAATGCTTCTGTGTGTATGATGCATAATTGTTGCTATGGTTGCATTCTAGACTCATAGGGAATTACTTAAGAGCATATTGTAACTTAGGGTGATTGATTGTATTAGTGTGGTTTGGAGGCTTCTATGTGGTGTCCACACATATAAATCTCTTAACTTCACAATAGTACTAGCTACCTATATATTCTAGTATTTACTTGATTGATTGATTGAATAAGTATTGTATTTATTGCTTGAAGATTATAACTTTGGGACGAATTTTCTTGAAGGGGGGGAGTATGTAACAACCCTCATATATGAATATAGGAAATATTTAATATAATATAATATACGGATATAGGGAATATTTAATATAATATAATATAATGTAAAATAATAAAAAGAAACATGAAAAAGAAGTAACGAAAACCAAAAATTACATAAAAGTTAAATAATAAATGAAAGAAAAGGAAAAGGGGAAATAAAAGGGTGGAGTGAAGAAGAGAGGGGGAATCTTTGATATTTTGAGGAGGAGGAGCTGGAAATGAAAAAAAGGAAGAAGGAAGAGATTGACAGACAAGGAAAGCAAGATAACACTGGCAGAGGGTTGATTGTTGAGGGCTCGGGGGCCTCATCCTTTTGGTTGGGGGTTGGTTGGGTGGAGATTCGTCCCCCCACCTTCAGTTGCACACATTGGAGCCTTCAAGGTAATAACCAGGTTCATCATCTATCAGGTATGGAACTAATTCAGGCAGATCTTGTGGCATGCATTTTTTATTTTTTATTTTTTTGTATTATGGGTTATTCATGCAATGTTAGGGTTTTACATAGTTTCCTAAAACAATCATTGAGGGTGAAGATATTGGCTTGCCAAAAATGCCCTCTGGCATGATTTACACTGTCCTAGTAAAATGCCTGCCAAGGAGAGAGGATGAGGTTGCAAAGGATGGAATTGACATGGATGGAATCTGCATGATGTTCCCCATGATGTGGATGCTTCATATTTCCAATATTGGTGAAAATAAAAATCATCTTATTTGACCTAGGGTTTTGAAAAACTGTCTAGGGTTTTGAAAAACTGTCTAAGTGTATAACCCGGAAGTTTAAAAGGCCATTTATAAATGCACGCCATATGCTCTCGTTTTGTAAAATAAATTTATCAAATGGTATGAGGTTGTTCCTTGATGATTTTTCCATCCAGCCATGGTCTTGGTTTCCTCTTTGATGGTCACATGTGCGAGATTTTGGTCTGCCAAAACAGAGAAAAAAATATGTTTGTTCGCACTTTATAGTATGCCCGCAGGCTCAGGAAATATGTCCGTAGGTGAATGAGGGATAATTGAAAATGTTCACCCGCTGGTCTATGGAGGTTGACCATAAAATATATGCACGCATAGAGCTTGTAGGATATCAATATTGAATGAAATGCATGGTGATGTTTGAAGAATAACAAGTTAATTAAATTCGGCGTGTGTTAGTATTTAATTAAATATAAGTTTGAAAGGTTTCTTTCATTCTGGATATGAAAAGGCAAGATGATTAGATGATAACAACATAAAGATATAACTTGTTTGTGAAGAGACATAATGTTTTGATGTTTTAAATGAAAAGGCACGATGATTCTTTTTGAAATGATGCATATAAAAACAATTTTTGACCAAATGATAGAGGCGTCTATGTGGTTTCGATAAGCAGATCGAAAACAGAGGTAAAAGACAGAGAATAGCAATAACAGTTCTTGAAGAAGTTCTCAAGATTCTTAAAAGACAAAACAAGGGTGATTGGGAGGCACAAGGACAGGCTACAAGCCTATAGGGGGTCGTAGCCTCCTTCCAATTGTTGCTGGTAAACATGGTGTAGGTGCATCCTTCAGTCGTTGTTGAAAAATTTGGGAGTTGGTGCATCCAGCAAGTTGGTACTGCTTGCAAACTATTTGTAAATATAATTTTGCAGTAATAGAAAGTATTGGTGGTTTTCCCAATTCGGATTCCACAATAATATTGTGTGTTATGTCTTCATTGTTGATTCTATTTTTAAGTTATACAAATTTAAATAGATAGCCCAATACTGATTCACCCCCCCCTCTCAGTATTACTTGATATTCTAACATTTCCAACGTTTGAAGTGAGACTCCAACTAATAGTTCTATAAAGAACATACCTCATAACACCTCTGGTTTAAAATAAATTTGAACAAGACATGCATGCATAAATTTTATTAAACCATTTTATATTATGTTCGTGTCAGAGATATGGATCTAGCTAAACTAGCTTACCTATCTTAGCAATCATTAACATATAAAAGTAAATAAGAACAAAAAGAGAACAAGGAAAAGAATACACTAGATATACGTGGTTCACCCAATTGGGCTACGTCCATGGGAAGGTTGTCTTCTATTATCTCTAGAAATCTCCTTTCAATCTTACAAGAGAGAAACTATAAATAACCTCAATACAATAGAATAAAGCTTGTGATCACAATACCATGTGTCAATGCTATCTATGAGCATATACCACTTGTGTTATATGATGTGACTCCCTTGACCCTATTATATACCAAGAGATGTGGAGGAATTACTCTCACATATTGCATGTGGGATAATATAATTCACCATAATACCATCTCTTTATATAATGATGGATATCAAGAGTATACTTTATCATAATGAATATGAGATATAATATATTACTCTTTTACATAAGATTGTGGATAAATTCAGACATAATACAAAGACATTATTACCTTCCAAGGAATATAATTAAAATATTCCAACACTCCCCCTTAATAATGGCTAGGAGAAAATCCCTTTCTAACACTAAGGAAAGAAGGAGTCATTACTACTCCCTCTTGATGATAACTTCCAGAATATCCATAAGCTGCAAATAAGAAGAACACTTCGGTGAATGGAATTTGATGAAGAACAACTGCTTCTCACTAAATCATGAAATTGCACATGAACTAGGTTGTACGATGAAATAGAAACAACAAGATGTCCAGATCTAAAGAGAATCCTTTATGGCTACTAGATCCAACAGTAAAATGCTGAGAACATGTGACACAATCCAACAACAAGGTGCCTAGATCACCATAAGAATCATCACAACCATAATTGATAGCTGAAGAACTTTGATATAACATACACACCAATGTACAGATACCTTCTGACGGCTGATACAACAAAACATGTGGCTAAGAACAGCACAACAGTGTACAAAATACCCAGATGGCCAATACACATGTGGATAGCAGACATTCTTCCAATCAAGGTGCAATATAAATATCCGTAGAAGACCTCAAACATCGAAGAAACAAGACCCCAATGGTCTATACATCGAAAATGATATCATACAGATGAACATCATGACTTTAACAATAGAAGATGTTGCTTCATTATTTCTGGAATAAGGTGACAACAAAGATCAAAGATTAATATGCTCAAGAAAGAACTTATCTGCACACAAGAAATTCCAAGTTTAAGACATACAAAGATCATAAAACAAAATTGCTCATACATAAATGAAAATGCTTATACACCAAAGGTTAGCAAACATCATATAAAAGGATGGCAACATAATATGATCAAATAAAAGATTAACTTGCTCATTAAGGAAAATGAAGTTACTTTTACACATTAAGTGTCAGCCACAACATATAAATAGCGAGCAATGAAAAAACGTTTATACAAGATTTACAAATATGAGATTGTTCTTATAAAAATGCTTTTATAAACATGACATGATTAGATATCAACATGATTAAATATGATAAAAAAAGAACAAATTAGTTATTAAGTATAGTGTTAATATTAAGCATTAGATGGTTTATAACTATCATCATGATAGAATACTAGAGATCCATGCCCTTAAAAAATGCCAATGATTCCATATATGAATGTGAGACAAATATATACCAAGAACAAGAAATAGTCTCTTAAAAAACATGATTAGAAGCAAAACCCAAATGCAAAAAAAAGGTGAATAACAGAAAACTGAAACACTTTTACCGTTCTGACTTAAAAAACAGTAAAAAAACAGAAACTTTACTTACAACCCTTTAAAAGTGCCAAGAAAAGTTACTCGCGGGTCTGCCAATAGTAAAATCACGGGTAAATCTGATACTCATGGGTTTTGCACAGCAAAATTCGCGGTTACTCATGGGTTTACAGTAAATTCAATCACGGGTGTGCGGGTCTGTAAAGGCGAAAGTTGTGACTACTCGCGGGTTACTATATAGTGAAGTCGCGATTATGCCGAATCACTCGCGGGTCTCTGCACAGTAGGGTAGCAAGTACATTGAAGTAAGCGCAAGTTTAACAGTAGGGCAGATGCGAGTATGTCGTAGCACACGTGGGTTTGTACACAGAATAGTTGCGGGTCTATAGTATACTCGTGGGTTGCCAGTAGGGAAAGTCACGGTTAACCGCGGGTTCTATGAAGGAAAAGTTGCGTGTGTCCAGGTTTAGGCCGAAAATAGTGTCGATTAAGTCGAACACGGAAACCAGCACAAATTCTACCAAACTTGGACGAAAACTGCCAATCTGATAACCGGAAGATAGATCTCCTTGAGGAGAATCCAAAAATCATATAGATCTACAAAAAAAACATCAAGAAACCCTTGAAAATTTTCTGCAAAAATCTACACAAGAATGTTAGGGTTAAAAGTTAAAAAAACTACAGAAATATGCCCAGATCTGAAGAGAACCCTAATGGCTACCAAATAGAAAGAAAATCTACAAAATAAACAATGTTCAGATGATAATAGTTATTGATTGAAAGCTATAGAAGGTGCTAGATCATAGAAACCAGCTCTGATACCATGTTAGAGATATGGATCCAGCTAAACTAGCTTACCTATCTTAGCAATCAATAACATATCAAAATAAATAAGAATAGAAAGAGAACAAGGAAAATAATACACCAGATATACATGGTTCACCCAATTGGGCTACGTCCACGAGAAGATTGTCTTCTATTATCTCCAGAAATATCATTTCAATCTTACAAGAGAGCAACTATAAATAACCCCAATACAATATAATAAAGATTGCGATCACAATACCATGTGTCAATACTATCTATGAGCATATACCACTTTATCACTTGTGTTATATGATGTGACTCCCTTGACCCTATTATATACCAAGAGATGTGGAGGAATTACTCTCACATATTGCATGCGGGATAATATAATTCTCCATAATAACATCTCTTTATATAATGATGGATATCAAGAGTATACTTTACCATAATGAATATGGGATATAATGTATTAGTCTTTTACATAAGATTGTGAATAAATTCCAACATAATACAAAAACATTATTACCTTTCAAGAAATATAATTAATATATTCCAACAGATCCAGACAAAATCCTTAGAAAATACAAAGTACAAGTACAAACTCTCATCTCTCAAACTCAATTCATAGAATTTCTATCTCACCTTATTCAGCTCAGCTCGAGAATTGAAAAAAAAAATGATATGAGATCACCCCTATGTATTTCAATAACAATAACTTATTCCTTTAATCTCAAAAAGAGCTTGAAATGAATTTCTTAAGTGAAACTTTAGCTAACAGTTCTATAAAGAATAGACCTCATAGACGCCTATTGATTAAGATAAAGTTGAACTTGCCTAATTTTGTTTTTCAAAAAGAAAAAAGAGTGTAATTTCTATTATAGAGAGAATTCAAGATTACAGTCTTTACGTGTTTAGAGCACAATAACCCAATTTCCATTATGTACTAATAATATGCCTTTGCTATATAAAAAAATATTGTTTCGGAGTATCATTCACATAAAAACCTCGTAATTGAGACCTTGACAAAAGCCCTTTCACCCAAGTTACATTATGTACTAATATGCCTTTGCATATAAAAAAATATTGTTTCATAGTATCATTCACATAAAACCCTTAATTGAGACCTTTTCCACATATCTGAGCTTAATACATCCACAAAAATGTGGAATATAGATTTGTTAGAAGTATCTAACAAAGCTACCTTAACATTGAAAATATGCGACGACGGTTCTCACAGAAATGAGATTGATTATGTCTATAAATATAAAAATTCACAATGAACGAACTCAACAATTACTTGAACCTTTTATGTGTGAGTTGCCAAGTATCATACGGTGGAGTAACCATCACAAGGAACGAACTCAGCAATTACCTGAAGTTTTGAATGTGACAATGCCAAATTCAATATTAAAGATTTTCTAATACCAAGAAGGTCTTCACTGGCCTAACAATAAGACCTCAACCATTAAGCCAATTGCATGAAAAAATAAATAGATTTTAATCTGAATTTTTTAAGAAAAAAAACACCTCATGTAATACATAAGCAAAGTTAGAAAAATATTTAATCAACTCCCAAACTAACACCTAACGTAAAATCGAATTAAATGATACACCACCTTTGAGCAGGTATGATAGAACACTAAAGGAATACAATAGCAATGCTTTAAATAATTTCACCCGTATAATATTTCTTAAAACAAATGAAATGACAAAATTTCTCAAATTTTTTCTTTCATATCAAATTCATGGTGATGGGATGGGCTATTATTATAAAAAGAAGCATTGCTTTTCAACAAACTATCATCCTTATTATCTAAAAAAAGAAATGTTAGAGTAATGTCTAGATAATAGTAAGAGGAAGTCTACGGTTATGGTAGAAAGAAGAGGGTGAAAAATAAGGGGGCATGAGAGGTAGAGCCCCAATATAGTAATGTTTAGATAATAGTAAGAGAAAGTCTATGGTTATGGTAGAAAGAAGAGGGTGAAGACTAAGGGGCATGAGAGGTAGAGCCCCAATAGAGTAATGTCTAGATAATAGTAAGAGGAAGTCTAGGGTTATGGTAGAAAGAAGAGGGTGAAGACTAAGGGGCATGAGAGGTAGAGCCTCAATATTTGAGCTTAATGTGTATAGTCTCAAATTTCATTAGTGGAAGGATTATATCAAAGGTATGTGGAAAAAAAGAAAAAGGTGAAGGAGGAATATTTCTTGAAGTGGGCTAAGATTTTTGAAGATTAAAATTTATAAGGAATATTTTCACCATAGTCGTCGCAAAAAAGTCATCATTTTTTAAGAGTTTAAGAAGTTTTAGATTAACTAGAAGAAGAAGTTAATAAAAGAGTAGAATCTCAAGGAGTAAATTAAGTATCTAATAATAAAATTAATATAGTAGAGGGACTTCAATAAAATTGCTCTAAAGAAAATCACAAAAGCACATAAATACGAGAGGATTTACTTCTATAAGAGATGAATAAGGATTATGAAATAAAAAAATAGTATATTCTAGATTCACTAAAACATATTGAAAATGGAGATGTGGATATCAAACAACATCTAGAAAAGTAGTTCCCCTAGATGGGGTGGCATGGATGAGTAATGGTGCCACCGGATACCCATGCCAAGTACACGACATGGCATGCCCTCCTCTACTTGATATAGTTGGAAGGAAAACGCTAGATGATGTACAAGGAATAGTGCAAGGGAACACATGGTATGACAAAGCATGTTTTGATCTAGATCACAATAGATGGTAAGTTTGATCCTCCTTTAACAACTTATTTCATGATGTTTATACTGAGAGGATTAATGTAGGTGGTGGGAGGCAATGGTGATGTGAATGACACATGTGACGGAAAACTTCTAGCATATGATTATATTTATTAGCAAAAATTTATGGGAACATTCCTTAGCACAAAAGAGTTTAAATATGGAATGTTTGGGTTCGATAAGTCCACCTCTGATTCATTAATAACTTAGGGAAGAGCATGGACCGACCTCGTTCTTAATAACAAGATTGGATTCTAGCATGTGCATTTTTTTAGCTGTGACTCTGTCTCACTGTTAAGTCTGAGGTCAAGCTTTGACCCACTTCAAACCATACATTTGTATGTTGTTACCATGTTCGGTTGTTTATAGTAGTGGAAAGCAAAGCGTGCAGTTGTAGGGGTTCTAGGGAAATTAGGGCAAGTCAACATACTAGAGCCATGAAAGAAGAAACCAAGGTTGAGGCAATTTATTGGAAGGTCACCCCTACTATTATCAGAAAGGGAATTGAGAGAAATGAGACCTGTATAAAAACATAAATGGGGTACACCCGCAATGAGGAGATTGAGGACAAAATGTGCCATTGGGTTCAAGATGTCGATACCACCAAATCCAGGGAGACAAAATATTTCAAATCGGTTGCCTTATATTGGAAAATGAAAGCTCTCTTAGGGAAACCTCTGATGGAAACCAAAGTTGAGCACCATGAACTATTATTGCAGCAGGATGAGACTCAAGCTCAGATCAAGCATCTAGACACTAAGGCTAACCTCATCCTTAAGGCCACTACTAGGATGGAATTCATTGAAAAAGATCCCAAGGCTACTCCTGACAAAGAGGTTCCTATATTTTTTCTTTTAGATGAAGATCCATTGTTATCTAGTTTGGATTCCTACAACCATTTTGTCTTACTATTATTATAGTTCTTGTTTAATTTTGTCTAGAATGTCTAAGGTTAGTCTTTGCTATAGTATGCATTAGATTAGTCTCTGCTTAAGATTTTTGGTCTCTTCAGAAACTAGAGTAACATTGTTTGTCAATGACAATCTGTTATTTTTCTTTTGGTTTGGTTTCCCTAGGGTAAACTAGGAAACTTATGCTTTGTATAGTTTTTTCCCGTGAATTAATTGATTTATCTCTAACTTATGAAAATAAAATAAAATAACTTTAAAAATAGTTGAGCAATAAATCAATATGCACCAAAAGCCTATGATGTACAGCCTAAAAGAAAATCCAAACTTGAGAAAGTTCAAAATTATAAGAACCATCATGAATATGAAAAAACAAATTATGATATCAAATTACATACACATTCACAATCCATTCACGATTGTGGTGATGATAGAGATAAATATTAACGACATTAATATCAAAATAGGGAATATGCATATTGTGAATATGAAAAAAAATGATATGAAATTACATACACATTCACAATTGTGGTGATGATAGAGATAAACATTAACGACACTAATATTAAAATGGGAAATATGTATTACAACTAATAAGAATGTGAGCTCTCATGTTTTGAAGAGAACTAAGATGCACAATTTGAGAATTGGGAAATTTCATATACCATTTTTTTTTAGAAAATTAAGATACATAATTTGAGAATTGAGAAGTCTCATATGCAAAAGTTTTGAACTAATTTTGCCTATCAAATACATTTTATATACATTTATAAATAATGTTAAAATGACAAAATTGATAAGTAAATTGTTTTTCAAATTTCTACCCTATTTGGAAAGTTATGTTTTGACTTTATATCAATCAATCTAAAGGATTTTCACATCAATCAATTTTTTTCTTTATACAATAAATATTTAAATTTCATTATAAATTAGCCTTCATGGTATGCTATAAAATCAATGCATGCATAGTTTGCTAAAAACTTTACCCATCATGCAATTTTGTGTTGAACAGTCCATTATTTTTTAGGCAAGGTTTTTAAATGCTTTTTTCATTAGGAATAATAAAAATGAAGAATGAGTCTCTATATTCATCATTGTTCATTTAATAGAAAATTGATGAAAATGAAGGATGAGTCTCTATATTCAGCATTGTTCATTTAATAGAAAATTGATGGCGTTTCAAGATTGTTTTGGTAGAAATAATGAAAATGACGGATGAGACTTTGATATTCATCATTGTTCATCTAATAGAAATGGATTGAGTTTAAATATTTTTATTATTCTTTAATTTATATTTATATAAATTAATATTGATCATTTTAGTTTGGCAAAAATTTAAGTGTCAATATATTATGAAACAATGTAAATGGTAGGGATTGGTTGTGTGTTTAAAATGAATAAATAAGTTTTATTTAACCAAGAGGCTATTGGTGACTTTAAAGGAATTGTTGTATTTATTTGTTGTTGTGTTTAAAGTTAATGAAATTATTTACTAATTGATATAGCTTTTAACTAGTGCACGTTTGGTTATCTCCAATTAATTATTTGATATATATATATATATCAATAGGATTGGCAGGTGCGGGGGGAGTTCTTATGGACTTCGAAGGAAACAAGCTGACTGACTACACATGGGGGCTTGGAAGGTAGACAAACAATGATGCAGAGTGGCTTGCCTTATTTAAATGCATTGATATAGCTAAGGAAAATAATGTTTAGGATCTTGTAGCCATTGGGGACTCCCTCCTAGTGATTAAAGAAGTTAGGGCCTTAGCCAAAAACGCTTGTAAACCCTCCTCCAAGTATCACTACCACTTCTTCCACAAGATCAAAGAATTAAGATCTATCTCCCTCTACTACGTTCTAAGAAACAACAACAACAAGCTGACTCCATGGAAAATATTGGAGCAGGGTTAAACTGTGGCCTTGTGGTTAGAAATGGACAAAACATTGAAAATAATTGGGTTCCATAATTTTATGGATCACCCTGGCTATCCTAGCACCCTTACCTTACATCTAAATTTCCATAGTTTCATTGGGCCACCATTGGCCTCCTTAAATGTTTGGATGAATTTATTAAGGGTCAAGCTCAAGATCAATCCACGATCTCGTCTTCCCTTCCCAAGACACAAGCGACGACGCTCCTAGTCTGGCCCCTACTGTCTCGCATGCGAGAATTTATTGCGTGTAGAAGGCAGGGATGCCTGCACCTATTTCAAGCCTCTGGGCGACGGCATCTCTCAAACATTCTTCTCTGCATACTTTGGAATATAGATTGGTTTTGGTTCAGGCACTTGGAATTGTGGTGCAGCATGGATTGTGGAAATACAGGTGGTAACTCAGGGCTCTGCCTCCCGGCATTACAATGCCGCCAATGCAAGACTAACATACAGGTCAATTATGAGGGATATGGACTGAAGCGTTACCTCTCTGCCCTTGAGGTGGTGCAGGGGAATGGGCTCAGTGATAAAGAAGCTCAAGGCTCTCTCGCTAACAAGATGAAGCATGTCCGTTGTGGGCAGCCCAAAACAATGAGATTGGCAGAGGATGGTTGCAGCAGGACGTTGGGCAGGGAACTAGGAACCCTGCTAACGGTGTTCATAATGGTTATGAGCTCAGTAATGGGAAGAATTGGCATTCCATAGTTGTTGGTACCAATCCAAATTTTGGTGCTCCTTTGCAACATGGTTCTTTGCAGCAAATGTGCGGCAACAATGGGGAGATAGGAACTGGCAAGCTCTGGAATCTGGTTGAAGAAAATGCGGGTATAGTGAATCTGGACTCACCTCGTGGGCCAGAAAGTCCTCCCCCTGGCGTGCTTTCTCATCTGCAAGACATCGAATCTCAGGTATGCTGGTTGAGAGGTGAAAACAAAGATATGAAAAAAGCTCTCTCTCACCTTGCCACCATTGTTGAAATTTCAATTTCTGATGCTAGAAACACCAGCAACAAAATGAAGAACAATTTGATAGTATGGTTGGCAAAATGGAGTCTATGCACAGCTGTCTCAGGATCGTCGAAGCCAAGGTGGATTGTATCAGAACCAACAAGAGCAATAGCCCATCTGCGATCCTGGGCATGGAAGATAACGAGAATCTGGCAGCAGGTAGCAAGAAAAAGGCTCGTTGCTCAACAAACAACTGAGCACTGGATTATCTATGTTCTATTTATCTTTTTTATTCTAAATATGTAATCGGCAGATATAGCAGACTGTCCTCTTTCCTTGTCCGGTTAGTTGTTTCTCGGAATTGTAAAGACTGGTTATGAGGTGCCTTCATCCCTCTTTTTGTTGGGTTCAGTCTTCCCAATTTTTGTATCAGTGCTTCCTTTTTTAATATAAAGCTCCTTACCCGTTACTGTAAAATATATATATATATGTTTTTTTTATAAACATGGTGGAAAATTCATCTTTTATAATTTCATCTAATATATTTTTATAACCACCATAGATCCATATTAATTATAAATACAAAAATGATTGATAAAAGTTATAGTAATTCCAAAGACAAAAAAAAAAAAAAAAAATTGAATTTTACTTTTTTTATAAAAATTAATTAAATTAGTCACTAAAAAATCATTTAAAAATATGTAAACATATTCAAATTAGGTAATAACATACACCTAACCTTCCATGAAGTTTTTTTTACCTACAATTTATAATTTAACAATTTTATCAAATGTTAATGTTGATGTTTTCCTCTCAACAATGATCATATAATAAAAATATAAACATAAAAATTCAACATTACTACAAACCTATATAAATAGATTTCCATAAAATCAGATGTAAAAAAATGTATTTCCTTTTTTTATTAATTTTCTCGCCATCTTCGTTATTTGTTTATAGTTTTTTCCCCTAGTAGTACCCCCCGCGAATCTAGGAAAGACGCAATTTGTATGTATACTCTCAAGGTATATTGTAAGAGAACAAAAAGCTCGCTCTTCAATATTCGATATGTTTGTGAAACATTAACGTGCATTATATGCTCTTCACAAATTGTAAAAATTGGAGTCTATTCGAAGTAATTTGTTTTCTGCTTAAATTTGACATTGACATTGGCGTGTTAAATAATATATATATATATATATATATATAATTTACATCAATAAAATATTATCTTTTATAATTATAAGTTTATAATTTATATTAATAAAATATTATTTATTATTATTATAATTTATTTAATATATAAAATATAAGTAATACAAATGCGTTAAATTGATAATAATGATAGTGGTTATGAATATCCATTGAAACCAATTATAATGTATCAAACCTTTAAAAATATAAGATTACTTGGTTTTCTTTAGAAATTTATTTTTGTGTTTAAAAAGCTTTAAAAAAAGCTTTTCTAGATCAACATATTGGTGATGAGTTAAAAGGTTAGGAAGATCAATATTATACCAAATGTTTTGAAATTCCGATTTAAAGTATACTTAGAATATTTTAAGAGAAAATGATTATCATGTTCCATCCTCTTAATTTCACAAAGATACAAATTCTTTGTCCCATTACATTTTAAGAATTCTCCAACAACATCTTTCATTATAGAACTTGTGGAAGTTTGTTATTATTTAAACGCTGTTTATTTTTTTCTTAATAGAAAGTGGATACTTTTAACCTGGTCAAGGTTTTTAATCCACAAAATACAGGGAAAGGAGATAGCAATTGTGAAAATCATCACTCGGTCAAAAGCAAGGGAGGAATTGTTTGGGAATTGTTTGGGAATGGTTTCAGTTTGGGAATGGTTATATATTTTCCTTCAATCCCTCCCTTATCCCATAGCAGGTTGGATAGTGACAGTTGGGATGATGAGGAGGATTGTTTTGTTTAGCAAGAACTCAGGAAGCTGAAGGCAAGCCATAGATGTCTTAAAAGGAAAATTCGACACTTGCATCAAGATATGAGGACTCGGGACAAGTGTTTGGAAGTGTGGTAGGAGGAGGAGGACCAAGCTCGTGTTGTGGAGCATGGGGACGTGCAATACTAGTTAGCTATCTTGGGATCCAAATTTGAGCAGCAACAAGCACACAACGTAAAGCTGGAGACCAGAATTGCTCAATTGCAGGAAGAGGTCGTGAAAGCACTACAGATAAAGCTCTTGGACAAAGAGGTTGTTGTTGAATGCACCTCTGGCCAACTATATCTCCTACATGACATGATATCATGATATATCCACCTTGGACACGATATAGCTCCTACCCATTATATGATATTTTATATTAAAAATGAAGGGAAAAATACTAATAACACAATAGGATATTTGTTATAATAACATAAAATACTAATAATTAAAAATATATATAGAAAATAAATAAACAAGAAAAATAGTTGCAAAGTAGTGAAGTCCCTGTCTATGGTGAATGTATGTCTAAATGACTTATCATTGATCTAAATTAACAGGACCAGTGCACCAGGGAACAATGTAGATAAATCGTGATTCTCCCCCCCAAAAATGAGGATTAAGGCACTCTAAAATGATGGACATGAAGAAATGGAAGTCCAATATTTTAAACTAATTTTGGTTTTGCTCTTATTTGCATATCCCCTCAAATTCGCTTGAATAAGTTGAATTAGTCTCATAAAATAGCTATGTAAGCATTCCTAAAAATATTGGTTCCATCATTACACTGAAATCAAAAGTTTCTCAGTCAATTTGTTCAAAATACTAAAAAATCCCATGATAAGATTTTTACCAATAATGAATAAAAAAGATGGTAGTCTTACAAAAATAAATAGAAGTTCAAGAAGCAAAAGTTATACCCTTTAGCATTCTTCGTCACTTTATCCTTCTCGGACATATTCCCTCTCCTCGCACTCCATGGAACTGTTGCCTTAGCCAAAGCAGACGGCTACATTGATAAAATACCCCAAATTAATTTTGGCTAAAGAAAAATATAGCAATTAAATAACATCATCACAAATTAATAAAAATCAGTGTCAGTTTTAAAGCTTCACACCCCTGAAACTGGAAATGGTTTCATTGATTCTGAGTGCCTTGAAGATGCGAGGTCTGGGTTTTTAGTAGGAGCTTGTGGAATATAAGCTCTCGGACCAAGCCATTCAGGAGTATGAGATCTAGAAATCTGGTCATGATTCTCATTGTTCAATGAATCCTAATAAACATGGAGTTACACTTGAGATTCTTCATACTGAATTAAATGAAAGGTTAAAAGAACATGGAAATGATCGATTCATACTTACCGACTGAAATATTGTACCTCATCCCTCCGGAGAATTTTGGGAACCTTTTCAATGACTATGAGAAAGGTAGCTTTTTCGGGAGACTGCAGTTAAAAAGAATATATATATATAATTTTCAAGTGAGTAAAATGAAATCTTGTTATTACAAAATAAATCTTTATTATTAATCATTGCAGTTGGATTATATGATCTAACCTGGCGTTCAAGCTTCAATAAGTCATCGCGACCTGGCTTCGCCTGCCAAAATATGAAGCCGTTCATACATGTTATTTTAAAGACATCTGAACTTTAGCCGGACTTTATACATTTCTCTTCCCTCAATCCACTACCAGAGTTTACTGCTACGGATTTGAGCTGTGAATCATGCACCTTCTACAACGGGTTACAGTGATTACCCTAATTTCTTATAATAGGTTAAATAACCATGGGAAACACATTGTAAAAATGAGTGCGGCTACAAATCCTTATAACCCCAAATTTACATAAATGAATTTTGAAAAACAAAACCCCAAATTTACATAAATGAATTTTGATAAACAAAGCATCTGCTACTTAATTATTGAGTGATTCATTAAGTGAATTGATATTAGCCTGTACCACAACCGATGGATGTACTCATATATTCCCTTATTGATTGTTCATTTAGGAATTGATCCAGACTTCAATTGAATGTCATCAATGACATTCTTTGTCCGTGAGCTCCAATGATGACGTAGTGGCTGCCAGACTACTTGGCAAATCTTTTCCAAATCTTTTATGTTCATGCATAGGGATTGAGTGAATGACCATAAGAGGTTAGTATAAAGTTTTAAATTAATAAAATAATAATATTTTAATGCTTTTTGGTCCTATATGTAAATTTATTAAATTTCTTTCTTTTTAATATTTTTAAAATAATTTTTATATAAAAAAATAAAAGTCCTCCTGCAAATATTTATGTCAAATCTAAATGGTACTCTATCAATAGAAAAATCAGATTTTCCTATTTCAAAAATTAGAAAATATATTTTCATTTTTTAGAAATTCAATTGAATATTTATTTTATTACAAACATTACAAAATTTTAAAATAAAAACATCAAAAATTTAACATTAATATAAAGTCAAAAGAATTTGACTTTCAAATGAAAAGTATATCCCTGCCTTGGCAGGGACTAATAAACAAATTATAACCAAATTTCAACCATTTTGAGAGTCAACTTTTTCAATAAAACATTGCACACATTGATAATAATGTAGTTACATTTCCCAATCTATACAATATAATAAGTTTCCTTGAACCTTGATTCTAGAATTTTGAGATCCCAAATAGTTAAAATTCCTTTCACTACTCCCCCCCCCAACACATATATATAGATATATATATATGAGGAAAATGATACCGTATTTTTTTGGCTTGAAGGAAAAGGTTGAAGAGGATACACTAGCTCTAGTTAGGGAAGAACTACATAATAAGTTACAAATTGAAACTACTTGTTTCACAGAAGAAAAGTGGTTGGGAAAACTAATCGAGAGTAAATATAGGCTAATTTGGGTTAAGGTTATCTCTACTAACCATAAATTTGTCATACTTAGTAAAACCCCAAGTCTAAAAGGATCAAGAATATTTATAAATGAAAATCACATTCCAGAAGATCAAGCTAAATTAAGAAAGGAGGAACTCAAAAAATAAAGGAAGCTAGGAAGGAAGGAAAATGGGCATTAATTAGAAATAAAAAAGTCGTCATCTGAGATAGAGACCAAAAGGATAAAATAAATAGGAATTTGGCATGCTTTGGATCATTTCATGGAACTGTCGGGGATTTCCACGGAATAAAGGTCTCAAGTTAAGTTTGATTTCAAATGAAATTGATATTATATTGATGGTTGAAACTTGGGAGCATGAAGAATCTTAGGTCCCTAACGTAGATGGATTTGTCTTATGGTAGATATAGAAGAAGCAATCATGTCATCGAGGCATTGGAGGCATAGCTTGTTACATTAGGAAGAACATCTCCCCTCATGTTAGGGTTTATAAGAAAGATCCTTTAAACTAGTGCAGTTGGATGGAGATTACAGATATTAATGCTAAAAAATCTTTATAGCAATTTGTTATTTTGTGCATATTAATTCTAGCTTTTATAAAAAGAACAATTTAGATAAAACTTGTCCTTATAATGGCCTAGAACATGATATTTCTAGTTTAAGGAATGAAGGCAATGTTCTCTTAATGTGTGACTTTAATGCTCGAACAATAAGTTACCAAGATATTCTCCTAAGCCATGGTTCCAACCCTAATCTCTATGGTTATATGAATATCTTGCTTTAGCCAACAACTACCAAAGAAGTTCCGAAGATTTAGAGGAAGATTTGTTTGGTTTTGAGCTAATCAAGCTTTGTAGTGCTCAAGAACTAATCATTTACAATGGTCTTGTTAAATGGCCCAATTCTAGTTGAATGCCTTGCATTCATGGGATTAGAAGTAGCGTGGTTGATTATGTATTTTTCAATATCCCTTTATACAACTAAATAATAAATTTTAAAATTGTAAATGACCATGAACCTAACTCGGATCATAGACCCTTAATTTTAACTCTCAATTTTGTCATGCATAGTAGTCCCATAGAAAAACATTCTAAAAGCAAAAAAAGTACTTAATCTTCGACAAAAATAAAGTTGATCTTTTTTTAAATGATTTAAACAATAATTTATTCCCTCTCTCTAGTAAGGGAAATAGTGAATACCTCTATCATAATTTCTCTACAACCCTCCCATCTTCCATTAACAAGTTCTCTATTAAAGTGTCATGTACAAAGTGAAACAGAATGACCAACCCTTGGTATGACAGAGTGTAAAATTACAAGAAGAAAAATTAAATAAGCTATTGATGAGTCCCTAAAGGTTGACAAGATAAATAGGTACAAAGCCTTCATTAATAGAAAAAAAGGGTATTAAATCAATAATAAGTAGGAGAATCTTTTACACCTCTCTAAGATGGATCCTAAGAAATTTTGGAGGCAAATTCTAACTCACAAAACTAAAGAGAATAATATGATTGTTTTGAAGGACTCAAATTCCTATCTTAAGAAGATTTATGAATCCCCTGATGTTGTGGACAACATTTAATCCCTCTTTATGGAGGATGAAGTCTTTTCTTTAGAAGATATAGATTTTGGGATTAAGCACCTTATGAATGGGAAAATTAAGGACATTGAAGGTTACCAAGCAGAAATCCTAAAAATTGGAGGCCTTGTTTTCATCCCTCACATCCACAATCTGTTCAATTTAAAATTCAAGCAAGGCTTCCCTAAACATTGGAAACAAAGCTTTATTGTACCCATTTTTAAAAGTGGCGATAAAAATAACCCCTTTAATTATAGGACAATTATAATTATCCCTCTCTCAGACAAGTTACATAGTATTATTTTGGAAAATAAGATTAGCATATGGCTAGAAAGTCGAGGTAAAAAGGCTAAAGGCCAAGTTGGTTTTAGAAAGTATCATTCCACCATAGACCACCTGATTGATTTTCAGGGTCATTGTGGAGGAATTCCATAGTAATAAATGTAGTCTCATTTGTTGCTTTGTGGACTTTAGGAAAGCTTTTGATACAATGCCTAGAAATAAATTGTGGAAAAGATTAAAAGAGCTTAAGGTTCCTTTCGAGTTGAGAGTTGATGCAATAAGGTTGTACGAGAATATCATTGTCAAGTTTAAGAACACTAAGTGTTGGTCAAAAGATATTAATTTCAATATAGGAGTTAAGTAAGCCTTCCCCCTCTTGCCTACCCTTTTTGGTATATACATCGATAAGTCAAAAGGTTGTTAAATTGAGGTAGGATACACTGGCACGACTTTAGCGAGAATTGTCATCATCCTCTTTCTTTATGTTGATGATATTGTTCTTCTAGCAAGGTGTCCCTCTAATCTTGATAATAAATTAAGAATTCTCAAGGATTTCTGCTCTACTATGGGAATTACTGTTAATACCAACAAAACCAAAGTTGTGATAATAAAATCCAATAAGGTCACTTACATGTATTTTATGTATAACAATGGAAATTTAGAGGAAGTAATTTCCTACAAATATATTGGGATTGATATCCATCACAAGCTTAACTGAAACTACAACATCAAAAAAATGATCAATGTCGGGTGTAAATCTTATTTTGGTCTTGAAAACAATTGTAACCCAACAAACCTTGTGATATGGGATAGAAATAAATTCCTCTTTGAGACTCTCGACACTCCCAATCTCCTTTCTGGGTGTGAATTTTGGGGTTGCAACATCTCTAAAGAATCTTGGAGAAGGATTGAGTGAATCCAAAAGTGTAAACTTACAATCTTAAAATTAAAAGCAATACTCCCTATGCTATTCTCCTCATTGAAGTGGGTCTTTCCCCCATTGACAACATAGCTATGACTAGGTACCTAATGTGCAATAAAAAATTAAATAACTTGGGAGATGAGAGACTTCCTAAACTTGCTTTAAAGTCTAATCAAAACCTCATAAGGCTCAAGCGGGGTTGGCATAAAGATTCCATGTCTTGGCTAAATCATTAGGGGATTGATGAAAATGTCACTTTACAAAATATAGATGGTATTAAAAATATTATTACTTCAAAGTTTAAAGAGAAGTTGTGGTGTGAAGAAAATTTAGAGGATAAAAGAAAATTAAGATATTATAAGGAGGTCATTAATCCTAATCTAGAAGATTGAAAGTATCTCTATGTTTTAACGAGCGTAAAGAAAAAGATCCACATAGCTAACATAAGAACAAACTCTCATGAGATGCATAGTGAAACATGTTATTGGACCTTTCTTAAAACTTCGTGGGATGAAAGGATTTGTCATCTTTGTGAGACTTTGAGTGTTCAAAACACTTTCTCTTATATTGCCTTGCGTACACTCACATAAGATTTCAGTTTCAAAATTTATGTTACAATATGGACATGCCTAACCTTCTAACTCATCAAAATTATATAAATTTAGGAACACTCCTCTCCAAAATTTTTGAGCACAAAAATAAAATTCTAAACCAAATCAAGTAGTTCCTTACTTTTCTTTCTTAAAATCCAATAGATCAAAATTGATTTCAGTAAATGTTAACTATCAAATTATCATAAATTAAAAAAAATAAAATCATCAAATAAAAAGTAAGTATATATATATATATATATATATATATATATAAAATCTCATAGAAACTTTGAATTGTAAATGAACATGGTTTTCATTTTACAATGTAAGTAAATTACTTTTTAAATGTAGTGTTTTTTAATTTTTATTAATGGTTTTATATTCTACTTTTATTCTAACTTTTAATTAATGTTGTTAGTTATATGTTTAGAACTCCAGTAACGGCTTGTCATTTTTTAACATTAGTCTCATACAAATCAACCAATCACAACACTTTATTTTTAAAGTATACATTAGTCTTTCCTAAATATTTTTATATTACTTTTTCTCAGCCAATAAAAATTTTCAACCTTTTATTTAGCTTCTTTTGGAGGCAAGCAAGGCTAGCAAGCTTATTTTCAATAGAGTATTTTGAATATAGTGAATATACTTGTTTTTTTTTCTAATCCCAACTTGATTAATGCTAGGACCGCATTTTATGTTTGCTTCATATATGTCATATTTTTTTGTTTGCCTCTGTCTCTCTAGAGCTTTGGTCAGTCGACATTTGGTACCAAACAACTACCACCGCCTCTGTCTCTTTGGAGCTTTGGTCAGCCACCACCTAGTACCCTACAGGAGCTTTGGTCATCCACCACCTGGTACTAAACAACTACTCGATGACAACAGCTGCATGGATGACAATTGCATCAACTTCAAAGCCACTAGAGTCTTAGACCATCACACAAATCCAAATCCAGCAGCCTAGACAAGCCCAGTTCTAGTCGATGATCTAGTTGCCCGAGGAGAATCAGTTAAACCAGCACCAGGAAAAGCATGCAATCTCGTGAGAACCTATGCACCTGAGAGCTAATTCGGACATACAATTAACATTTGTCAAAGAAGGTTGCACAAATTTCAAGCATGAAAAAAGGAGGCACGTTAGCATCTAGGTATTTATCTGCAATTATTGTACAAGTTCATCTAATATAGTTCCAGTTGCTAAGCTAGTTCTTCCTTTACACTCTCCATCCCCCACTAAAGCTATAATAGAAAATCAATATGGTAGGATAATCATTCCAGGAGCATCCTTCCCGAAAGATGCATACTCAGCGATGCATATTGCTTGTGAATCAAATGCATGCAGTTTTTTTATGTACCTGTCCCTGCGTTATTCATACAAATGGATGGGTACAGGTCATAAGTTGTGGGAATCATGGTGCTTCAGCTGCAATCCATCAATATGATTTGGGATCACACACATATTTTGGATAGTAAGTAAGAGCACCGACTCGTACCTTCTGAGCGAGTGCCATCCAACATGTCTCCTAGAGCTTAGCTTTCTCCAGGTAGCTTAGGGTTGCTCAGATGCTGCGATGTCTCTCATTGGGTAGGTTAATGCGAAATTCTTCCCATGTGTTTCTCTTCACATATTCTCTACTTATCTATGCATAATTGGTGTAAGTAGTGAATCGCTAACAACCCACCAAACAATGGTGGCTCACAACTATACTTGGATGCAAATATTGTGACAGTATGCTATGAATACATACTAGGGATGAAATAGGCAAGGGCTGCCAATACTATGGCTGCAATCCGTAGAGGGAGGGCTTACATTGGGCTATGAACTCAGTCCTAGGGTTCAGCTGCAACGTGATATAGTTGGTTTTGCTACAATATACTAGGGTTGGGATGCCGCAGTACAACTTTACCTGAGCTCCCCATAGTTAGTTATTATTACCTAACCTGGAAGAGGGCACTATTTTATTCTGGAATTCGAGTGGTTATCAAACTTTATTCCATCAAGAAGGTAGTTTAGATTCTATACTTATCAGACTGTACGCTATTTGTAAGGTAGCCAGAAATCTATATGGGAATGGAAAGTCCATAAAATTATGCAGAGTGACAACATTTCTCATGGATCAGTCCTTAATATTAGACTGTCCTATACTTAGTGCATGCATTATGATCGCATTAGCATGCAAGTTAGACTTTGAGAGTTGTGTGATGTGTTTTATAATATTAATTAAAAACAAAACAGACTGACATGTCTCCTCTATAAAAATCAATTATAAAATAATAGTCATATTTATAATACCTAATTCCAAGAATCTAAAGCCAAAGGAAACAAGTGAGAACTAACCAATGGACAGATCAAAAACAGTTTTCGAGGTCCATTTGTCTTAGATACATCAGAAGATTGAACCATCAGAACAACGAAAAGATCAAACATAGTTTTCGTATAAGCATTTATCATGGAACAGTCCTTAATATTACACTGTCCCATTTTTTGAATATTCTCTCTCATGATGCTTTTTTTTTAACCATGGGAACAACAACTTTTCAAGGGTATATCCAATAGCCCGCAAGTTAGATATATCAGAAACTTGTGATTCAGCAAAGGCCGAAACCTTTCGAGATCCTTTATCCCAGGGGAGAGCCTCTATCCCAGGGTAGCCTACCCTTCAAGCCTTATCACAACGGGCCAATGAGCAACCCTACCCCGCCTGTTTTGAACATGTGACTTCCACATAGATCCTCTCATGATGCTTTAACCGCTAAGGGCTTGTCCAACGGAAGGTTCTCAGTTTTGCAAGAAAGACCACTCTAAAAGCCAAGAATTGTGAATTATGAAGCATTCCAAAAAAATAGAGTTATTTATATGTAATAACACTAGATTTATAGATTTCTTTAGGGCTATTTAAATTTTAAACCATTCGAACCCATACCTAGTACTTTGCTTTCTAGCTTTTGGATGATGAACATCTCTTGCTAGTTGTTTGATCGGTTGGCTTGCTGGCTTGTAATTATCTTTTAAATAGCATAGATTTATAGAAACCTAATTTCAATTACTCATTTTTATTTTGATAAATAAAAAGAAAAAAACATTATATATTCCTTTGAGTTTAGTACAAACGATATATCAAACAACAAATATATTCAAAATACAACATAGTATCCTATGTGCATTGAGATAGAAGACTAAAATAATAAATAAATTCAATGACATCCATTGTCTTTCTTACAAAGAGGAAAACATAATGAAAACATTTGACTTGACTCGAATAGTAAGATTGAATCTGGAAACTTTCCTTAAAAGTCATGCAAAGCTCTGCATTTCTCAATATATGTTGTGTGGCAAGGAGGCGTTTAGTTGCTTCTTATTAATAATCAACATTTTCTTGAATATGCCTTCAATCCGGACCTCAAAGTTTAAAGAGTAAAGATGGTATTTACATTTTAAGATTATAATTTTATGTTCAAATTGTCTTATGTAAAGAGATAAAGACCATTTTTATATTCGGATCCTCACCAAACGAAAGCAGAATTCCAGCTTCCATAGGACTTGAACATTGGATTCTATAAACGAGACGTACTAGGTTTCGATGGTCTCAAGGCTGGGGTTTGGAGAGGTCGAATGCTAAACAAATAGACCGGAAAGTAAAAGGTTCAAGTTCTTCAATGATCTTTTCATGTAGCTGTCGAGTTCTTCAATGAACTGTTTCGAGAATTATGATTTTAAAGGATACTGAACGCGTTTGAGAGCCGATGGCTTAAAAATTTACTACAAAATTAGCATTGCTTATGGGTTTCAAACTCGCCTCCTTGAGCTCCTTTGTAGGTCTTAGATACCTATTTAGATAACTCTGTAAACATAAGGACATAAGCAGGGACTAACTGCTTTGCAGCCGTACTTGTTTTCAAATTTTAGATGATTTTATGTTGATACTATTATAAAGAGTTTAGGATGGCCATAAGAAATGGTGAGAACTTGGTTATTTATAGATAATTACACTGATAGGTGTTTAGATATTATCTGAGATTTTGGACTTCCTTGAGTGGATAAACAAGATTAACCTCTGTGTAACACGTGTACAGTGTGGATTCATTTCATGGTCCTCGTACAACCACCCATCTCCACAAAACTAAGTGGTTGGCTACACCTATCAGTGTTTGTTCACCAGCCACTTCACTTGTGGCTGTGCTAGTGATAACCTAACATAAAATGTAACACATTGTACAATATACATATTTTCATTTTTAGGTTTTAGATTTTAGATTTTTTTTAAAATAGTGGTTGTTGGGCGGATTAATTGCTTATTAAAACAATCAATTCACAACATAAATTATCAATTCACGTAACGCCTGTTTATTTCAAGGTTATCATGCAAAATCTATGCAGGACACAATTTCCTCTTCTAGCATTTGTAATCTAATATGCATTGCAGCAAAGTAAATCAATTGCATAATTAAAACACACTTTTGAAAATTGAAACACATTCACTCTTGCGAGAAAGTAAATCACACTTGCGGAAAAGTAAATCACACTCACACTTGGGAAAAAGTAAATCACACTATTGCAACCATTCTAATCTACGAATCTAGCACACTTTCATAAATGAAGAAGATTGAATTAAAATTACATCTACATAAATAAATCAATCAAAGTAAAATACATTCTATGCTATGCAATAAGAATAAGTTAGTCTAACTACAAATTAGAGAAACTAAGAATTGCAATCTACATTAACAAAAGAGAAAGAAATTAAAGACTACAATCTAAATTACAAAAGAGATTGAGAGAAATATAAATCTTATTTCATCATAAATTGGATTTGTTGCTCTAAGAGACCTCCCCTTGGAATGGAGAATGAGCTCTTATTTATACATGAGTCTTACATAACAAATAATATCCAAAATATCTTCATGAAGATCCAAAATATCCTGAACAAATTACTAATAATTTGGATCTCAAAATCAACTCAAATCTAATCCCAAATCATTTGCTAACCTCCATGCTATTTAGGATGCCTTTGAAGTCAAATTCGAATTTAAAGATATGAGTCATCATAACATGCCCAAAACTCATCCCAAGTGACCCCTAATAACATTTAACTTGTTGGGTCCATCATATATTACATGGAGGTCTTCAAATCTTTGGAAATAAACTAAATATGCACTCTCATCCACCACCAACTTGTCCCTTTTATCTTCAAATAATTTAACATCATAATTTGAGAGATACAAGAAGAATAGAAATAATGGATTTACAAAAATCCATCACACCTAATGAATATGTTCCTCCATGGTGGCTTTGTGGAGTAGCAGTAGCAGCAGTAACATCATGAGTAACGACAGTGGTAATGACTTAATAAAAAAATCAAGTATCCACTTTTGTTGATCTTCAACCATATGAGTTGTGGAAAATATCCTGGAGTAATAGCAACTGACCTAGAGCTAGTTCTGCAAAAATCATCAAACTCATCCATGTTTCAAAGATAAGTGCAAAATATGTTGATTTTCCAATGTCTAATCATAATTCACATAGAATATTAACGAAATGCAAATGGAAACCACCTTAGATATAAATCCCGCAAATAGGCATAAAAATGGATAAATAAGCATTAATACAAGGTCATGGGAATGCAACAAGAAAAGATAGTGTAAAATATGGACATTTCCATGGCCCAACAATGATATAGATTTTTTTAACCATAACCTTCATGGTAGTTATATTTTTTAATTCAATCATGAGGTAAGACAATGGCAATAACATGTAAAAAATTGAGAAAAATTAACAAAATTCTAGTCTTGCATTATTAAAAATTTAAAAGATTTTGTAAATTAATTTAATTTTTTATTATATATTTTCTTACATTTAAAATATAAATTAGAATGAATTTAACTTCTATCAATAAAATTACTTTTATTTATAAATTAATAAAAACAAAAATTAAAATAAATATAATTTCTTTATTTTAATTAATAATAATTATACATTTTAAATTAAAATAAAATAAAAATATGGACTAATAAATCCTCAAAGAACCAAACCTTTAATATGGAGGAATTGTGCTTTACATTACAAATCCAAACACTAGCATATTCATTTGAAGAAAATATCTCCACACATAAGTAGGAAATAAAGTCAAATTAAAAGGGACTAGCTTATTATTATGATGAAGAAAACACATAAAAAACCATAAGACAAAAAGTTTTATTCCATTCCTCTCTTCTTTTTTTAGTATCCTATCACATTATTGGATTCACCTATCCCACCAGTTCATGTATTCTCTATTTTTCAATCTTTGTGAATGGAGACTCCAAAACCTTAAGGGTTGTGTTCGTTTGCATGTCCTATTATATGATATGAGTGTTCTCACTTCTAATATTTTATGTTTTGTGTGCTATAGAAAAAAGATGGATGATATAATTTGAGTACTCTAACTTCTTATCTTTCATGTTTTCTACATGTGATCTCCAGTAGCCTCCAAATGGAAAATTGTTTAACCAGGTTTTATATGACTACAACTTTAACCATCCTCACTTGACCCAATAGCCATTGGGTAAACATGATAAATAAGGTTCAACATTCCTCATGATGGCTGGTAATGCTCGGCTCAACCTATTCTCCACTATCCAAATTTCAAACGTCTTCATGACATAAAATTATTATGAAAAAAAATGTCAAATTATTAGATTCTAAGTGTTTACAAATTTGGATAAGCCAAAACAATATTAATTCAAAAGCTAGTATGATAGATTTACATGTTTCATTGTTAACTTCTTACTATAGAGATGATGAATCATTGCTTCTTCAAAGATAGAATAAAGAATTGGATCCACCGTCATATTTTTTTAGCCATTCACTCAGTTAAAAATAGGCTTGCTTTATAATTTTTTAATGCAACTTAAAATATATGTATATATGATTGTTTTTTTTAAAAGAACATGAGTTTTTTGCTTTTTTAGTTTTCCAATAATATATTAACAATTTTAGTAATTATTTAGGTTTTTCCTTTTTAAGTTGAAGGAATTTCTCTATCCATTGGACTCTCAACCATTTTTTTGTTTCTAAAACGATCACTAATCAGTTTAGAAAGATGCACAATCCTTTTAAATAAAAAACAAAAAGCTCAAGATCTAAAAGAAATGGATGATTATAATTTAAAAACAAAGTCACATGTAAAGTCAGACTCATAGATGGAAACTCACTATTTCCAATCGTGAAAGGGAATCAACAAAAAACAAAAACTATGACTATAAGGGAATCAACAAAAAAATGGAAGGAAATCAACAAAAAGATGGAAATTGTGTCCAACTTTCCTCAACTTCTAGGAAGTTTCCATGCATGAGTGTTAGGAAACTATCTTCTTTATTTTTTTTCAATTTATTTAATCTTCATTTTCATGGTATGGGACCAATCATGTTTGGAAAAAATTCCTATAGAAATTAAATTAAATAAAAACATAAAAATAAAAAACTAAAACTTTAGTTTCACTTTGGACATTTTGAAATATTACATGTACTTGCATGAAAATAATGAAAAAAAAGGCGAAAACAATAGTCTTTGCCTACGACAAGGACTAATAATACATGCATTGTACATAAACTTATCATTACTTTTTCATTACAATTTAAAAAAAAATAGAAATAAATCATATAAGCAGATCTTGTTCAAGAGGAATTTGTATATAACAATTTTAATTTGAAATTTAAATCAACAAAACATCGGACATCAAATTACTTTGGTCGTAGGAAGAAAGATCAATTAAATCACTGGAATTAATGGACAAAACTAGAGATAAGGTTTGACAAGAAAATCATTTTTTAGGAATGAGGAAATCGCTTTAGGTTCTTCCATCATATTTAAACCTTTCAAGTATGTGTTTGTGCATGTGTGTGCTTTTATTTATTGTCAATTTGATTTAACTCAAGTGGTCAAGAGAGGAGAAATTTATAGCCTAATTACCTAGTTTCAAATACTCTTTTGTAACATATTTGCATTTTTTGCAATTTATATGTGCACGCATGCATGCACATGTCTTTCCTAACTCAATTAGGAGAAGTTATATAGTGAATAAAGTGTATTCACATACCTTCCTTCGTATAAACCGAGAGGAAAAGAAATAGTGATGATTTGTGGTATGAAAACTAAGGATTTCCCTTAAATTCAAAAAACTCTTTTATATGGTTCACACTATCCAATAAAATACTTATTTTTCCACACAAAAAAATTGCATCTTTTTATATTAACAAAAAAAACACATTGTTCAAATAGGTTGAGCCATACATATATCTAGCAACGAAGTTGTTTTGTCAAAAAGAGAGTAGTAGGAAATAGAAGATAGATCAAGGATAATTCCAAAAGGAGATCTCAAAATGAGAAAGTCTATTTAGATGAAATAGAATTCAAATTTATAGATAGATAATCAACCTGAGTGAGGACACAAGTCCCCTTCAATAGTATTTTGATCGAAACCTTCCCAAAGTTGCCATATACCTTCATCTAGATGTATGCCCTATTTAGATACTAGGTTCGATGCATCATTCCTCTCATAGTATATATGTTGAAAAGAGATAATTTGGAACATGCTACAAATTTTGATAAGTTCCTCATAGATAGTCTTCAGAAGGATATTCATAGGTGGATTTCTCATTTTAAGCCAGTCAATGACCAGGTTAGAATCGCCAAATATCTAAATATTTTGAACCCCTTTGGCTTTAGATAGCAGTCGTAGAAACTTAATGGCCATCAGTCCTCTCTATTATTGGTGCATGGGCCTAGGCCAACTGAAAATTTAAACCATTGATTTTCAGATAGGAAAAGAATTCTCATGGCACCACCCAGACCATGACTACCTTGAGAGGCACCATCAAAATAGGCCCAAGAGCCACTTTTGTCAATAATATATGGATTGATCGATCGTTACTTCCTCCTATCACATGAATGAGGAAAGTGATCCAAAATTGAAATACTTTTAATAGCGTATACCTGTGGTGGAACAAAAAGGTCATGGAATACAACTTTGTTCCTAGCCATCCAAGATCCCCAAATCATGAGAGCTAGAAGAGCCTTGTACTCTGAGAAAACATGATTGTTTATCCAAGAATTTAGGGATTCTTAAAGGCCCAATCCATCCCATATGAATTGATTACCAGTGATCAGAGAGGCATGATTCCACATTGATGATAGATATGTACAAGTCACAAAAATGTGTTTGATACTTTTAGCCTCGGATTTGCATAAAGGACAACAGCTTGGCCCACAACCATGTTTATTAATAATGATGTCCCAAATAGAGAATTTTTCTTCTAAAGCTAGCCATAAGAATAATTTATTCTTCAAAGGGCATTGCAGGTTCCATAAAAGGTGATTCGACCAGCCAGGTTCAGGAAGATGTTCCTCTTCCCTGATAACCCTATAGCCTAGACTAGGGTTATAATTCCTGCTAGTAGCATTCCTGGACCAAAGTAGGTTGTCCTCACTATTATTTAGAAAAATGTGACTGTCATGAAGAACCTTGATGTACCTTTCGCAACTAACACTATCCTCCTCCAGAAATCCCATAACATTAGTTTTTAACCAGTCTTGCCTAATAGGGGTGGAGTTCTCTAGATCCATAATTTGATTCAAGAAGAGTATTCCCCTATCCACTAGAGAGTCAATCATGTGATTGGGAAGTCTATGGTAACCTCAGAACCTAACCCATGGATCCTTCCCAATCCTAACCTCTATCCCATTGCCAATATTCCAAGCAAGCTAATCACCAATAACCTCAAAGGCCAATATCGGGGATTTCCACATAACCAATACATTTATTCGAGTTTTATCTCTAGTTCTGAACCATTCTTCTATAGAGAGAGGATAATTGTACTTTGGATATACAACTTTCACCCATAAACCTTCCCCTGTCAATATGCGCCAAACCCCCTTAGCAACTAAGTCTTTAGCAAAACTAGGTAAGTGCTTCAAACCTCAACCTCCTAGCTCTTTAGGAATAGAAAGATTATTCCAAACCACCCAGGGGTAAACAGGGTCCATAGAGTTCCCTCTCCAAAGGAATTTATAGCACAACTTTCTGATACAATATAAGATTCTTGTTGGCACAAAAGCTAAATGTTAAAAAACCAGGGTTGCAGAACAATAACATAAAATAAGATGCAAAAATAAAACACATAAACACAATACAAGAGAGACACCAATATATGTGGTTCACCCAATCTGGGCTATGTCCACAGAGAAATTTCCAATCCTTTTATTATATCGTCCAACAAATGAAGGGATACAACCTGCAACACATCCGCTGCAACTTCCTCTTCACTCTCTCACAATCTCTCTCACACAATCACAAATATCTTTACAATACTACAATACACACAGTGGTATTACAATGTCTTCCTTTTAAAGCGAGATTACCATGGAAAAATACTACGGGATACCCAATACCATGGGCCCGTAAATTACCCATCATTAACCAAGTCATGACTATGAAATTACAACATTTTACAAGGCAATAAAAATTTCTTTCGAGGGGCCTTGGGACCTCCCATGGGCCCGTAAATTACCCATTATTAACCAAGTCATGACTATGGAATCATTATTGAGGGTAACTTTGATAATTATCCATAAATATTCCTTTCCCATGTGAAGTAGTTATGTTCCATGTCCTTGGGGCTTAGAGATTTTGTACAAGTTTTGTGTCTCTCCTAATTCGAGAGTGTTGATGCAAGAAATGATGCTTTTTAGATCACATATTCAGTACCTCCAAGCTGGCTAGGCAGAGAAGAGCATGAATGAATACCCTATGTTTATAGCTGTCAATATTATGATAACTTCACCCTCATGTATGAATCAGGGAAGTTTCTAATGATTTTAGTATTTATTTTTTTTATAAAGGAAAGAAAGGAAAAACAAGATTTACAGGAGAACTAAAAAAACAAAGATATGCTTAAAAAATAAGTAAATATAATGAGTATATTTAACATAGATATGCACAAATATATGAAATATACAACATATGAAATCTGGTTTTGAAAGCAAAAAAACAGAAAAGTCCAAAAAACATATAAAATATGGTAGTCGAAAGTCTTTTCTTTATTGATTTGTTTCTTCATTGCACTAAATATGACAATCTATATTTATGAACCATAAATCTATCTTTCACATATGATTAGCATTTCCAAACTGCTTAATCAAATGTGTAGATAATAGATACAATACATAGGAGAAGGTGATCTAATTTCCAACATGTTCCCTTACCTCTAGGAGAAGGTGATCTAATTTCCCATCCAGAGCAATTAGTGGATGGGAAGGGATGAAAACCAATTCCACTGGGATGAGGATGTGAAGCAAATGATCTAGGGGCAAGGGAACGGTGAGAAATCAGTGTAACTAGACGAGTGGGAGGAGGGCCGAGATAAAGGTGTCCAATTTGAACCAAATCATTAAACTCTTCTAAGTTGGCATCAAAATGCAAAAAAAAACATGAATTTTCTTTCTCTACCATCTCATTGATTATATTTTCCCCTTCCTCCTCCTTGACCCCTCATGGATCTTCTAGAACCCCTATTGAAAAAAATCATGACTAATAAAACATGACAATAGTATGTGAGTAATCCAATTGTAATTATCAAACATACAATAAAAGAAATATATAGTGATGAGCAACAACTCATCTCACTTTAATACTTATCAACATAGAGTCATCGCCATTCTCACATCATCACTGTCAAAATGCATGGGAAACATAAAAGGCGAGGTCATGAATAGGAAGGATATCACAATAAGGGAAAGGAATAAAAGGAGAACTCTGATCGTCATACCCTGTGTATCCGACTAGCAGTATTCACATCCCTCTTTCAATAACAAAACATTAAATAAGACACCTTATTGATCTTGAAAATAATAACCTCTGATGATAATTTACCGCTATAACCATTTATTCAAAGAATACACAACACTTTGTAATGTTCATTCTATCGAAATGAAGACACGCAAATTCACTGGTTTGCGGTTGACAAACTTTACTTAAAAAAAAAATCTAGGGAAGCCCTATCAACTAATAATCATCCATATCCTTTTAACACCATGATTCTTATATAATTAAGCAGTGTATGAAATATTAAATTCTCGTGCTTTGTAAAAGGTTTCAATTATAATCATTATCAATAAACCTTTTCTGACCTCCAAACACCAAAATGAAATTTTAAGAAACTTAACTGTGAGGTAGGGAAATATTAGAAACAATACATTCTCATTGAAATTGACATTGTGAACCAATTGACATAGTACAAAACTCATTCAATATAACTCGTATCTTATAACCATTCACAACATGTCTTCCTAAAACAATTAAAATTTTGCAATTGAATCATAGGTTATACTCAAGACTTTCAAAACAGATACCTTTAAAAATGAGCATTTGATAACAATACAACCATCAATTGATATATCAAAACCCGAAAATTGCTTCATGACTTTTAGAAAAAAAATAAAGCTTCTTCATCCATACTAATCACTCCATTTCAAAGAAGGATTCGGGATAGGGAAGAAAGGAAACATGGTTCAGTTTAAAAATAGGGGGGACTTATCAAAATAAAACAGGAATCCTCCAAGGATTGATGCTTGGGAGTTAGGTTTTTTTGGGGAAACTCCAGGGAAACACAACTGGCCAAATAAACAAATCTCTCAAGATAGAATGTTTCGCAATTAAAATTGATATAAAACCCCAACTATTCGAGAAATATTCCAAGTTATAGCTCACAAATTTACTGTGGTAGTTTCCAAATATATAGGCCCTTTTTACATGCAAGTAAAAGTAACATTTGATCAAAATCACAAATATTCTTTTTGCCTGAAGCCCTTCGTCAGGAAAATCTCAATGTTCTGTTATTAAACCCAATATCAAAGGAAAAAGAAACACTAAAAGGAGCAGGAACTTCATCAACCACCAATCATTCACAATTCTTTTACTATCTGTTGACCACCAAGCCAACTAGGTGGGAAACCATGTACCATGTGCCATGAAGATGAGAAAGAAATACCTTACGAAAATTTTCAAGCGAGGCAGCTCTTCTTCTTATCTCTTCTCCATGACATTTATGCACCCTTGCGGGGGATTTTGTAATGATATGTCATCATGAGGGTAAATTTTTGTATAACTTAGTTTCCTATGACTTTGTCATTAGGGAAGTCCTTTCACTGAGTGTTTTTTCCCTTGGATAATTAAAATTCATTTTTAGTGATTTTAATTATTTGAGTTTTTCGCTCAAAAATACCTCCAAAGTGGTGAAATGCATTCTAATGGTCGAGTCCATGGGGTGATTGGGGCCTAGGAATGTTCTATATTACCATGCTAGACATTATCTAGAATCTTGCGGAATTTCGTTAAGTTTTACTTAGGTTTTTTTAATTTATGGTAATTAAAAGTTGTCCCTCGACATAAGAAATTGTATTGTAAAAGAGGGTTAAGTGGCACTTAATTCCCATAAATAGGGATATGGGTACTCAAAATCAATGGCAAGAGACCCACTACACCCTTGGGCAATGTTTGAAGTCATTCAGACAATTCATGCTAAGGTTTTGGACACATTTCCCTAAGTCATCCAATGAAATCAGGAAAATTGACAAATAATTAGTAAGACAAATTTAAGAAAAGTGCTTAAAGTCAGTTGGGGTGGCCAAGTTAAGTTTCCAAAGTTTATGTTATGTCCCTAAGGTAAAATCAAAATCTAAAAGGGGGGGTTCCACCTTCATGATTCCTTCCCCTTGGCCTAGCAATGAATTATAAAACATGAGTGGGGTCCCCCCCCATTGTTTGTTATTTTTAACCCAAGGAAGTGCACCCCCCTTCATGGGCCCCCTTTCTCTCCAAGTGACAAATGGCATTCATGTAAAGGAGATCTCCCCTATCTCTTTTCCTATTTAAGGAGGCTCCTCCTCCTCATTTGGGTTACAATCACTCATTCTCTTGCTCTCTTTCATTTTCTCTCTTGCTCTTTTGTTCTCTTGCTTCCATTCTTGTCCAAAGAAGAGAGCCATTGTAATTTCCAGCTTTGTGGAGTGAATGAAGAAAATATTTGGAGGAAATATTGTCCTTGGCTTTGTGTGTGAGGTAACATTGTTTCATTTCTAGTTTCATTTTTGTATTTGTGGATCTCAAGCAAATTGTTTTGCTCAAGAATAACATTGTGATATTGTTGGCTACATGTTATGTGGGTTATCTTCTTAGCATTTGAGAAGTTCATGGACTTCTAGTTTGAATATATGATTTCTCAAGTCTTTGTTTGGTTTCTCACCCTTTTGGATTTGAAGCTAGTTTGTTATAGGTTACTCAAACTTGAAGCTCGTGGGATTCCCGGGTGGGATACCCCATTGTTCAACAACTATTAAAGGACTTGGCATCTTCTAACTAATATTTATGTTTTGCAGATTTTTATTTGCTTATTTTGCACTAAAAAATCGTATTTTTCAAGCTTTTTTACATACTACATTGCACTTGCAATTTTCTGAAATTTATATGTAAAATTTCCAAGTTGATTTCAAACTCATTTTCATCATATTTTCTCGATATTAGCTTGTTGTTTTGTGCAGGTTTTTGATGTTACAGGGGGAGAGAATGCCCAAATTTGGTCACTAGTAAGCTCAAAGTTCATCCAAGAGTGGCCACTTCAAGTACCTCGCCAAAAAGGGTCTAATTTCTTGTTCTTGACCTCTATTTTCTTGTAAATTATAAGGCTAGAATATTCCTTGTTGTAACAAGCCCAAGAGAGTCTCTTGAGCTTCATTCTTTATTTCATTTATTTCTTGCATAAGATCTATAAATTTTCAGCCATGCATTAGAAGTTGGGCTTTTCCACTTTTGCATTGAAGTGTAGAGGGGCTAGGGTTAATTGTTTATGTTATTTTGTTAGTTTCCTTGCCCCTCCTCTTCATGCCATTGCTTGCATGAAAAGAGGCTCTGCCCATCCAAGCAAAATCATGTTGGCTAGTAGATTTGCTTTCAAGTAAGTAGGGACAACCCCGCTTGACCTTTTTTGGAGTTGGGGTCTAAATGGAGGAGTTTAGAATCGAGGTGCCAATGGTTTCTACACTCTAAGTTTCCCTCAAGAACACACATAGCAGTTGGGAGACTTATCTGTGGTCAAGCGTGTTTTAGGCGGCAACACTATCAACAATATATTCATTGAACACATCATTCATCCTCTATGCACTAGCCTAATTACACGAACAAAGGGTAATTGAGCATGGCATCACCAAACTGAAACTCTGACTGCAATTAATAAACAAAATCGAAGGAGATGGCCTTAATAATGGGAAATACAGTGTTGAAAATTGAATTCATTACATGGTCGGGTCAAAAAGGGCAAGGGTTCAAGGTTAAGCTACACAATGATAGCGAATGCATTCAAAATCAAATAACCTGTGTAGTAAGTAAATGCAACTGTCACTATACATTCCTTTACTTGTTGATCATTGTTTTAAGATAATCAGCTCAAGCTATCTCCAGAGGAATTCAAGCTCCAAAACAACACCAACATTAACCAAGCTCATGAATGCAAGAGGGAACAAAAACTCCAGAACTTCAAGAGAATGTCTCAAGAATTAAATTCAATAGTATTCATTAGCTCCAAATGAAAAACCAATAACCATCATGGCATATTAAATGACCCTTTTTAAAAAACTATGATGAAAAGATGGAAAAGGCGATGGCCAACCAATGCCATCGATCAATGGATGAGAAATAAGAACGTACAAATAATCAATGGTGGATTCTTTTACGTTGTAAACGCAATATCTGAAATTGTTGTAACATGATCTATCACATTTATTGTAGCTAGGGTTTACAACAATCATGAGAATCACGTCAACATAATAACACATCAACTCTCATAAAATTTCTCAATCAAATGCCACCACATTGACACATTCACGTTACAAAAATTCCAAGTCATTACAATAATAAGACTATAATTTAACACTTTAATGCATGTTGGTTCGCTCCTTGTTTACTCCTCCTCTCTGCAGTATGATCTGGACATTATTCCCATCAATTCTAACTATAGGGGCAATGTCATCGCTCGTAAGGCTCGTCGTGGCCCTAAGGTCAAAGGGGTGGCTAGGGGGTCCCCTATAAATCCTTCGATTTATTCTCTGTTCGATTAGGGACTTCCGTCACCTACTTCGGATATTTCACCGGATACTGGGGCTCTTAGAGATTATTCAGCCCTCTCGAGGGTTAATCCATGAAAATTTTGACACTCAATGTTCGTGGACTGGGTTGCGGTCCTAAAAATGCGGCCTTAAAATGTTTGCTTTCCTCTCTAAATCCTCATGTTGTCCTACTGCAAGAAACTATGACTTCCGCATTATCTGTTTTCAATACTTTTCTCAAGTTGAATCCTGGATGGCTTGCATCCGGACTTGACTCGGCTGGAATTTCGGGTGGCACCTTGGTTGCATGAAACCCAGCCTTTGCTAACATGAAGGCATTCCATACTGTTTCAGGTATCATGGTTGAGGGTGCACTGAAGGGTTTTGGGCATCCGGTCCGGATTATCAATATTTACGCTCCCTACTGTGGTCGAAAGGTTTTTTGGGACCATGTGGTTGCTTCTAGTATTTTGTGTGGTGGTCACACTGTTGTTGCTGGCGATTTTAACTTCACTACGGCCTTGGAGGAATTTTGGGGGAGTGGAAGGACTACTAATCCTCTTGCTAGGTACTTCCTATCCCTATTCAAGGGCGCGAATCTGGTGGACATCAAGTCGGGGGTTCTGTCGCCTACTTGGTCTAATAATCGTTCTGGAGTGGATGGAATTGCAAAGCGTCTGGACCGCTGTTACATGTTGGAATCTCTTTGTACTTTTGTGAACAGATTTTGCACTTGGTCCTATTATGTGTGTTTTTCTGATCACTGTGCCATCATACTTTAGTTGGAGTTTGATTGCTCCTATTACTACTACCCTTTCAAGTTCAACTCGGCGTGGTTGGAGGATTCGGAATTTTGCTCTCTAGTTCATTCTACTTGGCATCGTCATTCAGTAGCTGATAACAGGTCTCCATTATTACTGTTTTGTCATAAAATGAAGCGGCTTGCCAAGAATGTGCGTACCTGGGATAAAGATAAGAAGAAGTTATTGCTTTGTGATCTTGTTGTCCTTGAGAGTAGGATTCAAACTCTCTCAGGTCTGTTGGATGGAGATTTCTTCTCTGATAGCCGTAATCATGAACTGTCCATGTTGGAATCGGAACACTCAAAGATACTTCTCTTCTGGGAAGAAATATGGAGGCAGAAGAGTCGTGTTGTATGGCTAAAAATGAGGGATAATAATATTAGATTTTTCCAGAGATATGCCAATCGGAGGCGTTTAAATAATTCGATATGGTATTTATCGGTTGACGGCTTGGTTATTGCTGATTAACCTGCTCTAAAGCTGGCTTCGGCAGCTCATTTCGAAGGTATATTTTCTCAGGAGGAACCCCCTTGTCTCCTGAATCAACTTAATACTGTGATGAAATTCCCCCATTATTTTAGGAATGATGACTGTACGGTGATTGGTTTTGTTGTTGAGAAGAAGGGGGTTTTGGAAATTCTTAAGTGTTTCGCACGCGACAAAAGCCATGGGCTGGATGGCCTTACTGTGGAGTTCTACCTTAATTTTTTTGACCTATTTGGGGATGAGTTAACCACGGCGGTGGATGAAACTAGGTCTCGAAATTGGGTTCCTTACTCCATTAAATCGACCTATATTACTCTAATGCCTAAGAAGGACCAGCCTTTGGACTTTAATGACTTTCGTTCTATCTCGTTGTACAACTTACTGTATAAGATTATTGCAAAGGTGATTGCTTCGTGTCTCAAACCGCATCTTGGTAAGTTCATATCCGACGAACAGTTTGGTTTTCTGCCTGGAAGGAAGATCCTGGATGCGGTCGGTTTGGAACAGGAAGGACTGCATTCCATTAAGGAGAAAAAACTTGAAGCCCTCATTTTAACTTGGACCTGGTTAAATCCTATGACCGCATGGACTGGAACTACTTGCGGTTCATTCTTATCCAGATCGAGTTATCTGCTGAAATTACTGGTTGGATTATGGCCTGCATTACCTCTACCAATTATGATGTCCTTATTAATGGTTCTCCCTCCAATTTTTTCGAAGGTAACAGGGGCATCAGGCAGGGTTTCCCTCTTTCGCCCTACCTGTTCATTCTTTCCATCGAGGGACTTATCCTACTTATCAAAGATGCCAAGTCCAAGGGACTTGTGTGTGGGGTTAAGGTGGATAATGCTTGTCACATTACCCACTCTTTATTTGTGGACGATGTACTCATGTTCGGGAAGGCATCTCTGGGGGAATGGTGTTGCTATAAGTAGTTGGTTGACACTTTTTGTAGTGCTTCTGGGATGGAATTCATCCTCCCAAAGTCTGTTATCTTTCACCAAGTACTGGATCTGGTTCTTTCTTCCTCTCTTCTGCAGCTATTACCTTACAAGTGGGTGGAACTTAATTCGGGCTTTAGGTATCTCGGTTTTCTTTTGAAACCTAATGGTTATCATATCTCTGATTGGTAATGGCTTATTTCCAAGGTGCAGAAAAGATTAAAATCTTGGGCTTTTCGGTGGCTCTCTTTGGGGGGGTGACTTACTCTACTCAACTCAGTTCTCCAAGGAATCCTTGTGTATTGGTTCACACTCTTTTCCATTCCGATGGGTGTTATGACGGTACTGCATCGGTTATTTTTTAATTTTCTTTGGGCTGGTATGAATGGTTCGTCAAAATTTCATTTGACTTCTTAGGGCACTATCTCTCTCGCGAAGGCCCTTGGTGGGTGGGGCATTAAGGATCTGGTTCATTTTAACTGAGCACTCTGTGCTAAAATTCTTTGGAGGGCACTGTTCTGTGGGGGTTTGTGGCGCAGGATCATACATATGAAGTACTTGAATAGGTTTCCCGTATCATATCTGTTTCGAGACTCTTTTCTTGGCAGTGAAGCTGTATCCACTATTTGGCGTAGCTTACTAAAATCCTTCCCGATCATACACTCTGCAATTGATTGGGTGGTTGGGCGTGGAACTCAGGTATATATTGGCATTGATCCCATATCGGGTTGTCAACATAATTTACCTTTGTCACCTGCTCTGTTGAGGTTTCTACATCATAACAACATTATTGTGCTCAAGCAAGCTTTTGTCACTAATCCCAATCATGGCTCTCACTGGATTAATGCGGGTGAAATTCAGTTGATTGGTTTGTTGGCGGTCGAATGGAATATTTATGGACAGTCCCTTTATCAGGCGAGTATATTACTTTCTGATCGGGAGGATAAGCTGGTTTGGACTTCTAATTCATCCTATGGGGATGTCATTGTGGTGTAGGATTATTCTAAACTTGTATCTGAATCGGGGCACACTAATATTCCATGGTGGATCCTGTGGATTTGAAAAATGGAATGTCCTCTAAAGGTTAAGTTATTTGTATGGCTTGTTCTCAAAGATAAGATTTTGACTTGGTCGAATATGCAAAAGCGCGGTTATGTTGGACTTAGGTGTTGTGCATTGTGTCTAAAGGATTCATAGACCACGACCCATCTATTTGGGAGGTGTTCTTTCTTGCATGCTTCTATCTGTGAACTATCTGTCATCATGAATGTTCAACTCTCATGGAAGGGAACAACCTTTGAGGACCTCCTACTACTTTGGCGTGGGTGTCATTATAAGATATCTTCCATCTTGCCTATCTGTATATGGGGTGTGTGGAAAGCCCAGAATAATGCTATATTCAATGAGATTCCTCCATCCTCTCATCGGTTTGCAGCTAACTCTTTCGACATCTATTCTTAACTCAATGGTCCTGTTATCGCTCGACAACCTCATTATTTCACTCGGGTGACCAATGATTACCCACTCCCTCACAATTTTTTTGATGGGGCTACTTCAAGAGGTATGTGTGGCGTTGGTGCATTTTTTATCACTAGTCCGTCTCATTATTATCACCTTTCGCTTGCTGCCGGTTTTGGCACGAATACTCGAGTGGAACTAATCGCAATTTGGAAACTTCTATGCTTTTCCCATTCCCTGTCTGTCCGTTCCCTTTGGATATTTGGTGACTCAAAGTGTATCCTGGATTGGGCTGGCAGTGGCTCCCTCCTTAATGCTTTGAATCTCAATCACTGGAAGCATCGAACTTGGGAGAAAATGTTGGGTTTCACTTCGTTACACTTCAGGCATATTTATAGGGAGCTTAATGGCGTCGCTGACAGCCTTTGGAGAAGATCCCTAGGGGATATGAATGGACAACTATTATGTGAAGAATTTTGTGGAGGTCAGCTTATCAAATCATATGAAATGAAACTCATATAACTACCTATTTGGATCCATTTTCTGATATCTACCTGGACTGCACCTGTTTTATGATCGGTCTCTGTAAGCTTTACTTTTTGTTGGTGATGGAGGATAACAAACTAATGTATTTTTTCTTAAGGTTTATTATGATCTGATTAGAATAGCACTAACTCTTCTTTTTTTCAGTTTCATTTGGAAATGGGCGACTGCCCAGTCACTATGTAAGATCACGTCTTGTGGTCAACTTTTGGTCTCTTAATATAAAAGCTGGTCTTTTCTTTGTGAAAAAAAAATAAATTGAGACCTGCCAACCATGAGAAGAATACCTATATAATATTTTTAATGTGTGGCCATCGCCTTAACCATAACCATGTGTCCATTGTAATGCGCAAATCTTAAACTTTACATAAGCCTTTTATCAATAAATTTCAAAAGGAATCCAATACTATAGCATTAGCCACCACTTAATGCTAAACTCAATCATGATATAATGTTAAACATAAGAATGCGACCTTCCAACATAGCTCGGGTGTATCCTTTCATAAGCCTAATCAATATTTACAATTTGATCAACCAACAAAATGTATGTTGCAAATACAAATAGTTGAACATGCTAAAAATATAAAACAATCCATATTGCTCTCCAATATTCCATGTAATAAACATTTCATCCTTTGCTTGCATATTTATAAATCAAGCACCCTCATAACAATACAATTGTAGACATAACTTAAGTTCTTCAAAGACTGAAAAATTATACAAGCGTTAATCTTCTAGGTAGGGTCCCCCTAATTTAGTTTTAGTGCTCGTTGGAAATCATATAGAAATAAATTTTACTCGTGAAACTGATATATTTAAACAAGGTCCAGAACTAAAGCATTCAATTGTAAATAGACTTTGCAACTCTTTGAAAAAAAAAATGAACTTGGCACAAATTGGCGCTAACAGGGAGGTGATGTGACAAAAGTTGAAAAATAACCTGCATGCATGTTAGAGGTTGAACTAATTCTCCAGTATCTTTCATTAAATTATATCTAATGTGTTTTTTTAGTTTATATGCATTATAAATTCAATGTAGCACTGATACTCCTCTCAAAGATTTTACTTTCTTGATGCCTTGATAGTTGATGTCCGTTTAAGCATAGGATACAAATGATCCAAAACATCCATTTTAAGCCAAGTTCTATGCATAAATTGAGATTCCCTATATAGTTCCATATATTAGAGTTCCAAGGGTATAGCTCCTCCATTATCCTAGTAGTTCTGAGGGTCTTTGAAGCAACCAAGAACTTTGAAAAAACTCCCTTTCTCATGTGCAGTAGTTATGTTCCATGTCCTCAAGGATTAGAGATTTTGTACAAGTTTTGTGTCTCTCCTAGTTTGGGAGGTGATGTGACCAAGGTTTGGAAATAACCTACATGAATGTTAGAGGCTAAAATAATTCTCCATTATCTTTCATTAAATTGTATCTAATGTGCCTCTTAGTCTATATGTATCATAACTTCCATGTAGCATTGATACTCCTCTCAAATATTTTATGTTCTTGATTCCTTGGTAATTGATGTACTTTTAAGTGTAAGATAAAAACTATCCAAAATACCCATTTTTCGAGCAAGCTCCAAGCATAAATTAATATGCCAAATATAGTTCCACAAGTTAGAGTTCCAAGGACATAGTTGCTCCATGCTCCTAATAGTTTTGAGGGTCTTTCAAGCAACCAAGAACCTTGAAAAAACTCATTTTCTCATGTGCAGTACTTATCATTGTTCCATGTCCTTGAGGCATATAGATTTTGTACAAATTTTGTGTCACTCCTAGTTTGGGAGGTGATATGACCAAGGTTGGGAAATAACCTGTATGCATGTTAGAGGATGAAATACTTCTCCATTATATTTCATTAAATTGTATCTAATGTGTCTCTTAGTGTATGCGCATTATAACTTCCATGTACCATTAATACTCCTTTCAAAAATTTTACTTTCTTACTTTATGCCTTGGTAGTTGATGTCCTTTTAAGCTTAGCATAAAAATGATCTAAAACACCCATTTTTTAACCAAATTCTAGGAAGAACTTGAGATTCCCAATATAGGTCCATGAGTTAGAGTTCCAAGGGCATAGTTCCTCCATGCTCCTAGTAGTTTTGGGGGTCTCTAAAGTGACTCGGAACCTTGAAAAATCCAAAAAATACTTGGAATAATGCCCTCTATAGTTTTTTTGTGTCATTGGATTACAACAAGAATGAGATTTTTTGGGTCGTTTTGGATCCCATATAATACTCTCATCCTTATTGTGTATGAGGGGGGAATGGAAGGATAATCTGTAGAATGGTAGAATTTGTTGAGGACCTCTTATAGTGAGACCTTTCATCCCTAGGAACATGTTCTTTATGTTTCATTGGATTAGTGTCCAATGCTCAAAATTATATTATACATTAGTAGTTTGTAATAAATTTATTTCAAAGAAATTCATAGCATTGTTGGACATAGAATTTGTGTCTTTGTTATATTTTTGGATTGGTTCAACCAATTCATTTGATTCAAAGGAGTTTAGGAGTTCCCACCATTGGATAATATAATCCATTTAATATTGTTGTTTTTGGGTTTAGAAAGTTTGCAGGGCTAGAATGATCAAATAAGAGTTATTCAATTAAACACTCTAGACATAATATCCTTTGCAAATTGAATCCATTTTGGTGTCACTATAATTGATGTTAGATTGCTAGTGGATTGATTGATATTCAATGAAAATTCTTGTTGCCAATTTTTGTAGCAATCATGCGCAATATTGTAAAGAAGCGCTTTGCACTGTATAATTTTTAGTTTGTTATTATAAGTAATTAGATTAGTTAAAAGACAGTTGGTAAGAGACATAATTGTCTCAAGTTTTTTATCAAAAGGTCATATGTGGGACTACTTCGGGTTGATGTTAGTCTCTATTTTAAATATATGTCAAAATTATATGATGTAAACCTTAACAATGAATGATGAATGAAAGAATGAGCCAACTGTTCTTCTAGTTCTCTGTGTTTAATGGAATACTGCACATGAATTTGTGGATATACTTTTGAATATGTATTGTTGAATGTCGAATGGTTATATGGAACCTATGCAATTTCCTTTCCAAAGTTCAATCTTTCCAATCCCTGTGAGCATCTCGAGTGAGACTGTATCATTTCAACATGTTGAAAATGCCAATGCTCATAGGGTTATTGTTGGTAATCTAGTTTAGAACCCTGGGTCTAAATTTGAGCCAACAATTCTATCGTACTTCTTGGTTTAAATATGATACACACAAATTTATCATGGCTAGGGCTTATGTTGATTGTGAATTTACCCTTCTATCTATTTTATTATCTAATATCTCAATTTTGAGTCTCTAGGTGCAATTTGCATTAAGTGGCAAGGGAGTTATTTTTTAAGGGATTTCTATCCATTCAAGAAGATCCCAAGGCCTAATCCAATCACACTATGTTCCTTCTAGATAGAATACTCTTTTGTTTCCAGCATATTTTGTTATGCTTGTTTTTCCTAATAGATTGACCAATATTGATTTGATTATAAATGGGGATTTTTTCATATTGTTAAAGATAATGCCATTTTTTTAGCACCATATTATACAACATACCATTCTAGTTAGGAAATGTTCATAGATTCTCTTAAGAATATGCCTTTTTCTAAAATTTCTAGTGTTTTCCTTATATTAAGAACTAAATATTTGGTTCTGCAATCAAGAACCTTGGAATATTTTGGTTTGTTTCTCATATATAAAAAGTTTCATTAAACATGACTTTGAAGAAAATTTGAAGGAAAAAATATTTTTTGTAATTGATTAGTTTACCCCAACCAATGTAATGTACGTACGGAAGATAATATGGGGTATTTAGGGAGGTTCGTAGAAATTTCATAGTGTGAAAGCAACATTTGCAAGAAGACTTACTAGAAGGTTCCACCTACAATAAATTTCCTTCACTAAGAAGGCTTACTATAATGTTCCACCTACTAGAAAGCTCCTTTGCTAGAAACTATATATAGGAGTAGAAGCAATGTATCAAGATGTCTTTTGAAGTATTTTGTAATTGGATCTTATCTCCATTTAGAGGTTAACCCCTTGAAGAAGCAAGCGAGCATTACTTTCATCAATAAAGGTATTTCTATTGTGATATTTTGTTATCTACAATTGTTTATTGATGTGGTAATTTTGTCTTTTCATTTTGAAATCTTGATTTAGTATGTTATTTCTTCTCTAAATTTCCAATTCTTGTAGGTACATAACATCTGGTATCAAAGAAATTTCTTGAGCTGAAAATTTTAGAATTTTGGTTAGGCTAGGGACATGTTTTGGTGTCTATAAATATGACAATGATTTATTGTTCAATGGGTAAATACATAGTCGGGGTAGACTACATGCAATAAATATAGGTGGTATCACCTAGTTGGACACCCTTGTAACCTCTATCAATACCCCTTCAAGTAGTACTTCATCAGACAACACATGCATACATTATTTTACTTATGTGTACACTCGGGTATATCAAAAGTCCCCTAGGAAAACTTAAACTAGCTTTAGATAATTTGATTGACTGTCTTGTTCTTGTAGTGGCACTGATCCCAATAGTGGGGAAAATTACTCTTTAGTACCTAGGTAGTTACTAAGCCCAATAGTCGGGAATATTACTCTTTAGTACCTATGTAGTTGGGTAGTATGACTAAAGGCAGTGTCAAGCCTCCTTAGTTAATGCCACGCGAGATTGGGTTGAGTACTACTATTGGGCTCTGCAAGTATATCAGAGAGCTATAGGACCTGGCACTTCCTTACCCTTAAGACCTTAGAAAGACTGTACTATATGACCAGTCCATGAAATTCCTATATAATTTCCAATATTCATAATTTGGGAATTTTATCAACACAATAATATTCAAATGGGAGTACAACTCCGCAATGAGTAGAAAAAAGAAGGAAAAGGAGTATGGGTTCTTCCTACACCCTTGTTTCAAAACTATCTAACCACAATCCTTGCATTGTGTTGATCACATTGGTACCACTCTTTTGTATGCCTTTTTCTAGACCCATTTCACCTGATGGAAAATACTCAAGGAGGTGAGATTTCCCACAATGTTTCCCAACTAGAAACACTATATGATGAGTTGCAACACAAGTTAGACCACAACCACTCCTCTACTCAACAAAATCTTGATGAAATCCATGGTAGACTTATCAAATTGGAGTTGTGTTTTGACAAGCTAACCCAATTAATGGCACTCTTTCCTTCATCATATTCAAGATACCTAGAGACATATCGGCCTCCCCATAATAAAGGAGTTGATTAATCCAATCCCCATGCCCCCCCCCACCTTGCTCTTATTTGATCTAATGACTCATAGGTGGCACATACTCCCTAAAGTCAATCTCACCAAATTCAATGTGTTAATTCCCACGGTATTGGTCACTCAAATGGAACATTACTTTTACTTGCATGGCATTAGAGATGATATGCTTTTGAGTGGGTGTATTATATTTAGATCATAAAAGTTGGCAATGGAAATCCTATAGGGGTTATATTTCTTGGACACAATTTGTTTCCAATCTCTTTGAACATTTTGAAACAAACACTCATTATTTGTGGCAATTAACCAAGCTAAAACAATCAGGCACAGTTGAAGATTTCATCTCATCTTCCAAGCAAATAGCCATCCACAGCAAAGGCACGTCCAAGAATTTTTACAATGAATATTTCATCAATGGTTTGAAATAAGAGATACATGCATATGTCTTAATGCCTCATCCTACTAGTTGGTTGGATGCCACTCAAAGTGCTAGAGAATCCCGAAAGGTGATAAATGCTCAAATAAAAAGGGCCCCATTTATTCCCCATCCTCGCCCACCTACCTTTCATTCCACTAATCCCTTCTTGTTCTCTCCACTTCTTAAGATCCAAAATTTAACCTAATATGAAATGGTGGAGCACCAACTCAAAGGTATTTGCTACAAATGTGATGAGAAATATTCCCCTAGACATAAATGTAAGGAGAAAAAACTCTTTATGGCAATTTTAGAGGACATTTTTTATCAGGATGTTGACACTAGAATCCATGAAATCCCTCATACACTTGTGGATGAAATTCCCCAGCCTAAATTGTCGAAGGAGGAACCCCATATATCTTTGCATGCCTTGACTGGTCTATCTGCCCCCAAAACCCTAAATTAATTAGCTACCTCAAACATCACAAGCTCATCATCTTAATTGGAAATGGTAACATGCACAACTTTATTCATTATTGGGTAGCCCAAGAATCGAACTGCCATATCCATGTTGTGAACAACTTCCAAATGATGATAACAAATGGAGGAGCTATGAAATGTGGTGGTAGTTCTGAAAATGTATGGCTTCAAATGGGTGAATATTCCCTCAAAACCCACATGTTTCTTATTGACATAGGTGGTTGTGATATTGTATTGGGTGTTGAATGGTTATGAACATTAGACCCTATGACCATGGATTTTGGTTCCTTAAATATGAGTTCCTAAAAGGTAGAAAATAACTACGCTCTAATATGAATTGCATTTGGGTCTCTATAGATGATTAGTTCACACCATATGGAAAAGCTTCTTTAAAAGGGCCATCCACGCATTGTGGCACAATTCTATGCCATTCAATATTTTGAGACCCCTTCTCAACGCATTCCTTCTAACATGTAATTAGTCTTAGTCAAACAGCAATCCATATTTGACACTCTCAAAGGACTACCCTCTTCCCTTGGTGAGCATGATCATTCCATTCCACTCATACATGGTAGCCTCCTACCCAAGATACACCTATATCACCATACATTTTCCCAGAAAAATGAAATTGAAAATATCATTAAGGAGTTGGTAGTTGTTGGTGTCATCCGCTCTAGCACCAGTCCCTATTCTTCCCTAGTTGTTATGATCCTCAAGAAAGAAGGCACTTGGCACATGTGTCTTGACTTTCATGCTTTAAATAATTTGACAATCAAGGATAAGTTTCCCATTCCTTTCATTGATGGCCTTTTAGATGAGCTTAAGGGTGCTCACTTATTCACTAACCTTGATCTCCGCTCAGGATACCATCAAATTCACATGAATTTGATGGATATTCCCAAAACTACTTTTCACATTCATGAAGGCCATTACAAGTTCTTGCTGACTCCCTTTAGTATTTTCAATGCACCCTTTACCTTCCAGAGTCTCATGAACACAATATTTAAACCCCTTCTATGTAAATTTATCCTCATATTTTTTTATGACATCTTGATCTAAAATAAAACTTGGAAATCCCATCTAGCCCATGTGGATTAAAGCCTACAACTACTTGAGGATCATCAACTCTTTATTAAAAGATTCAAATGTGCCTTTGGTGTCACTGAAGTGGAATATTTGGACCATATTGTTAGTTAGGAGGGCGTTCCCGTGGATCCAAATAAAATTACAACAACTAAGGATTGGCATCACCCTAAAAATTTTAAAATCCTTAGAGGTTTTATGGTTCTCATTGGCTAGTACAAAAAGTTCATTCAAAACTATAGTAGATTGTAGCTCCACTCACAGTTTTGCTAAAAAAATTCTTTCAATTGAAATGATGTGGCAGAAAAGGATTTCCAAGACTTAAAGGAGGCTATGTGTACCACTCCAATGCTTGATTTTCCTAACTTCACTAAAACATTTGCCCTAGAATGTGATGCATTGGATAAAGGCCTTAAAGAAGTCCTCATGCAATAAGGTAGATTGTTGGATTTTAATAGCACACAACACTTAGGAAAATCAACTTATGAAAAAGAGATGATGGCCATATTGCATGATGTGGAAATATGGCATCCATACCTAATTGGGCAATGTTTATAGATCAAAACCAATTATTGCAACCTAAAATACTTTGTAGAACAAATAACTTCCTCCCTTGAGAAACAAAAATGGGTCAACAAAATGTTGGGATATGACTATGAAATAATTTATCAAAGGGTAAAGAGAATGTGCTTGTTGATGTTCTCTCTCGACAATTTGAGAGGTTCTCTCTTTCCCCCGTCCTTCTTACAATTATTAGGGATATAATATTTATTGCAAGCATATAGCTTGTGGAGTGATTCTTTCCACACGGAATAGATAATGGTGTTACCCTACCTTAGGTGTTAGGAACACATGTCAAACCTTCTCTTTACTTTGTTAGTATATTGTTGTTGGATGCATATGCTTTGTAAGTCATCCCACAGTATTTGTTGATCCATAGTTTGTATTATTGTTGTTGGACGCATATGCTTTGTAAGTCGTCCTGTAGTAATTGTTGATCCATATTTTGTATTGGCCCATGGTTTCTATTAACACATGGTATTGGCCCATGGTTTGTATTGACACATAGTATTGACCCATGGTATTGGCACCTAGACTTAGTATATAAGTTTGTGTTGAGACCAATGAAGGTACCGTGAAGTTATTTGTATTTAGCTTGCTCAAAGGAGGTTGCCCCCTTGAAGTGGCCTGCGATCAATATAAAAGTGATTCTGAGTTTTGTTATTTCTGCTATCTTGTCTGTTTTCATTAATTAAATATTGCAGGATCATCACATCTGGTATCATAGCACTTTCTTGGGCTCGTTGGGTGACATTTCTGCCAAAAAACAATTTTCACATATGTTGCAGCTTCGGATCTGGGAATATTCCCTATCCGCTTAATTGTGGGAAGTACTTGGGCATAAGCCCTAAAACTCATTGTGAGGAGTACCACAGGAACCCCGAAGTAGCTGGCCCATTGAGAGGAATTGCCAATGAAAAGGACAACGACCCCTATGTAATGCCCGCCTCAGTACTTTAACTGATTAGACTAATGAGGGTACTAGTTTTGAAATGAACCGACTAAGTAAAACATGAACCATTTGAATTTACTTTGAGAATGCTTTAAAATGGAAATGAAGAATAGTGTATATGCTCGACTGACTGAGACATGATGATAAATGATGAATAATTTGTATGCTCGACTGACTGAGATACTAGAATGCATGATGTAAATATTTTATATAGTGCAGCGCTATTAATGTGCACTTGAATATGTGCAGTGGCAGGTAAGACGATATACCGACTGACCCACAATGGAAATTTAGGGGTCGTAAGAATGGAAAGAACACATAGGGGTACGACGACTGACTGTCGACCCTGGATTAGCAATCCACGCACGGGTGAAGCCGTTTCAGCTCACCCGGGGAAGTGTATGACGTACGGGTAAGGCCATAATGATTTGGTCGTGTACAATGAGTTGAGGGGCACGCAATAAGGAGAGCCTTATCCCTTAACATCCCTTAGTCTCCAAGGAGCGTAGTTGAGAGATCGCGGTAACGGTTCCCGGTCGCTACGCAGTACTCCCCATAAGAAGGAAGAAACGAAACTGTCAGAAGGGCCCGCCGAAGAGGTACCTAGACAAGAACGAGAGGAAGAAAATTAATCAATGGTATAAATGAAAATTTTACATAAGATTTAAGAAATACTTTATTTCATTTTGTTCTATTTTATTAATTTGAATAATTATATTCATTTAATTTATTTCATTAATTTGAATTGATTTTATTAACTTGAAAAAAAATTGAAGAGATTGATTTTATTCAATATTAAATTTGATTAATTATGTTAATTGAAGAAGATTAATAATAAAATAATTATTTTTATTTTCAAATTCCGTGAAAGTCTTTTTGAAGAACCCGAAATGGAGGCCCCTACCACAACTTTTGCTTATTTAAGAATAAATAATTATTATTAAAAGGTGAACTAAGAACTTAATAATGTATCTCCTTCCTTTCACAAATACTATATATATATAACTTCCTCCCTTTCAAAAAGTAAAATTCTAATATAAGAGTTTTAAATAGTATCCACCTTTAACCTTTTCTCCTAAACAAAATTCTAAAATGTAGTAAAAAAAAAAACAAAAAAACCTTACCACCTAGTGGGACTGTACATTTGGTATTGGTTGAGCATGTGTAGTATTTGTCGACTTGGCCAAAATTGCTTAACCAATGTACAGTCTTGGGAATCTAATTAACTTATCTCGACTTCCCAATGTATGTTGACTTGAGCTAAGAACTTCTAGGACGAACTTTTCATTTTGTAGGGCGAAGGGACACTTAGAGTGTTGATTAATGTTTTTGAAGAGGGCAATTTATTAATGTTATATGTTGATACTCGATTGGAAGGATGGTTAGTATGGATAGTTAAAGCAGTGGTAATTTGATTATCGTTAAAGTGAATCCCACTTTTGAGTTACACTAGTATTAGGGAGATATTCAATATATCATAATTGTTTATGTTATATATGTGTGCGCGCGCGCGCTCAATTTGTATTAGAAATGGAAGGATAGTTAGTATGGATAATTAAAGCATTGGTAATTTGATTATCATTAAAGTGAATCTCACTTTTGAATTACACTAGTATTAAGGAGATATTCAATATATCATAATTGTTTATGTTATATATATATATATATATATGTGCTCAATTTGTATTAGAAAAATATAGATGGAAATTTAGTGATGTCTTAGATTGAAAAGACGGCTGTTATGTAATTAATATTAGTTATATGAATTTTCATTATAATAATTTTAGATTATATATACCTTGCCTCCAATTTAGTGACGTCTTAGATTGAAAAGATGGCTGGTATGTAATTAATATTAGTTATATGAATTCTCATTATAATCATTTTAGATTATATATACCTTGCCTCCATAGGAATTGAAGTTTTAAATATTACACTCTTGGAATGTTTGTATTGAAAGGCCCATGTTATAATTATTATTATAATTTATGCATTTAAGGTTTCATCTTCTTTCAATAAAAGATTAAGAGTATAAATTATATATTGGGAATTTCATATTGATTGGTAAAAGATTATGAATATGAGTTATGTATTGAAGGTTTCATACATAATTGTGAAAAGAGTTATAAAAATTATGTTTAAATTGTAGGAAATATTTCTTTTATATATGTTTGGAATATGTATATTCGATGTCAATAGGAAAAGGGACTCTTGCTAATGCTTCTTCTATAATTATGTTTTAGAAATGGTATGGTATACATTATGCTTGAGGATCAACTTATTACATCTTAGTTTAGTGGAATTATTTATGAATTTATGTTATAGATATAAGTTATCTATGGGTAGAAATGAGAACATTAGATTCAATGAAGTTGTAAAGGAAATTCTCTCATACGCACCTTTTTTTGAATAAGTAACCGATCTTAATTACTGTGCCGTACTTCCACTTTGTGTAAAAATAAAAAATTAAAAAAATAAAAATAAAAAAATAAAAATTACATCAACCGCCGAAGCTATACATTTGGTATGGAAAATGACCATGGAAAAATTATGGGATCTAAAGAATTGTGTACTTTACGCAATTGGAATGAAATCGTATATAGTGTATCTCTGAGATAAATGTTGAGTGATGAAGTGCTTTTTGAGAATGATTCCTACACTATTGAATTAAATAGATTATGTTCAAATAGAATGTAAGACATAGCTATTGTGGATGTGTTTGAGGATAAATGAATTTAAGAAAGAAGTGCTTAGATAATTTTGAAGGTGGGATGCGTATGATTTACTATCAAGAAGGAATGAATATATAATATTTAATAATGGGAGATTGTGACTTACGACGAGCGATGCATGGAGATCGACGCAGAAAAATCAGAGCTGCGGTTTTAATTCTTCTCCTACGACAAGGATACTCCTAGCTTCTCGAACAAGTATGCACTACTAGTTTGTAATCGTGCTTTGAATTGTGAAAAGAGATAAGTTAAACTTACTTGAATTATAGAATCTTACCTGTGCTTAAGTTAGGAAGAGAAGAAAACCTTGCACGACGTTGTTTATAAAAATCTGAGATTATACTAAGTAAATGGAACTCCAATATTTAATTATACTTTGGATTATGAGAAGAGAGAGGTTGCATGTAAGATAAGTTTAGTAATGGTTAAGGTATGTATTGAAGAACTGAATTGGGAAGGGTAAATTCCTATTTTGAAATTCGGACATTGTTTTGAACATATGATAGTTATATGTAATTATAGAAAAGGGAGAAGTTGGAATTGAATATTTTATCCCTTATCTTGAAATATGTTAGTGCTTTCAGTATTTTCGTAAATGATATACTTATAGTTTTGCTGAATCGAAAGAATTTGTTGTAGACGATTTCAACCCCGGTTACAATTAGTGAGTCAAGAGAGAACTGTTGTGGGGATTACTACACTATGAAAGGTGCGATTTAGTTATATTATCAATTATGCGATTTATACTTATATGAGGGTAGAAAAGAAGAAATGAAATGTTATTATCAATTGTGGTTATGTTGAAGAAATGAATGTGAAAAGAAAGTGAAAACTCACCATGTAAGCACATGAGACTTAACTTCGGGATGAAGTTTTAATAAGAGGGGGAGTATGTAATGCCCGCCTCGGTACTTTAACCGATTAGACTAATGAGGGTACTAGTTTTGAAATGAACCGACTAAGTAAAACACGAACCATTTGAATTTACTTTGAGAATGCTTTAAAATGAAAATAAAGAATAGTGTATATGCTCGACTAACTGAGACATGATGATAAATGATGAATAATTTGTATGCTTGACTGACTGAGATACTAGAATGCATGATGTAAATATTTTATATAGTGCAATTCTACTAATGTGTGCTTGAATATATGCAGTGGCAGGTAAGACGATATATCGACTGACCCACAATGGAAATTTAGGGGTCGTAAGAATGGGAAGAACACATAGGGGTACGACGACTGACTCTCGACCCTGGATTAACAATCCACCCACGGGTGAAGCTATTTCAGCTCACTCGGGGAAGCGTATGCCGTACGGGCAAGGCCATAATGATTTGGTCGCGTACGATGAGTTGAGGGACGTGCAATAAGGAGAGCCTTATCCCTCAACATCCCTTAGTCTCCAAGGAGCGTAGTTGAGAGATCGCGGTAACGGTTCCCGATCACTACGCAGTACTCCCCATAAGAAGGAAGAAATGAAACTGTCGGAAGGGCCCGCCGAAGAGGTACCAAGACAAGAACGAGAGGAAGAAAATTAATCAATGGTATAAATGAAAATTTCACATAAGATTTAAGAAATACTTTATTTCATTTTGTTCTATTTTATTAATTTGAATAATTCTATTCATTTATTTGATTTCATTAATTTGAACTATTCATTTTAATTGATTTTATTAACTTGAAAAAGAATTGAAGAGATTGATTTTATTCAATATTAAATTTGATTAATTATGTTGATTGAAAAAGATTAATAATAAGAGAATTATTTTTACTTTCAAAGTTTTTAATTTAATGGATTTTATTATATTGAATTATCCTATGCAAATTCTATTCTTGATTTCATTAATTAAATTTCTTATTTTAATTAATTTTATTATATTGAAAAGGGGTTAAAAGATTGACTTTATTTACATTAAATTTGATAAATTTTATTATTAAGAAAAATTAATATTTATTCAAAAGATTTTATTATTTTAAATCATTCTTTTAAAGATTCTATTTAATTGACTTCATTATTTTGAGAAAGAATTGAAATAGGTCATTAATAAAAGAATTGTTTTTCTTTTATTATTATTCAAGATTTTTTTTACTTTAATTAATTTTATTATTCATTTAAATTATTTTATAAAGAGGAAATTTAAAATAGATTATATTTTTAGTAAAAGGAATCATTTTTTAATTCAATCTTAATATTATGAAAAGAAAGAAAAACAGAAAGCAATAAGTCTAACTAAAAGATTGTTAAGTAAACTAAATGAGAACCAAAAGAGAAGTAGAACTCTTATACACCTAACTCCCACTGATCTAGAGATTTAGGTGCACATTAAAGACATTAAGAAGACACGTGTTTGAGAATATGGAAAATTAAAATAATAAATTAAATTAAATATGTGCATGGACAGACACATGGCACACAGGATTTTGTTATATAATGAGGGAGGAGAAGGAGAGAAAGACATCTCTTGCTCCCTAATGCTGGATGGTCATCATAATCTCGGATTATCTTATGATCCTTGGAGTTGGGATTAGCCGGAACGGGGATTGGGAGATCCTTTCGGGAGGCTAGCTTGTGTGTTCTTACGACCCCATTAGCTCGGGGGTTCGAGGTGAAGAAGAGTAGCCTCGATACGGTAGGGTGGTCAACCAAGGGGTCACTCGGTACTTCGTCAGTAAATTGGATTGGATCGTGTGGAAACCACATTCGAGGACTCCATCGATTCGCTGGACCAACCATCAAAAACAGGTTTGAAGTATTTATTTTATTTATTTTGCTAACTCTTGTGGTGGAACGAATAAATCTGGGTATATAGTTTTATTTATTGACATTCATGTACTACAATAGATATAACTAGATCTGTGGCCTCTATATCTTCATTTGAAAAATCGTACTGGAAGTTCTGCAATTAATTATACTTATATTTTCAAATTCCGTGGAAGTCTTTTTGGGGAACCCGAAATGGGGGCCCCTACACCCTACCTAATTGACTAGTTCCCACTCGTGAGGTAAACCAAGAGTTGTCGTTTGTGGCAAAGCGGTTATCAGTTTTACCTGAGCCGTGGAGTGAGGGGTACTGCCCCAATACGCAAGCCATCAGACAGCATTGGTGGCCGATTGAAACCCCTGAACTGTTAGGAAGACGCACATACCTGGGGTCCATATCTATTTTCAGCTGAACTATTTTCGATCACTTCTGCGCCATTTCAGATCCATTCTGAAAGCCGTTCCAGATCCAGCCATTTCAGATCTATTATGAAAGTCGTTTCAAATCTAGCCGTTTTCAATCCATTCGGCGTCGTTTCAGATCCATCTGTTTTCGATCCCTTCCGCGCTATTACAGATCTATCTGTTTCGGATCGCTTCCGCGCCATTGCAGATCCATTCCTGGAAAAAAAAAAAAAAAAAACTTCCCGGACACCCCTGCAATCCCATTCTGCATATTTCATTCCTAAGGACCCTATCCCAAATTCTACTTTCCAAAGCTAGAAATCTCCCATTTGTCTATTTTTAGGGTTTGCCATAACTTCTTCAATTTTCACCCACTCGCCTCCAAATTTTGCCACCGTGTTCATTCCCTATTTCTGCTTCTTTGTCCCTCTTTAACAAATTTTCTCATTCTTTCACCCCGCTTCTAAAATCCCCATTTTTTGCTTCCCCGTCCATCAGAAAGTGTCCAAACCCTAGTCAAACCCCAATTACCCATCCGAGTTTTTCCCAAATCCAAATTTCCCTTTACTAAATAAGCTTTTGCTTGTGTTTTTCTATCCATTCCCCCCCCCAAAAAAAAACTTCTGGTTATGGTTGTCACTCGCGCAGGAGCAAAAACCATGGAGGGAGCACTTGCAGCCATCCAAACCAAACTCCAAGATCTGGATGAAACATTTATCAGCCTCCATCTTCAGCGTTCAGCCATGAACAATAACCGATAGTAAGAATCTTCTGTAGCCAATGGGTTCTCTTCTTCTAGCACTTTCCGTGGTCTGAAGCTTGAATTTCCTCGCTTCAATCGTACTGATCTGACTGGATGGATCTATTGTGCAGAACAGTATTTCATTCTGCGTAATACTTTTGATGTCCAAAAAGTTCCACTTGCATCCTTTCAGTTGGAACAGGAAGCCCTTCAATGGTACCGTTGGTACATCAAGGCGCATGACGAGCCAAATGGACAGATTTTTGCCAACTCCTTTTGCAACGATTTGGTCCTAGTGCTTTTGATGACTTCACCGGAGCACTCACTAAACTTCGTCAAATTGGCACTATGAGAGAGTATCAGACAGAATTTGAGAAACTAGCCAACCACACAGAAGGATTGTCTGATGACTTCTACAGGAATTGTTTTATTAGTGGTCTTAAGGATGAAATCCGCTGAGAGGTCAAAATGTTCTGTCTCAACACAATGATGGAAGCCCTGAGGTTGGCTAAGTTGGCAGAAGACAAGATTGCAGCCCAACAACGCTCCAAACCCACTTTTGTTCCCTTCCGAAATATGGGTTCTCAATGACCTCCCATCCCACCAGCTCCTCGACCAACTCCTATCAAGCATTTGTCTGAAACAGAGATGCAGGCACACAAAGAAAAAGGGCTTTGTTATAATTGTGATGAAAAATTCACTCGGGGACATAGATGTGTTCAACAAAGGCTCTATCTCTTGGATGTGGATTCTCCGCCCACCTCTGAAGTTGGTGAAGAAGCTCTAGATACATCGGATGATCAGGTCGACATTCAGGAGCCGCCTATTGACTTCTCATATAAGGAATACCACCCAGAGATATTTCTCCATGCTTTATCTGGCATCACCACCCCCCAAACAATGTGAGTCAGGGGTTACTTCAAGAAGCTTCCTCTTACAATACTCATTTATTCTGGTAGCACTCATAACTTCATTGACGCTCGGATCACCAAACATGTTGATTGTTTTGTCCATCCTTGCTCCAACTTTGAAGTCATGGTTGCCAATGGGGGCACCTTACCTTGCAAGGGAAAGTGTCACAATGTGTGTATCTCTCTAGAAGATTATAGCATGCGCTCTGACATGTTTTCCTTGTCCTTAGGAAGATGTGATGTGGTTTTGGGCATTCAATGGTTACGCACACTTGGCCCCATCTTATGGGATTTTGCTAAACTTTGGATGCAGTTTTCAGTCAATGGGACACAACACAAATTTATGGGCTTACAACCAGGGTCTCTCCGCATCATCAGTTCACATCGCATGAAAAAAATCCTTAAGAAGAATTCACATGGTGTCATCGCTCAGCTCCATTCCATTAAGATTCACCCACCAACGGTCTCCACTACTTCCTTGGATAGATATGCAGCTGTCTTTATTGCACCAGTGGGCTTGTCGCCTTCAAGAGACCTTTCGGGTAAGCATTTAGCCGCATCTACATCTCAGCAGAAAATGATGGCTATTTTGCATGCAGTACAGAAGTGGCAGCCATCCCTATTAGGAAATTATTTCTGCATCAAGACTGATCTCCAGAGTCTGGAACATTTTCTGGAACAACGAATCTCCTCACCAGTACACCGGAAATGGGTTATCCAACTCATGGGTTATGACTCTGCGATCACTTACAAGAAGGGTAAGGATAATATGGTGGCAGATGCTCCTTCTCGCCAATTTGATGACCCAGTTTCTCTTACAGCTATTTCTCTGCTTGTTCCAAATTGGTTGCAATCTGTTCAACAGGGCTATCTCTTTTATGAACTCCATGCTTCTTCATCGGCAGGGCACTCTGGGTTCCTCAAAACCTATGACCGGGAACAATGTAACTTCTTTTGGCAGGGACTGAAAATGAAAATTCACCAGATGGTGGTTGAGTGTGATACTTTCCAGGTCAACAAAGGTGAAACGACACTCCTTTCGGGACTGCTCGAACCCTTTCCCATCCCTACACAGATGTGGACAGCTATTTCTATGGATTTCCTAGACGCGCTCCAGTGATACAATACCACATCTAAAAGGACACCATATGAAGCAGTTTATGGACAGGCACCGCCAGTTCTTCTTCCATACATGCTCAGCATCTCCCCAGTTCAGGAAATTGACTCGGTTCTTCGAAACCACAATAAGATTCTTCTCATTCTGCAGGACAATCTTCACATGGCAAGAATTCGACTGAAACAACAAGCCGATCATCACCATTCTGAGTGCACTTTTCACGCAGCTGATATGGTCCTTCTTCATCTACATCCTTCTAAGCAATCCTCCCTGAAACTCAAAAGGCGTTAGTGGGTCGGAATGCAACCCGAGGATGCTACAGGGGAACCACTCCTTCAGATTCTGCATCAATTTCCACATCTAAAGCTTTGAGGACAAAGCTTTTTCTAAGGGAGAGGAGATGTTAGGAACCCATGTCAAACCGTCTCTTTACTTTGTTAGTATATTGTTGTTGGACGCATATAATTTGTAAGTCGTCCTGTAGTATTTGTTGATCCATAGTTTGTATTATTGTTGTTGGACGCATATGCTTTGTAAGTCGTCCCGTAGTAATTGTTGATCCATATTTTGTATTGACCCATGGTTTGTATTGACACATGGTATTGACCCATGGTTTGTATTGACACATGGTATTGACCCATGGTATTGGCGCCTAGACTTAGTATATAAGTTTGTGTTGAGACCAATGAAGGTACCGTAAAGTTATTTGTATTGAGCTTGCTCAAAGGAGGTTGCCCCCTCGAAGTGGCCTGTGATCAATATAAAAGTGATTCTGAGTTTTGTTATTTATGCTATCTTGTCTGTTTTCATTAATTAAATATTGCAGGATCTTCACATTAGGGGTCTCCTCTACATGATTGAGTTCATTATCTTGTTCTTTATCATCTATTTTGTTATTTGCAAGTTAATTTCCATCTTTTATCTTTATATCTAATAAGGAACAAACCATTTGGTATTAGAGGCCTTTCTTGGGCAAAAAAAAGTGGGGAATATTTTTTCTTTTTACAATTTTTTTGTAGGAAAAAAAAGCATGTGGTGGCATTTAGATCAATTCCTGATTCTTTTTGTGTATAATTTAAATAATCCAACTATATATCTAAGTTCCTCTCACAAAAAAAACAATTCAAAATAAAATTGTCCAAATCAAAGTCTGGGAAGTAAAGTAATCATTGATTTAAAATAAGTTGTTTAGGGTTTTTCCAATGATGAGAGCACAAATTATAGGTCAAATATATTTTAATAGAGAAGCCATATTTCCATCAAAACACCTCTAATAGATGCATAATGACCATGGAATTTCATAATTATGCTCATAATAATATTTCTAAGCAATACTAATGAAGTTATGATCATTTTAAAATTTGTCACCTCAAACAACAATGAAGAGTAAGTTATAGTTTTGGTTGAATGTATCTTATAGGAAAATTTGATGGTCCTATTATTCAATAATACCTTGCATATTATAGGCAAAATAAGTCTCTTTGGAAAAATACATATACTCTAATTTAATAGATAAGGTGATTATATTGGATCAAACACTTTGCTTTAAGGAGTAATTAAAAATTTCAGAGGAAGAATTTGAAAACGTATTTTTAAATAGGTGGTCTCATAATGTGAAGAATGATAAAACACTAAGGGTTTGCTTTTATGTGACAAATTCCTATGACATGTTCATGGATGTATTTAACAAGAGAATGTCATTGTTTCTACAAACCCTAATAGAAAACATAACTTCATAAAAGTTAATGTGTCTAAAAGGTTGAAGTCCCCACAAAGCACATTCAAAGCACACAAATTTAGGGTGAAAATATTCAAAATTTTAAGTATTTGAATATTACTATGGAAAAACATGCGTTACATTAAGATTTTCATGCTATAGATATGTAGAATGTGGATATTGTTTTGGGATATCCTTGGATGGACTCAGTGGGTGCAATTAATATTAATGTGTAAAATAAGTTTTTGAATCTTTGATATATGAAAAAGAAAATTGCATTGCATGATATTTATCTTATTAAAGGGTTCAAGATGGCACATGAAGAAGCCCTTGTATGAAAAATAGTTGAACTACCTATAGACACAACATATGGAGAGCTTAAAGTCGAATACGAAGAATGGGATACTAAGCACATGAAAAAATCTTCGGGAGAGCATAAATGGAAATAGGAAATTAAGGAGATACATGACTCAAAGGAACCACATGTTATAGAGTCGAAGACCAAAGAACCAATAGTTAAGTTTATTGTATATAGTACCCCACACCACCTGATGAAGCAATAATCATTAAGGAAAGGTTATCGACATCAATAAAATTACTATGGACAAACATGGAACCATAAAGGAAATTAGTACGAAGGCACATGGATCACTAAAAGCAATGTTCAAAGATATCAAAGTAGCATATCAACAACATGGAACCTAAGGAGCAACCAGAATTAAGTTTGAGCTGGAAAGGAAGTAGTTGGACCCCATGTCCACATTTCCTTAGGATGGATGGATGCTTGTGATTGGTACTAGTTGACTACATTGCTATGAACATCATACTATATGGCTTCCTCCCATGTTTTGAGGACGAAACATGCGAAGGATGATATAATATAATGTACCTAGGGAAGATGATATGGGGTACCTAGGTAGGTCCTCGAGAAGATAATGATATGTTGAGGTCATATTTATTAAATAATGCCCATTTAGTTTGAAAATTAATAATTCTAATAAGGATTAAAATAAGATTCCACCTACAAGAGAGTTCCTTCTCTATAAAGTATTTGGAAGGTTCTAACTACTCGAAATTTCATTCTTTAGAAAGTACTTAGAAGATTGGATTGAAACTATATAAAGAAGTAGAAGCAATGGAATGATATATCTTGGGAAGTACATTAAATATAATATTTATACCAAACATATAACTTGTAGAATGATTCCTTTCATAAACAATAGTTAATGATGTTATTCTACCTTTAGAGTATTCTATACATTATTGCATTCATTCTTATTGTTTATTATTTATTATGTTATTTGCAAGTTAATTTTTATCTCTCTTTATATCTATTAAAAAACACAACAATCAAATTTTAATTATATATTATTCATTAAAACTATATCATGAAATTGTGTAACCTTCATTAACAATGAAAACTTTAACAAGATCCTTCCTATAAAAGAGTGCCCTTCATGTGGGCCTAGAGAAACCAACGCAATTAACAGTAGACATCAACACCTTATGTTCATTTACATGGGAAGTAGTAAGGTACGAAGGATATATCCACCCTCTCCATAATGGAGTAAGGTACGGATGACCCTTCACTTTGATTTCTTTTTCTAACATAACCATTTTATGAGATTATAAAGGTTAGACCACCTGATGTAATAATGCTATGTAATAACATTGCATCATTTAAACACATGATGTAATAACATTGCATCATTTGAACACACGATGTAATAATTCTATGTTTCAATAGTTATTCCTAAAAAAAGTGCTCTCCAATAAGCAATAATGACTTCTTTATTATTTTCTAGCTTTGAGAGTCTACAACATTTTGATTTCAATGTAACAAAAGCATCTCATTGTTGACCCACACTTTTTAATAAAATATTGTTCCACCAAGTTGTCCTCCACTTACAAGGCTCCATACAATTTTAACAACTCAATATGACAAAAAACTATCATAGTTGATGCAACAATTTTTAATAAAATATTGTTGTACCAAGTTGTCCTCACTTAAAAGTTTCCATGGAATTTCTACAACTAATTCTATATTCATAAGTCCGAGGTATTTAGTCCTATATTCATAAATCCGAGGTATTTACTCCAATGATTTGATACGATTTAGGTTTCAATTTTATGTTAGTGATTTAATAATATTTTTCAATAAATTATTGTATGTTTCCCTTCCAAAAGAATGACCTAATTAGTTTCCCTATTATAGATAGAATCCTTTGGAGAAGAGGTCATACATGTTCACATATATAAGAAGGGATGATATCACAATCATGAAAGGAAAGAGATTATATCACAACCATGAATATGAATATAATTTTTTAAGTTGAGTAATTGGTTGTGTTAGATGTTTTAGATATGAAAAGATATGTAATAATAAATAATATATCAAATAGGTTTCAGAAAACTCTTAATGTAAGGTAATACTTTATACTCGATTTTTTAATGAAAATATTTATTTATGCTCATTTTCCTTTTTGATGGGGCAACTTTTTATGACTTAAGATCCATATACAATATTCTTCTACACATGATTCATAAGGAGGACTCCATCCTTATTTATACAATTATTATCATAACAACATCCTAACTATGTAGTGGACCTTCTTTAATGAGACCCCATTACATTTATTCACTAATAACTACCATAGTGAGCCTTATTTAATAATAACAAACATTGTGGACCTAGTCCAATTTACATTAAATGGTATCCACTATTACTCTAATGGGCCATTCGACCCCCCATTACACCCCTATGGAGGGTCATAATACTCCACCCCCCTTAAGAAAGCATTTCCCTCAATGGTCGATGTGAAGATGTACAACTATAAACCAAGATCCCATCAGAAAATGCTGACAACCATGCTAAAGTAAGCCAAGGAACCAAGGTCCCATGTATAAGTGTTAACCACCATGTTGATGTCATCCAACAAGTTCCATCTTAATCATGGGTCCCATGTACATGTATTAATGGCCATAGTGAAGTAGTCCAAGGGACTCATCTACAAACCTAGTTACAATTTCCATGTGCTCATTGATGACAACTAAGCTCCATGAGTCCCGAGTGTTATGCTTCACATGCCCATGATGGTCATGTGGATACAAATAAGTATAACCATCCACAACAAATAGATCCTTCGTAAAGTACTAAAATAATGGATCTAAGACGAACTCTACTACTATAGAAAAATCAAATTAGAAATTGGTAGGAACCACCTATTGTTGTCTGTCCTCCACAAATCTCTCTTAATATGGTGGGGAAGAGTAAAAAAAATATTATATGGAAGTAGTTGTATTCCCAAAAATTACAAATATCCATATACTAATCCTTAGTAGCATCTTCTAAATCATACCATCCATATCTTTCTAGGTTATACTCTTTAACGATGAAAGACTATGTGGTATTAATGAACAAAATATTCCTTCAATATAACAAAAGCCTCATTAAATTTACTCATGTTATGTTGCATAGATTTCAAATTGGTTTGCATAGCCTAGAAATATTTTGTGAGCCATATACAATCCTCCCATGACATGTTCCACCACTTTGCAATGCTTTAATTTTGAGGGAAGAATTTTGCAAGGGCTAAGCGTATTGGAGATTGACTAGAAATATGTCATATAATATGCCATATGAAAGATTTGGAAATTGTCTCTAAAACAAAATTGATATGGATGCAATTTAATTAACACGTCAAAATTTATGGCTTCTTTAAGATCTGTAGCTGTCATTGGAAACATTAAGAATAATAGATTTCAAATGGCAATATCTCTCTTTCCTTAACTCTGGTTTCGGCGATTTTTGTTTAATTCGCATACTTTTTCGATAGGAACTTGTATTTACAATCAATTCTCGCAAATTATGCCAAAAATGTCTAAAAAATTATCTGAGTGTCGCGACCCCCTTTATTTCTTTGAAAACCTGCAAAAATATGTTTTATTTTTTTTTATTTTTTGGCCCTGTAAGTGCTCTAATACCAGTTGTTGTATATCTTAGATATGAAATGATACACAATTATACACAATATATAAAATATGCTCCAATTTTATTAATATGAAAACTATTGTGGTAGGTGTTAAGATCCTAATGGACAACCTTCACTAACATCTCGAGGTTTTGGTGTAATGGGCAACGTCGGCATTGCAGTGTTCGCCTGAGGCTCGTACGGCGCAAAGGGGACACCACCGTACGGGCGCACATCCAGCCCAGAGTCTGGACTACGGAGCGTGGTGGGATGTTAAGATCCTAATGGACGGCCTTCACTAACATCTCGAGGTTTTGGTGTAACGGTTCGTATCAGTAGGGAAACACTCCATCATTTTATAGAAGGATCCACTCCTGTTCACTTGCCTCTTCGAGGGGGAAACCTCCTATGAGCTAAGATCTACATACAATATTTTTCCACATATAACTCATAAGGAGGACACCATCCTTATTTATACAACTCTAATCATAACAACCTCCTAACTACCTAGTGAACCTTCTTTAATGAGGCCACATTACATTTAGTGTGACTCATAAGGAGGACATCATCCTTATTTATATAACTCTAATAATAAAAACCTCCTAACTACCTAGTGTACCTTCTTTAGTGAGGCCCCATTACATTTAGTGCGACTCATAAGGAGGACACCATCCATATTTATACAACTCTAATAATAACAACCTCCTACTTATCTAGTGAACCTTCTTTAATGAGGTCCTGTTAACACTTGTTATGGTTTCCACGAGGGAAGGTGAAGGAAAGCCCCCACCCAAAGCCCCAAGATCATCCATTGGCCGGTTGCATCAAGTAAAGAATCGGGAAGCCCAAAAAATGGCTAAGTGTCAAGCAAATCCAAGCCAAATGACCGAGCCGCAGTGAGAAAATGAGAAAATACAAGGCAATAGGAGCTTCTTCCGAAACTAGAGAAGATTGGATGGCTAATATCGAGGAGTGGATCAGATCAACGGTTAAAATGTCGTTCCGCAAATTTGTTTTCACGTTCCCGCAATCCGCATTGCAGATTGCGGATTGCGGAAAAACAATCTACCAAGGGGCGAAAAATATAGTTTCTGCATCCCGCATTCTGCATTGTGGATTACAGATTGTGGAAAGGCAATTTCCCAAAGAACGCAAAGATAAGTTTTCACATTCCACAATCTGCATTGCGGATTGCGGAACGTCAGTTTTCCAAAGGGCGAAAAAAGTAAATTTCCGCATTCCGCATTGTGGATTGCGGAAAGGTGATTCTCCAGAAAGCATGAGGCCGAAATTCCAATCCTTGCATGCCACGTGGTGGATTACAGATTGCGAAAGGGCCGTTGCGAAAAGATTGTTGCGGAAGGGAAATTGCAGAGGGGCGATTACGGATTGAGAAAAGTTTCACAGAGAAAATTGCAGTCGCGGGGAATGGATATTTTTGCAGAGGAATGACACATTTGAGAATGACAAAGGGGGCCTGTTTCAGTTACCTATCCTAATCAATCTAAAACAGCCTGATCCGTAGGATGAACAGGTGGCTTCCATGGCCCAATGATGCACTGCCAGCATAAACGGTTCTTCTCCTCCGCGCAACCTCATCATTACCAGTCCGAGTTTGTTTTGAATCAGTTAAGATATTTTTTTGTTTTGTAATCCTATAAAGGCAAGGTCCGAAGTAGACCAAAAGGTTGGAAATTTTTGTTTTAGAGAGATTACTGCTTTGTGCTGTATTAAACTCGGCCTCTTAATTCAATGATCAGACCCGATTTTGGAGCTTGAGATTACATTGATGTGTCGATGTCTATTATTTACTGTGTATGTGTTCTTGCTTTGTATTAACATTAATTGTTTACTTCTGCAGTACCTAAATATCAATATTACATGGTCTGGAATTCATGCGCACATGCTCCAGATGCATATGACTAGGTATTCCACCCCTCTCCTCCTGAAGTTGCAGGTTAGAATTCAATCTTGTATTCTCTAGCTTTGTGGCTGAACTTGTCTCCTTCCTCTACCTTCACCTACTGATTACTTTGACGTGAAAGAACCATGTCTACCTTGCCTCCTGCCCCTGCTATCGCAGTCCAAATTTTCCATTGATTACAGTAACCCAATGAAGTTGACTCCATGCCCAACTGTCCTCCTGTTCTTAACTCCAACCGACCAAAAAACCCGTTTTAATTCATTATTTGAAGTTCTAGCCACCACTTTGACTGATATCCCATCCCATTCAAGCTGCATCCTGTTGCTGGAATCCCAAAAGGGAGATCCATCCCTGTGGTTGGAAATGCTAGTTTCCATCCACTAAAGATTGGTTTGCAACAATTACCCCATGGTATTTCTTGCCACAACCCAGGAAAATCTGGGGTGATAACAGGTCCCATTACATTTATTCACTAATAAATACCATAGTGGGACTTATTTAATAATAACAAACATTTTGGACCTAGCTCTCTTTACATTAAATGACCTCCACTATTACTCTAATAGGCCCTTTAGCCCCCCATTACACTCCTAAGAAGTTGTTGATGCCCGAAAAATCCTAGCATCGACAGTAGGGATTCTCCCAAATGAATAATCCCAATTAGATCACTCACTGTTTGGTATGGGGAATCCGTCCGGTTAACGGTCCGAATACTGTTAGGATACTTAGACACTTAGGATTTAGTTAAGATCAACTTGTGTAATATATCTGTTAGGAAAAGTGTGTTTCTTTAGTATGCATTTGTAAATATTTAATCCGACGGTCACGATATGTTCTAGACATAGAGTGATCCGACGTCTCAACTTCTCTTAGATCATACCTAACCTTGATCCGTGGATTAACACCAGATTGGTCCATGATCTCTATTGAAAGAGCATGGAGGGTCATTGTCTAGTTGATCGATTATGAGAAGCTCATTTGTAACTTTCTTTCTTTGCATAATACATTTCTCCATAGAAGCTATTTGGCCAAGGCCGTGGAGTGTTTCCCTCTCGAGGGTTTAAACCACGTCAGAACATCAGTGTATCGATCTGTGATCTGTTTGTGTGAAGTGGTTGCTCTTGGTGTTCGGTCTTTTGGGAGTACCCTGTGTACCCGAACATGGTATCAAGGCGATTGTGCCATCTTTAGCCTGCGAGCCTAACTCGGCGATTGTGCCATATTTGGCCTGCAAGCCTGATTCGACGATTGTGCCTTCTTCTTCTTCCAACTTCCTTGACAGGTTTCCAACTCCAATTTCTGATGACGACAATGAGGATGAAAATCCACCTCCGCCTGCTCATGTTCCTCCAGTTGCACCAGCACAAGTGCTTCCTCGATGGGTCCGTTCAACATGTGAAGCAGTTGGTGATCTTGCTGGTGATCCTAGAGATCAACGTCGAACACGTTCTCAGTTTCAGCGAGCCTCTTCTCTTTTGGCTCAAGTTTTTGAGAATCATGATCCAGAAACTTTTGCAGAAGCTTCAAGAAATCCAGATTGGGATGCAGCTATGGAGGAAGAATATCGTTCCTTAATGGAAAATGATACTTGGGATCTTGTACCTCTTCCAACAGGAAGAAAACTTGTCAGATGTAAATGGGTCTATAGAACTAAGCATGCATTAGATGGAAATGTTGAATGACTTAAGGTAAGGTTAGTTTCCAAAGGTTTTTCACAAGTTGAAGGGATTTACTACAATGAAACCTTTGCTCCTGTCGCAAAAATGAACTCCATCCGCCTTGTTCTTTCCCTTGTAGCCTTACATAACTGGGAATTCCATCAAATGGATGTCAAGTCCACCTTCTTACATGGTGCTTTATAGGAGGAAATTTACATGGGACAACCTCCTGGTTATGTTCAGAATAACTCTAGCCTTGTCTGCCGCCTTAAGAAATCCTTATATGGCCTTAAGCAAGCTCCTAGAGCTTGGTATGCCAAAATGGATAGCTTTCTCCTTAACACTGGTTTTTCTAGATGCCATTCTGACCCCAATGTCTATACCAAGAAAGTAGGAAACCATCTCATCATACTTGTTCTATATGTTGATGACCTTATTCTTACTGGTAGTGACCCTAAGCTTATAACCCATGTGAAATCCAGTCTTAAGCAAAATTTTGAAATGTCAGACTTATGACATTTGCATTATTTTCTTGGTCTCCAAGTCTTTCAAACCAAAGAAGGAATCTTTCTTTCTCAGTCTAAGTATGCTTGTGACCTTCTTCATCGCTTTCACATGGAAGATTGTACACCATCCCCTTCTCCCTTCTAGTCTGGAGTCAAACTTTCTGGCACTTGTACTTCACCTGAAGTAGATGCCACCTTGTATTGTCAGCTTGTTGGTAGTCTCTTATACTTGACTCATTCTCGTCCTGACCTTTCCTTTGCCATTGGTCGTGTTTCCCATTATATGCAAACACCTCATGAAAGTCACTAGAAAGCAGCTAAAAGAATACTTCGATATATTCGAGGTACAATTCAGTTTGGGATTCATTACAGTACAGGGGGGAAACCTTTGTTGGTTGGTTTCACTGATTCAGATTGGGCCGGCGATCCTGATGATCGAAATTCTACAGCAGGTTATGTTTTCAGTCTGGGATCTGGACTCGTCACTTGGGCTTGTAAGAAACAACAAGCTCTTGCTCTTTCTTCAGCAAAGGAAGAATATCGAGCCACAGTTAATGCCAGTCAGGAATCTTTATGGCTTCGACAGATCCTTTCAGAGTTTGGATTCGAGCAGCAGCAGCCTACTCCACTTTGGTGCGACAATCAAAGTGCCATCAAGCTTGCCAAAGATCCAATCCTACATCAATGCAACAAACACATTGAGATACATATGCACTTCATCAGAAATCTTGTTCATGACCGTGTTCTTGAAGTGCTCTTTTGTCCTACAAATGATCAAGTTGCAAATATCTTCACCAAGTCTCTTACAGAAGCGAAGTTTTCTAAACTTCGATCTATGTTAGGAGTTCAAGAATTTGTCATTAAGGGGGGATAGGCTCTAATGCCTCCTTCCATCTCCTAATAGTGTCACTTTTGTAAATCCTTCAATCCTATCCCAAGTTGTTCTTAAGGGGGGATGTTAGGATATTTAGACACTTAGGATTTAGTAAAGATCAACTTGTGTAATATATCCGTTAGGAAAAGTGTGTTTCTTTAGTATGCATTAGTATACATTTGTAAATATTTAATCCGACGGTCACGATATGTTCTAGACATAGAGTGATCCGACGGCTCAACTTCTCTTAGATCATACCTAACCTTGATCCATGGCTTAACACCCGATTGGTCCATGATCTCTATTTAAAGAGCATGGAGGGTCATTGTCTAGTTGATTGATTATGAGAATCTCATTTGTAATTTTCTTGCTTTGCATAATAAATTGCTCCGTAGAAGCTATTTGGTCGGGGCCGTGGAGTGTTTCCCTCTCGAGGGTTTAAACCACGTCAAAACATCGGTGTATTGATCTGTGATCTGTTTATCTGAAGCGGTTTCTCTTGGTGTTTGGTCTTTTGGGAGTACCCTGTGTACCCGAACACCGTAGGTATGTTTGTTAAATTATGTACCGGTTGCAGCCTAGCCAACCGTTTATAATTTATGTTTAAAGTATGATTATGCAAGTGATTTTAATCTAACTAACGCATTTAACCTATAATTGACAGGAAAAATCCTCACAAGTGATGCATAGGTTCTTAACTCCCATCTTATCACTTCTACCTAATCAATTATATAACCCTACCCTAAACTAACTAATTTATCCTTGCAAGGAGCGAGTTTAATAAGAGTAATAATCTAAGAATGCTTATACAAATCTAACAGATATCTATTAAGATAAAGTAAGCACACTCACAGTAGAAAATTACAAAGATAGCTTTGATTACAAATAAATCAATTTATTATTCTGATATCGCATAGACATTTGCATAGACAATTAAAATCATTCATCACCATTGAAATAATTCAACAAAGTTATAAATATCTCACAGCATGAGCATGAACAAAAAAAGAAATAATTCTGATATTTTAGTTACAACATTCCATGCAAAAAATCTGTGCAAGCTTTTCCCAACAAATAGGTCCTTTTCATTAGTAGAAAAATAATTCTCTTACAAAATGTCTCTAGACTCTATTTCACTAGCAAAAGTACTCCTCTAGTACCATTCCCCCTCTATTTATATTACAAGAAATTTTTCTTTACATGACTAATCACTTCACCTACCCCTGACCTTTGGATTGCCACAATTTGTCTTTTGTGTTTGCACATAAAAAATAGACAATTAATTACAAATTAAATTAACTTTCTGGTGGGACCTCCAGGATGGAAATATAATTGTCCCATAAGTTAATTTCTTGAAATATTATATTACATTGTAGAGGTTCTAATAATTTTAAAGATACTCCATGAACAGATAATTCATTTTCCACACTTATCACTCCTTCAGTAGCTGTTTATAGCTCTCTTCCAGGAAATAAACATTTATAGATGCTCGTCCAAAGTGCTTCTTGAGGTCTTCTTCATTTAACACATCTAGTTTACTGATGTATTCCAAGTCTTCTCTTAGGCCATTTTTCAATTCCGTTAGGTGCTGATCCTTGGAGGGAAACTCGTACATATTTGGAATCATGGTGATCTGACATTTCTTATGTATTTGATAAATTCTTTTGTAAAATTCCTCATATTTGTGATGGATTTTGGTACTTCTACATGTATCTTTCTGGAATCTCTCCTGCAACTTTCTAGAAGTGCTATATCCAACTTGAGTTCCACAGCCGTTTTTTTTGGTAGGTGATTAGGGAAGTTTGGATTTCCTTCCTTCCATATCATCATCATTTTCATCTTTTTAAAAGTGTCAACTAACTTATGTCTTATACATAAAGCACTAGCATAAATCTATTTCATTCTAGCTATCATCTGTTTCATTTTATAAATTTCTTCAATTAACAATTCTTCTGAGTGGGAAATTTGTTCTTGTATTTTGCAGGCCTGCTCATGGAATGGGGTCATATATAGCTTTTGACTTCGGGCCATGTCTAGTTGTTCCAAGAGAAATTCCTTATCTCTAACCAACTCACTGACCTGATACTGCAAAGCTTCCCTTTCGATTATCATCTCATCTATGTGCGCTTGTAGAGATTCTTTTTCACTGATCAAATCTCCCACCTATTGGTTTGACCTCATTTCATTTTCCTCCAACTCATTGATGCGAGATTCGAAGTCACTTCGCTCGCCTTCCATAATGCCAAGTTGTACATTCAAAGCATCCTTTTCATTTTCTAAGTTCTGGTAGTCTAACAGTAACTTATTCTTTTCAGCTATTACTACATCATGTTTCTTATTTAACTCAATCCCTTCACCTCTTGCTTTTACTAATTTATCCTTTAGCTTCAAAAATTTTCCTTTGTTGCATTCCAGCTCATTCATCAGTTTATCAACATTGTCGGCATTTGCTTGAGCGGCTTCTATGTTGACAGATGCAGTGAAATTGGGATCCTTGTGGGTTCCTTCCATTATGGTGCTTTCCTGAATAGTTACCACATCTGGTTGTGCGCCCATTTTCAGCCTTTTCTTTGTCCTCCTTGAAATCGTCTTCCTTTTGGGGTCAAAGACTAATGTATCCAATTTTGCTACTGAATGTTTCTTTGAAGGAGTAAAAGGAGTGATCCCGAGCTCAACAAATGGAATGTGGCCTCCTGTAAGCGGAAGTTTGGAGATGTCGGGTGGATCTATGGCCATGTCTTGAAGATTATAGTCTCTTTCTTGGACTTCTTTGTCCTCCACAGCTTTCTTGAGCTTATCTTCTTCTTTCATTTTCTCTTCCTCTTCCCTTTTTTGTCTTTTTGCTTCTTCTGCTCGTAGTCTTCTACTTCCTCTGCTGCCACAGCTTCCTCTCTATACTTCTGCAATTCTGCCTCTTTAGCAGTATCCATAGTATGGCTGGAACCTACACCAATGTTCCAGCCAAATCGTTTATTCAAATCTGTCATGTTATTTTCCCTCTGATATACCTCCTCATCCTTAAGAAAGTGATCTGTGTATTCAAAGTGAATTTTACATGATGCACGGTTTTGAGAGGGCTTTTGTAGTTTTTCATTCTGACAAAAAACTTCTCTCCAAAATGAAATGCCTCTAAGTATTTTACAAAAACCTCTACTCCTTCCACCTTAGGGAATTTATATGCCCCAATGACAAAGGGAAGTGGGGGGTAGGAAGCCTTCTTATGTTCATTTAAAAAATGGCCTACTCCATTGAAGAAGACTTGTCTTACTGCCTCTTTGTGTACCACATAATCTATTGCATACCTTGGAATTAGTGACGGAGCTTTGGTACCCCCATACATTCTGATATGTGTTCCTTCCGGGGTAAATTAGAAATCTCCATATTCACAGATGACGACCATCATGTTGTCCGACAAGCAATTGGGTTCTTCATTAAATATTATCCAATACAGAGGAATTATGAATTCCTCACAGATAAACTTGTAGAAGCTTGCATACTTGTGTGCCCACATTAATTAGTAAGACACATATAGTGGAGTCTCAGTAGGGATCCAATAGCATCCCAACTTGTGGAATGGGTGTCTAGTCAAGATGTAGTCAATAAGTTAGGAAGACATAAAGAACTCAGCTTTCTTCTAGGTTATCCCTCCCTGGGATGTTTCCATCGTTGAATCCATACTCTCTGAGATAATGTCTGACAATTGAAGAAGGTACCATGGGAGGCAATATGATAGCTGATTTCGAACGTGTGAAATGGGGTCCACTTACTCGTTTCGAACGTGTTTCTCATTTTACACCGATAGCCGATTCAAAACACTGTGTCGGAGCACTTTACCATTTGGAAAAAAACTGTGTCGCCGAACTTTTCATTTGTCAGCGAACTGTGTCGTCGGACTTTTCATTTGGAAACGAAATGTTTCGACGTCTTTTCATTGTTTATGCCTATCTGTTTAGGAAAGAGAACCCCCTTTTATACAGATTCACTTTCGCATAGCCCTTTTAATTTGGTGCCGATACTGTTTCGACGTCCTTTACATTTTGCTCTGACTCTTTTCGGCGTTCTTTCTTATTTTTCCTCGACATTTTCCGTCTTCCTTTTCATTTTCTACCTACTCTTTTTTCGGTTGACATTCCATTCGGCGTAGACTCTGTTTCGGTGAAGATCAAAACAAAAATGGTTTTTCTCTGACTACTTCGGCAAAAATTTAAATTTCCTTCGACTGGGTTTCCTTCTTCAAACCATCACAAAGACCATAAAGCTCCTCGACTTTTTCGGTATAAAAACGGAAAATTCCTCCAATAGTTTCAGTGGAACATTTGATTCCACTCCAAAAAACACTTCTTTTTTCAAAACGTCTGAAATTTTCGGCATCAAACTCACAACTGCTCCGACCGTTTCAGCGGAGAAATGGATTGTGCTCCGACCATTTCGGTGGAGAAATGAATTGTGCTCTGACCCAGAAAATGAATTCTTTTGTTTTTTTTCAAGAAAAATTCTAAGTGTCGAAAAAGTAAGTAGATCAATAGCTGAACCAAACTCTGAGTAAATTCAAAATAAAGGAGGGCCCCTACAATTTTATTAAAAAAAATAATTGGGGATCAGGTTGCAGCTGCAACAATTGGCGACTGACTGGTGAGCACAGATCTATGAACAAACTCTCCTTGAGGATCACAATTGCTTCTTTTTCATTAATTCTAATTGTAAAACCATGCCCTTAACATTTCTTTTCAGGATTTTAAAAGTCTAAATTTTTAGGTAGGGAGAGGAGTTTCTTTAATCATATTGGTCATTTGTTTTGGGAAGTAGGGCAACCTAGACCATATTTCATGACCACTCTCCTAAGGCCATAATATGGAGTTCATTATTAGTCTCGTCTTTCGGTTACCTCTAAATATGACTCCAAAGGATCGTAACAAAATCAGACATATGTATTCGTTTGTTATTCATTCCCATGCTACTAGCATTTCTTTGGATGCTTTCTTTTGACGAGCTTTATCGTCCGAGTCCTTCAAAAATAGCTTTCTTCAGTATTCAAACATTTGACGTGGGTTATTCCATCCATAATGTCCTTTTGTGTGAGTGATGAGTTTTACTTTGTTTGTCATACTCATAGACAGAGAAGAACCTTTTGGAATATTATCTGGGGAACCTTCTTGATTGGATGTATTTTATTTTCAAGACCATTTCTTTGATGGAGATGAAACCTTTTCAGAAATTTTGACTCTTCATTATAAGCCTTTTGGCTGTACTTTTTTGTAGCATGGGATCATTTTAATTACCACATGTATGCAAGACTTGATTCCTTTCCATGGGTCACTTATTGTAGGATACCTGAGATGGTCATTTATGTGTAAGTGAGTGGAGCTCCAAGATAGTAATTTAGAATTCATGGATCCTGGTTATTTCACAAGATTTATATTGACGCAAAATGAAACATGAAGCAGGTTACCCTTTTAAAACAAACGAGCAATTAAAATCACTAATGACATTGTTGTTACAAAAAGAACTCTTTTTGTTATGAATCCAACTCTAATCCTTCTATGACTATAAGCATTTCATATGAGATTGTTCATATGTCTACATTTTTGCACATCACTCTAAAAGTTGAGCTGAGGTTTATTCAAACAAAATCAAACCAAAATGAGATAAGGATGAAGCTAACTAACCTAAGAAGAAAACAAACGACATCAAATAGAAGGCTAAGAATCAACAAAAATTATTTATGTACAACAAGTCTCCCTAAATCTAGGAAAAGTATTGTTTTAGTGCTAGGCCATTGACAGGGAGGTTTTCCTTCTCCGCTTGTAAATCTTGTAACTTATAAGTTGTTGGGCCAAGCTTCTCCACAACCTGATAAGGACCAAGCCACAATTGTTTAAATTTGGTATTTTTTCCCTTTTCTTCATCTTTAGGACTAGATCTCCTACCTTAAAATATTTCTTGCCATATTTTTTATTATCAAACCACCTTTTTACAATGTCTTGGTGACAGTTAAACCTATCCTTGGCCTTTTGTCGTGCTTCCTCAAGTTTTAGCAAGGTGTTAATGCGTGACTGCATGCTTTCACTATTTGATCCTCGAGATGCCTGAGCTAATTGCAAGGAAGGGATTAGTGTGTTTAGGGGAAGAATAGCCTCTTTACCATATACTAAGGTGTAAGGATAAACCCCTAAATAAGTTTTTGCAGTGATCATATCTGCCCATAAAGTGTTGGGAAGAGCTGTGTGCCAATTTCTTTGATTTTCAATAATGGTTTTCTTCAATATTCGTATAAGGTTCTTATTAGTGGATTCTTCTTGTGAGAATTCTCTATAGGTTGAATACCATGAAAGAATTCTAATAGCCAATAATGTTGAAGCAAAGAAGTCCTCATAAGAATTATTCAAAGATATGCAAGAATAAGAAGAAAAATATTGAGACAGAACATAAGAGAAGAAACTCAATTGATGGAAATATAATCTCATGTATTATTCCTCAATGTGAATACAATATATAATACATCTCAAGAGAGAAAATAGAATGCCTTAAAGGCAAGTTGTAAATCACAAAAAGTAAGGCTTACTAAAAACATAAAAACCCCCTAGGTTGCAAAAGCAGTTTCCAAAATTGTGCTAGAGGCTCACGAATTTGGAAAGTATGGTATGGTAGCTCATGAGTGAGGTAAATGGAATGTAAGTATGGATAAGAAATGATGTGGAGGTCGAATTGGTCAAGTGGTAAGAGTTTCCAAGTCAACTAGCTTTTCCTTATCCACTAGAAAGTAGAAAAAACAGGATAAAGCTGTCTAAATCAGGAAAGTGTCTTTCTAATTCAGGAATAGAATCAAATCAGACAAAATCCAAGGAAATCTTATCCAAAATTTGTCCAAATTCGTTTTTGTGACTTAGCATGGCAAGTGGTCCACTAAAAGACAAAACTGACTCTATTTAGCTAGTCAAAACTTAGGAAATTAATCTAGGTGACTAGTAAAATATATCCTAAGTATTTAATGGGTTTTTAAATGTTCCAACACTTCTAACCCATTCCCTTGAGGATAGTAGTTAGATGAATAATTCAATTTAATTCCCTTTTCAATATCAAATGTACTCAACTTGAAAGAAGAAAAATAAGATGCATTATAAAAAACTAACGAAATTGGAACCCCAAACCTGGTTATGTTGTTTTCTTGCAAGAATCTGATGACCGCATCTTCATTTACTTTGCACAAAGGAGTGGATTCAGTCCATCTTGTAAAATAATTAGTGGCGGTGAGAATATATCGGTGTTGCAGTGAAGAGTTGGGATTAATCTCCCCGATGATGTCTAAACCACATTGCTCGAATGGTTCTGAAATGATGACCAGTTGTAATGGTCCATCTGATTTTGATAGTCTACCGACACTCCTCTGAAATACATAACATTTCCTTGTATAAGCATGAGCATCCTTAAAAATAGTGGGCTAGTAATATCCAGATCTCAATATTTTATAAGCAGTAGTATCCCCAGAATAATGTCCTCCTGCAGGACCATCATGTAACTCCTTAACCACCTTTTCCGCATCATCCTTTTCAAGGAATCTGAGAAACAATCCATCATAATTCTTTCTAAAAATCACTCCATCTATTATTTGATATGCCGCTGAATTTAATCGGAGTGCCCTTCTTTGCTTCGAATTCCAATGTTTTGGCAAATATCCATGCTGAAGATAATGAATTAAATCTCTATACCATGACTTTGAAGTGGTAAAAATGGAACATACTTCAATTAAATTCATTTTTGATTCATTTTCCCAGCCATGATCTCCATCAATTGTATTTTCAGTAAGCAACTTGCATAACTGTAATGTCCATTTTTCAAAATTTTAAGAAAATGCCCAATTTTCCACTTTTTCCCCAATTTCGACCTTTGACTAGTTTTGATGCCCAGGTCCCAATTTTGGTCCAAATGGTCCCAAATCTTCAGGGAAGGTGTATTACTGATATTATGACTTAAATATGATGTTCAGGGATGATATATGGCCACCAAAAGACCTCTTCAAACTCTCTTAATATTCTGGTTCAAGTATGCAATTTTACTAGTAATTTGGGGTTCAAATCCCCTTGGGGTAAGTACTGAAAATAGCTTCCCAAATGCCTCCAAACCCACTTGAATTTCTGAACATAGGTAGGGGATGTTTCAGGGATGTTATTAAGGTACCAAATGCATCATTCATTAGTTATAATATCTGTTCCAACCCTCTCCCAAACAACAACAAAAACCACTAATTCGACCCTTGGGGAAATGTCACCAAATCTTCTTCAAATGCAAATAAACTGAATATAATGGCTTCAAATGCTCAAGTACTGAATATGAAAATTTTAATACACATCAATGGAAGTCCATTCATCACAAATATATCAGATAAAAATTCCTTTATTCGAAATCATCATCATTATAATGGCATACATCAATGTAGTGGGGAAATGGACATTGTTTGCTCATTAATCTTCATTTTTACATACAACCACATGGTATTTCGACCTGAGACTTTTTGAAGGTGAAAAATAGAGTATATAATTCTATTACAATCAGAAATACATCAATAGAATCTCTCCCAATAAGCACAAGGGCTCACCAAAAATGCTCTCCCTTAAGGAGCATGAATATGCCTTCAAAACTGGAAATGGTTGAGAGATGGTGCTGCACTAAACAAAACCATGAGCTGCCCTGTAGATGATACCTGCAAATAAAAGTCCATTAAAGATCCATGAAAGACCTGAGTGGCCTCTCCAAACACCAACTTGGATGGGAATCTTTCACCCTCGAAATTGGCTAAGGCAAGAAACTAGTCATCCACTAGCTCTCTCTTCACAAATGCATTTTTTCTCAAATCATCAAAATCCATTCTCATACTTGATTTATACATTTTATAACCAACATTAGCCTTCTAAGGGTCGAAATCCTCTCAATAGCTTAAAGAGATTTCCACTTAGGAAATATTCCACATTTTCCACTTGTCTCCTAGTTCCAACCTTCCATCTTCTCCCAAATTCGAATTTGAGTCTCTTTGGCTTCTTCCACTCCCATGAGCACCTTCCTTGAGCCTATTTTTGGGGCTGACATGTCATAATGGTCAGATGTCAGAGGTCAGGTCTACAATTTTTCATAGTTGTCATAGATTCTCCATCATTAGTGTCATAGGGGCTAGGGAATCTAGCCCAAGTGTCCACAAACTTCCAATTTGACTCTTTATCTTCCATGGAGGTTACCAATCCATCCCAATTCGACCTAAGATGATAAATTCCATGTGTTATGATTTACCAACTCACCCAAGAGTTTTCACCTTCCCATGAATTCAAATTGGCAAGAGAGAGATGCCATGTGTCATTGAAAAATCAAGCTAGTGTGGGTCCCACACCCTCCATATGTCTCCAAAACCACTTGCCACCTAGAATTTCTCTTGAATTTATTTATTCACCATATTTATTAAATACTTGAACCCTCCTAATGTCTAAGCATCATTTATTAGCTTCCTTATTACAATTCCACATGTGCCCATCCAACCTAGGAAACTAGTAGGATTGATGGGATTGTCTTACTATGCAATTATTTGAATGGGGACATTATAGTCCTCCCCACCCAAGATTGCTTGTCCTCAAGCAATTTCAAATTTGGATGCTGTAAAATTTTCTCCTCTTCCCATGTGGCATCTTCATTTGGTAAGTCCTTCCATTGCACTAAATATTCTTTGATAATTCTACTCCTCAACCTTCTTTCCCGTGTCTTCAAAATCTTTTCCGGAACAAGTGTGAGCTGACCTTCATCATCCAAAGGAGGAAGTATTTCTGAAGTGATGATTTTCTGACCAAGGGATTTCTTGAGACAGGAAACATGAAATACATTGTGGATTTTGCTCCCTTCCAGAAGTTCTAGTTCATATGCTACTTCTCCAACCTTCCACTACCTTGTATGGCCCATAGTACCTTGGTTTTAATTTTTCTGCTCCATTCTTTTTGAGAGATGTTTGTTTATATGGCTGCAACCTTAAATATACTAAATCATTGACTTGAAAGGTTCTTTCTTCTCTATGTCTATCAACATATTGTTTTTGGTGATTTTGAGCAACCTGCAAATTGTCTTTCAAGAGCTTTAAAATTTCTTGGCTCTCTTCCACCCAATCTTTAGCCTTTGGGGCTCTACTATCACCAAATATAATTTCAGAAAATGTAAGTGCATCATAACCATATAATGCTTTGAAAGGATACATTCCTATTGACATATGATAAGTGGTGTTGTAGCAAAACTCACCCAAGTGTAGCCATTTTGCCCATGCTTTTTGCTGCTCTCCCACATAGTTTCTTAGGTATCATTCGAACCATTGATTTACCCTCTCTGTTTGTCCATCAGTTTGTGGATGATAGCCGGTACTTGGAGTCAATTGAGTTCCTACCAATCTAAAAATTTCTTGCCAAAAAGCACCCATGAATCTACTATCTCTATAACTGACAATGCTCTTGGGGAGCCCATGCAATCTGAAGATTTCTTTGAAAAAAATATCAGCCACTTGTGCAACACTAAAAGATGATGTAACAGCAAATAAATGAGCAAATTTTTTCAACCTATCAACTACCACATAGGTTCAATCCTTACCCAAAGATTTAGGCAAACCGGTGATGAAATCCATGGAGATATCGTCCCATTTTTGCTCTGGAATGGGAAAGGGTTGTAATAGGCCAGCTGGACATGTAAGTTCTGATTTGTTTTGTTGACATACTTTACATTCATTCACATATTTCTAAACATCTTCCTTCAGCCCCTTCCAAAAAAATCTTTGCCTCAACTGTCTATAAGTTTTGAAGATCCCTAGATGGCCCGCTAGTGGGGAATCATGCACTTCTTGCAAAATTCGGTACTTGAGATTGGAGTTATGAACTAAATAAATTCTTCCCTTATAATATATCAGCCCATTCAAAATCTTGTAGTTATCATCCCCTTTGATTCCATCCAACATATCACAAGCAAATTTGTCTTTAGCATATTCAACTAGTAGCATGTTTTTCCAATCCTCGGCAATGTCCATGAGAGAAAAAGAAGGTCTTCTTGACAAAGCATCTGCTACTATATTATTATTTCCTTTGACATATTCAATATAAAAATCATAAGCTTGAATCTTTCTTACCCACTTTTGTTGCCTTTCATTTAGATCTTTTTGGCTGAGAAAGTGTCTTAGACTATTGTGGTCAGTTTTCACCACAAACTTGCTGCCCACCAAGTATTGTCTGAATTTGGCCAATGCATGCATAATGGCCAACATTTCTTTATCATAGATGGAGTAAAGTTTTTCATGAGGCTGCAACTTTCTGCTCTCAAAGGCTATGGGGTGTTGGCCTTGCTTTAGGACAACCCCTATTCCTCCACCTGAAGCATCACATTCCACAACAAAAGGTTTAGTAAAATCAGGAAGTGCAAGTATGGGACAACTAATTATTACCTCTTTCATTTTTTGGAAGGCCTTTTCAGCCTCGTCATCCCACTTGAAAGCATCCTTCTTAGTCAAATCAGTGAGTGGAGAAGTCAACTTGGAGAACCCTTTCACAAATTTTCGGTTGTAGGTGCATATGTCAATAAAGCCTCTCAATTCGGTAATATTTTTGGGTGATGGCCATTCCAAGATAGCCCCGATTTTTTCCATGTGTACCTTCACTCCTTCTTGCCCAATAATGTGCCCAAGATACAGTAGTTCTTTCATCCCAAATTCACATTTTGATAACTTAGCAAATAAGGACTCTTCTTGCAAAATTTTCAACACAATCTCTAACTGTTGCAAATGCTCTTCCCATGTTTTACTGTAAATGAGAATGTCATCAAAGAAAACCAAAACAAACCTTCTTAGTTGCTTGCAAAAGATCATATTCATACATGCTTAAAATGTGGCTGGAGCATTAGTTAGCCCAAAAGGCATGACAAGAAATTCAAAGTGGCCAAAATGACATCAAAAAGCAGTCTTTTGCACATCTTCATCTTTCATTCGAATTTGGTGATACCCTGATCTAAGGTCAATTTTTGAGAAGTATTTGGCCCCATGTAGCTCATCCATGAGCTCATCAATCCTAGGAATATGATACCTATTCTTGATAGTCTTTTTGTTCAAGGCTCTAAAATCTATGCACATTCTCAATGTTCCATCTTTTTTCTTCACTAGCACTACTGAAGAAGCATAAGGGCTAGAGCTTGGTCTAATGAGTCCCAACACTAGGATTTCTTGGATGGATTTTTCAATATCATCTATGAAATTTTTAGGATGTCTATAAGGTGGTATCTGAATGGGTGAAGTACCCTCCTCAAAAATAATACTGTGCTCAACCCCCCTATCCGGTGGTCTACCATGTGGAAGGTCTCTAAAACCTTTTCATATTTTTGCAAAAGTCTCTCTATCTCCTCTGGGTGTTCAACAATCTTTATAGTGGGCTTGGGAGATGTAATATGACATTCAGAAGCCCATTCTATATCCCCATTCCTCAATATAGATCTCATACAATTGCAAGTCACTACTTGATTTGGATAAGTGTGTTGCCCTCTCACAACTCTTTGTACCCCTTCTGAGTCTTGGAATTTCATTTCGGGAATTTGATAATTTACTGTATTTTATCCTATTGAATACAACCATTGCACTCCCAAAACCACATTAGTATCAGCAACATCAACCACATAAAAACTATCAACAAAAGTATAGTTACCTACGGTGACTTGTAGCTTTGGAACCCATGTTTTGCATTGCATTGTGTTGTGACCGAGAATGACAACTGTGAAGCCATCAAATGGTTCAATAGGTATCTTTCTTTTCTCCACCATCTCTGCATCAATGAAGTTATGGGTGGCTCCTCCATCTACTAAAACTGAATTTCTTTGTCCTTGTACCACACCTTTGCATCAGATAGTATGATAGCGAGGTACTGCTGAAAGTACTGCCATTCTTGCTTTGTCCGGTGAAGGTTGATTTTCTTATTGTCTTTCCTCTTCTACTGCTATCTCATATGCCTCTTCTTGATCTGAAATACGTCCATCTTCATCCATGCCCCCATCATACCCCTCATTACCAGAAAATACTTCTATGTATTGAGCCTTTCCTTTTGTACATTTGTGCCTCGGTGTCCATGGTTGGAATCATGTGAAGCACAGTTTATTTTTTTGAAGTTCATCCCTGTTTAGTCCTTCTTTTTTATTCCTTTAGAATGACTCTCTTTGCCAAGTTTTCTTATCATATCCATCCCTTTGCCAAGGTTTTTTTTTCAAATTTGTAGCTACGCTTGGGAGAAAATCTTGTTCTAGGAAGCACATTTTGGAGATCCCTAGTCAAGCTCATTGCATCTTTTAATGTAGTTGGCTTGTGGGCTTTGACAAACCTCTTAAGGGTTCATCCAAACCTTCAGTGAACAACAATACTAATCTTCCCATAGAGACATCAGCCACCTTGACTGATAATTTTTTTAAGTCCAACATATATTCAGTAGGGGACCAAGTTTGCTTCAATTGAGCTAGTTCTTTGAAAGGCAATTCTGGATATTTTTGTTCAAATCTTTCTAGTACCCTATCAACAAATTCTTCATATGTTTTAACCTGATTATGACCCAAGGTTTTCAGCTCATGAAATCACCATTCATTGGCATCTCCTTCCAAATGAAAAATGGTCATTTTTAATGCATCCTCTTCCAACATAGGATTCAGCTGAAAATATACATCCAATTTTTGCACCCAAGTGTTAGCAGAATTTTGCGAAGAACCATCAAAAGTAGGAAGTGACATTTTTCCAATAGCACTATTTAATTCTTTGTTTTGGAATGGAATCCTATTGTCTTCCCTCCTTTTAATTTTTTGTATAGCATCAATGTAGTCACTGAGTGGTACACCTCTTTTACACTCTTCATTCAAATCATTCCAATCGTTTACTAGTTTCTTATAATCCACCTCAATATTGGGCTCTTCTTTCGGTGTGAGAAATTTAGGTGCAATATTCCTTTGTGTTCTTTGGAATTCATCAGGTCTATTATGTGGTCCTATGCTTGAAAAAATATGCTCACTCCCTTTTATCTTTTCCCTTGAATGTGAACCACTGTTATCTCCTATCATCCCTTTGCCTGAAAGTTGGCTACCCAACAATTCGAAAATTTTCATCATTTGTTTATTCATCTCTAGCATAACCATGGTTATTCCATCAAAACATGGTTTTAAGGCTTCAATAAATTCCTCCTTATGTCTTAATTTTTCCTCCTCCTCTCTACCCATTATTTTAGAAAAAAACTCTTTTTCTGCTACTATCTCTTCTTCAACCAAAACTTCTTCAACTACTGATTCAAAGGGTGGGGGTTTATTTGTTTGGATTCTTGTTAATACCATCAGGTGCCAAGACCATGCTGTGATACCACTTGTAATGTCCCTTTTTCAAAATTTTAAGAAAATGCCCATTTTTCCACTTTTTCCCCAATTTCGACCTTTGACTAGTTTTGATGCCTAGGTCCCAATTTTGGTCCAAATGGTCCCAAATATTCAGGGAAGGTGTATTACTGATATTAGTACTTAAATATGATGTTCAGGGATGATATATGTCCACCAAAAGACCTCTTCAAACTCTCTTAAGATTCTGGTTCAAGTATGCAATTTTACTAGTAATTTGGGGTTCAAATCCCCCTGGGGTAAGTACTGAAAATAGCTTCCCAAATGCCTCCAAACCCACTCGAATTTCTGAACAGGGGTAGGGGATGTTTTAGGGATTTTATTAAGGTACCAAATGCATCATTCATTAGTTATAATATATGTTCCAACCCTCTCCCAAAGAACAGCAAAAACCACTAATTCGACCCTTAGGGAAATGGCACCCAATCTTCTTCAAATGCAAATAAACTGAGTATAATGGCTTCAAATGCTCAAGTGCTGAATATGAAACTTGTAATACACATCCATGGAAGTCCATTCATCACAAATATATCAGAGTAACATTCCTTTATTCGAAATCATCATCATTATAATGGCATACATCAATGTAGTGGGGAAATGGACATTGTTTGCTCATTAATCTTCATTTTTACATACAACCACATGGTATTTAGAACTGATACTTTATGAAGGTGAATAAAATAGTATATAATTCTATTACAATCATAAATACATCAATAGAAGCTCTCCCAAGAAGCACAAGGGCTCACCAAAAACGCCCTCCCTCAAGGAGCATGAATATGCCTTCAAAACTGGAAATGGTTGAGAGATGGTGCTGCACTAAACAAAACCACGAGCTGCCCTGTAGCTGATACCTGAAAATAAAACTCCATTAAATCTCCATGAAACTATATTTCACCCTCGAAATTGGCTAAGGCAAGAAACTATTCATCCACTAGCTCTCTCTTCACAAATGCATTTTTTCTCAAATCATCAAAATCCATTCTCATACTTGATTTCTACATTTTATAACCAGCATTAGCCTTCTAAGGGTCGAAATCCTCTCAATAGATTCAAGATATTTCCACTTAGGAAATATTCCACATTTGCCACTTGTCTCCTAGTTCCAACCTTCCATCTTCTCCCAAATTCGAATTTGAGTCTCTTTGGCTTCTTCCACTCCCATGAGCACCTTCCTTGAGCCTATTTTTGGGGCTGACATGTCATAATGGTCAGATGTCAGAGGTCAGGTCTACAATTTGTCATAGTTGTCATATCTTATCCATCATTGGTGTCATAGGGGCTAGGGAATCTAGCCCAAGTGTCCACAAACTTCCAATTTGACTCTTTATCTTCCATGGAGGTTACAAATCCATCCCAATTCGACCTAAGATGATAAATACCATGTGTTATGATTTACCAACTCACCCAAGAGTGTTCACCTTCCCATGAATTCAAATTGGCAAGAGAGAGATGCCATGTGTCATTGAAAAATCAAGCTAGTGTGGGTCCCACACCCTCCATATGTCTCCAAAACCACTTGCCACCTAGAATTTCTCTTGAATTTATTTATTCACCATATTTATTAAATACTTGAACCCTTCTAATGTCTAAACATCATTTATTAGCTTCCTTATTACAATTCCACATGTGCCCATCCAACCTAGGAAACTAGTAGGATTGATGGGATTGTCTTACTATGCAATTATTTGAATGGGGACATTACAATAACCCTTGACCTTTGATGATATTAGCTAGTTTAAATTCTAGTTCATATTCCTGTAACGTAGTCACCCAATTTCCTTGTCTTTCTCCCAACTCCTTTTGTATGAATACATATCTAACAGCCATATGAGGTATTATAACCTTTGTTCTATTTTTTGGAATGTAAGGTTTGAACTATTTTACTGCCTTAAATATTGCATATGCTTGTTTGTCTATAGCTGGGTAATTTAGTTCAGCTCCCTGTAATCCAATTATCATAAAAGATATTGGATAGTTGTCTCCTTTCTCTCCTTTTTATGTAAGCACTACTGCAAGAAAATGATCTAAAGCAAATGTATATATAATGAAATCCTTTTCAAAATCTAGACTGCTTAATGAAGGCATATGAGCAATGGCATTTTTTATATCCTTAAACGAATTATTTTCAATATCAGTCCATTTAAACTATACACTTTGCTTCACCATTTGTTGCAAAGGTTTTACAATTTGTGCAAAATATGGTACAAACCTTCGAACAAAATTTATTGTGCCCATAAACGATTGCATAGTCTTCTTATTATGGGGCATGGGAATCTAGATTATGGCTTGAATTCTTTCTGGATTTATAGAGATTCCTGTTCTTGAGATGATGTGTCCTAACAGTTTTCCTTCGAGGACAACAAAGATGATTTTCTTAGGATTCAAAGATATGCCATACTTCCTACAACGATCAAAAATATGTTTTAAATGGAAAGCATGATCCTCTCTTTTCTTAGAAAAATAGTCACATAATATAAATAAATAACAACACTGTGGCCGACTAAACCTCAGAATGCGATGTCCATGGCCCTTTTAAATGTGTCTCCAACATTCATAAGGCCAAAAGGAATTCTCCTATAAGCGAATGTTCCCCATTTTGTGCGAAAGGTAGTATTGAGTCGATCGTTCTCAACCACTAATACTTGATTGTAACCTAAAAATCCACCCAATAACGAGAACATCTCTGAGCCCGATACCATCTATAATATTTGTTCCATGGGTGGGACTGGATAGTTGTCTTTATTTGATGCCTTGTTTAAATTGCGAAAATCAACACACAGTCTTATTTCTCCTGATTGTTTTCTTACAAGCACCAATTTTGCTACCCATTTGTAATGTCTGACATTGAAAATAATCTTAGCATCCAACAACTTCTTTAATTTTTTTTGTATTAGGGGTTCAAGCATAGGATGCATCTTCCGGAGTTGCTATTGAAATGGCTTCTCTCCGTGTTTGATGGGTATCACATGTTGTATGATGAGTGTATCATAAGTCTTCAAATCAACATAGGTCCAATAAAAAATGTCCTTTTATTGCTGAAAAACTTTACTAAATTTGCATCTCTCGCCAGGTGAACAACTCTATCCTAAATTGACATATTTAAGCTCTTGTTTTGTACCTAAGTTTACTAATTCGTACGGCATTGAAGAGATATTCGTTTTGGCATTTGTTGGCTTCCTGAATTTATGTTGTAAGTCAAATAATCCTTCAAGAGTTCGTATTCCTTTTGGCATAAAATTTCCTTTATTGAGATCCTCATCTTGCAATTCCGATTGGTGTTTGTCTTCTTCAATAATGGATTCTTTAAAGGTATCTTCATTTGTCAAAAAACAGATAATTTGTTCATCATCATCGAACACTCTCCAATTTGTAATGTTATCAGGTACATATGTCTTGGAAAGCAATTCAATAGAACATTTTTTATTGGTGGATACTAACCGTGAAGCAGAAGTGGCTAGTAAATTAGCATCATCATTTTGTAGCCTAGGAATGACATTTATGTTAAAAGCATTAAATTTTGATATTAAATTCCATACCTCGGATTGGTACCCTTTCAAATGTGGAGACAAACAATGAATGGTATTCCTTATTTGCCTAACAACTATCTCTGAATCACCAAAAACTTTTAAATTCTTAACATTTAAATCAATGGCCTTTTTCAAAACTTAAACTAAAGCTTCCTACTCAGCAATATTATTAGTGCATTCAAAATCTAATCTACAAGAGAGAAATTGTTTGTTTCCTTGATAATCAACAAGAACACAACCGGCTCCTTCTCCCTCTTGTTTCATGGAACCATCGAAGTACAAAATCCAAAACTTATCATCCGAATAAACTATGTTAGTAAGATTACCTATGCCAATCACTAACTCTACTATGTTACAATCAATATCATCAGTCCGTGCAAATTGAAGGAGATCGGACTGGTTTTCTGAATCATGGCCATCATTTTCTGCCTGATATTTTCATGGCTCAATTTCTAAAAAATAATTTCCCAAAACCGAAGATGAAAAATTCACTGGCTCATTTTTTTCTTCTAATTGAGTCACATTATGTTTCATATGAGGTTCCCTCAACACCTTGATTTGGTTCTGCTTATTCTGACATGGAAACCATAAATGGGACCAATTAGTTGTGAAATAATCATTCAACTTATTTGACCAATATCTACTCAGTATTAATTCATAAGCTCCTGGTATGTCTACTACCATAATATCAATAAATTAACATACTCTTGGGTCTGCAGCCAATCTGATCAATACATTTTTCATTTCCCCAATAACTTTAACATCAGATCTATCTAGTTGTTTAATCCGAGAAGGGGATGCTATGGGTTGTCCATTAATCTTTTTGCAAATAGATAGTGGCATGATGTTAGATGAATCCCTAGAATCTACCAAGCAATTATGCACATTATATTTGAAGATTTCAAAAGTCGAAAGGAAAGGAAGAGTTTGAGATTTCGATTTTCCACCAATACTTGCTTCATTAATATCAGTATCAAACTCAATCCTTTCTGATTGTTTTTCTATTGGATTTCTTGGTTTTACGTCAAAACATTCTTAATAACTTCTTCCTCTGTTGTGGCAGGTTACACATTTTGAACAGAGATATATTTGCCTTTGTTTTCTTGATATATTCTACAATGTCATATCCCATATTCTGATTTCCCCCAACCTTTTCACCACTATCATATTTGCTGACTACATGATTTGCTTGCTTATTGATTAACGAATTTGTTTCCTTTACAACCCCAGAATTTACTTTTGGTTGTGACTGATTTATGTCGTTATTTTTTTTATGTTTTCCTTGGCTGTCCTCATTTTGGGCAATACCATACTTAGCTCTTCTACTGGTCCCTTACTTCGGGTAGCATAATCTACGGATAATATTTGTATTTCTTCCACCTTTCCTTCTTCATCTAAACCCAAAGTTGGCGCCCAATCCCAAAATACCAATGTGGTTTCTTCATTTTGATCTCATGGTTCATTAGATTGGTATTCTTCCTGATCTTCATGATCTGTTAGTTGATTCATTACCAGAGTCATTGAATTAATCCACCGTGGGAAATTTTTTTCCAGAATGATTCTCTCGATGAAATGTGCAAAATTGATCCATGCCAACTTCATTCAAATTAAAAACAACATAATTATTTGATGGTGGTTGTGGTTGTGTTCTTTCTTCTTTTATTTATAGAAAGGTTTAAATGGTTTTCTTACTGAAGAACTAGCACCCTTATCCTTTTCCATATCTACTATTTTATTGGACAACTTTTGAACCATTTTGACCACATTTTCTAATCATTTGAAGAATCTTCTTTGGGTTTGGTTAATATCAAAGGATTCTTATTTACTGTAGGTTTTACTTCCAAATCCGGAGAATGTTTGATGATACTGTCTATGTCTGCCTCTACTTTCTTCACCTCTTCAAAATATTTTGCTAAAGTGGTTTTAACATATCTTTTAACAAACCTGGATATGGATGGGAGAAGCACTGTAGTATAATATTCTACCAATGATTCTTCAGTAGGTTTCGTTGCAGCACTGAAACTATTTAAAATCATAGTAAATCTCTGATTAAACTCATGTACTTTCTCCTTCGTTTCCATCCGCATAGACAATAATTATTTCATGAGTGAAGCCACGGTCTTTTGGGCACCAAACTTATTCAGAAAAATATTTTGAAAACTGTCCCAATCTGCTATAGAATTAGTCTATAAGCTAAAATACCATGATGATGCTATGGGTTCAAAAGTATAAGGAAATCATCTACACACCAAATACTCATGTTCCACATTGAGAAAATTTAACGCTAAGTAAAATATTTTTAGGTTATCATCAACAGAGATTCCTTTTCTAGGATCAAACATAAGTAGCACTCGCTCTGGATGATTAGGTAAATCATGAAAAGGAGAAGCTAGGTTGAGTGGTCCCCTGGCTCTCCATGCAGGTGGTTGATTGGCATTGTGAGCCATGTTAGCAATATGCCTAGGAGAATGTGGAGGCGTATGAGGTGGTGTAAGAGTTTGTATGTGTGGAGAAGTGATTGACTCTGAATAATTAGGACTCAATTGATTAATGGGATCTGGTATATCTTGTAATGATAAATCAACTAATTCTTCCAAAGATTCCACAAGCATAGCATCCCTAGTTTGAACAACTTGTCTTCTAGGAGCTTTCCTTCTAGGTAGTAAAGGTACCACTGATAATCCTCCAAGTTTTCTCATGTAAGATATAGTATGTCTCCTAAAATTATCTACTTCTGTGTGAGGAACAACATAAAAATGTTCATTATGATTAGTTTCAGAATCCAAATTTTCTTGATAATCAGTTTCAGAAATTAATTCTTCTGGTTGGGTTGTTTACAATGGAGACGCGGATAAATTTCCTCTTGAAAATGGATTTCCTTTGCCAGCCATGCACTGGCGGCTCTCCTTCTAGCGCAAAAATTGTTGATGCCCGGAAAATCCTAGCATCAACAGTAGGGATTCTCCCCAATGAATAAACCCAATTAGCTCATTCACTCTTTGGTATGGGGAATCCGTCCAGTTAACAATCCGGCTACCATAGGTATGTTTGTTTAAATTATGTACTGGTTGCGGCCTGACCCACCATTTATATTTTATGTTTAAAGTATGATTATGCAAGTGCTTTTAATCTAACTAATGCATTTAACCTATAATTGATAGGCATAAGCCTCACAAGTGATGCGTAGGTTCTTACCTCTCGTCTTATCACTTCTACCTAATCCATTATCTAACCCTACCCTAAAATAACTAATCTATCCTTGCAAGGAGCGATTTTAATAAGAGTAATAATCTGAGAATGCTTATACAAAACTAACAGATAGCTATTAAGATAAAGTATGCACACTCACAGTAGAAAATTACAAAGATAGATTTGATTACAATTAAATCAATTTATTACTCTGATATCACATAGACATTTGCATAGACAAGTAACATCATTCATCACCATTGAAATAATTCAACAAAGTTAGAAAGATTTCATAGCATGAGCATGAACAGAAGAAGAAATGATTCTGATCTATTAGTTACAACATTCCACGCAAAAAATCTATGCAATATTTTCCCAGCAAATAGGTCCTTCTCATTAGCAGAAAAATAATTCTCTTACAAAATGTATCCAGTTTCTATTTCACTAGAAAAAATCCTCCTCTAGTACCCTTCCCTCTCTATTTATATTACAAGAAAATTTATCTTTACATGACTAATCACTTCACCTACCCCTGACCTTTGGATTGCCACAATTTGTCTTTTGTGTTTGCACATAAAAAATAGATAATTAATTACAAATTCAATTAACTTTCCGGTGGGATGTCCAGGATGGAAATATAATTGTCCCACAAGTCCGTTTCTTGAAATATTATATTACATTGTAGAGGTTCTAATAATTTTAAAGATACTTCATGAACAGATAATTCCTTTTCCACACTTATCACTCCTTCGGTAGCTGCTTTATAGCTCTCTTCCAGGAAATAAACATTTATAGATGCTCGTCCAATGTGATGCTTGAGGTCTTCTTCATTTAGCACATATAGTTTACTGATGTATTCTAGGTCTTCTCTTAGGCCATTTTTCAATTTCGTTAGGCGTTGATCCTTGGAGGGAAACTCGTACATATCTGGAATCATGGTGATATGACATTTCTCATGTATTTGATAAATTCTTTTGTAAAATTACTCACATTTTGTGATCGATTTTGGTACTTCTACATGTATCTTTCTGGAAGCTATCCTGCAACTTTCTAGAAGTGTTATATCCAACTTGAGTTCCACATCCGTTTTGTTTGGCAGGTGATCAGGGAAGTTTGGATTTCCTTCCTTCCATATCATCAACCTTTTCATGTTTTTAAAAGTGTCAACTAACATCTGTCTTATAGATAAAGTGCCAGCATAAATCTCTTTCATTCTAGCTACCATCTATTTCATTTTATAAATTTCTTCAATTAAAAATTCTTCTGAGTGGAAAATTTGTTCTTTTATTTTGCAAGCATGCTCGTGGAATGGGGTCATATCTAGATTCTAATTTCGAGCCATGTCTACCTGTTCCAAGAGAAATACCTTATCTCTAACCAACTCACTCACATGAGACTACAAAGCTTCCCTTTCGATTATCATCTCATCTATGTGTGCTTGTAGAGATTCTTTTTCACTGATCAAAGCTCCCACCTGTTGGTTTGACCTCATTTCCTTTTCCTCCAACTCATTGATGCGAGAGTCGAAGTCACTCCGCTCGCCTTCCATAATGACAAGTTGTACATTCAAAGAATCCTTTTCATTTTCTAAGTCTCAGTAGTCTAACACTAACTTATTCTTTTCAGCTATTACTGCATCCTGTCACTAGTACATTTGGTCAAATTTGCCACATTTTTTCGTTGTAATTGCCACGATTTTTTGTCCCTATTGCCACGATATGGGTTTATTTTTTTTGTGGAGAAATGTTCGTGGATATAGAGACGAAGATTCCCTGTCGTGGCAATATCCATGCTTCATAGTGTCCACGTGTCACCTATACAACAGTTCTCAGATCTACTTCAACTTGAAAACTGCCACGAATATTTGTCGCTCTATCGACGCACGTCCTCTATATGTTTCCACGCAGATGCTGAACCTACCACAAACATTCGTATCTATAGAGACGAACTTATAACATAGGTTTGTTGCTATAGAGATGAATGTTTTTCGAAGGTATAGCATCTGCGTGGAAACATTTTCTATAGCTCCACGAATGTGCGTCACAGTATCCACGAATCGCTTCACTAACTTTTGTAGAAGGTTCAACATCCACGTGGAAACATTTCCCTAGCTCCACGAATGTGTGTTGCAGTATCCACGAATCACTTCACTAACGTGCGTCGATATAGCAACGCAGATTCGTGGCAGGTTTAGCATCTACGTGGAACACTCGTCTATAGCCTACACAAACGTTTGTCGATATTAAGACGATACCTGGAAGTGTTAAAAAAAAATAAACTAGACTAAATGGCAATCCTTGAATCATGCATGTTTAATGTCACTAACTATCATGCATGTTTAAATGGCAACATCACATGTACATGTGCACATACCAACAAATCAAATTAAATTAAGATCATATGTTGTATTGATTTTATGGAATCATACTTACATTGCTTTGAAATCATACATCTCTCCAATCCTCTGTGTATGCTTACACCAATGTAACATTACCTTATCAAGAGGCAAAACTGAAAGCATATATCTAACTAATCAAAAGAGTGCTAAAATTAATTGTGCTAGGAATTGGCATAGCTGCAGAAACAAAATGAAGATTATGCATGTAAAAGTGTAGCATATTTTGCAAGAGAGAATAGTAAAAGGCAATTACCATTCCAAAACGTAATTTGAACCAAAAACCCATCCAAGTCAAGATCAACATATAATGACATGCAAGAATTTTGAAAGATCCAAGGTAGAGTTGTCACTAGGAATTTCCAATGTGCCATCAAAATCCCTTTGGAAGCATCGTTGTAGGCATTCTCCCGAGTTAATACATGGAAATTTTGAACATCTAATTCATAATTTGCATTATTGTGATAGATGTGCAAAATACTAAGTCCAATTGGTTAAATCCATATATTCAAGAACTAAAACATAAATATGCAAAGAGTTTGGACAAAAAAATTGATGATCATTGAAATTTAATACACTTCAATCGTATTCTGGTGCCTACAATGTTATTATATGCATCATCTCTTGCTTCTAAAAGCATTGATGAATTGCTTGACCCTTCAGTGACAACATCTGAAACTGGATCACTTTAGGATTCTATAGTATGGTAGTTTTTTCCCCTCAAGATAACATTTTTTTCATCCTTGAAGAGGAGGAGGACACACGATACCAAATCTCGCACTCATAATTGGAAATAGATTTGTAAAAAAATGAAAAATTCAGAATTTCTCAATAGCATCAACAGATTTCAAGGGATGGATTCAAAGTGATAAAAAATTTAAAACACAATGATTGCCTAAGAAATTTACCCTTACTTTTGCACCAATATTCTTGTAATCACTTGTTTCCATGCCCTTACAATCTATCCTCACTGACTCATTATGTGTAAAATATTCTCTTACATTTTGCACTAGACGATGATAAGCACCATTCTTTGCTACATACAATAGTAAAAGACATTAAAAACAACAACAATATTTTTAAATTGACACAAATGTGACATATATGACTCAAAATGCATATAAATCACACACACTTACTAAGCCTTATCAAAGGTGGTGCACTTAGACCTCTATTTCTTATTTCCTTGGTTTCTTCATAAGCTAAACCATCAACAACGTCCTTTATCAACCTTGTGTAGACAAGCTCGTGATTGCATTTTACAATTAATTTTGTTAAGGACTTTTTATGGGAATCACTAAATTTTCTTCTTAGAATGGCTTGGGTTGTATCAGCTCTCGGTACAGACAACAATCAACTCGGAAACATACATACCTTGAATAAATTTGTTCCTAAAATGGATTAGGGATAGGTATGTAGAATGAATATGTTTTTTGTGAACCTCATAATTTTGTGAAGTATGCGATCTAGGTGATATGAAAAGCAAGTGTATATGCCCCTCTCTATGCGTAGTTTTCCATGTGGCACAGCTACAAACCATTGTAGGAACGATAATACAACCCATAATACAAAGACAACATGTGTACCCTAGAGCGTATTTTTGCACATTTCAAGCATTGTCATCAAATTTTTTTAAGTTGGGAATAAGGTTCATTCAAGGAGAAATTTGCCTACGTTTTTTGTTCCATGCCAGGAGAACACCTGTGAAAGGTTTTATTAACTTGATACTTCTAAACTTGGTTGGAGGTTATGTTCCAATGCCTATTACAGTCACAATTGGCAGTTACCATAGTTAAGGCATGAGCATTTGAATGCAGTACAAATATCAAGAGAGAGTATCATGCATTCAAGTATAAAGACATCCCAGAGTAATAGCATATTATTCATCACTTGTGACTTTTTTACAAGAGCACTGCATGTCTCAATCTAGTAACACATCCATCTGAAAGCTATGCAAGTGAATCATTGTATTTGACAACTGAAGCTGCTACTAAATCACCTGGCACCGATATGTACAGAGAAGACATACTCCAAATCTTTGAACAAGAGGGTCTGATACGAATGGTGACTAAAAGCATAGGTGATTCAGATCTAGACAGCAACAGTAGTGACAACGAAGATTAGGATGAGAGTGAATCTATGTTTGAATACCATGCTTGGATTATATGGACAAGTCTGGCATAAACAATTGAGAAAATTGATGATATTTTAGTAGTTGACATAGCTTTTTTCTATGGTGACATTGTTGCCTTTCTTTTATATCCATCAAGGAAGATAGGCACAATGGTCAATGTTGATCTCATGGTCGTTTTAAAAGCTCCAAGTGGAGAAATTATAAGAAACATTGATAGAAAAATTCTGGTAAGATTGTGCCCCTTTGTAGTGGGAGATTATGTTATATATGGTCCATGGTTGGGCAGGGTTGATGATGTATTAAAAAATGTAACGGTCCTGTGTCATGACAATGCAAAGTGAAAGATAAAGAGGTATGATCCTGGATTCCTAATCCCTTTATGTCATAATCTAGTAGAATATTAGAATTATCCTTATTATCCAGGTCAACATGTTCGTGGCAGCTGATCTACAGTTTTCAAGAATGTTCAATGGTTGCAAGGAACACACAAAGAAGGCCATGTAGAAGGTACAATAAGTAATCTGGAAGTCAGATCTCTATATGTCAACTAGATTGTTGAAACTGTTCCAGGCAGTGGTTCCCAACCACCAACTACATCTACAGAGCAACATGACCCTAATAAATTGATACTCTTGTCTTATTTCTCTCATGCTAATTAGAAAAATTAATCATTTCATTTTGCTAGAACTAGACCTGATAAAAGTCCAAACAACTTTGACAATGTATGGAAACAAAGTGTCTTCACAAGTTAGGTCTAGTGAAAGTATACCCCTCAATCAAATACAAGTACTGGGTGGACTTGAAAAAAGAGACACCTATACAACTGGATCTTAGAATTCAGACATGGCAGCAATAGTTGCAAGCCATGAAATCAACAAGAAATATAACTGTTGGAAACAACCAAACCATGACTACAATGATAAATGAAAATCAAATGTGCAATAAGTCAATTTTGAAAATTCAAAAACACCATGCATACAAAGAAGAAATGGAGTCCATGTTCAACACCACGTGCACATAATTCCAGACATTTCACACCAAATTCTAGGAATGTCGACAATCTTCCAAGACATTATGGAAGGTCAATGATTTATGTAACCTTGTCTTGGCACATTTGTATAAATATTTGTGCATACATCTTGTTAGCTACCAGATGTTTTCTGTCAATAATCACCTAACGAACATGATTTTCTATCACAGTTCTCAAAACTTTGACATTTGGGACTACCATAAAGATGATGAATAAGGGTAGATCTTTAATCATAGATATCTTTCAAAATTGATTCCGTTGTTATATGTGCAGTTAATATGATGCCTACAATGGCTCCATATCTCAGTTGATGGATATATTCATTATCTCCTTAAGTGAAATCAACAAGAGATATAAGTGTTGGAAACAACCAAACCATGACTACAATGATAGCTGAAAATCAAATGTGCAATAAGTCAATTTTGAAAATTCGAAAACACCATGCATACAAAGAAGAAATGAAGTCCATGTTCAACACCACGTGCACCTAATTCCATACATTTCACACCAAATTCTAGGAATGTCGACAAGTATAGGAAATCAACATCTTAAACACTGTGATATGGTAATCGATACACGTGTTTACATAGGTATCATAAGATCAGGAAACTAACAAACAAGGGATATATGGTTAATCACCTGACACCCTAAATGATACCCAAGTTGTTTAGACTGATAATATGGACAACTCTCATCCCTAGATGCAAATTTGAAACCAGGCTCTTAAGAATTGGAAAAAAATGCATTATCATTTTCCAAATAATCAAAGATGATCTAAGTCTACTTAATAGATGTAAAGATATCCCATATCAATATCCTATCATGAATATATTAATTGGCACATTGATGTACACTATACTGAAAATACAAAAAGCTAAGACCATAAGAAGAGTTATAGCAAGAAGGTTGGGTCTAGTGGTTAAATCAAAGTTCCTTCAGTTCTCAGACCCTAGACATGTTTCCATGTTAATGTCACCTAGAAAAATTAATCATTTCATTTTGCTAGAACTAGACTTGAAAAAAGTCCCAACAACTTTGACAATGTATGGAAACAAAGTGTCTTCACAAGTTAGGTCTAGTGAAAGTATACCCCTCAGTCAAATACAAGTACTAGGTGGATTTGAAAAAAGAGACACCTATACAACTGGATCTTAGAATTCAGACATGGCAGCAACATTTGCAAGCCATTGCATCAAGCTTATGAGGAGACCTGCTCTAAGCAACCTCGTATTGTAATTGGCTAGATTTCGCATAGCCATCCCAAGTTCCTCTTTACCATTTTAAAAGTAAACATCCGGGAATCATACATAAAAGAAATAATAATTTTGGAGCTTATCCAAAACGAGGACACTCCTCCAGGACTAATGTTTCACTAGACTTGTAATCCAATTTTGAGTATGCTACTATACTTGCTAGGTTGATTACAACCAGGATATTGGACATATTGAGATTCAAATTAAGAAACAAGCATGGTAGAGTGAAAGAATGTGACCAACCTAATGGAATCAATGTGCATTCCCGCATCAACGAACAATGTGACCAACCTAATGGAATCTTGTTGGATCTTAACCCTCTAGTAGGGTAGGCACAATTGGGGGTTAACAGATCCAAGCATCTGTTTTGGATAAGGACGTGTTGATCGTGAAACGCATCCATATATTTGAGACCTATCATCACTTAAACTAAAACTTATAGATTTTTAGTTAATCTAGGTACATACAAAACACCAATATGCTCAAGGATATCACCTGATGTTATTTGGAGTGAGATAGATCTCACTCCTAGAATTGGATATGTGGCATAATCACTAAGTTTCACATGCATACTTACCTCTTGTAACCAAGGACTCCAAATGTACAACCAGTAAGTTCTTAACACAAGATCTTTGGTATATTCATAACTGCCATATCAACAAATTACAATGAGTTACACTGACAAGCAAACTAAAACGATAAACTAATCTTCAGTAACATGTAATTAAATAAACATATATATCATATTAACAAAAAGATAGATATAGTGGAAGATACCAACCTGGGTGTGAAACCATTCTTGTAAAAATACTCAGAAGTGTTACTTTCAGAAAAGATTGATTGTGCCTCGGAGAGGCCAGTCTTCTCTAGGAACCAGCTGACCCTACAAGAGGGTGTGTAAAAACCAGAGAGAGAGAAATTACTGGAGTCGATTAGGTCAATGACAGTCAAGCACAGTACATAACTCAACATAAATAAAGTCACAAAAATTATAAACTTCAACCAAGTCTCAGCACAAGAGAAGTGATTATCAGCACACCACAACTGATCACATGTGATCAAAGTCAAGTACTCTATAAGACCAAAAATTCAACAAGGTGGTATAAAAAAAATGGAGGAGGGTAAATGACCGCATTAACCACAAGTCAAAGACAAGGTACCACAAGTCCAATAATAACTCAATCAAGGAAGGGAAGGTACAACAAGTATTTAATAACTCAATCAATAACAAGTAATAAAATAAACATATTGATCATATAACAATAAGAGAGGTATAGTTGAAGATCTCCACGTCAACATTAAACCAAAAATCAGATCTGAAGTGTGGGTACAAATATAAACAATAGTTATAACATAGATGTGGGTAGTACAAGACCCATGACCCTTAGAATGAAGGGTATGCTCCAAATGTGGCCAAACAACCATAGTACTCTATAAGACCAAGACTTCAACAAGGTGGTTTTAAAAAAGTTACTTAAGGAGGGTAAATGACCCCATTAAACACAAGTGAAAGATAAGGTACCACAAGACCAATCATAGCTCAATCAAGGTGGGGAAGGTACAACCAGTCATATCTCTCTCAAATGTACAGACGTTCCATATAACCTGAAAGTTCATCATCATAGTATAAGGAAGGGTGGTGGGATGCCAAATAAAAATATCCCGCATTTCTGTCTATGCAATCATGATAGCATCACATAATAGATAAGTACCTTGTACTATAGAAAATAAAAGCCACCTTTGTTACCTTTCAATTTAGGAATATGGTCTACAAAAGCAAAATTTCATCACAATTACCATCCAAATTTCTAACTAGTGCTAAAGCAATAGTAAAAGATTTTATAACATAATTTTGATCTCTATCAACTTCAGCACTCCTCTATGGTCCTTGTGCTGAAGTTGGTCCTCGAGATGTAATGTGAAGTAATCAAATTATAACATATGCAGCAACAGTAAATAAGCAATGAAAAAAGCGAATAAAAATTGATTAGGCTTCCTTGTACTCAGACAACATTTTGGTTCAGATCTTATCCTTTCAAGGGGCAAGTCACCAAGGGAACATGAAAGTACCTTGAGAGATAGGAAAAGTTAAGTACAGACCTCAAACAAGTTAACACAATCCACATACTACAACAATTAAGCACACAGATGAAAGAAAGGTACAGTAACATAACAATTCTACAGCTGCATGATACAACGGTACTATTTCTGAATAGTGCTAAAGCAACAGTAAAACATTTTATAACATAATTTTCATCTCTTTCAGTAAAAGGCAATAAAATAAACATATTGATCATATAACAATAAGAGAGGTATAGTTGAAGATCTCCATGTCAACATTAAACCAAAAATCAGATCTGAAGTGTGGGTACAAATATAGTACCTTGTACTATAGAAAATAAAAGCCACCTGTGTTAGCTTTCAATTTAGGAATATGGTCTACAAAAGCAAAATTTCCTCACAATTACCATCCAAATTTATGACTAGTGCTAAAGCAATAGTAAAAGATTTTATAACATAAATTTGATCTCTATCAACTTCAACACTCTTCTGTGGTCCCTGTGCTGAAGTTGGTCCTCGAGATGTAATATTGGGCAGTAATCAAATTATAAAGAGTGATGATGAACATATCTAATATATCTAATATAAAGAGAATCAATGTTTCAGACTAATATATCTACATGCAACACATACAGGAGTGATGATGTGTGAGAAAACACAAAATTTGAATATTAAAATACAAAATAATTATAAACAACTATACAATGACTTGTGATGACATTTAAATTTAAAATTCAAATTCTAAGCAAATAAAAGATATAAATGGGAAAATTCCTAAGAGCATCACATAAAAGATAAGTACCTCGTAACTATACCAAATAAAAGTTATCTATGTTACCTTTCATATAAATGGGAAAAATGATTATATTTTAAGAACCCGATTATGTTACTAATAGCTAATATTAAGAGAATCCATGTTTCATACTAACAACATCGATATACATCAAAATACAAGTCATGAATTTATGTTGCATCTACTTTTTCGTTGATTTTTGTTTTTTTGCATTGAAAAAACTTGCGAGTACGGTATCACAATCATCAATTGGCGCAGTATTTACTGCGATATCTCCTATTATTGTTTGTGTTTCCATGCCCTCATGTATGCCACTTCTTGTACGTCGTTGAGAAGGGCGTGGAGGAATTTCTGAAGGGGTGTGAACTGCAACAACGGAAATGAGCATATATATATGACGTTGAAATATTATTGAAATAAATATTTCATTATTTTGATTAAAATTGCAATATTTCTCTTCACCTGTCTGTGTAGATGTGACAGCTGGGGTGTTAATTAGAGGTCTAGTTGCTTCCTCTTGCAGTTTAGGATCCTGAGCTGCATGGTATTCCATTGAAAGAAAAAAATTTATAAGTATACGTCAGGAAATATATATATCTAATCACAGTAGATATTTCTATTTCCAAAGCATACATACCAGAATGGACACTATGCTCCACACTATCATGGGACATGTGCACCCCAACATCAACTGGTACTTGCTGAGTACCGCTAGATTCAATGCTGCGGTTGCATTGTTGCTTAAAAACAAACATAAATTTTTAGTTATGGGTGATATAATCAGAACTGAATAGACTTTAATAGTATACTACAATTGGTGATATACCTGCATTTGCGTCATTGGGGAGATTGGATTCTACCCCAAGATTTTTCGATATTCAACCACACTTTTAAAACGAAGCTTTAGGTCTTCCTTGGTGGCAGCAACTTGGAACATATTTCCCTGCATTGCATGACTACACATTTTAAAATTTCCAGTATCAAAATCAGATATTTGTTCGGTACTGTTAAATAAATATTCTCAACAATTAATCATTTAATACTTACGATTATTGCTCTTAGTTTTCTATAGCCACCCTGGCCTAGTCTATGTTTCCCGTGCTTTTCCATTCTAGCCTTGGTTTCTTTGGAGGTGTCAGGTAGCCTATATATGAAAATTTTGAAAAACCTTAGATATCAAAAATCTTACTTAAAACAAAAAGAAAATAACAATTGAGCTTATTTCAGTAAAAAGATGATATATGTTGTACCTTGCTTTACCAGGCCGTGGTTGTTTTCCTTGTCTGTTTAGCAAGTTCTCCTTTGCATCATCTATGAGTGCCTTCCACTCTTTCTCCAGAACCATGGGAGGGCGCTCATGCTTGAGGTTAGCTTGCAAACTTTCCCTATATTGGGCCCTGGTATATTTCAAATTATCACCGGCTAACTTTGCAACAACTTTCCTATTGAAAGTATTGCCGAACAAGTTGACCATGTGGTCCATCAATTCATCTCTCTTACTACTATCTTGGCTATTCCATCGTATGCGAATGGTGGGGCCAAACAAATCCAAGTCTTTGTCATTCAAATGCCTATAGAAGACATTGTTTCCTGCAAAAACATGTAATTCATTAATTTATAATATTTTCAACTTATGTCTATTTCAATTTCATGATTAAAATCAATAAGTTAATTAATAAATACCTGCAAACTTCTGAACCTTGATAGGAACACAAGAGTCATCCACCATAAAGGTGAGATCTAGTGATCCGGTGCTTTTAACTCATGCTGCTCCAGGAAAAGTTTCCTTGTCATCTACAGTACGTTCATCTCCAGATTCATGTGGAGTCCTAGGCTCCATCTCATCATCCTCCGGCATGTTGAGATATTGTGGTCATCTATATTGAGGAAGCTTTGCTGGGTTTTCTACCCCATGAGGGTTTCCCAGGATAAATCTGTGTCTCTTGTGTTTATGCTGTGCTTGTTGTTTCTTCAGTGATCCTGTATATGCTATTATTGTGAAATGGAATGTAATGCTGCTATTTTCTGTCTTAGCATATTAAATCTTAACATGGAATCATGCTCCGGCATGGCATCATGCCCCCTCTCATCAGTGCCCGCATCATCAATGGATTCGAGGCCAACCACAGGAGTGGCAAAAAGCCTCATTGGTACATTGCTTCTTTTTTGCTGCATTGGACCATCACTGCTACCTATACCTGTCTCGGCAGGTTCTCTAGTCACGGGTTTAAAAAATCCTACAAACAATAAAATTTACTTTATTAGATCACTTGGAAAAATAAAAAACATAATATCAGATATGAAATCATGTCATAGCTTAAAAAATTTGTGAAGATGCCACTTACCCCATAAGATTGTATTTGATCTTGCAGCTCTAGAATCCTTGCCCTGTTCTCCTGTGTCAAGGGCCTTTTTCGAGCCAAGGCAAGCATTTCTATGTTTTCCTTTTTTCAGGCTACTCTAAAAGTGTGCAGTGGGTCAGTGGAATAGAAAATGTCTTCCTCAAACCCCTCATCACCCAAATCGAGTGCACGTGACTAAATTCATCAAACAATAAATTAAATTAAGCAATATAATTTTAACATCATTCAAATACTATAGTAGAGAACGCAGAATACATCAGCTAACTTAGGTGAGATATTACACAGTAGACATGTTGCAAATTTCTAATTCATGCAAAGTGGCACTCAAATGGCCATGAGAAATTTGATTTTGTATCAAGCTTTAGCAAGCAACTTGTAGGACAGATTTTCAGACATTATGTGTGTATTGATTTTCCGACTATATTGATTTTTTTTTTTAAACAAATAATAAATTTCAATCAAGAATGAGTGTATCCATCAACCAAGCAGGAGGACCAAACCAGAAAAATGTCAACCTAAGAGTAGTATGGTGAACAACCAGAAATGAATTTAAATTAACAACAACGACTCAGTTAAGGGAGATTGACATTTATCAACTCTCCACAATATCTCAATAATTCAATTGGAAAGGTGTACACATCAATATACTTTGATCAGCAATACTAAAATAAGAAGGTGTACACATCAATATACTTCAATATACATTTCTTTTAATAAGCTGCAAGTACTGAAATTAAATAGCAAGACAGAAATTAAACACAGTTTTCATATCTTTCAACTTTTCATCCTTAGCACTCCCAAGCCTAGGTAAGAGTATCAGCCTATGCGGTTAATTTCAGATCAACATAGGTCATTGTTCAGAGGTCATTGATCATGTAGCCCACTAAGACATAATCACAAAACTATGTCAAGTCAAACGTGGGTGAGGGTACCATGACCAAAATAAAAAATGGTACAAGTTAAAAAGATGATAATGGGTGTTATGACCGAACTCCCTTTATACCAAAGGGTGTACCACAACCAAAGTACCCAAAAGACCAAAGCAATAATTTAAAGAATAACTTAAGGTGGGTAAGTGACCCTAATAATCACAAGTCAGCTACATAAGCATCAGCTCTTGCTAGCTGACTAGTGGGATGACTTTGGGGTTTTGGAACTGTTTCATGCTATAGAACTGGATAACATCAGCTATTGAGGACTTTGAATTGAGTGTACCAAGGATGATTTCCTCCCGAATGTTGTTATTTAATTATTTATCCTAATGGTATCAATGACCTCTTTAATAGATTGTTATTAAGGTTTCTATGCCTCCAAATAACTACAAAATATGCCAAATAAGGGGAGCACTCTAGTCTCCCAAGCAAGCAAACAACCGAAGGATTCCACCTCAGCACCTGATAGTCAAAATCCTAGAGGTCATTGATACCATTAGGATAAATAATTAAATAACAACGTTCGGTACCAATGTGTTAGTTGCAATTAAATGTGTGGGGAATGTTATGTAAGACCCTCAAACAACCCTTACACACCACATGTGCTTGATGCAAACATTCAAATCCTTGAAAATTTAAGCCTTAACTTAAGTGAAATCAACAAGAGATATAAGTGTTGGAAACAGCCAAACCATGACTACAATGATAGCTGAAAATCTAATGTGCAATAAGACAATTTTGAAAATTCGAAAACACCATGCATACAAAGAAGAAATGAAGTCCATGTTCATAGTATCATGATGAATAGGATTGTCATTGATGACAACATAAAAGTAACTAACCATTATGGAAAACATCTAAAAGTTTTTATGACTTTCAAAAGTAAGATCTAAAATTTTTTATGACTTTCTTTTCAATCTTTATGACAATCTGAATGGGCAGGCCCCACTCATAGCCAAATACTTTTGAGACATTTAGAAATCATCGGAGTATGGGGGGCCATATATTTCTCGAAAGAGGTTGGTATCAGTGCACCATGCCTTTGAATAAATAGACCTCCGAACCACGCGTCTATTATGATGCATGTGGACGTCTATGCGGGTTTTGACAAGCCATTGTTCTTTGTATTTAATGTAGTACCCAAGGATTTGATCCTCATAATCTTTGTCTATGAATTATATTTGACCTGTTCCAGAGATTCTCCAACTTCCCGTTTTAGATTATAAATAACAGCTGGTTCTAATGCTGTCAGGTTGATGCCGAATGACTGCCACCAGTCTCTAATCCAATCAAGGACGTAGAATGCAGGATCCTCATAGATTTGTGGAATTTGAAGTCCAAACTTTAGCATGGTATAATATGTTCTATCTATATTTTCTTTTCTCAAGAATTTCCACCATAATTTTTTATATTTTTCATAAGTGTGTGTAGTACTTCGAAACCGGAGACTAGCATCTTGATGTGGCCATGCTTCCAAAGAACGTATCTGGTTAATACAGTAGCATTGTTGGTCTAGTTGTAGCCCAGGGTGATGTGTAGAGCCCTCTATCGAGATTAAGGTAAGATCCTGGTAGAGGTTTGTTAACCAATTGCTTGCATCAGCTGCTTTTCTCAGGGAGTTGTTGTAAATCATCTCTGGTACAATACTGGATCCCATAGGCATTCTTCTGAGTTCTGTCACTATTCTAATAAAAGCATCAGATCCCTGTAAGTTAGCATCTAACACTTCAGTATGTCTCAACTCCCACCTAGGTTTCCAGTCTTGCATATAATCCAACCACATCATATTATCATCAATAGTATAGATATAATGTTTTCCATCAGTCCAAGCAGAGATTTCCATGTTTACTTGTGGGTTATGGGCCCACTGGATTCCACTTTGACCTTCTACGCTTGCTTGCCTTGGGCTCACTTGCATCGGGCTCGCTTGTTAAAAATTAACATCATTCTTCTGTGTCAAATATTCTCTTATTAGTAACCATTGTGGCACTTTGGTGCAAATGTTTTTCCTAACTCATTGTTTCTCCATATTGTGTGCCTAGTGCCACCTCTCTATGTCAATGCATAAATAAACGTCTTCTTGGTTTGTGGTTCTATTTGGCCTTGTTTTGGGCCTTGTAGTGGTTCTCTAATGTCACGACCATAGTCATTGACACATTAAAACACCTTAGATCTAAGCCCGAGGTGAATCAGGATTCAGAGTCAAATCCCAGTGGCTAGTACCTTGTAGTCGTCAATCATCACTCGTCACCTTGCAAAGCTAAGTGGTGAGTGCATGACATGAGTGAGTGTACCAAGGCTGATTTCCTCTTGAATGTTGTTAATTAATTATTTATCCTAATGGTATCAATGACCTTTTTAATAGATTGTTAAAAAGGTTTCTATGCCTCCAAATAACTACAAAATATGCCAAATAAGGGGAGCACTCTAGTCTCCCAAGCAATCAAACAACCAAAGGATGCCACCTCAACACCTGATAGTCAAAATCGTAGAGGTCATTGACACCATTAGGATAAATAATTAAATAACAACATTCTGGAGCAATGTGTTAGTTGCAATCAAATGTGTGGGGAATGTTATGTAAGACCCTCAAACAACCGTTATACACCACATGTGCTTGGTGCAAACATTCAAATAAGAGATGATGATGCCAAACAAGAAGACAATGAACATCGTCTAAATACTATACACTAATAATATACCATCAGAAACAATCCCACCATGGTGATGTGCTCTATAGAGAAAAAACCATAGAAAATCATGCATTAGAACAAATCCATCAGCAATAAATCTACCTTTTGTCTTTAAGACTAATGTTAAAATCCTTGACAATTTAAGCCTTAACTTAAGTGTTAAAAAAAAATAAACCAGACTAAATGGCAATCCTTGAATCATGCATGTTTAATGTCACTAACTATCATGCATGTTTAAATGGCAACATCACATGTACATGTGCACATACCAACAAATCAAATTCAATTAAGATAATATGTTGTATTGATTTTATGGAATCATACTTACATTGCTTTGAAATTATACATCTCTCCAATCCTCTTTGTATGCTTACACCAATGTAACATTACCTTATCAAGAGGAAAAACTGAAAGCATATATCTAACTAATCAAAAGAGTGCTAAAATTAATTGTGCTAGGAATTGGCATAGCTGCAGAAAAAAAATGAAGCTTATGCATGTAAAAGTGTAGCATATTGTGCAAGAGAGAATAGTAAAAGGCAATTACCATTCCAAAATGTAATTTGAACCAAAAACCCATCCAAGCCAAGATCAACATTTAATGGTATGCAAGAATTTCGAAAGATCCAAGGTATATCTCAACCTCCCAATGACAATGAAACCTCATCCCTAAGAAACCAACAATTATGAGCGGATTTTAGCCATTATGTATGGCCAAACCTGAACATGTTGGGTATAAATTGACACTATTGATGACCTCGTGTTCATCAAAACCTTATCTCTTCTGAGTCTGGACTAATTATGGGATAATTCCTAACAAATATGGGCAATTCTGAGCATGGTTAGGGATTTTCCTATCCCCTTACAGTAGTGAAAATGAGTTTTGGGAACTCCTAGGCATAATGTAACCATCAAAGAATTAGATTCAAATCACCTCTTATTGGGATTGTGATGCACAGTGCAACATCAACATGAAGAGTGGAGAACTAGGGATCCCATACGATCCACAATCACCAATGAATGATTGTGATTCATGCTATGGTTAAACCTAAATATATTTCACATTGTATCATATAAAAAAATTTGTCTATACATATGCCTTGTTACATTTCACTATTATGTCAATGAGGTCATCCCAGGGCTACCATGGATGCAATGCCTAAAGAAGAACATGATATTATTTTGTGAAAACCACAATCAACTAGGATATAGTTGAATCTGACTTCTCAAGTCACAATTAGTTCTATTGATGGCTGTCCGGATGCTCTCTTATAAAGGAGGTGAAAATAGATAGGCCTTTTGTTCCCTTTATGTATTTTCCAAGTGAGTTAATGTTTCAACATGACTCAAATCTCAGACTTTGGGGGAAGAAATATAGGGCAGTAACTTCACTAAGGTAGTGTTACCTGAAGTGTGATTCAATGGCCAACTGTCTTGATTGTAGGTCAAGGAAACATGTCCCCCAAGCACCAGACATATACTACTCAGGGTTGTTGGTATCCATCAAATCCTCCAAGAAACATACAAAACTGAGGTTTCCTCAAAGAAGAGGATAAGTTTTTGACATCCCCTATTTGCTTGTATAGTTATTTTACTTGATAACCAATTTACCAAATACAAAGAGGTGGTACTTTGAAGTAAGAAACGATTATTATCCTAACTGCAATCGTGCTTGCTGATGAAACTAGCTCGTACTCAATATGTCTGGAACTCAAACTAATATAACATCAAGTTATAACAGCTTCGGCTCATCATTTATTGCGATGAATGGAACAAAGGTTGGTAACTTGTTCCATGAGGCATGTTCCATATCCAATTTGAGATTAAGTTGTCTAGTGAAAGCACCCATTGAATAACCAATTGCTCGTGGACCAAAAGACCTAATTCTATTTGCTAACTCTCACTCTAAGGATAAGGATAATGCTAACTACAGTGGATAGAATACATGAACCACTAGTTCCACCTACTTCATTGGACACAATAAGAAGAAATACAACAATTGAAAAAATAAGTCTCTATCCCATGAAATCAATACTTAATTAATTAAGCTGACCCATCATCTTTATTTTCTTTCTTAGATTCTTACAACTTAAGGAAATCAACATCTTAAACACTGTGATATGGTAATCGATACCCATGTTTACACAGTAATCATAAGATCAGGAAACTAACAAATAAGGGATATATGGTTAATCACCTGACACCCCCAAATGATACCCAAGTTGTTTAGACTGATAATATGGACAACTCTCATCCCTAGATGCAAATTTGAAACCAAGCTCTTAAGAATTGGAAAAAAAGTGCATTATCATTTTCCAAATAAGCAAAGATGATCTAAGTCTACCTAACATATGTAAAGATATCCCATATCAATATCCTATGATGAATATTTTAATTGGCACATTAATGTACACTATACTGAAAAGACAAAAAGCTAAGACCATAAGAAGAGTTACAGCAATAAGGTTGGGTCTAGTGGTTAAATCAAAGTTCCTTCAGTTCTCAGACCCTAGACATGTTTCCATGTTAATGTCACCTAGAAAAATTAATCATTTTATTTTGCTAGAACTAGACCTGATAAAAGTCCTAACAAATTTGAAAATGTATGGAAACAGAGTGTCTTCACAAGTTAGGTCTATGATTCTCCCCTACCTAAACTGATGACCGCGTTCTTGAAAGACTGATATATTTAAATTGCATTTTATTTCTGAAACATCATACTGTATTTCAAATTTAATTTATAATTTGGGTCAATTCCTTTTACAGCTTTTACCATTCTTTTCAGAATTCAGTTTTCTTTCCCCAAACTAAAAACCAAACTTAAATAAATTCGAGTGAATGAACTGAACCACATAATATTATCCTACATAATGTTTTCTTGGAACCCAACACAGTTAAGACGCAGATGCAAGTATCGAATCCCCCCTACCATTCTTTTAAACATAGAAAAATCACAAACAAGGATGGAGGCATTTGTTAAAGGAATCACATTACTGTAAATCCCCAGGTCTTATCAAATGCACCCTACAATATCGAGACCTAGCATTAAAAGGAAATCTAGTTGCGGCCTTCAAAGCCCTTATCAATAGTAGCGAAACTTTATTACACAGTGTTCATACTTTCCATCACCAACGATTTCACATCAAAACTATTACCTACGAATTTAGCTATACATTGCCATTAAAATAGTCTCTGTCTACCAAAGCGAAAACACAAGAGTATGCATACAAAACGAATTCTCTACCTTTAGGTTCCAGGAGTTTAAACATCTTATCAGTCTATCATTTAAACTGTGTAAGTGACAGTTTCCGAAAACAAAACGAAAGACAACCCAAAATGCAGGCTTGGATAAACACCAAACGTAGACATTATGTTTTCTGCACCTTTAAAACCTCAAGTCTACAAACATTTATTACGTTTCATCAAAACCTTGACGAGCATCACTTCCAAAACAAGAATCAAATCCACATCAAAATGAAAACAGTACATTGGCGAGGACAATTCGCACCCAATTCAAATCAAATCCACCTAATTCACACCCAATTCAAATCAAATCCACCTAATTCGCACCCAAAAATGCATAGATTCGACTCAATAGAGGAGGGTTTCAACTTACTGTTGCCATTGAGGGTTTGCAGGGATATGCAGACACGGCCGGAGCAAGTGCCACAAAGAAACCAACTTCAATAGCCATCGTAGCAAGTCGAAATGAGGACAATTCCGAAGCGGGTGCAACCAAAAACCAGGTGGAACATGCACATTAAAGACTCGTAGCAGAGTGCAATGAGGACAATGCCAGACCTGGTGCCACCAAAAGACCGGTGGAAGTTTCATAGTGAAGGAGGACATGGCCCAAGAGCTGGTTGCATGAAGGGGGTGTCGTCGAAGCCAACAGAGGCGCAACAAAGCTAACTAGCCAAGCTCGACAGGTATGTTTCAGTTTTGTTTTGTTTGTTGTTTACAAAATTATAATATATATTAATTAAATTATAATATATATTAATTAAATTATAATATATATATTACTATGTCCATTCCGCCAAGTTGTAAAGCATTATATATTAATTAAATTATAATATATATAGAACTTTGTCCATTCCACCATGTTGTGATACCAAAATTTTTATTATTTTGTGTTAGGATTGGGATTTCTAAGGTCCAAATTAGATCACTATATGTAGTACAAACAAGATGGTGGTCATTTACTTGTTATCACTTTGTATGTAGATGATATGTTTTTTTTTGGTAACAATAGGGATGTGAATTGTGATTTGAAGTCTCATATTTTAGCACAATTTGACATGAAGGACTTGGAGGACTTGGAGGCTACAAAATTTATATTAGGAATCATTAGAGATAGAGCAAACAAAAATATTTGGTTGATCCATTGTAAGTATGTGAACAACATTTTATGGTGCTTTTACATGGTAGATTGTAGACCATTGAGTGTTTTGATTTATGTGGAAACTAATATTTTAGTTAAACAACGTCCTACAAAACTCACATAGATGGAGGATATGGCTTCTATTCCTTGTGATATTGCATTTTGTATTGTGATGTATTCTATAGTTTGTACTAGACCATACATTGCCTAAGTAGTGAGAGTTTTGAATTGATTCATCGATAATACTGATGCAAACATTGTGTTGTAGTTAAGAGGGTATTTAGGTATTTGCAAGGTACTTCATGACTATTCCATCTTTTGTCATAGTAATCTTTCATAGGACCCACACTTATTGGAAATACAAGGTTATGTCGATTTTTATTAGGTAGAGGATGTAGATAGAAGGAGATCTACGAGAGCATATGTGTTTTTACTATTTGGTGGAGCAATGAGTTGGATGAGAAAGAAACAAGTTGTGGTCAGTAGCAACATAGTATATTATGGTGGTTACTCATGCTTGTAAGGTGGTCATTTGAATTATGAAAATATGTTTAGATGTAGGGCTAAGTCAAAGATCTATTATAGTATAGTGTGATATTAACATTGTCATTAATTTGTCTAAATAAGAATCCCACCTTTGATGCAAAGACAAAACATATTTACATCTAGTACCATTTCATGAGATAAAAAATTGACATTGGTTCTAGTTGGGGGTGCTTCCACCATTATTGTTTGAGAGATTTCAAACAATCTTGAAAAAATTCTTATGTGCAATAGGAGAGAAAGTTAACAACAAGAAGAGTCAGAGCAAAGTGACATTGATTTGGGACAGAGCTATGTTGCGACATAGATGGAACATGGGACAAGGGAACTTTCATGAAAAATATTGAAAAGATTTTTTTTGTCACTTAACATAGATTAAAAAATAGCACATCCAGAAGACTTTTCAAAGGAAAAAAGACTTATTAAAGCAACAATTTATCTCAAGAAAAAATACTTGATTTATTGAATTTAAAAAAATTAAAAGAATAACATATAAACAAACTGCACTTGAACTCAAACCAAGATGGCTCAGAAATCGACACATGTTCTTGTAACTTCATTTTGTATCTTGCTCAATCGACACATGTTCGATTAAAACCATTACCACTACAACCTCTAGGAACACCCACACTACTGCACATGTAGAACATAATTAGATTAGAAAAATAATTTTCAAATATAACCAAGTTAATCAACAAAATGAACATATGGTGAGTGCATTTATTTTAACCTAAAAACATTGCGTACCTCTACTTTTCACCAATTAAATATTATTCATCTCCTTCTTCATCCAACTCAACATCTGTATCAGGATCTGGTTCTGAATAGATATTGATGAAAGGATCATTCACATCGTCATCAGCATCAAAGTCATATTCGCTAATATAGTCATCCATATCGTCAATGAGATCATCGTCTGCTACATTTGCATGATCAACCTCTTCAACTTCTTCATCTAACACATCGACTACAGCATGATATGAATCATCATCATCTTCTTCTTATTCGTGATTATCTTCATCATCTAGTACATGATTATACTTTACTGGTCTTCCTCTTGGATCGTATCGAACAACGTATGACCAACCTGCTTTACCTGGAACCTCAGAGTAGTAGACTTTCTCACATTGACTTGGAAGAACATAAGTCTTTGTACCCGGTTCAAATGCCTTTGTATTAACCATGGTAAATCCATTAGCATGCTCAATAACAGTTCTTTCAGGATCACGTTCATGCATCCGTAGCCTGTACCACATCACCTCAAACACTACTATTTTAAAGGAATTAAAATCACACTCAATAATGTCCTCCAAATTCCCATAGTACCTATTCTCGGTTTATTCTGGATGTCTATCACTTATATAGGAAACATTGGTGACCTTAAACACTGCAGTTATCCCACAATCCAAGGTTTTCCTGTTATCATCCAACTTTTTGATACAAAATTTATGACCATTACACCACATAGCCTTGTGATGTTTCAACTGCAACATTGACAACAGGTTAAAAATACCTTGTGAATTAATAAACGTCATATAGGAGTTGTTATAGGTCAAATATGCACTTCTTCGTCCGTGATCACATTGCTCTGTTGATCACACAAAAGGACAACATGGATTGAAGAGCTAGGTTGACCTAGATGATGTATGGACCTGATTTACCCTCTTCAGCTGAGAAAAATCCTGTTTACACTGAAATTTTGACATGTGCGCTACTCTCTGGACAGTAAACTAGCACACATCTGCTAGTATGCCCTACTTTACTCAAGTGAAACTAGCGCACACCTTGAAAATTATTGCAAACGCTTGTTGCAAAGTACAAGAGTTTCACACTGTGCGCTACTCTGGTGTATGAAACTCGCGCACATCTTAAGATGAAGTCAAAACATATATTAAGTTAACGAATTGGGATTAGTTGAATTTGGTTTTGCAACTTCCCCAACCTCCCAATCCAACTACCTCTCGAATCCAACTGCCTACCTTGTCCCATAAATACATGGAGAATGTATGAGAGAGAGTTAGATAGAACTGACCTAGAAAGAATGCATTAAGGGTTGTTATGTTGGAGGAAAGTCCTTAGTCATTGTGAAGAGAAGGATCCCAGGACGCGGTTGCATAAACATCTCAACACGTCAGGTATATTGTATTGATTCATGTTTCTTTGACAATAAAAAGGTCGAAATACCCTTCCTGTCCCAAATCGAATGTCTATTGGATTGTATGTTCATTTGGATTAATATCTGATTATATTTGATGTTAAATTACTTTCTAATTTCATCATATTTATATATAGTCAAGATATGTTGAGGAAGGTATCCTTTGTGTTGCAGGTTCATCAAGCGGGAGATCAAGTGGGAGATCAAGTGAAAGCTAGGACCAACCATCGGTTAAAGGCATGTCTTTCAAATATCCCGATATATTTCATTTGTAAGAACTAGTTGTAATGCAATAAATGTATTTACCTATCAACCCCGCCCAGTTGGTAGTGTCCATCTCCTCACTATAAGGTAGAAATCCTGAACAACAGACTGGAAACTCCACTAGGGAGTAACCGTGTGTTTTTCTGCTCTAGGAGACCTAGTTTAGGTTTTCTTCCAGCACTTTTTTTAGTTTTTTATTCTTTGAGAGGTCTTATAGGTCTTTGTTACCTGTTCCTTGCTGCTTGATTCATCTCAGTTTGCTATTGCAAAGCCTGTTTCTGTCCTTTTGTGACATGTGCGCTAGTCTTACCTACTAACAGTAGCGCATACCACCTGATGAGCGCTGGTTTGTACACCAAATAGTAGCGCATCTTTCCTAGTGTGCACTGGTTTCTGCACTGCACAGTAGTGCATTTTCCTGTAAATTTCAGTTCACTGTTAGGGTTTGATTTCCAGTATTTGGTTTCACTTCCAGCCTGTTTCTTTGCCTCCTTGACTGATCCCTGAGATTTCCATGTCTCTTTTGAGTCTTGTTTACCTCCCTTGAGTCTTTTAATTTGCTTTTGCTTGCTTGAGTACTTGTTTAAGTGCCTTTACTGCTTTCTAGCCCTTTTTGAAGTTCGTGCACTATTCTCTTTTGACATAGCTGCATGATTTCACCCTAGTTGTTGTTGCAGTCATACAGATATGCATTCTTAATGTTTGTTGTATGTTGCAACGTTTAGCACACTTTCACTTTGTCTTATCCTTTCCATTAGGGTTTGACTTCAAGTTTGAGTCCTTAGGGTTGCTTTTGAAAGGTTGCTTGGTTTACATACTTTCTGATTGTCTTATCAGTTCAGTCCAAGTGAGTCAAATCTTTCTAGTTATCTTTCTTCTGAGTCCGTGTGTTGTTAAGGTCATTCTTGGTTCGCTTGATTGCTTTTTGCTTGGCTTAGTGTTTTCTTAGGGCTTTGATGCTTAGGAGCAACCTGTTTAGGTTTTCCTTTTCGTTACGAGTGTCTCTTTTCCCTGCTTCTTTTTTACTTTGTTTCCAAGCCTCGAGTTTTTCTTTTGCAAAAACTTGGTAAGTCAAGTCTTCATTGAGTCTTTTGATTTGTTTGTTTTGAACCATTTAGGTGTTTGTCTTACGCACACTTTACATTTAGATCTTACTTTCTTTTGTACAAGTTCTCTTTCTCTTACAGTTATCAGAAAAGACAAAAATTGTTCAAGTAGCTTAGTAGTAAGGTCTTTCATCATTTTAAGGTAGCATAGTTTGCTTTGAAATATTAAAAGAAAATATAAAAAGATTTTGATTTTAGGATTGCCTAGTTTTCGATTTTTGAAAGAATATAAACGGAAAAGAAAAAAAAGTTTTTGTGAATTCGAAAGATTTGCTTTACATGGAATTTACTTTCATAACAAACCATTCCACACACCGCACTACAACCTTTGAGTAACAAGTAGCCCTTAAAAATAAATATTAATAAAATTTACTAGCAACATTTTTATTTTTAGGTATACACATCATCAACTAGCTTAGGCTAGAGTTTCGGACTTAAATCACCTTAAACGATCCCAAACTGGCTTCATTACTCAACAATCATAGTACGACTTTCATTTAGGTAAATCCATCTCTATCAAATAGTCTTGGGATGCTCTACTCAAACCAGAGTTAAGCACGAGGCTGTGGGAGATTGGAATTCTTGAGGATAGCCCCTCACTTTCCTCTCAACCATAAACCAGAGTTGACTCGTGTACGGGGGTCCTTTCGGACATCGGTATTTTCTACCCTTCCCATGCGTTTCGACTAGGCTGACGACTATCCCCCCAGGTTATTTCGTATTGATGGTATCCTTAGTATCAGACCTCTAGGATTCTACACAGGTAGAGTGGGAGGTTATTCCCACTTCACCTTGGACAGACGTGGAAGGTAACCCTTTGGCAGTAATCTCGGGAAGGCGGTTTGGTGATTCAAACGCTTGCACCCAGTGGACCTCCAAAGGACGCCACGTAACTGACCGTCGATACTCTGTTAGTCTATTCTGGGCCCTAATCATCCCAAACTTGCTTCCGAGAGTATTTTCCATTTGTTTGCTCGGTTTGATTACTTAGGAAATTTTGTAGTGGTATGTTGTTTGCTCCTCAGTTGTAGTGGCCATTAGGTTTTTACTTAGTTTAATATTGTATAGTTATGGAGGACCGACATCTTCGTCGGTCTTGGAGGTTGCAAAACCTCCCTCCTCCCATTGTGGATCCTCCATCGCCACCGCGACGCCGGAGGACAGATTCCTGTGGTTCTTTTAAACTTATGGGTGAAACAGAGGTTCTTGGAGAACCACATCCCAGATCCCTGAATCGACAAGTATTTGATACTGTCGAAGTTGAGGACCTAACTTCTAGAGAGTCCAGTACTCCTTTCAACCATCCTCTTACTGGACCCAACGATCCTTTACTGGTACCTGTTGGATTTCAACAACCTGAGTACAGTGCGTGTGCTCTTTGTGCTGCTTGTTTTTAGTTGGCCTTATAGATTTCTGGTTTGTTGAGTTGGAAACTATGGAAAGCATCCTAGTGAGCACCAATCAAGGGAACCCTGTTGAAGGGGCTCCTTGTGCTTTTCCATTCATTGGGAACATTGGTACTCCCTTAATGGCTACCTTGAATCTTCCGGGATTCACTATAGGGATACTGGTTTGGTTGTTTTCCACTCTGAACGCCTTGCATGGTCCTGATGCTTCTCAAGTAAGAACCTCACATCAAGAGCATCAAAAACCTATGCCTGCTTCGCCAGTAATATCTTCTCCTCCTCCTTCTACCTCATGTGGTGAAAGTAGTAATAGTTGTAACCAGCAGTCTAAAAGGAGTAGATGGAGGAAGAATAGGAAGAAGATGCCAAAGCAAGGGGGAAGTCACCCAGCCTCTGAAGGTCATCCTGGGGGCACCTAGCCAACCTTTGGTGGTCATGTTGGGAGAACTCGTTCAGTCACTGGAAATCATACTAAACCTCGCCACCCAAGCTCTGGAGGTCATGCTGGGGGCACCTAACCAACCTTTGGTGGTCATGTTGGGAGAACTCATTCAGTCACTGGAAGTCATACTGAACCTCACCACCCAGCCTCTGAAGGTCATGCTGGGGGAACCTACCCAACCTCTAGTGGTCATGTTGGGAGAAAACACTCAGTCACTGTAATTCATACTGAACCCACCCACCCAGCCTCTGAAGGTCATGCTGGGGGAACCTACCCAGCCTCTGGAGGTCATGCTGGGAGAAAAATTTCAGTCACTGCAAATCATACTAAAAGCATGTCTTCAACCACTGTTGCTCATGTTGAGGACACATCATTGATCACTGCTGGTCATATTAATGACAAGTCACCAGTTACTGTGAGTCATATTGGAGACACTGAATCAGCCATTGCAAGTCATGTTGAGAAAGTTGACATTGTCGACAAACGTAATAAACAGAAGCTTAAGTTCCCTTGTAAGTTTTGCGAGGGAGACCACCTGACCTATTTGTGCCCTGTACTTCCAGAAGTGCAAAGAGTGTGGTCCATAGTTCAAAAGTCTTATGCTTCTGAGCAACCAACCACTGCAATTCATGCTGGGGGCAAGCTGTCAGCCAATGCTAGTCATGCTAAGAGTACTGTTGTTGTAAAGAAGTCTCGGTTTATAAGATGGAAGCCAAAGTTCCCTTGTAAACTTTGTAAGGGAGATCACCTTACTCACCTGTTCCCTGCTATTCCAGAGGTGCAGAGAGTGTGGTCCATGTCTGAAGGATCCTCTGCTCCTGAATTGTCTGTAGATTCCCAAAAGCATGATTAACCTTTGGTTGAGGAAGTGGTTGAACCAATGCAATATTTGGTCAACCTCACTCTTTCTTTGGAGAGTGAAGTGATCGAATAGATGCAATCTTCGACCGATCCCATCAGTCCTTCGGAGACTGATGCACCTATCCCTAAATTATTCTGCATTACCATTTTTGATGTTTCTGAAATGGGGGGAACTGCATCTGTGCCGAGTGAACCCCTACCAAGCTTTGGGATCATTACCTTTGATTGGAATAGTCTAACTGGGGCTCGCCTTCCTTCTTCTTCACCTTTCCAGATAAAGGTTGATATCGGAAACCGTGTGGTTCACCGATGTATTGTAGATGAAGGAGCCTCTATTAGTATCTTATCCCCTTATGCTTGGAGATATTTAGGTTTCCTTAACCTTGTTACAGCTGTTAATTGGCCATTGACCTTCGACAGAAGACCTAGTGAACCGTTGGGATTCCTCCCTCAAGTACCTGTTACTTTGAGTGGAAAAATAGTCTTAGTTGATTTTATGGTTTTAAAGGACCCTATGGACTTTGATATGATCCTAGGTCGTGATTACGTATATACTATGCAGGCTGTGGTGTCTACGCTCTTTTGTGTGATGCATTTTCCTCACAACGAAAGCATTGTCACTATCGATCAGCTTACATTTGTTGATCCCTCTTATTACCAAACTATAGACCAAGTGTATCCTTCGCCAGTAGGCACTACCATGTCACAATCAATTATTGTGGCATATTGTTCCTTGAGTCCAATTTCTACTTTGAAGAAGCCTCTGAATTCATGCTTACCTTCTCGGGACTGGGTCTCAACAATTGACCAGGTGATGACTCCATCTGAATGTTTAGATATGTGTTCCATCTGGGATAATATACTTCCCTCTGATGAAGTTTTCCTAGAGTCTATAATGTAGTCTACCATTCATTTGGACATTGATCCACCTACGAGCATTCTTCCACCTTCACTTCGAGCTCGTTAAAAACAGTAAGGGGGCAACGAGCATTCTTCTACCTTCACTTTGAGCTCATTAAAAATAGTAAGGGGGTAGCGAGCATTCTTCTACCTTCACTTCGAGCTCATTAAAAACAATAAGGAGGCTACAAGCATTCTTCCACCTTCACTTCGAGCTCGTTAAAAATAGTAAGGAAGCTACGAGCATTCTTCCATCTCTCCTTTGAGCTCGTTAAAAACAATAAGGAGGTCACGAGTTTACTTTTTCGGGCTCGTTAAAACTTTACGAAAAAGATATTTATAGAGTTCTTTCACGCTCTTGTTAGACTCTTTAAATATGACAAGATTACCGAGTATAGTTGTCTTTTCAAACTCGTTAAAGGATTTGAAGCGACATCCTCTTAAGTATAAGTTTACCCCTTTTCCGAACTTTTGTGAATTATTTACGAAAAAGGAATACTCTAGTCACCCATAGCTAGAAGAGTTCTTCTCTCATTGTTTTATAATTTTTCGGGGGAGGAGACTAACTGTACGAAAAAAGGACCTTTTGGAACCTTCTTTAGGGTTTTTAGGCTCTTGAAATATGAAAACACCAAGTGAGCACTCACCTACTTGGGCTCGATGTGAAATCCACGAGAGGGTATATAGAGGATTGTTTAAGTTTTTCAGACTCTATAAATAGGAAAACACCAGCAAGCATTAACCTACTTAGGATTGATATTAAAATCCACGAGTAGGTGTATGGAGTTATTGTTTAATTTTTTCAGACTCCTTAAAATTGAAAACATCGACAAGCAAGAACAGATCTCGGCTCGATATTAAAATCTAGAGATCAGTACTATAGAGTATTCTTCTATCTCTTCTTCAAACTCTGTGAACAATGAAGAAGGTCCTGAGTCTTCCTCCCATGGGCTCGTTAAACTCTTTACATGGTTAGACCTATTGAGTTTTCTTTTCTTCTTGGACTCATTAAAACAACAAGACGGATATTCTTTTACCAAAAAGAATAAGGGATAAGAAGGGTATATCAAATCCTTTTCAGTTTCAAAGGCAGTTACATCAGTCATGTCCTTGAACACAACACCTACTTGAGTCTTTCATGTCAGTTGGGTTTTTAGTTTTTGGCCTTAGGGTGAACCTGATCTCTGAGTTTTTACTCCCCCGATTGGTTATTCTTCCAACCATATGGAGGTTCTATCAATTTCTCCTACATTGCAAGCTTATATCATTTCCCCCTCATGTTGAAAACTGCCTAAGTCACTTTGTGTCGTGCTCACTGTTCAAGGATACAGCTTGTGTCGTCCATTCTGCAGTTTACCTTGACTTCATGTGTCGGCCATCCTGGTGTCAGTTTGTTTCATCTTGTTACTTGTCCTACTCCACATTAGCTCATACCTTTTGAGTGTTCCTTGTCTTGGATGATGGAGGATGCATTAAGGCCTCCATTCCAACGGACTTCTTCCCATCGACTTCAGCTCATTATGCTCTAGGAACGAAGTTTAGAGTTTCAGTTAGTACCTTGGGGATTGCAATCATCAGTGGAAATTTCCCTCATTGTTGAATAAATGGGAATACATCAATGTCTCTTATTCGACAGGTTCCTCAAGTGTTCGACTTCAAGTCCTCTTATTCACACTTGTTGGATCGTACTAGGTACCTTGGGCCCCATTATCATTATCGATGGAAGCCCTCACATTTGTTAACGATATACATCAATGACCGGTAATCAAACGATACCCCCCATGTTCGATTTCAGCTCATTTATTCGCATGGTTAGGGTTTGTACCTTGGGTTGTTTGGATGAAGACCTTGGGATTATGATAGCATCACTTTGTTTATGTTATCACCCAAGCTGTGCAAGACTGAGCCTCACTCTTTTTGGCTCTTCATGAGACATAGATCCAGCTTGTTGTTATGGCTATGATCTCTCATTTTGACATAGATCCACACTTGTATTTCAGTGGCCATGCTCTATATATACATCTTCTAGTTATGTATCAGAGATCATGTTACACATCTATATGATGTCAATATTGTAATTGCTCGCTGACCTTGATCGTTGTTTCCAGTGTTTTTTGTGACTTGGTTCTGCGGTTTCTTGCTCCTCCTTTGACTTGGACTTATAATGTATTTCGACCATCGTTTACCTTTGACCTCACACATTATGGGGCATCTGTTATAGGTCAAATTCGCACTTCTCCGTCCGTGATCACATTGCTCTGTCGATCACACAAAAGGAAAACATGGATTGAAGAGCTAGGTTGACCTAGATGATGTATGGACCTGATTTACCCTCTTCAGCTGAGAAAACTCCTGTTTACACTAACATTTTGACATGTGCGCTACTCTCTAGGCAATAAACTAGCACACATCTTCTAGTATGCCCTACTCTACTCAAGTGAAACTAGCGCACACCTTGAAAATTGTTGCAAACACTTGTTGCAAAGTACAAGAGTTGCACACTGTGCGCTACTCTGGTGTATGAAACTCGCGCACATCTTAAGATGAAGTCAAAAAATATATTAAGTTGAAGAATTGGGATTAGTTGAAGTTGGTTTTGCAACTTCCCCAACCTCCCAATCCAACTACCTCTCGAATCCAACTGTCTACCTTGTCCCATAAATACAAGGAGGATGTATGAGAGAGAGTTAGATAGAACTGACCTAGAAAGAATGCATTAAAGGTTGTTACACTGGAGGAAAGTCCTTAGTCATTGTGAAGAGCAGGAGCCCAGGACTTGGTTGCAGAAACATCTCGACACTTCAGGTATATTGTACTGATTCATGTTTCTTTGACAATAAAAAGGTTGAAATACCCTTCCTGTCCCAAATCGAATGTCTATTGGATTGTATGTTCATTTGGATTAATATCTGATTATATTTGATGTTAAATTACTTTCTGATTTCATCATATTTATATATAGTCAAGATACGCTGAGGAAGGTATCCTTTGTGTTGCAGGTTCAACAAGCAGGAGATCAAGTGGGAGATCAAGTGAAAGCTACGACCAGCCGTCGGTTAAAGGTATGTCTTTCAAATATCTCAATCTCTTTCATTTGTAAGAACTAGTTGTAATGCAATTAATGTATTTACATGTCAACCCCGCCCAGTTGGTAGTGTCCATCTCCTCACTATAAGATAGAAATCCTGAACAACAGGAGTTAATAAATATAATTGAAAACTTAAACAAACGAAATGTAATTGGAAAAATGGATCGAAGTAACTAGAAAAAATGTGGGTCAAAAATTTACTTGCCTTTTTATCTTTTAAACCATAGGCTAAATCAACTTCCCTTTGCGACATAAGTTCAAAAAATTGTTGTCGAATACGATGAGTTGTTTTAATCATGTTACTGACCCCTTCCCATGATAACCTACCAAAGAATTATTCACAATATTTTATCCAATGCTCCATCCAATCAAGGTTGTTTGCAATGTATAAATGTAAATCATCCCACACTCGACCAACTATAGGATAAAATAACAATTCAATATCATTAATTAGATATCATTAAAGGAACATAGTTTAATATAGTTGAAAATGCATAATAATTAAAAAATAGTATGATAATATAAAATTGGAAAAAATACATGTGTAATATATTAATTCAACAACGTATAATAATAACCTTTCACAGTCCTCAATGTACCTCTCCCCGATAGGACCTCCCCTTCAAATTTGTTGATGGAGTCGAGATGCCAAATGCAAGGCACATTCATATTTTCTGCTAATTTAGGTAGATATTCACTAATATACACCATGCATTGATATACCATATATCCTTCAACCATAGAACCCTTGAGACGCGCTCTTTGTTGAACAAAATCCTTCAATGACTTCAACTGCTTCTCCACCATCCACATCGACCTTGTGTGTACTGGTCCATGTAATTCAATCTCCTCAACTTGGTGTAAGAGGTAGTGTTCTTATGCATTGAAAAATGCTGGAGGTAGATACTGTTGCATTTCACACATTAGTCGGGGAATTTCTCTCTTCCAATGCCTTATATCTTCTTTATGGATTTATTTTGATGAAATCCACCTACAAATGATGCAATAAAACAATATCAAGACATATATAATATTTGCGGGAAAAACATAATATGTCAATAAGTTCTGCTACAAACCACATACCAAGTACATTTTCCAAGTAAAACATTACTTACCTCATGTATTTTCCAAGAACATAAATAATATGTTTTATGTTGTTGTCAAAGTCGTCTGGGAGAGATAAAGGTAGAACATACTGTATCAAAAAACACATAATTATTAATATTTATTTGAAAATAAGAGAATAAAATTAATAAAATAGTGCATACCGATAATGAAATATATTATAGACTCATAATTACCTTAATGAATGTATGTCAATCATGTGTTTTAACCCCAACAAAATCACCTTTTTTCGTCAAGATATTATTTATGTTTGACGAAAAAACCCGTCGGAAACCTAATTTTTTTTATGGCCTCTTTTACAATATTGCTTTGTTGCTCCGTCAAGCACCAAGGAAGACTAATATTCTGTTGATGGCCATCGCCATTATAATTAACGATCACACTTTGCAATGTGTGATTAGCTTCTTGGATGTCACTACAAATCTTTCCAATTTTTTCTTTGTCAATCCTTCCATCTAATATTTGCCATAACATTTCTGTTATGTTCTTCCCAATATGTATTGTGTCAAACAAATGAACTATTTGCAGGTGCTCGTAGTATGGCAACCTACTAAATTGAATCGGGTAAATTTTGATTCCTCGTAGAAGCCCATTCGTGCCTTAACAACATTCATGAAACATCAACAAAATCAAATTAAAACTAATTAATCAATATAGGTATAACAAATCGCACTGAACATAATTCAGTACAAAAAACATTTTGGCATACCTTGACTGTTTCTATTATATTCCGACTTCCATAGGTGAGGTGTCATTCTTTGTGGTTTTTTTCCATTCTCTTCTTTACCATTAAATTTTTCTTTGTCTGTAGTTCGATAACTATGATTCTTAGGCAAAAAGTGCCTATACTCATCGAACACTTATTTTTCTAAACTCCTTGAACGACAAGATTTTATCCTGCGACCGCAAACTGGACATGCAAATTTACCCTTTGTTTGAAGACCTACAAGATATATGAATTGGTTTATCAAATTAGAATTACAATTTAAAATAATGCATGATATTAACAACAGATATATAAAATATTAAGGAACAAAAGAAAGTAACAATATACCATAAAAATGTGTTAACCCGGGAGCATCATGAATTGTAAATGCAATTATTACATGGAATTGAAATTGTCTTTGCCCTATTGGTCTAGAGATATCATACATAGTGACGCCAGCCCATAACTTCAACAACTCATCAATAAGAGGCTCAAGATATACATTCATATCTTTAACCTAGTACTTGCCTAATTGGTCAAACATACATGATTAATTATATTTAGTGCCTATATGTCGTTATATATAAAAGACATAATTATCATGCACGAAACAAATCAATGAAATATTTAGTGATCAGACTTTCAACTAAAAAATTACATATTAATTAAATACCTGGAACAATCATTGCCAACATTGTGTACTCTCTCTTGATCGACATCCAAGGAGGAAGGTTATTGTTTATAACAAAAACAGGCGACATTGAGTAGGTAGAACGAAGCTCTCCAAATGGATTGACACCATCAGCTGCCAACGAAAGTTTAACATTACGAGGTTCTTCTTTAAAAATTTGCCACTTTTCTTCGATGTACCTCAATGCAGAACCATTTGCAAGCATTCAAAGAACATCGTCACGACTTCTGTTCTTTGCATGGAAATCCATAAACTGTGCTATACTTTGACACCTAAACAACCGCTGGAAACGTGGAATTATCGGAATATAGCGAAGAACTTTTTGAGGCACCTTTTTTGTCACTTTATCGGTTCGATACCTACTTGTTTGACATTGTGGGCATTCATTTTCTAATGCATATTGTCCATAGTATATGATATTATCATTAGGACATGCATCAATAGCTTGATACTCCATTCCAAATGCTTTCATAATGACATATATCTCTCGATATGTGCCTGGTAAAATATTTGAAGTTGGTAATAGAAATTCACCTAACAATCTACAAAATTCAAAAGAATAAGTCAATGTAAACAATATTAATCATCAATATCGCATCCAAAATTTACAAATTAGATAACAATAGCAATAATATAGGAAAAAAGTCAACCCTTTCTATAGATGTGAACATGCAGACAAAAATAATTAACAAATTACATACCTTAGTATCTGTGTCAGACAAGTGTTTGATAAACCATTGAAAACCTTCAAGTTCACTAACAACAGTATAGCAGATAGAATATTTGTTTTTGAGCCTTCATAAAGAGGTTGACGTGACTTCTCGAGTAGAGGATCAACATCATGACTATCATCCTGGTTGTCCTCATCCATTGGAGCAAATGTGTCTTGGATCAATCTATGTATCTCATCTTCCTGATTTGTATCACTAATGTTATCTACATCCATATCATCATAAATAACTACTTGATCATCTTCAATATTCCGATGTAGATGTTCGTCAGGCTGTAAATGAGTATTTCTATTAGTACTTGGAAAATAACTCTCTAGAGGGCGACATTTTGGGGGCATTGTCTATAAATTTACAAACAACGTAGAAAAATTAGTGTGTATAGAACATATAGTAAAAAAAAGACATTTTACTGAAATTCATGACATGATAAATATTACAGTGAATATATTAAAAATTGAATAACGACCTCTTACTAGGGGACGATATTCATAACCACCTTCGGCGTGCCCCTTCTCCCTACAATGTCTTTCAGCTGTTGTTATTAAAAGTCTTTTTTTTTGCAAGCCCCTGCAATCAGAGCAAGGACAATAACATTTTCCATCTCCTCTCTCCTCTAATGCAGCTCTAAACTGAGCAAGCTTCCTTGCATTTTCATTCATAGTGACAAATCCTTGTAGTGGTACAAGTAATTGTCTTACCTAAACCATACCAAACAATAACTTGTCAATTACATTAGATATTATAAGTATATTTCTGAATACAGTATATTATAAACCTATTTCTATATTTATAAAGAAAAACATGAACACTAAAGTAATTTTCATTGATGCCAACAAGTGTTGTGCAATGGCCTTAATGTAGCTCTAAAAGGAGACCTTGATAGTTCGTGCATTAACTCCAGCCTTTTTATAAAAGTCTTATCCATTTTGGTATAGATTAATTAAACCAATTGTAGCTTGGAGGTTACTTAATAGACATTGTGTGTTTTCTTAAATCGTAATGATGATAATATATACTTCGAATGTACCATCTTCTTGTGATAGTTTATTAATATGTAATCATTACAAAACTCGTGAGTCAATTCTAAACCCATTGCAATTTGAATTGAGTTTAGCATCCAAAATTGATTACATTTACAAGGTTGTTCATACTTTATCATTGATCTAACATTATAAAATAAAAATGAAAAGCAACATCAATCTTATGAAACATGTGCCATTCATAAAATAAAATACCAAAAAGGGTTTATAAACGCATGGAATTTTTAATGTGGCAAGTTAAGGGTACAATAAGAACAATATATTGGACCCTGTATACATATATATGGCTTGCTATACTTGTTATTTTTTATGTTTTTAAATTAAACTTACCATGGCAATAAATACCTATATCAAAGAAAACAACCTTGTAGCCTTACATGTGTCATCATGTGTTCAAGGGCATAGTGGATAAGGGTTACAATGTACTAAGCATTAGTTTGTTTGTGGTAAAAAATGTGTTAAGGAAATATTGTGTTGTGGCTCATAGGGACTTGGGATCACAGTGGTTAGGTTCTCAGTGTTATCGAAGTCAAATCTTAATTGGTTAATGATTTTGATAGGGGTGGTAACGGTTATGGGTCATATATAATACTAGATAGGGACTAAGGTGTGCCAGTGGGTTAGGTTGTTAGGAATCATAACGTGTTCACAATAAAAATGGATAGGGTTTATAGTGTATTAAGGTGTTAGTGTGTTTCAGGTTTAAGTTTGTTAAGAGACATTAATTATGTCAAGGGTCATCCTATTTCTATAGTCATAATGGTTAATGTTGAAAGTGGATCAAGGCTAAACTAATCCAGGATTAAAAGTATTTCCATAGGCTTATAATTCAAAACAAGAGAATAATCTTGCTATATGTAATATGGGTGACCTAATTCTGATCTATTATATCATATTTCTCTACAATTATTTTAAATACATTCATAGATACATTTAATAAATGGAAAAAAAATTAGCCTAACCCTAATAGATGTATCATTTAACAACATTAGCCTCACCCATTTAGATGTATCATGGAAAAAAATTAGCCTAACCCATTTAAATGTATCATGGGAAAAAAAAATTAGCCTAAGCCTCATTACTAAACAATATAAAATTCTAACCCTTATAAAAATATAGACAAAAAATATAAAATACTAACCTTGCAAGTTCAAAATCAAAACTATGTAGAATATCCAAGCTCAAACAATCACCTCGCAAGTTCAAAATCCGTGCTCAATGTGTCTCAACTATAACAAATGTATAAATAACGGTTAGAGTATGTAGTATATATAGCTCGACGTTCGTGGATATAGGGACGAAAATTGAAACATTGACATTTCGTGGATACAAGGACGAAATTAAACATCATCGCTATTGCCACAGTTTTTCCACCATGTAATTTAAAAAAAAAACAATAAAAATTCATTTCATGGACCCACGAATGTTGAAAACGTGGAAATTTTGCATGGAACAATCCTCCCATATGTAATAGTGTGTTTCTTCTTTAACTCAATCCCTTCACCTCTTTCTTTTAGTCAGTTATCCTTCATCTTCAACAATTTTCTTTTGTTTCATTCTAGCTCGTTCATCAGTTTATCAACATTGTCAGCATTTGCTTGAGCGGCTGCCATGTTGACAAATGAAGTGAACTTGGGATCCTTGTGGGTGCCTTCCATTATGGTGCTTTCCTGAATGGTTACCACATCTGGTTGTGCACCCATTTTCATCCTTTTCTTTGTCCTCCTTGAAATTGTCTTCCTTTTGGGGTCAAAGACTATTGTATACAGTTTTTCTACTGAATGTTGCTTTGAAGGAGTAAAAGGAGTGAGCCCGAGCTCAACAAATGGAATGTGTCCTCCCGTAAGCGAAATTCAGGAGATGTCGGGTGGATCTATGTCCATGTCTTGAATATTATAGTCTCTTTCTTAGACTTCTCTATCCTCCACAACTTTCTTGAGCTTATATTCTTGTTTCCTTTTCTCTTACTCTTCCCTTTTCTGTCTCTCTGCTTCTTTTGCTCGTAGTCTTTCTACTTCCTCTTCTGCCACAACTTGCTCTCTAGACTCCTGCAATTCTGACTCTTTAGCAGTACCCATAGTATGAATGGAACCTACACCACTTTTCCAGCCAAATCGTTTATTCAAATATATCATGTTATTTTCTCTCTGATATACTTCCTCATCCTTAAGGAAGTGATCCATGTATTCAAAGTGAATTTTACACGACGCACAGTGTTGAGTGGCCTTTTGTAGTTTGTCATTTTGACAAAAATATTATCTCCAAAATGAAATGATTCTAAGTCTTTTACAAAAACCTCTGCTCCTCTCACCTTAGGGAATTTATATACCCCAATGACAAAGGGAAGTGGTGGGTAGGAAGCCTTCTTATGTTCATTTAAAAAATGGCCTACTCCATTGACGAAGACTTGTCGTATTGCCTCTTTTTGTACCACAATTTGTTGCATACCTTGGCATTAGTGACTAAGATTTGGTACCCCCATACATTCTAATATTATACGTGCCTTCCGGGGTAAAGTAGAAATATCCATATTTGAAGATGACGGCCATTGCATTGTCCAAAAAGCAATTGGGTTCTTCATTAAATATTAGCCAATACATAGGAATTATGAATTCCTCACAGATAAGCTTGTATAAGCTTGCATACTTGCGTTCCCACATTATTTGGAGTCTCTATCTGGATCCAATAGCATCCCAACTTGTGGAATGGGTGTCTATTCAAGATGCAGTCAATAAGGTAGGAAGACATAAAGAACTTAGCTTTATTCTGGGTCATCCCTCCCTCGGTTGCTTCTATCATTGATGCCATACTCTCTGATATAATCTACCCCCAATTGAAGATGGTACCATGGGAGGCGATATGGTACATGAGGGGCACCCAACTGAGCTTATAGATATTCCCATTCGCCCTGCCGAATATTCTGTTCAACATTAGAGCTATGATTCTGAATTGTGTTTTCAAATTTTGGGTATCGTATTCCCCACTTGCCCTTGGCCTCAACTGTTTTCCAAGAATCAAAATTTACTTAGCATACTCAAAGTGATCTATGTTGACTCCCCTTATCTAGTCATCTGTCATCATAACTTTAGGACAGGGTAACTTGTATGTTGCGCTAATATGACCGGGTTGAAACAAAGTGAATCCTTCTCCACCCGCACCAGCTATGATCTGTGTTCCAACATCTATATGAGGTAGAATCCAACCAATTACTTTTGAACACGGGAAAAGCTTCGGACGGGTGGAAGCTTTATGAAGACTCAATATTTTGATATTTTGATACACCATCATCTCTTCAATGGATGCATCTGGTACATTTAGATCTCGGATGAGGTGATATAGTTCACCCCACTTATATTCAAGGACGCTCTCGGTCACCGGTCTGGTATCTTCATACACGGTTTCCATCGGGGTTTCTATAACAACCTCAATGTCGGAATCTGATTCTGATACCTTGAGATTACACTTAGCAGATCTTCTTTGCATCTCTGAGTCCTAAGGTGAACATAAATCAAATGTAAATGTATAAGAATAATTCAATGTTAAATAAAATACTTCCAAGCAAAATGATAATGAGCATAATATAAATTGCAGATGTATGATTTGTCAATATTGTTTACAAAATAGAAGATTCATACTTCCATGACGTCAAGTGTGTTTGGTTTTGAATGACTTGTCGTGAGGAATCCCTAATGCATCGTCACATAGATTTCTTCATTCTTTCAATATCCTTAGTAATTGAATTCTTAGTCAAAACTTAAAATTTTATTTCACTTAGGGCTAGATATGTGTGGACTATCGGACTTGAAATGAAACTAATATATTACTCTTGGCACCACAGTGTCAAGCAATTTGTTCTTGATTCCTAAATCATTTTATGCCATATTAACTATCCATTTAAGCACTCTAGGCCATTCTTTAAGCAGAGTATCTGATTCACTTGTGGTCTCAATAAAAAAATTTCTAATAAGGGAAAAGTAATTGATCAAACAAACTACCAATGGCGAGGGTAATCCTAAAAGCAAACATCTTCATCTAATATGCGTTCGTTAGGAAAGGCTTTCCAGGTTAGTGCTTCACCAGAGACAAAGTCCGATATTCTACACCAAAGCATAAAATATTGTGACCGCTACTACCTAAGCTGCGTACCCCTACGAGTCTTTCACTGACCTTCATGGGTGGCTTTCAACCTAAGTGTCCACATATAAGGTATAAGTACCCATATAAGCAATAAGGTTAACCTATGACACCCAAGTTTATATGCCCTTTGTGACCTGGAAGATTTTCCCTAAATGATACTTGACAATGAAAACTAGGGTAAGCTACGAGCATGGAGACTAGCCAGCCAATGGCCGACCGGTCTTCACTTGCTCGAAAAATATTGGCCATGAGCTCTCTTTATTCTTAAAACAATATATATATATGGTTGGAGGCTCAAGGTCGTTTTTGAAACTAGGGAAAAAGAATAAGGAATAAGATACAGTTGTAAAGTAAATACCTTCATAATCTGGACAAAAGAATGGAAGGCACCTACCTAGCAGCGTGCTAGTGGTCGAAAATAAAGTCCAATGCAGTTCTCTAGTGTCCGGTGAGTGCTCCGCAAATGCCGTTACAAACAATGTTTGTGAAAATGGGGTTAAAAATCTTATATACACCCAGCCAAACCTAGCATTAAATGCGTCTCAACATACATGTAAAATGGGGTCCACTTACCCGTTTCGGACGTGTTTCTCATTTTACACCGATAGCCGATTCAAAACACTATGTCGAAGCACTTTACCATTTAGCAGCAAACTATGTCGGAATACTTTTCATTTCAAAGCGAACTGTGTTGACAGACTTTTCATTTGGCAGTGAAATGTTTCATTGTCTTTACTTTTTTTATGTCGTTCTATTTGGGAAAGAAAACCCCCTTTTATACAGATTCACTTTCACATAGCCCTTTTAATTTGGTGCCGATACTGTTTCAACGTCCTTTACATTTTACTCTGACTCTTTTCGGTGTTCTTTCTTATTTTGCCCCGACATTTTCCGGCTTCCTTTTCATTTTCTACCGACTCTCTTTTCGATTGACATTCCATTCGGCGCCAAATCTGTTTCGATGAAGATCGGAACAAAAATGGTTTTGCTCTAACAGCTTCGGAAAAATTTAAATTTCCTCCAACCGGGTTTCCTTCTTCAAACCATCACAAAGATCATAAATCTCCTTGACTTTTTCGGCATGAAAATGGAAACTTCCTCCGATCATTTTGGTGAAACATTTGATTCCGCTCCGAAACACACTTCTTTTTTCAAAAAGTATGAACTTTTCAGCATCAAACTCACAGCTGTTCTGACCGTTTTGGCGAAAAAATGGATTGTGCTCCGACCGTTTCGGTAGAGAAATGAATTGTGCTCTGACCGTTTCGGTGGTGAAATAAATTGTGCTTTGACCCAGAAAATGACTTCTTTTGTTTTTTTTCAAGAAAAATTCTAAGTGTCGAAAAAGTAAGTAGATCAATAGCTGAACCAAACTCTGAGTAAATTCAAAGTAAAGGAGGGGCCCTACAATTTTATAAAAAATAAATAAATTGGGGATCAGGTTGCAACTGTGACAGAAGGTTCATAACATGGTGCATCATAGATAAATCTTTTTTTTATCTTATTCATGATAATAATAATAATAATAATCTATTTTTAAGGTCATAGTGAGGCCAGACACCAATTTGGTGTATGAGACCCTCTTGTTTGTGAGACAAAGGACACCAATTTACATTATAATAATTGCATCTATAATAAGAACACTTATATGCTACAATGATTTCATTTTTTTTCTTAATAAAAAATAAATTAAAATTGAGAGATCATATTTATGGTGGGAGGCTCAAATCTCTATCTAACTTTTTTAGATGTATATTTTTTAGTTTTTCCCCCTTAATCTAATGGTGTAGTCTAAATATTCTACGTTTTCAACTTTTTTCGATTATATTTCTTGTCTTATTTTGTTCCGGTTGGAAATCTTTAAAAAATCTTAGAATAAGATATATTAGCTATGAAAATTGCATAATTTGGGTTCTATGGGGATATTGAGGGTGCTGAATCAATTTATAGATTCAAAAACACAATTTAAACACTTCCAAATTTGGATTTTACAAAAAAAATTACCGAATTCCGACCAAAACCCACCGTAAAATCCAAAACCTAGAATAAATAGACTACTCCTAATCTAATTAATAAGTATTTAATATTTATTGAATTTTACTATTACAATATATTATATATTATATATAAATTGGAAATGATTCAAAGACTTATATCTTCTTACAATTTTATTTCCTATTAATTTAAGTGTTCAAATATTTTTCCTTCAATAATTTATCGATGAAGATGTACAAATATGGAGTTACAAAGAATCCTTTTCTCATACCCCTTGAGTTTGAGAATAATTTTATGTTACAACCAGGCTTCGAATTTGAAGCCTTCAGGGCTCGTCAGAGGCCATTTTAAACGTTATAGAAGACCACCTCAAATTTTACCATGCAAAAAAAAATTAATTTCATGGTAAGCCGGTCAATAATTAAATTAACCACTACTGTTTAAAATTGCAACAGAAGGGAAACTTCAAATTTCACCTGTCAACGGTTTTCAGTGGGAAATTGGGAATGCGACTACTAGCTATGTGACTTGGGAGTGGGACTTGGTACTCGGTTACTCTCCAATCTCCATGTGTCCAATCATCAATGGATCATGGACCATTGGGCCTCTAATCATATCATTGACCAGCTTACGTGGACGGGCCTACACTGTGCATCCCATGGCTTGAACGCTTCTAATCTCTTGTGTTAGCAGCAAGCGAGTGCTTACGTGTTTAACACATTTAATGGCAGCAACAACTCTATTAAACATTGTTGGTGGCTCATATGTATTGCTGGAAATGAGATTACCAGGTTACCAGTTATCACATACCAATTCATGACTTCTGACTCCGTGAGTTAATTGAGTATTCGATGTATAATATATTATGTTAATGTGCCCCGAATTCGGCATTTCAGCCAAACTCCACAATCCAAAAAATTCTTGTAATGTTGCAGGATGTCGCTCCTTCCCGTGGCCCCGACCCACAACCCTGTGTTTTCTTTGTTGTATCAATTTAATCCTACCGTCTATGGATCCCAGCCTCACACCCTGTATTTTCTTTGTTGCATCAAGTCAATCCTACGGCTCCCGAGTCCCACCCTGTGTTTTCTTTGTTGTATCAATTCAACGCTTGAATTCCATGCTTCCATGGCTCCGACCATCAATATATAATATTACAGGAATACAAACAAGCTTTTGCTTATACCCCTACTCCACCATGGTCGAGCTACTTCCAAGTTCCACCTACCCTATCTGCTCCAGTCCTCCAAGAGAGTTTGCAGAGCAAAGCTGCCAATGCCAGCCTATATAAAGAAATTCCTTTTCTTATAGGAGCTCAACTTCAAGGTTGAATGGATTGCTGACATCCTATGAATTTACTTGTATGTACATCATTATATCCATTCATGATCCCATCAATTATTTAAAATTTTTGTTATTTGATTGAAATTCTGTAACTTCAAAGTTCAAACATGATATTATTATTTGATTGAAATTTTGTAACTTCAAACAGGCCTTGAAGGGTTCAAATTTGAATCCTGGACCTGAGACTGGGTTTGTCACAAATCTTTGTTAGAGGCTATTGAGAATGGAATTTATCGATTCCCAACCGCAGCAACAACAACAATTGCTTCTTTCTTCATATGTTTTATGTACACACATATGATTCCATGTGCTCCTTGCCTTTCCCTATTTTCCATTGTCTCCTGATTGAAGCTCTTGAGAATTTAGACACCCTTTAACTTTCCTAAAACAGAGGGGACAAGGAAGACCATTGTTTTCACTCTGAAATCGAGTGCTTCCCCGTGCAGCTTCCACTGGCCACGGTTGCATCCCTGCAAGAAACAGGTGTGCGCACTGTGCCCCCCAAATTTACCAAAAATCTTGGGGATTTGGGGAAGTTCCCACTCTACCATCCTCCATGCATCTAGTTAACGAGTCAGATCAAGAATCCATACTTTGTATCTAAAACTGTATTGCATGAGCCATTTTCCACAATTGCTCAGTCGTCGACTCGACACCTTCCTTTGGTACACGGTTTAAGATTCTTGGGATTTATTAATATGAAGACCACCGATGATACTCACTTACAATCCCAACTAGATATCGAATTTCAATATGATTGAGAATATGCAACATCTCGTGAAGGACAATGTTGAAAGCTGGAAATTTTCTTAGAATACCAGTGCCCACTCCTGTGTTTGACTGCACGAACTGGGACAAAAATGTTTTTGTAATCTTGATTTTTAGAATGACAGTGCTACTTTACCTTTTGATTTTGCTTCCCTTATCGGATAGTCTTGAATAGAACATGAACTTCAACCATCTATGCATCTCCTCTCTACTTGGTCTTCCTACTTTTTACTTATGCTTCACAACCCATCCTCTACTCTGTCATACCACAAAGTTAGTATGTATAACGAGATCTAGGGGGAAGGATATATAGAAGAAGTATCCAGGGTCCTTAATCAACTATTGAGAACAAAAGTTGTCAGGATTCGACTAGTTCTCTTTACTCAAACCATAAAATAACATGTAACATGTAAGGAGCGCTTAAAATTATTCTATCCCAAGTACGTGTGGCATTCATAGTGTTGAATGAAAAATTAAAACATATATTGTTGTCATTGGACTTCAGTTCTGCTGTAGGGTACACAATTAGAGTGACAAAGAAACTTGTTATTGGTTTTCAATCCAATCCAACTTCTTTGTTGAACTATTCTCTCTGATGGACTTGTGTGAAGGAGGATTATAAATGGCATAGGCAACACGGTTGTTTGATAGAGGTGCATGAAAGTGAATTCTGGTCCTCAATTCAACGAAGTAAAAAAAAAAGTTACCATTCAGATTCTTTCCCTTCACTTTTTTTACTGCCTTTCTATATACATCTCTATTGTTCACTAATTTAGCAGTAGATACATACCAAACTCAACGTCTAATGTTTTTGGCTTACATTATCATTTTTTCCATTGTCAAGTAAGCTAGATTTTATGTAGTCTAGAATTTATATTAGTTTGAAGAACGCTAGTGATTTTAAAAGATTGAAATTTTCCAAGAATAAGCATCGCGTTGCTTTTAGAAGAGTTGAAGAACCCAATTCTTCATTAAGCTTGTATTGTTCGAAGCAACCTAGGATTCCATTTTAAGAGGTATTAAATATTATTATACTAGTTAGAAGTTGGATTGGAATGGGGCTAGCAAGCTAACTGTAGCTACACTGATGCAGAAAAAAAGATCTATAAAATTAGTAATGACAATTCACACTGAACATCTGGAAAGTGGATTTTCAGTGTGTCTCCTAAGTTATGTTTCCCTAATAAATTCATCATGTTCACGCAGATCATGAAAGAGTAAGATAGTATTAATTTTGGCTGTAAGGATGAAAGTTGGATTGGAATGGGGTTAGCAAGTTAACGGTATTATTATACTAGTTAAAATTTTAAGAGGCAAGATCAATTTGGGAAGCTATTGAGATAACAAAGGTGGCATAGTGGCCTAGATACCGAGCCGCTAGATCGAGGAAAAATATGGTTGTGTTATATGACATATATAACATTCAGTGCTACCATATCCACTGCAAAATAAAGTCTCTCGACTTTACTACGTAAATAAACAATGAAATTTTGATGTACTAGTACATTTTCAAATGAAAAGAATGACTTATTTTTACATGTCAGTATTGAAGGGTTCAATCTCTCCTAGCCCTTCAAAGTGAAATGGAACCCCACCCTTCAAATTTGATCCCTGGTTACAACCATTCACAATGGGAATCACTACACTTTCGCCCAATTTATTTGAGCTCAAGAAAATCCAAATTTTTAATGAGAACTTTGAATAAGCATGAAGGGTTGACAATGTCAAATACATGTGCCATTCCAAGTTTGATAATCATGTTGTTCTACTATAATGCATTACTTCTTGGATCAATATTACATTCTTGAGGATTGATACATCAAACCTGAAATTACCTTGTTTTTAGCTACACATTTATGTTAATTTGTTTAAAATTTATTGCCATCAATCTAGAGTATATTTTATATGGTACATTTCATAGAGAAATCAGGCTCAATCCTGTGAAGTTTCTTCTCCCATTTTGTCTCTAATATCAATTTCTTCAATGTAATTCAATAAATATGCTCTTATTTATTCCATAAATTCACAATGAAATCATAGTTTACTTAGTTCTTTATTAGAACTCATTGAAGAAACATTATATTTAAGTTCCTCCTCAATAACAAGTTTAATGAAATCATTTTTACTTAATTCTTTATTAGAATTCATTGAAGAAACATCATATCTAAGTTCTTCCTCAATAACAACAAGTTTAATGAAGGTAGCATTTTCCAACTATTTGAAGCTGTGGAGGTATGTGGTTAGCATTTGTTTTGAAGGGTTTTATTTTATTTATTTGAAGGGTTAACATGATGGTCTTGTTGAGTGCCTATTTATTGACTATGTAATGGTTTGACTAGACATGTAATTCTGGCCATACCTTGATTCTCCGGAATATCAAGTGTTAGCATATTTACTGATGGATGTAGCCCTTGAAAAATGGTGAACCACCATTTAAAAAAGAAAGTGTAGCTCTTCACAATGTGTTAATAAGTTATGTTGTTTTTATTTCAAAAACATGTATGAATTTGTTACTATTTTAAAATATTATTTTTTGTCAATTTGTCACACTTAGTCTAGTGGTTATGATCTGTCACCACCACAATAATTATCTAAGTTCAATCCTCAACAAGTATAATTTTTGAATTAAAACTTGGGTGTTTGGAATGATTTATATAAAATTTTAATTCTAACAAAAAAAATGATTAATTTTGTGATATTGTTACTAATTCTCCTTGCTTTTCCTTACTTGAATTTAAATTTTATTTATTTATTTCTATCTTTATATTTCAACCACGAGATTTTAGATTTAAATCTCTAGTAGTTGTTGGACATACATATTTTCCTATTTTTAAACTTGTATTCCAATTTGAGAGGAGATGTAGACCAAGAGCAGGCAACTTGACATCAAACCCTTGTGGTTCAAATTAAGGGTTGAATTTAAAAGGGCTCAAGGTGAGGTTGAATTCAAAATAATTAGTATAAAATGAGAAGGTTAGTTAGAGAGATTGAGAGATTGAGCAAGTAGAAATACAAAACCTCATCCAAGAAAGAATCTTAAATTAGAAATCTCTTAAACCTCTCAACTATGAAACTATGTCCAACCCTTCTATTAATCCAATCCTCCCATTCCTAGGTTTTATGTGAATTTCATTCAAACATAATATCCTCCACAATTTATCTGCGAGGATGTCATAATATTGACACCTTTTTTTTCCCTTTTAATCAAAGATAAGATTGAAGTCTCCTACACGAATTCAATTTTCTAGACATACGTTGACTCCATGAAGGATTCGTAACATTTCCTCTTTACAATCCAATTGTTTGGGGGTCATAAATATTAATAATCTAGAATTTTTTTCATATCTATGCCATAATAAAGAAGAGTTATCTAACTATTGTCTATCAACCCTTGATTTTGGGATGTTATTTTTGAATTCTAGAGGGTTCCTAGTCTTGCACCTTGGTTTCCATATGATCTTCATGTAATCCTTTAGAGATAGGGAGGATTAGTCATTAGTGGACTAAGTGAGAAGTTTGCACTACAACAATACATTGCTTTAGCACCATTGTTAGTGTCATCATGCAATGTATGTTTTTCCAAAAAAATTCAAGTATGGATGATGCTATGCATGATGCTTTTGGGGTCATCATATGTTGTGTCACATGAAGAGTGACTAGAATCATGATTGTGTCATGATCCCGATTGATGCCATTGAAACAATGTTATTGACATCATTGAATCACACACAATGTAATTGTTGCATTGAATACACTCCCAAAAATAGTGTTCTTTACATCCTCTCAATGTTGTAGCATCAAAATTTGGGTTGAACTTATATCAAGATTGATTTCAACAATGTCATATTGGAATCATACTATGTTGCTATTATGCCAAAATCTAGATCATTTGCATATGGTGGGTATCATTTTAGTGTTATTGTGCCAAAATCTAGATCATTTGCATATGGTGGGTATCATTTTAGTGTTAGTTTAAATCAACTTTGCATTGGGTTGCAACGTAATGCCATCCCCTCAGTGTCAATAATGCATCATATTGTGTTAAAGTTACATCAAATTAACTATCAGGCCGCTTCATGTTAGCATCAACGTTGTATTTAGTGATTATTAGTATAGTAGTATTAGTTAATTATTATAACTATTTAATAATTTTTTATAATTATTTTTTTAATAACATTTAAATACTTACGAGGTTCATTATTAGTATATATCTATTTTATCACACCAATATTCAATCAATTTCACCCCAAGAAAGAAAAAATCCATGTATCCGTTACCACAATCATGAAATTTTATTGCACTAACATTTAATAAGTTTCACACCATGGAAGAAAAAACCATGTATGTATAAACACAATGATAAAACTTTAACTTAAATTGTACATAACCATGTGTTTTTTCTCCCTGTAAACAAGTGGTGCATTCCCACCCCAAGGAAATGTCAATTTTGTAAACAATATTGCATAAAAATATATATACACATATAAGGAAATGAAATAAATTTGGTTGAATTGTTCTCAGTTCCCTTATTGTCTTCTAAACCCTCCCCATACTCACTCTATAAAAGTATAATAAAAGAATATATACTCAATAAAATAAAATAAATGCTAACACTTAAAGATATAATAAAAAACTTACAGGTTAAAAGTTGTTAATGCCCTCTAATTCCTTTGAATTATTCTCGTCGTCATCTTTTTGGAAAAAAATACTACATTTCAATTAATGAATGAATAATTCGAACTATATATAAATTAAAAAATAAACACATAATCAACAATTAATCACTAATCACTAGGACATGAGTTAGAAAACTTCCACCATTCTTTCATAACCACTCCTCAAGTCATACTTTACTTTATTTCTCAGTTGGCTCTTGATTACAGTCATTTAACTATATGTAAAATAGACCACATTTAATAATTAATGACATATATTAATCTAGTATGTTAGGTTATTAAATGAAAGTATAATCAACTTACAAATAGCTTGCTCTAATTGAGGAAGCGTCAGCTTGATGGGAAGAATGTGTATTTGTGTGTCTATGCATATCTATACATAAAATGAGATAAGATCAGTTAAGTTCATCAATGTTCGAAAAATGACAACAAAATCAGGTGATTGGCACTAAAATATTACATTAAAGAAATATAACAAGTTAAAAGAATATCAAAATAAATATCTATACGCATATAAAAATCAATAACTATAAGTTAAAAACTTAATCAACTAGCAAATTAAAAAAGTATGGTATTATTGACACGCATACAAAAATCAATAACTATAAGTTAAAATCTTAATCAACTAGCAAATTAAGAAAGTATGGTATTATTGACACACATATAAAAATCAATAACTATAAGTTAAAAGCTTAAGCAACTAGCGAATTAAGAAAATATGGTATTATTGTATATATCACTTATGTAGAAGTTAAACAATTAATGTTAAGTTAGTCATTAACACGTTTTAATTGATAATTCAACTAAATATATTTCATTTATTACCTTTATATCTTTTTGTTGTGGTGTATGAGGGTCCACTCCTCATATCTCCTTCTTATCAATGATCCTCTTAACCTCTTCCCAATCCTCAAAAATGTTTTTAAATACATATATATCAACATTCGATGATCTATTTTTGTTTTTCTATCAACATGGGGAGATTACATATGTATTGATTGAATTTGTTCAAAACAATATAAAACGAAGTATAAAATTCAATGATGTTACGTAATGAAATATAAAATGTAACATAACCCAGACTAATTTGAACATAATTTGCCTGACAAGGAGTCTCCTTCTCCTCACAACCTTAGAGAATCTATGAAGGGGACATTTATCATTAAATAGTACACATTTGAGAACTTTCTCACAACCTTAGAGAATCTATGAAGGGGACATTTATCATTAAATAGTACACATTTGAGAACTTTCTATGTAGATGTCATGATTCTTTTTGCTTATACTTATTTCAACCCAATGCTATTATTTTAACCACCCAATAGTAACAGTGTCAAAAATTTATGGATGGAAATTTTGTCCACTTCCTTAAAACCTCCTCATTTTCCATTTTCCATGAACTTGTGTATGAGGGTCCACTCCTCAGATGTCCTTCTTATCAATGATCCTCTTAACCTCTTCCCAATCCTCAAAAATGTTTTTAAATACATATATATCAACATTCGATGATCTATTTTTGTTTTTCTATCAACATGGGGAGATTACATATGTATTGATTGAATTTGTTCAAAACAATATAAAACGAAGTATAAAATTCAATGATGTTACGTAATGAAATATAAAATGTAACATAAACCAGACTAATTTGAACATAATTCGCCTGACAAGGAGTCTCCTTCTCCTCACAACCTTAGAGAATCTATGAAGGGGACATTTATCATTAAATAGTACATTTGAGAACTTTGAGAACTTTCTATGTAGATGTCATGATTCTTTTTGCTTATACTTATTTCAACCCAATGCTATTATTTTAACCACCCAATAGTAACAGTGTCAAAAATTTATGGATGGAAATTTTGTCCACTTCCTTAAAACCTCTCATTTTCCATGAACTTGTATATCATCATACTCATAATCCAATTATCTATCTCTGGTTGCAATGGATCCTAATCATCCTAATTTTGGCTAGTAACCATGTCTTCTACTCATGTTCAAATATTAACATGCATGGTTACAATAAAAAAATTAGTACCATGAAAAAGGTACCATCAAATCTTGGATTTAGTTACACCCTAAATTTCATTGAAAGATGCAAGATAAATTGTACCTTGGCTAACATGTTTAGATTAATTGTGGCTAAAACTCTTAAAACTTAATTTGGATTGCATCAAACAGAAGCAATCATCATATATATTTGATTTCTCTTTCTTAGTTAGACTCTTTATAAATACTCCAACCTTTTGTATTAATCTATTCTACAACATAAAAACAAAATGTAGTATGTAATTATTAGAATTATAAATACAATTTACTCTTCATAAAATAAATAAATATTTCGATATTTTATAACAACTATAAAGTATGTAGTTACAACTCACCATGACACTTTGCTACTACCTTCAAGAAGTCCTTTACTTTTTTATTCTATGGCATTCCTTTTGTGATGAACCTGCAATAATTAATTAATGCAAATACACGAGATATCAGAAATGACAGAACTCATAATCACTTTTATATTGATCACAGGCCACTTCGAGGGGGCAACCTCCTTTGAGCAAGCTCAATACAATTAACTTCACGGTGCCTTCATAGGCCTCAACACACACTTATATACTAAGTCTAGGCGCCAATACTATGGGTCAAAACCATGGGCCACTACAAACTATGGATCGACAATACTACGGGCGACCTACAAAGCATATGCGCCAACAACAATAACACAAACTATGGATCAACAAATACTACGGGACGACTTACAAAGCATATGCGTCCAACAACAATATACTAACAAAGTGAAGACATGGGTTCCTAACATCCCCTCCCCCTTAAAAAAAAGCTTTGTCCTCAAAGCTTTAGATGTGGAAATTGTTGTTGAATCTAAAGGAGTGGTTCCCATGTAGCATCCTCTGGTTGCATGCCGTGCCACTGAATTAAGACCTCTGTGATAGAGTGAGAGCGAAGCTGATGAGTGCGCCGATTGAGGACGGCCTCCAGCTCCAAAAGGATGGATCCTTCATTATCCAGTTCAGGTAAAATAGTTTGTCCACTGATGTTGGTGCCAAGAACTTTCTTTAGACAAGAGACATGAAATACTGGATGAATGCAAGAAGAAGGAGGAAGTTCCAATTTATAAGCAACGGACCCAATCTTCTGAAGAATCTGATATGGCCCATAGAACTTTGGAGCGAGCTTATGACGCCCTTTGAGTTTCAGGGAGGATTGCTTGTACGGCTGGAGACGAAGAAAAACCATATCACCTATTTGAAAAGTGTGCTCAGAACGGTGCTAATCAGCTTGTTGCTTCATGCGATTTCTTGCCATGTGAAGATTGTCCCGCAAAATGCGAAGAATCTGATCGCGGTTTCGAAGGACCATGTCAACTTCCTGAACTGGTGAACTGTTGGGGGTGTATGGAAGAAGAACTGGAGGTTCCTGACCATAGACTGCTTCATATGGGGTCATTTTAGAGGCAGTGTGGTAAGAGGTATTGTACCACCATTCAGCGAGAGGGAGCCACTTTTCCCACTGATGTTGTTGTTCAGAGGTGAAGCAACGAAGATAAGTTTCCAAGCATTTATTGATAATTTCAGTCTGACCATCTGTTTGTGGATGATACCCTGAACTCATCTTCAATTTGGTGCCAGTGTGGCGAAATAGTTCTGTCCAAAAATGACTGGTGAAAGTCGCATCACAATCCAAGACAATGGAAGAAGGGATGCCATGAAGATGAAAGATCTGGTCCAGGAAAATTTGAGCGACTGAGGAGGTTGTATAGGGATGGCAGAGAGCACAAAAATGACTATATCTGGAGAGGCGATCAACCACAACAAGAATCTCTGTCTTCCCACCAGATTTAGGGATCCCTTCAATGAAATCCATAGAAATATCTGTCCAAATCCATGTAGGTATGGGAAAGGGTTCGAGCAATCCTGGAAGGAGTGTCGTTTCACCCTTATTGCGTTGGCAGGTATCACATTCAGCCACCATCTGTTGAATTGTCCTTTTCATGCCTTGCCAAAAGAAGTTACGCCATGCTCGTTCATACGTTTTGAGGAAGCCAGAGTGCCCTGCCGATGGAGAAGCATGGAGTTCATAGAAGACAGCCTGTTGAAGATATGTGCTCTGGGGAAGCACCAGATGACCCTTGTATCTCAGGGAAGCACCATCCCAAGAGTAATGTGGTACAGCAGAAGGGTTTTTGGTCAAGCATTGGATGATTTGAGATAAGGAAGAGTCATTGACATAACCTTGTTGAACAGATTGCAACCAATTTGGAAGAGGCATGGAAATAGATGAAAGAGAACCTTGGGCATCAAATGTGCGAGAAAGAGCATCTTCCACAATATTGTCCTTACCCTTATTGTAAGTGATCTCATAGTCATAACCCATGAGTTTGCTAACCCATTTCTGTTGTGCTGGGGAGGAGACACGTTGTTCCAAGAAATATTTCAGACTCTGGTGATCAGTCTTGATGCAGAAATGATTCCCTAATAGGTATGGTCGCCACTTCTGTACTGCATGCAAAATAGCCATAATTTCCTTCTCATATGTAGAGGCAGCTAAATTCTTACCTGAAAGGGCTTCGCTGGTGAACGCAATGGGGTGTTCATCTTGAAGGAGAACAACACCAAGTCCATTACCACAAGTATCACTCTCAATAGTGAAGGGCTTGGAAAAATAGGGCATAACTAGAACAGGTGTAGTACACATAGCTTGTTTCAGTTTGTCAAATGCACACTGAGTAGCATGTGTCCATGTAAAAGCATCCTTTTTCAATAGAGCAGTTAATGGAGCTGCAATATTCCCATAATCCTTGAAAAACTTGCGGTAGTAGCCAGTCAACCCCAAAAAACCACGAAGGCTCTTGAGTGTCTGAGGATGCGGCCAATTGTTCATGGCATCGATTTTGGCAGGATCCACGCGAATCCCTTGTGCTGAGATAATGTGCCCGAGATACTCAACTTCCTTCTGTCCAAAAACACATTTAGACTATTTTGCATGGAGATGATGGTCAGAGAAAAGTTGCATGACAAGATCCAAATGCTGGAGATGTTCATCCCATGTTTTATTGTAGATGAGGATATCATCAAAGAATACCAGAATGAATTTCCGCAAGTAGGGCTGAAATATTTTATTCATTAAGGCCTGGAATGTGGAAGGAGCATTAGTGAGGCCAAAGGCAATGACCAAAAACTCATAATGGCCATCATGTGTGCGGAAAGCTGTTTTAGGGATATCATCCTCATGAACCCGAATTTGATGATACCTAGAACGAAGATCCAACTTGGAGAAAAATTGAGCCCCATGAAGCTCATCAAGAAGCTCATCAACAACAGGAATTGAAAACTTATCCTTGATGGTGAGGTGATTAAGTGCTCGAAACTCAATGCAGAGGTGCCATGACCCATCTTTTTTGCGGACAAGAAGAACTGGAGAAGAAAAGGAACTAGTGCTTGGGCGAATAATACCTTGCTTCAATAAGTCCCGAACGAGCATTTCAATCTCCTTTTTTGGTGAAATGAGTAGCGATAGGGCCTGATGTTGGGAGGAACGCTGCCAAGAATGAGCTGAATACGATGGTCTTCTGGCCGTGAAGGTGGAAATCCCATTGGTTCAACAAAGACACCTGTATATCGATCCAGAATTTGTTGTAGATCCAAAGGAGTAGTGGAGAACGCTGATGGTTGCATCTGAATGGAATGGATCTGAGCGATGACACCATGTGAATTCTTCTTGAGGATTTTTTCCATGCGATGTGAACTGATGATGCTGAGAGACCCTGGTTGTAATCCTATCAATGTGTGTTTTTGTCCATTGAGGAAAAACTGCATCCAAAGTTCAGCAAAATCCCATAAGATAGGGCCAAGTGTGTGTAACCATTGAGCGCCCAAAACCACATCACATCCGCCTAAGGTCAAGGCAAACATGTCAGAGCGCAAGGTATAATCTCCCATAGAGATACGCACATTTCAACACTTCCCTTTGCAAGGTAAGGTGCCTCCATTGGCAACCATGACTTCAAAGTTGGAGCAAGGATGGATAAAACAATCAGCTTGTTTGGCGATCCAAGGGTCAATGAAATTATGAGTGCTACTAGGATCAATGAGTATTGTAAGAGGAAGCTTCTTGAAGTAACCCTTGACCCACATTGTTTAGGGGGTGGTGATTCCAACTAAAGCATGGAGAGATATCTCTAGCTGGTCATCCTGAGACGAAGGGTCAATAGGCGGTTCCTGAATGTCGACCTGAGAATCCATTGTATCTGGATCTTTGTCACTAATTTTAGAGGCAGGCGGAGAATCCACATCCAAGAGATAGAGCTTTTGCTAAACACATCTATGTCCACGAGTGAATTTCTCATCACAATTATAGCAAAGCCCCTTTTCTCTGCATGCTTGCATCTCTGTTTCAGACAAATGCTTGATAGGAGGTGGTCGAGGAACCTGCGGTATGGGTGGTCGTTGAGAACCCATATTTCGGAAGGAAACAAAAGTGGGCTTGGAGCGCTATTAGGCTGCAATCTTGTCTTCTTCCAACTTAGCCAACCCCAGGGCTTCCATCATTGTGTTGGGACAGAACATTTTGACCTCAGAGCGGATGGCATCCTTTAGACCACTGATAAAACAACTTCGGTAAAAGTCATCAGACAATCCTTCAGTGTGGTTGGCTAGTTTCTCAAATTCGGTTTGATACTCTCTCACAGTTCCAATTTGGCGAAGTTTAGTGAGGGATCCTGTGAAGTCATCAAAAGCACTGGGACCAAATCGTTGCAAAAGTAGCTGACAAAAATCTGTCCATTTTGGCTCTTCATGAGCCTTGATGTACCAACCGTACCATTGAAAAGCTTCCTGTTCCAAATGAAAGGATGCAAGTGGAACTTTGTTGACATCAAAAGTATTATGCAGACTGAAATACTGTTCTACACAATAGATCCATCCAGTTGGATCAGTACCATTGAAGCGAGGAAAATCAAGCTTTGGACCACGGAAATTGCTAGAAGAAGAAAACCCATTGTCTGATGAAGACTCGGACTGCCGTTTGTTGTTCATGGCTGAATGTTCAAGATGGAGGCCAAGAAATTTTTCATCCAGATCCTGGAGTTTGGCTTGGATGGCTGCAAGTGCTTCTTCCATGGTTTTTGCTCCTGCGCGGGTGACAACCATAACCAGGAGTTTTTTTTTTTTTTTTAAGGTGGACTAGGTAGAAAAACAAAAACAGAAACTGTTTCAGTAAAGGAAAATCTAGATTTGAGAAAAAATCTGAAGGGTAATTGGGGTTTGACTAGGATTTGGACACTGTTGAATGGATAGGGAAGCAGAAAAGGAGGATTTCAGAAGCAGGGTGAAAGAATGGAAAATTTTGGCAGCGAGGGACAAAGAAGCAGAATTAGGAAAGGAACTCTGTGGTAAAATTTGAAGGTGATTGGGTGAAATCTGAGGAAGTTATGGCAAATCCTAAAAATAGACAAATGTGGGATTTTGGGATTTGGGAAGTGGAAATGGGGATAGGATCCTCAGGAATGAAATATGCAGAATGGGATTACAGGGGTTCCCAAGAAGTTTCAAGGGAAACAGAGTGAAAACAAGGGAGATATGGAGAAAAAATTGAATTTTATACTTATCTGCAACGGCCCGGAAGTGAGTGGAAACAGAGGGATCTGGAACAACGCCGAATGGATCTGAAACGGCTAGATCTGAAATAGATATGAAACGGCTGGATCTGGAACGGCTTTCAGAATGGATCTGAACGGCTGGATCTGGAACGGCGCAGCAGTGATCGACAACAATTCAGCTGAAAATAGATATGGACCCCAGGTATGTGCGGCGTCCTAACAGTTCAGGGGTTTCACTCGGTCACCAATACTTTCTGACGGCTTGCGTATTGGGGCAGTACCCCTCACTCCACGGCTCAGGTAAAACTGATAACCGCTTTCCCACAAACGACAGCTCTTGGTTTACCTCACCGGTGGGAACTAGTCAATCAGGTAGGGGTCGTTGCCCTTTTCGCTGGCAGGTCCTCTCAATGGGCCAGCTACTTCAGGGTTCCTATGGTACTCCTCACAATGAGTTTTATGGCTTATGCCCAAGTACTTCCCACAGTTAAGTAGATAGGGATTATTCCCAAATCCGAACCTGCAACAGATGCAAAAAAAAAATTGGCAGAAATTTCACCCAGCGAGCCCAAGAAAGTGCTCTAATACCAGATGTGATGAACCTGCAATAATTAATTAATGCAAATACACAAGATATCAGAAATGACAAAACTCATAATCACTTTTATATTGATCATAGGCCACTTCGTGGGGGGAACCTCCTTTGAGCAAGCTCAATACAATTAACTTCACGGTGCCTTCATAGGCCTCAAGACACACTTATATACTAAGTCTAGGTGCCAATACTATGGGTCAAAACCATGGGCCACTACAAACTATGGATCAACAATACTACGGGCGACTTACAAAGCATATGCGCCAACAACAATAACACAAACTATGGATCAACAACTACTACGGGACGACTTACAAAGCATATGTGTCCAACAACAATATACTAACAAAGTGAAGACATGGATTCCTAACACCTTTTCTCTTTATATGTGTCTAGCATCATCATTCAATCCCTCTCCACTGAAAGCCATATGATCTATATATCTATTACAAATGATATGATATTACATTAAATACATTAAATTTATGGAATAAAATATATACATAATTTGGTATAAACATTTAAAATGTGCATGCATAACAATAACATATTCATATATGTTTTATTCAACAAAAAATCATGAAAGCCACCAAACTCAACCAAAGTGAATCATGCTTTGGTGTAAAGATTCAAATGACATGATCACAGTTACATTGTTTATGATTTTGGTATCATATCTGGTATACCAACTTCTACCTAATAATGGTTTCTACCCATGTGATTTATTATACACTATTATATAGTGGTGTATCCCTATGTGGATCATTGGAATTCATTCTAGACTAATTAATATTTCATAGAAAATACTAAATAATAAGATACTTTAACTAAAAATAAATAATTTCTTTCATATACATTGAAAAAACGTAAGAAGATATGTGTGGCTACTACCCTCTAACTCCCTAACCCAATAACCAACAAACATTGAACCCTCTAACCAAATATCTTATTTAAACTCCAAATCAATCCATACCGCTAAACCTTAAGGACCTAAACTTTAACAAACCGTACCCCTTAATCCACAATCCCATATAGTAAACTAAACCTCTGTCCTACCGGTTAAGATGGTTTCTAGTTGTTGAGGTGTTTAATTTTCATGTAATACTTATTATGGGCACCACGGTATTGTGTTTGTTTGTTACTCTACAACAACATTAGCTTGTGTAATCTCTAATTGGTATGGATTGATTCAAAATTTATCTTGAATTTTACTTCTATTAGGATTTAGTCAACCATTGTTACTTCTATTAGGATTTCGTCACCATTGTTCCTTCTAAAAAATATGGTTGTTGTACACGTGGTTGCTAACTAGACTTTGTAAATTCTAAACAAACTTTGATAAATTGTTTCCAAATACTTGTCTTCCCAAACTAATACTACTACTCTCTATTGTAGAAGAAGGACTCCTCTATATTTATTGTAGAAGAAGCAAGGGTGAGGATAGAGCCTCCCCAACTATAATATATATATATATATATATATATATTAATGATCCATTAAACCTTAGCCTTTAAACCCCATTGGTATGCTGAAATATATTTTCTATTTTTTAAATATTCTAGTGATAAAATGTCTTAATTTTTTAATAAATATCAAGGAAGTTAGGTATCCTAGATTTGTTGTCTTCATAGATATTTTTATTCATGCATTGGTATCACAAGTGAGCCTTATGATATATGTTCAAGCGGTATTTTTATACGGTCAACAAACATTTGTAATGCATGAGACCTTTGTTCCCTATTTTATCAAATTGTTCTCTAGTTACCATAGGAGTTTAAACAAAGTTTCAATATTCATCCTCAAAGCCTTACAAGCTTCTATTGGTTTTGGCTAACAAAATTTTACAGGTTATTAACACTACCCTTACCTTATGGATGTGGTGTTCCGTTTGGTACGAGTAATTACATTAGTGAATAATGGGTTATTTCCTTAGTTAATTATGTTTTATTTTAAGAACCGGAAATAATAATTTAATAGTAATAATAACAACAATTAATGAATAATAAAAATAATATTATATTTTTGTTATCTTATAGCCATAGAATAAGATCAAGAGAGGAAGAGAAAAGAGAAAGAAGGAGATGAAGAGGGAGGGTGGGAGAAAGAAAGGCCTAGAGGGAGAAGAAAGGAAAGGAAAAGGAGAGGGACAATAAAGAGGAAGAAGGAGGGAGAGGTAAAAGAATAAGGAAGAAGAAGAGAAGAGTGGGTGAAAAATAAAGGGAAAGAGAAAGAAGGAAGAGGAAGGAGGAGAAGGGGAATATAGTGAACAAGAAGAATAAGAGGAACAAAGAGAGGAAGAGAAAGAAGTAATAGTCATGTAATCGTAAACCTTAGATTGTTATTTTTGTAAGGTCTCAATTCATAGGGTTATAGGACAAAATTAATTCTATCCACTTTCCAAATATAAACCCAAATCTTATTCCAAATTCCATTCCAAATCACATTTCAAATCTGTTAATTTAAAAATGATGGGGGGAGGTGGGGGTGAGAGAAACAAAAATTCCTTGGAATATAATAGATCTAGTGCTACCCACAAATATTCCTTGGTTGTTACTGCTAAGTTTCCAATATATCTCTCTTAGCTCCAAAGATTTATGTCCCATAGGTTCATGTGAAAATGAAATGAGGGGACCTCCATTTTTCAATTGAGGATTAAAATTCCCAGATGCAGGTGTCAATCAAGATCACAAGTCTCGAGTGGGAAGACGCGTGGTGAGTGGAGGAAGGTCGTGTGGTGAGCGGGCCTACAAGGAGGTGTCGAGAGGTGAAGGTCCAGCTGGAGGTCAGAGGGATTAAATGAGAGGCGTGCAAAGGAGGGGGAGTTATGAGGGGAATAAGGAAGAAGGACGGGGATAGTTAGTTGGAAGGGACAACAGGATGAATTCCAATTGCGAATTTATGGTAAGCTCAAGGTGGTATGTCCGGTCTGTAGGAGAAGGGTACCAGGCAAGCATGTGGGACAATGGCGACGAAGCAGCTGAGGGACAACTCCTTGGGGAAGAAATTAGTCGTGTTTTTATTGCAGGATCGAGTGACAAGATGCAGATAATGAATGCAGGCAATGGTGGAGGGGTTATAAGAGGGAAGGTAAGGAATGACCTTGAGAAAGATCAGGTGAGGCGAAGAATCAAAGCGCCCCTGATAAGAAATAGGTTTGATGTTCTGACTGTTGGCGATTTGGTAATGGCACCTCGTCATAGGATGAGGATCATGCATGGTGGGAGAAGTAAGAAGGAGAAAATAGTCTTGTAAAATGACGAGGAGAAAATGTATATGGAAGGAATCCCTTTGCATGTGGACAACTTCATCTCAACAATGGAGGAAGAGGAGATGCATACCAAAATTGAAGAGAAGGGAGCGCCGACGGGGTTGAGTCCGTATTGGGTCATGAAAAAGTTGTTGGAAAAAACCATGATGGAGAGAGAGAGATTTTTGGGGACTTAGTAATGCAGGTCCTAACCAACATGAAAGAGGACATGCTAAGAAATATTGTGGATATAGAGGGGGTGATGGACCTTGATAAGGCTCCGTTTGGTCATCATACGGTGCAGGAGGAGTCTCCTTTGATGGATCCTGAGCGACGTTCACTAGTTCGAGTGGATCCTGAGCATCCTTCACTAGTTTGTATGGACAATTTGTAGGAGGCAACAAAGCAACCGACTGCAGAAGAAGGGTAACATCGTGTTTATATTGCGATCTCTCCTTTTTTGTTGTTTTTGTATGGTTGGGGGTTCATTTGTTTTAAATGAAGAAAGTTGTAAGGGCCAAGTGCCTGGATCATGGGAGAAATATGATATGGCTATGAGCCACGTGTATTAAAAATGAATATTTTTAATGTTTATCCCACATATCTAGGCGCGCCATGTATTGAAATGGAATTTTTGGGGAAATTTGGGTGGCTCTATTTTTCTCCAGGCCATGGAAGGGAAATTATAATTCTCTGTAAAGGTCTATAATGGGATGGGCAGTCTAGTAGATAGAAAGGGACTCTAGTTCGCTCAAGGCTTTGGCATGGCCATTTTTGTATCAATATGTACATTTATACTGATTAGTAATTAAAAGTTTCAACTTCTTACTCACAAAAACAAAATTGAGGATTACAATAGACATGCCTACTAACACAATCTTTATGTTTGCATCACTTTATTTTTCATTTTTATGTGGCTTGTGTCATCATTGAGTTGCAAGTGCATCGCATTGTGATGCAAATCCCTTATTTTCATCGACTATTTCAACACCAAAAATAGTCATGCATTGTGCCAATGTCGTATGCGTCTTGGTGCATCATATCTATGTTAGGTTGCATCATTTCCATGTCATGTCCAAGTCAAGGTGTATTGTTTCCTCATCATCTATGCCATGTCTATGTCAAGGTGCATAGTGTCCACTTTGGCTTTGCCACATATTCAAATAATAATCATTATAATTTTAAAAAAAATACAGTTATAATAATCAAATGATTAAAATTTCTTTATTATAGTAAATATTAACTAATAACTATAATTATAATAAATATCTTACTAATATTAAGAAATAATAATAAGTTTAGTTTTAAAATGTATATCAAATAATTGAAAATAATTTTTTTTTTCTAATAATAACAATAATTTAATTGAGTATCACAACCTACCTAAGTGCCAAATTATAAATAATAATAATAATAATAACAAGAGCCACGAGGTGGCAATGTCCCCGACATTGCTATTTTCTCTTTTGCCGACAACTATGGATAATAGATATTTGTTGATGGAGGTCAAGATGAATTAATTAGTTGAGAATCGATTGTTCTATTGTCAATTTGATCATAAATCCACATTACCTAGTGATAAAATCTGATTTGTATTAAAACATATTATGAGAATGTGTGTTTAAAATTGTAATGACATTCTTCTTCCTCCATTGCCCCAACATCTATCACTCAATCTATACTTGTATACATTAAATATTTATATGCTATAATTAAATTTGAGCACATTAATTATGTATGCATCATGGAAGCACCAGCAGTTCCAGCTGTTGTAGGTCCACGGACACTTTTGGCATCCTGCATATTAACATCAGCATTGTCACCAGCTGCAGATGTACCATTGTTTTGTGCATCATCTGTCTCCATTGCAGTAGTCTCTTTCTCTTCCTTTGAAGCTTCTTTTCCACTTGAAACAAGGACTTCTATTTCTTCTTCCTCAAGCATCTGCAAGATACAAAGAATGTTCTCATCCGCTGGAGCTGAGGTTCTACTTTTTCAAGTACATAATTCAAATTAAAAGTATAAAAAATATAATCACAAACATAAATAACCTAACCCAACAATACTTATAGTGGCAGAATCAACCAAAACTATTCCATGCTTATCAAACTGGACTCTACTTTCAGCTTGGCATTTTCACCTTTTGAAGTCTGAAAAAGACCAATCTACAAAAACAAAAGAGATTCAATAATTGACCATTTTTTCTATCTGTAGAAATTTAATTTCAACAAATAATCTCAATTTGCAATTTCTCCAATAAAAAGGACGGAGAATGTCAATATATGCATGTATCAGGAAACTCAATTCAACGTATAACAAATATAAAATCAACAAAAGAAAAATATTTTTAAAATCACTTTGTTTATTTAAAATAGACAAAATTACATTCTCATTATACCCAGCATTGTTTCAGACTTTCCATATTACAGATACATCATAAATAATGCGGCATTGCCAAACCAGATTATTTTTCATAGAAATTTTGATACTGAAAATTCTGTATGAAAATTTCCATATCTTATTCTTTGACATAGAATATCATACCGTATTTGAGCTTATATTTACAAGCGCCCGAACTTGGTTCATATCTGCATATAAAATGTCAACAGTGAAGGTCCCAGACCTAAAGAATGTTAGAGCCTTTGTACTTGGCACAGGGTTGCCTTTGGGAAACACAATTGTGATTTGTTGTTGCTCTGAAGATCCATCTTCAGACCCAGGAGCAGATCCCTTCCAGGCTAGAGAAATAGAGAACGGAAAACTCTCTTGAACCTGAGAAAACATAAATAAATCAAATCATACTTTCTGTGAACGTTAAGTAACAATGTGCTATTAACAATAGTTATTACTAAATTTTGTTTTTTATTTTTTCTGACAGAAGCTTGTCAATTCAGATTTATTATATTATGAGGCCCCTGTTCTACTATTTCAACATTGAATTGAATTTGAATTGCCATTTCAACATTGAATTGAATTTTAATTGCCATTTCAACATTGAATTGAATTTATTTAATATAAAAAACTTATAATTCAACATTCTTAGAATTGAAATGAAAATAAGTTGAAAGCAGATGAATAGAGAGTAAGATGTTCAACCTCTAACTCTGCAAATTAACTCAATCTTTCTGTACCATAAGAAAAAATTTCTCGGCCTTCAGCACTGAAAAGAAACGTAAGTATTTCATGGAACCTACCAGAATTGCTCATACCAGATTAACTTGCATTATTAATGGATTATGTATTTCTAACATGCTTAGTCGAGTGAGTAGATAGAGATGTGAAAGATTGAAAATAAAAATAAAATGGGATTGTTTGCACAGCCTTTTGTAGCTCGTCTTTTTATCGGCCAATTTTTTTTCCATCCCAAATGCACATACGGTGCTCTCGCCATATGTTAAGCACATTGTACTGAGAGAATAAGAGGAAGACAATCATTGTAGGGTATTTATTGAGTTGCTTTATGGAGCAAGGATAGTCAGGGGTAACTTAATTGTGGCTTGATTCGAGGATTTCTTTGATAAAGTCCAATAAAAGGGAGCAATGATGAATTTTGAAATGTGAAAATAACATTTTCCCATACACCCCACTCATCTTGATACTCTCCAAAACAGACAATGGATGTAACTGTAGATGATTCCATGGTTACAAAGGAGGGCCAACTGTAATGGAAAACACGTGGAAGAATAGTCTGTTACACAAATGGAACGGTAATAATTAAGCGAACAATTGATGCACCTAGGGCGAGTTCTTACGTCTATCTGCACAGACAATAGATGGAATTTCAGGCTTGGTGAAACTGCTCACTGCAGTCTGCAACAGATAATAAAACATTGAACATCAGGGAGTGTATCGGGTTAATGTTTATGACGGTTTGCACGAGGAAAAGAGCTGGCATTTCCGGCCTGGTGAAACCGCTCACTACAAAAAAGAATAAAACCTCAGGTATTTTTTAATGCGATGTTTAGCCTTAAAATGGTCGCCCACATTAAATTTTCTCTATGTGAAAAAGTTGGTCGTGCACAATCCAAGCCTGCAAGGACATGACATCATCTTGCAGCCTCCTTCTGGGAAGGGAGGGAGAACCAAGGACAACATCATTGTCCTCCAACTAATAAGACTTTGAAAAAAATACTAATTTAAACATTTTAATTTAATACAATATAGTTTAAACTATAGCGTGTAGATAGATTTGGAGAAATATTTATAGGTTCTAGTGTAAACTAGGGAAAAATAATAGGAACTCCACAAAATATATATGATCCCCTTCGGGGACATAATAATATATTGAAACATATGTAGATCTAGATGTGATGTGCATGAAGAAGATGTGAACACTATATACACACGGATCAAACAATATATTAATTAATTGTTCAAACACCTATTTTAATTAACTTAACTTGCTTGCATAAGTGACCCCTAATTCAAGTAATGCACTAAATGATGTTTGCATTATATTTTCTTCTAGATATATGTGCCCCTTTATCACTTGTTTATTTGCTTATAATTGCACCAAGTTAAAGGATTGATGAAAGAGGATTACAATTACTTCTAAAAATTTATCATTCATGTCATTTTCTTCTACACTCTGCCATATTTATCATCATCTTCTCATTCTTTACCCACATAATTTATTTTTCTAATAATAACAATAATTTAATTGAGCATCACAACCTACTTAAGTACCAAATTATAAATAATAATAATAACATATTGAAACATATGTAAATCTAGATGTAATATGCATGAAGAAAATGTGAACACTATACTCACATAGGTCAAACAATATATTAATTAATTGTTCAAACACCTATTTTAATTAACTTGCTTGCATAAGTGACCCCTAATTCAAGCAATACACTAAATAATGTCTACATTATATTTTCTTCTAGATATATGTGTCCCTTTATCACTTGTTTATTTGCTTATAATTGCACCAAGTTAAAGGATTGATAAAAGATGATTACAATTACTTCTAAAAATTTATCATTCATGTCATTTTCTTTTACGTTCTTCCATGTTTATCATCATCTTCTCATTCTTTACACACATAATTTATTAAATACAAGATCTTGGAGTTAGTTATCCCAATAACACTTTAAGATTCAAAATACTTGAGCATAGAAGTTGTCATAGAGATCTTCAAAATAAATTCTAGTGAGTGTGTTTTATTGGTACAAGGAACATTATATTTTTGGTTTGGTGTTAATGCTTAGGTTGAAATGACTGATTTGCACAAGTCTCCTTTGACTTAATTAAAATCTATGCATTTTCCTTAATTATGACTATGGTAACAATTTGTCCATGACTTGTGAAGACGCATCATAGTGGTTAGTCATAGAATTTCCACTAGGTTTTTTTATAATATATATTTATGGGATTGCAAGGGCACCTGAGATAGATAGCGAGAGACCCCTTGGATTTCATCAACTTGAGTGTAGTTTAATATAAATTCTCATCCATACCTTCACTTGGCTTACTCTACTGGTGGATTTGATTTCCCTTGGTGAGGATCATTTGGAAATCCCCTTTCAGCTCTTATTGATTGTTCATGCTCTCTTAACATGTCTTAGAGTTCTAGCTTTGTTTTTTGTTTGTAATTAAATATAACAATGAAGTAATTAACAAATGACCTCTAGCCTAATCTATTATAAATGAATAATTATGGATAAAAATGCACTAGTATGGTTGTCCCAATTGCATAATGATCTTATAATTGTTACAAACTCAATAATCCTTATAAGGTGTGCACAAATTCAACTCTTCCAGAAAGTCTTGTCCAAAATACAATGGATTTTAAAGAAACCATGCAAAGAGCCCTAATATGCGAAAGACAACTTATATTCTTCATATTCCTTAGAATCCTGAAATCTTGAGAATGCAAATGGTGAACATGCAACTTGGAGGAAGAACTCTAAGAATACAAAAAATATCCTAGCCTCTTACTATTCAACCAATACCTTTGGAAGGTTTTGGTGTCAATACAAATATCCCAAGAAACCTAGACTTGCCACTATATAAAGATTCACATTGTAAGTTTTAAACCTATGTAGAGAAACAAAGCATACAAAATATTTTAAGCAAAACATAGATTACACCACAACATTCACACATAATACACTGAGATTTACCCTGGAAACCCTTAACTGGGAAAACCAACAAAACATAGAGTCGCGCCTCTTATTTTATCATCCTCATTATGAATCACTCACAATACAATATAGGTATTCTGCAGCATCCAATACCCTAATCCGTTAACCTGGATTAGAAAATAGACCCCAATCCCTTAACTGAGATTAAATTACATATTTTAAGAAAATTCCCCCAAAATAGCCGAAAACAACCCAATTTTTTTTTCGGAGGGATCGTTAGGCGCGCTACTGATAGGCGCAGCCCCCCCATACATATGCAAAGAATATAACACATACCCAACATTCTCCCACTTGTTGTTTTCTCTGCATAACAATGATTCATGTACTCATAAAGTCATAGGTTCAGGGCATCAATGCCCATAGATTCTCTACACCAAGAGAACTTCTCTGTATTGACAGACTTTGTTAATGAGTATGCAACATTATTCAAGGTGTCAACCTTATCCAACAACACCTTCTTGTCTTCAACCATATATCTCAAAAAGTGATATTGCACATCAATATGCTTTGTCTTAGCATGATAAGCAGGGTTCTTGCTAGGAAGATTGCACTTTGGATGTCACAATCTAACCTTATAGCTCTCTGTATGAACCCAACACCTGAACATAATCTATGCAACCATACAACTTATTTACTTGCATGAGTGGTTGCCATATATTCAACTTTTGTAGTTGAGAGTGCAACTACAGCCTATCTCTTTCTCATCCAATTGATAGATCCTCAAAATAGGTTAAACACATACCCACTTGTATATCTTCTATGATCAAGATCTCCATCCCAGTCTGCATCAAAAAATCCATGTACATTTATTACTCTATCTGGTCCAGGTATTCCTTGGTAGCAGATTGCATAATCTGTAGTGCCACACAAATATATGAAGACCCTCTTTACATTTGTCTAGTGCTCCTTCCATGCTTTTAACATATATCTACTCAATACTTCCCCTGCATGAGCAATGTCTGGTCTGGTACAGACCATTGCATACATCAAAATCCCAACTGCATTAGCATATGGAACTCGTGCCATATCTTCTTCCTCTTCATGTTTCTTGGGACACTAATCTATAGATAACTTTACACCTACAAGTATAGGGACTTTGACTGACTTACTTTATGGTATGTTAAATCTCTATAGTACTATCTCAACATATTTTCTCTGATTTAACCAGATCTTCCTATTTGCACAATCTCTTTTAATCTCCATTCCTAGTATGAAGTTTGCAGCACCGAGATCCTTCATGTGAAATTTGGAGGATAGCTGAGACGTCACCTCCTTTATGACATCTTTGTTGTTTCCAATCAGCAACATGTCATCAACATACAATACTATGTTAATGAAGTGATCGCCAACTTGTTTGGAGTATACACAGTGATCAACCTTGCTTCTCACAAACCCCAATCCAAGTATGTATGTGTCAAAACTTTGGTACCACATCCTTGGAGATTGATTTAGACCATAAAGGGACCTCTTTAGTTTACATACAAGCTCTTTCTTTCCCTTTACTGTGAACCCTTCTGGTTGTTTCATGTAGATTTCTTCTTCTAGATCCCCATGTAAGAACATTGTCTTCACATCCATCTGCTCTACTTCAAGATCAAAAGCAATAACAATAGCAAGAAGAAATCTAATGGAGTTAATTTTGCAACTGGAGAAAATATTTCACCAAAATCAATTCCCTCTACCTGAGAATATCCCTTTTCTACCAAGAAGGATTTGTACTTCTCCGCTTTACCTTCGATATTTAAATTCCTTTTAAATAGCCATTTGCTTCCAACGACTTTTATTCTGGCAAGTAACTGAACTATATCCCAAGCTTCATTTTTGTCCAAGGCTTCCATTTCTTCAAGCATGGCCTTCTTCCATAGATCACTATCCCCTGAATCAACAGCTTCCTTCACATTTCTAGGATCATCATCAATAATAGATAAAGCAAAACTAGAATGAAAATCAGGAGGGGAATACCTTTCTGGTTGCCTAAGTTCTTTCTCGAGACGATCTCCTCAAAAATGGGGTATGAGGTTCTTCTTCTTCTAATTCAACTTCTTCCGTTGAGTCAGATTCTTCATCTTCTAACTCAAACTCTATCTTCTCTGGTTCCTTTTCCATTGGAGTCACTTCCTGTCTGGGAAGTTATTTCACCTCTCTAAACACAACATCTCAACTGTAAACAAACTTCTTAGTTACATGATTCTAAATATTATAATCTTGCATACTATCTTTATAACCAATAATGATACATTTTTCAGCTTTATTATCCAGCTTACTCCTTTTCTCCTTTGGACCATGTACATAAGCATCACAGCCACAAAATTTCAGATTTTTAATAGAGGGTTTATTACCATTCCATACCTCTTGTGGAGTTTTGTCAACCAATGTTGATGTGGGAGATTGATTTACCAAGTAACATGCTGTCTCCACTTCCTATGCCCAGAATTCTTGTCATATCCCCTTCACTAACATGATCCTTGCCTTTTCCATCAACATCACATCAACGTCCTTTTCATCTTTTCAGCAACTCCATTATGTTGAGGTGTGTATGGACTAGTCTTCTGCCTTGCTATACCGCACTTCTTCCAGTATTCCTTCATTCCCACAAAAATCTCCACCATGATTTGTCCTCAACACCTTTATTTTATTTTATGTTTGATTCTCTACAAGAGCCTTAAATTCTTTAAACTTAGCAAACACTTCAGATTTCTTTTGAAGGTAATAAATCCATGTTTTCCTTGAGAAATCATCTATACATGAAACATAATACACAGATCTACCTAGTGATGGAACTGGTATAGGTCCAAACACATCAGTGTGTATTAACTCTAAAATTCCCTTTTCTCTTGTAGCACCAGATGCAAATCTTACTCGATTTTGTTTTCCATGTATGCAATGTTCACAGAAATCAAAATCTAGAGTGCGATCAGTCATACCTTTAACCATACTTTTACCTTGTAATGCTCAAAGGCCCTTTTCTCCTATATGCCCCAATCTTTGATGTCATAGCATTCCTTTCCTCATGATGCAGTCAGGGTTCTGTCTTTTGTATCCCCCCCCTCATGAACAACATAACTGTTACATTTACCAATGATGGTTCTTCCCAATAGTTTGTACAGAGTTCCATACCAAACTCCCATCATCAATACCATTGATCTTTGAACCATTTTGCAACCACCAACTCCACACATAGTCTTTACACCTGCAATATCCATATTTCCGACAGATATAAAGTTTCTCACAAGATTTGGAATGTGTAGTACTCCAGGGAGAGTTCTAATCCTTCCATCATTGAGTTTCAAGTTGAATCTACCACCCCCAATGATACTAGCTGGTGAATCATCTCCCAAGAACACATCGCCTCCATTGTACTTTTCATATTCACAGAACCACTCCCTGTGAGGGGTCATATGACATGATGCACCTGATTCAATCAACCATATATCATGTTCTGAATGATTACCAATGGAATCTAGGTACACATCCCCTCCTTCTTCTAAGGAAGTATTCCCCTCTATGGTAGAGGTATCCTTAGATCCCTTTCCTTTCTCAACATTCTTAGATCTACAATCTTTTTTATAGTTCCCAACTTTATCACATTTCGAACACTTCCTTATAAATTTTCCTGGGGATTTATATCTACCCTTAGATTTGGATCTCCCCCAAATCCCTTATTTTTGTTTCTCTCCTGGGGGTGACCTCTCACAGACAAGGCATCCATGCTATGAGTATCCATGGTTTTCGTCTCATCTCTTCTAATAGCAGGGATGATACTATTTCATCAAATTTTAAAGTCGCTTGATTAGCACTCCCTATTTCTACAATTAGGTTGTCCCAGGAATCTAGCAAAGAACAAAATAATGTAATACATTTATCTTCTTCAGCCATTTTAATTCCAAATGAGGTTATTTGACTCACCAGAGTATTGTAGACATTCAGATGCTCTATCACTATGTCATTATCATCCATTTTGAGGTGATATGACTTCTTTTGCAAAAACAACTTGTTTACAAGTGATTTTGATTAATACAAACTCCCTAGTTTCGCCCAAGTGATCAACAGATATAACTTCTTCATTTTATTTATTGACCTTCATAAATTTTGCAATCCAGAATGGATAACCACGTGGATCTTCTGTGGCCAAAACTACAATCATGCAACCCACCTTAATATCTTTTACGGAGCCTCCGTAAAGTTCTTCCATCACCTCACGTCGTGCATGTGATCTTCTAGACCCAATGTACATTTCCCTTTCTTCTGGTTGAGAAGACTCAACACCTTCAGGCTCAACATTTCTCTCCTCAGTTTCATTTGACATACTTTGTGGCCAACTAAATGGAGTCTTCAAAAAAATATCTCCATTTGTAGAGTTTGAAATTATGTCATTTTGCTCCATGAAAAATGACTCCCACGAAACAGAATCAACAACATCAAAGTAGTCATATGTATCTTTGATACACTTTTTGTTTCCAAGCATGGAGAAGAATCAACATCTCTATTGTGTCGGTGTGCATTTTGAATCTCAATAGCTGATTGCAACAACAATAACTTTGAAGCATACATTTGACGACTTGGGATGAATTTCAGAAATGCTAAACCCGATGTAGGCCCCCATTCTGCACTTGTTGAGTACTTCTTACCCCATATTAGTGTTTTCCCATCAATATTTTTTATACGAAATTGATGCTGAAAGCTAATGTCATTAAGTTTCTCAATGCACCTTTCTTCACCATGCGATCCCAAAATAAATATTCGCATGTCAATAGTTTCCTCCAATGTTAGTACAACAGGCTCTGGACTATATGTTTTTCTAATAATTTCAGTTAATGATGGCAGGATCCCAACATTCTTACTCCCCAATGTCACTCTAAAACGACTAAACCTTTGATCAATATGGTCGTGTGTATGCCCAACAAGAAGGAAACCAACTTTAACCTTCTGAAAAAATCCAAATTCAACAAGCATGTTCAGATAACCAAACACGATATGATTTTTGTTTTCCTGGCTGGTGTTGTCCAATTTCAGATATAGAACTCAAGGAAGATTACTAGACCAATGAGTCAGCACATGGTGAATTATGGTAATGATCATATTTGCATCATTATGAATATTGAGAGCTCTAAAGTAAACCCTTGGAGACATTTGACCATTAAAAACCATACAACCAACCAAGTGAATCTTAATAAAATTTTCCTCCTTTAAATTCTTTGGTACACGAACAAAATGTGGCAAAAGTGTTTTTTTCTTATCCATGCCATCAATTATCAAACCCATATACTTATGTGGTTCATCATAACACTTCTTGCGATGTTTGTATAACTTTTTCCATTCAACTGATTATTGATTGTGACGTGCTTGAAGTTCGTTAACAACAAAATCTACAAATAAAATAAAAACAAAACATTGATGAGCTTTTGTAATAGATATTTATTCCAAAAAATTAAAGTTGTTAGAGACATAGCTCTCTCTATCCCTTCTGATTTATCCCTTCTTTGTTTAATAGAAGCACATATACTACAAACCCCCATCCTTGACCTCTTAGGAATACTGACATTGTTGAACTCTGTTTTCCATAGTCTTGTAAAATATGCATATCTAATGAAATTGTTATTTCCTTCAGCATCTTGAACAAATGCCTTATAAAAGTTGTAGATTTTTTTCCTTAAGAAATTATCTGGAATGTGTATGGTTTCTCTATTTGGCATACTCTCTCCATGCTTAGAAAAGAATTCATGCACCCATGACATTTTAATGCTTATTATCGGCCCAGTAGCTCGTGCATGATATTGTTTAGAATAAAATGTAGGATCCTTTTCTAGCCTTGTATAGATTCTTGATAGTTTAAGATTACCAATTGAGTGGATTCTTTTGAATGCCCTTCTGCAAAGAAAAATACTTCCAATGCGATAATCATAACCTACCTTTGTAGAAATCATGCACCCTACCAAATATGAATTTTGCATATTTTTGTTCATTGACATATATGCTCTCGTTTTCTCTAAGGAATAATTGTAGTGTATTTGTTTCATAATTTTTTTGGCAACACTCACTTGAAATCAAATCAGTAATAGAACTAGGACTTATGAGCAAACATTTCCTAGACCTTGTATAACTAGAATGCTTTGGATTGATATAAAATGGCCTAGTCCTACACTTAATCTTACTCATTGGTACAATTTGCCTTTAAGTTTCATGAACCATTAAATCATCCTCATTAGATTGAATATCCTCATCACTATGAGGAATATAATCCCTCTCATTGAGATTATCATCACCAAAATTAGTAGAAGAATGATTATTCTCATTAGTATCAAGTTTATCACTTGAGGTTAAATCAAGATCATTGGCGGGTTTGTCATCAAAAAAATAATCATCTGTCCCATTAAAATCCTCGCTTGGAGGAAAATAATCATCAATGCCATCAAAATCCTTGCTTGGAGGAAAATCACCTTCACCATTATTGGTGCCTTCATCCTCACTAGAATCATCACTTGCCCCTTTAAAATCCTCGCTTGGAGGAAATTCATCATCAGTTCCATCAAAATCCTCACTTGGAGGAAAATCATCATCGGTGCCATCAAAATCCTCGCTTGGAGGAAATTCAGCTTCACCATTATTGGTGCCCTCATACTCACCAAAATCATCATTTGTCCCATTAAAATCCCTGCTTGGAGGAGTATCATCATTGCTTCCATTAAAATCCTCGCTTGGAGGAAAATCGTCATCGCTACCATCATAATCCTCGTTTGGAGGAAAATCATCTTCACCATTATTGGTGCCTTCATCTTCACCAAAATCATCATTTGTCCCATTAAAATCCTCACTTGGATGTAAATCATCATTACAACATAAAAATCCTGTCGGGAGGAGAACCATCTTCAACATTGTTGTTTCCTTTATCGTCATCAAAATCATCAACTGTCCCATTAAAATCCTCGCTTGGAGGGAAATCATCATCTGTGCCATCAAAATCCTTGCTTGGAGGAGAAACATTAATAGTCCCATTAAAATACTCGCTTGGAGGAAAATCATCATCAGTTCCATCAAAATGCTTGCTTGAAGGAGAAACATTATCAGTCCCATTAGAGTCTTCACTTGGAGGAAAATAACCGTTGGTGCCATCAAAATCCTTGCTTGGGGGAGGAACATTATCAATGTCGTTAAAATCCTTGCTTAGAGTAAAATCATCTCGGTGCCATTAAAATACTTGCTTGGAGGAAAATCATCTACACCATCATTGGTGCCTTCATCCTCACCAAAATTATTATCAATCCCATCAAAATCCTCACTTGGAGGAAAATAAAGTTTGTTGTCTTGTAAATCCTCGATTGGGGGAAAATATTGGCTTGGAGAGAAATCATTGTTTGTGCCTTGAAAATCCTCGCTTGGAGGAAAATCTTGGCTTGAAGTAAAATCATTGTTAGCTCCCTGAAAATCATTGCTTGGAGGAAAATCATAGTTGGTTCCTTGAGAATCATTTCCTTGAGCAAAATCATCATTGGTGCCTTGAAAATCATAACTTGGAGGAAAATTATCATCATCTTCCTTGGTGTCTTTAAAATCTCCACATGGAGGAAGGTCTTCATAATCATCATTAATGCCTTTAAAATCCTCACTTGGAGGAAAATCATCATCAGTGCCTTTGAAATCCCCACTTAAATGAATGAAATTTCCACCATCTTCATGTACATCTTAAGACATTGAGATTGATTCAGATGAGTCCATGAATTTTCACTAAAAAGTATAAGAGGATGAAATTTTCTCACACTCCTCACTAAAAAGTACAATGGTGCAACTGTCAACTCCCAACAATCTTATAGCTAAAAGAACAAAAATTTCCCTTCAAAATTTCCCTTCAAATTTTTCCCTCCAAATTTTCCCTACAAAATAAATCACATTTCTAACGCAATCATAACACTATTAAAAAAAAAATTATTTATCGTATAAAAATTGTAATAATACTAATTAAATGACATGTAAACAATGCTATCCAAACTTTTTAATACAATATTAGTTATTTACATTAATTTTTTAAACCAACAGACATAACACTATTCAAATATCATTTAATGCCTTCTTCTCTAAATTTAGAAATTACACATTTTTTAATCCCTCATTCGTAAAATGAATAATGTTAAACTTAATATTAGCCATATAAACTATTTTGGTTTTCTATTCTTCACATTTGAAATTTCGAGTAATTTAATAGTGCTTTGAAGGTTAGTTCTATTTTTTTAAATAGATCTTTATAATTTATATTTCCTTTGACAATGTTTTCTTTGTGCTTTTGTCATTTTTTTTTAATCCCACATTCATAAAGCAGTTAAAAAAACTTATTTTATGTTATATTAACGCAGTTTGGTTTTCTACTATCACCATTTCCAAACAACGATCCACAAGGCTTTGAAGACCATCGAAGAGCTTCAAACATTGTCAAGGTTAGTTAAATTATTTTTGGAATGTAAATATTTTTTTTTAATACTTTTAATTTATAATGTTTTAATGTAAACGTTTTTCCTTTGGGATTCAGCATACCCTCTGTAAAATCTTGGGTAAATTTTATTTTATTTTTCTTTGGGCTCGAGGGCTCGTGCACCCAAAGGATGGCCCTAGGGAATGCCCCTTTGGGCGCATGAGGGAGGAGCTAAGCTCCTACTCTCAAGCTCCTTTGAATGGGCATTGGGTGCCCAAAGGAGCATCCCAATGCATAGTTGATGGGCTATGCATATCCCCTGGGTTATGCATTGGGTGCTCAAAGGGGCGGCCCTATGCATATCCCGTGGGCTATGAATAGGGCCGCCCCTTTGGGAATCCAGTGAATAACCCAAGGGCTATGCATTGGGCTCCCGGGGGAGCTCCTTCCTGCTACATTTAAAAAAAAAAAATGATTTTTATAACTATATGTTAACATTTGTTTAAGTGCAACTATTTTTTTTTAAAAACATATAGTAATTTATTTATTTATTTTTTTTTTTTTTTTTTTTTTTTTTTTTTTTTTTTTTTTTTTTTTTTTTTTTTTTTTTTTTTTTTTTTTTTTTTTTTTTTTTTTTTTTTTCTGACTATAGGGAAAATGGAATCAAGAAAGATATCTGTAAACATCTCTGGAGTGAGATCGTTGATGAAGTCATCGAAAAAAATAGTTGAGCCATGTGAGAATGTTGTGCATGATGAAGTTGTATCCAATGATGATTTAAAAGCCAAGAATGCTAGAGAATGGAAACACGCATCAGACGAAGAGAAAATGGACTATTCTTGGTGTTTGAAAGAGAAATATAAAGGAAACCCAGACAATATTCACTTAAATTGTGTTGGATTTGCATATCCTTAAAATGATTATCACTCATTGGGATTGTTGCGAGATATTTGTTTGGTGTCGGGTGAAGACATTGTTTATGCAGTAGTGAAACAAGTTAAAACCTTTGTCAAAATCCGATATTCTTTGAAGGTTTCAAACTATCAGATTGACGAAATTTTCACAGAATTTTGTGTAGGAGTCGTGCATGATATTAAGCGCAAGAGTGTGAGTTTCTATATTTTTATATCTTTATGAATTTATTATTGTTTGAATTATATGACCATGTAATAGATTTAATACAATAATGTTTTTATTTCACAGGATTTTGCTATGCCACTTTCCCATATTTTGAATGGATTTTATTCTACAAAAGAAAATCTGATGGATGTCATTAATGCCCCTTTTCATAAGGGAGAAGCACCAAATAAGGGAGAAACACCCAAGCAGAAACGAGTGCAGAATGTTCCTGAGGAAGTACAAGCACATAAAGGAAAAGACATCCAACAATCAAATGAAGTACCTAGGAAGGTTACATTCAAAAGGATATCTCATCCAACTGAACATGATCGACGAATTGTTGGTGATGAGGATGTTACTTATGCTGGTAAGAGTAAGAGACACTCTTCTAGAAGAACTATGGATGAGGATGTTTCCATTCCTGATCAATAAGTTGTTCTTTTAGATACAACTGCTTCAAGCCATAAAAGGAGGATAGAAGATGTTCAATCCAATGTTGAAAATCATAGTGAAAACTCGGGGGATAGTTTGGAAATCATCACTCCAGGTGGTGATCTAGATGATGGTGTTGTTAAGACAACACAAAATGCTATTCGAGATCAATTGCAGAGGGATAAGTTGGTTCACAATGGACATACATTTGATTTAAATGTGAAGCAACTTTATAGACAAACAGGATGCCAAGAGAAGTATCAAATTAGGAAACCACGTCGCTTGCATGTTCATAACTTGAAAGCATTGATGATGCACAATCCCTATGCACATGTTGTTGACTACCTAGTTCTTGTTGACCCAAAATATGTTCCCGGTAGAGATGCATTTGATGAATCAAATTTTTTTTTATTACAACTGCTATGTTTTGGGGGGAAATAATTCTACAGAGGCTAGAAGAGAATTGATGCAAGAGTTTCCCAAAAACCCTAATTTCCAAACAATGAAATGCATCATTTACGATGGTTTAATAGATGTAGAAGCAAAACTATTGGCATGGGATCACAACAAAGATAGTGACTATAGGATGTCCATTACATTCATTCAAAGGGTTAGATTTATCCACAATGAATTTGAACAAATATGTGATGGGGATAGATCAAAAGTTGATGCAGATTTCTGGAAACAATGTTGTATGGAAATATGTATCCCTATTAAAGAGATCAGTGTGAAACAGAAAGGTTTGAAATGAAGTGATGCATTCAGAGTTGTACATAACTATTTTCAATTGGAATTTAGAACGGGGCCCATATGGGATTTGATTGATGACATATTTAGCATGTGGGAGAATATTGGCGTAAAAAATCAAAAGGTAAAAATAAATAAAGCAATTGCATGGAGCAGTAGTCAAGGAGGCCCTGATATCAAGAATTTTTCAGAAGATATGAATATAACACCTTGGAGATCATTGCAAGGTGTGAAGGATGAAACACTTATATCTACAATACCATCACGTGCAAAGTCAGGTGAATTATCCATAGCGGAAATGTGCAATGAATTTGAAAAGTAAGTTTATAGGTTGTTTTTATTTTTTAAAGTTTATTTTTTGAGTTTAATATTTTTTAATAAATAAGCATTGTGTTATCATTAGATGTCATTGTAAATGCCATTTATTTTTACATCATGTAGTCATAAGGTTTACATGAAAATACACGAGGATATGGTTATAATGTTGGGTGAGAAGAGTTGGGATGATGTTAGATGCAACTATCCAGATTCAAGCTCCATGGAAAACTTAAAAGATTTCTTTTGTTGCATACAAAAATGTATGATGATTTATGATATTTCATATTTATTTATTTCTAAGTGAATTTATTTCTATTTTATTACTTATAGATATAATTTTGTTTTCAAAGATGTCAAAGAAGAGTACAATACCAAAGTCTTTCAAAATTCATATTCAAAGAGCCAAAATAGAATGACAAAGAAGAAAACGTCTTGCAAACGTTGAACTTGATGACACCCTTGATCATCACATTTGGAATGGGCTTGACTGTGCAATATAACATGGTTTTGGGTGATTGTGCAAACATTGCAAATCTTGTTCCCAAAAATAAGTACTTCCTAGTTATTACAGATATCCCTCATGGGTACAATATCAAAAACATTACTTATGATTGTGAGCCTTATACATACCAGTCATTCAATAAAGTGGTTTCGAGATTTCTGGACATCACAACATCACCCCTATGGAGATTTCTTGTTTTCCATTCAAATTTACAAGGAGGAGCAATGCTAACAACCTTCAAGGATAAAGCAAACTCAAGGAAACAACTGTATTGGTAAGATATTTGTAGTATATTATTAAACATTTGAATTTAGAAACCAAAATTATTTTTCTATAATTTAATTAGATTCTTATCTATTTTTGTTACAGGCATAAGCCTAACATTCGTAGCTCCAGCACTGATCTATTTATGAGTGATACTGAAAACATACATCTTGCATGTTGTACAAAAGATGAGATCTATGAATCTCTTTTAATCAATGCAAAGAGTGAAGGCAAATATAGTCAAATATTGTCTTATAATGTCGTGGTTAAGAAGTTGACATATGAAGAAAGGGATTCGAAAGGAGAGACTGTAAACATCTACCAGAAGAAACAAGGAGATTGAGTTTTATATTTGTTCTCAGAATTAGGTAATATTTCTGATATTACATATGAAATTAGTGCCATAATCTAAATTCAGTAACATATGTTTTTTAAATTTATGTTTCATTACGTTATTTAACTTTTTTTGTTTTGTATGTGATGATTAGGTACAACAATAACATGTTCATTACAAAAAGGAATAAATTGCATATCCATTGAGAATGATCTACTACAATGCAATTATATCAAGCAAAGAATTAATGCTATGAAAGTTATTCCAGATGAAATGCAAGAAGTTGGTTTGAAGAAAGGAGAATTTAGTGAGTCACTTGTGGCAAAGATGTCAAAAGAGACTGAACCTCCTTTAAAAGGGATGATCGGAAAATATCACATTGGGCATTTTGCAGAAGTATAGGACCTAATGGAAGAACACATTGAGGTCCAAGAAGAGAGCTAACTAGCAAAAAATGTCAATTTTGATGAAGATTTCGGGCTGCATGATATTGTTGATTAGTTTCATATTGTTGAGGAAAATGTCAAAGTTGACAAATTTTTTATAAGATATTTTTGTAATGTTTTGAATTTAAGATTTTATTTTGAGAATAAATGTTATGTTTTTAATATGCTATTTAGAAATATATGGTATACGTTTTGTTGAGTTTATGTGAATTGTCACTTTATGAAAAATAATGTTATTTTTATACATCAAATAGCAGAAAATACGTTGAAAATGGCTTGAAATGTCTTTTTTTCTCATTTTGTTTTGAAATTTTCCCCAAAAATGATTTCTTTAAGATAAAAGTTTAATGAAAAAACTTTGAAAATGCATATATTTTTCGTTCGAACTAGCTTCTAAATCTTAAAAAAATTAAAAAATGTGTATATTTTTTTACTATATCTAGCTATTAAATGTAGATTTTTTTTGGAAAGTTTGGAAAAAGGCCCTTGTAAATAAAAGTTATATTTTTTTTTATGACCAAGAAGTTTCACAATTACAAAAAAATGGCTCAAAATGAAAAATGGTGTTACCAATATACATGCTTTTTGAAATGGAGGTAAAAACAACTACTAAAATTGACCCCCCAAAAACGAGAACAATGTCGGGTTCTCGTCAAGTTGTATAACTTGTTTATGACCATGGAACCTTTGATAGAACCTTGGTGAATTCTATTTGAAGGGCATGTGTATGACCATGGAAACCTTGATAGAACCTTCGTAAAATTAAATTAAAATATAGAACTTATAAAATATAAATGATAAAAGTAATTTAGAAAATGATAAATAATAAATTAATAAAAGCATGTGCATGCTAAGAATAAATAATAAATTAATTATGTGCATGCCAAGAATAAATAATAAATTAATTTAAAATAAGAGCATGTGCATAACAAAGACAAGCAATTAGTTAAAGAGAAGATCATGCTAGTAGACCACAACCACAATGTAAATTGCCACATGAAACATGATGTGAATTAGCAAAAAAAAAAAAGTAAGGTTGTGAAGGCTAATGTCACACAAATGTTATAGTCGTATATTATAATAATGTGGTGAACTTGGGAAACTCAAATAGTTTTTGTTTTGGTTGTTTTGACGCTAAAGTTGGCATGGGAACCTCTTGAGATAAGGCAAAGGTAATGTCCTTACCTTTAACAGTCTTTTCTACAAAATAAAATCTTGTAGTAGCCCTTGTGATCGGGTTGATCTTGGCATTCATACTTCACGTTTGATCCTGGAGCTTGTCCATTTGAAGAAGAATTTATTTACACTCTTCCATATGGTTTGATAAATATTTTCCAAGTAGATATTTTAGTTTCCACTATAAATAGGTTATCTAAAAATACTTGGTGTCTCATGTCCTTGAAGTCTCGACATTAGAAATCAAAGCATGCATATCATCCTTGTCCATCGACACTTGCTCATGCTTAACCCAATATTTAGCCCTGTCAATTTCTTGTTGAATGTTAATCAGATTATTCCTTCAATAATATCCAAGGCTTACACTTCTTTCATTATGCGCAAATGGTGATTAAACCCATGCCCATGCTTTCCCCCTTGATCTGTATAACTTCTCTATTACTAACCATAATGCCCTCATTAATAAAATTATTAATGCATCATGTAGTCAGCCTACTGTAGTGCCTTGTTTTCAATTATACAATATTGATTACGTTATTATGATTCAGAAACTTAAACAGTTTATGTTGCATGATGATTACCATACTACTTTTTCCTATGTTAGAAATAAATGGTCGTAATGGATGTATGTATGATGACTAACCATTAGCAATGTGATGCATGATATATATATATATATATATATATAAAATTGTAAGATTCTTTGACACGTTCTTCCAAGTGTGACAAGAAAGCACAGGTGCTAATTAATGCAAGATGGCATAAATACCACATGGGCTCTGGATTGAGCCCGGACATGCTATCAAATGATACAATGTGCTAAATTGATATTTGATAATTTTGCATGAACTATTTGACGTTGTGGATTTCATGTGTATGGGAACAAGATCATGATTGCCATTCGACCCACACATGGGTAACATGGTTGTATGGGAGGATGCTTGCCATAAATAACATAGGATTCCATGAGACGGGTTGAAAAATGAGTGAGAATTTTTGTCACGAGATGCATGATGTCGTGAGTATAGGCCACAGATTCGGTCACTCACAAGGTTTGACTGAGGGTCGCGATATAAGGTGTCTACCTTATTCCTCAATTCCCATTAGTCTGTCAACATGATACAGGTGAATTGAGTTAACATGGTCTCAATTGTCGTATCACATCCCCACTGCAATAAAAGATATATTTGAAGGGCATGTGTATGACCATGGAACCCTTGATAGAACCTTTGTAAAATTAAAATAAAATATAAATGAGAAAAGTAATTTATAAAATGATAAATAATAAATTAATAAAAGCAATTGTACATGCTAAGAATAATTAATAAATTAATTATGTGCACGCTAGGAATAAATAATAAATTAATTTAAAATAAGAACATGTGCATAACACAGGCAAGCAATTAGTAAACGAGAAGATAAACTAAAACACACCCTTTAATTAAGGAGAATAAAATAATAAAATCAATTAAAGGAATTTTAAGACTCAAGTGCACACACACATGTAAGAAAAGAAGACTCAGGTGGACACACGCATGAACATGCAACATAAACTTAAGAAACTCTATAAAAGAAAGGTAAGGAGATGATTGAGGATCATCTTTTGCATCTTGAATCTTTTATAGTTTTCCTCCTACACGATGGTTGAGGATTGTTACAGTGACTGTTGGAGAGTTTGGTCCTTGGAAGTGGTTAAGGTTGAGAGGCCTAAAAGCAAAATGCTTCGCTTCCAATTGTGTTGATATTATGCTTCTTCCATAGAACCTCATTGCAGCTTGAGGGTCACTGGGGAAGATAGAAACAGTCTTTCAAGAGGGGCTAGGTGAGGCACAACAGGCGTATCAGCTCACCAGCTAGAAGAGTACCCATAGGAAGCAAGTAGGGTGGTCAAATGGTGAACATAAGGATTGGCAATTCGATTGGCACTATACCGAAGGTTGTGACAAGAGACGAGGAGCTATAACACTGGACATCAATCTGCAATGCAAGAACCATGTTAGTATGTAATTCTTGTGAGTTTCAATCTAAATAAGTTTTTAAATTATTGTTTAGTGAAGAAAAAAATTGTTATTGTTATTTATGATCAAATAAATTGTTTCTATGAGCAAAATGAAAATTGTTTTTATGTTTATGATCAAGTTCATTGGGGTGCCTACACCTACCGTCACTCCAAAATAATTGCAGCTATGAGGGTTCCCCACAAGCTATCCCTATTATGCTTGCCTTTAACCTACACGACCTTCACTGGGATGTAATCTGAGCCACTTACACTGCACAAAATTCACAAGAACAAGAGGGAAAGCGCATAGATTGGGAAAGTTGCCCAATTGCATTGTCCACCACTGCTTATATCCCACACTATTTGGCAGTGATTGTGTTTTGAGGCTAACGGGCTCTTGCTCTCATCTGAGCCAACATATTTAGAAACCTTTGTGTCTTCCATGAACTTTCGATCGTCCTTCGTCGGTGTTCATACCAAGGAATGCATCTTATCACAATGAAGGTTCATGATGAGCCATTCTTCATGAGGCTGAGGTCTCACCCACCCCAACCATAAATGACCCATCACTTCAATGGTTCCTTGGCAATTCGACATAATTATGGTTTGTCTTGTCCTCACAACGCCAAGTGTACAGAGGAGGAGGCCTCGCCTTGCCTTCAAGCCATAGATCATCTACCAACTCGCCCTCTCTCATAAGCACCCAAATAAGGGGTTCAAGGAAATTGTTATTTTCCTTATCTTCTTCATATTTGAGAATTGCTTATTCTCTCATGATTTATCTTCTTCTTGCATTATTTTTTCATGTTGATCCTCCACCCTTTCCTCATTGACATTGTCCAACACTTCTTTCTCCCATATTCTGAACTTATCACGGTTTAGACTTAAGGTTTTGGGTTTCATTAAATTATTAAACAAGGTTTTTCAACCTATTTTTAATATCTTTTAAACTCATATTTAATTTGATCTTAAGAAACATTTTTAGAACAATCCTATGCAAAATACTTTTTTACTGATATAATTACATTTGAAAGAAATATGTTCATAATAATAAAGTAAGTACATAGTGCATGTATGTCGATGACCTTTGAGAAAGGTTGTTCAGGATTTACTTCCATCCAAATCATAACAAAAGAATAAGTTCTCCCTTTTGGTTTTCATTTATCTTCAAGCATCTTACCGATCTCCTCCATCGTGATTTATTTATCCTAATAAATCAAGTGGGGAAATAAAACCCTAACCGAAATGTATGGATGTAGGTATTTCTTCATAAATGAAACATGGTCAGAACAATTGAAGATTCGTGTGATGTTTTTGCATTTTGAAAAAGAGTTGTACTAAGTATGTTGTTTAATGCAAAGTGTGTTTGAAAAAAGTGTTTTAATTTATTATTTAGTAAATAAAAATGAATTCTTTTTATGAAAAAAATTCATTATATAAAAGTTCAGCATCTCAAATTAAAAAAATCACATTGAAATGCTTTTTTAAAATTTTTTTTTCTTTTTAGTTTTGGTAAGAAAATAACATTGAAATGTTTTTTTTTAATCCTCTTTTTAGTTTCGATAAGAAAGAATAAAATCCCTTTAAACAATGATTAAATTTAAATGTTCCCTAACAATGGAATCCAATGTCATTTCACGAGCTGTTGAAAAAATTTCATACAAAAGGGATTGCACAACACAACATTATCGAACCTTCCTTTGTTACTTGGAATCCACTACATTGATATGATACGAAAGATGAATCAAAACCCTAATCCAAAATAGTAGATCAAAACCTTAATCTTAATTTAAAAATTGTTGATTTATTAAATGTATAGCGGATATAGAGTTATAGTAGGATGATTTATGCCACGATACAAAAGATAAGACTAAATATCCTAATTCTATTTTTTTAAAATGTTGATTAATTAAATTAGTATTAAATTTTTTGTCTTTTAAATTATTTTTATGATATTTGGAGTGGACACTTTGAACATAGGAAGAAAATTTTATAGCAAATCAAGTAATTTTTTTCTTTTTTCTTAAAATATGATAAACTAAAATTTGTCAATAGACATTAACCATCATCATCATAAATAAAAATAATAATCAAATAGCATTAAAATATTAATATAATTATTTGTATAAAATATATGACATATAACATGATAATTAATTTTAAAGAGTTAAAATATTAAGTTAAAAAATTAACTAAAAATAGAATAAAAATTTTATTAATTAAATATATTAACCAATCTTTAAGAAATAAAAAAATGTATTAATTAAATAATAAAATGATATGATAAAACAAGAAAAATAATAATACTTAATTAAAAATCAAAATACAAAGACAACCAACAAGCATCGATAAATCAAAAAGTACAAAGCATCATGTCCACTTCATGGACACATATATAAGCTTCCAAAAAGAAACTATTCTAGTCCATTACAACCAATAAGTGACCGTCTCTCAACAACATAACACTAGAAAGGAGCTTCTCTAGTAACATTACTACTCCATAAGTTCAATAAAAGATCTACAGAACTTGATCTTATAGGCCACTAAAAAGACTAGTATAATTCAGAAAGAAAAAGAAAAAAAAGAGTTGTAAGAGCCTCTTGAGACAAGTTGATTCTCCACCCATTCTTCCCAAAAGAGTAAACTTGGAACTCGATCAACATCATCTCGCTAAAAAAAGTTTAAAAAACAATTATAAGAATGTCATCTTATATTTAATAAAAATAAGTTTATAACTATCTTTTCTCAATTGAAATTGTTAGATATTTATTAACTTTAAAAATTAACTTAATAATAAATACAAACTAAAAATATACTCTAACTTAGTCATTTTTTTTTTAAATATTAAATTCATGTTACATATATTGTACGTATGTTCCCCGATGCAGGTGATCAATCAACCCATACAACGCATGAGCCTACCGTCGCGGAGACCTCAACAGACACCCATGCGGAAGCCTCTAGATATTCCCGCCATGCTCATTTACAAGCTTCCTCCTCCTTCGTATACACTCTTAATGCAACCTGGCGCTTCGGACTGACATCAAGTTGTTCAACGTATTTGGTTAATCATGGAGCTCTTGTGCGAGTTAATGGCCCCTCGGGAGACTAACATTTCGCCTTTAAGCATATTCGAGTCTGGTTTCAGTGCTCTTCCCTCTTAGAGTTATTTTGGAAGGTTGTATGGTATCTGGTTCAATCCAACTCTCGCAGGGATTTGGTTTTGTTTGGATTTTCTAGCTTGGTGGGTCATTCGGACTCTCTTCCAGTCATCTCCAGCTCAAAGGCCTCTGTATCGGGGCCACACTCCGTTGTACAGGAACACAATTGAAACCATGGCACACATAATTCGAGCCACCCCTTGCCATTGTGACAGAGGAAGAGGGAATCATGGCAGAAGAAGCTATGGTGGGTTAGCCAACAATGGCTATAATAATTCAGTCCCACATCACTTGAGAGCAATTTTATATGATTGGGAGGAAGAATTGGTTCAACAACAACTTGTCAGTCGAAGGGTTCGGATCAAACGTGACCATTATTGGCTTGTCAAGAATTCCTTGGCCCAAATTCTCATGCAATATCAGGATTTCTCTCTAGGGAACTCTCCAACACTTTCTCCTTCCCCTGCTCCAGCTTTGCACTCTGGAACCTCTCCAACAGCCTCCCATGTATCCAAGCTGTCGAGGTAGCTTGGACATGGTCGTGGCAAGGGAATTCAACAACAGGTGGACAAATTGAATATAACATCAACAAGCAGACACAAGCACAAGCACGTGGATGAAAAGCACGTGGACCTCTCCTCATTCATGAAGACGACTCCTTTGCCTGCAAAAATGGTCCTAGAAAGACCTCCAGTGGACTATTGTTGCCCCATCATCGAAGAGCTTCCAGACAATGCAAATGCAATTTACAAGTCCAAGTAACTATGTTGTTTTTTCCTTACACTTTCTGTTAATTGTCAATTGCATGTCGATAGACACGTGTCACTCTAGCCAGAGGACAAGTTCTTTTTTTATTATCTCTGTAATTTTTTGAGAAGATGCTGTTGGAGACTATATGTAATAATATTTGAACATCTCAGAAACACTAGGCAACTAGAAATAGTTTGTTTTGTAGCCTTAGAAATGGATAGACATACTATGGATCCATTCTGGTTGTTTAGGCTCAGTGAGAGACTTCTTATGCTTGTACCAAATTTTGTATTTTAATATAAATTTTCAGAGAAGCTTACAAAAAAATATTGTACATATGTTAATGATTAATAATATGTATTTTCCCTGGGTTGGCAGGTGCGGGAGGGGTCATTTTTAATCCTGGGGGAAACAAAAAGAAAGATTATGCTTGGGTAATAGGGAAAAAAAACAACGATGTGGAATGGCTCGCACTAATTCAGGGGTTGGAAACTGCAAGCTCTCTCATAATAAAAGACCTTATCATTTTTGGGGACTCTCTTATGATCATAAGAGGAGCTTGAAAGCTCTCTCTGAACTATAAAACTCCTACCACTAAGATACAACAAATTTTCAAATTCCTCACCAACGACTTCAACTCTATCACCCTTCTTCACATCCTTCGATCTAATAACCATCGAGCTGACCAAATGGCGAATATAGGGGTACTCTTAGACTATGGATATATTGTCTACAATGGAACTAATCCTAATTGTTATTGGGTGCCTTAACCCCTCTTGGAACCTCCCTAGGGGCGCTCTTACTCCCCACCACCTCTATGCTAACTTAAGACTTAATGCTCCCGTCTTTCGTGGCACCTTCTCCTCCCTCCTACGCGCAGCTGTCCCTCCTCGTTCTCCATCCCAGGCTCGCATGCTCCATTTAATGCCATCACATGGCCTTCTTTACCTCCCCGCTCATTCCTCTACCTTCGTCCATTTTCCATTACCTCCTTCGCTCGACCCTCTCCAAGCGGTTCTTTCTTTGTAATGGGTGATACGCCTCACGCGCTCTCCCTAGCTCCCTCTCTGGGCACTGGCTATCCGACATCTCTCGGCCTTCTTCACTCGTCCTCCTGTATCCTATGTAAGAAGCCGCTCCCACTCATCTCTTCTCTCAGACATTCTGACGCTTGCCTGCTCTCCTCTCTGCACACCCTTGTTGACGACCTTCCCAATCTAAACTTGCATTCCCTGAATGACTCGAGCTCGACCCCTTCCTCACCGCATCTCAATCTCAGCACTAATCCTGCCTCATTGGAAAATATGGAGGAGCAACTTCGCCTTCTAAGGGCAGAGAACGCCAAGATAAAGCAGAATATGACGAGGATGTACACTTTGCTCCAGTCCATCATCATGGAAATTAGGAACAATAATAGCCTCATGAATGGGAGAATTTCTACCATCTCTGACACTATGGATTATGCGGCCAACAACATTGCTAATGTGGATTCAAAAGCAGAGGACAACTACAGAGGTATTTCAGAAATGGATGGCAAAATTGACAAGCTAAGGGAGGACATTGGACGCTGCATTCCAAGCTTCCACGATAGCAAAGGTTCAGGAATCAGACCTGAACAATCCCTGGAGAGCAACCCTGGACCTGCTGCCCAGCGTTGCAGTTAGCTCTTTCGTTTTCTGCTCATAGTGCTACACTCAACTACTCATGCCAATTTTGGTTTTCACTACTTTGTAGTTTTTAGTTTAGAAGTTTTTTTGAAAAACAAACTCTACAGCAAGATGAACTATTTGCTTCATATGGATTTAAACTCTTTAGAAATCCTTTTTTGATATGTTTTGTTTGTGCATTTTCATCCTTGGGCAATTTGTAAAGATCTACAACCATCTTAGAACAAGCTCTTTTCGAGATAATAATATTTTTGTAAAAGCTGAATAGGAAGTCATGGACTTTACTCCCTGGTGTTTTTTTTAATATAAATATCCCACAACCGTTTTTGTTATAAAAAAAATTTGTATTTTTACAACCCACGTGCAAATCAAATCTAAAGTTAAAAATAAAAGTAAGAATATGTATTTTCACAATAAAATCAAATTTTTACATGATTTCTGCGGTGGGAGATTTGCCATTTGGCTACTGTGTCTTCCCTTGTTGAGCCATTGGATACATTTGTGGCTCGGGGAACTATTTTATTTGGGCCATCTATTGGGCTTTAGGCTCACACCTTTTTGTGAACATGTCTTTAATGACTATGGGTCGGTATCATTGATATTGTTTGGTCTCGTATAAATTCCTATGTATTCACATGACAATTGGACATATTTACTATTTCGTATATTAATAGTAAGTTAAATTTTTCCATGAAAAAAAAATGTTAAAATCAAATCCATTTATAAAAAAATTGAATTCAAAATTTTATTCATATCAATAATTTAATATCAACGAATTCGCAACCTCAGATTAATTTATGTTTTTATATATAAATAAAGTGTACAATTCAAAAGATAAAGTTTTAAAAATATAAATAAACAAAAATATGCCACCCATCATGTTCCACGAGACTCGGGGAGAACCCAACCGCCCTTTTTATTTTCACGCGGAATAGCGGGGGCCACCTTTTGCCGCGGTTTCTCCTTTTGTTTTAATTGCAGTCTCCGCGTTGATAGAGACTTGTGGAACGCGTCTTGGGCATCTCCTACGTACTCGGACCGATTCCTGCTCCACTCACTCCAAGAATTTATCCTTCTCCGCTGTGTGAATCCAAGCTCCTGGGCGGCCGAAGCTGGAAATCATGGTGGATAATAGCAGTAAACTTTGAAGTTCATCCGCCAGGAGTCAACTCGAACGTAACATTTGTGTGCCGTAGTTAGTTAGTTCGTTGTACGGTATTATATAGTCCTCTTCAATAGTCGGAATTGACCATGGGGTTCGGGCAATCAGATTTCATTGCGAAAACCAAAGGATTTTTCGGCTCTCCGGCGGATCACGGCATGGTGGGTTTAATTCTGAGGACCCTTCTTCTGTACGGGATTTTTATTTCGCTGTTCATGTATGTTTTTCGGAAGAAGTTTAAGTTCTGGTTCGACAGGAAGCCCTCAGCCGACCGGCGGGTTTCGGATAATGCTGTGAGCCGAGAGGAACTGAGGAGGGTTTTCTCGACCTTTGATAAGAACGGCGACGGGCTGATCAGCGAACAGGAGATGAGAGAGTCCTTCGATAAGCTCAGGCTGTGCATTGGCGAGGAGGAATTGCTCTACACGATTCGAACCTTGGACGTCAATGGCGACGGGTACGTGGACTTCGAGGAGTTCGTGACGTTGTATGAAATGATGAATGGCAGAGGAGCAGAAGATAAAAAAGAAGCACAGGCGGACAAAGACGCAGATCTGGCTGAGGCGTTCGGCGTTTTTGATGAGAACGGCGACGGTTTGATAACGGTTGAAGAGCTCCAGTCTGTGCTGAAGTCGCTGGGTCTCCAGGAAGGCCGAGCCATTGGGGATTGTAGGAAGATGATAGAGAAAGTAGACAAGAATGGCGATGGGATGGTGAATTATATGGAGTTTAAGGAGATGATGACTGCAGGGTTTGGCAAGATTTAGCCATCAAATTTAGAGATCTGAGCTCTCTCATTCTCTCGTTCTTGACAATTTAGGTTTTGTAACGCAACACTCTTTTTGCATGGTTACACATAGAAGGGAGACTGTTGCTATACCTAATAAAACTAGATGATATTCTTTCTTCTGACACTCTGTACACTAGTTTAATGGCTCACTGCCATGACTATATTTGCTTTGTATGAGTATGAAATAATTTCATAGGATTTAGAGATCTGGCCGGGGACTCGGGAGACTTGCTTGGTAACTTCTGAGAAAACATGGAAACGACTAGTGTACAAATTTGTGACATATTGAAGGACTTTCTGTGGAATTTGTGTGATGAATGATAATAAAAACGGATTTTTATTTGGTTCTTTTTCTTAATCTTTTGATAAATTATGATCTTCAGATTCTTATCTCTTTGACGATAGTGACGATACCAGTGTCGTGCATTTTTTTCTATTGTATTTCAATATTTATCAAACTCGAATATATTCTGTCATTTTTTTCAGCTTAAAAATTACGTTTCTGTTATTCAGAAGGAATCAAGGAAAATTAACAACGCACTAAAAATCTCAACAAACTTCCTCACATATAGTGGATAGGTCGCAAACCTGTCAGTGGGTAATCCAACTCAGAAAATCTCTCAACCAGTGAATGGAATGAAATCCATCTGTCATTGAAGAGGCTTCCAGTTCAGAGATTTTTCTTTTACATTTTTTTAATACGATATTGTTTGATATATATTAGTGGATGATGGGAACCCTAATTCATGTGGCTGTGCTGTAATAATATTATACATGTATATGTTGTACTATTGTAAACTAAGAGCAAACTGTCAGTGGGTAATCCAAGTCAGAAAATGTCTCAAAAGAATTAAACCCTAAATCCATCTTCATTAAAAAGTCTTCCAGTTCAGAGATTTTTCTTTTACATTTTTTTAATAAGATATTGTTTGATATATATTAGTGGATGATGGGAACCCTAATTCATGTGGCTGTGCTGTAATAATATTATACATGTATATGCTGTACTATTGTAAACTAAGAGCAAACCGTCAGTGGATAATTCAAGTCAGAAAATGTCTTAAAAGATGTAAACCCTAAATCCATCTTCATTAAAAAGGCTTCCAGTTCAGAGATTTTTCTTTTACATTTTTTTAATACGATATTGTTTGATATATTAGTGGATGATGCGAACCCTAATTCATGTGGCTGTGCTGTAAGATTGTACAGGTATATGCTGTACTAAACGAATATAAGAAATTGATCAATAAGAAGCCAAGTCAATATTATTTCCGGCATTAAAAAATTGAATTCTTTTTGGGCGATGGGCTTCTGCGCCTTAAGAGTGCCGCTTTACGATATGAATTAAGTACATCTCTGTACATATAAAGGAATTTGCCACCTCGTCCAAAAATAAGTCGTTGGTTTTGATAAAATGGTCGTGTATAATTTATTACAAATGTTTAAAGATTTGTAGTTTGATATACCACATTAAGTGGGAAATTGAAAACCGATGTTAAAAGTTACAGAATTTGATTTTTTTTACTTTATTATTATTGGAATTTGGTTATGTAAATTTTGTTAAAATTGTATTTTGAATGGATAGAATTATTGTCTTTAATGTAAAAATTTGTTTGTAATCTAAAAATAGATTAGTATTCTTAAATAACTTTATTATTATTGGCTATGAAATGTGTAGGTGGAGAATATTTAATATTAGTAATTATTTATGACATATTTAATTACTATTACTCATTTAATGACTAATTTTTCATGACTTATTTAATGACCATTTTTTTATGATTATTACTTATTATGAATGATCTATCTAAGGATCAATTTTTCTAGTTTGAAAAGGTGGAATTGAAATTAAGAGTTGAACCACTTTAAAATTTTGGGCGCTCTTCGGGTTTTTGATGGTATTGAATCCGTTTCTACCATCAAAATCACCATTAAAACATAGTTAAATTCACATTTTGCAAAATAAACACATGCGATTCCAACAAAAAAAAACATGCAAGCACGCACCAAATAAGTGGGACTTCCATAGTAAGTAATATTATCTATGGAGTTTTCCATAGTCAATCCCCACTTAACTTCCCAACCCATTTGGATACCCTTAACAAGTATTGTATTTTATCATGAACCAATCATTTAAAGATCCCTTCTCTTAGTGGATGATTCATAAGGTATAATAATTTTTAAGGTTTTGCAAATGAGGTAGTAAATTAAGAAAAAATTTCAATGTTAAGCACATTTGTCTTAATTATATTGAGATGAGTGATACTCATATAATTGGATGCAAATCCAAAGCTATAAGATTCCACTAATTTATATATACCCCATAGCATAATAAGTTATCAATATATAATATATAATAAATAATTAATAATGTAAAGACTGAAATACATATCTTTTGATTTAAAGATTTAAAAAAGATATTTTAAATTGAATAATATATTTCACAATCTATACAATATTAATTACTTTATTGTGAAATATATTTACATTACAAAACTTATTACTTAACATTAATAACTTCTTTTATATATTGAATATTTAGAGTTTATCATAATAGAAGATACTTTTTTTTCAATTGAAAAAAACCGTACTACTGGTATTGAATTAAGAGAATCAAATAGTATAAAATAGATTAGTCATCAAAGACTAATGTTCATAACATGTTGTAGACCTCTATAACACAATTACAAAAAATTGCTTGATGTTCAGTGGATGCATTATCATCTAAGACAAAAAAGACAAAAATAAACAGTTGCCATGCAATGCTGTAACTAATAAATCCATAGGAAGATTTAGTACTCAAAACAGTTCACAACTCCCAAATCCATGGATTTGGACTCTTGAAATTCTTCCCATTCGATAACTCCTTCTTCACATTCATGAGCACATTTGGAAAGAGTGTCCACCAAATTGTTGTGTTGACGATAAATGTGATCAAAGGATATGTCTCTGAAGAGCTTGAGTTTTTCTTTAGTCCTACAACACCACTGATGTAAGGATATCACATTTAATTCAGATTCCCCTTGTGCCCATTTAATAATCACCTTGGAATCTCCATAAACTATCAAATCCTGAATGCCAAATGCATAAGAAATAGTGAGCACACACCAAAGCGCAAGTAACTTTGCTTTAGTGTTGGTGCCATTCCCTGCATTCATCTTAAGAGTAAAATAATGATCTTCATTGATGTATATAACACCTCCCATAGCACACAAGTTATCCCTTGCCGACCCATTGAAAAATGCAACTTCCCTATGGTGTGAGATACCAAAGGTTCTAACCAGACTGGAGCCATCCTCAACAGTATCAACACTTTGATCATTTAATACTGCCAGAATTCGATTGCAAGAGATCAATAGATTTGGCTTCCTGTCTTCAAAAATTGCTTCATTCCTAGTCCGCCAAATGTCCCAAGAGGCAATCGTAGGCAAATATGGGATCCTCTTGCACTGTCTGTACCAATTGAGTCCACAACTATCAAACAACTAGTTCCCCAATGAATATTTAATCTTAACTGTTTAATAAGCATATCCCAAAGCAGTCTAGTAAATCCACACTCCAACAACAAATGATTAGAAGATTCCAGGTTGTCCCTGCATAAAAAACACATACTAGGGCCAATCCATCCCTTTTTTGATAAGTTATCCCAAGTTTTCAGGCTACCACGAAGGGCATGCCACATAAAGCATTGGATTGGCCCTAGTATCAAAAAAGGACCTTATACCACCAATCTGTAGGATAAATGTACCAATAATTAATAATAACTTTATAAGCTAATTTTGCATTCACCATACCTGTCTCTTTGTTGCTTCTCCATATTAGCCTGTCTTTCTCCACAGTAAATCGACAGCCAAATGAGTTCAACTTTTTGATATATCTGTCCCATTCTGAAGCAGCCATGTCTGTAAACCCCAATTCCATCGCTGTCAGCCAGTAAGTTTGGTTTGTTCCAAGATTAGTTCACTTGATTTTGTTAAGAGTAGCTTTGTCAAACCAGTGCAAAGTATATATAATCTCATTGGGTAGTGTATACTCCTCATCCATCCCAAGAATAGGATCGATACCTACTAAGATGTCTTCACCATTCCCGACCCTCCAAGCTAAGTCTTTAGCCAACCAATTATATACTTTAATGAACCCGACCCAAATAGGAGATGTACCCCTAGTCATCTTAACAGGATTCCTAATACAATTTATCACCTTACCCTTAATGTATTTGACCGATAATATCTTAGTCCAGAGAGTGGGCCCAAACAACCCACGCCAGAAACTTTTCAGTCTTAATGCACAGCTAAACAAAGATAGGTTCCCGATTCCCCATCCACCATTACTTACAGGCATAGCTATATTTTCCCATCTGGTCATCACCAGATTACAATTCCCCAAACCTCCAGTCCACAAAAATCCGAAAAAGAGTTTTCTTAAACATTTGATGGTGTAACAAGGGACCAGAAGAAGTGAAAACCAATAAACAAGAATGTGAGTAAGGAAAGATTTTACTAAAGTGAGCCGACCTCTAATTGATAATAGCCTGTAAGTCCAATGATTTATCTTATGTTCAACTTTCTCAATAAGCCACTTCCAGTCATTCTTCCTGTAAGCACTAGGTTTTAGAAAGTATCCAAGGTACTTAAATCCTTCCTCCAACAGACTAAAATTATATGGCATCATTTGCTTAAAAACCTCAAGATTCCGGTTCTCGATCCCATAATAATAAAGCCCTGATTTCCTCTTGTTGACCAGCATACCCGAAGCCCCACAAAAATCATTGATAATATTACTGTAGTTTTTCCATTCCACAATAGAATTTAACCCTGCTAAGAGGAAATCATCAACGAACAAGGTATGTGTATGGGACAAATTAGGAGCAAGTTGAATACCTTTTATTCTTCCAGCTTGTTTAGCAGCCCCAATCATTCTGCAAAGTCCTTCGATGATCAGTAGAAAAATGAGAGGCGACAGTGGAAAACCTTGTCGAACCCCTTTGGACATTTAAAAAAACTCAGATGGGTTGCCATTAACCAAGACCGCAATACTTGTAGTAGATACACACGCCATGATCCACTTAAGAACCAACGGGGGTATGCCAATTTGAATGAGAACCAATCTTAAGAAACCCCAGTCCACCCTGTCATATGCTTTTTCCAAATCAATTTTGAGCAACATAGCTTGTAAATTCCTATTTTTTACAGAATGAATAACCTCCTATGTAATGCCAATTGCATCCAAAATCCGTCTATCCTTCAAAAAGCCGAACTGCTCACCAAAAATACAGCGAGACAAAATAGGCTTCAAATGAATCGAGATTATTTTTGATATGATTTGATAAGCCAGATTGCAGAGGGAAATTGGCCGAAAATCCCCATAGGTCTCAGGCTTGTTAGTCTTAGGGATTAGTGTAAAAAAAGTGGACTTTGAAATCCACAGGAAATAAACCCCTCCATTCTAGAAAACTATACAATTTTCAAAATGTCTTCTCCCATAACATCAAACATTTCTAGAAATAACTCGACTGGCCATCCATCTGACCCATGACTCTTATCCTTGGAAAAGGCCTTCAATGTCTCCTCTATTTCCAGAAGAGTCACTTCTTTGCCTAGAACTGCTGCTTCATCTTCTTCAACAAATCCTGGGTAATTCCTGACCACATTTATTTGAGTAAGAAGATTGTTATCACCTGGGTCAGTGTATAAATGACCAAAGTGTCTTTTAGCATCTGCTTGAAGCTCATCCAAGCCCGAGATACAGTTCCCTTCCGAATATGAAAGTTCCCAAATAGAATTAGTGTTCTTTCTATGAGTGGCAAAGACAAGAAAAAACTTAGTATTTCTATCCCCCAAAGCAATCCATGTGGTTCGGCTCTTCAGTCGCCATGCCATTTCCTCTTGGTTCAATAATTCCTCCTTCTTTAGTTCAAACTTTTTAATTTTATCCATGAAATCAGCATTCACCACATCATTAGAATTCAGAATATGTATTCCATTAATTTGTTCTTCTAAATCAGAAAGTTCTCTCAGATCGTCCTTTTGTTTGTTCTTGATCCAATTCGAGACCACTAACTTGAGCATTCTATAATGTCCCCACCCATCATACCAGTGCGATGGAGAGAACGTTAGACTGAAGCCAGGGCATCTAGCCCCATGAATTTATTAAATAAGCATTCACATACTATAAAAAGACATATGGAAATGTATGGTTATAAGAAAAAACGGCAGAAGTAATTTCAATTACACATCCATCATACATTTAAGATATTCATCAAATAAATAATTGCAAAGTTAACACAAGAGAGTATTTATCTTATAACAAAGTAGCCCCGAGCAACTGACTATGCAACTGCAACGTTCCACCCAACCATAGGCCAGTTGTGATCATCAATATCTCAACACACTGCCACCCCTGAGCTGGGCATGATCTCTATAAGGAATCAGGGAACAACAGACTCACACATAGCCCAAAGATGCACCAAATCAGCCAAGCCAATCTACAGTTGGGTTTATCAGGCTGTTAGGCAATGGAATGAAGAATTGCTAAGCTAGTGGGATCATCCATAGAGATATGGGTACCCTCTGCAAGATCTATCTAGCTTGGCTCCCACAATACCTACACACCTGGCACATGGAAGTACTCCCTTCACTACTACATAGTCCCTCAGGCCATACCTTCCAATCTAATGTTGTTCAAGGTGTGCATAGAAGAGTAGCCAGCCCTCTTGATCTTCTTGAGAGATTATCCCCCTCACTAGGTTTATCAAGCCAATTCAGGTCCACTTCCACTCCTAATTTCTTACTCATAGTTCAAACCAATGCAAGGATGCACCCAACAACAAAAATACATGTGCTGAAAAACGTGGGCAACCAAAACGAACTGGTAGATGGGAAATAAACCCTGGGAGAGCCATTCGTTTTCAAAAAACGTTTATATGCATTCCAAGGGCTGAAACGACCTCTATAAACCCCCAAAACGTAACTCCCTTTTTCCTAGCCACTGTGCAACACAAAAACGAGCTCCCAGCTATGGAAAAATGCAGGAAATTGGTAAAAAACATGATGGGGAAAGCCCAGCTAGTTCAGACTGTGTGAGAGAGGAAATACTTTGGGTTCAGAATGGCTTTGGGCACCATTTCGTGGGTGTTTTCTTGTCCCAGAAGCAAAAGTAAATTTTTCCAGGTTGATGGCTTTCCCATGCACGAAATTGGCTGCCATGCCTCTTCATTCCCAAGGCATTAACTGCCTCAACCAATTTTTGGAAGAATTAAATGATTGGGTGCATAAGTCAGAATGGGTAGTTGAGGATTTATTCATTGACATTTGGCTTATCACCATTGGCTGAAGGGTTTGAATAATTTCCCTCCCTATTCCTTGTAGAATCATGCTCCCATCTCTTTGTTGCATTGCATAGCTAGTTGTGGGTATTTCATTAAAATTCGTATTTACATGATGTCTTAATTTACATTGTGCATGTCCAGCACAAGAACCATAGGCATCTATTTTTAATTGCCGATACATAAAACGCTAAATCAATGGTGGGGCCTTAGCCTTGAGCTCCTCACCATGATTAAATAACAATATTTACATCATTTACGATTTAATGAAAGAGGGGGTCAAAATGGGGACATTCCACCTTCGCAGCTTAGGTACAAAAGAATCCATTGGATTCATACCCTGTTCCACTTCATCAGTTACCCAGAAATCTGTTATCATCTTGCAAAATTCCACATTTTTCAACCATGTACAATTAAGCTTAAAGGGATACTTTAAGTTTCCAAGGGAGTCATCAAACTGAAAGAGTATTGGCCAATGGTCTGAGAATTTGGAGTCTCCATTCTAAGATCTGTGCCTGCCCTAAGTATTAATAAAACCTGTACTTACCAAAAACTTATCCAGCCGCTTATAAATACCATCACACCCTGTCTGGCCATTGGTCCAAATCGGAGAGAGTGTACCTGGTACAACATCCACCAGCTCATGAATTTCTAAAAATCTTGCAAAAAAATATGCCATGTCATCCATCCTAGCATTTGTACCCTAGATTTCACCAGCACTGTAAGTGAAATTTATATCACCCGCAACTACAAGGTTCTTGGAATTGAGTAAACCAGAACTGCCCAAGGATGTCTAGAAAGGACCACGATTTTTATAAGGACCGTAAATATTTAATACAGAAAACGATAGATTCACCCATGTACACATTCCATCCAGATAGATCCCCCAAGAAGTTTTATAATCCAGAAAGTCAAATAATTTAGGGTCCCAACCCACCAAAAGTCCGCCAGACATACCTACTGCACTAGTAGCCACAAATTCCCACCCAGGGAGAATGGCTGCAATTTTTTTTATAGCTTTGTGATCTTCACACATGGTTTCGTGAAGCATAATTAAAGAAGGACTAGTAGCTTTTAAAACATGGGTCAAGGCCCTAGCCCTAGAGACCTTACCCAGACCCCTGACATTTAGAGTTAACATAATCATTTAAAACCCACATGCAGAGGGGAGTTTTCTCTTAGGGCCTCATTCAAACCAGAGAAAGGTTCAATACTAGGACAACCGACATTATCAATCCTTCCAGAGATAGGGGTATAAGCCGGGTCACCAGCCAAATCAGGATCTTTCGATTTCTTATGATTCTTCCTAATGGTCACATTAATAAACTTTTTTGCAATGATAGGCTTGACTCTAGGATTAGATGAAGGATTTTTTGAATATACTGTCAACGGAGACAAATGGTTCGCTGAATCAACATGCTTCCCTCCATCCTTTGGTACCAATAAATCTTCGACAACACCTTCCCCACCCTAGATAGAAGGGGGATCCGCTGGCCCGACCGGTGATAGAGCGACATTATCCATAGGGATTTCAATCTGAATAATAGCAGGTTTAAAACAGATTTCACAAGAAGAGACAGGAACACCATGGAGACAAAAATCCTTCCCTAAAACCCTAACCCTCTTAGGCGAATCTTCGTTCAAGCACCCAAAATTTAGTTTGACTTTGCCTTCAGAAATCCTTCTGTCTAGTGAATTTTCTTCATTCAAATAGAAATTCAAATCATCCTTTGAAACATATTTATAAGGTGTAATTGAATTAGGATAATTCTTACCCGAAGATGAAAAATCCGGAGACTGTAAACCCTCCACCCGGCGCCCATCATTCTGCTTGCTTATACCCAGATCTTCAGTACAATCCTCCAGAATTTCAGTCTGCATCTTATAAGGACACCGGGCCATAACATGCCCCATTTCCCTACAATGGAAACATCGAAATGGTATTCTGAAATAATCCAACCGTTGCAAAAAACGGTTGTTTCCCCCAATTAATTTCAATTTCAGTAGGTAAACCATTAACCAAATCAAACTCCACCATAACCCGCGCCACCTTCCTGTCAATGTCGAAGAGGCATTTCTTGTATGACCTTACAAAGGTTCCAACCTTGTTTTCCAGTTCAACAAATATGTTTTCCATCCAATGTCGAAGAGGTAAACTTGGTAACTGCATCCATAACTGCTGACTGGTTTGCTTTTCCCTCACAGGGTCGAAAGCAATATGCCAACGCTTCAGTATGATAGAACCCTCTTTGAAATCCCACTTCCTCACCAAAATAGTGTTGATATGCTCTGTTGCCGGAAGAATAAACAAAATCCAGTTGTTTGGAAGGACGTTTACCCTAGGAGCCAGCCCAAGTAATGGGGTCCAAAAATGGTTACCCACTCCATTATTTCTCCCTTAGAACTAGAGGAAAATTCTATTCTACCCACTAGTTATCTGGCTTCCAACATCTTAACCCGGCCTAGGTTGGTAGTCTCCTAAAAAAAATTTTGATTTAAACCCTCCCTGGCCTTGATCGATTTGAGCCTCCTTCTGTTCCTGGCTTTAGCCCCCCCTCAATACCTTCTGTCTGTCACCTCCTTTGAGAGTGCTCTGATTGAAAGAAGGGATAGCCTCTCCGACATCCAGTAGACCCTCCGCCTTCTTACAGGGAGCCACAACAATTTTGTGTCCAGTAGGTAACATATTAGTCATATCACCCGGAAAAAACAAAGGAATAGTCCAAAAACTGCTACTCGAGTTCCCGGTGATCAATAGACCTACACCTGTCCAAAAGACTGGACCCACCATAGGAAAACAACTAGAAATATCTATCGCCAGAGTCAGGTGACCAAATCCTCAAAAAAGGCTAAATCGACCTGTCGAGTCTACAAGAACTCCCCCACTCAAACCAGACCAACCCAACTATAAGGAGACTAAACTCACAAACAAACTAAAACCCCAACAAAGTAGTAAACCTAGATCCGATTCTGGCAAGATCCTGAAAAACCCTAAACCAAAACAGATCAAGGAAAACGCAAAAAAGAAAACTTCCCACTTTTTTTTATTTTTTTATCTTGGTTGGTACTAAGTTGGCATTGTAAGCCAATGTGACTCCAAGAACTTCTGCAGGTATTCCGATCATCTTGTCCAAGGATCCAGTCGCCGCCAAAAACCCTCACTGGATTCAAACCCTACCACAGCCATCTCCCCGAGGTGTCATAATAGAAGATACTTTAAATGGGATGATATATTTCACAACCAATATAATATTAATTACTTTATTGTGAAGTATATATTATTTATTTTACCATACTTAACATCAATAACTTCTTTTCTATATTTCTATATTGAATATTTTGTATTTAAGTCACTTTAAATTGAATGATATATTTCACAACCTATATAATATAGTTGTGAGGTATAGATTATTTATTTTACAAAACTTAACATTAATAACTTCTTTTATATATTGATATATATTGAATATGTAGTATTTTTATATATTTAATATTTAATATTTATGCCATAATAGAAGATAAAGATATTCCAAGGAAAAAGAAGATAAAGATATATTCCACAATCTACATAATATTAATTACTTTGTTGTGAGATATATATTATTATTCTCGGCCAAAGTAGGGATATATTAATTGATCGATTAATCAAAACTCATTGAATTGCATTAGTTTGCATTTTCACATAAAATATTTTACAAAGTTTTTCAAACTTTGCAAAATTTTGTTATTAAATATAATTTTCTTGAAAATTAAAATAAATATAATAATTTTTAAAATTCAATAATTCTATTTTTTTATTGGTGTAGTACACTTCTGATGGGACATAAATCTGTGGAGGAGTAGTTTTAATTTTCATAATTTAATAATAAATAAAATTAATTTATAAATAAAAAAAGTCTGGCAGCAACACTTGTATACCTGTATATATTGTACACCACATGTATAGACTTGTTGAATGATGGAGGGAGGGGAGAAATAGAAGGGTACAATTCAATAGTGCTCAGACCATTATTGAACAGTTCTCTGATGAGGTACAATATCATATCCTTTCCAACCCTTGCCATTAATCTCTCTTCCAACCCCTGCCATTAATCTCGGTTGAGTCAAACACAAAGAATCTCACAGAAGTGCGACCAAATCAAGAAATTTCACCAACGTATCGGCACAATCTCCCCAATTTTCACCAATACACTGGAACATACTCACGAGTTTCCTTCGCAATGGCGATGAAAAGTCATGAGATTGGGCCGCAAAGGGTGAGGGAGTTAGATGGCATGTGTACCCTTCTGTGCTAGGCCTTTTTATTTTTTTTCAAAGCTTTGAAGGGTGCAGAGCGTGTGACTAGGTTTTGCAATATTTTCAAATCGTATGAAGCAAATTTGGCTGAATCGACGAGAATACCTGAGACAGAGCTTTTGAATGATGAAGCAATGGTCAATTAGGGTTCTTCATGTAATATTGATTTAATGTTTTGGTGCAATGTGTTGACACTGCCGAGGTAGTTATGATTGCACTGGGACAGGTAACAAGCAAAGGGCTTGGATTCGCTTGAAAGTGATGGCCAATTCGGGATATTCTATCATTGCTAAATTTATTGCATATTGTTGAGGCCACGGCAAGTGGACAAGCAACTGTGGCAAGCATAACTAGGTTGAAATTCAAAGATTACTACTTTTGCAATGGTGGAGGATCACAGGAATCTATTCAAGATGAAATCATGGGCGCTTCCTGAAATCTCACTAAAGAGGATAAAAAGGCTACCAAGAAGTGCAATGGGATGATAGAGGGGTTTGTGGCTTTTACATGGTTTGGCTATGTTTGTGTGATCTATTTGTGAACACAAAAAGTGACCTTAGCCCATGCTCTAGTGTTCATAATTCAAAAATCAAGGAGAGTTTTGAGAAGTCATCGAGGCATGATGAATATGTTGCTAGATTTGAAGCAAAACTCGCACAATTTCGTGAAAAGATGATGCAAAGAAATTAGATTAGTTTACAACAATAAAAGAGAAGATACAGAAAATATTGGAATAGATTAAAATACATGGAGAGGAAGGCAAGGTTGATGAAGCCCCATGGAAATTGAATGAGTCTCATGAGGAGGAGTTTAATGAAAGTTTAATAACACACCAGTAGAGCCTTGAAATACATTTTACTGTATTCTTGTTCGGGTACACAGGGTACTACCAAAGGACCGAACACCAAGAGCAACCACTTCACACAAACAGATGACAGATCAACACACCGATGTTTTGACGTGGTGTAAACCCTCTTGAGGGAAACACTCCACGGCACCAGCCAAATAGCTTCTATGGGACAATTTATTATGCAAAGAAAGAAAGTTACAAATGAGCTTCTCATAATCGATCAACTAAATAATGACCCTCCATGCTCTTTAAATAGAGATCATGGACCAATCGGGTGTTAAGCCACGGATCAAGGTTAGGTTTGATCTAAGAGAAGTTGAGCCGTCGGATCACTCTATGTCGGAAACATATTGTGACCGTCGGATTAAGTATTTACAAATGCATTCTAATGCATACTAAAGAAACACACTATCCCTAACGGATATATTACACAAGTTGATCTTAACTAACTCCTAAGTGTCTAAATATCCTAACATCCCCCCTTAAGAACAACTTGGGATAGGATTGAAGGATTTACAAAAGTGACACTATTAGGAGAAGGAAGGAGGCATTAGAGCCTACCCCCCCTTAATGACAAGTTCCTGAACTCCTAACATAGATCGAAGTTTAGAAAAATTCGCTTCTGTAAGAGACTTGGTGAAGATGTCTGCAACTTGATCATCTGTAGGGCAAAAGAGCACTTCAAGAACACGATCATGAACAAGATTTCTGATGAAGTGCATATGTAGCTCAATGTGTTTGCTGCGTTGATGTAGAACTGGATCTTTGGCAAGCTTGATGGCACTTTGATTGTCGCACCAAAGTGGAGTAGGCTGCTGCTGCTCGAATCCAAACTCTGAAAGGATCTGTCGAAGCCATAAAGCTTCCTGACTGGCATTAACTGCTGCTCGATATTCTGCCTCTGCTGAAGAAAGAGCAAGAGCTTGTTGTTTCTTACAAGCCCAAGTAATAGGTCCAGATCCCAGACTGAAAACATAACCTGCAGTAGACTTTCGATCATCAGGATCGCCGACCCAATCTGAATCAGTGAAACCAACCAACAAAGGTTTCCCCCCTGTACTGTAATGAATCCCAAACTGAACTGTACCTCGAATATATCGAAGTATTCTTTTAGCTTCTTTCCAGTGACTTTCATGAGGTGTCTGCATATAACGGGCAACTCGACCAACGACAAAGAAAAGGTTAGGACGGGAATGAGTCAAGTATAAGAGACTACCAACAAGCTAACGATACAAGGTGACATCGACTTCAGGTGAAGTACAAGTGGCAGAAAGTTTGACTCCAGACTGGAAGGGAGAAGGGGCTGGTGAACAATCTTCCATGTGAAAGCGACGAAGAAGGTCACAAGCATACTTAGACTGAGAAAGAAAGATTCCTTCTTTGGTTTGCAGAACTTGGAGACCAAGAAAATAATGCAAATGTCCTAAGTCTGACATTTCAAAGGTTTGTTTAAGACTGGATTTCACATGGGTTATAAGCTTAGGGTCACTACCAGTAAGAATAAGGTCATCAACATATAGAACAAGTATGATGAGATGGTTTCCTATTTTCTTGGTATAGACATTGGGGTCAGAATGGCATCTAGAAAAACCAGTGTCAAGGAGAAAGTTATCCATTTTGGCATACCAAGCTCTAGGAGCTTGCTTAAGGCCATATAAGGATTTCTTAAGGCGGCAGACAACGCTAGAGTTATTCTGAACATAGCTAGGAGGTTGTTCCATGTAAATTTCCTCCTGTAAATCACCATGTAAGAAGGCAGACTTGACATCCATTTGATGGACTTCCCAGTTGTGTAAGGCTGCAAGGGAAAGAACAAGGCGGATGGAGTTCATTTTTGCGACAGGAGCAAAGGTTTCATTGTAGTCAATCCCTTCAACTTGGAAAAAACCTTTGGCAATTAACCTTGCCTTAAGTCTTTCAACACTTCCATCTGATGCATACTTAGTTCTGTAGAGCCATTTACATCTGACATGTTTTCTTCCTTTTGGAAGAGGTACAAGATCCCAAGTATCGTTTGCCATTAAGGAATGATATTCTTCATCCATGGCTGCATCCCAATTTGGATTTCCTGAAGCTTCTGCAAATGTTTCTGGATCATGATTCTCGGAACCTTGAGACAAAAGAGAAGAGGCTCGCTGAAACTGAGAACGTGTTCGACGTTGATCTCTAGGATCATCAGCAAGATCACCAGCTGCTTCACATGTTGAACGGACCCATCGAGGAAGCACTTGTGCTGGTGCAACTGGAGAAACATAAGCAGGCGGAGGTGGATTTTCATCCTCATTGTCATCATTAGAAACTGGAGTTGGAAACCTGTCAAGGAAGTTGGAAGAAGAAGAAGAAGGCACAAACGCTGAATTAGGCTCGTAGGCCAAAGATGGCACACTCGCCGAGTTAGGCTCGCAGGCCAAGATATTTTCATCAAATTTAACATCTCTTCTAATGATTATAGCATGAGAATGTGGTTGAAGAATTCTATAACCTTTTACATCTTCAGAATATCCAACAAATATGCACTTTTCACTTTTAGGCTGCAATGCTTTCCGTTTTTCATCCGGAATGTGAGCCCATGCTTCACTACCAAACACACGAAAGTGACTTACATCAGGTTTAATTTTACTCCGTGCTTCTTCCGGTGTTATACCTTGTAATGCTTTTGTGGGGGTGCGATTAACTATGTAATTTGCACAATTAATGGCTTCAGCCCAAAATTGAAGACTTAGTCCCTTAGATTGGATCATACAATTAGCCATTTCTTTTAAAGTGCGGTTCTTCCGCTCAGCTACACCATTTTGTTGTGGTGTATATGGAATAGTGTGCTGTTGTTGGATGCCTTGTTCAGTGCAGAAAGTAGTGAACTGTTTGTTAATATATTCTCCACCATTGTCAGATCTTAACTTAATAATTTGATGACCAGATTGTTTTTCAACAAGGGCCTTGTAGGCCAAGAACATGTTAAATACTTCACTCTTGAGTTTTAGGAAATAAACCCAAGTGCGTCTGGTGTAATCATCAATGAAAGTTAAGAAATACTTGAAACCAGAAAAGGAAGCAGATGGAAGAGGACCACACAAGTCACTATGCAAAAGCTCCAAGGGAATCGAGGCGTGCCAAGAGGCACGTTTGTCAAAACTGTCCCGATGATGTTTTCCGAGTACACAACCGGAACAAACACCATCTCTGCAAGATACCATCGGAAGACCTGTCACCATATTTTCTTCACATAGTTGTTGCAATGAGCGATAATTTAAGTGACCAAATCGCTCATGCCAAAGTTTGCTCAAGTTATCACTATGAGCAACAAAAACTGAAGGGAAAGGTGATGACCCAAAGTTGTTAAACTTGTACAACCTGGTAATATCATCAACAATTCCGGTAGCTAGAACCTGTTGAGGATCTTTAAAATCCTTGATTACACTTTGGTGAGGTGTAAAGGTCACAGTTTTACCTTCATCAGAATGAGTGATCTGATAGACTGATAACAAATTGCAGGAAATTCTTGGAACACATAGTACATCACTAAAATGACCATTATCTACTGGAACTGTTCCAGCTCCTACAACACTTAGATATCTATCATCACCAACAAATATTTGTTTGGTGTTACATTCATGCATAGTAGAAAATATGGCTTGATCCTTAGCCATATGATAAGATGCTCCAGAATCAATAAGACATTCATTTGAAGTAGAAGAAGAAGATGCATTATAAGAATAACCAGAAGCACAAAGTGCATGTCCATGAGAGGCAGATTCTGAAGGCGAATCTAGGCTGATGTGGTGATTCTTCATTGCTGCTTCCAAGGCTACCATCTTCTTGAAACACTTAGATTCATCATGATTATCTTTCTTGCAATAGTTGCAATGACGCTCAGTCTTCTTGCCTTTTGGCTTGGATCCTTTGTCATTTTTTAAAGAAGGAGCTGACTGAGAGGGTTTGGGACCCTTGTTTGACTTATTATTGCGAAAATTTTGTTTCTTGGGAGGCTTGGACTTTTCTTTCTGTTGGGACAATAAGGCTTTCCCAGATGTATCTGCATTGTTGATTATTCCAAGATGAATGAGTTTATCTTGTTCTCTAATCAGGGAATCACAAAAGGATTCAAGACTAGGCTCTTGATAGCTAGCTGCATTCAAGGATGCTTTCATGGAGTAAAATGTAGATACAAATACAGAATATGTAGGTCCAAGTTTGGAAAGAATATGATAAATGCACTATTTGTCTTCCCTCTCAATCTTACATTCTGCACATAAGAGTTTAAGAGTTTTGTACTTAGATAAATAATCTTGAATGCATGAAAAGTCACATGGATTTAAAGAAATCAACTCATTTTTGAGTTGATGACCTCGAATTTCATTGTGTTTACCAAACACAGTTTCCAACTTGTCCCAAGCAGCATTAGGTTCATCAATTCCAGATATGTGGAATCGCAAATCAGTAGAGATTGACATCCCAATCAATCCACGAGCTTCATCACATCTATTTGCCCATTTTATTTTCTTATCATCATCAGTGGGTTCTTTTTCTTTCCCTGTTGTAATTCTGAAAAGTCCCCTACTTCGTAGAACATCCTCCATACGAGATTTCCATGAGAAATAGTTGTAACTATTAAGTAGAATATCACAAGGGGCGTCCATATTTGTAAATTAATGGTTGTAAAAGCAAAAACCAATAGTCTGAATGTGTACCATGTTCGGGTACACAGGGTACTACCAAAGGATCGAACACCAAGAGCAACCACTTCACACAAACAGATCACAGATCAACACACCGATGTTTTGACGTGGTTTAAACCCTCTTGAGGGAAACACTCCACGACCCCGGCCAAATAGCTTCTACGAGACAATTTATTATGCAAAGAAAGAAAGTTACAAATGAGCTTCTCATAATCGATCAACTAAACAATGACCCTCCATTCTCTTTAAATAGAGATCATGGACCAATCGGGTGTTAAGCCACAGATCAAGGTTAGGTTTGATCTAAGAGAAGTTGAAACGTCGGATCACTCTATGTCGGAAACATATTGTGACCGTCGGATTAAGTATTTACAAATGCATACTAATGCATACTAAAGAAACACACTATCCCTAACGGATATATTACACAAGTTGATCTTAACTAACTCCTAAGTGTCTAAATATCCTAACAATTCTCACCACTCACTAAATGTCGGAATTACCCAATGATTGTGAGATCCCATCCTTTGGAAAGGTCTCCCGCTCCAAGAATGGACCAAGCACTCGAAATTGAGTGCATGAGAACTTACTAAAAGAGGGAGGGGAGAACCGATGACTATTCATATGCAATTGATTGAAAACTCTTTGGCCCAAATTTTCTGCAATGGAATTAGAAAATAGTAAACATAAGTTAAAATATTTCTAGACCCACAACATCTATCCTTAGCAGTGGTGTATTTGCCAGTAACTCCCTTTTAATACTTGATAGAGAGAATCTTGGTTTTGGCTTTCCTTAAACTGTGAAATTTAAACCTAATCCTTTCTATCATAAGCAAGTATATTTAGTCTATTCAATAGCTCAAATTTCTCACCAAGGATCCTTCATGCCATGGAATTGCTCTATAAGATTTGAATAACCTAGTTTTGAGCTTGAAGCTTCAAGCTCTAATTAAATTTGATACGATCATAATCCAACAATAACATCAAAATTTCCAACTAATCTACTTAACAAATAAAATGTTAAACATCTAAAACATTTCAAAAATGGAAGGGATGATCAGTGACATGCTCTCTTTCATAGATCGATTTATCGAAAACAAAGGAGAAATTAAAAATTAATGTTACAATGAATTGGAATGAAAAAATAATGAACATAACTTAAAAGAAAGCTTCCAAATAGACGACATCTTTTCCTATAATTTAATCTAATTTTCAAACTATTTCACCGTATTCAACCACAGTATACCCTAAGCAATATTTTGGTTTCAAATTACTCACAATAGATCTGTTTGTTTGATGGAAATGCTCTACAAAATATTTCTATGTGCTCCTTTTGTGTTTCAATTTGAGCACCAAAAATGCTTTCTCTCTTTGTCTTTGTTGGCGGGATCTGTCCAGATATGTCCAAAAGAAATAAGAAAATGAAAATGCAAAAATGATGAGGATTCTCACGATATTTCCAACACTCTCCCTGATCAAGCACTCCATTGACATAATAGCACCTAAAATAAAAAGATCAATCTATATATTTGAGCTTAGTATTATCAAAGTAGAATTTACTCTGAATGATAAAGAAATAAAACATATAACCAACGAAAATGTACATCTACTTATTTAAATATTTTTACTCACACAAATAAAAAAGCATAAATATTTTTACCCTAGAGTGTTTATGTTTATAACATAAATCTTTTAACATAAAGCATAGCAGAGTGTTTCTAGTTATCTCGCTACCAATAGATTTTATCATGCCGCCATCAGAAGTTGTTTCTTTGACCAAGACATAACATTTTAAAATTTAATCTATTTTATATTTTTTTTTGTAAAGTAAGAAATTATATTACTAAAACAGAGTTACATTTCTTGAAAAAAAGTGGTTTGGCAAGTGTAAAAACTCACAGGCCATCCACTATTCTCTGATCCTTCAACCCAGACATAACTAAGATCACAGAGCTTCAACATAAAAATCAAAATGCCCATAAAACCCAAATTATCACTTGACTGCTACCTATTGCTAAAAAGACACATCAACAGAGCTTTGGGACTTGTGCATTCTTGTGGAATACAGATCCATAATAGAGAAGAGAACAAGACAAAAAGACTAACTTAACTTCGCAAATAACATGGCTTCCAAAACATATTTGGAGCAAGAGTATATTACATGTGGGATAATATAATTCTCCATAATAACATCTCTTTATATAATAATGAATATCAAAAGTATATTTTACCATAATGAATATGGGATATAATGTATTACTCTTTTACATAAGATTGTGGATATCTTCCGACATAATACAAAGACATTATTACCTTCCAAGGAATATAAAATTTTCCAACACTCCCCCTTAATAATGGCTGGGAGAAAATCCCACTAACAAAGGAAGGAAGGACTCATTACTGCTCCCCCTTGATGACAACTTCCCTCATCCCAAGTAAGGAACACTGATGCACATACTTTGTTGCTATCAAGGATTTGGTGAAGATATCGGCTCCTTGCTGATCTGTAGGACAATACTTGAGAGAAAGAACACCATCTGCGACGAGACCTCGAATGTAATGAGCATCAAGATCGAGATGCTTTGTCTTGGAGTGATATACCAGATTATAAGCAAGATGAATTGCACCCTGATTGTCATATTTCAACACAGTGGACGATTTCAGAACCAGACCAAGCTCAGTGACAACATGCCGTAACCAAACTGCTTCTTTTGCTGCTTCTTTGGCTACTCTATACTCTGCTTCACACGAAGATAAAGAAAAAGTATTCACCTTTTTGTTGGACCAAGAAATCAGACCTGAACCAAGTTGAAATATATAACCAGTAGTTGACCGTCGATCAGAATTGTCACCTGCCCAGTCAGAATCTGTATAGCCAAAGAGTGAAACTGTAGTACTGCTCGAATAAAAAACACCATAGTACAATGTCCCCTGTAAATATCTCAGAATTTTCTTTCCTGCTTGCCAATGAATTTCATGAGGTTGCTGCATGAACCGTGAAACCATACTGACGCCAAAAGAGAGATCTGGTCTGCTATGAGTTAAATATATCAAACTACCGACAAGATGACGATAAAGAGTAGCATCAACAAGAGGAGTAGTACACTCAACAATTAACTTTACATCGGACTAAAAATGTGTAGGGGCAAGTTTACAATCACTCATGTGGAAACGAGCCAATAAATCTATAGCATACTTTGGTTGAGAGAAAAATACCATCTTCCAGATGCCAAATTTGAAGACCCAAGAAATAGTGCAATATACCGAGATCAGTCATTTCAAACTGCTTTTGAAGGTCACTTTTCATGCTTTGAATGAGAACAAGTTGGCTACCAATGATAATAAGATCATCCACATATAAAACAATAACAATGATATTATCATCAACATGCTTAACATACAGGTTAGGATTAGATATACAACGCTTAAAACCATTATTCAAGAAATATGCACCAATTTTATCATACCAATCACTAGGTGCTTGTTTAAGACCATATAAAGACTTGTGTAATTTACATACTAAACTTGATGATTTAGCATTAATAAAACCAGGAGGTTGTTACATATAAAGGTCTTCATTAAGATCACCATTTAAAAAACCACTTTTAACATCCATTTGGTGTATTTCCCATTTATAAGATGCAGCAATAGATAAAATGGTTCTTATTGTATTCATTTTAGCAACAAGAGCAAAAGTTTCATTATAATCTATACCTTCAAGTTGATTAAAACCTTTTGCAACTAATCTAGCTTTATACTTTTCAATCTGTCATTATGCTGTAAATTTAGTTTTATAAACCCATTTACAACCAACTAAATTCTTTCCTGAAGGAAGAGGAACAAGAGACCAAGTCTTGTTCTTCATAAGAGAATCATACTCAAAAGATGTAGCTTGTTCCCAATGAGGGTTACCCTTATCGTGAGAATAATAGGTAGGACCATCTATGGCCAAAACTTTGGTCATAAGAGCAAAGTTAGATCTAGTTCTACGACTATCAGAAGGGATTCTGATATCACTTCCTGCAGATTCAAGAGTTTTCCTAGCCCAAACAGGAAGGTTAGAAGGGACATAAGTCACTTCAGGATCTTCGAGACATTCAGGTGGAATAATTGAAGAAGAAGAAGAAGAAGGTGAACTAAGATCAGTCATAGAACTGGAAGGAGCAATCGAGATAGGAGTAACAAGTGATAAGGGAATATTCAGAGTAACATGAGGTTCAACAGATTCAGGTGGTGGAGAGAATTCAATAAATTGAACATCTCTTCTAATGATGACACTTTGATTAGAAGGATAAAACAGCCTATAAGCCTTAGAATCCTCAGAATAACCAATGAATATACACTTGTGAGACATGGGTTCTAAATTTTTCCATTTGTCATCAGGAATATGATCCCAACATTCGCAACCAAACACTTTAAAGTTACTAATATCTGGTTTTCTACCATTCCATTTTACCTCAGGGGTAACATGCTTAACAACTTTTGTAGGAACTCTATTTAAAATAAAGTTAGCACAACTTATGGCTTCGGCCCAAAATTTCTTATGTAATCATTTAGAATAAAGCATACATCTAGCCATTTCAACTAAAGTTCTGTTTTTTTTTCCAGCAACACCATTTTGTTGAGGTGTGTAAGGAACAATCTTTTGATGTTGAATTCCATGTTTAGATAAAAAAACTTCAAATTATTTCTTAATGAATCCCCCCCCATTATCAGTTCTTAAAGTCTTAATCTTTTTACAAGAATCATTTTCAACCAAGGATTTAAATACTTGAAATTTAGAAAAAGTGTCACTTTTATGTTTCAAAAAATAAACCCATGTTTTTCTACTAAAGTCATCAATAAAGGTAAGAAAATAGACTGCATGTGATATAGAAGGAACTTCAAGAGGACCACAAATGTCACTATGAATTAATTGCAAAGGTTCTTTATCACTCCAAGCTTTACCTTTATCAAACATTTCTCTATGATGTTTACCAAGAATACAACATTCACAGACATCGTTAGCAGATGAAATATTAGGCAAGCCAAGTACCATTTTAGTTAACATTTGCATTTTACCATAATTCAAATGACCTAATCTTTGATGCCATAATTTACTTAGTTCATCAACATGAGAAACATAGGAATAGAAAGGTTGTCTTTTAGTTGAATTAAAACCAACAAATTTATATAAACCAACTGTATGATCAACAGGACTAGAAGAAACTACTTTGAAATTTTGATTGATATCTTTAAGAACATATTTATCAGACCAAGCTTCAAATTTAAATCCTTTTTGACATGCATGATAAATAGAAATTAAGTTGATGGGCATATTTTTGTTTGCCGGACAATCCACTCAAGCGGACGCGAGCTGTATCTCCCTAGCTCAAAGTGAGTCTAGAACAAATAGAACAGACTATAAATGACTTTCCTAGATCTACTTAAGGATCAAGTGCTAGATGTCTTACCTTTAAATTCGCAATCCTTTCTCCTGAATGTCACTCCACGTCCCGTAGTTGTCAGATCTCAATTGCAAAACCTGTCGAGACACAAAGAACAACACAAACGAGTAAAGAGCATCTATAGAATAAGATATCTAAGTAAACAGTTAAGCAGGTAAACTACTCAATATCATCACACATAAACAATATTAGTGGAAGGCATTTGTATTACTGTAAATCGGGAAATACATATTAAAGAATAGACTACAACCAAGGCTTAAAGCTGCAGTCCTTCTCCATCCAAGCCATTTGCCATATCCTTTCAAGGAAGTAGAGTCTCTCAATGGATGAGTTAGAGATCTCTCCAATATGATTTCATCAGCATGTAGACACTATAGACTTCCTCCTTTTGGAGAGGGGTAGAGATTCACTTATATAGGGCCAAGTGGATAGGATATCGATAGGGTAGGTTGATATATTTTAGGAGAGAGATAGGGGATCCTTCCAAGAGGTTAGGAACTGAGTTCCAGCTCCCCCAAGAGGTCAGGGATAAGGATACAAGTCAGCAAGCTTTGAGAATGATCTCGAAGAAGCTATTTTTTCCCATTAACTGACTTCGTCGCACCCTGTAGTGGAGCAAGGTGCGACATCGCAGGTTACATGAGTGCAGCTTGTGATGACCTCTCAAAACCTAGCATAAATACAATGGTGTCCTTTCCAGGTAAATGAATTAGTCAATGGAACTTCAGGGATGGGTGATTCTATGAAGATGGGTAACTCTTTTTGGCCAAATATGACAGTGAAAAACATAAATTTTACCCATGTATTAAATTAAATCCCTTGAAACTCATACTTGCCACATGAATTTTGACATGCGATTGAAAAACGAAATGTAGAGAATTATGTTGGATTTCCAATGATATTTTTTTCGAAATATACCAATGTCATATATCATGTCGAATTTTCATTTAATGAAATGTGTGTACTTAAAAATTTGAAGAGCAATTAACAAGTAGTTTGTGTGCGTGCACAATAATTTAATGTTAAAGTAATAATTTTAAAAAATGAAATATGTGAACATGATCTAGACAGAATGCACTAGGGCTTACATATTTTTCTTTTAATTTTTCTTTAAAAAATATATTTATTATTATTTTTCGAAAATGACCAATGAATATTTAAGTCGCATTTTGCACACATGTGTGCGTGCACGAAGTATTTTGATTTTTTACATAATTTGCAAAACTAAAAATACCATTTTAAAGAGGACGTGTTTATCTAGGGATTGTGTATTTTTTCAATTTTTTTGGATGTGTATTTTGAATTTTGTGGATTTATCTTTGAGCTCAATCGAAGTTGTCGACAGGGTTTTTTAGGGCAAGTTTTAATAGAAATTTAAAAACAAAAGACATATGAAGATAAAAATTCGTAAATTTTATATATATGGATAGAGGATTTGTTGATGAATCCAATGGTATCAAGTCCGTTCATTAATGAGCATTTAATGACATGGTTTAACTCTGTGGAAGGCAGACAAAAAATTCATTCTGCAGTGAAAAGGGCTCTCCGCCTGTTTTTTAAGTCCTCGATCGAGCTAAGTACCTCGATCGAGGTATTTTAAAACCCTCGATCGAGGGCCTAAAATCATCCTTTTTATGTTTTTCAAAAGCTAGATCGAGCTTTTGCGAGCTTTTCATAAGCTTGATCGAGGTTTTATGAGCTTTTCAAAAGCTCGATCGAAGGTTTTAAAACCCTCAATCGAGGTATTTTAAAAACCTCAATCAAGCTTTTAAAACCCTCAATCGAGGTATTTTAAAACCCTCGATTGAGCTTTTAAAACCCTCGATCGAGCTTTTAAAACCTCGATCGAGGGCTTGAAAATACCTCGATCGAGGGTTCAAAAAAGAATTTTTTTAGCTTCCATCCGCCAAAAATGGTGAACCACCTTCGTGGAATCACCCGGATGTATACACTGAATCTAATGGTGGTAAGATTTTAGGTGTAACAGAATGCCCCCCAAAGCATGAAGCTATTGAAAAATCAGACAGGTGAAATACTTTGACAGAAATAATGGAAAATGGACTTATCGGATGAAGGACGCTGCTGCAGTACAACTGACTCTGAAATGACATCCTCATATGATGTACAACATGGCTGCCGACCAATACATTACAGATCCATGGTAGTAATGACCGACTGAACACAATCATGGCAACTAGACACAAGCGTAGATCCATGATGAGATGATAACACAACCATGACCAATACAAATGTGGATCTATGTGACATGACTCAATACAAACTCCATCACAACTTGGGTAAAACATGACTCCCTAGGGTCTTCAAGCTGAACCCGCAATGATACGAATCTATCCATGTGATTACAAATGTCTTGACGTCAAACATGGTAGAAACCACTTGATTACCGGTCATTGATGTATATCGTTAACAAGTGCGAGGGAAATCACCATTGATGTCAATGATCCCCAAGGTATCACAGTACATATCATCAAGCGTGAATAAATGAGTTGAAGTTGAACGCGAGATGAAATCTTTCAATCAAGAGTCAATGATGTAAACTCATGTTGAAAGAGAGGTAACCTGCCATTGAGGCATGCAGGGCCAAGGTACTTGGTTGGTTTCTAGATTCAATCCTCGGATGAGGTCTTGAAGTCAACAAGGATGAATCTGTTGAAGGAGGGCCATGATGAATCCCCCATCATCGACACGAAACACGACAAAGGATGTGTAGAGCACCAGATCGGATGGTACAGTAACATGCAAGACTGACTCAAGAGTATACTAACATGATTGAACGTATACTGACTGCAGATGATGAGTAAAAAAACATCTCTTGAACATGGGCATGGCATGACTTGGCAGTATTGACATGACGAGAAAGATACCAACCTCTAATGCAACTGATGGTGGAAGCATTCTTTGGTTGATCCAAAGGAGCAATGCAACTCATGGAATTGACAAGACTCGAGGACAAACAAATTATCCAAGTACTGAATGCAAATGCAAACGAGTGCCATGTTTAAGAGTGACTATGTACTGTCACAGGCAAAGGGTGTAACATAAAATCTTTCCTTTCTCCCCATCATGACTGATGAGTGCCTCACTTGTTTTTTAACGAGCTTGATGAGGGTAACCATATGCTCGGTATAGCTCATCTCATAGATGAGTCCAATCCCAAATTTTTTACGAACCTAGGAAAGGAGGGGTTCATCCCAAAATGGGCCCTTCAATGTTTGAATTTTAACGAGTCCAAAGAAGGAAAACTCTGCGTCATTTCATGTTTAGAGAGTCTGAAAAGAACTAAAGGAGACTCCAAAAGGTCATTTTTCCTAAAGTTAGTCTCTTCGCCCGGAAAAGGGTAAAACAACACGAGAGAGAACTCTTCCAGCCATGGTTGGTGGGAGTATACCATTTTCGTAAGTAGTGCCCCCTGGTCCGAAAAAGGGGTAAACTATCACCAGGGAGACGACCATTCAAATCCTTTTACAAGCATGAATGGATCAATTTCGCTTGGCCATCTTTTCTTATTTTAGGAGTCTGAAAAGAGCTTAAAGAGAACTCCATGAACAACTTCGTCATGGTTTATAACCGAGTACGACAAAGGAAAAAGTAAACTTGGCACAGTTCCTTTTCCATAAATAGTCTAGCGAGGCTGGATAAAATGATAAACCTATACTCATTAGACACACCTTTTTACTCAAATATTTAACAAGCACGACAATGGTATCAAAAGCACTCAGAATATTTTTCATGTTTGAACCAGAGCATGAAAAAGTAAAAACTAAGCTCAAACCACTTTTCATGTTTTAACCAGAACACGAAAAAAAGTGAAAAGTAAGCTCAAATGCCATCTTATTGTTTTTAACAAGCTTGAAGATAGGTTGGAAGAATGCTCATGACATCTGCTTCATTTTTTGATGAGCTTGTAACAGAAAATGAACTATGCTCAGGATAATTTTCATGGTTTAATGAGCTCGAAACCTAAAAAGGAAAGTATGCTCGAAAATGTTCCCAATGGTGAACTGTTTCCCAACATGGCATCTAGAGGTTGGTGTGTGCCCCCAGCATGATTGCTGGAAGTAAGTGACTTAGCTCTAACATAATGTGGAGAGGCGATTGAGTTGACTTCAATGTAATTTCTAGATATTGAAGACATGCGCCCCAAGCTTCATTTCATTCGCCTAAAGCATAGGCGGATGAGAAGAAGGTTCAGGTGCTAAGTCTACGAGAAGACTCGACTCAAAGGGAAAATAGTTGTTTCATTTTTTAACGAGCTTGACACAGGAATAGAACTCTGCTCAGTGAAGTTGGTCTCATTTTTATGCAAGCTTGAAACCAAAGGTGAACTATGCTTGGGGGGTCTATTCCATTTTTTAACGAGCTTGGAATCAAAGACTAATCTGTGCTCAAACTACTGGTTTCATTTTTTACTGAGCTTGAAGCAAAAGGTAAACTCTGCTCAAACTATTGGTTTCATTTTTTAATGAGCTTGAAGCCAAAGGTAAACTCTGCTCACAGTTAAGGCCCATTGACGGGTTCCTTCCCAACATGATTCCCAGAGGTTGGTAAATTCCCCCAGCATGATTTCTAGCGGCTTAACATGGTGGTGTTCCCTCAACATGATTGCTGACAGTACGATATGTGGCATGCCCCCCAAGCTTCATTTCGTCTGAAAATGCTGCTTTCTAACCCAACTACCAACCTGGCTACTAATATGAATATGTTCACCAAGGGGGGGAAAACGAGGATCAGATGAAATGAAGGTTCAAGTTCTAACTCTAGCGAGAGACTCGAGTCAAAGGGAGGGAGATCTATTTCATTTTTACACAAGCTTGAAACAGACAATAACTATGCTTGAGGGGGACTCTCTTATTTTTTAACGAGCTTGAAATGGAATAAAACTATGCTCGAGTGGATGGTTTCATTTTTATGCAAGCTTGAAACCAAAGGTAAACTATGCTATAAGAGTCTATCTCATTTTTTAACGAGCTTGAAATAGAATAAAACTATGCTCCAATGCTAGAATGGTTGGTTTCATTTTTTAACGAGCTTGAAATATAACATAAACGTGCTCGTACCCCCAATCATCAGGGGGAAGAAACCACTAAAACATGAGGAACATTCAGGGATTTCTGATGACTGGCATTCATGCGATGATTGGGTGTCACGAAGGAAAGCTGATCAATGGTCACAATCCTCCCATCATAGGGAAAATACATCACTCGAAAAAGTGTGGACACTATGGATTTCATAGCATAGACATAATCACGTCCAAGGAGTAGATTGAAATCTAAAGGACCTTGGACAACCATGACATCAACATAAACAGTTTTACCTCTCAACGTGATACGTAACTGCGGGAGAATCCCTAAAGGTCCGGTAGGCCTTCTATTAAAAGCCAAAATATGGTCAGTTACTGGCACAAGTTGAGGGGAACCTATAGCTTGCCAAGCAGTTGAGGATAATATACTAAGAGAAGCTCCCTCATCAACTATCGTATGAAATATTTCTTTATCGGAAAATCCTATAGATATTTGAAAAGGAATACTCGAAGGAAGACAAGATTTTGTTAAACCATTCCAATCAAAGGAAATGACCTCAGTACTTGGGGGGGGGTCCTGTAGGAATGGACAAGGTTTCCCCTTGCCTAGGACATTCTGAACTGACTAGGAAAACATTAGCGGTTTCCAATTCACTCTCACTTGGAAGATAAGAATGAGATGAAGATTGTGTCATGGTGACTGCTTCAGTCTGGACTTTCTCCAATGAAAGAGTGGGATCGAGTGGAGATGACAGGGACTCGATCACTTCACTCTTGGAAGGAAGAGTGGGATCAATTACAGATGAAATTGAATTGATCACTTGGTCAACTAGTGGGGGGTCAAGGGACAACTTACTATCGCTTATTGGAATCACCTGTTGAGAACTACTAATATCTTCCAACCACCATGAAGCTTCATCCATGCTTGGACAAAGGTAAGTACGATGCATTCCCTTGCATAGCCAGCAAGGGTCTACAACTCTACCCTTTCAAACTTTCACCAATGGGTCACTGGTCAAGGGAATATCATCAACATGATGGTCAGAGGTTGATGATACAAGCGGTTTGGGGTTTTTAGACCACACTTCTGACACACGGGAAAGACTAGGACAATCCTTGAGAAGGTGATCACCCTTGCAAAGTTTGCAAGGGAACTTGGGCTTACGAGGTGTTCTCATAGAATGAGTGCCATTAGAGGCAGATGGTTGATGCTTGGTCTCTTTCTTATCCTTCTTCTTCTTTATCTTCCTTTTGTTCTTCTTCTTCTTCTCCGCCTTCTTACTAACATCAGAGTTTTCAGTAGGAGAAGAAGAAGGGACGGAATCCGATTCAACTTTCGACGAAGAAGGAGAATGGTCACCATGAGATTTATGCTCATGTGCTGAAGGACCTAGGTCCGACACAATTGGTGCACTTGGTGTAACCGGATTGGAGAATAACCATACTGGTAATCCTATCATCAATCCAGGAAGACTCAACGTATCCATAAAGGGAGGACCAACAGTTCCACAAGGGGGGATAAAAAATGGCATACCTTGGAAAGGGGCTCCTTGGTTGGTAGTCCCAGAAGAATCTTCCATATCTAAACTTCCTAAGAGTCTCTAAAGTACCACACAAATCAAACACTACTCAAGTCTAAAAGAAACAAGCAAACTGTGTGAATAGGAATGGATTCAAAGTCGGGATCTTCATAGGATTGTCAAAACATCACAAATCACTATATATCGCAGGGTACAACAGTAAAATGCGACAAGGAGGATTGGCACTGTAACCTTGCCTGAATACCCGAATACCTGGACAGTGCGTGCATAGTAATCTCCTCGAGTGTTGTTCTCGATGTATTGCAATGTTAAGACAGCCAAATGGATAACTCAGATGGTTTCAGGATTCCTAATGGTGTCTCTCGATATACTCAAGGTATGTGGGAGCTCAAATCCGTAGTGGTGCTGTCTAATGCACAACCGTTTGGCAAGAGACCTTTCGATATACTACCGAGTACGTGAAACACCTTTCGATATACGCCAAGTACTTAAGGGACTTGGTGGGTACATGAAAGAGTTTCGATATACCGATAAGTAAGTGGAAGACTACAATACCCCCGGAATACAATGCTGGAAAATAATGACAGTTGCCACGCTTAACGACGCCGGAACACATCTCTAACTTAACACACAAGTTGCTAAAAGTTTTAACCTAATCTAGCGTTAATTTTATCTTGCACGGTTAGGTGGATGCATGAGGTGAGTACATAAATGTAAACATAGTGCAATCCTCAACTACATGATAATGCACATTTTCCTTTCCTTCTCAATGAAAACTACTTAAGGTAAGGAGATATTTTTCTTTCTTTCAAACCAAAAGTACTTAAGTAGTAGCGAAAAGAAGAATTCCTTCTTAGAGTGCAATAACTCTAACTTTATGCAATAATAAGCCAAAAAGCGTAAAGAGAATGAAACATGCGACGAATCTTAACAATGTATACGACAAAATGATGAAGCACTTTCAATTTTCAAATGCATGTGTAGCTAGGGTTTTACCCCTAGCTTGTGCCAATGAGCACCTACTAAGGAGAATGGACTCCTTAGTAGCAGTTCAATAATGATTAAATGATTAAGCTAAAACAACAATTAACAAACTACTTTAAGCATTGCATGAGACATAAACAAAAGATGTAAAAAATGGTTTTATATTAATGTTACCTTGAGTGTCAAGGTTGATGAAGCCCTTTGCAGTGTCCAAGAGGATGCTCCAAGCTTCAGAATGCTCCTTCTCCTTCTCCAATGTTGGGGATGGGCCAAAGGTGGCTCTCAAGGTGAAATTAGTTCAAAGGTGAACTAGGGTTTCGAGAGAGATTTTGGCAGAGTAAGGGTGCTTGTGATTGTGGATATGAAATAAGGGATCTCCATCACCTATTTATAGTTTTTTGGTGGTGGAGTGCTGACCCATGGTTTTAGGAAACACATGGTTTTAGGCAGCTGTATAGGGTTTTTTCCTCCTTTTCCTCATTATTTTATATTTTTATTCCCTTTTTAGGGGATTTTTGCTATTTTTGGAGGAAAAGGGGGTTTTTTAGCCTTTTTTAGGCTATTTTGATGGTTTTTTGGCCTTTTGGAGGCATTTTAGGCCTTTTGGAGGCTTTTTAATGGGTTTTTTGGGATTTTTAATGGAAATATGGTAGGAAAATGGACAAATGAGTCGTATAATGTGGTAAATGAGCTAGTGAGCACTTTTTGGGTGTTAACAGATTGCCCCCTGATGTGCGAGGTCAGGAGCTCATCGTATGGCCGATGGACATCATAAGTCATAAATGGTTTTCCTGGGATGTGGAGAGAAGAGAAGAAACAAACTGGAGCCCGGAACAACGATCCCGAACAACTGCAAGAACTAAAAGTACATAACCTCAATAAAGGATGAGGAATCATCTGATCATATGGACGAGGCGGGCATTCCCATGCTCGTATCAGGATATAACATAATAACAACAATGGGGTCCAAAAAATGGGGACCTGAAATATACATGACCTCAAATACTGACTGAGGAATAATCTCAATATATGGACGAGGCGGGCATACCCATGCTCGTATCAAGATACATAACCATAACTGTAAGGCCCGAAAAGGGGGACCTGTAAGATACATGACCACTGTGTACATCATAAGAGTCCAGAGGGGACACAAATCTGGGACATACTGCTGAGCGGATCATGTGTGAACTGCAGAACTGGTGCACCGGAACAATCAACAGTGCTACTGAGTGTGGTACCAAAGGAACTGATGAGCTGCTGGATCATAGTGACTGGGGTCATACTCTCCATGGTACACTGAACTGGAACTGAAACTGGGTACTCAAGGAAGCATGAAACTGGATGGCTTCCGAATACAAACGCCAACGCAGCCCGGACATCCACGGGAACATACAACTGGGCGTTCCGAAGTGACTCACCAATGTGCTAGAGTCGGGGGAAATCCGGGGTCTTCGACAAAAAACTGATGGAATATAATCCTACGCGATCCTCAACGATGCGATCAAGGTGCTGAAGTCGAGCATGTGAGGAACAACCACTCAGAGAGGCAATGATGTCTCCTCTCAGAATGATCCGTAGGCACTTACCACAGATGGTGATAAGTCCAAGGCGTAGGGACCTCTGGGCCTATCCTCTGGAATAGAGGAGCTGTCGTCGACAGAGGGAGACCTGCCCCTATCAAGGCAATGATGTTTCCTTGACAGGAGCGCGAGGTACAAGACCGAAATGTGATAGTACTGATGGCAGAACTGATAAACTGTGGGGGGACAACTGGGCAAGTAGAGCGGGTGGACTCAAACTTCCTTTGTTCAGAGTATGATAATGGGAAGGATCTGGCAGCATATGAAACTGACTCAGGGGAAAGGGATCATAGCTGTAATGGCTCAGGGAGAGTGACTGGTCTGAGGGAGACCCAAACTGGTATAAAATGGCAGGAGACTGCAGAATACTCTGAACAAAGGCGACCTGATTGGGGGTGCTGCCGAGATGATAGATCAAAGTGCCAAGAGGCACGGGGGAAAAACTTCTTCATGGGTTAAGGAACTAGAAGAAGTGTGTGTAAAATGGTACTGTCGTGTGGATTTTACGAGCCCAGGACAGTTCATGCTCGTGGTTGCTTTCAATTTTAAGGAGTCTGAAAGCGATAAGAAGACTCTGAAGTGATGGAATGGTACTGTTGTGTGGATTTTTCGAGCCCAGGACAGTACATGCTCGTGGTTGCTTTCAATTTTAGAGAGTCTGAAAGCAAGTAAGAAGACTCTAGGGGGTTGCTTTTTCGTAGATTTAGTCTCCAAGGCCCAAAGAAGCATAAAAGGATGCAATGAAGAACTCTTCTAGCCGGTGTGACTAGAGTATTCCTTTTTCGTAATTAGTCTACCAGGTCCGGAAAAGGGGTAAACTTATACCAGATAGACGCCCTTTCAGGTACTTTAACGAGCATGAAAGGAAGCAAGATTGCTCGGCGATCTTTTCATTCTTTTAGGAGTCAGAAAAGATCTTAACGGAAACTCCCTAAGTGCCTTTTTCGTAAAGGACTTGTCCGGCCCGAAAAAGGGATAAAATTATACCGAACAAAAGGAATGGCCAGGCAAGGAGGAAGTGTTCAATCAAGGTTTAGTAATGATGACCAAGAACGAGGGTAGGTGGGAACACTGATGGACCTCCTTGCGGGGTAGATGAAATGGTGGCAAAATAACGAAACATTTGCAGTATGCCAGGAGTGAATGGCTCATGTAAAAATGTGGAACAATCCGATGGTGGCCGACGTGGCGCGCAAACCGAGGCAGCAAGGTGTTGGGACACAATGTTGAAATTGTACCAAGTGAGAGCGAGAAATGATCTCAAGCATCATCACGAGCTCGGAAAAATGAATCCGGCGATATAAAGGATGTCAAAAACGGGTGACGGCCGATGTGGCACGCAAACCGAGGTGACGGGGGCATGCTGAAAAATGCCCGGAAAATCTGGAGGTGAGAGCGAGAAATGATCTCTAGCATCATCACCGGCTCGAAAAAATGAATCCGATGATATAAAACATGTGAAACACGGAGAACGGCCGAGGTGGCACGCAAACCGAGGCGACTAGTGGCGTCTGAAAAATGGGTAAAAAATGACAGAACAAAAATAATGCAACGAGGTGACCATCATGATGGTCGCGTCGCGCTGATTCCAGTGGTGGAAACGGTTTGTAAAAACAAAAAGAAAGTACTGTACAACGCAGACCAATGAGGCCGCGGGTTTCTTTTTTATGGGTAAAAACGCTTAAGATACAACCCATTACGAGGGTTGCGCAAAGGACGGCCTTCAGAGTCAGCTAGGATGTATGCCCCCTTGCCGAGGCAGGTATGCACGACGTAAGGGCCTTGCCACATAGATTCAAACTTCCCTTTACCGGTTTTGTCATGGGCTTGGTCATAGGCGAGGACGAGGTCCCCTTCGCGGAAAGTTCGAGGGTGAACATGTTTAGCATAACCGGATTTGGAGCGGTTTTTGGCAGCTTCGATGTTCTGGAGAGTGGCCCGGCGGTCTTCATCGGCTTGTTCGAGGTGCAGCAGACGTTGCTCGAGGGGGGTGGTGTCAGGGAGAAGCTCAACGGCGATCTGTAAGGCAGGGATCTGACACTCGATGGGGAGAACAGACTCTATACCGTGAACTAAATGAAATGGTGTAAAACCAGTGGCGGTCTTAGTGGAGGTGCGATAAGCCCACAAAGCAGGGAACAACATGTGGTGCCAATTGGACTTATGCTTGTCAACTGTTCGTTGGAGGATGGTTTTAAGGATTTTATTGATGGCCTCCACTTGGCCGTTCCCTTGGGGGTAGTAAGCAGAGGAGAATTGGTGCTCATACTTGAGGAGGGTGGATAACTCACGCCAGACGGCATCTTCGAAGTGTGAGCCATGGTCAGAGACTAACTGCTTAGGGATCCCGAATCGAGCGACGACATGGTTGAAGAAGAAGCGGGCAGCAGTGTCAGCGGTACAATTGAAGGTAGGCATGGCTTCCGCCCATTTGGTAAAGTAATCAACAGCGACAACAATATATTTGTGGCCGTTGGCAGACTGGGGTCTACATTCCATGAAGTCTATGGCCCACTTACAAAAGGGACCAACGGTGACGACTGGGTGTAACGGAGCAGGAGGTGTCCGGGCCTTGGGGGCAAAAAGTTGGCAGTTATGGCAGTGTTTGACCGCAGTGATGCAGTCAGTGAAAAGTGTGGGCCAGAAGTATCCGGTGCGGACGACCTTTTGGGCGGTGGCCATCCCTGAGAAATGGCCTCCGCAGGCACCGCTATGACAGTCATTAAGGACGTGTTCAGCTTCCTCATGGGTAAGGCAACGACGAAGAATTGTGTCAACCCCGCGCCGATAGAGGACATCGCCTAAGAGGAGATATCGAGAGGCCTGGTGGCGGATGCGACGGCGTCCATTTCGTGTAACTTTGGGTCTGAACTTCTGCGTGCGTAGGTATAACAAGATATCACCGTACCATGGGTCATCGGACGAGATAGTGAACAGGTGATTGTCGGGTAACTCATCGGAGATGGGTTTGGCCGGGAGAAGGGAAGGGAGATCAGTAATGAGCTGGGCCAGCGCGAGGGCTTTAGTGCTCTTAGGTGTTTTGAAGGTAAGGTCATATTATTGGAGGATAATGACCCATTTGGCAACACGACCTTGGAGTAGCCGCCGGTTCAGAAGATATACCATGGGGTTAGAGTTGGCCACGACGGTGGTATGACTCATTAAGATGTAGTGTCGCAATTTTTGAACGGAAAATACTACTGCGAGGGCAAGTTTCTCTTCATAGGGGTAACGTAATGGTGGACCAGACAAGGTCTGGCTAACGTAGTAAATGACGTGCTCCTGGTGAGAATCGTCTTCTTGAACTAAGACTCCAGATACGGCATGCTCGGAGGCCGACACGTAAAGGATGAAGTCTCGAGTGAAATCCGGAGGGGAAATCAGAGGGGCTTGTGTGAGGGCCTTCTTGAGGGGCTCGAATGCAGCTTCTGCTTGCGCATCCCAGACAAAGGGTACGTGGGTGCGGAGTAGGCGCAAGAAACCGTGTACCGTAGTGGCATAATCAGGAACGAAGCGTCGAAGGAAGTTAGATCGCCCCTGCAGACTTTGGAGCTGCCGGAGCGTGCGAGGAGGGGGGAGGTCTAAAATAGCTTGGACTTTTAGAGGGTCAACAGTAATTCCTTTCTGGGAAACAATGAAACCCAACAATCGGCCTGCCGGTACGCAAAAAACACACTTGTGTGGGTTCAAGCGAATTTGGTATTTGCGACAACGCAGAAAAATTTGCCGAAGGTCGTTAAGGTGGTCTGATCGTTTCCGGGAACGAGCTGTAAGGTCATCAAGGTAGACTAGCAGGATATGTACCAAGTCGTGGAAGCAGTAGGTCATGGCCCGCTGGAAAGTGGCACCAGCATTTTTGAGGCCGAAAGGCATGACGCGATAGGCAAAGGTGCCCCAAGGGGTAGTAAAGGCAGTTTTGTACTGGTCTTCCTTACGGATCTGAATCTGATTATATCCGGAAAAACCATCCATGAAGGAGAGGACCTCATGTCCCGCACACGCATCTATGAGTTGATCGATGAACGGCGTGGGGAAGTTGTCCTTGGGACAAGCATAGTTTAAGTCACGGAAGTCAGTGCATACGCGGATGGTGCCTTGCTTTTTGTTAACTGGAACAGGGTTTGAAACCCATGTGGTATAGGCAATAGGATAAATGAACCCTGCCTTGCGCAGCTTCTCAATCTCGGCCTTGACAGCTGGGAGCTTTGAGGGATGAATGGGGCGCTGTTTCTGACGAACAGGGGTTACATCAGGCCATGTGTCAATGTGGTGCTCTATAATTGCGGGATCAAGACCAGGCATTTCGGTATAAGACCAGGCAAAGACATCACGGAATTCTTTGAAAAGGTGTGTGTAGTCCTCAATCTCTTGTTTACTGCAGAATGCTCCTAAAGTAATGAGTTCAGGGGCACGACCTGGAGCAGCAATATCAACTTGGATGACAGGTGAGATGTTGGCCATGTTGCCCTCCTCGAAGGCATCAGGAGCAGGAATAGGGTCCTTGAACCAGTCAACCTTGGTGGGGAGGAAGTCTTTGGATTCGACCGCGTATTGGGTAGCGGTGCTAGAGGAAGACGCTTCTGGGATGAAATAGGAACGGTGGTGCATATCATCCCAAGGATAATCCGGGGCAGTTAGGGCCTCAAGAATCTCCTCATCAGTACGGAACGTTTGCGTCGTCAAATCGGTTGACGAGGGAGTAGTGGTGGAAGAGATCATATAGATGGTATTAACCTCTCCAGAAGGTGAAGAGTCTGGGGGGTAGATCTCCTCAATGGTAGGTGGTGCCGTCTCAAGATCCAGATTGTTCATCTCATAGAGAGCCGCTCTGTAATCCGGGAGATCGGGACAATGATGTGAATAGTGCCCGTAAATACCGCAGATGGCGCAGGAGTGGTTGGTACGTAGGGACTTATCTTTAGGCTTAGGAGTAGGGTTTAGTTCGACAGTTGGGATATTAGGATCGTCATCGAGCATTTGCATGTGCTTCTGCAATGCGGGTAACTGTGGGAATTGGTGAGTCGCATGGCCCAACTCGTCACACAGCGAGCATTTGGGAGGAGCACGAAACACTGGAGGGTTCTTGACTGTCTTTCGAGGTGGTACAGCAGTGTAAGGTTGAGGACCTCTGCCCCCAGTGGGTTTGGGAGTAGGAGGAGGTGTCGTGGAGGACGAAGGGGTAGAGACACCGGGAGGTGGCTGAGTGGTAGTAGCCATGGGTTGCACCGGCTGGAGGACGACATCAGGTGTCGGCGGGCGAACGGGAGGCGAAAGATACCATACAGGTAATCCCAAGGTTAACCCAGGGAGGCTAAGGGTAGCCATGACCGGGGCACTTACTACTCCCGCTGGAGGAACTAGGAAGGGGATCGTATGGATCGGTGTAACACCAATGTGACTAGGTACCAATGGTGGTTTAGGCAACAAGGATGGTTGATTGTTAGGTGGTAGGATGTCATGGGACAAGGTACATAAGTCAGACATTTCGGGCGTAGATGATGGCGGAGGAATGGATTGAAAGGTGGAGGTCATCGGCGCGTCTGAGTATACTCCAGGCCCCGTAGAGGAAACAAACGAGGTGGTGGCAGGGGAAACAGGTTGTTCAACCATGGGGAGAACATTTTCTGGTGCCGCCGGAGCACTGGGATCATAGTAGGTGAGCTGGTCAATCTTAACCACGCGTCCTTCATGGGGGAACATCATGGTGCGAAAGACAGAAGAGGCAACCGCCCGCATGGCATACATGTAGCTGCGGCCAAGTAGAAGGTTGTAATCCAATTGGGCATTGATTACCTCTATGTCAATAAGGACTGTTTTACCACCTAACTGGACGGGAACGTTGGGTAGAAGGCCTTGGGGCTGGGCCGAACGACCGTCGTAGGCACGTAACGCAGTGGTGGACTGCTGGAGAGGAGGGGATCCTAGCTTCTGCCATACAAATGTAGACATAACGCATGTGGAAGCACCCTCATCAATGATGCACCGATGGATAACAAGATTCCTAACGGAGACTGTAACTTGGAAGGCTAAGCTGGAAGGTAGGCGTGGTTCAGACTGGTCTAAATCAAACGCCATCAAATGTGAATCAGTTGGGTCAATCCCCCCGATGGCGGAAAGTAAAGTCTTGCGCTGGGAAGGGCAGTTCTTCAAGACTTCCAACGCAGACATGGCTGCGGGAGATTGGGCTAGGTCGTCTACGATGTTGTAGTTTGACGCAGCGCGCGCGTTAGGGTTATTGTTGACTCGGCGAAGTGGGAAACGAGGGGCTTTCGCAGCGCCGTCTATGGGCGGCGGAGGTATACGTAATGCCTGATCGGTGGGATGGGCGTTAGTAGGTTTATCCGTGGGAGGGGCTTCAGAGGTGGAGCCATATTGGTTCCGACGGGTCTGGAGGTTGACGTCAGCGGATGACATCATCAGTAAGTGGTGGGTACCTGAGTCGAACATGGGTTGATCAGGAGCAGCGTAGGTGATCTGTTGTTGTTGGGGTTGCACGTTAGCTTGAGGGGCCAACGGCTGAGTGTTCACCACGCCTTGGGTCGGTAAGGGGTTTTGCAGCACCAAAGGGGGTTGCTGAGGCTGGGGGGGGTTGGGCGGTGCTTGGGGAGCCGCATGCCCTTGGCGATGGGCCTCGTCAACCCAAAGCTGCCGAGCTCGCTCCAAGTGTGGGCAAGCATGGGTGTAATGTCCATAGACCCCGCAAATAGAACAAGGGTGGTTCGTCCGCAAATTGGGGTTTTTGGCCTGCTTGGGCGGGCGATCAGGGTTTTGATTAGCGGGGGCCGCATTGTTATTGTCAGGGGGATTAGCCGGTTGACCAGCTTGGTCTGCAGGTTGGTTATTTCCCCGATTACGGCCTTTGCCGCGGTTCTGTTGGCCCTGGTTACGTTGGTTATTCTGGTTTTGCTGCGGGTTGTGTTGGGCGTAAACTTGCCCTTGGGCAGCAGGTGGATTCTGAGGTTGCGCAGGTGCTGGAGCAGGCTGCGGAGGATGATATGCAGGTTGAGGCTGAGCAGGTGCAGCAACTTGAGGGTGTTGCTGATAGGAATGCGGAGCAGGTTGTGGTTGTGCCGCAGGGGCTGCCTGGGGCGGATAATAAGCGGGTGGGGCTTGTGGAGGCGCAGGAGCGGAGGCAGCCTGCTGATGGTAGTAAGGCTGAGGGGCGACTGGAGGAGCATAAGCAGGAGTCGCATACCCGAAGCACTGTGGTGGACATGAGGGCCCATGGGAATGGTGATGTGTCATGGGAGCATATGAGTTGGTTGCTCCAGACTGGGAGGTGGCTCTCGACAGGTCGGGGCCAGGGGAAGGTCGTGCTATAGAAAATGGTTGGGGATGCGAAGAAACACGGCCAATGATACCATCTGCAGCGTGGGATGCCCCCGGCGCATCATGATGGGAGGACTCGCCGCGAGGGGCGTCAGGTATAATGGTATAAAGGTAACCCGACTGGGCGTAAATGAGGTCGAACTGCTGTGCCTTAAGGATGGCCTCTTCTTCAGACTGGGGTCTTTCTGAAGCTACATCCTTAGCAATAACGGGAAGCAGGGACTTGAGGAACCAATTGAGGAAGATACGGTCATCTAGTTTGATCTTGCATAAGCTACGGCGTCGACGCCACTCATGGATGTGGTCCGTGATATGGGTAGCCGTGTTTTGCCTACAAGAGAGAAGGATCTCAACGCCCGCGTCATAGCGGACTGGCAACTGGAAGAACTGCAGGAAAGTCGAGGCCAGGGAAGAAAAGGTGGCGTGGGTCCCATGAGGCTGCTCAATATACCACTTGGCTGCAGAGCCAGTAAAGGTGCGCTGTAAGAGACGGAGGCGAACAGAGTCATCCACGATGGAGTTAGAGGAACACCATAGGTGGAAAGACATGATGTGGTTCTGTGGGTCCTCACCGGCCTTACCCTCGAATTTAGGGATATCAGAGGGTAGTTTGGTAGGCATATGAGGCCACATAGGGTCATGTCGAATAGGATCGTTGGTCAATCTGGCCAGGTCAGGTAGGTTGAGGCTAGCCATGAACGGCAAACTGGAAGAAGGCTGTGACACAGTAGTGCTGTGGACCAAGTTGGGGCCAGTCCCCCCCAGTGGAGGGACAAGATTTAGGGTGGTGCCCCCAAGTGGGGGAACTGAGGTAGTGGAGGATGGTCCAGCACCACCATGGGTAGTGTGAGCCACTGATGTAGTGGGGATAGGTATTCCCGCTGTGGGAATAGGTACCGTGAGGGGAACGGTAGATGGTTGCCCCATGGAGGGCATACCAAAAACAGGTGTAGTAACTGGTGTAGTGGTGGATGTGCCACCAATGGTCCCTATGACAAATGGAGTGGAAGTCGTACCAGCCATGGGGCTAGTAGGGGCAGTATAAATAGGGTTCTCAGACTCTTCGTCAGAATCAGAGGTAAAGTAAGGTGCGTCACTATCTGGTGACGGAGACCTACGTCGCTGACGAGTGGAGTCAAGTGACAAGGCTCTAGACCTGTGATGAGTGGTATCAACGGATAATGATCGGAATCTACGACGTGTGGTGTCAAGAGAACCGTGCTGTGGGGGCTCGCCCCTGAGGCGCCGAGAGTGTCTCGGGGACTCAATGGTGACAGATGGTGTCTAAATCTCTGTGGGTTGAGGTGAGTATAAAAACAGCTCAAAAAATCCTAATGCCACCGAGTGTGCAGAAGGAGAGCTAAAAAGCAAGGCACTCAGGCCAACAACCAACTCAAAACACCCACTGCAACAGCTGTGCTACAATAGGTGGAGTAACAACAAAGATGGTCACAATACCAACAAGCAGCAGGTTTCCTAAAAAAGAAAAATGGTGGACTCACTAGACCAAAGGGAGGTAGAGGAGCATGCAAACACCTAACTAAAAGTATTCTGACTCAACTAAACATATCCTCTGCAAGGTGATGAAATCCAAGTCAGACAATATGAGTAGGAAAGCCAAGTGGCTATGATATCCCCCTACCGGGAGGGACACCGGGTAGTCAATCCTAGAAGAATGGCAACTAAGATACCCCGTTCATGACACGTCCAGAAAGGTGAATCTTCCGTTTAGTTCGTTGACCGCAATACCCCTATACAGGGATATCCCGCGAACCGCGAAAGGTAGCCCTTCGGTTACTGAATGGAGTGCGGTATTCCACTCAGGCCTCCGGAACCAGTCTCCCGACTTCAACCCTCCTAAGGGAGAGGCCCTCTGATAAACTGGTCGTGACCGTGCCAAAAAGTACTAGGGGATTTTGGTTCCCTATTTGGACAACAACTATGTCTCAAGTGAAATAACCAAGGGGTGTTATTGGAAGCCTATCCCCCTGATCCTACCTAACTACAATGATTCTTTTGTGTTCCCCAAGTGGGGTTAGAATGTTGGTTTAGTTAGGTACTTTTTAAGGCTCACTTGATTTAATGTGACAGAGTGTGTGCTCGTGAGGTGTTGAACCCAAAAATAGAAGTGCCACAAGGGGGGGCAACTTCCAATCTATCAATAATATGGAAATTGAAAGTTTAACTTTGCAAAATTTTCTGAAATAAAAATACTGAAATTTTAAAAAGATTATGTAAAAGGAACAGAAATTATGTTGCAGAAAGGCTGTAAGGAAGTGGGCTGCAGGTGGGACAGAGGGCTGTTCAAATGCAGAAAATATTGCAGCAAGAGGGGCTGGGCTCAAAACAGGAAAAGAGCAGAAATCAGACCGCGGGTCTGTGGCGGATCAGAACAGGCCGACCGCGGGTTTAAGGGAAACAGCGGCGGTCAGGTCGCGGCTATCGGGCCAACAGAGGCAGTCGGGACGCAGGAAACAGGGAAAAAGACACAGTCGGGTCGCGGCAAAAGGGCTAACAGGCGCAGTCGGGACGCGCGAAAGAGGCAGAAAGGCGCAGTCGCAACGCAGGAAAAATGCCGACAGGCGCAGTCAGATCGCGGCAAACAGGTTGATTAGCCATGGTCGGATCGCAGGTAACAGACTTGAATCCGCCGGCGGAGCGTCGGAAGCAGTCTGAGAGCCACGGTCGGATCGCGGGTAAAGGCCTGAAAGGCGCGGTCGGGACGCGACTGCAGAGGAAAAAGACGCGGTATGCAGCGGCCGAAAGGGACAGCCGAAAAAAAAAATTTAAAAACGGAAACCAGAAATTCGAAAACTAGGGGAGTCGCCAAAACTGTAGCTAGGGTTTTACCCCTAGCTTGTGCCAATGAGCACCTACTAAGGAGAATGGACTCCTTAGTAGCAGTTCAATAATGATTAAATGATTAAGCTAAAACAACAATTAACAAACTACTTTAAGCATTGCATGAGACATAAACAAAAGATGTAAAAAATGGTTTTATATTAATGTTACCTTGAGTGTCAAGGTTGATGAAGCCCTTTGCAGTGTCCAAGAGGATGCTCCAAGCTTCAGAATGCTCCTTCTCCTTCTCCAATGTTGGGGATGGGCCAAAGGTGGCTCTCAAGGTGAAATTAGTTCAAAGGTGAACTAGGGTTTCGAGAGAGATTTTGGCAGAGTAAGGGTGCTTGTGATTGTGGATATGAAATAAGGGATCTCCATCACCTATTTATAGTTTTTTGGTGGTGGAGTGCTGACCCATGGTTTTAGGAAACACATGGTTTTAGGCAGCTGTATAGGGTTTTTTCCTCCTTTTCCTCATTATTTTATATTTTTATTCCCTTTTTAGGGGATTTTTGCTATTTTTGGAGGAAAAGGGGGTTTTTTTAGCCTTTTTTAGGCTATTTTGATGGTTTTTTGGCCTTTTGGAGGCATTTTAGGCCTTTTGGAGGCTTTTTAATGGGTTTTTTGGGATTTTTAATGGAAATATGGTAGGAAAATGGACAAATGAGTCGTATAATGTGGTAAATGAGCTAGTGAGCACTTTTTGGGTGTTAACAGCATGTATCAAAAATTGAACTTGATAACTAAACTCTTTTCATATCTATATACAGAAAGTGAGAGAATATCTACAACACTCTAATCATTTAGAAATTCCCACAGAAAAACGACAAGCACCCAAACAACTCAAAGGTACTCAAGAAAGGCTCAAAATCTACCAAGTGCAATAATTATAATTCATTTCCTATCTTTTTACACTTGAAAACTACACATCTAAGCTATGGAAAGAAAGATTCCACAAACGTTTCCAATCAAATGCAAGACAAAGATAAGCACTTAACAATCTTATCTAACTCAAATGCACACAAATCTAAAACAAGCCTTTCTTCTTCTTATGATGATAAGACCAAGAATATCAAATGATCAAAATAAAGTAAGAAGAATATTTACGTTTTCCAAATTTGTGAATATAGCAAAAGAAGGACAAAATCAAGCTTTTCTTTGAACTAAAGTGGAGACAAAGAATCAATCTTTTCCAATAATCGCTAGACAACTTAGCATGTAAAGGAAACAAGATACATAACCCAAGAAAAAGAGGCTAAAAAAGACATGGATATCCCACACTCTTCAAGTCTTTTAAAACAAGCCAATCATGCCAAACCGAAAATGATCTCAAAACCTTGAGATGGGTCAAAACAACTGTAGGATGCATGATTCATGGTCAAAATAGAACCCATTTTGCTTAAAAATGAAAGCAAAACACTAGTTTTGACTCAAAGGGCCAAACATGAATCCAAATCTCAAAAGACCCAAAAATCCAACACAAGCAAACCAAATGCAAACAATGATGAATAACAAGTGCAAGAAAGGAGTTTGGGATCAGATCTAGTGCAAAGATCAGATCAAGTGAGGAGAGGAGGGATAACAAGGTCAAGTGGATGAAGGTGGGGGAACCAAAGTATCCACCACTACCAAATTGAAACTTGTTAAAATGGGACCCAATACAAATCCACACAAAATACCAAACACTTTCAACACACAAATCAGAATGGGGTCTCTAACTGGATCTTGCAGTACAAAGGGAGTTTGCACACAAACCAAACTCACAACAGAAAAGGAGAAAGAGTTCCTGTATGGCAAAAATGGAAGATCGGCGCACTCTGTGCTTATGCACAGTGCGACGTCGCAGTTCACTAATGTGGGAAGTGCAACAACGTCGTAGTATACCAATGGAAGGGCTACGACGACATACCAACTAGCAAAGAACATAGATAAAAAACAACATAGTGTCTCTCTGGGTATATTGACCAGGTGGGACAAGCGAGATCTAAGTTCAAAAATGAATCAATTCTCCCGGTAATAAGAATGAAAAAGGTCTACAAATGGGAAGTACAAATTCAAAGGAAGCTAATTAGACTCTTCAAAGTGAAGATCTGATGGTGAAATCAACTTCAAGAAGGAAATGACAAAATAGAATGGCTTGGAAATAAATCAACTGAAAAACGACATTCAAATTGACAACTACAAATCAATGTTCTTTCCCCAGTATGGTCGCCAGATTTGTTTGACGAACAATCCACTCGAGCGGACGTGAGCCGGATCTCCCTAACTCAAAGTGAGTCTAGAACAAATAGAACATACTACAAATGACTTTCCTAGATCTACTTAAGGATCAAGTGCTAGGTGTCTTACCTTTAACTTCGCAATCCTTTCTCCTGAATGCCACTCCACGTCCCACGGTTGTCAGATCTTAGCTGCAAAACCTGTCGAGACACAAAGAACAACACAAACAAGTAAAAACATCTATACAATAAGGGATCTAAGTAAACAATTAAGCAGGTAAACTACTCAATATCATCATACATAAAAAATATTGGTGGAAGGCATTTAACAATATTGGTGGAAGGCATTTAACAATATTGGTGGAAGGCATTTGTATTACTGTAAATCGGGAAATACATAGTAAAGAATAGACTACAACCAAGGCTTAAAACTGCAGTCCTTCTCCATCCAAGCCATTTTCCATATCCTTCCAAGGAAGTAGAGTCTCTTAATGGATGAGTTAGAGATCTCTCCAATATGATTTCACTAGCATGTAGACACTATAGACTTCCACCTTTTGGAGAGGGGTAGAGCTTCACTTATATACAGCCAAGTGGATAGGATATGGATAGGGTAGGTTGAGATATGGTAGGAGAGAGGTAGGGGATCCTTTCAAGAGGTTAGGAACCGAGTGCCAACTCCCCCAAGAGGTCAGGGATAAGGATACAAGTCAGCAAGCTTCGAGAATGAGCTCGAAGAATCTATTTTTTCCCATTAACTTACTTCGTCGCACCCTGTAGTGGAACAAGGTGCGATGTCATAGGTTGCATGAGTGCAGCCTGCGAGGACCTCTCAAAACCTAGCATAAATACAATGTTGTCCTTTCCAGGTAAATGACTTAGTCAATGGAACTTCAGGGATGTATACACTAAATCTAATGGTGGTAAGATTTTAGGTGTAACAATTTTCAACATGAAAAACATCTTCCAATTGACCATTAGCAACATTAACATTACCAGAACCAATTACGGAAAGTTGTTTACCATCACCTATAGATACTTTTTGAGATGTGTTTTTATTATTGTCATAAGATGTAAATAAAGAAGCATTACCAGTCATATGTTTAGAAGCACCATAATCCATTATCCATTCCACATTAGAATAAGAATTACTAGAAGAAACAACAGAAGCACACAACGCTACTTGTGATTCATCAAAACCATTCTTCTTAGCCTTAGCCTTTAAACGTTTCAGTTTACAGCAATTATTTTCAGGATGGTTAGTTTTACTACAATGTTTACGAGGATACACTTTCTTCATCTTACTATTGTCATGATGTGCATTAGAAGCATTACCAGATTTATTAGTAGGATTTGAAGTGTGTGAATTAGAACCTCTAACATTATTAAAAATTCTCTTAGGATTCTTATTATGTGCCATTAGAGCTTTATTGGGTGAGAGTTGTCATGAAACAATTAACCTTTCTTGCTTATTTATCAACCCTTTACAAAAATCATCAAAAGTAGGTTTCGTTGTATTTGAAGACAATTCAAGAGCTCTATTCCTAGTTTGAATGAACATATCAAAACAAGATGGAAATTTTTGTTCTACAAGAATTATAAGAGAAATGTTTGTTTTCTTGTAATCTTTACCACAATTATTTAATTTTCCATTTAAAGTTTTCACTTCAGCAAGATACAATTCTACTCTTATAGGATCTAGCTCAAAAATATTCTTTTCAAGGTAATAAGCAGAAACATCATCAGATTTATCAAATAAAGAAGCAAGAATTTTCCATACCTCAATGGGGTTGTCTTCTACCTCTATACTTACCTGAAGACTATCCGAAACTATTTGACCAATGAGCCCTCTCACTTGATCACATTTATCTTCCCATATAGCCAAAGATTGAGCACCAACAGGTTTTTGATTTTCACCATTAACAATCCTCCATAGATTCTTACTCCTGAGAACATCAATCATTTTTCTCTTCCATGCAAGATAGTTAGGACCAACAAATTCTGGAACATAAGCTACTTCTGAAGTCATAATGGTAGACATATTGAGAAGAAACCCAAATGCTATAAATGAAAAGAGAAAGAAAGTGAATGACAAAAAACAGATATACTTTACCGTATTGATCTGCAGAAACATAGTAAAAAACAATAAAGGAAAAGAAACTTTTACTTACAACCCTTTTTTAAAAGTGCTAAGAAAATTCACTCACGGGTTTTGCTATAGTGGACTCACGATTAACACTGAAAAAGAACGGATTTTGTACGGAAAGAGTCACAGTTACTCGCGGGTTGCAGTGTAATGGAGTCACGGTTACTCGTGGGTTGCAGTGTAATGGAGTCGCGGCTACTCCTTGGTCACTATACAGTAAGGTTGCGGTTCTGCCGAAGCATTCGCGAGCTCAACACAGGAAGGGTTGCAACTAAACTGAAGTAAACGCGGGTTCGGAAGTGGAATGGTCGCGAGTATGCCGAAGCATATGTGGGTCTGTGCACTGAAATTCCATGATTCTGCAGTGTATTCACGGGTTTACAGTAGGAACACTCGTGGTTAACCGTGGGTTCTGCAAAGAAAAGTCGCAAGTGTCCAGTTTAAGGCCGAAAACATTACCGATTATGCCGAACACGGAAACTTGCACAAATTCTACCAAACTTGGACGAAAACTACCATTTTGACAACTGCAAGATAGATCTCCTTGAAGAGAATCCAAAAAACATATGGATCTACAAAAATAACATCAAGAAACCCTTAAAAAAATTTCTGCAAAAATCTACACAAGGTTAGGGTTAGAAGTAAAAAACTGTAGAAACATGCCCAAATCTAACGAGAAGCCTAATGGCTACCAGATAGAAATAAAATATACAAGAAATAAACAATGCCCAAATGATAACATATTGTTTGAAAGCAATAGAAGGTTCTATATCATAGCAACTAGCTCTGATACCATGTCAGAGATATGGATCTAGCTAAAATAACTTACCTATCTATGCAAAACAATAATATATCAACAATAAGTACAAAAAGAGAACAAGAGAAAAGAGTACGCCAGATATATGTGGTTCACCCAATTGCGCTATGTCCACAAGAAGGTAGTCTTATATTATGTCCAAAATATCTCCCTCAAGCTTAAAAGAAAGCAATGCCAATAACCCCAATACAATATAGCAATACTTGTGTGAACAAATATAGATCATGATGAGTGATGTGACTCCCTTGACTCTATTATATACTAAGAGATGAGGAGGAATTACTCTCACATATTACATGTGGGATAATATAATTCTCCATATTAACATCTCTTTATATAATAATGAATATCAAGAGTATATTTTACCATAATGAATATGGGATATAATGTATTACTCTTTTATATAAGATTGTGGATATCTTCTAACATAATACAAAGACATTATTACCTTCTAAGGAATATAAAATATTCCTACACGAGGTTGCCTTTGGTCCTGAGTGATGGAGGGGGAAGCAAGCACTGGTTGAGCTGGGAGCCGTATCATCGTCTAGAACTTGAACACGCATTTCTCCACCTCCCATGGAAGACATAGAAGCAGGATGGAGCGGAATACCCACTTTGGTAGCGATGAGGTCGATCTTGTGGTGCATAAGTTTGCAGTCATGATAATGGGATTTCCAGGCACAGGTCGGTTCTGCATCCCCAACAACCTTATTTTCCCGTTCCATGAGAATGTGCACCAAGAGACCTTTCATAACCTAGAAAGAGGCCATCATTCTGTCGTAAGCTGAGAGGCGGTCTGCCGTAGTACCAGGGTCCATGATCCATTCTCCAACTTCCTCCCTCAAATCGCCTTCAGTCATAGTTTTAACTTGTTCCCACAGGCCTTTCTCAACTCTTTCGATTTCCTCCTTGATTACTGCAGGGATACGGTCCTGGAAGAACCGTGAAGCTGCAAGTGCCTTCCTTTGTTCCCTCCTTGCTAGGGCTTTGCCCTTTTTTAGGTTACGACGAGATTTTTTCTCCTTTTGCTTCCTAGGAGCCATCCGATTGAGACCCAAGTATCTACCAAACATTTCCTTTCTACCACTACTATTGCTGCCTAAACCTATTCTAATAGACATGAGGAAACCATAATAAAGGAATAAAAATTTGCAGTTATCCCTACTTCTTATAGCAATTGATGTCATTCCTTCTGTGAATGTCGTTATAATGGTGACATTAGGAGCATTAATCTACATGATTTCTTCCTTCCCTTGACCTGATGCGAGCCATGGATTTTGCCGAGGTAATCTTCTGTACCTGAGAGCGATCGTATACTTTGAGCGTAATGGTTTGCAGCGTACCTTACAGATTCATTATTGCGTGAGTTAAATTGGCTCGTACTCTTGTCTTTCATGCGAGGGCGATTATTCTCCTGCCATCTGCCATCAAGGTGCTCCATATGTGGTATACTGTGAGAATATATGGTAAGCCCCATGCCATTCCTTCCGTTGGGCCTCACGTGTGTGTCTTCAACCACCATATGGGCGCAATTGGGGGTCCACTCCAAATCCGCGAAGTTTCCCAAGGTGCCAGCATGGAGGTTTAGTCCCTCAGTCGCTCTGATATTTTCCATGGTGTCCGCCACCTTGTTTCCATTCATGCACACATGGCTAAAGGACCACGCATGGGAGTTGTTGGTTAACATAACCAGTTTCTCCACTCTATGAGCGAGCCTCCAGCTGTCCGTCACCATGGCAGGATTTTTACCATTCTGTAGGTTTCGCACCATCTGGATAATTAAGCGGGAGTCCCCTTCAATGGTAGTTGGCACAATCCCATTTTGGATGAACAAGTTGAGGCCATTTTGGTCTTGAACAATACTTCTATTGTGGTGGGTAGTCTGCTAAATAAAGGACCCTGATTTTTCTTCATTGAATCGAACTAGGTCTCTCTTCAGGTTGTTGGGTGCATATTTCACATGCCACAGTTTTTCCCAAGGTTCCAAGGTGTAAGAGATCTAGTTCCACCAAATTTTTGCACCCATAACATTATTTTTTTTCCGGGTCTCTTAGCTCGAGGCCACCATTAGATTTAGATTGGAAAATATTGTCCCAACTGACCAGGGCCCACTTGAGCTTGTTAGCCTTCCCTTCATAAAGAAAGTTTCTCTGAATAGCTTTGAGTTCCTTAAGAACAGACTTTGGGGCGGCCATCGCCGAGAAGAGGTATATAGGCATTGCTTGCACCACATATTTAATTAAAGTAACTCTACTAGCCAAATTAAGAGGTATCAAAGTCCAGCTGGAGAGTCTTTGTTTAATACGATCCAAAAGGTCCTCCCATGATAATTTCCTAATAACTCTAGCAGCAAGAGGCACACCGAGATATTTGGAAGAAAGGGAGCTCCCTTGGAAGCCCAGAATGCGATTAATGTTTCTTTGAGTAATCTTTCGAGTATTGAAGAAAAAGATTTGGGATTTCTCTTTGTTGACTTCCAGGCCTGAAGCTTTCGCAAAGGTAGTTAGATTTTTCTTCAGACTGCTTGCTTCTTGGACCGAGGGGTGACCCATTAACATTGTGTCATCGAAAAATTGCTGGTGGGTTTGCACATCAGCCTTAGGATGGAGAGTTATCCCTTTGATATCACCTTGCTCAGTCATGGCTTTGATCCTTCTCCCCAACCCTTTTGACATTAGGATAAAAATAAAAGGAGAAAGATGATCCCCTTTCCTGATACCCCTAGAAGGGATGAAAGTGTTGGTTGGGGTCCCATTTAGGAGAATAGAGAAGAACGAGGTTGAAGTAAGATTCATTATCCATTCTATCCAATCTTGGTAGAAACCAAAGGCTTTCAACATTTCGCGCATGAATTGCTAGCTTAATTTGTCATAATATTTTAAGATATATAACTTCAGAAGCATGCCCAGCTTCTTGGTGATTTTTAATGAGTGAATTATATCATGAACCAGAACCAGTCCATCTAGGATTTGTCTCCCTTCCACAAAACCCGACTGTTTCGGGGAGATCAGACATGGAAGAATCGGTTTCAATATATTCGCCATGAACTTTGTGATGATCTTGTATATAACATTACACAAAGAAATAGGCCAGAACTTACCTAGAGAGTCATCCCCATCGTGTTTTGGGATGAGAGTGAGGAAAGTTGCATTGAATGCCTTAAGAACCCTTCTGGTCCTTCTCGAATATTCCATAATCATCTAGACTTCGTTCTTTATCAGGTCCTAGAATTGATGAAAGAAGTTTGTAGTAAAACCGCCAGGTCCGGGAGCTTTGCCATCAACCATTTGATTTACCACCTCCTCAACTTCCATCAACTCAATCGGTTTTGTTAAAAGCGTGTTCTAATCAGAGGTGACTAGAGAGGGGATGTTTTGGGTGATCTTAGCAATGTTCAAAGATCTATTAGCCCTATCCTCTGTCATGATGGTCCCAAAATATACCACCATTTTTTCTTCCATATCCTCCCTATATTCGATGTAGGAACCTTCTTGTGACTGCAGATGGTGGATTCTATTCTTTTGTTTATTCTGGATAATCGATTGGTGGAATAATTTGGTATTGCACTCACCTTCCTTAAGCCATTGGTTTCTAGACTTTTGCTGCTAGTAGATTTCCTCCTGACATTCACGAGCATGGACGCGTAGGAGGGTAGAATCCTCTAACTCTCTTAGCTCAGCATCATATCCCACATTCATACCTTTACATTGGATTTCCTCCTGTTGTTCCATTAGAATATTTTTGTCCTCGAATATATTTCCAAATTATTCTTTGTTCCAAGTATGAATCTTGGCTTTAAGGATTTTTAACTTCTGTTGGAATTGGTACATCCTTGTTCCCTCTAAGGGTGGGGAGTACTGCCACCATTGGGTGACTAAATATTTTAAGTCTTTGTGTTCCATCCATAATTATTCAAAGCGAAAAGGTCGCTTGATTGGAGGTCCCACTCCGTCCCACTGTAGGATGACAGGACAGCGATCAGATCCAACAGAGGGGAGAACTAATGAGGTCAAGTATCCACCATTGTTGACAACCCCTTCTGTGACTGGGAATCTGTCAAGATGAGAGGCGACATGGGGGTCACCCCCTCATTTTTTGTTCCAAGTGAACCATCCATTCGCGGTTTCTACATCGATTAGATTATTAGTCTCAATGAAATTTTTGAAAGCTTCATTTGTAGTTCCTAAGCTTCGTCTTCCTCCTTTTTTTCTTCGAGTGATGTGATCAAGTTAAAGTCACCCCCAATGATCCATAGCTTGTCACCAACCTGATGTGCTTCCCAAGAGAGGGAATCTAGGAAGGCCTATTTGTGAGGGTAAATGTTGGGGCCATAAACATTGGTAATAGTCCCTTTTATCTAGGTATTATGAATATGGAAATCCGCTATGAGTAACCCTTTCGCAACCCATAAGTTTGAAAGAGTCACTACTTTTGGGTTCCAAAAGAACGCTACACCTCCCGCGAATCCATGCACATCAATATTCATTGTCTTGCATCCCTTCCACATTTTTTCCCCGATTTCCTTCAGTGTTTCAGATCCGCACTTGGTTTCCTGCAAACACATTATCCAGGGATTCTCTTTTCTCCAGTTATTTTTGAAGGTCTTGATTTTGTGGGGGTGGTTCACCCCACAGATATTCCAAGATATTACCTTCATTGGGTAATCCTATTCACTTCAGAGAAGGCCTCTTGAATTGTCAGATATTGACCCGATTCTATCAACTTACTGCCAACCTCTACGATTCATTGTTTGTTTGTTTTTCTTCCTCTCTTTTCCCCTTCTTCCGGCTGCTTCCTTTTGCTACTCTTCCGGGGTTCCTTAGTTATTCCCAACTAGGAGGTGGCTCCTATTTTCAGGATGGATTCCTTCAGGAGCTCGAGCTGTCTTCTCGATACATAGCTCTTCCCTTTTTTGCTGCATTCTTTTTCAATTTCGTCCAGGTGTAATTACCCAAGGTCCATATCTTCGTCCTCATCCAATTGATATTCCTCCATGATGTCTATTTGTTCAGTTTGGTCTTCTAGGATTTTATTTTTATCCAAGGATGAGATTTTTGTTGGAAGTGTCTCTTTCCTAAGGATTTTATCTAGAATTTCGAGGTCCTCTTCCACAGATTCTAGGGTTTTGAACTTGTTAGAGGTTGCAATAGATCGATGAATGGGCAGTTCAGAGGGCATGCTATGACCCTTCTTTCTTCTACCTTTGACCTGGGTGAAACCTTCTATATCGTGACCACCATCAGATGGATATTTAGGGGTAGGATCTACAACATTATGGGACAGTTTCTACTGAAGTGGCCATGTTCATGGCATTGTCGGAACCAAAACGAAACATTCTCATAGTTTAATGGTTGGATCCATTCCTCATCTTCCCAAGAGAGATTGATAGCTTCCGAGATATCATGGGATAGGTTCATATAGACACATATTTGAGCATAAGAATTATAGTATTGTTGTTTGTTGTGTTCTACATCTTTCATAAATTATCCAAGAGTATTTCCTATATCTCTCAATATTTCTGGATCCCAGTATTCGCAGGGAAGAGATTAAATCTGGATCCAGGCTGGTGCTATACTCATGTCCTCTTTCTCTGGGTTAAATATTTCCTTCCAAGGAATGAGATACAACCCAACAGAGAAAAATAAGTATGGACCTCCTTCCAAAAACCGATCCCTATCTTCTTGATTAAAGAAGATGATTGTGAAGAAACCCTTAGAACCCAGTTGTAGGCCATAATGGCCTTTAGGGTTCTAGGTAGATTTGATCCATTTGAGGAGGTATTTCTCGTTTGGACAGATCCTAATAAACTTACCGATTAGGTAAATCTCCTTCCATAGTTCTACTCATTCTCACATTTACTCAAATTTGATCTGGAGGGTTGGGATCTCAGCAGATATGGGAATGCATCCCCCAAGTTTGCGTTTCTATCCAGGTAGATCTTTGTAATCAGTTCCCTCTCCCACCTCTTCCCTACGTTCATCCAATTTTTTCCTCAGAGATGCACTGTTTTGGCCTGTAAGGTGCTACAAAGGAGGAGGGGGGGGTCCCCCTCCACATGTACCCATGATTTTTGGCAACCTTTAAGCACAGAGGGCCGACCCTACTGCTGTAGGAAAAAACCCGGGTAGGGTGCCCCAAGTGGCTGAAACCCTCTTCGATATCAGCTTCAACATTCTCTGATCCGTACACACCTAGGTGCACGAAGGGGACAATAGTTCGATTGAATGAATCGATAATGTTATGGAGAAAGCATAATAATAAGCAAAGCAGGAAATAAACTACGCACATAAACATACACACACAAACAATATGCAGGAATGCAAACTGATCTCTTCTTTTATTTTCACTCTGTTACTTCTTGATTCTTCTCTCCCTATATTACAATATTTTGCATGCTTAAATAGAGTGCTGAGAATGCTTGGGTTGTCTTCCCATTACGTTCAGTTACAAGAGAAGTTAGCACGGTTTCAGAAGTTCAACCGTTATGGTCGATTGGAAGAAAAAGCGATAATCTGTCGTAGTTCGTCAGTCGCAATTATTGACGATGCATGTCAAAGTCAATGAACTTGTCAAAGTCGATGAACTTGTTGAAGTCAATGTTGGAATCCAACAATAATTCCAACTACTGGGTGGATCATACCTCATTCTTTAAGAAACAATGGTCCCCATTGTTTGCTCGTACAGATGAGGAAACTTGTTGGCCAGTTCAGTAGCAGAGTACCATTTTCTTTGTGCTGGGATCTGTCTAGCTTTGGCCACCCGAAACAAGGGAATTGTGTTCACCCTTGTATGGCATACTCGTCATCCCATAATGGTGTTGCAAGGAAGAGGATCCTGAACATCTGGATGGATGTCTTCGGGTTTTGTTGTCTGCAAGTAGTTCTGTTCCAATACTGGTGAATGGTATGGTCAAAGTAGATCGACATTAAATACTGGATGCAGACCCATGCATGAAGGAATGTCAAGCCGGAAATCGTTTTCTCCAATCTATTCAAGAATACTGTACGGACCATATCGCAAATGCTTCAGCTTCTTATATGGACCAGTGAAGCGTTCTTTCTTGAGATAAAACCATACATGATCCCCAATTTTAAATGAATGAGGGATACGATGCTTATCGTTTTGGGACTTAGCTTTTGCATTAGCTCGTTGCAACATTTCCTGTGCTTGTTTCTGTATGTCGTAGATTTGATCTTGAAATTTCAATGCTTTGTCAACTTCTCACCGGTTATAGTTGGTATCGTTCGACTGTGTCGAGGAACTAATCAAGTCAATAGGCACTGAGGGTTGAAATACATAACAAATCTCAAATGGACTCTTGCCCATAGAGCTGTGCTGCGCACGATTGTAGTTGTGTTGTATATATGGAATACTTTCATCCCATGTTCGTCGATGCTTGTGGTTGTACATACGAAGCAATTGTACTACCAAGCGATTCACAACTTCGATCTGTCCGTCTGTCTGAGGATGGAAATTTGTCGATAAGGAGAGTCTTGTATCGAGATGTTGCCATAGATTCTTCCAAAAGATGTTGAAAAATCTGGCATCTTTGTAGGAAGTAATGGTTTTCGGTAAACCATAATGTTTTCAGACATGTTCAAAGAAGAGTTGAGCGGTCTGTTGCGCTGTAGTAGTCTTCTTGCATGGAATGAGAATGGCCATCTTGGAAAATCTGTCGACTACTACTAAGATTGCGTCATGCTGATGTTTTGAAGTAGGATATCCTGTCAAGTAGTCCATAGAAATAGATTCCCATGGTCGACTAGGAACTGGAAAAGGTGTGTACAATCCCTATCGTCGATTAGGCGGTTTAGCAATGGCACAAACCATGCATGATCGAATGTACTTGTTGACGTCAATTTTGAGTGAAGGCCAAAATAAATACTTTTAGAGAATAGCAAGGGTCTTTGCTACTCCAAAGTGTCCTGCATTCTTGTTCTAGTGCGCGTCCCAAATGAGTTGCTATCGATGCTCACCTGTCGGTACACAAAGTTGTCCAAGTTTGTATAGCAAGGTGTCTTTCAAGCAATAGTCGGAGGTTGATGACTTGTCGGTCTGAAGTTGTCGATAGACTGATGAAAATTCGTTGTCTTATTGATACAACTGAGGCCAAGTGGTGGTGTCATAACCATGCATACCCATCACTGTAAGAAGGAGAGTAATGGGTGATCGACTCAGACAATCGGCGACAGCATTGGCTTTACCTTTTCGATACTTAACTACCAATTGAAATTGTTGCAAGTAATTAATCCACTTGAGTTGTCGAGTTGTTTGTAACTTTGATTGGGACGGAGCAAACTGTAAAGGCTAGTGGTCAGTGAGAATGACTGTCTCCTTGCCAAGAATATAATGTCTCCATTTCTTAAGAGCTTGAACAATGGTGTACAGTTCTTTATCATACGTCGAATATATTCTGACAATGTCATTAAAATTTTTGGAATTAAAAGCAACTGGGTGACCTGATTGAGTAATCATTGCGCCCAAGGCATAGTCCGATGTGTCCGTCTCAATCTCAAAGGGATGATGCAAATCAAGTAACACAAGTACTGGTGCAGTACAAAGATTGTGTTTGAGCTTCTCGAAAGCTTCTTGTTGTGTTGATGTCCATTTGAAGACATTTTTCCCATTTCCCTTGGTCAATTGATTCAAAGGCCAGGCTATGTGACTGAAGCTGAGTATGAATCGTCGATAAAAATTTGCCAAACCAAGAAAACCTCTTAGTTCATGAATGCTTTGAGGAATGGGCCACTCTTTAAGGATTTCCGCTTTGTCTAGATCGACATGAATGCCTATAGAGTCAATTACAAACCCCAAATATTTGATGTTTTTCATCGCAAAGGAACATTTTTCCATGTTCAAGTAGAGTTGATGTTGTCGGAGAGTGTCGAGGACTTGTCGAAATTGTCTGACATGTTCTTCCCATGATCGACTGAAAATAAATATATTGTCGAGGTAGACAATGACACATTTTCCAATGAAAGTTCAAATAATGTTATCCATATACCGCATGAAGGTCGCAGGTGAATTGGTTAAGCTGAAAGGCATGACTAACCATTCAAACAATCCTTCCTTGGTCTTGAAAGCAGTTTTCCATACATCTATAGGCTCGATTGGAATATGATGATATCCTGACTTGAGGTCGAGCTTAGTAAATAATTTATCACCTTTCATATAATCGATGAGCTCGTCTATCCATGGCAAAGGGTATCTATTTTTTACCAAAATTTTGTTGAGGGCCTCGTAGTCGATGCACATGCGCCAAGTCCCATCTTTATTTGGAACGAGGATGACTGGAATCCCAGAAGGAGAGGAGTTGGGTCAGATATGACCTTTGTTGATCAAATCTTGAATTTGTCTTTGAATCTCTTCATTTTCGATAATGGATCTTCTGTAAGCAGATGCGTTAGGTAATGAAGAACCAGAAGCAAGTTCAATAGAGTGTTTTACATGGCAATGTAGAGGTATTCCGTCTGGCTCTTGGAATAGGTTCTAGTACTCATCAAGAATATTGTCGATCTGCTGCTTCTATCGAGAGCTGCACTTGTCAATGAGTCGATTAGTTCCTGCAGTATTCCTGGAATATTGCGGCTTAATCATGATCAATGTGAACTTTTGGGCATGGTTGATGAGATTCTGTGTCTGTTTAGTAGATATCATTGCAACCGTTGGTGTAGGTCGTCGCTCTAGTATGTCGTAACATTGGTTCTGAATTCTAAAAATCACCTTTTGAGGTCGTGACTGGTAACTTCAATGTCGATCCCATAAGTAAGGTTTCCCAAATAAGGCGTCGGATACAAAGAGCGGTGCCATGTCGCAGAGTACTTAACTTCAAAAGGATTAATGAAGTAGGTGAGTTTTCATTGTCGGGTGGTCCTTAGTTCTTGTCCATCCTTCATCCAACCGATGTTATAAGGCTGAGGATGTGGAGTGGTAACAAGACTTAGTTTCTTCACAAGATCTTCAGAAACAAAGTTCTTTTGGCTACCATTATCCACAATCAGATGCAATGGATTGTTTTGAACCCATATCTGTGTATGGAATAGGTGCTCTCGTTCCTCCTCGTCGATGATAGTTGAGGCTGCTAGAGTGGTCGATGTCGATGTCAAAATGGTCGTTGCTTCTCGGTAAGATTGTACCAGATTTTTTTCGAACAAGTCGGATGTTGACACTTTCGCCAAAAATGTCTTCTAAGCTTTGAATTCAGATGTATCATGTCATGATGAATTGTGGTAATCACACCATTTCCTAGTAGGAGGTTGTTTTCTACGTTCCTTTTTGTCTTTCTGAGAATTCCTTTTTCCATGATCTTGCTTTTGCGGAGTTTCTTGAGAAGATATTGACTTGTCGAAGTCGGTTGGTGCCTTCTTGTCGGGTGGTCATCCTGTCGGCTTGGTCGCGAAGCGTGCTTTTCCTTTATGTTTGGATTCAATATTATTGGCATAGTGGAATGCATCTGCAAGCGTATTGATAGTCAAAAACTCCATCTCCTACTGAATGTACGGGGACAATCCGCTGGCGTACTTCAGAACAAGCATTTTCTCTTCTTCTTGAACGCCAAGTCTAGCCATTAGTTGGTAGAAATCGTCAGTGTAACTCTGTACAAACTGGTCTTTCCATTTCCTTAGTTGCTGCCACTTCTTATACTGTTCTTCAACGTACTTGGGCGGGTAGAACTCCTTTTAGACATATTCGACAAATTTCTCCCATGTCTCTATGGGGTCTCCACTTTTCTCCATCTTTGTCAATATCTTCTCCCACCAGCAGTGCATAGATGTTGACATCTTTAAGGATGCAATGGTGATATTTTCAGTTTCTGAGAGTTGATTCATAGAGTAGTAGGATTCCAATTGTTGTACCCAACTGTCAATGGATTCCGCGTCAATATTGCCTTATAGATTCGGTATGTCCAAATTCATTTGCACCTTGAATGGAATGATTTTGTTGGAGTTAGATCTTATCGGAAATCCTCCTGATGTCGAAGCAAATCGCGTGAGAATATCATTGAACTAGGCAAAAATTTCAGTTCATTGTCGAGCCAGCGCTTGCTCTATGAGTTGCTCTTTCTCATCAATTGCATGTCTACTGTATGTTTCTCCTCCCATATTTGAAGGTAGTGTCTGCTTGGATTGATTAGTTTGCGAGTGTGTTTGAATAGACATAAGTCAGGTAACTTCGATGGAAGTGTCTACGCACAAATTAATCATGAACAAAGCTCTGAATAAAGCTCTAATGAATGAAACTCTGATACCAATGATCCGTACGCGCCCAGGTGCACGACGGGGACAACAGTTCGATTGAATGAATCAGTACTGTTATGGCGGATGCATAATAATAAGCAAAGCAGGAAATACACTATGCACATAAACATACACACACAAAGAATATGCAGGAATGCCAAATTATCTCTTCTTTTATTTTCACTCTGTTACTTCTTGATTCTTCTCTCCCTATATTACAATATTTTGCATGCTTAAATAGAGTGTTGATAATGCTTGGGTTGTCTACCCGTTACGTTCAGTTACAAGATAATTTAGAACGGTTTCAGAAGTTCAACCGTTACGGTCGACTGGAAGATAGAGAGACAATCTGTCCTAGTTTGTCAGTCGCAATTTTCGACGATGCATGTCGAAGTCAATGAACTTGTCGAAGTCACTAAACTTGTCGAAGTCGATGTTGGCATCCGAAAATAATCCCAACTGCTGGGTGGATCATCCTCTCTCCACTTCACACTCTCGCTCCAAACAAAAACCCAGAATCTACCAAGCCAATCTATTTTATATTATCAGAGCTCTAAATTAATATTATTAACGAAGCTTTAAATTTTAAGCTAGTCACATTTATTGTGCAACCATCGGAGCTCTAAATGTTAATCTCCTGAGACATAATAAAATTCATCCCGACATCGGAGCTCTAAGATCATGACCTATGTGATTGCAAATAGAGAAGGATTTTTGTGGGTGATGAAGGAGAATGGAAATAGAATGAGTCTCATGAGGAGGATTTCAATGAAATTTTAATAGCACCCTAGTAGATCCCTCTAATAAGTTTTACTGTATTCTCACCACTCACTGATTGTGGGAATTACCTATTGATTGTGAGAGCCTGACCTTTGGAAAGGTATTTTGCTTTGAGAGGGGACCAAGCACTCGGAATTGAGCGCATTAGTCAAAGTCCAATCTTGCAATGATTGAGGATGTAGAGGAGAACTTACTGACTAAGGCAGGGGAGAACTGGTGGGGCACTATTCAATACTGCTCTGACCACTATTGAACAATGCTTCGAAGAGGTACAGTATTGGTTATTTTCCAACCCATTCCATTAATCTCGGCTGAGTCCAGATGAACAATCACTTTCTGTTGTCCATTCATCACTTTGGGCACCATGTCCACCAGGTATGAAGTTCGATAAAATGATATTGTAACTCTGTAATCCTCCTAATACTCAAATCAAAACAAATTAGCTTAACAAAATCACAACACAAACCAATAAGTATAACAATAAAAATCATATGAGCTAAGATACTAGTAACTAGCAAGCTCCAACCATAAAACATTGTTGAAATGCTTGAAACTTGAAAGGATTCAACAAAGTCTACCAGTCCATTTCAAAAGTTTTAGCAGAAAGTTTGAGCTGCCTCACAGCGCTCCTTGTTTATAAAGAAACACTTGAATCTATAGTAACTACTTTGTGTTCATAACCTCATATATCAAGGAGTATTTGTTATCACACCAATTTAATTTAGCTTGGAAATCTTAATCTTGCATGAAAGCATTACAAATTACAAAATCTAAACTCTAACTTACATTTTCAACAATATTCCTTATAAAAATTTAAACAACTTATTGTTTCAAGAACAAGAATGGTTGATAGACATTTCCACAATGAATAATTCATATTTAACTAAGAATTCTTATCTACAAGAATATTTAATTATACCAAACCTTAAAAGTTCTCAGCTTGATAAATATTTGCTAGAATATGCAACTGTACGGTAAGCCTCCATTACAGTACCATGTCATGCATTTTCCTTAATTGCTCGAGGTTCTGAATTTGAGATTTCCATGAATTTTCCTTGGAGAAGTTCATTCTTATTCAATATTGGAATGCACTGGTAAGATTTTTGTCTTGCTACGATAAACCCTTTTTGTTGCAACCGCCTCGGTGTCGATTTAGCAACCACTTCATTTTCTTATGTTTTCTATTTTTAATGTAATTCCATGACGGTGAGCTTTGACCTTGGTCTCGTCCTTAAGTTTCACGGAGGTTATCATCTCCCTCCTTAAGTTTCACGGAGGTTATCATCTCCCTCCTTAAGTTTCCGTTTTGGTAGAACCTTGTGTCGACAACCTCACTCTTCTAAATTATAGACACAACCATGGTGAAGAAAATAAATTACATAGGCCTGGTGTCATCGTGCTATGGTTATTGTTTAACGCCCCACCAATTTTTGCACGTGTTCTCGAATAAACATGGAGGCTTAGTAACTTAACTAGATGGGAATTAAAAGTTAGATGGTAGATGGAGAGGATTTAGAGCATGCATTGCCATTTTTCCCTTTGGCAGGGAATATGTTACAACGCAACTTTCCCTTTTTTATTTACAAAACTTAATATCATTAATTTTTTTTATAAATTGAATATTTGATTAATTTTATTTTTTTTCCAAAAAAAAAAAATATTTTCTATTTCAAAAATTGAAATCAAAATATACATTTATGAGCATGGAATTTAAGAGCCTTATACCGAGTTTCAAAACCAATTCCAAAAGTCTTACACATTAGTAGAAAATTTGCATTCTATCTAACATAGGTACCTGTCATTGCCTATATTACAAAAACCAAATATAATACAAACAAAAAATCACTTAAAAAACTAACCTCCTATTCAAAGAAATAGTGTGAATAAGGAGGGAGACTGACCCCCACCCTGTTTTCCTAAACAGATATTGATCCCTTGTGGAGAAACAAAGCCTCCTTAGAAAGTGCATCAACTTGTCTATTAAAATTTATAAAAGTATGGTTAACTGACAGATTCACAAATTCAGATCCAACTTCCTGAATACAATGTAATAAAGGTTGCCAGTCTAATTTTGAGGATTGACGTCTCTCGATAAAACAGTCTACCACAAGCTTTTAGAAATCGCCCCACACCTAGAGGGTCTGAAAGCCTTTGTTAAGGGAAAATTTTATTAATATCCACAAAGCAAACACTTCATCTCTATAGTTAGTTCTGAGCCCTACATTTACCTTTAAATAGAAGTAATGTTTAGGAGAAAATAAAATAATTGCACCTGCACCATAAGTTGTTGAAGACCCTTGGATATTACCGTCGAAGAACCCCCACATATGTTATTTGTTGATGATAGGTTCTGTTAAGTGCCACATATACCTCAAGTTCTTAATCTTATGACCTTCCTTGAATGCCAAAATGATCTTGGATGTTGTTACAAAGTAATCCCAACCCGCCCTTTTGAATATCACTCTATTTTTATCAACAAAAGACCCCATAACACATAGCAAGGAAGATCTCTATGGCACTACATGTAAGGATCATTCATCCAAGATTCAAAACATAGAGATAGAGTATCCCATAACCAACTACCCACATAATTCACCGCTATTAAAAAATCCATAAAAACATGAAATTAATAGGTGGTTCACTGTTTCTTCTTGACATTTACACAAAGAACACCTATTTGGCCCTTTCCATGACCTTTTATGACCATTGTTCCATGTCAGAATCTTATTTGAGATTTCTAACTAGTGGAAGATATTGATCTTCAATGAACTAGGTAACTTCCAAATAACCATCCACGAACAATAACTCTCATAAGGATTTACTGATTGAATGATTTCCTTGTGAACACTTTTTTCAATTAGTACACCATTCACCTTATTCTAGGTCCACTTTAGCTCATCAGCTTCATCCTTCAGTAACATTGCACAATGGGAAATCTAAGAGATATAGCCCATCCATTCTTCTCTTAATTCCCCCTGTAGACTCAAGTCATCAATTGTAAGCCAATTTTGAAACCACCAACTTGGTAACCCTTAAGCATCAATATCCACCAATTAGTCAACCCTTTATATCTAAGTAAGTTTTTGAGATCTTTTGACAACTTAAGATTCCACTTAATACTTACCCACAAGTCTTATCCCAAATGTGATATGTCCCCTTTTCCTACTTTCCAAGCCACCCATCTGCTTATAATAGGAAAGGATCAAAGAAGTCCCTTCCATGTGTTTGATTCCATCAAAAAGGATTTTCCCTCACAATGGATCCATTCTATTCTTGACCCATCATTAAAATATTTCCTTCTCATTAGTTTCCCATAGAGCCATTTATTGAAAAGGAGTCTCGAAAGGGATTTCACTGCCAAGGCTTGAAGAAAGAGAAAGTATTTTTAAGTCCCCGCCCACCAAAGGCTTCTGGATATGCTAAAATGGACATTTCACCAAAGGAATACCCTCTTTAATTTTTCTCCTCTCTAGACCAGACAAACCTAAAACAATTCTTCCTCATCCTATTCAAAATGGATTTTGGCACATGCACTAAAGACAACCAATAAATCAGGATACTCTACAATACTGACTTTACAAGCACTAATATTCCACCATGATAAATCCATTTAAAACACCAACATCAGATCTTCGATCATCAATTTTCTTGCATAACTACTCCTAATCTGCCACTCTGTAATCATTTATCTTGAGAAAATAACCCAATTATTTTAAACAAACATCAATATGTCCCTTGGTATAGGGGAACAAAAGTCCCAAGTCTTCTTCCAGATCAAGACCCAATTCATTAAATAACAAGTTTGACTTATGATGGTTGATCACCATTCCAATAGCTCGACAAAAAATATCAAGAATATATTTAACATGCCTCCACTCTCGAACAGATCCATATCCAAATATAATAATATCATCAATGAATAGAACATGGTTTAAAGAGATACATCCAACCACCTGAATTCATTTAATATATCTTTCCCTCATGGTTGATAATAATATCCTACTTAAGCCCTCATCGACCATAAGGAAAAGGAAGGGATCCAACAGGAAGCCTTGATGAATACCTCTAAAAGCCTTGAATATTTCTGAGAGGGAGCCATTTACAAGAACACCAAAGTTTACTAAATTCACACAACCTAATATCCAATTAATTGTATCCAACCTCAACCATGTATGCAACAAAACAAAATGTAGAAAAGTCCAATTAACCTTACCATATGCTTTAGAAAGATCAATCTTTAGGACAACACTAAGGATATTTTTTAGTTTTAGGGAATGCATACCTTCCTGAGATGATCCTACCACATCCAATATTTGATTGTTGAACGAAAAACCAAACCGTTCATCCAATATTACCTTGGACAAGCAACCTTTTAATCGATTGGCAATAATTTTTGCAATAATCTTGTAGGCTAAGTTGCATAATGCAGTAGGTCCGAAGTCCTCAAAGGTTATGGGTTCATTCTTTTTTAGTATTAGAGAAATGGAAGTTGAATTGATGGTCCCCAATACTTGTTTAGATAGATGAGATTCATCCACAATATTCACCAAATCATTTGACAAAAGCTCAAAAAACCCCAAGTAGAACTCAACCATCCATCCATCCAGATTAGGACTTTTAGATTTTTTAAAATCCTCAAGCACTGATTTGATTTCATCCTTTGTGAAAATTTATTCCATAATATCATTCATATCATTATAAAAAAAGAAAGGAAAGTTCCTTAATACATGCATATGCTCCATGGTACATGCACATCCCTCAATTCTTTAAACAAAGATTGAAAGTAGGCCTTCCTAGCCACTAACAAATCTCTGAAGGATGAAATTTTGGTTACCTCCTAATATTCTGGTTCCCAAATGGTATTTACCAATTCCCTATAGGATGCGTATTTGTGAAAAAAAATAGTGTTGTTGTATCCATCCTCTAACCAGATCGATCAACTCTTAAGTCTCTGTGTTTATTCTTCGATGGCCCAAAAACATTTTTCCTTGACTCCAAAACCTTCATTTCGCCCCGCTATACACTTAAAAAGACTCCCAAGTTTTGTGCAAATAAGATTCCAATATGATATTCCACAAACTCAAGCTCAACTTTCCTTTCTTTCCTCTTCCTCTTGTCCCAATCCCCTACTAATGATTTCATTTTTTAACATTATCAAAGAAATGCAACATAATCTATTCACTCAAGGATCAAAATTCAATTAGCTTGAGCAAATTAGCAACTGGAACTCCCCGTATTCCAACAAAACATGGTTGAATTTGAATAGACTAGGAGGATCAGGATCTTTTTTTGAAAGATGAAGTAGAATAAATCGATGACCCAATACCACACCTGAACCAACCCAAGGTCTATATAGTCCAACTTCATAAACAAATTTTTTTGACAAGAAAAAACTATCCAATATTTTTGAAATGGCATCCCTTATACTTCTAGCATATCTTGATGTAGGAACAAGTCAATAAGGTTCAACATCAACTAAATTCAAATCCTTAAATAAATGTATAAAATAATATTCCAAGGGATCTTGCCTTGCTGAGGTTCTGCATATTTCTCTTGAAGACAAATTCAAATTTAGGCCACCATTGAGTATAACATTTTCCCCTGACAGTAAACCTTGAGTTTTGACATCTTCTCGGAAAACTCTCCTATCAGCATAAGGGCCATATAGATTAATGATTATGAACACTTTCTCGATCTCCCAAGCTTCAACCTCCATCATAATACCTGTAGAGAGAATACATGAAGAGTGTACATTAATACTAGAATTATAGGTAGAGAGAACCCCCCCAGATTGACCAATGGAATCTAAAGAACAAAAATTCCATCTTCTTAACATCAAAGAAAGAGGCGGAATAGCTTGGATTCTCGAGTCCCGAACACATCATTTATTGAATTAAAATAAAATATGGTTGGTAGATAGAGATCATACTATAGAGGGATAAACATTTATGGATGCCCCCAACCCCTCAAACATTGAGGGAGAGAATGATCATTTCAAAACACTAGCAAAAGGATTTTCTCTAAGGTCCCTATCAATAGTGATTTGTTTACCATATAGCCACTACAAGGAAAAGGCCTTATAGTGGAGGTTTTTAGTGTTACAAGATTGGTCAAAATTCTAAAATAAACCTCCACTACAACCTCTACAAAAGGTACCGGATGTTTTAGTGGAGAATTTTAGGGAAATGGATTATAACTAAAAAAATTGGGTGGCCGGAGGATTTTGTGTAGGTTTTATTTTCGGTGCAATTTATTGAATCAAACACACCAGTGATAACATAGGTAAAACACACTACAGTGTTTCAATCCAATACACGCACTGGTGCATATACAAATTTGTGCACTGATGGTTGAAAATACATATAGCACTTGTGCATACCAATATTTTAACTGGAACTGGTGCTTTATAAAATATATGCACCGGTTTTTTATAATAACTGTAGCACCGGTGCTTACGAAAGATTAAAATGCATCCACCCCTTATCACAATATAATCTATGGTGCTTTATATTACATGTCACATCAGTTCCTATGAACTATTAAAAAGCATTGGTGTGTAAGAAATATTAGAAAGCACTGATGCAATAACTGGAGGAAAACACAATGATAAATATGGTTGGAACGATGATTGGTGCTATATTTTAAAAATCATCAGTGTGGTTAATATACAATAACACACTGGTGTGGCATTATATCAAACACACTAGTTCTACATTTCCTTGAAAGCCTCGATATGATTAGTAAGATCAAATGCACTAGTGGTTATTTTCTGTTTGGTGAATAGTGATTGCTGACATCACACTGGGATATATATATATATATATATATATATTTTATTTTATTTAATTCCATTATTCATCAGAAATAGAAATATTTTTTATAGTGGTATTCATTTGAATTTTATTATTGCATATGGATATGATGTTTGGATTAATTTGTTATATCATAAATTTTCTCATCTATTGTAATATTTACTCATCCATATATTTAATTACCGATGTAACATTTCACGACAATGGAGAATGCAATAGAATAAAAAATTTCATGTTATTATATATCAATAAGAGGCCCTTTTTCATACAAAATTGGACAACATAAAGTCCACAATAATCATGAAAATGTAAACATGCACGTAATTGTTACATTGTAACCCATTGAATCTCAATTGGGACACTATGTCCATTACATTATACAAAATGTCTAATTTTCACAGATAATTATTTCAAAATATACAACAACTTTCATTAACATCTGAATGTATCATCATTATTCATTGGAACGGTTGCTAGTGCTTCAACCACTTGCATGACTTGTGTTAGTTGGTTGAATGTTTTGTTGACTGCCTTGATTGTTTTCCTCTTCTTTAGATTCCATCTACAAACATAAAAATAAAGTGTAATGAGTGTATATACATTGTTGGGAATCATGAAAATTAAAATAGATAATACATATGAATGTAAATTAAAATCACAACTACTCACAAACTTTGCTATCAACCTGTTTTTTCCTTTTCATCCTATCTTATGTGTTGAATGGGCTCCTCTTTGTTTTATTTTTTGCAATAAAACAATTGAATATTAATATTTAATGCTAAATGAATTAATTAGATGTACATAGTAGAAAAATTCAATGATTTCTTACATTTGAAGCACATTGTTGTTGAGATGGATCGTCCTATAAGGCAATTATGTCCATTTCCATTTTCAGTCCTTGCATAACATTCAACATATGCGAATTAGATTGCTTGAAACATATTACTGAATATTCTTAACTACAATATTACACAAAATTCAAGAAAATTTTCATATTGATTGCTTTTTTATTCACCCGATTCATCCCTCTGCAAATTTTCCATCAAGGTTTTACACTATTCTACACTTAGATTGCAAAGAATCTTATTGAGCTTCCTCTTTTTTTGGCTCTACATGTCAGACATTAACCAATACATATTACTTAAATTTATAAAATAATTCAAACATATTAATTTGATATAAAAATTACAAAGAACTTGCCTTCTTTGCGACTTTGGATGTGTTCCCATCATGTCGACCATAATTGTTGTTCATTGAACACTTATCATGCATTTTCTATCAATAAACTATAATATCCCTTCAAGGAAAAGTGTTCAAAATCACCTTATTTCAATTCTAGGAATGTAGTATACAAATAGTTCCAAACACCTCCAAATGATTTCAAATTGTGGAAGGAAGGACTTGGGAGGGAATAGTACACATTAATAAATTTATTAGACACCCAAACACCTGCTATACACATCCATGGTCTACAATTTGGAAGGAGAAAAGTTTCGAGACAAGACTAGTCAATTGGATTAATTGAAATCCCTCTAGGTCTGCCACTATTTTCCCTTCCAAACACTGTAATACCTTCACTAATTTGTATTCTGATACTTGTATCTATTAGGGTATATCAATGAAAGAATATGTGCAACATTAGATCATGTTTTAGGGTCGAATAGGTCTCCAAAAGAACATCAACTTATAGAGTATGGAATTTGGGGTAAAAATTGTAGACAAGGAGCCCTGAATTTTGGTCACAAACTATAGTAACACTTTAGGGGTCTGCATACATTATTTGGGCCATAAAATCAAATCCATATGCAGCTCATAACATAAATCTCAGAAATATCTGATATAAAACAAGTACAACATCATCCCAAAATCACCATGCAAAAGCAATTAGGAAAATGGCTCGAATCTTAGTTTTAATTGGAAATATCACACGATTACTTGGTATTTCAAGCTCTATCTCTCATTATATGTCTATTACAGAGTTATGCAGAAAATAACATGTCCATAAGGTCTAAATAGAAATCATCCATTAATTATATGCAATAAGAAGTGCGCCCTTGCACTTTTACATGACATTGAGAGAAACAAAGTAGAATGAGAATAGAGAGGAATGAGAAAAGATAAAGTCAAAATCAGATGGGGGTTGAACCTACATCAAAAAATATCGATGAAGCTATGTTGAGAGGTCTAAATGGCCTCTCCATCAACCAAATTGGATGGGAATCTTGCACCCCCGAAATTGGTTCTAACTTAGGAAGGGAGGATGAACATCCACCGTGCAAGGACAAGCTAAGCTCTCCAAATGTGCCAAATGAGAAATGATCAAAAGATGCTCTCGTTATTCCTCCTCATCTTTTATTAACCTCCAAAGGTATCCATATCTCTAATTCCCTCCAAGATCCTTCTCCCAACTCGAGTTAGGGAGATATTCCCATGAATGCCACTTGTTCAACACTTTCTAGCCTTCCTCTTCCATCAATTCGAATGGGGGGAATCTTGGCTGCCATAAATCCCCTTGTGCGCCCTCTTGGAGGATATGTTTAGCCCTGACATGTCATATATGTCATATGTCAGCAATCAAGTCTGAAATTTGTCATAAGTGTCATAGAATCTTCATCATTGTTGTCATAGAAGTTAGGGAATCTAGCTCCAAGTGTCACAATTCTTCTATGATGCCTATTCCTCTTCCATGGTAGTTACTCTTCCACTCCAATTCGAACTTCCTAGATTCATGCCATGAATAATTCCTCTCCAACTCCCCCAATAACGTTAGACTCCACCTTGGATTCGAATGGGTGAGAATAGGATGCCATGTGGCATGGAGAATCTTTCCTTGTGTGGGTCCCAGACCACCTATGTGCCCTCATGACTGAGTGCCACCTTAGTTTCTTATAATTCTTATTTATTTAGCCCCTTTAATGTATATTTATCAATATAAGGTCCATTTGGGGTATTATAGCTCCCTTATTCAAAGTCTAAATGTTTCCACCCCAACCTAGGGAACTAGTAAATTGATGGAAATTTTCTTTCATGAGATTTATTTGGATGGGGACATTATAGTCCTCCCCACCCAGATTGATTGTACCCAAGAAATTCCAAATTGGGATGCTGCAAATTTTTTTCCTCTTCCCATGTGGCATCCTCACTTGGTAAATCTTTCCATTGTACCAAATATTCTCTTATGGTTCTGCTCCTTAATTTCCTTTCTCTTGTTTTCAAAAAAATTTCTGGAATGAGTATGAGTTGTCCTTCATAATCTAACGGAGGGAGTGTTTCTGAAATAGAAATTTGCTTCCCAATATCCTTCTTAAGTCATGAAACATGAAACACATTATGGATTTTTCTACTTTCCGGAATTTCTATCTCATAAGCTACCTCCCAAACTTTTCGAATTATCTTGTATGGACCATAAAACCTTGGTTTAAGATTTTATGATCCTTTTACTTTTAAGGTGGTTTGCTTATATGGTTGTAGCCTAAAATAAACCAAATCATTCACTTGAAAGGTTATTTCCTTCCTATGTTGATCCACATACTGATTTTGTTGATTTTGGGAAACTTGCAAATTGTCTTTTAAGAGCTTCAAAATCTCTTGACTTTCCTCAATCAAATATTTAGCTTTTGGAGCTCTACTATCACCAAAAATGTGATAAACAAAGGTGAGTGCTTCGTAATGATAAATTGATTTGAAGGGATACATGCTAATGGACATATGAAAAGTAGTATTGTAGCAAAACTCACCCAAATGTAGCCATTTAACCCATGCTTTTTGTTGCTCACCAACATAGTTTCTTAAGTACCCCTCCAACCATTGGTTCACCCTTTATGTTTATCCATCAGTTTGAGGATGATAGATTGTGCTAGGATTCAATTGTGTTCCCACCAATTTGAAGAGTTCTTTCCAAAAATCACTCATAAATATGCTATCCCTGTCACTCACAATATTTTTGGGAAGTCCATGCAATCTGAAAACATCTCTAAATAATAGCTCAACTACTTGCACAACAGTAAAAGATGAGGTAATAGAAAATAAATGAGCAAATTTGGTGAGTCTATCCACCACAACTTAAATGCAATCCTTACCAAGAGACTTGGGAAATCCTGTGATGAAATCCATGGAGATGCTTTCCCACTTTTGTTCTGGAATAGGAAATGGTTGTAAGAGACCAGTATGATGGTTGTGCTCAACTTTGTTTTGCTGACATATCTTGCATTCATTCACATACTTTAAAACATATTCCTTTAAACCTTTCCAATAGAACCTTTGTCTTAGCTGCCTATATGTTTTAAAGAAACCAGGATGGCCTGCTAAAGAAGAATCATGAGCTTCCTTCAATATTTTGTGCTTTAAATTCGAACCATGAACTAAGTATATTCGGTATTTATAGTAGATTCGGCCATTCAATATATTGTACCTATCATCTCCCTTGGCCCCATATAATAATTCACAAGCAAATCTATCTTTGGCATACTCTACTATTAGCACATATTTCCAATCTTTTGAAATATCCATGAGGGAAAAAGAGGATCTCCTATACAATGCATCTACTACAGTATTATTCTTCCCTTTTACATATTCAATGTCAAAATCAAAGGCTTGAATATTACTCACCCATTTTTGTTTCCTTTCATTGAGATATTTTTGTGTCAGGAAATGCTTTAAACTGTTATGATCAGTTTTGACCACAAATTTGTTCCCCACCAGATATTGTCTAAACTTGGCCAAGGCATGTATGATGGCTAACATTTCCTTGTCATATATGGAGTAGATTCTCTCATGTGGCTGGAATTTTCTTCTCTCAAAAGCTATGGGGTGTTTATTTTTCTTTAGTACTTCCCCTATTCCTTCCCCTGATGCATCACATTCCAAAACAAATGGTTTAGAAAAATATGGTAATGGAAGCACTGGACAACTACTCATTACCTCTTTCATTATTTGGAAATACTTTTTAGCCTCTTCATCCCATTGGAAAGCATCCTTCTTGGTCAAATAAATGAGAGGAGCAGTCAATTTGGAAAACCCCTTCACAAATTCCTATAGTAGTGCAGATCCCAATAAATCCCCTCAATTCAATGATTTTCTTGGGTGATGGCCATTCAAGGATAACCTTTATTTTCTCCAAGTGCACCTTTACCCCATCTTTCCCAATGATGTGCCCACGATACAAAATTTCTGTCAACCCAAACTTACACTTGGACAATTTAGAAAACAAACACTGTTCATGCAATATTGTAAATACAACTTCTAACTGATGCAAATGTTCCTCCCATGTCTTACTGTAAATCAAAATATCATAAAAAAAACAAAACAAACTTACGGAGCTTCTTGCAAAATATTTTTTTCATGCATGATTGGAAGGTTGTTGGAGCATTGGTCAAGCCAAAATGCATGACAAGAAATTCAAAATGACCATAGTGACATATGAAAGCATTTTTCCACACATCCTCCTCCTTCATTCGAATCTGATGGTAACCACATCTAAGATCAATTTTGGGAAAGAAATTTGCTCCAAATATCCCATCCATGATCTCATCTATCCAAGGGATGGGATATCTATTATTTATTGTCTTTTTGTTTAAGGCTCTAAAATCAATGCACGTCCTTAAGGTTCCATCCTTTTTCTTCACCAAGACAACTGAAGAAGCATAGGGACTTGAGCTTGGCCTGATGAGCCCCAATTCCAATATTCTTTAATATCCTTCTCAATCTCATCTCTGAACCTTTTTGGGTGTCTATATGGGGGTATTTGGATAGGTGAAGTACCTACCTCCAAAACAATGGGAAGTTCAACTCCTCTGTCGGGTGGCCTTCTAGGGGGAAGGTCTCCAAAAACCCTCTCATACTTGTGTAATAGCTTCCTTATCTCCCTTGGATGTTCTACAACCTTTATCATTGGTTTTTGGAAAGTGATTAAACATTCTGCATCCCATTTAATGTCCCCATGTCTCAATATGGACCTCATACTGTGGGAAGACACCACTTGGTTAGGATAGGTGTGCATTCCTCTCACTAAAATTTGTTTTCCTTCTGAAACTTTGAACTTCATTACAGGTATTTGGTAGTTCATTGTATGTTCTCCTATAGAGTACAACCATTGTACTCCCAAAACCACATTTGTATCAGTAACATTCACTGCATAGAAGCTATCAGAAAATGTGTAATTTACTATGGTAAGTTGTAGCTTTGCAATCAATGTGTTGCAATCCATAGAATGGTTACCTGGAATGATGACTTTGAATCCTTCAAATGATTCAGTGGGAAAATTTATCCTCTCCACCAAGGCTGCATCAATGAAGTTATGATTTGCTCCGCCATCTACCAATACCGAAACCGTATTCCCTTGTACCACTCCCTTGCATCCGAGGGTGTGAAAACGAGGCACTCCTGATAGCAGTGCTAGCTTCCCTGTTTCGGCTGATGGATGATATTATTTTACTATGTCATATCCCTCTTGTTGGGATGAATGTTGTTCTTATTCCTCAATGTCCCCTTCATCATTAGAAAATACTTCAATGAAGTGTGATTTCCCCTTAGCACATTTATTCCCTGGTACCCATGGTTGATGACATGCAAAACATAGTTTCTTTATTCTGAGTTCTTCCTTGCTTGGTCCCTCTTTCTTGTCCCTCCCAAATGAATATTTCTTCCATGGTATCTTCTCATATCTAAACTTGGGAGGATACTTTTTCTTGGGTAGCACATTTTGTAGATCTCTTGCCAAATTCATGGCATATTTTAATGAAGTAGGCTTGTGAGATTTAACTAAACCTTTCAAAGGTTCCTAAAATCCTTCAATAAAGAGCAAGACCAATCGAACCATAGTATATATCAGCCACCATAACTGACAATTTTTGGAATTCCAACATGTACTCCTCAAGGGTTTCAATTTGCTTCAATTGTGCTAGTTACTTGAAAGGGATTTCAAGGTATTTTTTATCAAATATTTCCACTAACCTGTTAAAAAACTCTTCATATGATGTGATATGATCATGTCCCAAGGTTTTAAGTCCATGGAACCACCAATCATTTGCTTCTCCCTCAAGATGCAGAATAGCCATTTTTAAAGCATCCTCTTCAACCATTGGATTCAAATAAAAATATACATCTAAAGTTTGTACCCAAGTATTTGTAGAAATTTGGAATGAGCCATCAAAGGAGGGAAGGGACACTTTGCCTATGTTGCCTCCTCTCATTTTTAGCTTGTTTGAGACAGTAAAGAATTGATCAAATGGTAAGGTCCTCATACAATCTTCACTCAACTGCTGCCATTCTGCTAGAACTTCATGCATTCCATATTGGGTGTTAGGATCCTCTTTGGGCTCAAGAACTTTGGATGTGGTGGCTCTTGTTGATCCCTTGAATTCATTGGGTCTTTGAGAAAATGTTTTCACCAACTGTCTCTTTTCCTTGAAATGAGAACTATTGTTGCCTCCTATTCCTAATTTGATTCCAATTTGACTAGAACTCAATTCGAACCCTTGAATTATCTTCCTTTAAATGTCCTCAATTTTTTTTCATGAATTTCCTAAACTCCTCTTTCTCCTCCATCTATGAGGTTCCTTTTTCATCCTTAGCCATAAATTCAACAAAGTGCACCTCTTCTCCTGCTTCTTCCTCTTCACCAAAGGTACTTTCAGTTTCAATTTATATGGGTGTGGGATGACTTATTGACCTCATAAATGGTCACCCAAATCAGGTTCAAGGACCATGCTCTGATACCACTTGTAATATCCCTTCAAAGAAAAGTGTTCAAATTCACCTTATTTTGATTATAGGAATGTAGTATATAAACAGTTCCAAACACCTCCAAATGATTTCGAATTGTGGAAGGAAGTACTTGGGATGGAATAGGAAACATTAATAAATTTATCATACACCCAAACACCTTCTATACACATCCATGGTATGAAATTTGCAAGGAGAGAATTTTCGGGACAAGACTAGTCAATTGGATTAATGGAAATCCCCCCTAGGTATGCCGCTATTTTCCCTTCCAAACACTGTATGGAATTCACTAATTTGTAATATGAGACTTGGATATTTTAGAGTACATAAATTACAACATATGTGCAGCATTATATAATGTGTTATGGTCTAATAGGTCTCCCAAAGAACAACAACTTCTAGAGTATGGAATTTGGGGTAAAAATTGTAGACAAGGAGCCTTGAATTTTGGTCACAAAATATAGTAACACTTTAGGGGTCTGCATAAATTATTTGGGAAGTAAAATTAAATCCAAATTATTTGGGAAATTAAATTAAATCCATATGAAGCTCATAACATAGAAAACAAATCTCAGAAATATCTGATATAAAACAGGTACAACATCATCCCAAAATCACCATGAAAATGCAATGAGGAAAATTGCTCGAATCTTAGTTTTAATTGGAAATATCACAAGAGTAATTGGTATTTCGAGATGTGGCTCTCATTATATGTATATTAAATATTTATTCAGAAACTAAATCTCCATAAGTTCGAAATACCAATCCTCCATTAACTATATGCAACAAGAAGTGAGCCCTTGCACTTTTACATGACATTGAGAGAAAGATAATAGAATGAGAATAGAGAGGAATGAGAGAATATGAACTCAAACTTAGACGGGGGTTGAACCTGAATAAAAAAATATCCATGAATCTATTTTGAGAGGTGTGAATTTCCTCTCCATCAACCAACTTGGATGGGAATCTTGCACCCTCGAAATTGGTTCTAAGGCGGGGAGGATGAACATCCACCGTGCAAGGACAAGCTAATCTCTCCAAATGTGCCAAATGAGAAATGATCAAAATATAATATCTTTATTCATCCTCATATTTTATTAACCTCCAAAGGTTTCCATATCTCCAATTCCCTCCAATATCCTTCTCCTAACTCGATTTAGGGAGATATTCCCATGAATGCCACTTGTCCAACACTTTCTAGCCTTCCTCTTCCATCAATTCGAATGGGGGGAATCTTGGATGCCATAAATCCCCTTGTGCACCCTCTTGGAGGCTATTTTTAGCCCTAACATTTCATATATGTCATATTTCACCAATCGGGTCTGAACTTTGTCATAAGTGTCATAGAATCTTCATCATTGTTTTCATAGAAGTTAGGGAATCTAGCTCCAAGTGTCACAATTCTTCTATGATGCCTCTTCCTATTCCATGGGAGTTACTCTTCCACTCCAATTAGACCTTCCTAGATTCATGCCATGAATAATGCCTCTCCAACTCCCCCAAGAACATTAGATTCCACCTTGGATTCGAATGGGTAAGAATAGGATACCATGTGGCATGGAGAATCTTTCCTTGTGTGGGTCCCACACCACCTATGCACCCTCATGACCAAGTGCCACCTTATTTTCTTCTTCTTCTTATTTATTTATCCCCTTTAATGTATATTTATCAATATAAGGTCCATTTGGGGTCTTATATCTCCCTTATTCCAATTTAAATGTTTCCACCCCAACCTAGGGAACTAGTAGATTGGTGGAAATTTTCCTTCATGAGATTTATTTGGATAGGGACATTACATAAACAACCTAAATCATTAAATAGAGAAACTATTAAGTACATTATACAAAAAAATTACATATATTCAAAATAAAAATAAAAACAACCTACCATTTTGGTGCATTTAAGTATACGAAACACACTGGGGCTTGTAATACCATACTACACTGGGGCACCGAACTTGAACGCACCAGTGCGTTATCACAAGTAGAATGCATCGATCAATGCATAATCATATTTTTAAATAAAAAAATTAGCATGCCCTACATTACTAGTGAACTATTACTATAAACACCTCGATGCATTTGAACAATTCAAATGCATCGAAAATTGTGTAAGTGTTTCTTTTAATTAAAAAAAACTTATAGGGTTGAATGTGTTTTGGATTCGACCCAAGAAGTGGTCCCATCATACCAAACAACTTATATATAAAACTACAAACCCATTAAATATAAAACTCTTAAAGAGAAAAATCCTAATTGTGAAACAATAGAGGGATTTAAACCATCAAAATTTGCAACCACATAAAATGAAAGGAAGCAAGAAAATCTAAATAGGAACATAAATCAACCATGCATTCTAATCAATAGTAATAATTTTTAAACTTGAAATTTCTACTATGCATTGTTTTGTTTGATTCAACATACCTTACAAATTTTGATCTTTAGAATAATTTGGTTTCTCCAAACTCCTTCCCAATAAATCTCTCTTCCAAAACTCTCACCCTCGAAATTTTGGAAAAATAATGTAGTGATTAGTTTTTTTGATACCTTATAAAATGTTTTTGAATTTGAAATTCCCACTTCTTTTTTAGTGTATGGAAAAATAATTCGTGCGATTTTTTATTTTTTATTTTCTAGACATCGATCCGCTATTTACATAGAAGAATCAATGTGTCACATTATGAAATGCATTATGCACATATATTTAAAAAAAAAATGGAATAGAGGTGCGCCATAAAGACATCAACGCACCGACATGGTATGTTTAATTGCATGACGCACCGTATTGGCATACAAAAAAAAATTAAAGCATCATACTGCGGTGCGTAAAAAATATTGTTGCATCAGTGCGCCATTGTATACTGATCACACTGGTTTTGACAATATTGAAACCTGCATAGATAACTATCTGCTATCAAATATAGAAAATATTTTGTTTTACGAGGTTTTTTGCGGATGTTCCAATACAATGCTTAAGTGGTTTTGTAACACATGTGCGTGTATTTAATAAGGCCACACCAGTGCGGTTGTTTTTATTATGGCACACTGTTGTTAACTAAAAAAGTGATATTGTAATATTTTATTATTTATTTAGGAATCTCAAAGTAGATATAATTCCATATTTAGAAAGCTCAAATTTTGAGATCATGATAATGAGCAGTGAGTGGAATTGTGGGCTATGATCATTATTATGTTTAAAATAAATGGGATGTTATTACCATTGTATTTAATGACAACCGCTAGTTTAAGGATATGGAATTTCTCTTGATTCATACTCCTTTACAGATTATTCATACTTGTTTCCTGCTGAATACCAATGAACCACCTCCATATTAACAAAGCAAACTCATTAGAACAAATAATCATTTATTTATTAATGAATAAAATAATATAACTTACATGCACCCACGAGGGGTAGATAAATTGGCAATGAGTAATTGAGATGAGGAGTTGTAAATGGAAGGTCACAAGTTCAAATTCCCGTGGGTACTTACTTAAATATAAATATAAATATAAATATAAATATATATATATATATATATATATATATATATATATATATATATTTGTGTGTGTGTGTGTATTATTCATTTACAAAATCATCAGTGGTGTTGTGTTATTTTACTGGAGCATCGGTGCCTTGTCATACTTATATATCGTTGATGTTATCTTACTAAATTGGTGTGCCAATGCTCTTTCAAAGTATAGTTTCATTTGTGCTCTCTTACGATACAAGAGCATTGGTGCACTATGCTCTATGTAGAATATCGATATGGTGCATTGACTAGAAAATGAATATATTGTATGTTTTGTGGCACATCCCATATTTTGGCCTTCTCATGGTCGTGGTACTCCATGGATAGAATTGGACACCATTGGTATGGATACATGTTTTAGATGGTGTTTTTGTGAGATTTTGTGAAATTATCACAGAGATCTAGAGACAAAGATAAAATTCACACTAAGTCTAACATGGTATCAGATCTCTCTTGGATATTCAACAGTATCAATGAGGTAGCGCATACTAGGAGACATAGCAATACAAATTTCTCTATAGGATCTATCACAATCATTTATCCAATTATTTTCCTCATCATAGGAATCAAAATCTCTCATAACACCAATACACATATAAAAAATACCTTGTCTCTTCAGATATGCTGTCATCTTTGGTTTCCACTCATCATAGTTGAATGGAGAGAGAGGAGGAGCTGCTTTCAAATTCATGGAAGCTATTGTAAAATACATGCACAAAAAAATCTGAAGAAAACTCCCGGAATATTACTTTGCTCAACAAAGATTTGATACAATGTGAAATTTACATCATATCATAGATCCTGAGAATACCTCATAGACAAAGAATTAGCAGAAAAGATGAATTACAGTGAAAGTTGTAGTGAAATGAGCAGTAAAATTCATCATGCATTGGAACTCAGATGTGCACAGAAAAATGTGTCATTATCCATTAATCAGTATAGTAAACCGATATGTTACAATGGATATAATTTGATTATGCATGGAGAATTCAAATCCTAGTCAGTCTACCTAGTCTAACATAGGAAATATCACCACTGGAGTGCTCTGAAGCTACCAAACTCAATTGAGACTTAGTGAACTAAATCTATTTTTAGTTAACTAACCAAGAAGGGTGCATCAGTGAGTTTGGCATTTAAAATAGGCTAGAGAGGGATAATTAGATCACAATCAGCTGGAATCGGAGCTCAAACACCCCACTAGAGTCAGGAACTCAGGTGGAACTCATTTGGACTCAACCATATCACTGAGTTAGCTCCTAAAATGTAGGGAACTGACTCGGGTGGTCCTAAAATCATGCATGTAGGGTGCATCAAGTGGAAAATGGGTTCTAGATGACATCTACACGCCATTAGGGGGCTAACAACATCATCAAATACTAGGAAAAGGTAAATAATGCTAAGGTGGACAAGGTTGGAGTATTGATTCTCCTAACAATTTCCACATCAATAGTGCACTAATACATATTACGTGCATTAACATTGAGAAAATGCAAAATACGGTTTGATATTGTTTACAAGGTGCATAAAAATAAAAATGGCACACTGTGATGGTGCACCTATTAACCATTGTTGCACTTGACCTCCAAGGCACTAAATATAAATTTTTTGCATAAAAGGTTCATTGAATAGATAGAAAACTATGATGCAATATGAATGATGTGAAATAAAAAGCTAAAAAAATGAAATTCTTGCAGACAAAATGGAGAAACCTAAAGCAAAAATGTTTAAATAGGACAGTTAAGGGGTTAGTTGGCTTGGGGATTGCTTTTGAGGATTTGCAACAATGGATGTAGAAGAAATTGAGAATTAGGGTTTTTGAGGGAGACACATTTAAAATTCCTACTCACTCCAATAATGAATGACAATGGTCGGTGGGAAGTAAATCACTAGACTTAGGGTAACAAAGAGGACTAAGTCTAAGAATGTGCATTAGTGATACAAAGAAGAAATGGAGGAGGACCAAGTCTAAGAATGTGCATTAGTGCTACAAAGAATAAATGGGCTAATGGAGTATTTCCTTTATCCTGATGATGGATCGCTTATAACTAGTCTGAAACATTGAAAACAAATCCCAAAACACAATGAATCCGGGAGCCTTTTCATACAATGAATAATAATATTAAATTCACTATGTCCATATCAACATTTTGGAAATGAAAAATAATATGCAAATGAAAGTTTGCACAAATCAAAGAACCATCATATCTAGAAAAAATTACAAGATTAAGTTAAAGTTCAATAGTACTTCATAACCTTTTTTCTAGTGATATTATTTAATCAATATTTGTGTCTCTAGCGGCCCTTAATCTAGCTTATTTGACTCAACCACCTATGTTTACCATTATAAATAATGATTATTTAAACTAGTCCCTTCAAAACATCCAAGAGCCCTTTGATGGCATGTGAAATAAAACGTACGAGAATTTCAAAGAATGGGGACAATTTAGTCAATAGTTAAGGAACACAAACAATTGGAACTAAGTTTGTTAGAGAACTAAATTGTTTTAACAAAAGACTTTGTATTTCTGTTGATACTTTAATAAAGAGAATAGGTTAAGACCCCCTTGAAATTGAAATGTCTATTGTCTAGAAATGTAGGAATTATACATTTTTTGTTACACTAACCATGGTTTGAATGCCATTAAAGCCTCAAAATAAGAATGTTGTTAAAGGGAAAATTGAATTTTCCTATTTATATTTAGCCTCCACTATCCATCACCACTTAAATGTTGAGAATTAACATCACGAGTTGTATTTTAAAGCTGAGGGATGGGAGGGAGGTTTTTTTTTCACTTGATTTGGTTGACATTTTTAATCTCCACCTTTATATGTTTTCGCAAACCATAAAAAAATGGAATAATTTTTTTGCAAGAGAAGATAAGAATAATAGAGACATATGATAACTTATAATAATTATAATAGTTTTTATAGCTATAATTTTATAATATGATAATGGAAATATTGAACTCGAACTTTCTGTGTAGCTAGGTTCTACCCTAGTTGTCACTAACTCAACTCTCCTGTTCAACATTTAAATCATCCTTCAAATCTATATTTTAATTTATTCAAGATAGGGATGTGTCACTACGTAGATGGTTCTTCCCTCATTAGTGTGAAGGTTCCATCTTCAAGTCAGGATGCTTTTCTTCCTCCTAGGTTTGCATTTCTCTATTGAACATATTGCGCCCCATAGTTCTAGAAATGGAAGAAGCTATTAGATATAAGAAATATTTCAAGGATACAACAATTTCCTTCCATTGTATTGGCCATGTTCAACAATTTCCTTTCCATCACTTTTTGATTAAAAGGTTTGCCAACCTATTATGTAATTTATTTCAAAAAGGAAATTAACCCTATGGAGGACTACCATAGGACATGTTGTTAGAAGCCATTGACTATGTGTAAAACCTAGGTTATGAGAATATTTATTTCTAGTGTACATGTTGCTTTGAATACATAATAGTGATTTTTCCTAAATGAAAATCTGAAATTAAGAAGGAACACCAAAATTTTGTTAGGTCACTCACTAAAAGGTGGAACATTCGCATACTTGGTGGAATTTGAGGTTGTAGTGGAGATTTTTCACCTGGGTTTTAAATAAGATGCCCCAATGTAAAAAAATAAAAGGATGTATCAGTATATATTAAAAAATTGATCGCCTCCTCTTTGGAGGGAACCCAAATTTTAGAGGAGGGGCAACCTAGGGACATGATAGACCCTTCAGAAATGAAGGATCCCAACTTGATGTTGAAGGAAAAATTAAAATATGAAGCTATTGGAACTAGTGAGGAGAATTCATTAGGGGAAAAATATGTATTCCTATCCATGTGCCATTCACTTTGTTCTAGAAAAATCCCAAGGATATGATTTATTGAACAAATAAGAAATTTAAAAAGAATTCAATAAGAAATTACCAAGGCCAAAATGTATCCTAAATAAGAAGAGGATAGAGAAAAAGGAATATTTCGGTATTTTTGCGATAAATTTCTTCCTCAAAATCGGAATGGGGCACTATTGGTACCATTGGAAAGGTCTCGTCGAGGGATATAACTTTTGTGTTTTGAGTTTTTAGATATTCTTCACCAATTTTTCGGGGTGAGTATTTTATTAAATATGAAAATAAAGCATGTTTGGAAAGATTATAGGACCTTTCAAAATATGTTTTCTTTCCAAATTTACTAAAATTCCCACCCCAGAAAATCGGTGAGGAATCTCAAAAAAATCAAAACACAAAAGTTGCATCCCTCGACGATTCCTTTCCAATGGTACCAAGAGCACCCCATTCCGAGTTCAGGAGAGAAATTTATTGCAAAAATACTGAAATATTCAATTTTATCTCTCTTATTTTCTTATTTAGGATACATGTTAGTGTTGGGTAAATGTCAACTATATGTACATGATGACCAAACCAATGAAGGGGAAGGATTGACATCAAGGCAATCAAAATAGTGTTTTCAATGTAATGTTTATGTGTGATCCTATATAATTACTTTGTAAATATCTACCTTGCTCATGAGGATAAAGAGAAAATTCTATATGAAATAAAAAACAATTGACTCAATCATCATATTTGGGGATGGGGAGAAAGCTTGATTTTAGAAGATCTTTTGAATTTGCTTGGGTCCATCGTATTATAGTTGTATGGGTTAAGCCATGACTAAGCTTATTTATCTATTTAAATTTTTTCCACTATAAAAAATAATGATAATAATTGTTGGAAAAAAATGGCAGGTCAATCCAGGTACTATTAAATGAATTTTGGTTATTTAACATGACTTTCTAGAGAGACACACTTGGTTGTAGGTAAAAGAAATGTTAATGGGAAATGGATTTATAATCATGTATTCATTGGTTGTCCTTGGACATATTTATCTTCTCTTTTCTAGTTTGAGAGAGAGAGAGAGAGAGAGAGAGAGAGAGAGAGAGAGAGATTAATTGCTCCCATCCTCTAAGTTACATGTGGTTTATGTGGATGGGATAATTAATTATTAATGTCAAATTCAACTTCAGGCATTATGTTTTCTAATCAATCATTGATTAAATAATTGTAAGGTTTGATTAGAGGAAACATTATAGTTATAGAATTCTTTATTCTTTATTATTAATTATTATTTTCATCCTTAGTGCATCCTTTCAATACTTGGCTTGTTGGTGCTCCATGTGTAACAGAGCCTTAATGCTATTACTAAATCTTACAGTAATGGTAGTTGTACAATACTTTATTTGTGATCATAGAAAAAAACCTTTGCTATTGAAAATCATTTTTGAAATATGTTTTATGGAGGTATCCTCTACTATTAAAACAATTATAATCATGTTTTCTCATTGTTTATTGTGTCCATACCATTGAGTTTATAGTTATGATATATATCTATATATATATATAGATATATATATGAAATTATGATTTTTATCTAGAGTTACTACAACTTCAATTCTAGAATTATATGCAACTTATTTGTATAGCACATTATAGATATTAGTATCAAGAAAATCTAAGGCTTGCACATATATTGCATGCAATCTCGTAAGAGACTTATAATAGTTGGTTGATAAATTAAATATTTTACAGTTGTCCTCCCCATAATTAATTGATAAGATGATTAAAATGATTGTAATTTTGCAATTTTGTAAATTATTTTGCAATTTTGCAAATTATTTTGCAATTTTCTAAATAATTTTATAATTTGTAAATTAATTTGTAATCATAACTGCAAATTTGTAATTGTAATTTGCAAGTTTTGATTGTAACTGCAACTGCAATTTGCGATTGTAAATTTGTAGTTGTAATTGTCCAATTTGTAATTTGTACCTTGTAAATTTAATTAGTAATTTCTTATTGTAATTCGAATTCTAATTGTAGTTTGTAGTTGTAAAATTGTAATAATGATTGTAAATTGTAATTATAATTGAGATTGTGACTTGGAATTATAACTATGATTGTGCACAATTTGTAATTATAATTATAGCTAATCTAAAAGACTTTGACATAAATAAATAAAATTGCATCACACACATGACTCACACTCATTGAAATAAACAAAATACATCATACACATGAAGATAAATATCAAAAAATAATTTGACATCCCATTGAGTTCATAAAAAATAAGTCCATCTATATACATAACAATAAAAAATATTACAATGTGATCATCGAATCAATGGTCACCACCGCCTAACATCATGTAACGGACCATCATCATCATAATCATCATGACCACCTACTAAACATAAACATCATATAACATAACCATCACACATGTATGACAAACATCATCTAATGTCATACACATCTATCATCACCTATCAAACATAAGCACCATCTTACAAACATATAAAAAATATCTAACATAATCTAACATACACATAAAAAATAACCTAACATACACATGTAAACATTATCTACCATCATCTATCATATACATTTAACATATTTAAACATCATCTAACACACAAATCTAATAATAACATCTAACAAAACACAAGCTGCATTATTCTAACATAACCATCTTGCACACATCTAACTAACACCATCTAACACACACATCTATCAAGCAGACCTAGAAAACATATCTAAAATGACCTTATAACATACACATCACCATCAACATATAAATAAACATCAACATCAACATCAACATCATCATGACAAATGCAGTGTGTGTGTGTGTGTGTGTCAAACTCATGATACCGGCACCCAAATATACATCTCTAGTTCAATAACTTATATAAGATATTTCATCCACCTCCAAAACCAGAGGCATCATGACTACCTCAACCAACAGATCCAGAGGCATCGACACCCCCACCAGTAGAGGCATCATTACCTCTGTTAGAATAAAATGTAGACTGTAGAGAAACATAGATATCTCCATTAAGACGGATCTCACCCATTGCAACAATCATATCTAGAGTTGAGGTGAGTGGAGTAGGAGATGATGGAGTGGATGGTAGGACGATTGGATGGATTGAATATGGTGGTGGATGGACTAGGTGTGGAGGAGTAAATAGTGATCGGTCATGATCATGGTGAGCAAAAGGAGGAGTAGGTGTAGCATGAGATGACGATGCTTTTGTGTCATGGTGAGGAGGAGGAGGAGGTAGTGGACAAGGACGAGGATTGACATCTCGATCATATGGTGTAGAATGATCCTTCATCCTCCAAGCATGTAAAAGTATGGATGCACAACTACATACTGCATCAACAATCTCATATCATGTGGAATCAAACTCCATAGCACTGTGAGCTAAGGGTATCACATGATATCAAAGGCTTGAACAGGATGGACTCCTCGTTGACCCAACAATGTGGCCAACTTGTTCGTCGTGTCTTGTCGATACCTCTCATCTAGCCTATGTCATAGGTCGAGTCTAGGTAATGCAGGAACCTCAACCTCCTACATGTCATCATTAGGTTGATCAGGAGGAGGCAACGCCCCATAGAATGTTCCAATATCCACAGAATATATAGTACACAACAAATATAATTAGAGAATTTCCTTAAACTATTTAATAAAACAATTTAAAGGAAAGGTTATTAGATTTTTCATTTGCATTAAATAAGACAATAAAATTAAACTATATTAATTTAAACATAACACTAATATTACATCTCTCAGCCAGTGGCTCAGCCTAGGTGAAAAATATGTTGGGACATGCTCTTTAGTCCAACTCGGCATACACATGTGGAAGAAGGTCCAATGCATGGTCCTCCTCGCTAGCTATCATCTCCAACACCTCTAATGTGAGCTTTGCTAGGAAGTCGGGCTTCTCCCTCTTGGGAATCATTGTGAAATTTCCCACATAAGATCCAAAGAGATGATGTAAACCTCACAATGAAAGAATTTAGGAATAATAGAAGAAGAGACAAGCAATAGAACTTAGATCCAAAGAAACTCTGATTGAGGACGAATAATTACACATGTTACATTAAACTGAATAGTAAACAGGTAAATATACAATGCTGAGTATGAGGATTCGAATTCACTAGGAGGAATTCGAATTAGCCTTCATGCACAGTTCCATAATAAGTGGAGAGTCATCAATGCCTAACTAGGAGTCGACCGGGAGTCAAACTGAGTGTGGTTGGTGTAACTGGCACATGGAAGCACTAATATAGTGAAGTAGGCTCAGTGGAGGGCGCCATAGGAGGTAATTGGAGTCAGAATGGTCAATCTAGTCTCACTGGAGGTCCAATAGAGTGATAAACTCAGTAAAGAGTCAGTTAATCCTTAAATCAGGGAAATAACTGAAGATAACTCAATATAACTGAATATAACTGGACTGGTAGGTGAATAAGGTGCCCTTGTCATGCAGTGAAGCAAAGGAGGGCGCACTAGTCACTGGGAGGGATAGAAATGATCTGAAAGAAGCTCCGGGGGCTAGTTTGCTGACGACTAGGTGCTGGGACTGATGACCTAGAATGCATGTAAACCCTAATTTTGCATGCATGACTGAAAATGAAAATGACTGGAAAGCTAGTAGGACTAGGATGGAGTATAGGAATATCCTAACAATCATTTGTCCCCTAAATACGCATGCACACATTGGTCAATAGCCTAAGACTTGGGCAGTGATCAAATGATGGCCTCGTGGCAAGAATCCTCTCAAAAAATAAACAAAAAAAATCAGAAGCAAAATGGAAGTTGGACCACCCATCAAACACCGCATGGCATCGATCCATAGCAAAGAAAAAATGTTGTAAAAAAATGGCAAACCAACTAATGCATCTAGGTGACAACACTAAAGAATCTACATAATATAAAAGAGGGAAACTAATGTGTTTCCATCACTAGTGGAGTGCGCAATGCTCGTAACCAATATTAAGAGGCACCTAACATCCTTTCCACCAAAAGAACCAATTCTGAGTTGTCCACTGCGCACATGAAAATCACCAGGATTGACGATGTTGGCAGTGATATATCTCTTAGAGTAAGCGAGCTGAATCTCTACCACAACACCTACTGGGACATCGGGGAACTAGGGAAAATCCTCCCATCTCTTGGATAGTCTAGTGATGAAATATATATCCTCCTTAGTGGGTTGTAACCACTAACCTGGACCAATATGAAATGCATGTCCACCGTGGTACTAACAATGGATGAACTGTATTAGTAAATACGAGTTCCCCTTGAGGGATGTAGCCTCCTGATACAACTTCAATAGGAATACAAACATCAAGAGGTCTTTTTTATGATCTATGATGGGGCAAGAGTACAAATCCCTCTCCCTCTCTCTGGCCTCCCAAGTACACATGAAGTTGTAGGGATCAACTCGTGCTTGCTACTGCTCAAGTGCATCTCACCGATGACATCTCTGATACACATATGACATCGATCGGTCTCATAAATAGACATAAAAACATTAAATATTTCATTAAATGAGCATGCTATTTATTAGCATCAACTAATAAATGATTTCTCAAAAATAAATAAATTTGACAAGCGATGCGCCAAAATTACATAACCGCACCACCTTCGATGCTCTTTAAACAAACAAGCACTACAAATGGTGCACTAGAATGAACAAGCACACCGGTGAATATGGTAAATTTTAAAAAATATATTTCATTTAACGGTGCGTCCAACAATCGAAAGCACCGATACATTATAGAAACATGATCGCACCATAAATGGTGCACATATGTTAATGAGTGCACCATAGTAGGTGTAGCTATTTTCGAGTTTGTGACTTGTTCAGAAAATAATGGTGCACTTGTTACACGTTAGTGAACCGTATTTCTAATGCGCACTTGTTTATATTGTGCACCAAATAAAATATTTTTTTTTTTAAATCTCAGGAAGTGCACCCACCATTAGGAAGCACTAATCCATTCTCAATAACCCATTGCACCAAAAATGGTGCATAAGTATTAATGGAGCGCATCGTGATAGGAGAAGCTCGTTGTGATTTATATGATTTTTGGTGTTAATGATGTGTCTATTACACATTAGTGCATCGTACCACTAGCGTGTTAAAATTTACTATGTGCACCAGTTAACATGGTGTTTTTAATATATTTAGTTTTGTGGAGCATCCACCAAAGGTTTCTCCGATGCATTGACGACACATCATCACACCAGTAGCAGTGCGCAGGTATTGAGAGAGTGACACGTTGTAGGCGAGGATCTTTGTGAGTTATTTTTGGGTGACAGTGCACTTGATACACGTCAGCGCACCATTAGTATGGTGCATTTGTGTTTGCAATCCACATCGTTTAAGATTGTTTTATTTTTAATTTGTTTTATCGGTGTGTTATTCACACCATAACACACCGTGAGTGTGATGCGCTTCACATTTGAGCACATTGTGTACTGACTAAAATTATGTTTTTTTAAATCAATGTGTTATGCACATTATAGTGCACCATGTGTGCGGTGCGTTGTGTATACGAACACATTGTGCATCAGTTAACATTGGTTTTTTTTTTTGGTTTAACCGTGCATTATTGACATTATAGCGCACCGCTTGTGCGGTGCACTACATATACATATCCACTGGTAGCGGTGCACCCTATAAATTTACAGGGGGCACCACGAAGCGGTCAAATGACTCAAATGCACCACAAAAGGTTTTTCATTTTTTTAGTTTTAAGGGAAAATGAAGCTCAATTTCAAATTTTAATTTGTTGAAAATTTAATTTAGGAAATCACAAAGAGTTTACCTTGTCCCTTGTGTGTCAAGGAGGTATGGTAGTGATGTACACCAAATTTCAAATTTTTCCCACCGTTTGGAAAATTTGAAAATCCACTCAACATGAAATAGAAACCAACAATGTAGCCACATGGAGCATAGATGGCAGGGCATCTGACATTCCCAAGGTACAACACCAGTTCTCGGCGGGAGGGGGGGGGTCAAAAGCAATGTAGAGATGGTAAAAATGGTTTTTCAATTCGGTCATGTTTTTATTTAACCCTGCATCGGTGCGCTCGATGTATAAACACACTGGTGTGGGTTTGGAGAAATAACGCACCGAAAATAAAAATAAAAAATAATATAATTCTTTTTTTAAACCCTAGACTAGTGCTCCTGAAGATATATTGCACCAGTGCGTTTACTTGCAACAAACACACTGTTGACATAAATTAAAAATAACAAATTAATGTGATAGTTTTTTTTTCTATAAATTTTTTATTAAACCTTGATACAATGCCTCAATACAACAATGCACTAGTGTGTTTGGATAGAACTACCACGGCACTGATAATTTTTTTTAAATTAATTTAATCTGTCGTTTTTTAATTTCTAATTTTTTAAACCCTAGAGCAGTGATTCCAAATATCAATCGTTCGAGTGTGTTTATCTAAATTGACTGCACTGGAAATGGAAATTAAATTTAAAAAATTAATGCAACAGGTTTTTTATTTCGTTAATTTTTTTATTTAACACTTTAGAGTGCGCCATGATATCGAACGTACTAGTGCGCTTTAGTAATTGAAATACACTAGTTGATTTTATTGTTTTGGTTATTGGTGTTTCTAGCTACGGTGCCATGTGATTTATGTCAGCACCGGTGCATTCATGTCTAATACGCACCTGTGCATTTTTTGTATGTACACACACTGATAAAAAACATCCGCTAAAACCACCATTTGCTTGCCTGCGCTAGTGACGTCTGCTATAAATGGATATTTGGGATCTTTTTATAGGATCATATGCTATAACCTCCACTACAACGCCTTTCCTTGCAGTGGACACTTCCTGGGTATATTTAGAATTTTCCATTGAGATGAAGGATTTTCGACAATGTGTGAAGGAGGGGATGGATGTGTTTCTAACCCACCCTCCTCAACTTCCTACACAACAGACTTCATTGAATCTCTAGATCTAAGATGATAATTTGGAATAAATTGGAAATGACACTTCGAGTTGTGAAGGAACTCATCAAGATGCACAATTATAATGCTCGAGGCTTATGGGGTGGATGAAAACGAAGGAACTAGATTAGACAGATCCTCCACTACCCAAGGATGTTTTGATGTAGGATTTACTATTTTCCCATAGGAGAAGTAGAGGCATGAGTAGAATATGAAAGAGAATCGAAGAGGATTACATACCTTTTACATGAGATACTGAGACTGCAACCACTTTATCCCCCTTCTACTTCTCTTTATCGTCCATGGTTCCATCCAAAGAATTGTCTATAAGAAGACCAGTAATTTCCACTGCTTCTCTACCATATGCCCCTTTTGAGGAATTCACCCAAAATTTTCTTGAGCCCTAAAACCTTGCGATTAGATAGATAATCACAGTGCATGTGCCCCCCTTCTTGGTAGATCAAGCAATGAAACAACAACCTCCAATAATCTAACGATTAGATGAACTAACCAAAACAACACTAGATCTCCATATCTGCTTGCAAACATTCACTCAAGTTCAACTCCCCTAAGACTTTTCCAATCTACTTATCCTCTTTGGATTCAAAACCATTTTCAACCACAATAAAATGCCCCAACCTATTTGCTACATATTTCAGGACTTCTTACGATCGAAGATCCAAGGGAAACCATAAGGAACCAACCATGTTGAATAGGAAGGGGCCCAGTCTCAGATAAAATCCTATGTACTATGATTCATATTGCCTTATTGAACGGTGCACTTGCATAATAGCTATGGTTTACATTAATAAATTATTTATTCAACTAATGTATACTTATTTTATGGTGAGGACTTACACTAACGATGTTGGCTAATGGATAAATTTGATCCCTTTACATTCTTATGGAGTTTAACGTAGAGGATCCTTGATTCATTAGGGAGAATTGAGGGAGAGTTGAGTGAGGTATTGTTTCCTTATTATTGTAAGACTTATATGTGCATTCATGTCTTTTGTTGACTCAATTATGTTCTGACTTTGGACTTCAAAAATGGTTTAACTAGGATTTTTAAGCTCCTATGTAAAAAGAGAGATGGAATGTGAAGCATTTAAGGAATATGAAAAATTAATTATTCGTGAAAGAGATGAGAGGTCTCATGTACCTTCATATATATATATGCCTTACAGGATGGTAGAAAAGCACACATTCATTAACTTGTACATTTCCTTCCTTAATTGGTTCAAATTCCAATCATAAATGTTAAATGGGTTAAAATGCAAATTTTAATGCAAACTAAGTATAAAATTATACATACATTACATTGAAAAAACACATTCTAAGCATTATTATTCATTGATCAACCTTTATGCTCAATATGTAATTAACATTAATATAAATATACAACAATGGTGAATTATTCCATAATACCCATGATTTAAAATGCAGATTTATATATGCAATCATTTACATGTTGAATCATAAATAATTGGATACACTAAATTCATGAACTTAAATAGAAAACAAGATTTAAACAAAACATTATAAAGCTAGATATGAATAGTTATTTAGACACGTTATTGTAATAATAAGCCACTACATAGAAGTGGTTCACAACCCATCCATAAATATCTACTACAAATTCCACTTACAAGCTAGGTATTCATTACATCATGTAAATGGACACCTACATGCTCTATCTTTAACTTAGCCTACCACAGTATGCACAAAACTTAACCAAACACCTACCACAAATTATCTTAAGGTAAAGACCTCTAGACATCTCAAACAATTATTAATCAACCATGGGACTTTTCCTCTTAGATAATATAAACATAAGATCAAGTATTTTACTCTATGGACCAATTAATTATCAATAAAGCATGGACCAATTATCAATCAAGTATAGAACTCTTCCTCTTTAATAATATAAACAAAAGATAATACCAATAAATGATTTAGTACAAGGAAGAAGTGTCAAAATCCAAATAATTGCCTCAAGATATCTAGAGTGGCACTTTATGGCTCATACATGATCGAATATAAGAACATATAAAGGGCATGCAAATTACTATATTGTTCCATACCCTTTGGTCACTACATCCATAGATTCTTTTTATCAATTAGTCACCAATTAATTTTATAGAGATGCTTTTATCTTTGAATATATTCCGCTCATGCCATTAAGACCTGAAAGAGGTGCTTTAGTTGATTTTTAAATGATTCTCCATAGATACTAGGATATTGAGGACACAATTCCAATAGACTTACATATTGCATTTAAATTAATAAGTATTACTACCTCATCATAATCGATTGTTTTGCATTGACTAATTATATCGAAGCCCCTAATTACAAATATGCATGCGACATGCCAAGGAAAGGAATTAGCATAAATGAGATAAATACGTCATCATAAATTGCACATAAATATTAATTGGAAGTTGCAAATTCTTTTATATTCGATTCATTGGAAATAACATCTTTCATGTTGATGCAATTCATGATTTCAAAATACATGGATTTTGATGAAGTTTATAAGATCAAATTAATATGGAATTTCAAGAGTTTTGAAAAAGATATATAGTTTTGGCTATTGTTTTCAATAAAAAGATAAAAATATATCCATTTTAATTTAACATTGAGAGAGATAGCTCCATCTCCCCAACTGTCTTTCCAACAACCCAGTTGAAACAATTGAGTCCCAAAATGATCCCAGGATCCTAAATGAACCTGATAAATGTAGAGTGTCTAAGACATCAGATCCCACTTTCTGTGTTGCACTCCTCCAAACATCATCACTATCACCTGTAGCAATATGTCACTCCAAGGAATGCTAGGATCCCACCACCAAATTGGAATTTCATCACTCACAATATTTTTTCGAACCTCTGTGAGTCTCTCCAGTAGAACATGAATCTCCTCTAGTGCACTCGGAACACTGGTCTTATGGTTCACATCATTGTCATTTATCCCATCCAACTAAATCAGGTGAGACCCCCATGTCCTTCTCTGTGTTGTTGTATCCAACACACTACTAGTGTATGCTAAACCTATATCCTAGTGTGACTCCATATTTGTCATATATCCATCCACCCAATCCATGGATGCATATTCTCTTATATTGGCTAGTCCATAAGGCATGTGCTCAACCACCTCCTCCATGGATAAGCATCTCTCCCATAGGGGCAGCTCATGATCCAACTGATGTAAAAAAAGTGCCTGGATAACATCCCCAATGTCAACTCTCTCCTCAAGTACCTTCCCATCTGAATGCTCCTCATGCTCAACTCCCACATGAGGCTCCTCCATCGATCCATGATTGCAATTAGCTATGTACAATTGGTTGTCTAAAGTGTAGGAAGAAAGGTGTTGTTAGTACAAATATCAGCAACCTGATCAGCCAAAGGCAACTCTACTATACGCTATGCTGATAAAGACCTCTGGGCGAGAATCTGTAGCAGTAACAACATGGACATAAAGAGGTTCAGATCACCCTGCGGTGAAAGATCGGTTGTGGAATTTATAGGGGAAGCTGAAGTAAAGATGGCCGATTAATTTTAGGTCAATGATTGGTATTTCATTCAGGGCTCCAAAGCGCTAGACGTTTGTCAAGCTCAGAACACCCTTGAATGAAAACCACCGCAAACATGTGGCATCCCCAGGATCATTCAGGGGCCGAAAATAAGTCCGGCTAAACCACTTACGTGGAGCCTTGAAACAATTAAAGTTCACCATGGTGGTTTTTGGCCACACACCGCCGAACAGTTGAGCCATCGGAAGAGGGGGCCCGCCCCATAGAGATGCGTCAGTGGGGTGCACATCTCAAGGAAACAAAGAGGTAGCATCAACGGACAGCCGAGCTTCGGGGCGGTTAAAGTGCTCAAATTTTAACACTCTTGAGATGCCCCTGAAGGAAAACCGCCACCTACATGTGGCATCCCCAAGATCATTCAGGGGCCAAAAGGTAGTTTTCCTAAACCACTCTGTCGGAGCCCTGAAACCGCTAAAGGATGTCATAGTGGTTTTTTCAGCCATGGTCCACCAAGCAGTTAGCCGTCAGAAGAAAGGGGCCTGCCCATAAAGCTGCGTTGGTTGGGCACAAATCTCAAGGAAGGCTTGGCAGAAGATCGACAATTGCCTGAACTTTAGGGCGTCTAAGATGCTCGGAGTTTAGCATCCCAAGGGGTGCCCCTGAATCAAAACCATCCTTTCCACATGGCAACGTCACGTTGAGTCAGGGCTTGAAAAGAAGTCTTCCTAAACTACTTTATCGGAGCCCTGAAGCCACTTGTGGTTTATGGTTTACCACTTCCCACTACAGTCCATCCCCATTGCGTTTCCTTAAGTCGCCCTTAAACGGGAAGTACCACCGCCGTTTAGGATTAAACGTCTCCCAACATGCAAGGAGCTCGATGAATGACTTGGTAATCATTACTCAAGAACGACATGATTGTCGAGGAATGAGAAAATAAGGTTATAAATACACAAGCAAATGCAGAAATAGAATCACAGAGCTTTATGAACATTAAGGGTGAGAGTCATTGAGAAGAATGCGTGATTCTCCCAGAGCTGTCGAATGAAGCACTGAGAATAGAGGGTTACGATGGTTCATTTTATTTCCAGTGGAAGCACACAAGGAGCACAAAGGGAAAGGATGACAAGTGTTCATGAGCAGCCAGCATATGCACATGCACAAGCAATCAGGTGGAAAGGAAATGGGGTCTCACCCGAGATGTCTAAGCAAACTTTAGTTGTTGAACGAGAAGCGGGCCTTCTGACTGCAGAAGCACAGAGGGCAAGGGCACGCCGATCCTAGAAAATGATGATCAGATTGTTAAATAGGTGTGCTGGAACGGTTTCAATTGTTTGAAGAGATATCAGACCCTGTTTCACAATTCAGTGATGTCTATGAACTTTTGTCCCGTCGAAAGCAATGTTTGAGAGGAAAGGGCTTGGATGGCGTAGAGGGGATATATGGTGAAGGTTTCAAGAGAGTCTGAAGAAGTACATAACAACAAAGGGCCCAGATCAAATTCAGTGAAAGAGAACTGTAGCAGAGGTGTCTCGCTCAGGTGGCTCAAGGGTGAGCCACAAATTTGTGTTGAGGGTCTGTCTAAATAAACTACTTACGCGGAACCCTGAACTAAAGTCCTCCACAATGGTTTCTGGCCACACACCACCGAACATTTGAGCCATCAGAAGAGGGGGCACACCCCACAGAGCTGCACCGACTGGGCGCGCATCTCAAGGAAAATAAGTAGCATCAACGGACACCCGATTTTTAGGGCCACAAACATAAACATTAAGTCGTTCGGCTGTAACAAACTATTTTGTAAGGCATTTGAAGGATATATATAGAAGAAAAGGAAAAGGCCATAAGGTCGACTCTTTTAGTGAGAATTCTAACTTCTTATACTCGTTTTCTGACCAAGATATCAAAAAGAACTTTATTGCCCCATCTTGGTGTCTTGTGGATTCAAACCTTTGATATCTCTGTTGGTCACCCTATATGTCAGTTAATTAAAGCTAACACACAGGATGGTCAATATAAATTGTCAAACCCAGGGAGGTCTTTTATTTCAATGGTAATGAGCATAATCTGTGCATAAACATGTCAAGCAGTTGATTTACTAAATGTAGATAATGATCCTACCAATCTATCCAGCCAAACTCACTCCAGAAAGCAAACTAAGCTAATTCACACATCTAAGGATTTGATTGAAACTACCTTCCTACAGAAATCACCCAGCGTTATAAAATTGAGAATAGAAATAAACCAGATTACTTTTGCAAGAAGTTAAATCCTATAATTATCAAACTACCAATAATTGATCTTTACCAAAATGATCCATCCAGCAGCTGCTGTTACTCAATCCTAATCTGCCTACTTTAAATCAATTGAAGATACAACAGTAACCAGAATCTAAGCTTGGACTCTCACTGATAATTACTAGAAATCCTAGAAAGCATAAACAACTGAAAGATATTGGAATTGAGCTTGGCTGTTATAGTTGATTCAAACACATATGCATTAAATGAATTATCCTACACAGTTGACTGTCACACCAATCTGCTACAGCTATTCAAGATTGAATTATAAACTACCAAAAGGAAAGCTAATTCTCTGTTGCATCTACCAATAACATCTGCAATAATTCCACACCACACAATAGAAGTAAAGATAAACTACTCTACCTACTTAAACCGGCTATCTCTATGAGAAGGTGGGCCCTGGACTTCTAACAGAGACGTCGAGAATCACAACAAATCAAGACACAGAAATGAAGAACTCTGTTGTCATATTAATGATGGAAATTGACAGTATCAGTGCTCTGTTACAGCTTTTGTAAAATGGTAATTGTCCAACCCCAAGCTACGAGAGCCTTATGGAATTTATACAAGGAAAATACAGTTTCAGATCCACTATAATCATGCCGCAATGAAGATCTATGATCTTCATGCTGTGGAGTTACAACTAAGTGATACAGCCATATTAAACAGGGCTGTTAATCGTGAAGGATGTTGTTGCTCTAATAATTAATGGATCAATGGACTCATCAACTGGAATGCAACCTGTCTGTCGTAGCTAGGTTCTATTTCAGTAGAATCTGCTACAATGAGGATTTGTTATAGCTCACGTGGAGAATGCGCTATTCCTTGGAGTATGAGGAGCTGGTGCTTTGAAGAGTAACAACTAGCGCCACTTGGCTGATACACCTGCGCTTTAAACCTTGACTAAATGAAATCACACAGATCAGCATAAACCAAGGACTAAGATCCATAATCTTTAACAATCTTAGGCATAAAATAAATAAAGCAATAACGAATTATACCTATCAATATTATTGATTGATCTGGAGAAAGACATGGATATATCTCATGACAGTAGGATGAAATCAGGGCAAAATGATGTAATAAGGATGGCCAAAAAGGGTCATTTCCTAGACCCAACATATCCCCCCAACTATCTGATTGCATTTCCTCATGAAACAACCTCTCCTAGTCCGAATCTGAGTCTAAGTTGAATCTATGGAGATTTGTAAGATTATAGGCAAGTTCTGGTGCCTCCCCTCGAGGCACAAACCCATAGCAGGATATCCAATGCTCCCACCACAACTCTTCTTCTTCTAATGTCAAAGCATAGCTGTTTCTGTAAGGACTCACAGGAAGCCATATGAGAGGGAATTTGAATCTTAAGACAATCCACCAAGACCCACACCTTTTCATGCACTGCACATATCTAGGAATCCTTGTCAAAGCTTGCCTGAAATTCTCAAGGCCATATGGATTCATTTCCTTCAGAGATGAGGAAGAGTACAGCCATCTGTATTCACTACCTTCCAGGGCATCCTGCTGCATATTAAGAATCATTGGGACACATGTGGTAAGGAGTTTATCTCGTAGGCTCTCAAAGTATCGGGCAATTGAAGGAACCCTAAGAGATTTAGCATGATTTTCCATGAATGCTTTTGGATCCTGAGGTTCCCCCCTAATCCAGAGAGTAGAATTTTCCTCATTCTTGAGGATGGTTTGGAAAGCATATCACCATCTCACATGGTTAATGAGAAAAGAGGAAAATGCCCTCAGCTGAACATCCCCTAGACAAGGTAATGGATTAGATGGAAAGTCAATATAACAAGCCCTGTCATGTAAATATAATTCACATAACAAATGCTGATCCTCAAAATCACTCTGTAGAAAAGTCTCCAAAAACTGAGTAGCTATTGCCAAATCAAATGATCTCCCTTCCTTAAAGAGCCCTTAATTGAAATAAAGCTGTCTGCTCATGGAGAAAGACAGGGTAAGAGGGGGATGGAGCCCTGCAACTCAACAATTCTATGGAAAGAGTGTACATTTTGTCTTTTTCTTGTTGTAGGGACTTAAGTTTCTTCAATCCTTCCAATTTTTCTTGAAGTCTCTCCCACCAGAGTTTCTGGAAGAATAAATCCTCATCCCACTTTTCTCTCAGCCCCTTAATGACATTCCTATGTTCCTAGAGAGAGATCATACCTGTCCTGAACTGATCAATCCACTTGAGCCATTTATCCAACTCGAGATTTAACCAGAGAATCTTCTTCTCCAGCCATTGAATTCTTCTGTCTTCTACCTCCTTTTCATCATCAAAATCCAGATAAATGACTTCCTTGTCTTGCTTTGGAATTGTGACAGTTTCATCCTCTATTGGGGTTGCAGTGGGATGTGCCTGTAGTGCAGTCTCAACCATGGGTTTTAGGGATGCTGGTTCTTGTGTAACAACATCCTTTATTTCCATATCCACCTCAGCCTCCTCAGTCTGTTTTACAAACTCAACCAATATTCTTAGGACTACTGGTTCTTGTGTGACAGCATCCTCCTTTTCCATTTCAATCTCAGCCATCTCAGTTTGTGTTGCAACTGTAGCAAATGATTTTGGAAACGCTGGTTCTTGTGTAACAGTGCTTTCTTCTTGGTCCTTGATATAAAATGTTGTTGTTTGAGTTGCAGCCTCACTAAATATTTTCAAGGGTACTGGTTCTTGTGTAACAGTCCCCTGTTCTTCAATTTCTTTGAGCTGCTGAGATTGTTTCTGGGATATATCAAGTTTTTCTAACTGATGAGACTGGTCCTGAAGAAGCTCGGTATCCCCTGATGGCTGGGAATGTATTGTTTCATCTCCTAAATTCAAATTAGGTATCTCTTCAATTCTTGGCTCATTTTCCCCCATCAATTTGATTTTTGGCATTCCTTCTTCCATCTCCTCTATCTGTACATGTCTTTGTGATACATCTCCCAACACAACAACTTTGTGTCCTGTTGCAAAATATATATCTCCACACTCTAGACAAACAGTTTCTCCATACTTCTCATTTTCAAATGCAAAAGATGAATTTTCAAATAAGTTTGTAGCATTTGCTAATGTGTTCAAATTCTTCTCTGCTTGCTTTCCAACTACTCCCTTCCATCCTTCCAGCTCATTTTGCAATATCTGCACCTCCTCTTTTAATAATTCATTTTCAAGCAGGAGATTTTCAATTTGAGGTTCTTCTCTGGAAGGTTCCTGCATAGCAGCAGATGACTTGGGGTTCAAAATGGGAATCTCTATATCTACCCCTGTTACAGGTGCTTTCTCTAACACAGGTGACTCCCTATTCTCTCACACATACACATTACAAGAGAGACACAAATATATCATGGTTCACCCAACTTGGGCTACGTCCACACTGTATTTTCCAGTCCTTATTATTATTACCATTCAGCAAGTCGAAGGGATACAACCTGCAGCACAACCGCTGCACTTCCTCTTCTCTGTTTCACAGTCTCTCTCCCGATCTCAAAGATCTTTTCAATGCATAAAACCTAATACATCAACCACCCTAGCCGTATTACAATGTTTTTCTTTTATAAGGGAAATACAATGGGAAAATACCATGGGATACCCAAAACCATGGGCCCGCAAAACAGCTGGCGAAAACAGCCCCAAAAATTTTCTTCGGGGGCGTTGCCCCCGAACCCCCATTTCTCGGGGGCGATGCCCCCCCACACCCCCCCACTGGGGTGAGTGTACAGTCCACCTACATATCATATAGAACTGGGGTACAAACATGGCTGATACAATATCATCTATGAGACTAGAAGATCTGGCTCCACAACCAACAAATATTACCCCCAATTGCATCTACTGTCTCAGCTTCTTCTACTGTCTCTGCTACTATTGCAGCTACTTCTACTGCTGCTGCTGTCATAGCTACTTCTGCTGATCGAGTCCTTCTTTTCCTCACCATTCCCACTGGGTGTTCCTCACTGCTTACTACTACTGACACTTTGACAGTTATGATCCTCCTTTTCTTTGCTGCAGTGGGTGTCTGACCCCTGTTTCCTGATCCTACTCTTCGTTTCTTTGATAGAGGGGTCTTTACCTCGGTCTTCTCTTCTTCAATAATGGTACCCCTTATCTCCGAAGAGGACACAACCTCCAAAATTTTCCCAGTCCCTTCTTCTACTATTCCTGTCTGATATCCTTCCTCCTGAGTTCCTGTTTCTGCAATTGCAGCTTCTACCGTCGCATCTTCAACAACTGCTCCAGTTTCAGCTTCTTTTATTTGAGTATCTTCTTCTGCATTTACAGCTTCTAATTTTTCTGCCTCTTGCTCCATGGTTTTCATCACAATTTCCTCAGCAATAGGGTTTTCTGTTAATGCTGCTTCTCCCTTGTTTACTTCCTCTTCATCACTGGTCTAGTTTTCTAATGATCCGGCCTCCCCCCCAACTAGATTTGAGGAATGTCGGTCCTCACTATCTTCACCAGCATCCTCCATTTCCAATACAGGTTGTATGATTGGCGCATCTCCAGCCAGAAATTGTTCCCAGGTTAAATTACGATTTGCAATGGCTCTTAGGACTAGTAATTTAATTAGGCCATGATTGGTAAGGGAGGAAACTAGGTGCTGGGTAGTTCTTGCATATCCAACCATAGTTTGTAGGGATTTAAGCAGATAAAATGGTATATTTACCAAATTGCCATGGCGTAAATGAGACAATAAGGGAAGTTCAGAGAAGGAAACAGTTTGGTACCTACCTCCACAAGAGATGTATCTTTTCACAAAGATTGCCACTTGATTCCAGGGTGGTGGTAAAGATGCCAGTTCCATCCCATGGTGCTTTGGACTAACCTACTCTCCAACTGCCAGAAATTCCCTCATTGCATTTGCATTATGTTCCTTCCGTCCAAATAACTTCTTCCCAACCAGGGGTAAGCCTGTAACCTCGGCTATGATTTCTTCTGTAACATCCACACATAGTCCGCTGACCTCAAAGTGAGTATCAATCAGGTTGAGGGAAAATTGCAATGCAGTTTTTGTGTTGAAACCATTCAACCGTTCAAAGTATGCCATCCAACCTGCTGCTATAAAAATATTAAGAACTTCCGCATTTGCACGTATAGCTTATGTATTTACTAGCTCATGTCGGACTAGGTTTCCCATTTTAATCCCTCCTTAGAGTTCAAAATGAACGCAACAATTTCCAGTCTAGACGTGGAAGTTGAAGTTTACGAACATGCAAAGGGTCGCTAGGGTTCAAAAATCAGGTTTTAGGCAAGTTTGCCCTAGTATGAACATTCCATTGAAACAATGAAGTTGGCAAAATTGGGGTAACAGGTACAAATCGGGTAAGGTGATGGGAAATAAATACAATCATGATCCTGATATAATCTCTAGAGGTTAATTCGTATGGGTTCATTAATCGAGGGTTACGACAGTACATAATCGTTATTACCGTATTTAATTTTCTGCCAAATCATGTAAAAGATGCGATCCGTACCTTTGCATTTATGAGTTTGAGCCATGGATTAATCATTACAGCTAGCCATCGTCCTTGCGAGTATGAATGCACATGTGCTGAAGTGATGTGGCCACCACCACCTAGGCTAACAGCTACTCAAGACACTCGAAATTTTCCTTCGTGGCAGACCATGATTGGATTTTGTGGAGAGAGCAACAAAATTGATGCCCAATTGAATCATTATTGACATCATCAATTGGAGAGCAGACAAACTAGCGGAGTCACAGCTGCTAGACTTAGCAAAATAAGCAAAAATGGTGGAGTCGCAGCTGTACGGAAGGAGTGGAAATGAAGTGGAAAGAATGGAGTCGCAGCTGCTAGATTTAGCAAAATAATCAAGGATAGCAGAGTCGCAGCTGCTAGGTTTAGCGGAATGGACAAAGGTAGTGGAGTCGCAGCTGCTGGAAAGGGGTAAAAATGAAACAGAAATAGTGGAGTCACAGCTGCCAAACTTAGAAAAGTGAGCATAAATACGAGAGTCGTAGCTGCAGAATTTGGTAGAACGGGAAAAAGTGGTGGAGTCGCAGTCGCGAAAAAGTGAAGTAGAGGGAAAATGGCGGAGTCACAGCTGCTAAAAGATGAAGAATGAGCAAGGCAAAGAGTCACAGTTGTGTCAGAATGAAATAACAAGCAAATTTTAGCTAGCTGTAGAAGACTACGAATCATCCTTCTTTTTCAAAGAGATTTATTAAATCAGGAAACAATCTGGGGTATTTGCAATCGTCTGGCCCAATCACAACTGTTTTTCTTCCAATTAGCTCCTGCACACAGTTCTTCAAAACAAACCGATCAAGTGCAAAAAATAAAAATAGATAAAATACAGAATGAAAGAAAAACCAATTATTTATGTACAAAATATGTATGGAAATTGCAGCTTTTAGGAATTCACAGGGTTTAAGGAAGATCCCTGCCCTGGCGTTAACTGATACTCTCGATCACCTGCAACCTGTGAAACGAAAGCTTCCCTTGAGATTGGCTTGTGATACAGTCGCAACCGATGACCATTTGAGAATAATGGTACTTTTTTTTCATCAATGGTGATCAACCGGATTGTTCCATTATCAAATACCCGATCTATCTGATAGGGTCCCAACCAATGGGTGCACAATTTGCCTTTAAAGTCCCTCCTAAACTGTGAATCATACAACAGGGCCTAGTCCCCCTCTTGGAAGACTTTCTTATTTATAAATCGATCATGCCACCTAGAGCGCTGTTGTTGGATTAAAGTTGTATGATGTACTGCAGCTGTGCGCTTCTCATCCAATTCATTGAGCTGATTCAGTCGGTTCCTCTGTGCCTCTAATAAATCCAGGTTTGCTTCCACAGCTGTTTTCAAGGTTCTGATTTCAAATTCAATTGGAAAAACAACGTTCTTACCATACACTAACTCATATGGGGAAAAATCAGTGGTGTTACGCCACATAGTACGATAGGCCCATAGTGCCTCTGGAAACCTTTCAACACAATCTTTACGATGGCTCTTCACTGTTTTTGTCAGAATAGCCTCGATAACCTTGTTTGTGATCTCCACTTGGCCATTGGCCTGTGGATGATATGGCGAGGTTATTCTGTGCTGAATATGGAATTTCCGTAACAGTGATTCCAGTTTGTGAGACACAAACTGTGGTCCACTGTCTGTAATGATTTCCTTAGGTACTCTGAACCGAGTAAAAATCTCTTCATATAGGAAATCAATCACAGCCTAATCATTGGCCTTAACCAAGGCTACAGCTTCTACCCATTTGGTCATGTAATCTGTGCAAACCAAGATGTGAACTTTCTGCTTTGAGGGAGGGTTGATAGGCCCTACAAAATCTAGAGCCCACCTATCAAATGGTTCAACCACAAGCTGTGGTTGCAAAGGCATCTCATCTAATATGTTGGGTTGGGCCATCCTTTGGCAGCTATCACATGCCTGAACATACTTCTTCGCATCCCTGAACAATGTAGCCCAAAAATAGCCTGCTCTCAAAACTTTATGACCTGTCCTTTTGTCAGCAAAATGTCCCCCACAGGGCTCATCATGGCAATCTTTAAGAATGCTAAAGATTTCATCTTCTCTAACATATCTTCTGATCTCTAAATCAAGCCCTGTGTAGAAAATATGGCCATCAATCCAGCAGTACCTAGCACTTTTTTGTATGATATTCCTTTTTTCTCTCTTTGACAGATGTGCTGAAAGCTTACCTACAGCCAAAACGTTAGCAATATCTGCATACCATGGGGAATGAGATGATACTGCAAACAAATGTTCGTCAGGGAAGGAATCTTCGACTGGTAAATTGTCATCACTGTTAGTAAGTCGAGATAAAAAATATGCAACAACATTTTCCTTTCCTGGTCTATCAATAATTGTGATATCAAATTCCTATAACAGTAACAGCCATCTAGTAACTCTAGCATTCATGATCGGTTTATTCATTAAATACTTGATAGCAGAATTATCATTGTGCACAAAAGTAGAATATCCAGTAATATAATGTCTAAATTTGTTGATGGCATAAACAATGGCAAGAAATTCTTTTTCTGTGACAGTATAATTTAGTTCACCAGGAGAAATTTTTACTAATGTAGTAAATGGCATAAGGAGCACTACCTTCCTATTGTCCCAAAACTACTCCAATGGCAGTGTCTGAAGCATCTGAAGAAATGTGAAAAGGCAGAGCTCAATTGGGCCGTTGTAAGATGGGTGTTGTAGACAACCTTCTCTTTAGCTCAGTAAACGTTGTTTGGCATGCATCATTCCAGACAAACTGTGCATCCTTCATCAACAGAGTGAACAAAGGAGAAGCTAGTTTGGAAAAATTTTCTATGAATCTTCTGTAATAGCCAGCATGCCCCAAGAAGTTGCGTAAATCCTTCTGTGTTCCAGGAGTTGGTATATTTTCAATTACCTTGATTTTGGATGGATCTACCTGGATACCATCAGAAGAGATGAAGTGCCCTAGCACTATGCCTTCACTCATCAGCATGTGGCACTTTTTAGTGCTTAAAGAGAGCTGGCTTTGTTCACAGCATTTCAAGACCTTTTCTAAATTTTTCAGTGCTTCTTCATAACTATCACCATATTGAGTAAAGTCATCCATAAAAATTTCCATGCAATCATTCACCATTTCTGAAAATATTCCAATCACTGCTCTCTGAAATGTAGCTGGTGCATTGCACAACCCAAAAGGAAGTACTTGGTAGGCAAAAGTTCCCCAGGGGCAGGTGAAAGTGGTTTTGTCCTGATATTTTGGAGCAATCTGGATCCGGTTATAGCCACTAAAGCCATCCAGAAAGGATAAATACTTTTTCCCAGACAAGGTATTAAGGACCTGATCGATGAAAGGTAAGGGGAAATAGTCCTTCTGCGTTGCTTTGTTCAATTCTCTGTAATCCACGCAGACCCTCCATTTTCCATTCTTCTTTGGCACAATCACAAGTGGAGAAACCCACTCACTGTCTGAAATTGGGTATATGAATCCTGCTTCCAAAAGTTTTTGGATTTCTTCTTTCACTATGTCTCTTAGGTTCGAGTTCATCCTTCGTTGTGGTTGACACACAGGCCTGGAGTCACTCTTAATATAAATGTGATGGGTGCACAGATGAGAAGGAATTCCTTTCATATCTGTGTACTCCCAAGCGAAAGCTCCCCTACGTTCTTTCAGCAGAGTGACTAGCTATTCCAGCTCGCTAGGTGCCAGATTAGGATTGATATTCAATGTTTTTTCTAGCCCAATTTCTACTGGAACACTCTTCAAATTCTTAAGTACTGGAAGTATACTGTCATCACCGATTAGAGTTTCTTCTGTAAGCTTTTCTTATTCTGTTATAGCTAGTGTACTGTGCAAGATCCGATAGACATTTTTATTGACTGACATGGGCTCACTAATGAAACTATTAATGGCATCATCCTCTATTTCATTTTTAAACGTTAAGGCTCTCCCTATGGTTAATAATGGCTGCACACCCTCTTCCTCCTCCAAATATTCCCATAATGGAGTCTCAGCTTCTGTGCTTGGTCGAGCTAGAGGGTACAAGGTTAGATTCTTGATCTCAGTTCCATCTGAAATGGTCATAGATCCTGACCGACAGCTGATACAGGCATCTGCTGTGGCCAAACATGGTCTCCCTAGGATCAGTGGGTGTCCCCCCAACTGGGATTTCGGCTGTAACACCAAGAAATCCACGGGGTATTCCCACAAATCGACTAAGATCACGAGGTCATCTAGGATCCCTTCAGGATTGATCATTGATCTATTAGCAAGTTCCAAAACGGTAGGGGTTGGACGAATATTAGTGAGTCCCAATTTCTTCACAGTTTCTATGGTCATAATGTTAATAGCTGCCCCTAAATCCACCAAGACATTTAGAATTTGTGTGTTCCCTATGTGAACTGTAACAGTCGGGTTCCCAGGGTCATCGTATTTTGCCAGAGGGGCCTTCCCCATTATTAATTCTGAAAGCTTTCCCAACATGTGGACAGTGGGGGGATCCTTGGGCATTCTTCCTAGTTTCTTGACACATAAATCTTTAATAGTCTTGGCATAAATGGGCACATCATGAAGGGCTTGTAACAGTGGAATTTTAACATACAAATTTTTTAGTTCTCCCACGAGATCAAATCAGGGCTGTTCCACTGTTTTCTGTAGGGCCAATCGTTCAGGGTATGGTGGTTCTTTATTCAACTGTGTAGGTTTTGACACATCGTGTGTTACTTTCTGAGTTTCATCTACTATTTCAGTAGGAGTATCAGCATCCTCATTAATGGGGATCGCTGAATTAACCATGTTCTCATAGTGTTGATTTACTCCAGTTTCAATCACTTGGGATGAAACATCCTCAGTGATAATAGGTTCCACCACCCTCCCTGATCGTAATTGTATATCATTGCAGGGAATCTGAATGATGGAATACACAGGCATGTTGGCAGTCTCAAATTGATGGACTGCTTTATTGTTTGGGTTTAGGTTAGGTTGTGCAGGTAGCTGTGGTCGAAGTGGTGCATTCATAGGTGCGGCATTGTTTTGGAAAGGGAGTGTTTTGGAAAGGGAGCTGTGGTTGCTAATACTGTTGGTGCTGATACTGTTGATGCTGATATTGTTGAGGAGGGTACTGTTGATACTGAGTCTGGTGATGGGGAAAGTTATTTCCTTGGTAAGAATTTCTCCAGTTGGAATTCCAAGGAGCATGGTTTGATTGTTGTGACCATGGTGTCCATGAGTTAGGATTTTGCATTGGGTTCTGAGATGGATGCCACTGGTTATTAGAATAATGTGAAGGGAATTGTGTATTCATACTATGCATATTGTTCATTCCATTCATATTATTTAGAAAAAATGATGGTTCTGGATTCATACCTTGATTTCGAGGCTGCCATGGTTTCTTCTGTGCCATGAAGTATGCTGGCTCCACATCTGGAATAGATGCCTGCAGGACTGCTTTGACCTTAGGTAAGGAAGGACATTCCTTAGTATCATGCTCGAGTTCACATATCCTACATACCTCTTCTTTGTCCAACGGGCATTCCTTCAGTGGGTGTTTTTTCCTACATTTAGGGCAGAATACACCAAGTGTAAGATCTTCTACCACTTGCTTCTGCTTTGCTCTCATGACATCTAACTCTGAGGAAATGGAGCTCATCATGTCTATTTTAAAATTCTCCAGTAATTTTCCTATTTCTGCTCGAGTGGCTCCTCCACTAGCTGACTTCTGAGTCCTAGTGAAGACATCCTGGTCTCGGTCTTTGTTTCATTTGCTAGTTCTAGAGGATCCCCTAGAGTACCTTCGACATAATTCAACAATCTTTGCAAAAGGTTCTTTCGAGATATCCCCTTTTCCCAGCAGATTTAACATATCAAGGCAATCTTCTCTAATTCCTCTTAGTAAGATAATCTTGAGCACATCCTTGCCAATCTCAACATGACCAGATCTTTGTAAATTGTACAGCAATCTTTCCACAAAGTCTTCCAAACTTTCTTCATCCTTTTGAACCATTTTAAACAGCTCCTTTTTTCTATCCCTAGTTCTACAATATTCTTGGTACTTAGAAAGGAAGGTGTTTTTCATTTGGTCCCAAGTAGTAATGGTCTCATGACCCAAACTCATGAACCAGCGCAGAGCATTTCCCTTCAAGGTGGCTAGGAATAACTTCAGCTTCTGAGCACTAGAGGTATAATCATAGCTGCGACAGAGGATATCAAACTCAAAAAGAAACTCATCAGGATCCTCAGAGGACTTACCATGAAAATTCAAGAGAACTGATGGTGAGATATTCTTCATAGGAGCTGTTCCAGGTATTTGGAGGATAGGTAATTCTAATGTAGCCACCATATTACCAAGATGATTATTTTCTCCTTCTTCCTCTCGGTTATTCCCATGTTCGTTCTCGCCCTCCTGTTCTCTACCAGCCATGGTTCTAGTCCAAAATTCAACAGCTTCCTTTATGCTTTCTTCATCTGCTTTAGCTTCTTCCTCTCTTCTCCTCTCTTCTTCTCGCCTTCTCTTCCTCTGCTATTCGGCGAGTCTCCAACCACACCTATTTGGTAACTCTGGTTCTGTTGATATGATAGATCTCCTCTCTATCAGGTGCACCTACAATGCTTCCCTTATCTCCAGGAGGTTTACTTTCTACAACAGGAGTTGAAGGACCCATTGTATTGTACACTGTGGATGCTGATTGTTCAAGATTGGGAGGAAAAGAATTTTCCCTGCCTCTAGAGTTCCGCGGTGGTCTAGTGGAAGAATCAGCTCTAGCAATTATCTCATCGATGTATGTGTGTCTTCCCTGACCTGCATTACGACCTCGACCTCTTCCACCTGCAATGTTAGTATTCAAAGGGGGTTCCCGATTTGTTTTTCTTGTATTCATTCATGCTGTAAATAATTGAACTAAAATAAAATCAAATGAAACCAACTACTAACTCTGTCTATCTATTACCATCCCCGACAACGGCGCCAAAATGTTGGTCACCCTATATGTCAGTTAATTAAAGCTAACACACAGGATGGTCAATATAAATTGCCAAACCTAGGGAGGTCTTTTATTTCAATGGTAATGAGCATAATCTATGCATAAACATGTCAAGCAGTTGATTTACTAAATGTAGATAATGATCCTACCAATCTATCCAACCAATCTCACTCCAGAAAGAAAACTAAGCTAATTCACACATCTAAGGATTTGATTGAAACTACCTTCCTACAGAAATCACCCAAGAGTTATAAAATTGAGAATAGAAATAAACCAGATTGATTTTGCAAGAAGTTAAATCCTATCATTATCAAACTACCAATAATTGATCTTTACCAAAATTATCCATCCAGCAGCTACTGTTACTCAATCCTAATCTGCCTACTTTAAATCAATTGAAGATACAACAGTAACCAGAATCTAAGCTTGTGCTCTAACTGATAATTATTGGAAATCCTATAAAGCATAAACAATTGAAAGATATTGGAATTGAGCTTGGCTGTTATAGCTGATTCAAACACATATGCATTAAATGAATTATCCTACACAGCCGATTGTCACACCAATCTGCTATAGCTATTCAAGATGCAATTATAAACTACCAAAAGGAAAGCTAATTCTCTGTTGCAGCTACCAATAACATCTGCAATAATTCCACACCACACAACAGAAGTAAAGATAAACTACTCTACCTACTTAAACTGGATATCTCTGTGAGAAGGCGGGCCCTAGCCTTCTAACAGAGACGCCAAGAATCACAACAAATTAAGACACAGAAATGAAGAACTCTGCTCTCATCTTAATGATGGAAATTGACAGTATCAGTGCTCTATTATAGCTTGTGTAAAATGGTAATTGTCCAACCCCAGGCTACGAGAGCCTTCTGGAATTTATACAAGGAAAATACAGTTTCAGATCCACTATAATCGTGCATCAATGAAGATCTATGATCTTCATGTTGTGGAGTTACAGCTAACTGATACAGCCATATTAAATAGGGTTGTTAATCGTGAAGGATGTTGTTTCTCTAATAATTAATGGATCAACAAACTCAACAACTGGAATGCAACCTGTCTGTCGTAGCTAGGTTCTGTTTCAGTAGAATCTGCTACAGTGAGAATCTGTTACAGCTCACGTGGAGAATGCACTGTTCCTTGGAGTATGAGGAGCTGGTGCTTTGAAGAGTAACAGCTGGTGCCACTTGGATGATACACCTGCGCTTTAGACCCTGACTAAATGAAATCACACAGATCAGCATAAACCAAGGACTAAGATCCATAATCTTTAACAATATTAGTCATAAAATAAATAAAGCAATAACGAATTGTACCTGTCAATATTATTGATTGATCTGGAGAAAGACATGGATATAGCTCATGAAAGTAGGATGAAATCAAGGCAAAATGATGTAATAAGGATGGCCAAAAAGGGGTATTTCCTAGACCCAACAATGTCCAGTTAGTAATTTATTCTCTTGTAAATTTGTTGGCTGCTTTTTGGACAGACTCGGGTTTTAATGAAGCGCAGCAACAAAACCCCTTGGCGCACTGGCCCTCTCGGCAACGAACTGCGTTGAAGCTCGAAGTATCACCCGAAGTGGCTATGGGGGGCTAAGGAATCAAGCTTCCTTAACCTTGTTGATGCGGAGACTGCAGTCTTCTCCCCTCTCACGGGAGTTCTTGGGCGGAACGTCTTACTCCTCTGTAGCTCTTAGCGCAACAGCGCTGCAACTCGTACCAGCTTAACCGCGGGGTCCCTCGTTTCCAGTGCACGAGGCGATTACCCTCCACGTCGATACCCTATGTATCGTTCCTGCTTGCGCGCCCAGCGCAGTAACGCATGCCTCAATCGCCACAGCGACAGCGTTCTCCAGGTTTCTTCAGCACTTAACAATTATAGCTATCAAGAAAGCTTGCGAACTTACTTAGCATATTCATAAAGATAACGCAATGTTCATGTACACACAGATAGTGAACTAAAACATGCAATCACACACAACACAGCGTCGCAACAAGGAAAATTATGAAGTTCACCTCCACGGGGAGACCACGTCCACGGGGAGTGTTATCTTATATTAATCATAGAATAGGGATTACAATCCTGCTGCGCACACAGCTGTAGCCCTAGATCTTTCCAGGAAACTCCACGCAAACAGCTGGGAGCCCTTCTCTCGATCTAGTCTCTTCCTCTACAGAGATTACAATGGTTCATACGTTGACTCAGACTGTCTGCAACTCAGGGATTAACTCCACGGCTATCCCGACTCTAACTCTTCTTCTAACAACACAATAGAAGACTAAATGGCTAGCTTACTAGCTGACTGACTAACCAACTAACATCTATCCTTTACAATTACTCATATATATAGGTGGCCATGGCGGTCACACCTTTACAAAACTGTGGGCCTTTCCCAGCAGTATTCCCCAAAAACCCTAACCATGGACATGGCTAGGTGTACTGTAGGCACCGCTTGCAGTCATGTCGCCGTTTCTTACAGGTTCCGTAACTTCCGGCATAGATTGCGGGTATGGGCGCCGCTTCATCGTTTACCGCTCCTTGTCCTTCACCTTCAATGCTTTGGTCTGTTGCTCTTCCTTGGTTAGAGCAACCATAACTTCTGTACTTAGCCTTAATGAGGGTAGCTGAGCCCTCTACTCCGTTGCTTCATTTATTATGGTAGCTGAGCTCTCTACTCCGTTGCTTCATTTATTATGGTAGCTGAGCTCTCTACTCGGCCACATTTATTTTCCTTTGACGTGTGTGCGCGAGCTCCGTGATTTCCGGTCCGTAATCTGCGCTAAGCTCGTCCATCTGGCACCGTACTGCGCACTGTCTGCTTCTTCCCAAAAATTGGTGCTTGTTCAAAATTAGCACTTTCCTTCAATACTTGTGCTTTTTCCCCAAAATTCGCAGCTTTACCATAGCTGCAACCTAGGCTCCAACAGGCCCCTAACACTTACTTGTGGCTCATCCTCGAGCCACTCGTACTAGCATGTGGTCGCTTTACTTGTGCATCTGCTTTTGCTTGGTCCTCCGCAAATGATTTCTTCCACTACGCAATAGCGGAGTCCATTTTATCGACGCACTCCACAACTATCTGCACCATTTCTGCAGTGGCATCTTCTTCATTTATGTCATCAACCATCTGTTGAGACTCTATAATTTCTTTGATCTTTGCCTCGGCTTGGGCAGCAAGCTCAGCATACTCATCCATAAATGGCTGAATGCTATTAGTGAGTTTAGCATCTTCATTTCTGAGCTTGTGCAGCTGCTATTGTACTCTGCGCACTTCACTCATTTTCCTCATTTTTGCTAAGCCTCCTAATGTCTTAGCTTCTTCATTCAGAACAGTTAGGGACTGTTCTGCTGCTTGTACTTGTTCCAAAAGACCAACTTTGAAGGGGAGATTCTCAAGCTTAGTCCAAGCCTCCATAGCTTGGGTCATCAGGTTCTCGGCTTCGACTGCTTGGCTCTGCATTTGTGTGGAAGTTCTGTGTAGCGCTTGAAATTGTTTGTGTCTATCATCTGTAGAATGCTCTGCAAGATGAGCTTCCAATTCAGCGATCTGCGTTCTATGGTCTTCAGCCATAGCAACTAGTTCTTGCTCTAGGGCTTTCACCCTTCCACCAATAATTTTAACTTTCTCAACCAGAGGAAGGTCTGGTTGAATCTCGCAGGCCGACAACTCCTGGGAAATTTCATCAACTATGTTTCTTATCCCAGTGTCTTGTGCCTCATAGAGTGCAAGCTTCTTAGAGATGTTCTTATATCCTGTCTTCAACTCTATCTCCTGCGATTGGAGTCTTTGGTTTGCCTGGAATGTGGAGAGCTCTCTAGCTCTCAACTCAGCAGAAACTCTCTCTTGCACTAGCTGAAGAGTTTCTATAGGAATTAAAGACAAATTTACTTCAATGGGGCCAACTGCGCTTACCTGCAGTGCAGCCAAAGGATCCGGAAGTGTCATGCTTGTATGCGGGATGTGCACGACAGTATGCCTCTCTGCAAATACTTCAACTCGCTCGGTACTTGTGGTTGCTGGAGGCGCCTGCGAAGTAGATGTTGGCGCATGGGTCTACGCAACTCTTCCTGCGAGACCTTTTAATTCTACGAACTGCAGGTCCAGAGCACTTCTGATGTGAGCGTGCGCGGTCCGCAGCTTGCGGAATTTCTCTTTCAAATACTGGTCGATCCCCGAGGGAATGGCCTCAGAGGGATGCGACACCTTTTGCTTCTTGGTTACTGGTTCTGTGGAACCTTCATCACTTCTTTGCTCAGGGGCTTCCTTGCCCTTATCCTTCTCTTGCGCAGCAGCAGGTGGCATCGCAGATGCGATTTTGGCGGCCTCCCTCCATTCATCCGACCAAGATTTGATAGTTTCTTCAACATCTTCAGTGGTCATTCTGTAAAGTCCTATGGCCCATCCCTCTTGAATGCTGTAAGGGCGGAGGTAAAGTTGATGCAAGTCGGCAGAAAAGGCCAACTTTCCTTCATATACTTTTGCTGTCTCCTCACTCAGCCTCGGCATTTCTTGAATGGTATCTTTAAGGAGATGGTAGTATTCACAAAATACAACGCAGTTCATCTTGCGCTTCGCGGGATTATTAGTATCCCAGAGGTTAACATAACGGATGCCGGCAGGTTCTCCTGCGCGGCGCGGAAGGAACTGAGTGTTCGGGGGTTCCTTCCACCCGACAAGAGCACATAAAATTAAAAGCCAAGAAAAATGGAACAACTGACCGGGGGTGTCTTGGACGTTCCGACAGTCTTCCAAGAAAGAATTGAGGAGGAAGAGAGACCAATTGTACTGCTCTCCCTCCACAGCTGCGATAGAGAGCTCCATGATAGCTCCAGTAACTTCTTTAGGTCTGCACTTTGTAAGAAGTCTGCCTGCAAGCAGACTACCTGTAAATCTAAGTGCTTCATCCTCAACTATAGTGAGGTCATAAGCTCGACCTCCTCTTGTTAAATTATATTTCTGCACCAGCCGTGCAGCCAATTTTCTGTCCTTCTCCTTTCCGACAAAATGAATATTAGGGTCCTTACCAACCTTAGATAGGCCAGTAATACGGTGAATCAAATCGACATTTAAATCGATTGGCCTCCCCAGCCAAAGGTAACCACCATGAACGCAGGATAGCAGTGTCTTAACAACTGCGTTCACTTCATTGCTATGCCTGAAGTGCGGTAGCTTTAACAGGTTCAGGAGTCCAGGGCGCTCAAGATTTGTTGCGAAATCTTTTGGAACGAATTCATCAACCTTTCTATTAGTATTATAGACCACCATCAGATAACGATCTAGCGCAAATTGAGGATATATTCTGTAGTCGCCCAAGTTGAAATTAGAGAACTTGACCAGTGGAAGGTGTCCAAGTAGGGACCCTTCTTGTCGCACGCCAACGGGCAGTGGAGGTAACGAAATCGGATACTTTGCATTCTTCGGGATATGCACTTCTGGTGCATCATCTAGACGTGGCGGAATATAATTCACCATAGTGGCTAACGGCTCTGGAATGGGCTCATCCTGCTGCTGCTGCTGAGATGCCCTCGTTCCAGGAGATTGTCTTGGATCAGTCCAACCAGGGTGTACATAAGTTGAAGCCGTCACTGGAGTAGTCATGCTGAAATCTAAGCCTCGGTGCAGGAACTGACGAACAACTTCTTCAGTTGACAGGTTCTCCGTCGTGAACTGGTATAGACAACAAAACTTGTACAGACAAATGATGAAACAGCGTGCAATACGAATGCTGAAAACAAAGGAGCAGTCTGGACACTCGGCTCTGAAAACAATAACTTAGATTCTCAAACAAGACTATGCAACTCGAGAAAAGTAACCCGAAAATATACAAGTGCGGAGTATTTATAGCCAAAGGTGATAGTAAATGCAGGCAAGTGGGGCTACTAGCTGTAGGTACCTATGCATGAGTTGACAACCCCTCTATCCCCCTCGCCTCTGTGGTGCATTAATTGTGATGGACGGGCTCTGACAGGCTTCTGGGAGAAGCTAAAGCTTTCGGCGCATGAGTTAAATGCAAATCTTACGGAGATCAAGCCGAATCTGTCAGAGCGGCTACAATTAAATGGTGGGCTTATCCTGCATTAATACTCAGACGCGGCTACATAACTGCTGTAATTCAAATTTTTCGGCGGGTCATTTCAGCATAGGTAACTGTGCATATAGCGGGGTCCACAACGAGAACTCCTCAAGTGGCAAATTGACAGAGGAAACTTCGCAAGAGCGACAGTTCGACGACTCGGGGAAAAACTTCGCAAGAGCGCAAATAGGGTCACTCAGAACAAAATTCTATTAGACATGCGCGGATGCTTCAAGGAACTGCGCGGGGAAGCTGGAGACTCTGAGTGTCTCACAACTTCCGTGTAGACTGTGAAAATGCGATGCCTCTTTCAACTACACTGGACATCTACACTTCTCTAGCAATGTATTAAGTCGACCGAGCGGAGTGGCCATCGCGATAAAGCTTGAGCCGACTCCCGTTGATCATTGTGGGCAGCAATTCTCCATTGAGCTTCGCAAGCTGAACTGCTCCTCCTTCTGTTATCTTTATGACCCGAAAAGGGCCTAACCAATGTGCACGAAACTTGCCTGGGAACTTGATGAATTTACTATCATAGAGGAGTACCAAGTCACCTTCTTAAAATACTTTATTCTTAATATGCCTGTCATGCCAAGCTTTCTGTCTTGCCTTCTGTACTTGTTGATGGAATCCGGCCAAAAGTCTGTCTTCTTCTAAGGAAAGCAATTATGAAAGTCTTTCACTCATAGTATCAGTATCTGCCAATTCTGAGACTGGGAACAATGTATTCCATGGGAATAACTGCTTCTTGTCCATACACCAAACTGAAAGGTGTGTGACCTGTTAATTTCTTGCATGTGGCTCTGTAAGCCCATAATACAGCTGTGACTCTAAGGTCCCAATCATCTCTTTGTTGATTACAGATCTTCGTCAGGGCATTCTCGAGAATCTTATTGAATGCCTCCACCGTACCATTAGCTTGCGGGTGGTAGGGTGTACTCTTATGGTGACTGATGTGGAATTCCTCAGTAAGGGCCTCTATAGTGTTGTTCAAAAAATGCGTACCCTGATCACTCATTAGAATTAGTGGGCATCCAAACCTAGTGATAATGTTCTCAAAAATGAACTGCGCGGCAGTGACAGCGTCGCAGTTCTTAACTGGCTTCGCCTCAGCCCATCTGGTGAGGTATTTAGTAGCTGTGATGATGTACCTTGCGCCGGTTCTCTTTCCTGGTGGGTTGATAGGTCCTACAAAATCAATGGCCCATTTATCAAAAGCATGTAGTGTTATCTGGGGTCTTAGCGGCATTTCATCTCTCCTTGAGGGTCTTCCTGTCCGCTGGCATACATCGCAACATTTACAGAATTCCTTAGTATCCTTGTGCAATGTCGGCCACCAAAGACCTGCGGCTAAGATCTTCTGTGCAGTCGACTTTCCTACGAAATGGCCTCCTGCGGTACCTGAGTGCGCTTCTGCGATGATGGAGTTTTTCTCGTGTGGTAAGATACATCTGCGCAGGAATTCGTCAGGGCCCAACTTATAGAGCTGGCCTGCTATCAGAGTGAAGTCTGCGGCTTTGACCACAAGTTGCTTCTTTTGCTGGATTGTAAACTCAACTGGCGCTTGCCCGGTAGTGAGAAACTCAAGAATATCGGAATAATATTCATCTGCTGCTTGGATAGAAAACAACTGCGCATCAGGCAGATTGTCCTCCAGATTTGTAGGTTCCTCTCCTGACTCTATCCTAGATAAATGGTCAGGTCCTGCATTCAATTTACCTGGATTCACAATAACCTCAAAATCATACTCCTGGAAGAGAAGTAGCCATCTGCAAATTCTTCCCCCTAACACTGGCTTATTGACGAAGTATTTCAAAGCAGAATGGTCAGTATACATTTTAAAATGTGCGCCCAACAGATAGTGTCTGAACTTCTGTAGGGCATACACCATAGCTAGCCCTTCTCTTTCTGTAGTGGTGTAGTTCTTTTCAGCTGTAGAGAGTTTTCTGCTGGAGTAAGCAATGGGGTGGTCAATACCTCCTTCTCCCGGTTGTGTCAGCACAACCCCCAATGCTATGGAAGAAGCATCTACATGAACATGAAAGGGTTTTCTCCAGTCTGGGAAAACTAGAATAGGCACAGTGATCATCTTTTCTTTAAGTGTATCCAAGCTCTGTTGGCATTCTTCTGTCCATTGGAACTTCGAATCCTTTTTCAGCAATCTTTACATAGGCGCAGTTATCTTTGCATAACCTTTGATAAATTTCCTGTAGTACCCTGTATGTCCCAATGTAGTGCGCAATTGCTTAACTGAGTTGGGCGCAGGTAAATTAGCAATGATGGAAACCTTCGCAGGATCCATCAAGAGTCCTTGTCTGCATACAATATGGCCCAACAAAATACCAAAAGGAGCACAAAAGATACATTTTTTCAAGTTAAGGGAAATCTGATACTGTCTACATTTTTCAAACATCATGTGCAGGTTTCCTATATGGTTTTTTAGTAAACCAAACACAGTCCTGTCATCGAAATAGACTTCGAGAAACTTATGAATGAATTCTTTAAAAACAGCAACAACAACTCTAGAGAAGATAGCAGGTGCGTTTTTAAGACCAAAGGGCATTACCGTATACTGGAATGATCTCTATTCAGTCGCAAAAGTGGTCTTGTGACGATCTTCTGGATGGATTCTGATCTAATGATATCCCGAAAAGCCATCAGTGAAGGAGTAAACCTCTTGTCCTCCCACATTATCAAGCACCTCGTCGGTAAAGGGAGTAGGAAATGGGTCATGCGCTGATGTGTCATTCAGCTTGCGCAAGTCCACGCAGATTCTTATTTTGCCTTTTGTCTTGTTTTATTGTACCACCATAGGACTAATCCAGTCACTTTCCTCTACTAGCTCAATAATACCTGCTGCGAACATTTTATCAATTTCTTCTCTAACCTTTTCTTTATAGCGCGGGTTCAACCTGTATGGGCGCTGTTTTACTGGCTTGGCATCTGCTTTCAGAGGTATGCGCATCACTCCTAAATCTCCTAGGATGCCTTTCATTTCTGTGAACTTGGTAGGAAAGATATCCTGGTAGTCACGTAATAAATCTGAAATATGGCCAACAGTTTCATCATCCCAATAATCTCCTATAGAAGCAAACTTGGGTTCGGCTTCTGTACCAATGTTAATCTTTTTGAGCTTGATGTGTTCTGTAATGGCAGGAATATCAAGCTGAGGACCTTCAACATTGCGCGTCCCTTCTGATTCTGGAATATTGATGTTGCGAGGATCATCCTCCTCTTCTCCAGCGGTAAAATTATAGCATTCCAGGGCATGTTCTATCTGGACAGCCCAATCTGGTTGGGAATATTCTGGTAATGGACATTGTTCAAATACCTTCTTTTTAATGCACTTTAAAGCATGGTCGATGCTCGGGTATTCTAACTCAAAACTAAAGGTAAGCTGAAAACTTTCTATCATAAGAGGCCAAGTGACAGTGCCTCTGCGCAATTCTGTTTCAGTGTACCAGTTCCTTGGGACTGTATCCAATGTGTGGATGAATAGGTGAACCCACTCATCTTCCGGAATATCTGACCATTGCTGAGTACATGCTTCAATGTGTGACCTGGGGTCACTTTGTCCCTCATATTTGCACAACACTTCTGCTGTAGTGTCCTGAAATCTGCGTAGTATCAATCTGCGACAATCCTGCCATATGTGAATATTCTCTTTATGCACACCCCACCATCTTGCGGGTGTAGCGCGCAGTGCTACATCCAATGCTTGTATGCACTGCACTTCTGGGATCTGTTGTTCATATGTATGTATGAATTCACTTATTTCAGTTAAACCATCAAAAATTGGAGTGTCATTCAATTCTGTACCAATCCATCGAATGGATTTAGTCATCATTGCGCAACGCCTTGCAAAAACCTCATGTAAGCGATTCTGCCAGTTTTCCAATCCTGCTTCTGAATCTGATGTGCACGAACTATCGCATCGCCAGCTGATATGGCCGTCGGTTGTGGGATTGACATAGTCACTATGACTAGCAGTCATCTGATACAAACTTTCCATGTGGCACACTTCTTCTTCTGCCCGAATGGGTTCAATATATCTTGGTCCTTGAATGGGATCAAGCAGTGCAATGACCCTAATCTGGTCATCCTCAAAGGTCATCTGTCTTTTCTTCAAATTAATGACAGCTAAATTATCAAATGCCCAGTCTATGCCTAAAAGTGCTGGGTATGGTCTACTATCATCCAGAATTTTGATTACTTCAAAATCTGCAGAACTTCTTATTCCTTCAATATCAATAGGTACATTGGGTAGTCTGCCCAATGGAGAGACTCGTTGCTGATTCGCGAGTCGTAGCTGGATAGGAGATTTTGTAAGCTAAGGGCTACCCATCTGTTCCCATGTCTGCATGGTGAGAACATTGACTTCTGAGCCCAAGTCTAAAATGACTTCGTCCATTTCAAATGCTCCAATCTGCGCTGTGAGTCTCATTTCTTTTCCAGTTCTAGTATGACTCCCAATTTGGTGAACAACACGCTGCGGTGTGTTCATCGAAGCAGATTGTTGACATTTATCCAATAGGTGTTGAAGTTCCATAGCTGCTTTTTCATTGCGCAACAACTTTAAGCAGTTTCCCAGAAAAGTATGAACACTGCCTAGTGCATCCTCTTCATCGTCAATCCTTCCAGATGTAGTGGCTTGTTCTTGTACTAGGTTCTCTTGTCTTAGCATTTGCGGTCTGATGTCATTATGTGGAATTGCGACCGAAGTTGAAGGTCTCGGATCTGAGAAATACTCTTGAGCTTGCTTGAATGCTTCTTTCTGCTTCTACAGGTCAAGCGGAGATGGTTTAATATTAGTGCGGCACACCCATTGCGTCGCTTGCTTTCCAGTTCGCAACTTTGGCGCACCAGTGGTTGCTCCATTGCGCGTCACTATATTAATTGTAGGCTTTGGTTCTCTTTTTTCTGCTCCTATCAACTGAATGTTCTGATTGACCTGTGGCGTCTTTACTTGCATCTTAGCCATCAACTGAGGGCATTCTTCAATGATATGATCATAAGATTTACAATATCTGCAAATGGTCGTAGGATTCTGGCAATCTCTTGCAAAATGACCTTGAGCTCCACAATTGTAGCAAGTAATCTGTCCTCTTCCTCGACCAGAACCTGCTGCGCATCCGCGGCCCCTATAATTTCCTGCTCGGCCTTCGCGAGTTTGGTCATACTGTGGACCTACTGTGGATCCTTGTGCCTCTGATTGTACTCTATAAACATCATGTTTTCTTTCCATCATAAGATCATATGCTCTACAGTTATTCTCATCATGGCCTACGGATTTGCAGAAATTGCAATATAGATTCTTTGGAGTTTGTACATATTTCTGTAGTAAGTGACATTCTTGTGGTCTGTGACCTCTAGTTTTACAGATTTCACACCAAGGCCCCTGGGCCTGTGGTAAAGGGTTAGGCGCTCCAGTTGCAATATACTCTATGAAAACAGGACAATGGTCCTTTGAATGACCTTGCGCTTTACACTTTGTACACCAGATTTATTCTTTAACTTCCTTGCCTTTCTTAATATCATGGACTTGCAAGGTTAAGTTTGCTAATTGGTTCTGCAACTGCACAACATCGTTGCTTTTTCCAGCAATTGGTGAAGCTTCTAGTTTCATGGCCATTTCTAGAGCTTGTTCCTGAGTAGTGAGATTTTGTTGCATAAGAGGAAGTCTAATGTGAGGAAGCAGCGCAGCAATGAACCATTCCTTATGCTGCTGTGGTGCAAACTCAAAGCTTACTTGATCTATCAGGGCTTTAAACTTCTGGTCAAAGTCCCATACTGACTCTGTAGGTAACTGTTTTATGTCTTTGAGCTCTGTTATACACTATGATTCTGATTTAGGTTTCTTGAATTCCTTAATCATAGCTCTTCTTACATCAGCAAGCATCCTGTTCTGTGCTCCTGAGTATTTCATGAACCAAGTTAAGGCTCTTTCTCTTAGTGTGGTTGCTAACTGAACGAGCTTAACAACATCGTCATTAATTTGCTTAATTGTCCAAATGGCTTCACATAGGAACCAGTGCTGCTCAGGGTCTTCTAGCCCTGTTCCTCTAAAAGTTGGTAACTTCATGTCATCACCCATCCTTCTTGCACTGGGTTGAGGTGGAGGTGCTGTAGCAGTGCTTCTAGGATGGTCAAATAAAGGTGGTACTGAGGTACTAGAAGTACGTGCGGGCTACTAGAAGGTGTTACTGCAGGATTATACTGAGCTCCGTCTGGTTTTTGCGGTGTAAAGGGGTGATAAGGGATATGGGCACTCCCTTGTCTCTCTAGATGACTTGCTCTGGGGACTTGGCTATCTTCTGGGCTAGACTCAAAAGAATGTTGGTCAAGGCCTACTTTATACCGCTTTCCACTACAAGTGCAACCAATAGCTTCAAGATCACTATCAGAATCTACGGACATTACTTGTCTATGCTATTCATCAGAAGCTATACATAGTTTTCCTTTTCCATACAGAAGCATTTTAATCCACAAGTTCAGAGAATTTAGGAACTTACCCCTATGTGCTCTGAAGAAGCTCCTCTCAGCTTCGCTAAAGCTCTTTCTCATATCTACTGCAAACTCGGTGATGAAGCCTTCCAGCAAACTGTTCAACCAAAAGTCTACTGCACAGGAGACAAAATTATCTACCCGCTTCAAAATACTAATTAGCTCAGGCGTCCAAGCGACGAGTCGCTCAACATGCACAGTGGGCCTAGTGTCTTCTAACTTGGCTACCCATGCATGAAATTCTAGTGCAAACGTGGAAAAAAAAATTTCATAAAGGTCAATATAAATATACTTCTGCAACCAGTCTTCTGTCTGAAGCCTAGAGCTTCTATTTTCTCGTTCAGCGAACTCTCTAGCTTTTAAATCAAACCAGTCTTGAATTTCTTTAGCTGTAGGATTCCATTAGCCCATTGCCTTCAAGGTAATAGGGTCAAAGTTGACAACAGAAGCATTTGTTGGCTTAACCAACCATAAGGCAACAATCTCACGTCGCCGGAGTAACAAGTCTCAAGGCAACGTAACTCTTTGTTGGATCCTTCTTTCTCTAGGTTTCACATCAATCTCACGCGTCACCGAAATAACAAATCTCACAGTAACAAGTCACGCGGCAATGGAACCATTTGTTGGCTTCGGAAACAATCTCACACGTCGCGAAAATAATAAGTCTCGCAGTAACCAGTCATGAGGCAACGGAACCATTTGTTGGCTGCTTTTTGGACAGACCCAGGTTTTAATGAAGCGCAGCAACAAAACCCCTTGGCACACTGGACCTCTTGGCAACGAACTGCGTAGCAGCTCGATGTCTCACCCGAAGTGGCTATGGGGGGCTAAGGAATCAAGCTTCCTTAACCTTGGTGATGCGGAGACTGCAGTCTTCTCCCCTCTCGCGGGAGTTCTTGGGCGGAACGTCTTACTCCTCTGTAGCTCTCAGTGCAACAGCGCTGCAACTCGTACCAGCTTAATCGCGGGGTCCCTCATTTCCAGCGCACGAGGCGATTACCCTCCGCGTCGATACCCTATGTATCGTTCCTGCTTGCACGCCCAGCGCAGTAACGCATGCCTCAATCGCCGCAGTGACAGCGTTCTCCAGGTTTCTTCAGCACTTAACAATTATAGCTATCAAGAAAGCTTGCGAACTTACTTAGCATATTCATAAAGATAACGCAATGTTCATGTACACACAGATAGTGAACTAAAACATGCAATCACACACAACACAGCGTCGCAACAAGGAAAATTATGAAGTTCACCTCCACGGGGAAACCACGTCCATGGGGAGTGTTATCTTATATTAATCATAGAATAGGGATTACAATCCTGCTGCGCACACAGCTGCAGCCCTAGATATTTCCAGGAAACTCCACGCACATAGCTGGGAGCCCTTCTCTCGATCTAGTCTCTTCCTCTACAGAGATTACAATGGTTCAGACGTCGACTCAGACTGTCTGCAACTCAGGGATTAACTCCACGGCTATCCCGACTCTAACTCTTCTTCTAACAACACAATAGAAGACTGAATGGCTAGCTTACTAGCTGACTGACTAACCAACTAACATCTATCCTTTACAATTACTCATATATATAGGTGGCCATGGCGGTCACACCTTTACAAAACTGTGGGCCTTTCCCAACAGTATTCCCCAAAAACCCTAACCACGGACATGGCTAGGTGTAGTGTAGGCACCGCTTGCAGTCATGTCGCCGTTTCCTGCAGGTTCCGTAACTTTCGGCGCAGATTGCGGGTATGGGCGCCGCTTCATCGTTTACCGCTCCTTGTCCTTCACCTTCAATGCTTTGGTCCGTTGCTCTTCCTTGGTTAGAGCAACCATAACTTATGTACTTAGCCTTAATGAGGGTAGCTGAGCCCTCTACTCCGTTGCTTCATTTATTATGGTAGCTGAGCTCTCTACTCGGCCACATTTATTTTCCTTTGACGTGTGCGCGCGAGCTCCGCGATTTCCGGTCCGTAATCTGCGCTAAGCTCGTCCATCTGGCACCGTACTGCGCACCGTCTGCGTCTTCCCAAAAATTGGTGCTTGTTCAAAATTAGCACTTTCCTTCAATACTTGTGCTTTTTCCCCAAAATTCGCAGCTTTACCATAGTTGTAACCTAGGCTCCAACAAAATTCATCTCCTTCATATATGTTCATGATTTGTAGAGTTAATTTCGGATTCAAATATGAGTGCTATTAACTTAAATAATTGTTTCTAAGATGGTTATGGAGTGAAATATCCATGTTGTGTTATCTGGTTATGATATCCTCACACTATTCGGATTTAGCTTTGTAATCGTTGTTGTTTAAACTACTGAATTCCTCATTCGACTCAGTACGTTATTCATACACATAAGACAAAGGCTTACTTCCATCGAGGTAGCTTTTCTTGTGCCATTTCATCAACACCACCCCCATTCAAGTTTTTCCATTGGCATATTGAAATATTGCCCACATTACTCCAAGTTTGGTTATCTACATTATACTCAACTGAATGTGATTTTTATTAAGCAAAGAATACAGTAAATTTCATTGATTCCCAGGCACAGTTCTAAAACACCCTTAGAACGTCTATGGGACTAACATCTTTTCTAGCGTCGTTGTCGGGGAATGCAAGAAAGAAGATAAATATTCCTTAGGGACAACGACAAATTATACACTCCTGATTTCATAGTGGATGAAACCAGGAAATAGGATGTAATCCACTTGGTGACTCCACTGAAGCAAACCTAGCATTTGGATGAAGACATACTCTCCAAAACCCTAGCCACGAAGAATTTGTGGCTTTACAAGATTTTATCTCCTAGAGACATAGACGGGGAAAATACCAGTCCACCTCTCCAAGCCACTGGTGAAGTTTATCCCCACCTTTGTTTGGTCCTCAATTCCTTGAACTAAATTCATTATCCAAACCCCTGAAAAAGAACTTTCTCCCCAGAATCGCCACACTCCTTGTGGTTTACCTAGTTCTCAAACGATTCCTGCTGCAAGCGGAGAATCTTCAGCTTGTATAAATCTACTCAAATATTTCATTACTCCTCAATCCAAGTGTGATAATTTGCAAGGGATCTAGAAACTTTTTGATTCCTTGGAGATCATAGCATCAATCAGCAAGGGATTCTCCCCGGTAAGCAAGCCCAATTAGATCGCTCACCGTTTGGTGTAGGGAATTCGTCCAGTTAACGGTTCCGGCTACTGTAAGATTTAAAGATTCTTATTCTCAACACCAGTTGCGTCCCGATCCACCATTTATGTATTTTATTTTAAGGATGATATGCAAGTTCCCTAAGCTAAATGAAGGTAACTAATCTATGCTAATCTAAAATTGTCTAAATAAATCTAATTTATCCTTGCAAGGAGCAAATGTTAAAGATGAGTAATAGACTAAAAGAAACATCTAAAGATCAAACAGATAGCTATTTAATCATAAAGATGCATCCACAGCAGAATATAAAAGATATTAAAGATAGCTTTAATTCAATTAATGCATTCCATTACTCATTTGAGACAGACATCTTTGCACAGAAAATAGAAGAATCTTCATTACAGAGAACTAATTCACAATAGTAAGGAAAGATAACGCAGTAGTGTATGACTGATACAAGAGTAATCCAGCACACATTCAACACATCTTTTAGGAAAAAATGTAGTGTCCCAGGATTTCATTAGGCAAAATCGAATTCCTTATACATGCAAAGATATAGTTTACGTACACGACAGAAAATGTCTTTTACCTGCCAAAATTCCTTATACTATTCATTAAATATCTATTTATAAGTTTACAAAACGCCTCCAGGGCTGCCACTTTTCTTCTCTTCTTTAATTCTTTTAATTTTCTTTTAAATGCTTTACAAAAATTAAGTCACTCGTGGCACCCTTTACATAACAGAAACAACTAAGGACAGTTGTCCCTTTGACTTCATGATTCGATAACAGGAAAGGAAAAATTCGATGCGCTATGGCTGTCGAGCTGGGTTTGGGGTGGTGCCTTTGGTTCAGCTGGAGCAGTCATCTCAGAGGGTGCTCCTGTCTCAGCTGGCGCCTCTGCTGAAGATGATGTGCCTTTATCGATTAATGCCACTGCTGCTGCCTTATTTTCTTCTTCTGCAATATAGCTGAACCAAACACCAGTGTCTCTTATAACAACATTGGCAGGTGAAGGGAGCAAGATCTTCTTATAATTCACATGCTTGTCGAGCTCTGCCTCGATGTCTTGCATTTCTGTTATTTCTATCTGGTGTATTTCATGGAGCATTTGAGCGTGTACTGAAGGCAGCAGGATGCATTGATGGAGATCTTATGTGGTTAATACATCAATTCTTCTCACATACTCCAATTGAATGCTCAACGCATGTTTTAAATCGGAGAGGTACTGCTCTTTACTTTGAAATTCATCAAGAGTTTGGGGAAATGTAACCTTGCACTTTACATTCACTTCTTGAATCTTTTGAAAAAGGATATTGCACTTTCCCATTGTCACCTGGATCACAGTAATTAGTTTGGCGCCGCAGTTCCTACAAAATTCCATGAAGGTTACAGATTTGAATGGGAGGTGCTTAGGGAAATCCACCTTCCCTTCTCTCCACTCCATCTATCTTAAAATATCTGCTTTTACCCGCGTGTACTTGTTCCTTAGCCTGACAGCTTCAGAGTTGATTTCCCTCATTCTGTCCAGCATGACCTTTAGCCTGCAAACTTCTTCAGTAAGCAGTTCTTGCTTCTCATGCATTTGCTTAAGCACATCACAGGATTGCTCGTTTTTCTAATTGGACAACTTTAGCTTCGAAGTCGTTTTTCTCTGCTTCAAGTGCCATCATTTGTACTGCCAAGTGTTCGTTTTCCTCCTCTGGGTGTTGATATTTATCTAATAAATCCTTATGATCGGACAAAAGGTGATCATGTTTCTTTACTACGAGCTCCCTATAGAACTGCTCATTGGCCACGGTGTGCTGCAGCATACGAGCCCTTTTCTTAGTTGACTCAAACTTATTGACTATGCTTATTACATTGTCCTCGCTTGCTTTGGTTGCTGCTACAACAGCAGATGCCATAGCCACAGGAGCTTGCTTCGTGTTTTGAATAACAGTAGTTTCACGATGGGTGACAATGTCCAACTCAAAAGGTCTTTTTAACCATGCTTCCGACTTCAACACAATAGACTTCCTGTCTCTATTATATACAAATTTGTTCCACTGGGACACAGTATGATCTTTTGATGGGGTAAAAGGGATCAATGGAAGATTTTCTATGGGGAAATTCTCTTCAGCGGGCGGGGTCTGTACTGTTTGGGATGAACCTACATCCATGTCCTACGTATTAGGATCATCAACTTGTGCATCTTCATTGGCCTCATTTTCTTCTTCGGCCTCATGCCGTCTTTCTTCTTCTTTAGCCTTTCGCTGATTTTCCACTGCCTCCCTTTCTTCTTGCTCTTTGGAAGCTTGTTGCAATCTTGCCTCTTCTAACTCTTGATCCCGAAGCCTTTAGGCTTCTTCTTCTTGCAGCCTAAGAGTTTCTGCCTCCTGAAGCTTAAGAGCTTCTTCTTGTTGAATCTTAAGAGCTTGTTCTTGCTCCCTCCGCAACTTGTTGGCAATTTCTTTCTGGATTCTATCTGCTTCCTCCTTTAGCCTTTGCTCTTCATTAGCTAAAGCTTCCGCTACTTCCTTTTCTTTCTGCAATTTGGCTTCTTAGGCACTTTGGACAGTGGCAGAGCTAGAACTAGATCCACCTTTGTGGCGGTAGATTTGCAACTCGGTCATGTTGTTGATTCCCCTATATACTTCTCCATCCCGATTGTAATAATGGGCATAATCAAATTGGGCGTACAATTCTTTACAATGTTCTGCAACTTTGTTTTGTCTGTCATTTCTATGAAATATTGCTTCTCCGAAATGAAAACCCTTCAACTCTTGAATGAATTCCTTAGGTAATGCAACCCCTGAGATCTTATAGGCTCCCACATAGAATGGCAGAGAAGGGAATGAATCCTTTTTCAATTTATTCAAAAATCCTTCGACTCCATCAAGAAAAACTTGCCTAACTGCTTCTTTCAAGACTATATAGTTAGTAGCATATCTGGGCAAGATATGTGGTGGCTTGGAGCCTCCATATATTCTGATATTAGTACCATCTTTTGAAAAATAGAAATTGCCATAATTTTCCATCATTGCCATGGCATTCTCTGATAAGCAATTAGGTTCTTCATTAAACATTTGCTCATACATAGGTATGATGAAATCCTCACAAATGAGTTTGTAATGTATCCTATAATTCTAAGTCCACAGTATCTTATAGGCAGTATAGACCGAGGTGTTGGACTGGTCCCAAACGCATCCTAGCTTTGGGAAAGGGAGCTTTGCCAAAATGCAATCAACAAGATATGAATACATGTAGAATTCTGACTTCTTCAGAGTCGTTCCTTCTTTGGCTGCGGCTATGGTGGATGATAAACTATCTGAGAGGATAGTTTCCCAATCAAAGACAGTTCCCTTAAATGCTACATAATGGATTATGGGGGCCCATTGTATCCTATAAACGGTTCCGCCAGCCATACCGAAAATTCTACTTACCATAAGGGCGATCATCCGGAAAGGGGCCCTCATATTTTGAGCTTCATATTCATCACTGTCTCTTTTCCTGAGCTGCTTTCCTGTAATTAGCAGCTTCTTAGCCATTTCAAGATTGTCCATGTAGGATGGATGGAACGAGGCGAACGCTTCTCCTTTGCTATCATACAACACTCTTGTTTCTAGGTTTGCGTGTTCCATGATCCATCCAATCACTTCTGAGCAAGGAAAGAGCTCAGGGCACATGGAGGCTTTGGATATACCAGAGCTTCTGATATTTTGATAGATGTGCTCTTCCTCCAAGAGTTTTCGTAGGATGTCTTTGTCTCTGAGCATACGATAAACATCTCCCCATTTGACTTCAGGGGGGACACCTATGGTGGATTTTGTATCCTCAAAAAAAGTTTCAATTCTTGGCTCTTCTAGTTCCGATTCAGCCACCTTAGCTCTCTTTCTGCTACCTTTCGGCATTTTGGCTTAATCCTGTCAAGCAACTACGCATGAATAAACATAAGATTGCAAAATAGTACAGAACATAGAGTAAGACGCAGGAATTTTAAAACATAAGATTGGCATGATAATATGTAATACTTCCGAATGAAGATAAAAACAAAGATTTTGTTTCAACATAACTACACTTCTCCCATCCAAGATAAGTAATTACGGGGAATGCTAACTGAGTTTTTCTTCTTGACCAGAATTTCCTCAGACAAAAGCGTGAGTGGCGCAATTGGTAAAATCTACCCAGGAAGGTTGAATCTCATGGGTTCAAGGGATTAGGGGAAAATCGAAAGGCTTACGGCCATGAGTTATAGGCTTGGGAATGGCCAAAATAACAACATACGAAGAACGTCTCTCAGCCATGTAGCTCATACGGGACATCATTACCGAGAAAGGTTTAGTAGTAAAACGAAACAGTGGTAGAACCACCTACCTAGCAAAAGATTGTTGGTCTCGCAGAGGTTGACTATGCTATGGCTGAGCTGAGCTGGAGTAGTCCAACAGCTTCAAAACGACGTTCTCTGATACAAATTCTATCAATAAAAACAAAATAGACACCCCAAAACCTTATATAAGGGTTGACACGTGTGGGCAATTAATAGGTTGGTGGAGGCTTTAAAACGACATTTAAAACACGTATGGCGGGGTCACCTTGGCACGTTTGGTATTGAAGTGTAACCGCCGAAATCGGGAGGAAAGGATGAACTCACCCGACGTTGCGGCGAAGACTCGTAAGTTCCATCTACTATTTTGGTGAAAGTTGATGAGTTTGTCCGCTGTTGCGGTGGGAAGTCGTAAGTTCCACCCGGAGTTGAAGGTTTTGCGACTTGAATAAAACGTCCGTCTGTTGCATCCAAAGATTGGGAGTCATTCCGACGTTGCGGCAGAACTTCGTGAGTTTTCCTCCTTTTCGGGGAAACTTGCCAAGTTTGTCTAAAGTTTTTCTTTGTGCCTTGGCAAAAGAATGATGAGAACCTTCCGTCATTATGGCAAGAATTCTTGAGTTGGTCTGCCATGGCGGGAGGACTCGCCGAGTTCGCCCAAAGTTTCGGATGGACTTAGTGATTCTGCCCGAAAAGTACAAGGTAAAAAGACTTGATAAAATAGGCGCCCGTTGCGGTCGAACTTCTTGAGTTCTTCTGCCGTTGCGGGTGAAAAGCTTGAGTTCTTCCACCATTGCAAGTGAAAATCTTGAGTTCTTCTGCCGTTGCAGGTGAAAAACTTGAGTTTTGACTTAGAAGAAAAAGATCAATCAACTAAAAAAGAAAGGTTTCTCTTATAAAAACTAAGTATGAAAGAACTTCTAAGGAAAAAATTGCTCCTAAGTAACTTTATAAAAGAAGTAGAAGGAGGGGCCCCAATATCTACAAAATTTTGGGGGGGGATGTTGTAGCAACAACAATTGGCGATTCTCTGGTGAACACAGATCTCCGAAAAACACTCTCCTTAGGGGTAGAAAACTTACAAACTGTTGATTTACATGACTGATAAAATGTCTTCATAGTTCAGCTTTCATGAATACAGTGATCACTCTCATCATCATGGTCATTTTGGGAGAGGGCAACTTAGAATCATACTTCTTTTTGACTCTCTCAGGGCCTGAGTATGCAGTTCATTTTAGAATTCTACCTTTTAGAGATCAACTTAAAAATACTCCACAGGATCGTAACAATATCTCACATTCATATTCGTTTGTTCCTCATTCCCATGCTATTTATACCCTTTTGGATATTTCTTGATGATTTTTGTCATTTGAGTCTTCCAGAAATGAGTTTCTTCAACTTGCATATTTGATTTCTCTGGTTCTTCAATCCATAATGTCATTTTGTGTGAGTGATAAGTTTGTTTGATTATCATGCTTCACAGACAGAGAAGAACCTTGTTGAGCTGATTTATTTGGATAGCTTTCTTGATTGAATGTGCTTAGTATCTCTCTGCCGTGCTTTGATTGAGGCGATAATTTATGGAAATCAAATCTTTAAAACAAGCTCTTTTGGCTTTCATTTGTAGCATGGGATCATTTTAAATGCCATATATCTGTGAGACATGCTTCCTTTCCATGGGTCTGATTATAGTGAAATCCTTGAGACAGATAATTATGTTAAAGTGAATGGAGCCTCAAGATAGTAGGAAAGAAATGTTGAATCTTAGTTATTAAAACATGGTTGCTTTGACTAATCAGAGAAAGGATCTCTAATATTCCTGAAAATTCAATCGTTGAAGACAAAGTCACCAAAACAATTCTTTGTAAGTGGGTTTCACCCTTTCAGGATTGAGCTTAGCCCAAAGATCTATCTTCTGCCTTACCAACAGTTGAACTGGGTTTTATTGAAGGATAAAAGAAAAAAAAATTGAGTGTAGAAAACAAAAACTGGCTTCAAAGAAAAGATAAAAGACAAAACGAAAACAAAATTTTATGTACAAAGGAGTCTTCACAGGACTATGAGAAATACTGTCTCAAAGCGAGGTCGTTTAGAGGCAGGGTTACCTCCTCTCCTTGTAAATATTTTAGTTTGTAGGTTTTTGGGCCAAGCTCTTCAGAAATTTGGTAAGGGCCTACCCATAAGTGATGAAATTTTGTATGCATTCCTTTACCTTCATGGGAATGGTCCCATTTAAGAACTAGGTCACCTACTTCAAAACTTCTTTTGCTAGATTTTCTCTTATCGAACCACCTCTTGACTATGTCTTGGTGTTGGTGGAATTGGTTTTTAGCTTTCTGCCAGGATTCTGCAAGTTTCAGCAAGGTGTCAATTCTGGGTTGTAACAACTGGCTACTGGAACCTTGGGAGGCTTAGGCCAATTGAAAAGATGGGAGTAAGATGTTGGGAGGGAGGATGGCTTCTTTACCATAGACAAGGGTATACAGGGAGACCCCTAAAGCGTGTTTTGGAGTAACCCTATCTTCCCATAAAGCATTTGGGAGAGCTATGTGCCAGCTCCTCTGATTTTCAATCACAGTTTTCTTAAGAATCCGAATGAGGTTTTTGTTCGAAGATTCAGCTAATCCGTTTCCTTAGGGATAATAATTGGCTGAATAATGTAACTTGATTCCTCTCCCATAAACAAATTAACTTATCTTAAAAGAGGAGAAGTAAGTTGCATTATCAAAGACTAGGGAAATTGGAAGCCCAAACCTAGTTATGATATTTTCCTTTAAGAAATTGATAACTGCATCCTTGTTGATTTTGTGCAATGGGATAGCCTCTCTCCATCTTGTAAAATAGTCTGTGGCTGTTGTTGGCTCGGTTTTGCAACCAAGCTTAGTGCTATGGGCACCTACTAACTAGTAGTAGCAGTTTCAATAGAAATAAAAACAATAAACTAAATAAACAATACTTTTCATGGATCTAAACAAGAATCTAAGCAAATAATGTAAATATTTCAAAATCAAGAACAAGAAACATAAGAAATAATTTTTTGTATTGAAAAGTGGGGGGCAAGCAAGTGCTTGCGATATTACCTTCAATGGTGAAGGTTGATGTTGAGCAACTCCCAAGATGAGTAGCTCCAAACTCCAATAGGTCTCTTTCTCCAAGGTTGCTTCAATGGCTAAAAGTGCTCAAGGGAGATTTCAGCAGCATAAGGATGAGATAATGGAAGGATGTGAAATGAGGAGCCCCTACCACCTTTTTATAGGTTTTGGTGGTGAGGAATACCATTTGTGGTTTTGTGGAAACCAATGGTATTGACCAACATGGTTTAGGTAATTTTCCCTCCTTTTTCCTTTTTTGAATAAAAATAATATTTTAATTCCCTTTTTAATATTTTTGGGAATTTGGACCCTTTTTGAGGGTTTTTTATGATTTTCTTGGAAAAATAATCTTTTTAAATGGAAAAAGGGGTGTACCAAGGTCTTTTGGTGACCTTTTGTTGGTTTCAGAGGCTCAGATGGTGGAAAAGTGGACAAATGGGTCATGTGAGTAAGGGAATGATCTAGTGAGCACTTTTTAGGTGTTAACAGATTGCCCCCTGATGTGTGAGGGCAGGAGCTCATCGTATGGCCGATAGACATCATAGTTCTTTTGTCCTTTTTCTGGGTTTTAGGGGAGAGAAGAGACCGTTTGGAGACTGGAGCCATGGCCCTTGGAAGCTGCAAAAACAAAAAATATTACATGGCCTCAATATGAATGAGGTATAATCTCTGATAAAGGACGAGGCGGGCATTCCCATGCTCGTATCAAGGCATATACAAAACAATTAGTCCCAAGAAGGGGGATCTAATACGTGAAGAAATATACTGGTACATCATAATGGTCCAGAGGGGACATGATGGTGGGATATACTCATGATCATGAATGATCTCAATAAGAATGATCTCAATAACTGATACACTGGATCAACTGTGGAACTGCTGAAACTGAAGGTGTCCAACATCTGTAGGGACTCAAAGACTATGAGTCAAATCTGGGAATAAATGTAACTGTATACTCAAGGGAGTATGAAACAGGTGTGAATCTGAATATTGTCGCCATGCGCAGCCCGGATAACTATAGGAAAAGTGTAACTGATATTATCCATAGGAAGACTCTCAAATGTGGAGGAGTCAGGAGGTATCCGGTGTCTTCGACTAATAAATGAACGGACCAATACCCTGTGCGAGTCTCAACGATGCGATCGAGGTGTTGAAGTCGAGCATGTGAGAAACAACCATTGGGAGAGGCACTGAGGATTCCTCTCGAAATGATTCGTAGGTACTCATCATAAATGGTAATGAGTCCAAGACACAGGGGCCTCTAGGTCTATCCTCTGGAATAAATGTGGTTGTCGTCGACAGAGGGAGACCAGCAACTAACAAGGCAATGATGTTTCCTTGCTAGGAGCGCGAGGTGTAAACTGAAGTGATGTAGTACTGCTGGTAGGACTGACATACTTGTGGGGATGGGAAATAACTGGGTCAAAAAATGGGTAGACTCAAACTTCCTTTGTTCAGAGCATGATGACATGGTTGACCTGGCAGCGTAGGGAACTGACTTGTAGGTGCAGGGATCATAGCTTTGACTGAATGGTATATATTGACTCTGGGGGGGGAGGACAAGCTGATGGTAGCTGTCGAGGGAGTTTCAGGGTGACATACTGCAGAATACTCTGAACAAAGGCGACCAAAATGGGGAAGCTGCTATGCGAGTAGATATGATCTGTCGTGGCGCCAAGAGGTACCATTGATTCCTTCTTCGTAGTTTTAATGAGCTCCAAAAAGGGATAAAAGTGTGCTCTGAAATGGTGCGGTCCTATGGATTTTGTGAGCCCAGGACGGCGCATGCTCATGGTTGCTTTCATGTTTAGAGAGTCTGAAAGCGGTAAGTGAACTCTATTGGTGTTTCTTTTTCGTAAGGTTTAGTCTCCAAGGCCCGAAAAAGCATAAAATGATGCGGATGGAGAACTCTTCTAGCCGATGTGACTAGAGTATACCTTTTTCGTAATTAGTCTACGAGGTCCGGAAAAGGGGTAAACTTATACCAGGTAGACGCCCTTTCAGATACGTTTAACGAGCATGGAAGGAAGTAAGATTGCTCGGCGATCTTTTCATTGTTTTAGGAGTCAGAAAAGAGCTTAACAGAAACTCCCTAAGTGCCTTTTTCGTCAAAGGGTTTGCTCGGCCCGAAAAAGGGATAAAATTATACCGAACAAAAATGGATTGATGAAGGTGAGAAAAGGTCTCAAGCATCGTCATCTGTGCGGAAAACTGGATCCGGTGACATAAGGATTGTTGAAAACGGAGAACGGCCGATGTGGCGTGCAAGCCGAGGTGACGAAGGGGTCACAAGGCAAAATGCCCGAAAAATCTAGAGGTGAGAGCGAGAAATGATCTCGAGCGTCGTCACGAGCGCGGAAAACTGAATCCGGCGATATAAGGCACGTCGAAAACGGAGAACGGCCGATGTGGTACGCAAACCGAGGTGACGAGGGGGCGTGGAAAAAATGCCCGAAAAATCTAAAGGTGAGAGCGAGAAATGATCTCGAGCGTCATCACGAGCGCGGAAAACTGAATCCGGTGATATAAGGCACGTCGAAAACGGAGAACGGCCGATGTGGCACGCAAACCGAGGTGACGAGGGGGCGTGGAAAAGATGCCCAGAAAATCTAAAGGTGAGAGCGAGAAATGATCTCAAGCATCATCACGGGCACGGAAATATGAATCCGGCAGTGCAAATGGTGCAAAAAACGGAGGTCATAAGGACTCCGGAATGGTTAAAGGAAAGAACTAGGTTAAAAAATGGCTACAAATAAAGGTGGTCCCACCAAGCGAAGGATGCAGTGGTGGGGAGAAATGATGACCCGTGGGGGAAAAATACTAGGTGTATCAAATCAACTGAAATATACAAGTGACACATGACCTCAAAAATGGTTGAGATCACGAATATGAAAAAGTGAGCAGGGTTAATGACCTGCCCCCATGCTATGTGCATGGGGTTTGTGATTGTGGATCACATATGTGTTGGTTTGAACGATGGGCTCATTGAGGTGTTGAGATAGAGATGATGGGGAAGGTTCAAAATGATTGATCATGCCCCCTATCCCGGGGTCGAGGTAATCTATTATGCCCCCTAACTCAGAGGTGTCAATGTGGTGCAGATGTTGTCTCATAGAGAGATCAATAGGGCATTGAGCAACTGCTGGCGGGGTGTTATACCATGAGGCTGTGGGTCGTGGTGGCATACTGAAGTGATGATATGATGATGGGGGATTCCCTTTGTGGGGTGGATGCCCCCAGTATCTCCGACGAGGATCACGGTGATGATGAGTAGGCAAGGTTTTGGGCATGCCCCCATGTTGTGGACATGTGGTTTCCTGGTTGATTTGAAAGGGTTCAACCTGTGTGTCAAAGGCATCAATGGAAGGGGCTGACCGGACAGAGGGGTATCCAGTGGAGATCATATAAATGGCGGGGTCAAGGCCAGGCATTTCGGTATCTGACCAAGTAAAGACATCAGTGAATTCTTGGAACAGTTGTTGGTATTCTCCGATCTCATGCTCACTGTGGGAGGTTCCTAATGTGATGGTATGAAGGGCACCAAGTGGGTCAGAGATGTCAATGTGGATGACGGGAGAAATATCGGCCATGGGATCCGTTAACCAGTCGATTTTAGTAGGAAGGAAATCCTTGGACTCAACCGCGGATTGGGTAGCGGTGGTGGATGAAGTCTCTTCCAGGAGGAAGTATGGACGATGGTGCATGTCTTCCCCGGGATAATCAAAGGTAGTAGGAGTCTCGAGAACCTCTTCATCATTGCGGGACCTTTGAGTGGTCAAATCGAGTGATGAGGTAGTGGTAGTTGAAGAGATCATATAGATGGTGTTAATCTCTCCGGATGAGGATGATGCGGGAGGGTAGATCTCCTCGATAGTAGAGGGTGCCGTCTCTAGGTCCAAATTGTTCATCTCGTAGAGAGCTGCTCTGTAGTCTGGGATGTCAGGACAGTTATGCGAGTAGTGGCCATAAATACCGCATATCGCACATGGGTGGTTGGTACGCAGTGATTTATCACGAGGCATAGGGTTTGGATCTAGTTTGACCACCGGGATGTTGGGGTCGTCGTCCAACATTTGCATGTGTTCCTGCAATGCAGGTAACTGTGGGCACTGATGGGTTGGATGGCCTAACTCATCACACAGCGAGCATTTTGGAGGAGCACGAAATATGGGGGGAGGTTTAACTGCCTTGGGAGGTGGTATAGCAGTGTAGGGTTGTGGACCTCTGCCCCCAGTGGGCTTAGCAAGGAGAGGGGGATCCTTTGACGTCGAAGCAATCGTGAGACCCGGAGGAGGTTTCATTGACGACGAAGGAATATTGAGGTTAGGAGGAGGTGTCGTTGCCGACGAAGGGATCGCGACGCCAGGAGGAGGTTGATTTGTGGTAACAATAGGTTGTACCGGTTGGAGGATGACGTCTGGTGTCGGTAGTCGAATGGGAGGCGGAATATACCACACGGGCAATCCCAATGTTAGCCCGGGTAGGCTAAGGGTAGCCATAACCGGGGCGCTTACTACACCCGAAGGAGGAAATAGGAAGGGGATGGTGTGGATGGGTGTGACACCAATGTGACTGGGGATCAATGGTGGCTGACCGCCGGATGTTTGCGTATTCTGCGAAACAGTACAGAGGTTTGCGACTTGGGTCTCCGGTGACGGTGGTGGGATGGCCTGGAATGTAGAGGTCATGGGTGTATCCGAATAAAGTCTGGGTGCCACAGAAGACACAAAGGAGGTAACTGCACTAGAAGCGGGTTGTTCAATCATGGGGAGAACATTTTCCGGTGCTGCAGGGGCGTTGGGATCGTAGTAGGTGAGTTGGTCAATTTTGACCACGCGGCCCTCGTGGGGGAACATCATGGTGTGGAAGACGGAGGAGGCGACCGCTTTCATGGCGTACATGTAACTGCGGCCAAGTAAAAGGTTATAGTCAAGCTGGGCGTTAATGACTTCTATGTCGATGAGCACAGTCTTCCCACCTAATTGGACGGGTACCTTGGGTAATAAACCTTGAGGTTGAGCTGACCGGCCGTCATAGGCCCACAATGCAGTGGTGGATTGCTGGAGAGCAGGGGATCCCAACTTTTGCCAGACAAAAGTGGACATGACACATGTGGAGGCACCTTCGTCGATGATACATCGATGGATGACAAGATTCCGAATAGAAACGGAAACTTGGACTGCTATGGTAGAAGGCAGTCGTGGTTCAGATTGGTCTAAATCAAAGGTCATCAAGTTCGAATCATTTGGGTCAATCGCCCCAATGGCGGAAAGTAAAGTCTTGCGCTGAGTAGGACAGGTTTTTAAGACTTCTAACGCAGACATGGCTGCGGGAGATTGAGCTAAGTCATCTACAATGTTGTAATTGGACGCAGCCCGTGCATTGGGGTTGTTGTTGATTCGGCGAAGGGGGAAGCGAGGTGCTTTAGAAGCGCCATCAAGTGGAACCTGAGGTATACGCAATGTCTGATTAGTGGGATTAGCATTAGTATCCTTTTCGGCGGGGGGGGCTTCAGAAGTCGGTCCGTATTGATTCCGACGGGTTTGGATATTGACGTCAGCGGTGGACATCATCAATAAGTGGTGGGTGCCTGAATCAAACATGGGTTGATCAGGAGCTGTGAAAGTTATTTGTTGTGGTTGCACGTTGCCCTGTTGGGGGGCTAACGGCTGGGTGTTTACCACTCCCTGTGTTGGAAAAGGGTTTTGGAGGACCAAAGGTTGTTGTGGGGTTGGTGGGGGGTTGGGTGGTGGCTGAGGAGCCGCATGCCCTTGACGATGGGCGTCATTTGTCCATAGTTGTCGAGCTCGCTCCAGATGTGGGCAAGCGTGGGTATAGTGGCCATAGACACCGCAAATGGAACAAGGATGGTTTGTTCGTAAATTAGCATTTTTGGGTTGCTTAGGTGGCCGATCAGGATTCTGATGAGCGGGCGCCGCGTTATTGTTTTGCGGAGGATGGGTAGGTTGTGGAGCTTGGTTACGGTTTTGATTGTTTCCACGGTTTCGTCCTCTTCCTCGGTTTGGTTGCCCACCCTGGTTGCGTTGGTTATTTTGGTATTGGGGCTGCTGTTGTTGTGCGTAGACATGCCCTTGAGCATTGGGGGGATTCTGAGGAGCCGCAGGTGCGGGAGCAGGTTGCGGTGGATAGTATGCAGGTGGAGCTGGAGGTGGTCCAGTTGCCTGTTGGGGTTGTTGGTACCCCTGAGCTGGTGGAGGTGTGAGGTTAGCCGGTGCAACCGGTTGTGGGTAATGCATGGGCTGTTGTGGAAACTGCATGGGGTTCTGTACCGTAGGTTGAGCATAGTATGTAGGAGGTACATATGCTGATGGCGCTTGGCCATAACAATGTTGTGGACAAGAGGGTCCATGAACATGATGGGTGTGGTTTGTTGGAGCATAAGAAGTTGTCGCTCCGGAACTGGATGTAGCCCTAGAAAGGTCTGGGGCGGGCATGGTGCTCACCATACTGAAAGGTTTGGCTTGCGGTGTAATTTGGCCAATAATGCCATCAGCGGCATGTGATGCCCCCGGTGTGTCACTGCGTGCGGAGTCACCTCGTGGTGCGTCAGGTATGATGGTGTATAGGTAACCTGATTGGGCATAGATAAGATCAAACTGTTGGGCCTTAAGGATGGCCTCCTCCTCAGACTGGGGTCTTTCAGATGCTACGTCCTTCGCAATGAGAGGAAGGAGGGATTTAAGGAACCAGTCTAAAAAGATTCGGTCGTCTAATTTGATCTTGCATAGGCTTCAGCGCCGCCGCCAATCATGAATATGGTCAGTGATATGCGTGGCCGTGTTTTGTCTGCAAGACAGTAGGATCTCGACGCCCGCATCATAGCGGACTGGTAGCTGAAAGAACTGCAGGAAGGTCGAGGCAAGGGAGGTAAATGTGGAATGCGTCCCATGGGGTTGCTCGATATACCATTTGGCTGCAGAGCCAGTGAAGGTGCGCTGTAATAACCGGAGGCGGACAGAGTCGTCCACTATGGAGTTGGAGGAACACCATAAATGGAAGGACATGATGTGGTTCTGGGGGTCTTCTCCGGCCTTTCCCTCAAACTTAGGGATGTCAGAGGGAAGCTTAGTGGGCATATGGGGCCAAGCAGGATCATGCCTGATGGGGTCATTTGTGAGCCTAGCTAAATCTGGCAGGTTGAGACTTGCCATGTATGGTAGACTAGCGGATGTGGTGACCGGAACCGGGACCTGCCTAGCCATTGTGGTATGGTGTAGGGGTCCAGTAGCGCCTATAGGTATGCTAGGTATGGAGGGTATGTGCCCTCCAAAAGGTGTGGCCTGATATGGGTTAGCACTCCCAAGTGCAACTTGGGTTACACTTGGGTTAGGAATCGCACTAGGGATTCCTGGTATAGCACTACCGAGTGCAACATGGGTTACGCTTGGGTTAGGAATCGCACTAGGGATTCCGGGGATAGCACTCCCAAGTGCAACAGGAGTTACACTTGGGTTAGGAATCGCACTAGGGATTCCTGGGATAGGGTTTGTGGAAACCGAAGGGGGTATGACCCCCATGTTGGGCATGCCCATGACAGGTGAAGGTCCTGTGCTAGGCATTCCGGAATGTGGAGTGTTACCCATATTGGGCATACCCAAGGGGGTGGTTGTTGCCATTGATGGTACTGCCGCAGAAAGGTCTGCGGATGTCTGACCTATGGTTAATGTATATAGTGGATCAACTGGTGTTCCAGACATAATTGTAGTTGGTGGTAACTCTGTGGGGTTTTCGGATTCTACCTCCAAATCAAAGGTGAAGTGGGGTATGTCAGAATCGGATGACCGTCTAAATGATCGACGATGTGTCGAATCAAGGGATAATGCTCTGCGTCCGTGACGTGGAGAGCCAAGTGGACTAAACTCTGGGAGTTCGCCCCGTAGACGACGAGAACGTCTAGAATTCTCAATGGTGAGAAAATGTTTTTTATTTAAAAATTGTTTTAAGTATCAGGTGGTGATATATATGTAAAAGACTCAAAAACCCTAATGCAACCAAGGGTGCAAAAAGGGGAGTGAAAAAAGAAGGCTCTCAGGCCAAAAAATCAATCCTCAAAAAATGCACTTATTCTAGCAGCTGTGCTACAATAAGTGGAGGAATGCAACAACCGGTCAGAATACCAACATGCAAACGGCTCCTAGAAAAAATAGGTGTAACTAGACTCAAAAGGTGGTAAAGATCATGCAAACACCTAATCTAAAAGTATTGTGACTCAAACAGACGATATCCCCTGCAAGGTGATGAAATCCAAGTCAGACAATATGAATGTAGAGACAACGGCTAGATATCCCCCTACCGGGAGGGACACCGGGTAATCAATCCTAAAAAGACAGGCTACTAGGATACTCCGTTCATGACGCGTCGAGAAAAGGTAAATCTGCCGTTTGGTCCTTTGATCGCAATATCCCAATACAGGGATATCCCGAGAACTGCGAATGGTAGCCCTTCGGTTACTGAATGGGTTTCGGTATCCCACTCAGGCTTCCGGAACCATCCTCGCGACTTCAACCCTCCTAGGGGAGAGGCCTTCCCACAAACCGGTTGTGACCGCGCCAAAAAGTACTAAGAGATTTTAGCTCCCTAATTGGACAACTTCTATGTCTCAGATGTATGAACTGAGGGGTGTTATTGGAACACCTATCCCCCCAATACTACCTAGCTACAAGAATTCTTTTAGTGTTCCCCAAGTGGGGTTAAAAGTGTGTTCAAATTAAGGTACGTTTTAAGGCTTAGTTCAATTAAGTGATCGTGTGAGTGCACGTGAGGTGTTGTAAACTGAACTTGAAAAAATTAAATGCTTTAAGGGAAATTTTTCAAAAATAAAGGACTTTTCGAAAAATAACAAGCAAATAGTTAAGACTTTTTTCACTAAAAGAAATTAATTTGCTTTTTCAAAAATAACTCAAAAAATAATGGATTTTTTGGATTTATGAAAGCAAATAATAAACTCTTAAAAGAAATAAATGGATTTCTTCGTTTCAATAAAATTTGCTAAGGGCAAGATTCTAAAGAAGTAAACAAGAAAAAATTTGAATCTAGATAAAGAATGCCAAAATGAATCTTTCTTTCACTTTCTTGAAAATTTTTAAAAAGATTTCTATGTATGCACTTTTAAATAGTAAAAAAAATTTTCTAAATCTGGAAAATGTGCAGAATTTAGTACTGTAAAAAATGTGCTATGGGCAGAAAGTACAGTAAAAAATATTTTTTCAAAATCGGGATGGCCGAATGAAAAAATTCAGCCGCGCGGGTTTTGGACGAACAGCCGCGATGGGCCGCGCGGGTTTTGGCCGAACAGTCGCGATGGACCGCGCGGGTTTTGGACGCACAGTCGCGATGGACCGCGCAGGTTTTGGGCGCACAGTCGCGATGGACCGCGCAGGTTTTGGGCGCACAGTCGCGATGGACAGCGCGGAAAAAGGCCGCGAAGCCGCGGTGTGCAGCGCGGAAAAACACAGAAAAGTCGCGATGGACCGCGCGACTGTCTGGAAAAAGGCCGCGATGGACCGCGCGGAAAAATGCAGAAAAGTCGCGATGGACCGCGCGACTGTCTGGCAAAAAGCCGCGAGGCGGAAGCCGTGCACGGAAAACGAGAAACGAACTCGAAAATTTAAAATTTAGGGCTGTTTTTTGGGGCCAAATCTCAGAACAGCAATGGATCTGCTGTCTAAGATGGAAGATCTATGGATCTAATGGTTAAAAACTCATAAAAACTAAGATTTAATGGCCAAGCTAGAGATCTAAAGTTCAAACCAAAGCGGAGTCGCCAAAAACTGTTGGCTCGGTTTTGCAACCAAGCTTAGTGCTATGGGCACCTACTAACTAGTAGTAGCAGTTTCAATAGAAATAAAAACAATAAACTAAATAAACAATACTTTTCATGGATCTAAACAAGAATCTAAGCAAATAATGTAAATATTTCAAAATCAAGAACAAGAAACATAAGAAATAATTTTTTGTATTGAAAAGTGGGGGGCAAGCAAGTGCTTGCGATATTACCTTCAATGGTGAAGGTTGATGTTGAGCAACTCCCAAGATGAGTAGCTCCAAACTCCAATAGGTCTCTTTCTCCAAGGTTGCTTCAATGGCTAAAAGTGCTCAAGGGAGATTTCAGCAGCATAAGGATGAGATAATGGAAGGATGTGAAATGAGGAGCCCCTACCACCTTTTTATAGGTTTTGGTGGTGAGGAATACCATTTGTGGTTTTGTGGAAACCAATGGTATTGACCAACATGGTTTAGGTAATTTTCCCTCCTTTTTCCTTTTTTGAATAAAAATAATATTTTAATTCCCTTTTTAATATTTTTGGGAATTTGGACCCTTTTTTAGGGTTTTTTATGATTTTCTTGGAAAAATAATCTTTTTAAATGGAAAAAGGGGTGTACCAAGGTCTTTTGGTGACCTTTTGTTGGTTTCAGAGGCTCAGATGGTGGAAAAGTGGACAAATGGGTCATGTGAGTAAGGGAATGAGCTAGTGAGCACTTTTTAGGTGTTAACAGCTGTCATGATACGATGCTGCAAAGAAGAATTTGGTTTTATTTCTCCAATGACATCTATGCCCCATTGTTCAAAAGGATCTGAGATAATCACTGGCTGCAATGGTCCCGTTGCTTTGGGTAGTTTCCTAGCACTCCTTTGACACACATCACAATTTCTTGCATAGGCATGGGCGTCTTTGAACAAGGTGGGCCAATAGTATCCAGCCCTCAATATTTTGTGAGCTGTCGTATCTCCGGAATAATGTCCCCCAGTAGGGCCACCATGTAATTCCTTGACTACCTTACTTGCATAGGCCTTGACCTACAATGCTTCCCTTATCTCAAGGAGGTTTACTTTCTGCAACAGGAGTTGAAGGACCCGTTGTATTGTCCACTGTGGATGCTGATTGTTCAAGATTGGGAGGAATAGAATTTCCCTTGCCTGTAGAGTTCCGCGGTGGTCTAGTGGAAGAATCAGCTCTAGCAATTATCTCATCAATGTATGTGTGTCTTCCCTGACCTGCATTAAGACCTCGACCTCTTCCACCTGCAATGTTAGTATTCAAAGGGAGTTCCCAATTTGTTTTTCTTGTATTCATTCATGCTGTAAATAATTGAACTAAAATCAAATCAAATGAAACCAACTACTAAATCTGTCTATCTATTACCATCCCCGAAAACGACGCCAAAATGTTGGTCACCCTATATGTCAGTTAATTAAAGCTAACACACAGGATGGCCAATATAAATTGTCAAACCCAGGGAGGTCTTTTATTTCAATGGTAATGAGCATAATCTATGCATAAACATGTCAAGTAGTTGATTTACTAAATGTAGATAATGATCCTACCAATCTATCCAGCCAATCTCACTCCAGAAAGAAAACTAAGCTAATTCACACATCTAAGGATTTGATTGAAACTACCTTCCTACAGAAATCACCCAAGAGTTATAAAATTGAGAATAGAAATAAACCAGATTGATTTTGCAAGAAGTTAAATCCTATCATTATTAAACTACCAATAATTGATCTTTACCAAAATTATCCATCCAGCAGCTACTGTTACTCAATCCTAATCTGCCTACTTTAAATCAATTGAAGATACAACAGTAACCAGAATCTAAGCTTGGGCTCTAACTGATAATTACTGGAAATCCTAGAAAGCATAAACAACTGAAAGATATTGGAATTGAGCTTGGCTGTTACAGTTGATTCAAACACATATGCATTAAATGAATTATCCTACACAGCCGATTGTCACACCAATCTGCTATAGCTATTCAAGATGCAATTATAAACTACCAAAAGGAAAGCTAATTCTCTGTTGTAGCTACCAATAACATCTGCAATAATTCCACACCACACAACAGAAGTAAAGATAAACTACACTACCTACTTAAACCGGATATCTTTGTGAGAAGGCGGGCCCTGGCCTTCTAACAGAGACGCCGAGAATCACAACAAATTAAGACACAGAAATGAAGAACTCTGCTCTCATATTAATGATGGAAATTGACAGTATCAGTGCTCTATTATAGCTTGTGTAAAATGGTAATTTTCCAACCCCAGGCTACGAGAGCCCTCTGGAATTTATATAAGGAAAAAATAGTTTCAGATCCACTATAATCGTGCAACAATGAAGATCTATGATCTTCATGTTGCGGAGTTACAACTAACTAATACAGCCGTATTAAACAGGGCTGTTAATCATGAAGGATGTTGTTTCTCTAATAATTAATGGATCAACAGACTCAACAACTGGAATGCAACCTGTCTATCGTAGCTAGGTTCTGTTTCAGTAGAATCTACTACAGTGAGAATCTGTTACAGCTCACGTGGAGAATGCACTGTTCCTTGGAGTATGAGGAGCTGGTGCTTTGAAGAGTAACAGCTGGTGCCACTTGGATGATACACCTACGCTTTAGACCTTGACTAAATGAAATCACACAGATCAGCATAAACCAAGGACTAAGATCCATAATCTTTAACAATATTAGTCATAAAATAAATAAAGCAATAACGAATTGTGCCTGTCAATATTATTGATTGATCTGGAGAAAGACATGGATATAGCTCATGAAAGTAGGATGAAATCAGGGCAAAATGATGTAATAAGGATGGCCAAAAAGGGGTATTTCCTAGAGCCAACAATGTCCAGTTAGTAAATTATTCTCTTGCAAATTCATCTCTTTCATATATGTTCATGATTTGTAGAGTTAATTTCGGATTCAAATATGAGTGCTATTAACTTAAATAATTGTTTCTAAGATGGTTATGGAGTGAAATATCCATGTTGTGTTATCTGGTTATGATATCCTCACACTATTCGGATTTAGATCTATAATCATTGTTGTTTAAACTACTGAATTCCTCATTCGACTCAGTACGTTATTCATACACATAAGACAAAGGCTTACTTCCATTGAGGTAGCTTTTCTTGTGCCATTTCATCAACACCACCCCCATTCAAGTTTTTCCATTGGCATATTGAAATATTGCCCACATTACTCCAAGTTTGGTTATCTACATTATACTCAACTGAATGTGATTTTTATTAAGCAAAGAATACAGTAAATTTCATTGATTCACAGGCACAGTTCTAAAACACCCTTAGAACGTCTATGGGACTAACATCTTTTCTAGCGTCATTGTTGGGGAATGCAAGAAAGAAGATAAATATTCCTTGGGGACAACGACAAATTATACACTCCTGATTTCATAGTGGATGAAACCAGGCAATAGGATGTAATCCACTTGGCGACTCCACCGAAGCAAACCTAGCATTTGGATGAAGACATACTCTCCAGAACCCTAGCCATGAAGAATTTGTGGCTTTACAAGATTCTGTCTCCTAGAGACACAGACGGGGAAAATACCAGTCCACCTCTCCAAGCCCCTGGCGAAGTTTCTCCCCACCTTTGTTTGGTCCTCAATTCCTTGAACTAAATTCATTATCCAAACCCCTGAAAAAGAACTTTCTCCCTAGAATCCCCACACTCATTGTGGTTTACCTAGTTCTCAAACGATTCCTGTTGCAAGCGGAGAATCTTCAGCTCGTATAAATCTGCTCAAATATTTCATTACTCCTCAATCCAAGTGTGATAATTTGCAAGGGATCTAGAAACTTATTGATGCCTTGGATATCGTAGCATCAATCAGCATGGAATTCTCCCCGATAAGCAAGCCCAATTAGATCGCTCACCTTTTGGTGTAGGGAATCCGTCCAGTTAACGGTTCCGGCTACTGTAAGATTTAAAGATTCTTATTCTCAACACCGATTGCGGCCCGATCCACCATTTATGTATTTTATTTTAAGGATGATATGCAAGTGCCCTAAGCTAAATGAAGGTAACTAATCTATGCTAATCTAAGATTGTATAAACAAATCTAATTTATCCTTGCAAGGAGCAAATGTTAAAGATGAGTAACAGACTAAAAGAAACATCTAAAGATCAAACAGATAGCTATTTAATCATAAAGATGCATCCACAACAGAATATAAAAGATATTAAAGATAGCTTTAATTCAATTAATGCATTCCATTACTCATTTGAGACAAACATCTTTGCACAGAAAATAGAAGAATCTTCATTACAGAGAACTAATTCACAATAGTAAGGAAAGATCTCGCAGTAGTGTATGACTGATACAAGAGTAATCCAGCACACATTCAACACATCTTTTAGGAAAAAATGTAGTGTCCCAGGATTTCATTAGGCAAAATCGAATTCCTTATACATGCAGAGAAATAGTTCACGTACAAGATAGAAAATGTCTTTTACCTGCCAAAATTCCTTATACTATTCATTAAATATCTATTTATAAGTTTACAAAATGACTCCAGGGCTGCCACTTTTCTTCTCTTCTTTAATTCTTTTAATTTTCTTTTAAATGCTTTACAAAAATTAAGTCACTCGTGGCACCCTTTACATAACAAAAACAACAAAGGACAGTTGTCCCTTTGACTTCATGATTCGATAACAGGAAAGGAAAAATTCGATGCGCTATGGCTGTCGAGCTGGATTTGGGGTGGTGCCTTTGGTTCATCTGGAGCAGTCATCTCAGAGGGTACTCCTGTCTTATCTAGTGCCTCTACTGAATATGATGTGCCTTTATTGATTAATGCCACTGTTGCTGCCTTCTTTTCTTCTTCTGCAATATAGCTGAACCAAACACCAATGTCTCTTATAACAACATTGGTAGGTGAAGGGAGCAAGATCTTCTTAGAAGTCACATGCTTGTCGAGCTCTACCTCGATGTCTTGCATTTCTGTTATTTCTATCTGGCGTATTTTCTGGAGCATTTGAGCGTGTACTAAATGCAGCAGGATGCATTGATGGAGATCTTATGTGGTTAATACATCAATTCTTCTCACATACTCCAATTGAACGCTCAGCTCATGTTTTAAATCGGAGAGGTACTACTCTTTACTTTGAAATTCATCAAGAGTTTGGGGAAATGCAACCTTGCACTTTACATGCACTTCTTGAATCTTTTCAAAAAGGCCATTGCACTTTCCCATTGTCACCTGGATCACAGTAATTAGTTTGGCGCCGCAGTTCCTACAAAATTCCATGAAGGTTACATCTTCCTTAAAATCAACTACAGATTTGAATGGGAGGTGCTTAGGGAAATCCACCTTCCCTTCTCTCCACTCCATCTATCTTAAAATATCTGCTTTTACCCGCGTGTACTTGTTCCTTAGCCTGACAGCTTCAGAGTTGATTTCCCTCATTCTGTCCAGCATGACCTTTAGCCTGCAAACTTCTTCAGTAAGCAGTTCTTGCTTCTCATGCATTTGCTTAAGCACATCACAGGATTGCTCATGAAAATGAGTCATATCCATTGCTTTGTTGTTTGCTTGTTCTAGCTGCTCAACCAACAACTACTTATCTTCTTCTAATTGGACAACTTTAGCTTTGGAGTCGTTTTTCTCTGCTTCAAGTACCATCATTTGTACTGCCAAGTGTTCTTTTTCCTCCTCTGGGTGTTGATATTTATCTAATAAATCCTTATGATCGGACAAAAGGTGATCATGTTTCTTTACTACGAGCTCCCTATAGAACTGCTCATTGGCCACGGTGTGCTGCAGCATACGAGCCCTTTTCTTAGTTGACTCGAACTTATTGACTATGCTGATTACATTGTCCTCACTTGTTTTGGTTGTTGCTACAACAGCAGATGCCATAGCCACAGGAGCTTGCTTCGTGTTTTGCATAACAGTAGTTTCACGATGGGTGACAATGTCCAACTGAAAAGGTCTTTTTAACCATGCTTCCGACTTCATCACAATAGACTTCCTGTCTCTTATATATACAAATTTGTTCCACTGGGACACAGTATGATCTTTTGATGGGGTAAAAGGGATCAATGGAAGATTTTCTATGGGGAAATTCTCTTCAGCGGGCGGGGTCTGTACTGTTTGGGATGAACCTACATCCATGTCCTATGTATTAGGTTCATCAGCTCGTGCATCTTCATTGGCCTCATTTTCTTCTTCGGCCTCATGCCGTCTTTCTTCTTCTTTAGCCTTTTGCTGATTTTCCACTGCCTCCCTTTCTTCTTGCTCTTTGGAAGCTTGCTGCAATCTTGCCTCTTCTAACTATTGATCCCGAAGCCTTTGGGATTCTTCTTCTTGCAGCCTAAGAGTTTCTACCTCCTGAAGCTTAAGAGCTTCTTCTTGCTGAATCTTAAGAGCTTGTTCTTGCTCCCTCCGCAACTTGTCGACAATTTCTTTTGGGATTCTATCTGCTTCCTCCTTTAGCCTTTGCTCTTCATTAGCTAGAGCTTCCGCTACTTCCTTTTCTTTCTGCAATTTGGCTTCTTAGGCACTTTGGATAGTGGTAGAGCTAGAACTAGATCCACATTTGTGGCGGAAGATTTGCAACTCGGTCATGTTGTTGATTGCCCTATATACTTCTTCATACCGATTGTAATAATGGGCATAATAAAATTGGGCGTACAATTCCTTACAATGTTCTGCAACTTTGTTTCGTCTGTCATTTCTATGAAATATTGCTTCTCCGAAATGAAAACCCTTCAACTCTTGAATGAATTCCTTAGGTAATGAAACCCCTGAGAACTTATAGGCTCCCACATAGAATGGCAGAGAAGGGAACGAAGCCTTTTTCAATTTATTCAAAAATCCTTCGACTCCATCAAGAAAAACTTGCCTAACTGCTTCTTTCAAGACTATATAGTCAATAGCATATCTGGGCAAGATATGTGGTGGCTTGGAGCCTCCATATATTCTGATATAAGTACCATCTTCTAAAAAATAGAAATCGCCATAATTTTCCATCATTGCCATGGCATTCTCTGATAAGCAATTAGGTTCTTCATTAAACATTTGCTCATACATAGGTATGATGAACTCCTCACAAATGAGTATGTAATGTATCCTATAATTCTAAGTCCACAGTATCTTATAGGCAGCATAGACCGGGGTGTTGGACTGGTACCAAATGCATCCTAGCTTTGGGAAAGGGAGCTTTGCCAAAATGCAATCAACAAGATATGAAGACATGTAGAATTCTGACTTCTTCAGAGTCATTCCTTCTTTGGCTGCGGCTATGGTGGATGATAAACTATCTGAGAGGATAGTTTCCCAATCAAAGACAGTTCCCTTAAATGCTACGTAATGGATTATGGGGGCCCATTGTATCCTATAAACGGTTCGGCCAACCATGCCGAAAATTCTACTTAACATAAGGGCGATCATTCGAAAAGGGGCCCTCATATTTTGAGCTTCATATTCATCACTGTCTCTTTTCCTGAGCTGCTTTCCTGTAATTAGCAGCTTCTTAGCCATTTCAAGATTGTCCATCTGCCCCAGCCATTCATCATTCAGCGGCTGCTAAGAGCGCAGTAATTGTAGGCTGCTGCAATGTAGGATGGATGGAACGAGGCGAACGCTTCTCCTTTGCTATCATACAACACTCTTGTTTCTAGGTTTGCGTGTTCCAAGATCCATCCAATCACTTCTGAGCAAGGAAAGAGCTCAGGGCACATGGAGGCTTTGGATATACCAGAGCTTCTGATATTTTGATAGATGTGCTCTTCCTCCAAGAGTGCTCCTGGGATGTCTTGGTCTCTGAGCATACGATAAACATCTCCCCATTTGACTTCAGGGGGGACACCTATGGTGGATTTTGTATCCTCAAAAAAAGTTTCAATTCTTGGCTCTGCTAGTTCCGGTTCAGCCACCTTAGCTCTCTTTCTGCTACCTTTCAGCATTTTGGCTTAATCCTGTCAAGCAACTACGCATGAATAAACATAAGATTGCAAAATAGTACATAACATAGAGCAAGACGCAGGAATTTTAAAACATAAGATTGGCATGATAATATGTAATACTTCCGAATGAAGATAAAAACAAAGATTTTGTTTCAACATAACCACACTTCTCCCATCCAAGATAAGTAATTACGGGGAATGCTAACTGAGTTTTTCTTCTTGACCAGAATTTCCTCAGACAAAAGCACGAGTGGCGCGATTGGTAAAATCTACCTAGGAAGGTTGAATCTCATGGGTTCAAGGGATTAGGGGAAAATCGAAAGGCTTACGACCATGAGTTATAGGCTTGGGAATGGCCAAAATAACAACATACGAAGAACGTCTCTCATCCATGTAGCTCATACGGGACATCATTACCGAGAAAGGTTTAGTAGTAAAATGAAACAGTGGTAGAACCACCTACCTGGCAAAAGATTGTTGGTCTCGCGGAGGTTGACTATGCTGTGGCTGAGCTGAGCTGGAGTAGTCCAACAGCTTCAAAACGACGTTCTCTGATACAAATTCTATCAATAAAAACAAAATAGACACCCCAAAACCTTATATAAGGGTTGACATGTGCGGGCAATTAATAGGTTGGTGGAGGCTTTAAAACGGCATTTAAAACGCGTATGGCGGGGTCACCTCGGCACGTTTGGTATTGAAGTGTAACCGCCGAAATCGGGAGGAAATGATGAACTCACCCGACGTTGCGGCGAAGACTCGTAAGTTCCATCTACTATTTTGGTGAAAGTTGCTAAGTTTGTCCGCTGTTGCGGTGGGAAGTCGTAAGTTCCACCCGGAGTTGAAGGTTTTGTGACTTGAATAAAACGTCCGCTTGTTGCAGCCAAAGATTGGGAGTCGTTCCGACGTTGCGGCAGAACTTCGTGATTTTTCCTCCGTTGCGGGGAAACTTCCCAAGTTTGTCCGAAGTTTTTCTTTGTGCCTTGGAAAAAGAATGATGAGAACCTTCCGTCATTGCGGCAAGAATTCTTGAGTTGGTCCACCGTGGCGGGAGGACTCGCCCAGTTCGCCCAATGTTTCGGATGGACTTAGTGATTCTGCCCGAAAAGTACAAGGTAAAAAGACTTGATAAAATGGGTGCCCGTTTTGGTCAAAATTCTTGAGTTCCTCCACCGTTGCGGGTGAAAAGCTTGAGTTCTTCCACCGTTGCAAGTGAAAAGCTTGAGTTCTTCTGCTGTTGCGGGTGAAAAACTTGAGTTTTGACTTAGAAGAAAAAGATCAATCAACTAAAAAAGAAAGGTTTCTCTTATAAAAACTAAGTATGAAAGAACTTGTAAGGAAAAAATAGCTCCTAAGTAACTTTATAAAAGAAGTAGAAGGAGGGGCCCCAATATCTACAAAATTTTGGGGGGGATGTTGCAGCAACAACAATTGGCGATTCTCCGGTGAACACAGATCTCTGAAAAAACACTCTCCTTAGGTGTAGAAAACTTACAAACTCTTGATTTACATGACTGATAAAATGTCTTCATAGTTCAGCTTTCATGAATACAATGATCACTCTCATCATCATGGTCATTTTGGGAGAGGGCAACTTAGAATCATACTTCTTTTTGACTCTCTCAGGGCTTGAGTATGCAGTTCATTTTAGAATTCTGCCTTTTAGAGATCAACTTAAGAATACTCCACAGGATCGTAACAATATCTCACAGTCATATTTGTTTGTTCCTCATTCCCATGCTATTTATACCCTTTTGGATATTTCTTGATGATTTTTGTCATTTGAGTCTTCCAGAAATGAGTTTCTTCAACTTGCATATTTGATTTCTCTGGTTCTTCAATCCATAATGTCATTTTGTGTGAGTGATAAGTTTGTTTGATTATCATGCTTCACGGACGGAGAAGAACCTTGTTGAGCTGATTTATTTGGACAGCTTTCTTGATTGAATGTGCTTAGTATCTCTCTGCCGTGCTTTGATTGAGGCGATAATTTATGGAAATCAACTCTTTAAAACAAGCTCTTTTGGCTTTCATTTGTAGCATGGGATCATTTTAAATTCCATATATCTGTGAGACATGCTTGCTTTCCATGGGTCTGATTATAGTGAAATCCTTGAGACAGATAATTATGTTAAAGTGAATGGAGCCTCAAGATAGTAGGAAAGAAATGTTGAATCTTAGTTATTAAAACAGGGTTGCTTTGACTAATCAGAGAAAGGATCTCTAATATTCTTGAAAATTCAATCGTTGAAGACAAAGTCACCAAAACAATTCTTTGTAAGTGGGTTTCACCCTTTCAGGATTGAGCTTAGCCCGAAGATCTATCTTCTGCCTTACCAACAGTTGAACTGAGTTTTATTGAAGGACAAAAGAAAGAAAAAAATTGAGTGTAGAAAACAAAAACTGACTTCAAAGAAAAGATAAAAGACAAAACGAAAACAAAATTTTATGTACAAAGGAGTCTTCACAGGACTATGAGAAATACTGTTTCAAATCGAGGCCGTTTAGAGGCAGGGTTACCTCCTCTCCTTGTAAATATTTTAGTTAGTAGGTTTTTGGGCCAAGCTTTTCAGAAATTTGGTAAGGGCCTACCCATAAGTGCTGAAATTTTGTATGCATTCCTTTACCTTCATGGGAATGGTCCCATTTAAGAACTAGGTCACCTACTTCAAAACTTCTTTTGCCAGATTTTCTCTTATCGAACCACCTCTTGACTATGTCTTGGTGTTGGTGGAATTGGTCTTTAGCTTTCTGCCAGGATTCTTCAAGTTTCAGCAAGGTGTCAATTCTAGATTGTAACAGCTGGCTACTGGAACCTTGGGAGGCTTGGGCCAATTGCAAAGATGGGAGTAAGATGTTGGGAGGGAGGATGGCTTCTTTACCATAGACAAGGGTATACAGGGAGACCCCTAAAGCGTGTTTTGGAGTAACCCTATCTTCCCATAAATCATTTGGGAGAGCTATGTGCCAACTCCTCTGATTTTCAATCACAGTTTTCTTAAGAATCCGAATGAGGTTTTTGTTCGAAGATTCAGCTAATCCGTTTCCTTGGGGATAATAATTGGCTGAATAATGTAACTTGATTCCTCTCCCATAAACAAATTAATTTATCTTAAAAGAGGAGAAGTAAGTTGCATTATCAAAGACTAGGGAAATTGGAACCCCAAACCTGGTTATGATATTTTCCTTTAAGAAATTGATAACTGCATCCTCGTTGATTTTGTGCAATGGGACAGCCTCTGTCCATCTTGTAAAATAGTCTATGGCTGTCATGATATACCGATGCTGCAGAGAAGAATTTGGTTTTATTTCTCCAATGACATCTATGCCCCATTGTTCAAAAGGCTCTGAGATAATCACTGGCTGCAATGGTCCCGTTGCTTTGGGTAGTTTCCTAGCACTCCTTTGACACACATCACAATTTCTTGCATAGGCATGGGCGTCTTTGAACAAGGTGGGCCAACAGTATCCAACCCTCAATATTTTTTGAGCTGTCGTATCTCCAAAATAATATCCCCCAGTAGGGCCATCATGTAATTGCTTGACTACCTTACTTGCATCATCTTTCTCTAAGCATCTAAGAAAAATACCATCATAATTTTTTCTGAAGAGTACTCCCTTAATGATTTGATAAGATGTTGATTTCAAACGAAGTGCCCTTCTTTTCTTAGAGCTCCAATTCTCTGGCAAGTATCCCTGTTGCAGATAGTGTACTAGATCTCTATACTAGGATTCAGGAGTGGTGAAAATAGGGCATACCTCGATCATGTTTAGTTCGGCTTCATTTTCCCAACTCTATTCTTCATCAACTGTATGTTTAGTGAGCAACTTACATAGGCCTTGACCTTTGATGAGCGTTAGCTATGGTTGCTTTGATATCTTTGAATGCATTCTTTTCCAAGCCTGTCCATTTGAATTGTACACTTTTCTTAACCATTTGTTGCAAAGGTTTAACAGTTTGCGCGAAATCAGGAACAAACCTCCGGACAAAATTGATAGTGCCCATGAATGATTGCATAGATTTTTTGTTGTGGGGCATGGGAATTTTATTGATCACCTTCACTCTCTCTTGATCTATTGAAATTCCCCTTTTTGAAATGATGTGACCCAGGAGCTTACCCTCAAGAACAGCAAAAACACTTTTCTTGGGGTTTAAAGAGATACCATATGTTTGACAACTATCAAAAATCTGTTTTAAATGAACAACATGGTCTTCTTTCTTCTTTGATAAAATGGTCACATCATCTAGATAGACCACGACACAATGACCGCCCAATCCTCGGAAGGAAATGTCCATTGCTCGTTGGAAAGTTGCTCCTGCATTTATCAGGCCGAACGACATTCTTCGGTAGGTGAAGGTTCTCCATTTAGTGCGGAAATTAGTCTTAAGATGGTCTTCTTCAGCCACTAATACTTGATTGTAACCAAAGAAACCATCTAGGAGAGAGGAGAGTTCTGATCCTGATACCAACTGTAGAATTTGTTCCATTGAAGGGACGGGGTAGTTATCTTTATCAGAGGCTTTGTTCAAATTTTGGAAATCAACACATAATCTTATTTCTCCTGATTTCTTTCTTACGAGAACTAGGTTAGCAACCCATTCAGAGTGTCGGACTTTGAAAATGATCTTAGCATCTAATAATTTCTTCAATTCCTTTTGAATTAAAGGTTTGAGAGTGGGATGCATTCTTCTCAACTGCTGTTGGAATGGTTTAACGACTACTTTCATTGGTATGACATGTTGAATAATGCGGGTGTCATATGTTTTCAGATCTTCATAAGTCCATGCAAAAACAATTTTATATTGCCGAAAAAGCTTAATGAACTTATCTCTCTCACTCGGTGAACAACATTTTCCAAGATTAACATATTTTGGTTCATCCTTGGTGCCCAGATTTACTAACTCGTGCTGCATAGAAGAGCTTATGAGTTTTGACATTCACCGGCTTCTTGAACTTGCTCTGCAGATCGAACAAACCTTCAAGTGATCTCACCCCTTTGGGCATAAAATTTCCTTTGACTGTGTATTTGTTCTGCAAATCATTATCATGCTTTTCCTATTCTATAATAGCTCCTTGGAACAGGTCTTCATTTGTTAGAAAATTAATGATATGATCATCATCATCGAACACTCTGAGATTTGTGATATTTTCTGGAACTGAAGGCCTGAAAACCAATTCAATCGAACATTTATTATTGGTAGGTACCAACCTGGAAGCAGAGGTTGCTAATAAATCTGCCGCAGCATTTTGCAATCTAGGCACAGACTTTATATTAAAAGCGTCAAAATGCGAAGTTAAATCCCATACCTCAACCTGATAACCTTTCAAATGTGCTGAAAGACAATGAATGGTATCTCTCACCTACCTAACGACTATTTTTGAGTCAGCAAAGACTTTCCACTACTACATATGGCTCAAAAGTCCCACGAAAGTTTGCCACGAAATTGTTAAAATTGATATTTTTGTGGAAAAACAGTTTAATTTTTTGGAAAAATTTGAAAATTCCCTCGACGATCGTTGCTATAGCCACATATGTATTTTTTGTCTCTATAGCCACGAACGTTCGTCGCTATAGACATGAAAAGTACATCCATCGCTATAGCCACGAAAAATACTAAAGTGGTTGGTGTCCAGTGTGGATTACAACCTCCTTCCCCTAAAGAGAGTGTTCCCATCTATTCATTGCTTGTACAAGGGAACATGGTTTTGGTCCCTTCACTGCTCTACCCCCTCATTGGACTTCCATCCATTGTTAGTCCTCAATATCATAACCATTGGTTGGATAACTCTCCTTACTTGCTGAGTTTCTTCAACTCTTATAATCTTCCTCCATTTATTCCCTCATTGGTGACCTCCCTCTACAACTGCTCAATCTTCTTTTTAACTACACACATACAATTAATCCAACATCGGTCTATGATCTATGCCTTTCTTAGAACATGTTCAACCCTCTCACTATTTCTTGCTTCCCCCATGATATTGTCTCTTATATGCCCTCAACATTGTCAAAACCACTCCAACCACCCCCATGGTGCAAGGTTTTGATGTTTCCATGCTAATGGGTTCAAAAGGTTACCCTCCTTTACCAATAGTATTTTCATCCAAGTTGAGTTTTTTGTCACCAGTCTCATCCTCACACTACAACAAAATAGCCCTTTAGGGGCGGTTTTGGCTTGCGGGGGTCTTGGTAAACCCCCCCCTAAAAGTTTTTTTAGACCTTTAGTGGCGGTCTTTTAAAACCGCCCCTAAAGGTCATGGAAATTGGACTTTTGGGGGCGGTTTTTGTAAAACCCCCCCTGAAAGCCCAATTCTCATCAATTTTGGGGTCGGTTTGTCAAAACCCCCCCTAAAAGTCATGAGAATTGATTGGTATCAACTAGTATTTCAGCCACTTTGCTTATGTCTGCAAAGATGCATGTATAAGTGGAATTAGATTCCTAGCTTTCATATGGGTTTGGCATGAAATATGACATTTTTTTGTTTAATTTTGTACAAATCATGAAATATGACCTTTTTTGTTTGATTTTGTGAGAATCATCGACAATATCAATTATGACGGACGCACATGGTCATGAAGCTACAACAACAAATGATGATAGAAGATGAAGCAAGGACATGATCAATTGAGGAGACCTAAACCTCAAGTCCTAAATGAATCTTCTAGCACTACAACAAAATCCTATGATTAACATCCCTTTTAGCTTCACTTTTTGCATCTAGAAACTAGGCACTAATCCACGTTTTGGCTCTATTATGGGTGCAATCTGCATTAGTTTCCAGTAGTGGAAGCTAAAACAGGTTCAATTTGTGCCAACTTTTGCACCCAAATTTGCACCAAGATTTGCACCAGGATTTGCACCAATACTTGCAGCAATATTTGAGCCGGTTTTAATGCCTATATTAGCATCCAATGTTGCACCAACTTTGTTTTCCAAGTGTTGCACCAAGGTTTTCACCCCATAGTGCACCTGAAGTTGCACCTTGGTTTGCAACAACTTATGCAACTCTTATTGCGCCATTTTTGTGCAACTTTTCTGCGATGTGTTGTGGTATCATTCACACCAAAAATTGCACCTAGATTTATTCCAACTTTTACATCTACTTTTGCACCACATCATTGCACCAGGTATTGTGCCTAGTTTTGAACTTAGTTTTGCGCTAAAAGATGCATCTTTTTTTGCACCAACTTATGCACCATTTTTTCTACAACTTTTGTGCCAGGTCTTGAACTTCAATATTTCCTATCATGTGTCTTATTGATGTTCTCAAGGAAAGAATTTATTGTATATATTTCTTTTTTAAAATAAATGAAATATTTTATCTTGGTATCTTTGAAAACCATTTTGATTGATTGGATTTCACACAACCTGGCCCAACATCGTTTTCACTTTGATTAAGTAAATCTCCTTTTTTGCCACATTCTAGTAAAAGATCCTTTAGACTATGGCTTGGACCGGAAAGGACCCTATTGTTATCTCGACAACCTATGTTGCTTACAAACCCATTTCCTCCAAAAACAACGACAAATGGATTTTGGTAACCTTGTATCTCTGTAAGGGGGAAATCAAGGTGCCCCTTTGCAATGTGGCAATGCTTTGAATGCCAGCATTTACATGTGTGAAAAATGAACTTAAAATTTAAGAACAGGGCTTGTAATTATGATGCCCCTGTGGTTGGACAACCTATTATGACCATTGTTTCTCTTAGAAAGTGTAAGGAAACGGGAAGGAATTTTAGAGGGACTAAGCCTCATTTCTTTCACTTCATCTTTTCAAATTAAGAGACTGTAAGATAACATTTGGAATTGAGCGTATTTTGTTTGACATATTAGAGGAGGATCAATTATATTAAATGACTAAGTAGGCTCATATCATTGTCGCTTTGTAGAAATTCACATTCAATTCCTTTGAAGATATGTGTCATTATTGATTCTCATATAGGGCCTTAACAATCATAGTATGGGTCCAAAACTCCTAATACATAGGGTCAAGAGTACTAAATATTAATGTAGATGTAGCACAGGGTTTGATTTGCACATTCAATTCCTTTAAAGACAGGTGTCATTATTGATTCTCATAAAGGGCCTTAACTATCACAGTATGGGTCCAAAACTCCTAATACATAGGTTCAAGAGTACTAAATATCAATGCAGATGTAGCACAGGGTTTGATTTGGGGAATGCCATTGATGGCTCTGTTCTCTAAGCTAGTGTAAAATCTACAATTATTTCTTCTTTTAATCAAGCATATTTTTATTTATTATTTATTATTTATTTTTAACCCGTGTAAACATCCATACTTCTAGACTTTGATACTCTCCACCCTTATTGATATACTGCTTCTAAGGATTATGGTTCTATCGAAAGGTGGCTTAGCTTTTCCAGAAACTTCGATAGGTGGTTGTCTTACTTAGCCTTCTAGCTAACACCATGCTTTTATTTACATGTCTTTGAGAAGCTGTTTCATGAAGGTGGTCATCTTGACAAAATGATATTATGTTTGAGTACCCAGGTAAAGTAATACATACACTTTAAATTTGTTTTTTTATTTTACAAAAACATCATCCCCTAAGTAAGGATTTCCATTACTTGTATTCCTTCAAAATACACCTTGATATCATATTACAACTATGAAGAAACTTCCTAGTTCTTTTCTTACAAGTTATTACATGGTAACCAAATCCTACAAGCCCCTATTAAGTGCAAGTGTGAGTCGGGGTTTAATAACAAGGTTGAAAAGGTTGGATAACAATGTATGCTACCCTAGATCCACCCACACTCGACAGGCTTCGAAAAAGGGAAGGAGGACAACCTATTAGTTGGAAGTAACATAGAAAAACGAGAAGGCCTAAGGATTGAGGCTTCTGTACCAACGTACACTCAATTAACCCTTTAGACATTCAAGAGGCCAACCTAGCCATCAAGCATGTGTTAGTAGCTGGGTGAAGGTAAAGTTTCTGGTTTACATGTGGTTGTATTATTTCGAGACTTCTACTTGTGCGAGGAGGAAGAACTAACTCTGTAATAGCCTCCAAAATTCATTCTAGCGCAAGCTTACAGAGAAGGGATTCAAGGTAGCCTTGGGTCATGAGAATAAAATGGTGAGGAGAAACCATGACTCTTGTTGCACAGAGTGCTACGGCGTAGGGAGATAGAGTGGTTATCAATAACGCATCGCTGACTTCCATATAGTTGATATCTCAGGTAAACACAGCCCTCAGTTTTGTTTTAAAAGGTAGAAGTAAGAATTAAAAGATGTAAATATTCTTCTTGATGTTTACTCAGCTTCTTATCTGTTGATAGGTACAGGATGTAAGCTCAAGGAGCTACGGAAGTGACCAGGCGTCGGCACACCTGGTAAGCAATTCTCCTTCGAAGAATTTTGGGATTCCTCCTGAGCCAGAGCTATAATTCAAAGGAAGCTCAGGGTTACCCTTTATAACCTAGGTTACATGAAGAAAATCCTCCAGGGTTTTACCTGGTACACCAGCATTTCGCTACGTAAAAGGTGAAGGTTTTAGGGTGGGGTTGATATCCCATAAAGAAAAAATTTAGTTTAAGGATGTGGTTTCCTACTAAGCAAGAAACTCAGTCAGGGTTTTAACCCTGTAGCTCAACACATAAAAAAAATGTTGTCGAACAACTCCAAGAGTTGAAATGTACTAAGACTCAGACTGGAAGGGTTCTACGTACAGGCTTCTTTTGTCATAAACAACTATTTAATATTTAAATCATCTCTTGACCGGTTTTGGCTTTGTTTTTATTCTTTAATATATCAGAGTTCCATTCATTTATAAATGGATTGTGTTTCGGTAGTAGTTGGTTTTATTGTATGCATTTTCCCTTTTTATAACAAGGGTTTAATGATATAGCTAATAAAATCGAAGGGCAACAATTTGTATTTATGTTTAAAATAATGCACTCTCTTCTTTAAGCTCGGAACCTGTAAGGTTTACCTAATTTATAATTACTCTTTGGATCTTTCTTTCCTTAAATTCTGTAGGTTTTTAGTTACTTCTCGGTTGGTTTATTATTATGTGTTAATTGACAGTGCATACAATAAGAACATTTATTTGGCTTAAACATGTTTGCTATGATTGTGTCTCTAGATTTAACAATGAATATATAAACATCAAAATCCTATAATCACCAAATGAGCCCTGACTTGAGAAGTGTTGTGGGATATGCTTGAGCTGTCTATTTTATACGTTAAAGGACCACCAAAATGACAAAGCCAAATATATTAAGTACCGATTTCCATTCAATTGTTTTAGAGAATGATAATTTGGCTTGAAAAACTTGAGCTTTAAACCACTGTCAACCATGCTCCATACTTCAGCAATTGAAAATGCCAGACTAAAAAGAATACTAAGTATACCAAGACCCCAGTTCAAGTACCAGCCTCAGGTATATTTTTAGGCTTCTTGATACAAACCCACATAAAACAAGGGTATGCAAAAGACACTAGCAGAGTCAAACCTCCCAACAGACCTGCAAGGATGGAAAGAAAGGGAAGTGCAACCCCAATGAAGAAATAAATGAATCCATAGAACACACGAAATCCAACATGAACCCAAGGAGGGCACGACTTATTGGTCGGGCTGGTATAACCTGGTTCAAAGCTGTCAAAGACTGGCATAGAATAAATTTGAAAGCTGCTAAGACAATTGAAGACGACCAAAAGGAAAGTTGTTTCCAAAAGACTCCTCTCAATATCATGGTTGTGAAAGGCATACAAAGCATTCAAAATTCCTCCAGCATGCATCTACAATGAGAGTCAGAGAATGAGTATAGCATGTGGTCCCAAAGAGGCATTCTAAGTTTGTTGGTCTCGGTGGAATGGAAAAATCAAGATAAAACCAGCCTAACCAATGGTAAAAGTGAAGAAGTTTGATTAATATTACAGACAAAATACAGGGGGGGGGGGGGCATTGAGTTACAATTCTTTAGGAGACTCTTAACGATAAAAAAAATACTTTTTTTTGCATGAGAGAGAAAGGCCTATGATAGTAACATGCCCAACGAAAGTAGAGAAATGGCATTGTCAAGCAGAGTAGATTCAGCAAATAGAATAGAGTGAGATGAGAGGAATCTTATGTGTTTGGTGTGATAAAGCAAGTGCATTCATCAACTCCTGACCATGATATCAATTCAACAATCCTCAACCTAAACTTAAAGGAACCATATTTATCCATTACAAGGCAACAACTTCAACCATGGTTTTCTTGAACCTGGTTGTCTTTTTGTTGTTAATGTAGGGAAGAACAACCTACATACAAGTTAAATATGGCTACAGAAGAGGATCAATTAAGTAACAAATGGAAAATTCCAAAATGATGCCAGTTAGAGTAAGTTCATGATACTCCATAAATTATAATCGTAAAATATTATGTTCTTTAAGAAAAAATGACATGTACAACAATATGAATGAGTCCAATCAATTAACAACATAATTTTGAATGATGCAGGTTCAGAAGACGCTGAGGGAGAATATATTATTGGCAACTTAGCATGACAAAATAGGAAGAAATAAAGCAGCAGCATGGAATTTACTGCCGTAAAATAATTCAATAAAATATACAAACTCAAGGAATTTATAATTTTACTCACATAAGAGTTTGAGAAGGGAAGTGATTGGTACTTACAAAATCTCCATAAGCCCAGTAACCTCCAATTGCAATGGGGAACAAGCACATGGCCATGAGTAAATAAGCAACCTTTGCTCCTCTCCACATTGGTACAGAAGAAGGATGCTTGAGACTGGATGGCATAGTGGCCTGTATTCTCAGATACAATTTCCTAGTCATTTTCACAGGAAAGAAAGATCACCGATAAGGTAAGCTATCAAGTTTCAACTTGTAACCTTTTCTAGAATTTATAGACAAAAATGCGTAATCAAAAGGAAACACAAGTCTACGTTACTACAAGAGTATAGTACTTGTATTTCCAGAGCAAGATTATGACCCCTAAAGGAAAAATCAATAATTCCCATTGAATTCAACACTGAGAATTATGTTGCATTGTTCGTCTTGGACTTTAGGTTTTCATAAGATATGCCCAAGGGTCTAGGCTTACTTATAGACAAATCCTAGACCATAGTGCAGTAGGTAATTGCAGTTATAGCTCCTATAAGAGAGAACCCTACTATGGAGTTAAGATTAGGAAGCTACAACAGAACAATGCAAAGGGATACAAAAACCAAATACCATTCCACTGTAGTAAGTGGATTCGATCCACAAGTTGGGCCACAAACAATTTGGAAAAACAACTTCATTGTCTCTCTACCGATCAATATCAAGGCAGTTGCCATCCCGGTTGATAGATAAACAGTTGGAAACAGAGTCAACCATACACCAAGCCTCTCCCCTACGAAGTTTAAAGACAAATCACCAGTCATTCATTCCTTCCATCTAGGCCTATTATATCTAGCATTATTACTAATTTTATTGTCTTTTATTGAGTGCATGTTCCTTAATTTTTACTTTTAGTCGGTAATTTATTGTCTTTTATTGAGTGCACGTTCCTTAATTTTTACTTTTGGTCGGTAATTTATTGTCTTTTATTGAGTGCACGTTCTTTAATTTTATTGTTTTTTATTGAATGCACGTTGCTTAAGTTTCTAGCTAACCCTAGGACCAATTCAGTTTGCTTCCAGCTTCTCAATTCTCTTGCATGATCCAAGGTCTCTGCAATCTATGAACACTAAACTCCTTGCCTTTTGAGGAAAAATTGACTGGATATTTAGTTACTAAGTGAGAGTTTCCTTAGTACCAGCTACATGGTGTCCACATTTATTGAGCTCTTCACAAATCTGATGTCTCACATAGAAATGAATGATCTAAATGACAATGTCTTGCCATTCTTTTCCAAAACCAACAATTGGTTCTATAAAAGTTGACTGAACTAAATTATTCTTCTAATTTGAATGAAACAACCAGGAGATAGCAGACCTAAACACATCTTATCCTGACTCGGAAACTTCAATATGGAATTACCTGCAAATATGAATTGGTCATGAAATCTGAGAGTTGGTTCCAGCAGTACCTTTAACCATCTAGGCCATGGATCACATATGCATACTGGGAAAGCACCATAATAAACATACTTGGACAATAGTGTTGCTGAAAAAGAATGCCTTAGAATGGATTTTGAGGTGTAACACATAGGATTCCATGCAACAATGTAAACAATTAAAGCACATTATCAGGCATGATTGATCTACTAACAATTTTATAAAGGAAAAATGAAAGCAGAACAGGATGGAAGACACAAGCAAAATCTTAAAGGTAATGGGGGTGGGCCGAGAAGATTGAGGACACTGTTGTTGTGGGATTGATGCTATCCACAGAATGATATTATCTACATTTCATGCCAAATTTATAGTCACCTGTCTTCATGTAGAACTCGTTAATTTTTCTTACCTTGTTTCTCCAATAGTGTTCATCTTCAATAATAGCAAAAATTCGGATTCTATTAAAGTAATAGGTGCATAACTGTTATAGGAAAACAAAAGGGAGTATTAGAGGATGCTTTTCTACTTAGTATAGTTGTTGTCCTTAATTTAACGGTTGAGTTAAGTTCAAAATTAGTGTGTGCTTTTCTAATTTTAGAATTAGTGTTTCTCTATTTCTAAGGTGTTTTACAATGCCTATTTCTAAGCGATGGAGTAGCTGCAGGCAGATCCTGGGTGGTGAATGAGGCAGAATTAATATGCCAACAGCAAGGAGGCATTCCTACTCCATAACATTGTCCAGAATCATACCAATCCATAACATTGTTAAGGGTCTAAAAGATGTATAGAGATTTGAGTGCCTTCATATAAATGCCTGTCTACCCCAATCCATCACTAGTAATTTTTTGAGTCTCAAATTGTATGCGCACATCCATTTGTCATGGCAATATTTTCTTTAGTAAAGCCCACAAAACAAACTGGTTTGCCATTAAACACTTTACAAGATCCTAGCTTGAGTTTAATTTTTATGCTTAAACTTTTTGAATAACCTGTGAACAATGTTTCTCACTATCTTCTGTTTTAATTAAATTCTAAAAACAGATGGACCTTTTTCTTTTGTTACTTGACCTAAATCTTGCGTTATGATGGAATAGACACTTATTGATCTTTGATCATGACTGTTATTATGATATCATTTTGTAAAATTTCATGTTTTATAACAAGATCTCAGAAACATAATTCAAACTTATTATGCTTCATTCCAGGTTGCCTTGTTCCATATTTGCTTCAATCTTTAGATCCAGATTTTTATTCTTCTTTAAATGAATTAGAACTGGAATTTATTAATAGTCTCGAGCTTTCTGGGCACTTCTCAAAGTGTGTTGAGATAAATGAGGGGACGATAGATATATCTGAGCCCGTTTCAATGGATTTTGGGGATGGCGTTACATGGCCTGTGGGTGGATTTTCTTCGGGGGTTTCGAGTGAGGCTATGCCATGGGTCAATCAGTGACAACAAACTAAGCATCCAGTTAAAGCTTCTTCTTCTGCTGGACTGTCTCTTATTGGCAAGCTTCGATCTTTGGATCCATCATTTTATTCTTCTTTAAATGAATTAGAAGTGGAATTTATTAATAGTCTTGATCTTTTTCGGTGCTTCTCGAAGTGAGTTGAGCTAAATGAGGGGACGATAGATATATCTGAGCCTATTTCAATGGATTTGGGGAATGGCGTTACATGGCCTATGGGTGGATTTTCTTCGGGGGTTTTGAGTGAGGCTTTGGTTACTTATAATGATACTGGGAGAGCCTCCCCTGTACTGGTTGAGGGGACTTCATGTATTGGGGGTGATTTGGTATCGATAGTCACCCCAGAAACATGTAACTTATAATTATCAGTAAGTCACCCCAGAAACATGTAACTTTATAATTGTGAGTAACTCATGTCTGTCTTGAATACAAAGTTTGGAAGTTTGATTCTCCCTTTGAAAATGATGATCTGTCTCTATGAATTGTTGATGGGAACAAACCCAAAGTTGAGATAAGCTAGTATGTCCTGAACTGCAAATGTGTTTGTCCTTGAAGTGCATGTAGGTGTCAAAGTAGTGATGAAGTTTTAGAGTTAGGACCCCTTTTGTTTTATTCCATGTGGATTTCAAGTAGGCTTTGTAGATCTTTGTTCTGGTACTTCTATTCATATTATTTCTAGTTATATTGAGTGCATTGATGGAGAGGGGGAAAGCTTTTCAATATGTAGTTTTAATGTTGAAGGAGGGAGGGAGCTCTAATGTACCAACTATTTGTAATCCCTTGTCTAACAAGTTGCATAGATGGTTGGAGAGCTAGATAATATTACAAGAGTAAGATAATAAGATAAGATAATTTTATTAATATCAAATGAATGACAAGAATAAGTAGGTAAGTGGGACTTGGATGCACATCCAATATTTGTACATAGTGGGAATGTGAAATCAACTCTTGTTGTTACTTTATCAAAAGCAGAAAACGAGTTAAACCCAAAGCTAAAAGCAAAAGTGCAAAATAAATGCAAAAAAACATAACAAAACCATTACAAGTGGAAAGTATGTCAAGGTGTGTTGAATCTAGAGGTTGAGGCAGGGGGAGAGAGAGAAGAAGGCTCCTTAACTGATTTATCAATCACTGTGAAGGGGTTGATTCATTGCTTTATAATGTTGTTTTGAGAATACTCAAGGTTGAGGGGGCTTGGCTATGTAATCATGGGAGTTAGGGGGAAGAAATCTAGATGGTGAATTGGTTGCTTGAATGAACTTGCAAAGTCTTTGTGTAGAGAGAGTTTAGCTCTAGAACTTCCTCAAGTTGATATGTCTACCAGTTTGGTGATGTTTTCTTTAGGACTTGGAATGAGAGCTGCTAAAAAATCTCATGGAAGGTGATCAACCTACTAGGGGAGGGGGGTGGTTGGCGGGTTGAGATTTGAAAGGAAACTCTATGTCTCACTTTTCCAATATCAAGAGAGGGGTGAAACTTTGCTTGACATTTGTTGTCCTGAGTGGTCGAGGAAATAGGGAAAGAGATGATCCTCTTGATAGGCTTTGGTTGGGGAGGATCACACAAGGATTGCAATCTAAGCCCAAAAATATCCCTCATGAAAAGAGATAGGGATCTTTGGTTTGGATAATGAATGAAGTTGAAGGGAGCCACCCAAGTTTGGGTAAAGGAAGTAAAACCTCCCTTTGATTTCATGATGGATAGGACATATACAGATGGTATGATCCTCCAACTTGGTCCCCTATAAGTGGCACAGGTAGGAAGTCCTATCTGGGTATGGGACGTGGTCCTCACTGTCAACTTGAAGGCAATGAAAGCCTACCTGGAAATGTCCAAGGGGGATCTTGCGGCTGTACATCCAATGTTTTTGTATATATGTAGGTTTGGCAATACCCCATACATTGAATCCTATGCGATATGGTCAACATGGAAAATCATGGAAAATCATGGATGTGAGGAAGGGGTGAGCATCAAACTCAACTAAAATGATAGACTGTGGAACTTTTTTTTGTGCATGTATATGTTTTGAGAACACAGTAATGAGTACCCTCACTGTGATTTGACATGTTTGAATTAGCTATGGATTCCCATGCACACAAAAGTGAAAGGAGAGAAGGTGTCACCTAACTCTGAAAGAGGCAGATGTTAGCCTAGATATCCTGGAATTGATGCAAAAAACATTGCCTATCCAAGGTTGATAATGCCGCATATATTTGCTCAACTTTGAGTCTACTGCTGAGATCAGGTTGAAAGATGGGATAGATAATACCACTCTAGAAGGTAAGTGTAGGATGACACCATTTCTACCTCCCATACTTTAAAGGTGAGAATAGTATTGGATGTCTCTTTACTAGAAATGCTAAGGACATAATCTGTCTTTGCAAGGTTGATACAAAGAGCAATTTTATTGCAGAATGAGCTCAAAATGTTTGGAGTACTGTAATTGTGTGGGATAGGAAGACAATGCCATCTGCTAATAATATGATGTCAATGAAAAACCCCATAAACAAGGAAACCACCTGCGTGTCCTATAAGATAAGATAGATAAGATAATTTTGTTAATGTCGATTGAATGATCACAAAAGTAGGTCAATGGGACTAAAAGGTACAACAAGTGTAAATACTATGTGGGAATGAGCAAACAACTCCTAGATCAATGCTAAAATAAAAATGATAAAGAACTAAGTGCCTAGCAAAAAGAAAAAGAAAACTATAAATTAATAGTCTAACAAAATGATAAGATAGTGCGAGTATAATGATACAATAAGAACACTAGAGATTTGGGGTCTTGGTGTTGAGAAATAGATAGAGGATGTCAAGAAAGCTAGACCTAGTGGCTGAGGACAAGAGAGGGAACTGGGGTGGCAAATTTGTTGTGTTTGTGAGTTAGGTGTCGAGGATTTATTGATTTTGTGAATTACCTATTTATTTTTTTCAAAAAATAGGGGATTTTGTAGTGCTATATCTTTGGAAATGTGATAATTTTTGGGTTGACATGCATTCTATTGGTTTATAGGCTTATTGGTGTCATAGAATTTTTAAATGTTTGAAGGGTATAATACAATGTTTCCACTCTTTAGGATTTTGCCAAATTTTTCTACACTAATGGTTCGATTAAAACAAGAAGTCATTCTTTCTTTTATATAATTTTCATTTCACTAATAATGGACAAAATTGAAAAGTAAAGAATAGGAAAACCAATTTATTTGGTGGACTAGGTTCTCTTCAAAGTTTCCTCTATGGACATTTATTTTGGTAAACTTATCAATTATTCTTAACATATGAAATTTCTCACTATACCAATTATTATATATGATGCATTGACCACTTTTATATTTGTATCTTTTGTAAGTCAGTCCTTCTTTCCTATAGGGACATGGTCCAATAGTTGTTTCTTTGGTACATGGACCTATGGGTGCGTGCATAACAACTTGAACTTGTATAAAAATTATCTCTCAAATTGTTATGGTTTGCTACTTTGCCTCAATTGCATCTGAAAAATAATTTTTAGTTGCTTAATTATAGTTCGAAGGATTTTTATTATCATTATGTGTTAACACCCAAAAAGTGCTCACTAGCTCATTTCCTTATTCGCATGACCCATTTGTCCACTTTTCCACCATTTGAGCCTCTAAAGCCACCAAAAGACCATAATACACCCCTTTTTCCCCTCAAAATGAATATTTTTCCTCAAAAAGCATAAAAAACCCTCAAAAAGGGTCCAGAATTCCCAAAATATTAAAAAGGGAATAAAAATATTCAAAATATTCAAAAAAGGAAAAAGGAGGGAAAAGGTACCTAAACCATGTTGGTCAATACCATTGGTTTCCTCAAAACCATAATGGTATTCCCCACCACCAAAAACTATAAAAAGGTGATAGGGGCTCCTCACTTTCGATCCATCCATCATCCTATCTTCATCCTGTCAAAATCTCTCATGAGTTCTTGACCATTGTAGCAATCTTGGAGAAGAGACCATTGTAGCTTGGAGCTACTCACCTTGGTGTTGCTCAACACCACAACATCCTCACCCTTTGAGGTATCATAATACAAAAGTTATTTTTTATTTTATTTCTTGTTTTTGTTCTTAAATCTTTTCAAGTTTATTATGATATGCACATGCTAGTTTAGTTTTAGATTCAGATTTATAATTTTTTTTGCTTTCAATCTTTGAAACTGCTATCACTTGTTGATAGGTGCCCATAGCACTCAAGCTTGGTTGCAAAACCAAGCCAACAGTTTTTGGTGACTCCGCTGGCTTCAAATTCTTAGATCTTAGTTTTTTGCTTTAGATCTTAGTTTTTGTTAGTTTTAATCATTTTAATTCATAGATCTGCCATCCTAGATAGTAGATCCATTGCTATTCTAGATATTGGCCCCTTCTATTGCCATTAACAACCTGAAATTTCCATTTTCGGGTTCGTTTTTCGACGTCCGTTTTCGGCTTTCGCCTCGCGGTTTTTTCCCCGACAGTCGTGCGACTCATCGCGACCTCGCGGCTTTTTTCCGCGCGGCTTCGCGACCATTTTACGCACTGCACATCGCGGCTTCGTGGCCATTTTCCGCCCTGCACATCGCGACTGTGTGACGTAAACCCGCGTTGCACATCACGTCTGTGTGACCGAAACCCGCGCTGCACATCGTGGCTTTGCGGCCGAAACCCGCGCGGGCCATCGGTGGTGTTTTCCCCGAAACCCGTGATCCATTATTTTTGAATAGTTTTTTCAAGCATTTACATTTCAAAAACATCTTTATTTTTTGCAAAACTGGAAGCGTCTTTTCTTTCATTTGTAAAATCGCCCAAGCGAGGCAAATCAATTTCAGTTTAAATACCACACTTGCACCCCCTTTGCCACATAATTTAAACTGAGCCTTAAAATTTACCTTAAACTCAACAAACTTTTAACCCCACTTGGGGAGCACTTAAAAGAATTTTGTAGTTAGGTAGAATTGAGGGGATAGGTGTTCCAATAACACCCCTCAATTATTACATTTGAGACATAGTGGTTGTCCTCTACGATACCAAAATCCCTTATAATTTTGACATGGTTATCATCCAATTTATCGGGAAGGCCTCTCCCTTAGGAGGGTTGAAGTAGCCAGACTGGTTCCGGAAGTCTGAGTGGAATATCGCAATCCATTCAATAACTGAAGGATACCTTTCGAAGTTTTCGGTGTACACCCTCTTGATGTACAGCGACGATAGAACCAAACTGCAGATTCACCCAACCGAACGTGTCATGAACGGGGTATCCTAGTTTCCACTCTTTAGGATTGTCTACCCGGTTTCCCTCCCGGTAGGGGGATATCTAGCCGTTGATTCAACACTCTATATTGTCTGACTTGGATTTCATCACCTTGCAGAGGATATTGTTTATTGACTCACAATACTTCTAGTTAGGTGTTTGCATGATACATTACCCACCTTTGGTCTAGTAACACCTCTTTTTTCTAGAAACTATTTGACTTTTGGTATTCTGACCAATTTTGTTGCATCCCTCCACTTATTATAGCACAGCTGCTATAATAAAGTGTTTTTGAGGTTGATTTTTGGCCTGAGAGCCTTTATTTTTTCACTCCCCTTTTGCACTCATTGTTGCATTAGGGTTTCGAGTTTTTTACATCACCACCTTACACTAAAATTTAAAAAAAAAAAAAATTTCTCACCATTGAGAATTTTATACGATCTCGTCGTCTTCAGGGTGAACCCCCTCAATTCAGTCTACTTGGCTCTACACGTCACCGACATAGAGCCTTATCCCTTAACTTGACACATCATCGGCCAAACATATAGTCATCCAATTCTGACACACCTCACTTCACATCTGATTCTGAGGATGAATCCGAAAACCCTACTGAAATATCACCAACCAACCCCATGGCTGGATCACCATACGATCCCCTTTTCACCGGTACTATTGGAGATACATCGACAAACCCTACTACTACTGTGCCACCCATGGAAACAACAACCCCATTAGGCATGCCTAATATAGGGGCCATTCCCCCTTTAGGTATTCCCAACACAGGGCCACCACTTCTTATGGGTATGCACAACATAGGGGTCACACCCCCTCTCATTACCACAACCCATATCCCAGGAATTCCTGGCACTATTCCTAACCCCTTTGCAACCCATGTTGCACTTGGGAGCGTCGACCTTTCCCACACCACATCGGTTGGAACACACATACCTTCCATACCTATCATACCCTTAGGGGCCACTGGACCACTACATAATGCTACCATTAACAGTTATGTCCTAGCCACTACATCACACCCATTGGCCAGTCTACCATTTATGGCAAGTTTGAATTTTCCAGACTTGGAAAGACTAACTAATGATCCTATTAGACATGACCCCACTTGGCCCCCCATGCCTACAAATCTTCCCTCGGACATCCCGAAGTTTGAAGGAAAACCTGGGGAAGATCCCCAAAACCACATAATGTCATTTCACCTATGGTGTTCATCTAACTCCATAGTGGATGACTCCATTAGACTAAGACTGTTGCAACAAACGTTCACTAGCTCTGCAGCCAAGTGGTACATTGAACAACCACATGGGACCCACCATACATTTACGTCCCTCTCCACTTTCCTTCAGTTTTTTCAGCTACCTGTACGCTATGATGCAGGAGTTGAAATACTGTTGTCTTGTAGACAAAACACAGCTACCCACATCACCGACCATATCCATGAGTGGCACAAGCGCCGTAGCCTCTGCAAGATAAAAATGGACAGCCGTATATTTTTGGATTGGTTTCTCAAATCACTCCTACCCCTCATAGCCAAGGATGTAGCTTCTGAACGACCCCAGTCGGAAGAAGAAGCCATTCTAAAAGCCCAGCAGTTTGATCTGATCTACGTCCAGTGTGGCTACCTGTATACCATTTTACCTAACGCTCCTTGCGGTGATTCCTCCCGGACTGATGCACCGGGGGCATCCCACACCGCCGACAGCATCATTGGACAAGTTGTGTCCCACAACCAACCATTTTCCATTATGCGCAATAATAACGGCCCCGATCTTTCGCAGGCCACATCTCACTCCGGAGCTACAACTTCGTATGCTCCCATGGCCCACCCCCACCACACTCATGGACCCCCATTTCCACCACAGTGTTATGGTCATGCACCTTCAGCCTATCCACCTCTGGTTGCACCGCCTACGTATTACCATCAGCAGGCCACACATGATCCTGTTCACCCACAAGCCCGAATGGCTTATTTCCCACCACAGGTAGTCCTTGCTGTACCACAACCTCCAATCGCTCAGACTTATCCTCCAAACAACAACAACACTGCCCCCCACCAACCAAAACCTTGATCGACCACCGAAACAGGGTAAAAACCCCAATTTATGAACAAACCACCCATGTTCCATATGCGGGGTATACGACCATTATACACACACTTGCCCCCATTTCGGGGGAGCACACCAACTGTGATCTGATGACGCCCAACGCCAAGGGCACGCGGCACAACCAGCACCACCTCCTCAACCACAACCCATGGTGCTGCAGAATCCTTTGCCCACACAAGGAGTGGCGAACACTCGTCCGTTAGATCCTCCTCAAGGAACCACAGCACCACAACAGCAAATCACATATGCTGCACACACAAACCAACCGATGGATTCATGTAGTCATCATCTCCTTATGATGTCATCGTCCAACATGAATCTCCAAATGGGTTGAAACCAATACACCCCCACTGCACCTAAAAATCTTCTCCCTATGATTGAACAACCAGTTCAAAATGCACCTACATCGTTCATCTCCACAGTTAGACCCAGATTATACTCGGAATCACCTATCACTTCCACATTCCAATCCATCGCACCCCCTTTGAATATAACCGAGATATCTGATTTGTGCACCCTCTCACAGAACACACAGGTACCAAACCAATAGCCCCCTTTACTCCCGCAACCACCCTCAGTGCCAACTCATGTAGGAGCCACACCAATTCATACTATCTGATTCTTATTTCCCCCTTTAGGCGCCATCAGCACACCAGTCATGGCTACACTTAATCTCCCAGGATTAACATTAGGACTACCTGTGTGGTACCTACCTGCCCCAACCTCTCCTCCGACACCAAATGTCATTTTACAACCGGTGCAACCCATCAATACTTCTAATCGTCCACCCCCTGGTGTAGCAAACATCCAGAATCGACCACCTCCAACAGCGGCCACCGCATCAACATCCAATTATACTCCCCCACCACTTCGAAACACTAGGGGCAGAGGTCCAAAAACCTACACCACTGGACCCACAACTCGCACCCCCCTAGCGACCCCCAATTTGGTGAAGAATCCCCCAACAAACCACATACCCCCCAAGTGCTCTTTGTGCGATGACATAGGCCATCCCACCCATCAATGTCCACAGTTACCAGCACTTCAAGAACACATGAATATGTTGGATGACGACACCAACGTTCCAGTAGTCAAACTAGAACCCCCCCCTCAACCTTGTGATAAATCATTGTGGATAAACCATCCTTGTGCAATATGAAGAATCTACAGCCATTATTCACATCACTGCCCCGATCTCCCAAATTACAAAGCAACACTGTACGAGTTGAATAACGTCGACCTAGAGATATCCCCTCTTCTCATTGAGGAAATTGATCCCCCACCATCTTCCTCCTCGGAAGAAATTAACACCATTTACACGATTTCCACTGGATACCCCTCTGTCCGGTCGGCCCCTTCCATTGATCCCTTTGACACACATGTTCAACCCTTTCAAATCGACGAGGAAACCACATGTCCACAACATGGGGGCAGGCCCAAAACCTTGCCTACTCATCATCATCATGATTCTCGTCGGAGATACTGGGGGCATCCACCCCACAAGGGGAATCCCCCATCATCATATCATCACTTCAGTATGCCACCACGGCCCACAGCCTCATGGTACACCCCCCCTCCAGTAGTTGGTTAATGCCCTCTTGATCCCTCTCTAAGACAGCATCTGCACCACATTGACACCTCTGAGTTCGGGGACATAATAGATTACCTCGAACCTGGGATAGGGGGAATGATCAATCATTTTGACCCTACCCCATCACCTCTATCTCAACATCTCAATGAGCCCATCGTTCAAACCAACACATATGTGATCCACAATCACAAACCCCATGCACATCATATGGGGGCAGGTCATTAACCCTGCTCACTTTTTCACATTCGTGATCTCAACCATTTTTTAGGTCACGTGTCACTTGTATATTTGAGTTGATTTGATACACATAGTATTTCGCCCCGGCGGGTCATCATTTCCCCCCACCACTACATACTTGGCTTGGTGGGCTCACTTTCATTTGTAGCCATTTTTTAACCTAGTTATTTCGTTTGACCATTCCGGAGTCCTTATGACCTCCGTTTTTCGCACCATTTGCACCGCGGGATTCATATTTCCATGCCCGTGATAATGCTTGAGACCATTTCTCGCTCTCACACCCATAATTTTTGGGCATTTTTTCAAAAGGCCACTTATCGCCTCGGTTTGTGTGCCACATTGGTCGTCCTCCATTTTTTACGAGTATCATATCGCTGGATTCAGTTTTCCACGCTCATGATGACGCTTGAGATCATTTCTCGCTCTCACCTCCAGATTTTTTGGGCATTTTTCCCATGCCCCCTCGTCGCCTTGATTTGCGTGCCACATTGACCGTCGTCCATTTTTGACAAGTTTGATATCGTCGGATTCAGTTTTCCGCGCTCGTGATGATGCTTGAGATCATTTCTCGCTCTCAACCCCTACTTTTCGGGCATTTTTTCAAAATGCCACTCATCACCTCGGTTTGCATGCCACATTGGCCATTGCCCCTTTTTGACAATCTTTATGTCACCGGATTCAGTATTCCGCACTCATGACGATGCTTGAGACCTTTTCTCGCTCTCATCAATCCTTTTTGTTCGGTATATTTTTACCCCTTTTTTCAGGCCGAGCAATCCCTTTTACGAAAAAGGCACTTACCTGTTAAGCTCTTTTCTGACTCCTAAAACAATGAAAAGATCGTCGAGCAACCTTGCTTCCTTTCATGCTTGCTAAACGTATCTGAAAGGGCGTCTACATGGTATAAGTTTACCCCTTTTCCAGACCTTGTAGACTAATTACGAAAAATGAATACTCTAGTCACATCGGCTAGAAGAGTTCTCCATTTGCATCATTTTATGCTTTTTCGGGCCTTAGAGACTAACTTACGAAAAAGAACAGCAATGGAGTCCACTTATCGCTTTTAGACTCTCTAAACATGAAAGCGACCATGAGCAATCACCATCCTGGGCTCGTAAAAACCCATGGGACGATACTCACAACCACTGCAGAGTCTTCTTATCGTTTTCAGACTCCTTAAAAATGAAAGCACCCATGAGCATGAACAGTCCTGGGCTCACAAAATCCACAGGACAGTACCATTTTCAGAGCACACTTTTATCCCTTCTTGGAGCTCATTATAACTACGAAGAAGGACCCAATGGTGCTTCTCGACACCACAACAGATCACGTCTACTCATACGGCAGCTTCCCCATTTTGGTCGCCTTTGTTCAGAGTATTCTGCAGTATGTCACCCTGAGAATCCCTCGACAGCACCCATCAGCTCGTCCCCCCCCCCCCCCAGAGTTAATACATACCCTTTAGTCCTTAAAAGCTATGATCCCCGCACCTACAAGTCAGTTCTTTACGTTGCCAGGTCAACCATTTCATCATGCTCTGAACAAAGGAAGTTTGAGCCCACCCACTCTATGACCCCAGTTACTTAACATCCCCACAAGTATGTCAGTCCTACCATGAGTACTACCACACTTCAGTTCTACACCTCGTGCTCCTATCAAGGAAACATCATTGCTTTGTTAGTCGCTGGTCTCCCTCTGTCGACGACACCCAAATTTATTCCAGAGGATAGACCTAGAGGTCCCTGTGTCTTAGACTCATCCCCATTTATGATGAGTGCCCACGAATCATTTCGAGAAGAGTCCTCAGCGTCTCTCCAAATGGTTGTTTCTCACATGCTCGACTTCAACACCTTGATCGCATCGTTGAGACTCGCACAGGGTATTGGTCCGTTCAGTTATTTGTTGAAGACCCTGGATACCACCCGACTCTTCCACATTTGAGAGTCTACCTATGGAAACAACTAGTTACATTTTTTCTATAGATATCCGGGTTGCACATGGCGACAGTATTCTGATGTACCACAGTTTTATACTCCATCGAGTATACAATTACATGTACTTCTCAGAGATGACTCATAGTCATTGAGTCCCTACAGATGTTCGACACCTTCAGTTTCAGTAATTCATCAACCCTTCTGAGACCTTATTCAGAACGGTCGTCACTTTATTCCAGTGTATCAATTATTGAGATCAGTCATGTTATGATCATCAGTACATCCCAAAATAGTTTCCCCTTTGGACCATTATGATGTACCAGCAAATTTTTTATGTCTTATTTAGGTCCCCCTTCTTGGGACTAATTGTTATGTATATGTCTTGATACGAGCATGGGTATGCCCGCCTCGTCCATTATTAGAGATTATTCCTCATTCATATTGAGGCCATGTAATATTTTTTGTTTTTTGCAGCTTCTAAGGGCTGTGGATCCAGTCTCCAACCAGTCTCTTCTCTTCCCCAAACCCCAGAAAAAGACAAAATAACTATGATGTCTATCGGCCATACGATGAGCTCCTGCCCTCACACATCAGGGGGCAATCTGTTAACACCCAAAAAGTGCTTACTAGCTCATTTCCTTATTCACATGACCCATTTGTCCACTTTTCCACCATTTGAGCCTCTAAAGCCACCAAAAGGTCACCAAAAGACCATAATACACCCCTTTTTTCCCCTCAAAATGAATTTTTTTCCTCAAAAAGCATAAAAAACCCTCAAAAAGGGTCCAGAATTCCCAAAAATATTAAAAAGGGAATAAAAATATTCAAAATATTCAAAAAAGGAAAAAGGAGGGAAAAGGTACCTAAACCATGTTGGTCAATACCATTGGTTTCCTCAAAACCATAATGGTATTCCCCACCACCAAAAACTATAAAAAGGTGGTAGGGGCTCCTCACTTTCGATCCATCCATCATCCTATCCTCATGCTGTCAAAATCTCTCATGAGTTCTTGACCATTGTAGCAATCTTGGAGAAGAGACCATTGGAGCTTGGAGCTACTCACCTTGGAATTGCTCAACACCACAACATCCTCACCCTTTGAGGTATCATAATACAAAAGTTATTTTTTATTTTATTTCTTGTTCTTGTTCTTAAATCTTTTCAAGTTTATTATGATATGCACATGCTAGTTTAGTTTTAGATTCAAATTTATAATTGTTTTTTGCTTTCAATCTTTGAAACTGCTATCACTTGTTGATAGGTGCCCATAGCACTCAAGCTTGGTTGCAAAACCAAGCCAACATTATGAAAGTGCATCTACGTAATAATCAATTCATTTATTTTCAATTTCTTTTGATAGTTAAAATATTATAGGCATTTGGGTTGTAATATCCCTCATTATGACCCTTAGGGTTTATTGGATTCAATGTAAATAATGTATAATTGAAATGTAAATACAATGGTTTGTTAGTGACCAGAATGCATATGTAAGATGTATTATCTACATGTTTGTTTGGGAAGAAAACAATGAATTTAACTTGAAACTGAAATGCATCAAAGAATGCATGAACTACAATGGTGTGACCAATTGTATAATGTGCCACTTTGAAATTTAGCAAAGATGCTTTGATTGACAAAACAAAACGTTGTTCTATTCCCTTCTAATTTCTTTCTTAAAAATAAATTAGATAGGAAGCCCTTACATCAAAATATTTTCTGTTAATTTGAGGTGTACATTAGAATGTCCTTGTTGAGTTGAAAGTGGAAGCTGTGTGTTTAGTTTTATACTAGGGCATTCTAATTTGACAACTGAATCTGTCATTGTCAGTGCTGCACCTAGAGGCAAAATGGCATATATTGTTGCTCTTATGAAGAACACAGGTACGAGTTTCAGTTTTACAGTTGTCCTATCTGTCATTTTAGCTATTATCTTCATCAGTATGTATGAATCCTAGGATATCTCACATATTTTGATAACTATCTATGATATGGTACCCAAAGTGAGCAATATTTACACTTTAAGAAATTCTCATATTTATTTTTGAATCAACCAAATAGTATCACAAAATTTTCCCATGTTATTTGTGACTTATTTTTCTTGTTAAGAAATCATGTGCATTTTCATCTTGATATGTTCCTTGTTGACTGACACATCCAACTTGCCCAAGCCATGCTTGTATGTCGATGTGAAATTGTGTTGATTTCCTTAGGCTGAAATGCAGGCTTCTTATATGTAGAGTGAACTTGCCGTTGGATACACACATATAAGTTATTTTCAAGACATGTTTCCTGTACCTCGGTATATCATAAACATAGCTCTTCTATATGATCATGAATAAGTTTTTATAATATATTGGAGTAATCTCCCAATCAAGTATTCTCATTCATAGTGGATTCCTGAATAGGTTAGGACATGTAGTCATTGTGAATGTGTGTGTGGGACGTCAAAGATTTCATTTCAAGTGTTCAAGATGTTTTCTTGTATTTTAGTTTAAAATGACATTTCACCAAATACATAGTTCTTTAACTTCTTTTAATAAATCTACTTTCTTTGCTAGTATGAATTCAAGATTGGACCATGGAATGCCAGCAAAAAAAGCTTCTGCGTGATGATACATCCACAAATTCGTAGTGATTCTTCTTGATCTACTGTCTAGGATTTCATCATAGTAACTCGACAGAGAGGTCTCAGTAGTAACACATCATCCCCCTGAACCATAGTTAATTTTTATTTTCATTCATGTTTACATTTCAGGTTTCAGCTTTCAGGCGTTTGTCTAATTATAGCCTTGGATTCTGATATAAGAAGCTGTATAATTATGCACGTAACAGTCATTATGTCAGAACTTATTTGGCCCCACTACCGAGAAGCTGCATTCTGATTGAGGATGATTTCTGCAAAACAATCTTCAAGATCGCCATTAGGACATAAGTGTGGATCATAAAACTTGATTAATAGTAGTGGATCGTGTTAGGATTTGTACTCAGTTGTTCTCTATGATGTATCCAGTATACCATAGTCACAACTAACACTGCTGATAATGAGACTGACCAATTACCTATGGAAGAATCTAGAAGTTATCTGAAGAACAACAAGTTATGTGCATAACATTATGCAATTAGAGCAATAGCAATGATGACTGACGTTGGTTCTTTTTTTCCAAGAAAAAAGTTGCATTGGTATTGCCAAAAAACGAATAATAATACATTATTCAGGCCTTCAGAGCTGTCTGAGAATTTCGAGATGAGATATAGCTTCACTAGGAAATATTTTTTCAATCTAATGATGACTATACGAAGGATCTTTAGCTTGTTTGTGTGGATATTATTTTTCTACACTATTTTGTTTGTCCTCATGGAACATCCTATAGGAAACACACCTTGGTGGCTCCTTCTTTTAGATCTCCACTAGAGACTCCCTTTGCCTGGTTGTGGAACCGTGTTGGTATTGTTAATATGGTGTTTTGGGGAGGTTCTTTCTTTAGATGGCCCATCGTTCAGCATTAAGGGGAAAGGTATGATCTAATACTTTTTCTTTTTGGCTTCCTGTCCATATTCGAGAAGGTTGTTGTGTATAGGGCCAACCCTATGTTGAGATGGGTATTTGTTAAACCTCTCACTTATTTTTTTAGACATAGCCGATTCTACTTTGAGTTGAGTATGCCCACTCCAACATTTATATCTCATAATATATCTCCACGACCCCTCATTCAACTTAAGGGGAGTGTTGAGAATATGGGTAATCTTCACTTAAAAGGCCATGTGCTGACTCACTACTTAATGTATTGAGGGCTTTAATGAGCCTACATATGGGTAAGTTATAGAGTTATAAAATTACACAGGTTATCATTTATCTAGGTCAGCCTAATCACCTTCTTGGGGGTAGCGTCCCAAACCTAAAAGGATGTGTATAAATACACATACACTCCTCATTCGTAAAACATATTCATTCATTATTTTGATCAGGTGTGATAAATGCCTTAGAGCACTTTTCTATTTCACGATCTCTCTCTTTCTTGTGCTATTTCACTATACTGAGAATTCTATTTTGTTAAATGCTGTGATAAATCTGAAGGATTTCTGTATGATTGGATTAGGGTTAGATGAAGAGATCATCGTAGATATTCTTTTCTATCCTAGCATTCTCAAAAGCAAATGCTTTCAACTTAACTAGGTTGTTCCCCTCTTACATGATTAGTAGTTTTGCAGTAACAGTCTTTTTTTGTTCTTTTTATCTTTTGGGCCAATGTTATAGTAAGCAAAATAGTATATACTTCTGAGATTCAGGGCATTAAAAATTTGAAAATGCCAAAGGATTAAAGTTCAGTAAAGATATGGGAGAAACAGTAGAAAAACGATTTAGGGAATTGCAAGAAACAACCAGAAATGTTGTCAGCTAGCCAAAAAACAGTGTTTAGATGGTCACAAATACCTTCAGATACCTAGTTTAATATCGATTGTTGATTAATTAAATTTTTTTTGGTCATAACCTAGTTGTTTACAAGTTTGAATCATAATATGCTCATGTTACAGTAAATAATGTTGGATTGACATTATGATTTATCAGATCCATTAGATAGAAAGAAAACAACTAAATATTTTCATCCCTGGCTATTGATCTATTATATACAGACTCTTGTGTTTTTAATTCTGGCCACATTAGTTCCATATACTGTTAAGGAAAGTGATTTATTTTGGGTTAACCGTTAAATACTTTGCAAGACTAAGGGGATGATCCATCCATTGTGTTTAGGTTTTGGCTACTATGTCAAAAGACCCAAAAGAGACTAATGACAATTCCAAAAGCAAAGTGGTTGCCAAACTTAGATTTGAGTTGGGAATATGAGCACACCAATCTTAATTGGTTAGACATTGATGCCAAAGAATTGATAGGCAGCAGATTGATATCAATACAGGAAAATGAAAACTATTAACATGTTCCCTTACTCAAAATTCAAGAAACAGAAAGTTTGGGATCTTTGTGCACTAGCAGACAGTTTCAAATTATCATGGAACGGTAATAATGAAAATACTCAGAATGATATGCAAAGAACTCTCAATAAATTCTGTGTTGATTGCATTTTCTTCCAATTCTTCTACAATACTTATAATAGGAAGCATTTACGCAGTCCCTAGCACCTTTGTCATGACACCCAGAAAATGAGCAAATAAATGAACCTGAATGATGTCCATTAGAAATGTGCATATTTGGCACAGTTGCACAAACATGTGATTGCACTAGGAAGTGTGACCTATCAAAATGACCTGGTGGTGGAAGAAATATTCCAGACCTATTTGTCCACTCTGTCCTATAATTTGCATGAATTGGTGACAGGAAATGGTTATTTGTAACTGGATTAGATGAACACAAGTGATCATTCAAACGGCTGAAACAGATTACCTTGCTCCTAGCAATCAAACAAAAAAAGGCTGTCACTTTTTCAAGTTTATTTTCTTCTCCGAAAGGAAGATACCTTCATGCATTATTCAAAATACTTACAAATAGAATTCCTAAACTATAAAAGCTTAAGGTGTACTTTCCCTTATTCCATGGGAGGAGGAGGTCGGATTATAGGCAGGATCATGAAAAAGTTATTATTTCCATTCATCAGCCATCATCAGGATGTCTGTGACAACTTGACAACTTGACTAGGTTAGTAGTGGGATATCGGCCCCCACATACCATTCACATGATAGTTGTGGCTGATGGAAATAATGGAATACATATCACACTTACCTTTTAATGGCTACTTATGTAGGTTTTTCTTGAAGTATTGCTAACACTTTTTGTTAATTATGCTTATATGAATGAGTCATTCAATAAACTCTTAACAGATTGAGCTTGTCCTTATTCAACTTGTATAATCTGAGTGTCGTTCCAGTGGAACGCAGTTGTGTATGCATTGTTCATTAATGCAGACCTTGGAAATGTCTTCACATTTTAGGTTCAAACTGCAGCCTTTAAAATGCTATTGACAGTTTATGGGAAGATCTCCAGTCTGGAGCATTTCCCTGCAATGGTGGAGAGAGAAATCAGCGCTGGAGTCTAGTATCTTCTTCAAGGGAGATACGATAAGATAAGTTTATTAATGTCCAATAAATGACCGAAAATAGGTCTATGGGAGTGTTCAGTACAAAACTGGCGCTAATGTGCTCTAGTTTGCAGCTGATTATTGTGTTTCGACTTTCAACAAGAAATGCAGAGGCAACACTCTGCTTAGATTCTTATGATTAAAATATTTTTTATTTTTATTTTGTGTTGGAAAAAACAAATAGCATTTGCAATCCTAATAGTCTTATAAATATTTAGTTGATGTATGCCTCTTGCACTAAGGAATTACATGTTCTAAGATATTGTTACTTTGTGTTTCTTTTGTGCAGAATATGTGTGGTCTATGTGCTCCAAGTCATTTAGGTCAGAAGAGATATTATGTTTTGAATTTATACCTCAATTGGGAACTGCTAGCAGAAAGGTCCCTCAGTTCAGCATGAGGCCTAGGAAAAGATGACAACCCTTTCAATTGGCATGCAACTCTTTTTGGTTTTCACATTTTCCTCCAATTTCAGAGCTAGAAGGTTTATATGACTCCTAGATGAAACCCTTCCTTTTCTAAGATAGAAGCTGGAGATATTCTTCATTTTCAAAATATACTTAGAGAGAAAAATGTCATTCAGGATAAAGATGAATTGGCTGCAGCAAATCTTGATTGGATGGGGAAATACAGGGGTTCAATCCAACTCCTACTTCGTTCGATGGCCCTGGTGGTTATTAGTCAAGGTATGGAGGATACGTATTTATAGTAGTTGTTTGGTTAGGAGGATATTTTTTAATCAATTCTTCATACAACTAGATACACATGAAAGAGCATAGCATGACTCATTTTTCATGAAATTAGACATATTTTTTCATTACTTCTGGGAAATAGTTAGATGATGTTTATATATATGAAGAAGTAGAATTAAAACAAGTGAAATGAAGTAATAGTCATTTTAGACTTGCATTTGGTAACCAGAGATTCTTGGAAGCACTGGCTGTTTGAGATTGATGCTTTGACATTCATTTTATTTGTTTCAAGTCCACTCATTTACAGTTTACTTCAATCACTACCACTTGATCACTTGATATATTGAGTGTTAAGAGAACTAGAAATTGGGTGTTACTAACCTAGATCTATTTTAATTCTTGATTAGTAAACCACCAATATATCCAAAAAAAGCCATTTCATGTAACTCATTGTTAATACTATTGGTTAATTAAAAACAACACTGAATAATGTTAGACAGAATTATGAAAGGAAACAACCATAAATAGTGTCAAACAAAATTGCAAAGAGATTCCTTTCTTCTAATAGTTAATATGATTTAGCTTTTAATGGTTTTTTTTATGTAATCTAGGTGTTTCCTATGGATTTTTTTAGAGTTACCATATGTACATAGGCTTACAATTTGACAGATAATTCTGATTTGATGCAGCCTAGCCATCCTGTATTGGTGTTGCTATCAGAGAGGTAGTCCTCCATGACAAAAGGATAGGGGTGACCAGATCTACATTTGTCTAGTGTTAGAAGGCACAAATAATTCCAATGTGTACTGTCTACATTTATCAAAACCTATGGGTTGACGATGTTATATGTAGTTGTTAGCAATAACCTTGAATTTTGGGGTTTTTGATGTTCTTCTCTTTTGAGGAAGGGCATACTGTTGTTTTAGTAGAGGTCAAGCATTAGATATATTAATATATGAGCAAGGACTACTTTGAATTTTACATCATTTTGTATTAAATTCAGTTGGGTGACATGTTTGTGAACCATACAAGCAAGCCAGTTTAATGTACATTGTATTGTTATTTCATTATAAAAAAAAATTAACCAGTTTAATGTACATTGTATTGTTATTTCATTTTAGAAAATAATTTATTTTAAATAGATTTGATAAGACAGAAAGATAGTTATAAGTTTATATGTATTTATTATAAACATCATTAACAAATTAGATTTTTTTTTTATAAAATACTTCTTATATTTATAAAAACATATTTACAGTGCTACTCACAAATTTTTTTGAATACATGTCTCTATATTTAAATAATCTCACCGAGCTACTTGCTATTAAACTACACCCTGTATTCTTGAGATCTGTGTATGATGTTTCCTTAACTTAAGAAATGAAAAAGAGGTGTACTCACAAAAATTATGATAGCATCACCACGCTTAAAAATCAGCATATATCCTTGTAATAAAGCATCTTGTCAGGCTTTCAACTGAACAACTAATTGGCGGTTAACTTAAGAATATAAGAGCATGCCATTGCCATATAATTATTTGGCACATACTTTGGTTGTTTGTTCCAGTTGTGGCAACATACAATTCTTTGGCACATACTTTGGTTGTTTGTTCCAGCTGTGGCAACAAACATCACAAAGAAGTTATAGGCATTTCAACATATCTTCTTCTATATAGGTATTGTTATCACATATATAGTAGCAGGGCTACCATACATTATTTTTTTTATTCCAGTACACTATTCAACCAATTCCCTTACATTTGAGATGCCGAGATGAGCATCTATTATGGAGCACTATCAGATTTGGACAACAGTTTTATTCCCATGCCATGACTGAGTCTCAGGACACTCAGAGAGATAACCGATGTAGCTATTACACCATTGGTACAGAGCAGTCAACAGTGCCTAGAGTTACAGTAGCAGTTTCAGAGGACAGATGATGGTTCAGAGGATGAGCATTCATGTATATGACTCAGTAGGTATATCATGGTGTTGCGGTTATATTGCTTTCATATTGATTCTTATAGCATGTCTTAGCATTTAGTATCATGATCTAGCAATCATATAGATATGTGGATCTGGTTGATCTTATTATATATATTCTATTGTCCCTACTCAGACTTAGAAGTTCATTATTCATACTCTTTGGTTTTACCCTCCTTAGGGAGAATAGAGGTGATCATTCCACCATACCTTGGCTTGCTAGTGTTGGCTCCATTATTCATTGTCGTCATCCATCCATTACCTACCTTTTAGTTTATCACCCTGACTTACTACTTGACTAGTGGCATGGAGGACTTTTGCCCACTGTAGCCTCTGTATTGGATGAACTTCCCTGTTTATTATGTCTCAGCTCTGAGTTGGTGACAAAACTTACCTATGGTGAGTTGTATTTCCTTGTGAATTCCCCCAATCACTAAAGTTGTGTTGGCTAAACCTGAAACTTTTAGTGCTGCCATGAATACAAAATATGGAAAATGAAATGTTATATCTTGTATGAAAAGCCCGTTCATGCAATGTGTTTCTAAACACACATGAATGAAAGGAAATCCAAATGAAAATGGCCATGAAATCAAATGTTATATCTTTTGTGAAATGTAAAATACCTAGGTAAACAAGCTGTCTGTGACACACCTAGAAGTGCTCAGGTAAACAAGTGCCTTAAAAACACACCTACAACAGAAAGCCTAAAATAAATGTAAATCTATGCAATGTGTTTATAAACACACATAGATCAAAGGCTATGGAAACTTCAGGCCCAAAAAGCAATGGAACTTTAATGCTATATCAAAACAATTGCTGGCCTCATTTGTATTATGGATTGTGCGCATCTGTTAAAGGTTAATAAACCCTCTTTGAACAACTTATCCATTTGTGAGACACCGCAATTCCCTGTGTTGTTGCTCATTTACTATATACTATGGTGTGTATTCCTTTTCCTATATCCAAAGTGTCACAGTGTTGAATCAGTCAGTCATCCTTTAGCCTAGCCAGTTTATTTTAAGCCTTTACCCTTCACTAGGAAACTGATCACAACTATGAAGTCAGTATGGTTTTGAAAGTCTAGTCCGAGTCATAATAATAATTAATGACACTATATATTTGGATTTAGATCGCCAGTAATGATTAATTTTTGTTATAATTGCTATTTGAATGAGTTGTAAAGCATGCATTAACCTTTGACATTTTGCAGCAGCTTCTGATGATAGTCTGAGTTATATTTGGTCATGTTGACTTGGTCAAACCTAGTTTGACCAAGGTCAACCACAGGACATGAGATGGTTGGACCTTGTGATGATACAGATAGATGATATATGGTCTATATACATGTACATGATGGTTCTATGCATCAAATACGGTTTATGATGATGATTTATGGTTTTCAGCATTATTTGATCATTTACATATTATTATTATTTCACTTGTTCGGGTATATTGGATATATTATATGATCATGCAGAGATCCATATGGTGTATGAGTACACATCTTGGATAGATTTGGACCTTCTGATTCCAATGAGATAGTCTACTTTCAGTTCCGGGCAGTTACAGTGATGCTTGAGCCTCAGTAGGCTATCCTAGTGCAGTTTTGGTCTGTCGAAGACCCTGTCAGAGCAGAGATGGATTTTATCTAGTTGACCTAGGGTGCTGTGCATGGAGGGAGTGGTCCAGACACTTGTTTTTACCATATTACCCCCCCTCCCGGACACACTGGTGCCCTCACCTTGATAGCGCAGGCACTCCAGGAGGCAGTTTGGGGCAGTTTCATACTTCCCGAGGCAGTTTGGGATTGGTAGAAATGGCTAAAGAGGAATTCGATTTGGGCTACTGAGGTAAAGTTTTGGCATGGGATGATCAGTGATGATGATTGGGATGTCTTCCACACCTTCTCCAGCAGTTTCAGCTTCATCGGGACCCACATCCATCACTTATGGCATTTTTTTGATGATTTCTTAGGCCTCCTAAGGCCCACGATTTGTCCATAGAGGAATGATTTGGTACTTTGATGACTATTTTATTATTATTGTGCCATGGGGATTTACCAAGGGTGTCTAAAATTACCCCTTGGACCCACCATGAGCTAGTTGTTATATTTTGTCATCATGATTAGGTGGGATCCCCTCTCCTAGGGCGATTTTGTCCACTTATTGTTATATTTTATTAGTGATTCATGTATTTTATTGTTGAGCTCATCTCAACCATTGATTAGATCTTTTGATATTTTAATCTTAACCACTCATTCAAAAAGTGGTTAGATTGTGGACTCTCTCCCTCCTATTTAAAGGAGAGAGCCTCTCATTGTAAGGGGGACTGATGGCTCTGGATTATTGGAATAGAAAATTATTATTGCATCTATCTCCAGTGTTGTGGTGAATGTTTTTGGTGTTCGTTCGTTGATTCTTCCTTTGCACTGCGTTATTGGAGATCTTGTCTTGCCATATTTTTGCACCATTTTTTGCATCTATAGGTGGAGGCCGAATTCATCTGAGGACGTATTGGTAGGGGAGGACCCTCCCTACTTCCTCTTTGGGTTTCTTCGTTGGTAACAGGGAGTATTAATTGTCCTAGGACCTTCTATTTCATGTTACTATTGCACTTTGCTTGTATTTCCTCCATACTTGACCTTTCTAATTGAAATCGCTTTCCTTGGATTGACAGGTAGAGGAGGTCGCACTTGTGGGCTAGGGCATCATTTCGTCAAGAAAAATCAACAATCTCTCATTTGATCTCTGCGGGAGTATTCCTCAACAACAAGGCATCTCATTCACATCACTCAGGTACAATCTCAAGGTAATTTCTTTCCATGATCTATCCACTTGTCTAAAATACTTCAAACCCTAATTAATCAAAACCCCATTTTTACATTTTTTCAGATCTACTAAGATCTAGTGGCTTCTTGGGTAAGATATTTAAAACCCACCTCTATAGTATCCACATCATCCCGGATCTATAGTTTGGTGAGGATTGGCCTCCATTCGACCCTCTTCCCAATGCAACTTAGCCTCTCCAAGTGAGGTCGCACTCCTTGGTTTGGGTGAGTTAATCTAGATCTAGTACATGGGTAGTTGAGATCCCACTTGATTTGCAATCTACATATCCAATAACCTACCCCTAGACTATCACTTTTGTGATTTCCACCTTGTGGGCCCTATTCCACAATTTAAGGGATTAAAACCCCATTTTGGACCACTTGGTATCTTAAAGCTCAGATCTAGTAATATCTAACCCTTGGATTGCCTTGATTTTCTAGATCCACATTGTCACTTGCTTAAACTACTTGGATCTAAATTTTGGATGCCTTTGGACTTGTCTTGATCCCATTTATCACACCTTTAACCCTCCTTGGGCAAAGTCGCACTTCTTGGGGAGATTGAGTTTGTCCACTTGTAGGACGTGGGTAGTTGAGATTTGGGTGGATTTGGAACACACATGCCTTGAAACCTAGGTCTAGTAGGTCATTTTGTGAAATCTTTCCTTGGGGATAGACATTCCTTGTTTTAAGGGATTGTGGTCCACTTAGGTCACATCATGAATTATTAGATCTAGATAGATCCATCCATCAAACCTTTAGTAGCCCACTTGTCTTATATTTTAGGGGTCATGATCTACAAGTTAACTTCACTTTGACTCCATTTATCCCAATTCCCAAGCCACTGATCTTCCTCCAAGCTCATTTGACTTTCCTAGATTGTTGAGTTAACTTGTGGTTTGATCCTTGTTTGGGTTGCTTGAATCCCTTGATGTTGTCCTATCTCATGATCAAGCTTATCTCATGTACTGGTTAGCCCCAATTCAATCCCTAAACTACCCTGCATTGGACACGGTTCCCAAGGAAGTGGATTTTCTCACAATTGACTAGTACTTTAATCCTGGATCTCATTTCAAATACTATAAGTCACTCTCACATCAACAATGAACCAAATCTATACTCATTAAACCCCTTACTTATCTGGTGACTTCATCCTTAGGTCTAGGATATACCATACACCTTACAATACTTCATTCATACTTAACCTTGATTTGGTGTTTTGGTTTGATCTCTCCTGTCGGGAGTAGATCTGGGTCTCCCCCTTTGTTGTCTGGGCTAGATAGCATAAAGTGAAGGTTGCCTCGATTGGCGTGACAACCATGTATTGGAAGTCAAGGTGATCGTGGTTGCACCTTTTGAGTTGCCTTTTCCTATTGCCATCCATTAATGGATACATCCATAGGGGTAACTACAGTTTAGGTGATAACAGGTACCTTGAAGTGAATCATTTGTCAGCCTTCCAACTTATAATGGGCAGTTAACTTATGAACATGCCACAAAAATGATAAAATTCATAGTGACAAAGTGTTTAAATTCACCATTCTTTTGGACTTCACTCTAGCAATGCTATGGCCGTTAGGTTCTCTATCCTCCTAGCCTTGACAGTAGTAAATATGCAAGGCTCTATCAGCTATTGGGATTTCAAGTCTTGGATCTATCAGCTATTTATTTTTTTGTGAGAAAAATATGAGGAGCTTTCCATGGCTTTTGCATATAGAATTTCTTCAATGGAATCTTTAATTGATAGTATTATTTTGTTGAAGCAAGAACAATTTTAAACAACAAATTATGGGTATGCCGAAGCAATATGGCGTTCTTTTATTGCACCCCGAGGTACAATTGCTAGTTTAAAAAAAAAAAGACATGTCCGTCGCTATAGAGATGACAAGTGCTAGCAAGTTTCGATGAACTTGCTATACTAGCGACGGAAATTTTCGTCGCTAGTATAGCAAGTTTGTCGAAACTAGCCGGGGCTTGTCGTTTCTATAGTGACAGACATATTTTTTTAATATATGTGAATCTGTCTCTATAGCCACGCACGTTTGGTGCTATAGCCATGAACATTCGTTGCTAGAGACACGGAGATCGCTTTACTTATTTTTTTAAATATGAACATCCGTCGCTATATCCACACACTTTCGGTGGTATAGCCATGAACTTTCAGTGCTAGAGAGACAGAGATCAGTTCACTTATTTCTTTTAAATATGAACATCCGTCGCTATAGCCACGAACTTTCGTTGCTAGAGAGACGAAGATCGGATCACTTATTTCTTTTAAATATGAACATTCTTCACTATAGCCATGAACGTTCGGTGCTATAGCCACGAACTTTCGTTGCTAGAGAGATGGAGATCAGTTCACTTATTTCTTTTAAATATGATCATTCGTCTCTCTAGCCACGAACTATCGGTGCTATAGCCATGAACATTCGTGGCTAGAGAGACGTAGATCAATTCATTTACTCTTTTTTTTAAATATAAACATTCTTTGCTATAGCCACGAACGTTCGATGCTATAGCCACTAACGTTGGAAAGTGTTTCTACAGCGACGAAATTAGTGCCACAAAAACATAGAGTCATGTTTGTCGCTATAGCAATGGAAAAGTGTTGCAATAGCAGCTATTTTCCATGGGAAAAATGTCCACATGTACTAGTGTCAAGTATTTAACATTCAAACCGATGGCTTTCTTTAATCCGTGAACTAAAGCTTCATATTCAGCAGTATTGTTAGTGCAATCGAACTCTAATCGACAGGACAAGAAATATTTGTTATTTTCAGGATCAAGTAAAACACAACCAGCTTCGGATCCTTCCAGAGTTTTGGAACCATCAAAGTATAAAATCCAAAAAACATTCTTTGATCTAACTAAGTTAGTATCTTTATCATCTAAGTCAGTAACTAAGCTAACTATGTTACATTCGATATCATCAGTCCGAGAAAATTGAAGGAGATTGGACTGTTCATCTAATTCATGGCTAACATTGTTTGATTGATAGTTACCCGGCTCGATTTCTAAGAAACAATTTCCCAAAAGTGAAGATGAAAATGCTATTGCTTCATTCTTTTCCTCTAGCTGAGTTACATTTTGTTTCATCTGCGGTTCTCTCAAAACTTTAATCTGATTTTGCCTATTATGATATGGTAACCATAAAGGGGACCAATCAGTTGCAAAGTAGCCATTGAGTTTTGTAGACCAATCTCTGCTTAAGATCAAACGATAGGCTTTAGGAATATCAACTACCATTACATCGATAGACTAACACACCCTAGGATCCGTTGATAATCTAATAAGGACATCTTGCATTTCCCCAATGACATTAACAGCCGTCTTATCTAGCTGGATAATCTGAACTGGGGATGGAATTTTATGCCCATTAATCCTTTTGCAGATTGACAATGGCATGACATTCGAGGATGCTCCAAAATCTACCAAATAGTTATGCACATTGTGATTGAAAATTTCAAAAGTTAAAAGGAAAGGAAATGTTTGGGATTTAGATTTCCCGCCTATACTAGCTTCATTAATTTCAAGATCTTCCTGAGTATCTATTAACGACGCACTAGATTGGGGTTCAAGAGCTTGCAACAACTTCTTTCGTTGCTGAGGCAAACTACACATATCAAATATTGAAACATTTGCTTTCACTTTCTTTATATCTTCAATTATGTCATATCCCATGTCACATTCTTTCACGACTTTTGGTTGATTATCTGTCCTACTTGAAGTGTTTTTGGGTTGCTGAGTTGTTGTCTCAATGTTTGGTTGTTTGGTAGGCATGTGGTTAGCTTTGGGTTGTGGTGGAATAACCGTGATGTGTCTTTTAGGTACTTCTTTCAATATTTTAGGCTTGGGTATAGCCGAGCTTGAACTCAGATCAGCAATTGGACCTTTACTGCGAATGTTAATGTTTGCAGCTGAGACCTGTCTTTCTTCAGAGTCATCCTATATTAACTCAGTCAAAGGGATCCAGTACCATAACACCATGGTAGTGTCTGGAGCGGGCTCCTCTAGTTCGAGAGTTGGCTCTTCTAGAGGATTGTCTTGATCTGGTATTTGTGCATCCAACATTTGGTTCATTACCAAGCTCATTGAATTTATCCATTGTGGACAGCTCTTCTCAGAGTGTGGTTCTTGATGAAAGGTGCAGAAATGTTCCATTCCTACCTCATTTAAATTCAAAACAGGAGAGTTGTTTGTAGGCAAATGAAGCTGATCGTTTTCTTCCCTTTTCTTGTAGAAAGGTTTGAAAGGTTTCCTAGTTGTACTAGCCGCCTTATCTTTTTCAAGATCTAGAATTTTATTGGACAATTTCTGCATCATTTTGACTACGTTCTCCATATCCACTGATGACTCGTCTTTATTCCCAGTAAGCAGCAGGGTTTTCTTAGTGGTCGTTGGTTTTGATTCCACGTCTACAGAATGTTTAGCAATGTTGTCCGCTTCTTCCTCTACCTTCCTAGCTTCTTCGAAATTTTCTACTAAAGTAGTTTTCTTGGTTCTTTTGACAAACATTGCTATTGGAGGATCAAGAGCTGTAGTGTAGTATTCAACTAAGGATTCTTCAGCTGGTCTAGTTGCTGCACTAAAGTTATTTAACAGTGTGGTGAATCTTTGTTTGAATTCTTGGACCTTTTCTTTCTTTTCCATTCTCATGGACAACAATTATTTCATGAGTGTAGCTACAGTTTTCTGATTTCCATACTTTTTTAAAAAACATTTTTCAAATTCTTCCCAATTCGATAGTGAACTAGCTTGTAAACTGAAATACCAGAAAGAAACTTTCAGTTTGAAAGTATATTGAAAAATCCTACATACGACATCTTCGTGCTGTACATTTAAAAGACTTAGAGCTAAATAAAATCTCTTTAGGTGATCTTCAGCAGAGATTCCTTTACCAGGATCGTACTTAGGCAAAAATTTGTCAAGGTTCTTAGGTAGATTGTGAAAAGGTCTAACCAAATTTAGAGCTCCTCTTGTTCTCCATACCGGTACAGCCATGGCTCCTCGTGGATAATTAGGTGGAGAATCGTGTGGAGTATTAGGTGGAGAATTATTTGGAGTGAAAGGTTCTTCAAGATCTAGAGGATCTTCAAGTTCGATTTCTCCAAGGGGTTCTGTGATTTCCTCTAAAGATAAATCCACCAATTCTTCAAAGCTCTGAACAAGAACTGAATCATGTGTATATTGTCTTTCCCATCTAGGAGCTCTTCTTCTAGGAAGAAAAGGAATTGCGTTTAAAACGCCAAGCTGCTTAACATAATCACGGGTATGTCTTCTTACATTTGCTACTTCAGCAAAAGGTATAGCGTACAGCGTTTCCTGCTACTCAAACTAAGAATTGGGGTTTAGATTTTCTTGATTTGTTACTTCAAGATCAGGATTGTCTGGGATTGTTGTTCCAAGCAGGTTTCCAGTTGGATCTCCTCTTAAAGAAGAGTCTCCTTTATCAGTCATGCACTGGTGTCCCTCCTTCTAGCGCCAAAAGATGTTGATGCCTCGGAGATCGTAGCATCAATTAGCAAGGGATTCTCCCCGGTAAGCAAGCCTAATTAGATCGCTCACCGTTTGGTGTAGGGAATCCATCTGGTTAACGGTTCTGGCTACCGTAAGATTTAAAGATTCTTATTCTCAACACCGGTTGTGGCCCGATCCACCGTTTATGTATTTTATTTTAAGGATGATATGCAAGTGCCCTGCCCTAAGCTAAATGGAGGTAAATAATCTATGCTAATCTAAGATTGTATAAACAAATCTAATTTATCCTTGCAAGGAGAAAACATTAAATATGAGTAGTAGACTGAAAGAAACATCTAAAGATTAGACAGATAGCTATTTAACCATAAAGATGCATCCACACCAGAAAATAAAAGATATTAAAGATATCTTTAATTCAATTAATGCATTCCATTACTCATTTGAGACAGACATCTTTGCACAGAAAATAGAAGAATCATTCATTACAGAGAACTAATTCATAGTAGTAAGGAAAGATCTCACAGTAGTGTATGACTGATACAAGAGTAATCCACCACACATTCAACACATCTTTCAGGAAAAAATGTAGTGTCCCAGGCTTTCATTAGGAAAAATTAAATTCCTTATACATGCAGAGAAATAGTTCACGTACAAGATAGAAAAATTCTTTCACCTGCCAAAAGTCCTTATACTATTCATTAACTATATATTTATAAGTTTACAAAATGCCTCCAGGGCTGCCACCTATCTTCTCTTCTTTAATTCTTTTAATTTTCTTTTAAATGCTTTACAAAAATTAAGTGACTCGTGGCACCCTTTACATAACAGAAACAACAAAGGACAGTTGTCCCTTTGACTTCATGATTCAATAACCGGAATAGAAAAAATTGATGGGCTATGGCTGTCGAGCTAGCTTTGGGGTGGTGCCTCTGCTTCAGCTGGAGAGGTCATCTCAGAGGGTGCTCCTGTCTTAGTTGGTGCCTCTGCTGAATATGATGTGCCTTTATCGATTAATTCCACTGCTGCTGCCTTCTTTTCTTCTTCTGAAATATAGCTGAACCAAACACCAGTGTCTCTTATAACAACATTAGCAGGTGAAGGGAGCAAGATCTTCTTAGAAGTCACATGCATGTTGAGCTCTGCCTCGATGTCTTGCATTTTTGTTATTGCTATCTGGCAGATTTTGTGGAGCATTTGAGCATGTACTGAAGGCAGCACGATGCATTGATGGATATCTTATGTGGTTAACACATCAATTCTTCTCACATACTCCAATTGAACGCTCAACTCGTCTTTTAAATCGGAGAGGCGCTGCTCTTTACTTGGAAATTCATCAAGAGTTTGGGGAAATGCAACCTTGCACTTTACATGCACTTCTTGAATCTTTTGAAAAAGGCTATTGCACTTTCCCATTGTCACCTGGATCACAGTAATTAGTTTGGCCCCACAGTTCCTAAAAAATTCCATGAAGGTTACATCTTCCTTAAAATCAACTACAGATTTGAATGGGAGGCGCTTGGGGAAATCCACTTTCCCTTCTCTCCACTCCATCTGTCTTAAAATATCTGCTTTTACCTGTGTGTACTTGTTCCTTAGCCTAACAGCTTCAGAGTTGATTTCCCTCATCCTGTCCAGCATGGCCTTTAGCCTGCAAACTTCTTCAGTAAGCAGTTCTTGCTTCTCATGCATCTGCTTAAGCACATCATAGGATTGCTTGTGAAAAGGAGTCATATCCATTGCTTTGTTGTTTGCTTGTTCTAGTTGCTCAACCAACAACTGCTTATCTTCTTCTAATTGGACAACTTTAGCTTCGGAGTCATTTTCCTCTGCTTCAAGTACCATCATTTGTACTTTCAGGTGTTCTTTTTCCTCCTCCGGGTGTTGATATTTATCTAATAAATCCTTATGATCGGACAGAAAGTGATGATGTTTCTTTACTACGAGCTCCCTATAGGACTGCTCATTGGCCATGGTGTGCTGCAGCATACGATCCCTTTTCTTAGTTGACTCGAACTTATTGACTATGTTGATTACATTGTCCTCTCTTGCTTTGGCTGCTGCTACAACAACAGATGCCATAGCCACAGGAGCTTGCTTCATGTTTTTCATAACAGTAGTTTCACGATGGGTGACGATGTCCAACTCAAAAGGTCTTTTTAACCTTGTTTCTGACTTCAACACAATAGACTTCCTATCTCTGTTATATATAAATATGTTCCACTGGGACACAGTATGATCTTTTGATGGGGTAAAAGGGATCAATGGAAGATTTTCTATGGGGACATTCTCTTCAGCAGGAGGGGTTTGTATTGTTTGGTATGAACCTACATCCATGTCTTATGTATTAGGATCATCAGCTCGTGCATCTTCATTGGCCTCATTTTCTTCTTCGGCCTCGTGCCGTATTTCTTCTTCTTCAGCCTTTAGCTGATTTTCCACTGGCTCCCTTTCTTCCTGCTCTTTGGCAGCTTGTTGCAATCTTGCCTCTTCTAACTCTTGATCCTGAAGCCTTTGGGCTTCTTCTTCTTGTAGCCTAAGAGTTTCTGCCTCCTGAAGCTTAAGAGCTTCTTCTTCCAGAAGCTTAAGAGCTTGCTCTTGCTTCCTCTGCAACTTGTCGGCAATTTCTTTCTGGATTCTATCTGCTTCCTCCTTTAGCCTTTGCTCTTTATTAGCTAGAGCCTCCGCTACTCCTTTTCTTTCTGCAACTTGGCTTCTTGGGAACTTTGGACAGTGGTAGAGCTAGAACTAGCTCCACCTTTGTGGCGGTAGATTTGCAACTCAGTCATGTTGCTGATTCCCCTATATACTTCTTCATCCTGATCGTAATAATGGGCATAATCAAAGTGGGCGTACATGTGATGCACCTGCAACAATTAATGAATAAAAATATGCGAAATAGCAGAAATGATAGAACTCAGAATCACTTTTATATTGATCACAGGCCACTTCGAGGGGGTAACCTCCTATGAGCAAGCTCAATACAAATAACTTCACGGTGCCTTCATAGGTCTCCACACACACTTATATACTAAGTCTAGGCGCCGATACTATGGGTCAAAACCATGGGCCACTACAAACTATGGATCAACAATACTACGGGCGGCTTACAAAGCATATGCGCCAACAACAATAACATAAACTATTGATCAACAAATACTACAGGATGACTTACAAAGCATATGCGTCCAACAACAATATACTAACAAAGTAAAGACATGGGTTCCTAACATCCCCTCCCCCTTAAAAAAATCTTTTTCCTCAAAGCTTTAGATGTGGAAATTGTTGTTGAATCTGAAGGAGTGGTTCCCATGTAGCATCCTCTGGTTGCATGCCGTGCCACTGAATTAATACCTCTGTGATAGAGCGAGAGTGAAGCTGACGAGTGCACCGATTGAGGATGGCCTCCGGTTCCAAAAGGATGGATCCTTCATTATCTAGTTCGGGTAAAATCGTTTGTCCACTGATGTTGGTACCAAGAACTTTCTTCAGACAAGAGACATGAATGACTGGATGAATACGAGAAGAAGGAGGAAGTTCCAATTTATAAGCAACGGACCCAATCTTCTGAAGAATCCGATATGGCCCATAGAACTTTGGAACGAGCTTATGACGCCCTTTGAGTTTCAAGGAGGACTGCTTGTACGGCTAGAGAGGAAGAAAAACCATATCGCCGACTTGAAAAGTGCGCTCAGAACGGTGCTGATCAGCTTGTTGCTTCATGCAATTTCTTGCCATGTGAAGATTGTCCTGCAAAATGCGAAGAATCTGATCACGGTTTCGAAGGACCGTGTCAACTTCCTGAACTGGTGAACTGGTGGGGGTGTATGGAAGAAGAACTGGAGGTGCCTGACCATAGACTGCTTCATATGGGGTCATTTTAGAGGCAGTGTGGTAAGAGGTATTGTACCACCATTCAGTGAGAGAGAGCCACTTTGCCCACTGATGTTGTTGTTCAGAGGTGAAGCAACGAAGATAAGTTTCCAAGCATTTATTGATAATTTCAGTCTGACCATCTGTTTGTGGGTGATACCCTGAACTCATCTTCAGTTTGGTGCCAGTGTGGCAAAATATTTCAGTCCAAAAATGACTGGTGAAAGTCACATCACGATCCAAGACAATGGAAGAAGGGATGCCATGAAGACGAAAGATCTGGTCCAGGAAAATTTGAGCGACTGAAGAGGCTGTATAGGGATGGCTGAGAGCACAAAAATGACTATATTTGGAGAGGCGATCAACCACAATGAGAATCACTATCTTCCCGCTAGATTTAGGGAGCCCTTCAATGAAATCCATAGAAATATCTGTCCAAATCTGTGTAGGTATGGGCAAGGGTTCGAGCAATCCTGGAAGGAGTGTTGTTTCACCCTTATTGCGCTGGCAGGTATCACATTCGGCCACCATCTGTTGAATTTTCCTTTTCATGCCCTTCCAAAAGAAGTTACGCCGTGCCCGTCCATACGTTTTGAGGAACCCATAGTGCCCTGCCGATGGAGAAGCATGGAGTTCATAGAAGACATCCTGTTGAAGATTTGTGCTTTGGGGAAGCACCAAACGACCCTTGTATCTCAGAGAAGCACCATCCCAAGAGTAATGTGTTACAACAGAAGGGTTGTTGGTCAAGCGTTGGATGATTTGAGATAAGGAAGAGTCATTGACATAACCCTGTTGAACAGATTGCAACCAATTTGGAACATGCATAGAAATAGCTGAAAGAGAACCTTGGGCATCAAATGTGCGAGAGAGAGCATCTGCCACAATATTGTCTTTACCCTTCTTGTAAGTGATCTCATAGTCATAAACCATGAGTTTGCTAACCCATTTCTGTTGTGTCAGGGAGGAGACACGCTGTTCCAAGAAATATTTTAGACTCTGGTGATCAGTCTTGATGCAGAAATGATTCCCTAATAGGTATGGGCGCCACTTCTGTACTGCATGCAAAATAGCCATCATTTCCTTCTCATAGGTAGAGGCAGCTAAATTCTTACCTGAAAGGGATTTGCTGGTGAGCGCAATGGGGTGTTCATATTGAAGGAGAATAGCACCAAGTCCATTGCCGCAAGCATCACTCTCAATAGTGAAGGGATTGGAAAAATCGGGCATAGCTAGAACAAGTATAGTACACATAGCTTGTTTTAGTTTGTCAAATGCACACTGAGCAGCATGTGTCCATGTAAAAGCATCCTTTTTCAATAGAGCAGTTAATGGAGCTGCAATCTTCCCATAATCCTTGACAAACTTGCGGTAGTAGCCAGTCAACCCCAAAAAACCATGAAGGCTCTTGAGTGTCTGAGGATGCAGCCAATTGTTCATGGCATCGATTTTGGTAGGATCCACGCGAACCCCTTGTGCTGAGATAATGTGCCCGAGATACTCAACTTCCTTCTTTCCAAAAACACATTTAGACTGCTTGGCATGGAGATGATGGTCAGAGAAAAGTTGCATGACAAGATCCAAATGCTGGAGATGTTCATCCCATGTTTTACTGTAGATGAGGATATCATCAAAGAATACCAGAATGAATTTCCGCAAGTAGGGTCAAAATATTTTATTCATTAATGCCTGGAATGTGGAAGGAGCATTAGTGAGGCCAAAGGGCATGACCAAAAACTCATAATGGCCATCATGTGTGCAGAAAGCTGTTTTAGGGATATCATCGTCATGAACCTGAATTTGATGATACCCAGAATGAAGATCCAACTTGGAGAAAAAGTGAGCCCCATGAAGCTCATCAAGAAGCTCATCAACAACAGGAATTGGAAACTTATCCTTGATGGTGAGGTGATTAAGTGCTCGGAATTCAATGCAGAGGTTCCATGACCCATCTTTTTTGCGGACAAGAATAAATGGAGAAGAAATGGAACTAGTGCTTGGGAAAATAATACCTTGCTTTAACAAGTCCCGAATGAGCATTTCAATCTTCGTTTTTTGGTGAAATGGGTAGCGATAGGGCCTGATGTTGGGAGGAACGCTGCCAGGAAGGAGCTGAATACGATGGTCTTCTGGCCTGGAAGGTGGCAATCCCACTGGTTCAGCAAAAACACCTGTATATCGATCCAGAATTTGTTGTAGATCCAAAGGAGTAGTGGAGACCGCTGAAGGTTGCATCTGAATGGAATGGAGCTGAGCGATGACACCATGTGAATTCTTCTTGAGGATTTTTTCCATGCGATGTGAACTGATGATGCTGAGAGAACCTGGTTGTAATCCTGTCAAGGTGTGTTTTTGGCCATTGAGGGAAAACTGCATCCAAAGTTCAGCAAAATCCCATAAGATAGGGCCAAGTGTGCGTAGCCATTGAGTGCCCAAAACCACATCACATCCGCCTAAGGTCAAGGAAAACATGTCAAGCGCAAGGTATAATCTCCCATAGAGATACGCACATTTCGACACTTCCCTTTGCAAGGTGAGGTGCCCCCATTGGCAACCATGACTTCAAAGTTGGAGCGAGGATGGATAAAACAATCAGCTTGTTTGGCCATCCGAGGGTCAATGAAATTATGCGTGCTACCAGAATCAATGAGTATTGTAAGAGGAAGCTTCTTGAAGTAACCCCTGACCCGCATTGTTTGGGGGTTGGTGATTCCAGCTAAAGCATGGAGAGATATCTCTGGCTGGTCATCCTGAGATGGAGGGTCAATAGGCGGTTCCTGAATGTCGACCGGAGCATCCAGTGTTTCTGGTTCTTCGTCACCAATTTCAGAGGCAGGCAAAGAATCCACATCCAAGAGATAGAGCTTTTGTTGAACACATATATGTCCCCAAGTGAATTTCTCATCACAATTATAGCAAAGCCCCTTTTCTCTGCATGCTTGCATCTTTGTTTCAGACAAACGCTTGATAGGAGTTGGTCGAGGAGCCTGCGGTATAGGTGGTCGTTGAGAACCCATATTTCGGAAGGGAACAAAAGTGGGCTTGGAGCATTGTTGGGCTGCAATCTTGTCTTCTGCCAACTTAGCCAACCCTAGGGCTTCCATCATTGTGTTGGGACAGAACATTTTGACCTCAGAGCGGATGGCATCCTTTAGACCACTGATAAAACAACTCCGGTAAAAGTCATCAGACAATCCTTCGGTGTGGTTGGCTAGATTCTCAAATTCGGTTTGATACTCTCTCACAGTGCCAATTTGGCGAAGTTTAGTGAGGGCTCCTGTGAAGTCATCAAAAGCACTAGGACCAAATCGTTGCAAAAGGAGCTAGAAAAAGTCTGGCCATTTGGGCTCTGGATGAGCCTTGATGTACCAATGGTACCATTGAAGAGATTCTTGTTCCAAATGAAAGGATGCCAACGAAACTTTGTTGACATCAAAAGTATTATGTAGACTGAAATACTGTTCTGCACGATAGATCCATCCAGTTGGATCAGTATCATTGAAGCGAGGAAAATCAAGCTTCGGACCACGAAAATTACTGGAAGAAGAGAACCCATTGTCTGATGAAGACTCGGACTGTCGTTTGTTGTTCATAGCTAAATGTTCAAGATGGAGGCCAAGAAATTTTTCATCTAGATCCTGGAGTTTGGCTTGGATGGCTGCAAGTGCGTCCTCCATGGTTTTTGCTCCTGCACGGGTGACAACTTGACTGGGTAGGAAAACAAAAACAGAAACTACTTCAGTAAAGGAAAATCTGGACTTGGGAAAAAATCTGAAGGGTAATTGGGGTTTGATTAGGTTTTGGACACTATCGAATAAACAAGGAAGCAAAAATGAGGATTTCAGAAGCGGGGTGAAAGAATGGGAAAACTTGGTAGAGGGGAACAAAGAAGCAGAATTCATAAAGGAACTCTGTGGTCAAATTTGAAGGTGATTGGGTGAAATCTGAGGAAGTTATGGCAAACCCTAAAAATAGGAAAATGTGGGATTTTGGGCTTTGGGAAGGGGAATTGGGGATAGGGTCCTCAGGAATTAAATATACAGAATGGGATGACAGGGGTTCCCCGAAAATTTCAAGGGAAATAGAGTGAAAACAAGGGAGATATGGAGAAAAAGCTGAATTTTATATATATATATATATTTCAGAGTGGAGCAGCTACGGCTCGAAAGGGATCTGAAATGGTGCCGAATGGATTGAAAATGGCTGGATCTGGAACGGCTTGCAAAATGGATCTGAATGACTGGATCTAAAACGACGCAGCAACGATTGACAATAGTTCAGTTGAAAATAGATATGGACCCCAGGTATGTGCGGCTTCCTAACATTTCAAGGGTTTCACTCGGCCACCAATGCTGTCTGACGGCTTGCTTATTGGGGCAGTACCCCTCACTCCATGGCTCAGTTAAAACTGATAACCGCTTTGCCACAAACGACAGCTCTTGGTTTACCTCACGGGTGGGAACTAGTCAATCAGGTAGGGGTCGTTTCCCTCTTCGCTGGTAGGTCCTCTCAATGGGCCAGCTACTTCGGGGTTCTTATGGTACTCCTCACAATGAGTTTTAGGGCTTATGCCCAAGTACTTCCCACAGTTAAGTGGATAGGGATTATTCCCAAATCCGAACCTGCAACAGATGCGAAAAAAAATTTTGGCAGAAATTTCACCCAGCGAGCCCAAGAAAGTGCTTTGATACCAGATGTGATGCACCTGCAACAATTAATTAATAAAAATATGCGAAATAGCAGAAATGACAGAACTCAGAATCACTTTTATATTGATCACAGGCCACTTTGAGGGGGCAACCTCCTATGAGCAAGCTCAATACAAATAACTTCACGGTGCTTTCATAGGTCTCCACACACACTTATATACTAAGTCTAGGCGCCAATACTATGGGTCAAAACCATGGGCCACTACAAACTATGGATCAACAATACTACGGGTGACTTACAAAGCATATGCGCCAACAACAATAACATAAACTATTGATCAACAAATACTACGGGACGACTTACAAAGCATATGCGTCCAACAACAATATACTAACAAAGTAAAGACATGGGTTCCTAACAATACAATTCTTTACAATGTTCTGCAACTTTGTTTCGTCTGTCATTTCTATGAAATATTGCTTCTCCGAAATGAAAACCCTTCAGCTCTTGAATGAATTCCTCAGCTAATGCAACCCCTGAGAACTTATAGGCTCCCACATAGAATGGCAAAGAAGGGAACGAAGCCTTTTTCAATTTATTCAAAAATCCTTTGACTCTGTGTTGGAGAAAACTTCCTATTACCTGGGGTGGACCACAACAGACAGCTGACTACCAGAAATTAACTCAATTCCCAATGCAATGCTATATAAATGACAATGCTAAGATAATGAAGAAGACAACCAACCTCGATCCAAACGTTTGATGTAGATCCCCGTTGAAGCTTTCAATCCATGCACTTGAACCTACAAATTAGTCTTAACATCCAATATACAACAAGCGCATATAATATATAAACGACATTAACATCATCAATAGCAATGGTCCATGATATTATAAATAAATGCAACCCAATGTAATATAAACACATTCACAACATTAGTGGATGAGAATATGAGTATTTCTATTAAAAAAAAACAAGAAGTACAATGTGATATGACCTCTTGTTGGCAACCAATCTGAACCAAGATCCGGGTCAATCCAGTTGTGCCTCCACCACTTCAATCCTCCATGGAATGGAAAACTCAAACTATGATACGAGTTTGGAAGGTGAACATAAAGGGTTCACAACTACAAGGATCAATGAGTGTAGACTCAGGATAGGGCATAAATCCGCTAGAGTTCTCTTACTCTCCTTTTATCCTCCTGTCCATAAGCCATATGTGCTCAATATATAGTCCTCTCAAAGGTAGATGAAAGGACACATTGAGGCATTTTTGGGGCAAATGGAGGGTCAAAGGTCACCTAATGACTGCTTTTTGGGAGTAAAAAGTAATTAACTAGTGATTTCTACCATTTTGCATGCTACCCACGGGCTATAGTGATGCAACTCATGGGTATGCCCACTGTAATGATGCAGCTAGCGTACAGAGGAAAAAATAGGGAAAAATAGTGTCTCTAGAGGATAAAAAGTGGATCTGATTCAATAGAATGGATCCTCTAGGCCAAAGAGTGTTGATGCTCACAAGGTGGAAAATTACATTGTAACAGATGCCCCCTAATGTGTGAGGTCAGAGACTAATGCTACGATGGCCGAAATACATTATAAATCTCATAAGTGGAGTGATGGAGAAACAAGTGGAAGGAGAGGCTCACTTGTCATAATACAATAGTATCCCTGAGTACATGTCGGTATAGTACAACAATCTGATACAATGGCCATGAATAGGAAGTACATAGTGAATACATGTCATAAGTGATCATAGCCATGATCCCTCTACAGTAAGATATGGTCTCATGCTGAAAAGGAAACAACTGGTACAAACTAGAGGTACAAACTATTGATATCTTAGAGGTGATATCTCAGATGTAAAGTCATAGTCATAAGTAGCATAATGAATGCCACTATCTCCTGGGGTCTTCTACACAAGTCTTCGATAGTGCAAGTCCCATCAAGTGAATAAAGGAGTTGAGGTCGAACCTAATGTGACATCGTCTGATTACCTGTCAATGATGTATACCGTTAATAGACGTGAGATAACCCACCAATAATGAAAATGGGCATCAAGGCATAGAGCGCAATCATCAAAGTGCGAATAGATGTGTTGAGGTCGAACACTAGGATGAATCCATCGATCAGGGGACATTGATGTATTCCCAAAAATGTCGATGGCAAGGGAACCTACCACTAATGACTGCAAGCCTCAAGGTACTCAACCGAACTTTAAGCCTCAAGTTCTGGAATAAATGGGTTGAAGTCGATGGAACGAAACTCACTAGAAGGAGGGCATTAAGGCATCCCCCATCAACCAGCACGAGGTACCAACTATGCTAAAATATTTGGAAGAATTTAGGTGAAATGGACTGACACAATAAGGATGGCCGACATGTAATAGTCAAGAGATCTGAGGAGTGACCGACTATGGTTTCAGGACTTCCTTTGAACAAGAACATGAGCAGATGGAGACTCAGGCAGCATAGACTCAATATAAACTGTGCGATGCAGGAGGCATCACAAAGGGCTCCATAATGACTGGAAGCTTAACCAATTGGTGGAGTAAACTAAGAAACTAGTACAGCTCCTAAGGTCCAACTATAGACCCGACTCATAATGTATGGAGTGGAATGAATGTTTTGTTCAAAGGCAACACAACAACTGCCAACTAGAAGTAGTAATCATAATCCCGTCCGGCTTTTTGGAATATTTGATTTTTTTTGGGTCTTTTTCATATTTGGGAAAGCTTGAAAAATAATAAAATTGCTTATAGTACAAGTGAGGGAACGAGTGTCAAATAGTGAGCAAAATAGTTCCAAGCAGTGGAACATACCTATGATCAATGCAAGGAAGAGTGTGCAGGATGTGGACACTCAGGGGGAATGTTCCCTCAGGGTCAAAAGGTCATCAAATTGTGGAGGGAAAATGTAAGCTCTGTAGGGATTGACAAGGAAAGTGCTCAGGCACCAGGCTAATAATGAAGTAAGTGGGAGCTGGCACAAGGCTCAAGCGACAAGTAGGATGATGCAATGCAATCACAACTTGACATAAACGGGGGAGTCCTTATGGGAGATGGCTAGCATAAGACAAAGTAGAGTATGAGTCTTTATCGCAACATCGGACGAGATAAGAAATAAGTGCTCATCCACAAAGGAATCTTCATGAATGACATCCTCATCAAGTCTCGGAAGGTCCGACATAAGCTCAGCAAACACCAACGATTTCAAGGACCACAATCCATTTATTGTACTTCCCTCCTATAAGGCGTCGTGATAGCACGAATTGAAACAGATTGATATGCGCTATAACTATGGTTTTTCTAAGCAAAATATAGTGTCATAACCATTGCATGTACAGTCGCAAGTGCCAACTTTTCTACGTGAGTATATCTTAGTTCAGCATCTACTAGATTTCGACTAAGGTAATAGATGACATGTTCGATGAGTACATCATCAACCTGAACCAATACCATTCCAATCGTCTCTTGAGATGTAGCCACATAAAGTATGAAATATCGTGCGAAGTCTAGTGGACTAAGCACAGGGGCTGATACCAAAACTTTCTTAAGGGCATCGAAATACTGTTGGTCTTGCTCATCCCAGATAAACGGTGTGTCTTTCTTTAACAAACACGCAAAACCTTTGGTAAGATTAGCATAATTGACTACAAAACGACGTAGAAAAGTAGCTCTCCCTTGGAGGCTCTGAAGTTGAAACAAGTTACGCGGAGGAGGAAACCGAAGTATTGCCTCAACTTTGAGAGGATCGACTCTAATACCCTCTTTCGAAACTATAAATCCTAGAAGGCAACCAGACCTTACTGCAAAGATGCATTTATGGGGATTCAATCGGATCTTATAGTGTATACATCGTTCGAGAATCCAACGAAGGTGCTTGGGGTGGTCCATTCTCTTACGATAATGGCCAGCAAGATCATCCAAGAAAACCTCCATTATACTTTTAAGGTCATGAAAGGCATAGGTCATGGTGCGCTGAAACGTAGCTCCAGTGTTTCTAAGGCCGAAGGGCATTTTTCGATATGCAAATGTGCCCCAAGGACAAATGAATGCAGTCTTATGTTGGTCCTCGGGTTTTATTTGAATCTGATTATACCCAGAAAATCCGTCCATGAACAAAAAAATCTCACTTCCTACACAAGCATCCAATATCTGATCAATGAACGGTGTGGGGAAGTTTTCTTTTGGACATGCACGATTCAGGTCTCTAAAATCAGTGCATACGCGGATCGTTTCCTGCTTCTTATCCATAGGTGTTTACCGGACAATCCACTCGAGCGGACGCGAGCAGGATCTCCCTAGCTCAATGCGAGTCTAGAACAAATAGAACAGGCTACGGATGCATTTCCTAGATCTACTTAAGGATCGAGTACTAGATGTATTACCTTTCACTTCGCTATCCTTTCTCTTGAATGTTGTTCCATGTATCACAGTTGTCAAATCCAAGCTGAAAGACCTGTCAAGACAAGAAACAAGTAAAGGGCATCTATACAATAAGAGATCTGAGTGAACAGTTAAGCAGGTAAACTACTCAATATCATTACACACATGAAAAATATTGGTGGAAAGCATTTGTATTACTATAAAAATAGGGAAGTACATAGCAGAGATATAGAACTACAACCAAGGCTTAATGTTGTAGCCCTTCTCCAACAAAACCATTTTCCATTTCCTCCTAAGGAAGCTTGAGTCTCTCAAGGATGAGCAGAGATCTCTCAAGAGTGATTTCACCAGCATGTAGACACCATAGACTTCCTCCCCTTGGGATGGGAGTGAGCTTCATTTAAATAGGACTAAGTGGATAGGATATGGATAGGATAGGTTGAGATATGATAGGAGAGGCTTAAGGGATCTCTCCAAGGTGTTAGGAACTGAGTGCCAACTCCTCCAAGAGGTCAGGGATAAGGTCCCAAGTCAGCAAGCTTCGAGAAGGAACTCAAAGAAGCTATTTTTTCCATCTAACTGACTTCATCACACCTTGTAATGGGGTAAGCTACGACGTCGCATGTTTCTTATGTGTAGCCTGTGACAAACTCTCAAAACCTAGTACAAATGAATGAAAATCCTTCCAGGTCAATCACTCAATCAGGGTAACTTCAAGGATGTATGCACCGAATCTGATGATGAGGAGATTTTAGGTGTAACAGAATGCCCCCCAAAGTATGAAGCTGTTTAAAGATTGGACATGTGAAATTCTTTGATAGAAGGAATGGAAATGGACTTGTCAGATGAAGGGCACTACTATAGTACAACTGACTCTGAATTAACAATCGCACATGGATGTCGACCAATACAATGCAGATCCATGGTAGTAATGACCGACTGAACACAATCATGGCTACTAGACACAAGCGTAGATCCATGATGAGATGATAACATAGCCACGACCAATACAAATGTGGATCTGTGTAATATGACTCAATACAAACTCCATCGCAGCCTAGGTAAAACATGACTCCCCAGGGTCTTCAAGCTGAACTAGCAATGATACAAATCTATCCATGTGATTACAAATGTCTTGATGTCGAACATGGTAGAAACCACTTGATTACCGATCATTGATGTAAACCGTTAACAAACACGAGGGAGATCACCATTGATGTCAATGATTCCCAAGGTATCACAGTACATATCATCAAACGTGAATAAATGAGTTGAAGTCGAACACAAGATGAAATCTTTCAATCAAGAGTCAATGATGTAAACTCATGTTGAAAGCGAGGTAACCTGCCATTGAGGCATGCAGGGCCAAGGTACTTGATTGGTTTCTAGATTCAGTCCTTGGATGATGAGTTGAAGTCGACAAGGATGAATCCGTCGAAGGAGGGCCATGATGAATCCCCCATCAATCGACACGAAACACGACAAAAGATGTGTAGAGTAGGTCAGATGGTACAGTGGTATGCAAGACTGACTCAAAGTAGACCGACATGGTGACGAGTGTACTGACTACAGATGATAAATGAAGGACATATTCTTGAACATGGGCATGGCATGACTTGGCAGTATTGACATAACTAGTATGGCACAAATTCTCAATGCAACTAACGGATGAATCTTTCTTTGAATGACTCAAAGGAGTAACAAGACTCAGGAAATAAGCGGAACTCGAGGACAAACAGATGATCCAAGTACTTGTATGCAAATGCAGATGAGTGCCATGTTCAAGAATGACTACGTACTACCACTAACAAAGGGCATAACACAAAAGCTTTCATTTTTCCCCATAATGATCGATGAGTGCCTCATGTGTTTTTTACGAGCTTGATGAGGGTAACTAGATGCTCGGTATAGCTCATCTCATAGATGATTCCAATCCAAAATATTTTCCAAACCTAGGATAGGAGGGGTTCGTCCCATGGTGGGCCCTCCAATGTGAGAGTTTAACGAGTCCATAGAAGGTAAACTCGGTCGTCATTTCATGTTTAGAGAGTCTGAAAAGAACTAAAGAAGACTCCAACGATCCTTTTTCATAAAGTTAGCCTCATCGTCCGAAAAAGGGTAAAACAACGCGGGAGAGGACTCTTCCAGTCATGATTGGTTGGAGTATACCTTTTTTGTAACTAGTGCCCCTTGGTTCGAAAAAGGGGTAAACTATCACCAGGAAGACGACCATTCAAATTCTTTTACAAGCGTGAACACGACAAGTTCACTTGGAAATCTTTTCGTATTTCGAGAGCCTGAAAAGAGCTTAAACGTAGACTCCGGGGGGTTCCTTTTCCGTAGGAGTTTAACGAGCCCGAAAAAGTGATAAATCGTAACTCGGTAACGTATTCTCATAGTTTCAAGAGCACGAGAAAGAACAAAGAGTAATCTCAAACCACTTTTCATGTTTTAACCAGAGCACGAAAAAAGTGAGAAGTAAGCTCAATACCATCTTACTATTTTTAACGAGCTCGAAGATAGGTTGGAAGAATGCTCATGATGTCTGCTTCATTTTTTGATGAGCTTGTAACAAAAAATGAACTATGCTCGAGATAATTTTCATGGTTTAATAAGATCGAAACCTAAAAAGGAAAGTATGCTCGAAAATGTTCCCAATGGTGAACTTGCTTCCTCATCATGGTATCCAGAGGTTGGTCCAATGCTCGAAAATGTTCCCAATGGTGAACTTGCTTCCTCATCATGGTATCCAGAGGTTGGTCCATGCCCCCAGCATGATTGATAGGAGTAAGGATTAACTCCAATGTGACATGGAGAGGCGATCGAGTTGACTTCAACGTAACTTCCAGAGGTTGAAGACATGCCCCCAAGTTTCATTTCATTTGCCTAAAGTATAGGCAGGTGAAAAGAAGGTTCAGGTACTAAGTCTACAAGGAGACTCGACTCAAAGGGAAATGATATGTTTCATTTTTTAACGAGCTTGACACAAGAGTAGAACTCTGCTCACCATTAATGTCAATGATCCCCAAGCTTCATTTCATCTGAAAATGCTGCTTGCTAACCCAACTACCAACCTGGCTACTAATATGAAAATGTTCACTAGGGGGGGGGGAATGAGAATCAGATGAAATGAAGGTTCAAGTTCTAACTCTAGCAAGAGCCTTGAACCGATGGAAGGGGGATCTATTTCATTTTTACATAAGCTTGAAATAGACAATAACTATGCTTGAGGGGGGCCATCTTATTTTTTAACGAGCTTGAAATGGAATAAAACTATGCTCGAGTGGATGGTTTTATTTTTATGCAAGCTTGAAACCAAAGGTAAACTATGCTTAGAGGGGTCTATCTCATTTTTTAACGAACTTCAAATAGAATAAAACTGTGCTCTAATGGATTGGTTTCATTTTTATGCAAGCTTGAAACCAAAGGGAAACTATGCTAGAGTGTTTGGTTTCATTTTTTAACGAGATTGAAACATAACATAAACCGTGCTCGTACCCCCCATCCTCAGGGGGAAGAAACCACCAAAACATGCGAAACATTCAGGGAAGTGTGATGACTCAAATTCATGCGATGATTGGGTGTCACGAAGGAAAGTTGATCAACGGTCACAATCCTTCCATCGTAGGTAAAATACATCACTCGAAAGAGTGTGGACACGATAGCTTTAATAACATAGACATAATCACGTCCAAGGAGTAGATTGAAATCTAAAGGACCTTGGACAACCATGACATCAACATAAATAATTTTACCTTTCAACGTGACAAGTAACTGTTGGTAGGCGGTTTGGTAGAGTGCTATCGCAACATCTTCGATGCTGCAACAAGGCAAAAGATGACGCGAATGGCAAGGAGTGGAAGATTAGTTATGTATTTTGGGTCAATTATACCGCAGAATGCGGGTTTTGGGTCATTTGGACCACATATTATGTAATGTTGAGTCAGTTATACCACAAAATGCGGGTTTTTGGTTGGTTTTGTACCAAGTTAGTTAAATATTGGGTCACTTGTCCAAATGTCGGTTAGGAAATTGTTAGTAAGTGGACAAGCATTGTAATGGTGGAAGCCTATATATAGATAAGAGTCGTAGGTATTGTAGGGAAGAGAGATAGGAGTGGAATCAAGGTGAAGAGAAGTGCATGTTTTTCGTTGTTTCTGTGCATTTGTGATATATTGCCGAGACCTGATCTTGAGGAGATATTGTATCTAAGTTTTTGCAGTGATAATATGATATGATGAAACTGTTATGGTGCAACTCCTAGGTTCTTTCTGTTTATTTATGGTAATGCAATGTCACACTTCATAATGCTATGTTTCCTTGATGGAATGTTGCTTTACTGTTATTCCTGCGATGATAATGAATGCTGTGATTGAATAATGCATTATGAACACATGTCAAATGTTTGAGATTCCTGTTAACTGTTGCAATAGAGTTAGTTCATGTAGCCGCAACCCTCCTCCTTCCTCAGCGGAAATATGGTTCCGTCTGCTCTTCCTGGATGCCTCAGGTGAGACCTCATCTGCTCTGCAGCTGTTGCTAGGCAGGATAAAACCTGCCCGGGCCGGTGCCCAGGGAGACTGTGGCATGTGTCGACAGTGAAGTGGAACCCCTGTCGACTGGAGTCGCGTTGGTAAACAAATGGTTCCGTTGTTGGGACCATGTGAAGAGTGAAAGGAGGACATGTTGTGGCACCCGACGAAGCCGGAGATACAGAGCTAGTTTGACCAGAAGTTGTGGGAGTTTTCTGAAGAAGAAAGCTGGAACATGCGACTGACAGTAGACCACTAGGTGGGAAGGTATATTCACGACGGTCTACACGAATGGTTTTTCTATGAATTCCTAGTCATTTTGTACGAGTGGTTATCCAAGCTGACCTTCTAGAAGAGGAATTTCCAGGGTGGCAAGCCGACGGCTTGGACCCCGGAATTGATTCAGGAGCTACAGGAAGTCGATAATAAGGCATCGCAGGCTATTGAAGTTTGGCTCGATAGCATCTTGGAGGGATATATCACTGAATTTTCGGTTGACACACAGAAATCCTATAGTGAAGCTGAAAGATATTTCTTCTGCGGACTAAGGGGAAGGTTTCTGCCGTCACTCCAACTGACGATTAAGATGCTAATCTGCGAGAAGGGTATATTGAAGATGCATCTTGACCAGTAGACAGCCTGGTGGGTGGAGGCCATGGGTACCGTGACTATTGGGGAATGGTACATGGAATGGTAAGGGGTAGATGGGTGTATACCATGAGGAGACTGTGAACGAAGTCGAGGAATAAAGTGGTCTTACAAGAGGAGGAGCAAGGTTTCGACAGGAGAAGAGGCAGAGGATAGGAGAAGGTCCTACTGCGATCGAACCACAAAACCGCGAAGGAAGACCACACGGGATGAAGTGACCGCACAGTCCTTATAGGGACGACCAGGATACACCCAGGATAGAGGCAGGACCAAACCCCAGCACCAACGTACCCACACCTCCGCTCACTATCTCACAAATAGCAAGAAATACCACTTCAACACCTCCAAGTTCGTCAATTCCACAGAAGTTAATTGGTAGTAGCACAGTGAAAGGAGGAAGGAAGCCCAGAATGGCGTGCGATGATGCTAAGTTACCGTTGTTCCATGGAAGTGCGATAGACAACCCAAAACAGTATTGGTTTTTGTGTGAAGCGATCTGGACTATGAAACAGATCGCTGATGCTGATGCTAAGAAAGGTCAGTTAGCCACGACTCTGCGAGGTTGTGCATTAGATTGGTTCATGAAGTTTGTTCTAGTCCCTACAAGAGCCCCAGATAAGTCACTAGATGAGATTCAATGGGCTGATTGCTGAATTAGACGACCCAAGTGTAAAGCTCAATACATCACAGAATTGAAGGAAATTAAGCAGTATCCCAATGAGATGGTATGGGATTTCGACCAGCGATTCAAGACGTCGATGGCAAAGGTTAGTTTCGATATGAACGCTGTCCAACATAAAGAGTGGTTCATTGCGGCATTGCTCCTGCATATTCGGCTGCCGCTGATGCAGCAAAACATTTCGACGCCCAGTGAAGCTCTAGAGATTGCAATGCAATTAGAGGCATCACCAATTGGATATTATGCAGCCGGGATGTCACAGATACAGACACAGCTCGCTAACTTGACTATACAATTACAATATTTGAAGAAGAACAAGGAACAATGCGATGAAGTATGGCGTAAACGATGCCGAGGAGAAGGGCATACGAAGGACAGTTGCCCAGATTTTTGCAATTATTTGGTGTCAGGTGCGCCAAACCTGTTGAATGGTGGAAGCATGTTGTGGTGTCACATTTTCCAGGTGTATGGGCACAATCATGACAATTGCCCTTATATGCAAAAAATGGTTACAACCCCGAGAAATCTCTATTGCACATTTTGCAAATCAGTGGGTCATGATGACAAATATTGCCATGCATATGGGTTGCTACAAGAAAGAATGTGTGATGCATTCTACATCAAGGACGATCAGCGTGCCGTACAACAACCCCAACTGCAACCGCAGGTATTCCAGCCACTACCTCAACTGCAGATGCAGTTCATACCGCAGCAGTTTGTGCCGCAATATGCTCCAATGCAAGTAGCTCCACAACAGCCACAGTTCGTCCAGCAACCACAATATGCACTGCAGGGGCACGACATGCAACTGAATCCTATGCAGTCGCAGTACCAACAGCAGGGCAGATTCCAAGGAGGATACCGGGGCAGATGCGGTGGAGGAATTGGTCGCGGAGGAGGACGAGGTGGCCATGGGCCTATTCAATGCTATCACTCTGCGGTGTGGGGGCATTATCAGCGAGACTTTCCACTACTGCAAAATTAGTGTACGTTCTGTTTTGTTAATGATCATACAATTGAGAATTGTCCATAGTTGATTGCACGATGGAAAACCAAGTACAGCAACCAATCCAAAACCAAGTACAGCAACCGGTACAAAACCAGCCCCTGCGACCGAATCAGAATGCAAATCCAAATGGGAACCCGCAGGGGAATTTGCAACAGACTCATATGCAGGGTGCAAATATTGTGACAATTTCTGCAGAACCGCGACCACAAGATGCTTTGGTGGCTGTTGTAACTCGTGGAGGAAAAATGACTAGGGAAGATAGCTCGCGACCGATGATTCGGTTGGCAGGACAGAAGACGGTATCATTTGACATCGATGCTGAACGGGAGGCATTCCTTCAGGCGCGTCGCACCTTGGAGAAAGGCTGTAGTAAGGTTGTTGTTTGTGATATGCCACCTATTTTTGACGCTGCATCGGAGGGCGGTCCGTCGACACCATCGGGAACATTGCAAAGGTTTCTTGAGAACTGTCTGTTATTGGCTCGGGATCCGGTCGCTCTTGTTGAGATTGAGGGATGGTTGCAGTGATTTCTGAAAGGACGACAGGAGTCGGCAGTAAACTCTCTACAGTGACAGAAGACTGGCAAGGATATGAGAATGAACATCCAGATTGGTGATTATGATGTCAATTCAGCTATTCTTAATCTTGGTTCGGATGTTAACATCTTAACCAAGCAGGCGTGGCAGAAAATGGGGAGTCCCCCATTGAGCTGGTCTCCTGTGCAGCTCTGATTGGCTAACCATGCGAAAGTAACACCAGTTGGGTGAGTTCCATGGCTAACGGTCGATATTGAGGGTATGAAGACTTATTCTGACTTCGATGTCATTGAAGTGGTTGAGGGAGGAATCTCTTATCCTACGCTATTGGGGATTGGATGGGCTAACGATAGTGGAGATGTAATCAACTTCAAGAAGCACATGATGACCTTTGAGAATCGCGACTTCAGATTCATAGCCCCGTTAAATCCGGGTAAAGGATGCCGATACGTTGAACCTATAAAAGATGATGATCCCACTGGAGGGGACTATGCATTCAATATTTCTGAAGACTATATTCATCCCACTGTCAACAGCGAGCTGGGATGGCACAGCGAGAGCTATGCATCTTCCGACCCTGATAATGCATTAGAACATTGGCAGAACCGCTTGCATGAAGTGTCGTTCTGGAAATGTGGCTTAATTACGCAATCTTTATGTCGTGTTGTGACAGAAACAATCACACTACCAGTCTATGAGGGGTTTCCTGGCTTCACCAACTTTTTGACAAAATTTGAAAATCGGGTCTCAGAACCACAGCGGTTGCTGGCATTGGAGGAAGCACTGAAGGCTGCTCCAACATGCTGGTGGGTGACACATAAGAAATATATTGATGGTTGGCCATAGTGTCGAAGGTTGATGATGGTCCAGTTCGTTGATACTGATATTTATCATACTGGAAAGTATGATGGCCAGAAGAATCCCAGTGATCATGTGATGGAATGCCAACGATTATGGTAGCGCGACCCAGAGATGAGTGGGTTCATGCTTTTATCCATACCTTAGATGAGATGCCGTGCTCATGGTATACTGCAGCCGAGTTGCACCGAGAAATTACAACATGGGGGGAGTTGATGGTCTATTTCACTCATACGTTCACTTTTGCGGATACTAAACCTAACATCAATAATGCCTTACAGCTCATCCGCGATGTGGTACTTCAGGTTGTTCCGACGGCCTACCCTGTCGATCCACACACATACTGTCAGATGCAGTCTCTTATGGAGTGCTTCAACATCACTGGTGGGCCAGAGGATGAGGACGATCCCTGGAATGTCAACATTCTTGAATCTGAAGGAAGTCACGACGTGGTCCCACCTGTTGCGCCAAGTAATCCGTTTGGTCAACCATTGAAGCTTCGTAAGCTCAATATCAGTATAGAGGCCACTCCCAAGTTTGTAAATGTTGGGGACTATTGGAGTGACGAGATGATGAGTAAGGTCACTGATTTACTCCATGAGTTTCAAGACTTGTTTCCTATGAAGTTTTCCGATATGAAGGGGATCCTCAGTGATTTAGGAGAGATGAGGATTCCTTTAAAACCAGATGCTAAGCCAGTTCGACAGTGACCTTATCGGCTAAATCCACGACATAAGGAGAAGGTCAAGGTAGAACTTGATCGCATGTTGGATGTTGGTATTATTGAACCAGTGGAAGAGTCTAAATGGATCATCCCTATGGTGGTGCAGGACAAGAAAACCGGTGAAGTGCGCATTTGTGTTGACTTGCAGAAGTTAAATTATGCCTGCTTGCACGACCCTTTTCCGACCCCGTTTATTGACGAAGTACTTGAAGGGGTGGGTGGCCAGGAGATGTACTCATTCACCAACGGGTTCTTTGGCTACCATCAAATTTGCATTGCCAAAGAATATCGCCATAAGACAACTTTCGTTACTAAATGGGGATGCTTTCAGTACACCGTAATTCCATTTGGTTTGAAGAATGCACCTGCGTTATTCTCCCATGTCGTTGTTGTTGCATTTAAAGACGTTATTCAGAAATTTTTGCAAGTCTACATGGATGATTGGACAGTTTATGGGTTGATCCGTGATCATCTGGACAATCTACGGTTAATGCTTGAGCACTGCTGGAAGCACCAGATATCGCTGAACTTGAAGAAATGTATTTTTTGTGCACCACTTGCGATATTATTGGGTCATATTGTGTGTAAGCAAGGGTTGTTGGTCGATCCAGCTAAGATTGTGCTCATTTTGAGTTTGCAACCACCAACCACTGTTAAGCAGTTATGAGCGACTCTGGGGCATACGGGGTATTATCGCAAGTTCATCAAGGGATATGCAGCGATTACCGCCCCTATGGAGAAATTGCTGAAGAAAGATGCGCTATTTCAATGGACTCCGGAATGTCAAGATAGTTTCGACACACTGAAGACGAAGATGGCTTCGGCACCCATACCGGTATTTCCAGATTGGAGTAAGGAGTTCCATGTACATGTCGATGCCTCATCAATCGCATTGGGAGTAGTCTTGGCTCAACCCAGCGAAGGAGATCTTGATCACCCCATTGCTTTCGCTACTCAGAAGTTGTCGTCCGTTGAACGCAACTACACCACCACTGAGCGGGAAGGTCTGGAAATGGTTTACGCACTGCAGAAGTTCAGGCACTATTTGTTGGGTGGGCACTTTAAAATGTTCACTGACCATTCCGCGTTGAAATACCTAGTCAATAAGCCTGTGTTGGGGGGGAAGATATGTCGTTGGCTACTTCTTTTTCAGGAGTTCAATTTTGAAGTCATCTTGAAGCCAGGCCGATTGAATGTCAGTCCTGATCATCTATCGCGAATCGATATAGGGGAGGAACCAACCAATAGTGAAGACGGGTTTCCGGATGCACAATTATTTAAGGTTGATGTCGCTGATGACTATTTTGATGACATCCTTGAGTTTCTGACAACGGGTACTGCACCAGATGAGTTCACTACCAGTTAGAAGAAGCAATTGGTAGTCAAGGCTGCAGACTTCTAGCTAATCGCAGGAGAGTTGTATAAAATGGGCGCTGATGAGGTATTGCACAGATGCGTCTTGCCGCATGAGCAAGCGCTGATACTAGCTGAATCACATGGAGGAGTAGCAGGAGGACACTATGGTGGTCGAGCGACGGCTAGGAAGGTGTTGCGTGCAGGGCTGTGGTGTCCTACCCTGCATAATGATGCGACAGACTATGCACAGTCCTGCGATGTTTGTCAATGAACTGGAAAACCGTCCCGCCGCGACGAAATGCCGCTGATGCCTCAAATAACATTGCAACCATTCGACAAATGGGCTGTGGATTTAGTAGGACCGATCAATCCACTAGGGAAATGCTCGGGTGTGCGGTATATCATCACAGTGACAGAATATTTGACCCGATGGGCTGAGGCGGCACCTACAGTTGATTGTTCCGCGGCTACGGCGGCGTGATTTTTGTTTGATAACATAATCACTCACTTTGGCTGCCCCAAGATATTGCTGAGTGATCAAGGAAGCCATTTTCTTAATCGCACCCTCAGTGCATTAATGGAGGAATTACAAATACAGCATGAGAAGAGTTCACCCTATCATCCACAAGCGAATGGCACGGTGGAGGCTTGTAACAAAGTATTGGAGCATGTGCTGACAAAGGTGTGTAATGCGAACCACGACGACTGGGATCTCAAAATCCCAGCAGTGTTGTGGGCCTATCGCACCACATGTAAGCGGCTGACTGGACATACACCATTTAAGTTGGTGTATGGACAAGAAGCAATTATGCCAATGGAGTATATTGTTCCAAGTCTACGAATTGCGGCTGCCATGGGCATGGATGATGTTGCAGCATTAGATGAATGTCTGGTGCAATTGGTGCAGCTGGAAGAAGATCGTTTCATCGCTGGGTTCCACCAGGGGGTAGAGAAGGATCCACAGAAGGCATGGCATGATCGCCACATCAAAAATAAACAGTTTCAACAAGGCGACTTGGTGCTATTGTACGATAGCAATTTTATGAAACATCCAGGTAAGTTGCAGATGCATTGGCTTGGTCCCTATCGCATCATTAGTATTACTTCTGGAGGAGTGGTTCAGTTGCAGCAATTGGATGGGGCGATGCTCCCAAGATGGTAAATGGTCATAGGTTGAATCCCTATCGCACAAGCTTAAAACACCGCGATGCTTGAGTCGCATCGGAAAAAAAAAAAAAATGATGATGTGTTGCAAGATGATCGGTGGCAGGATGTTGCCCCACCATGGATGGAATGCGGAAGCAGGGGGGCTTCTAATGCAAGGGTGGAGTTGTTAGCAACACCTGCAAATGTTGCGCTTGGGTCACATCTGCAATCATGACAATGATGGGACTTTTTCCTACTTTAACAGCTATGCTCGTTAATTAGGTTGATCGTGACAGATGCCAGCCTGGTTGGACTTAGGGATGCACCGAGGCAGTATGGCCGATTATACTTACCAAGATGGTCCGCATGGTTGGCACGAAGTATCCACCATGACATTTCTGCATGAAGAGAACCAGGCACGGGTACAATTCATCCGCCATTAGGATAATCGACACATAACAACTTATGATTATTTTGGGGTGTGAGCCGCTGGTGCAACGGCTTGCTGAGGCCGATGTATGACAAAGTGTGTTGTATAAATAGAGGACCTACGGGGAGTAAGCACACATAGATTGTTTTAGTTAAGAAGGGTTATGCTACGCAAGGTTCTGGCATTTTGTAAAGTTAGGAATTCCAAGGAGGCTATGGAAATGATCCATTTCATTTTGTGTGGTAGCACACCAAGTGCGTTGAGGGCCCGAACAACGCGAGTGCATGAGCGCCTGGAGTAGGCTGTGCCTCGGACACCCCGGGGTTACAAGCATGAAGTTTTGTCCGAGATGTCTAGGTAGTTGGTGATGGTTCAAAGTCTTGTGGTCTCAGCAACCACACAAAAGGGGGGGGTCATCGCCCCCAGGTCCCTGTGACTTGTGCTTATCGGTGTGAAACAGATGTGCCAGAGCCGTTGGTCTGGTTCACACCTCGACGCTATTTGTAAACTTCTCCTCAGCCTGCACTAGATCCCTCGAGAATGGAGGATGAGTTTGAGAGGTACATGACAGCAAGTCGGGCGATGACCACTTTTGGGTGAGAAGTACATGACAGTGAGTCAATGATCAATGTAGCAGAAGGAGCAGAACAACACCGCACAATCCAGATAGCAAGAACAGTTGGAGAAACATAGTTCAATCTGAATGCACCATGTCCAACAATTGACGTGGCTCGAGGGCGAGCCACAATATTGTGTTGGGGCCTGTTGGCAGGTGGTTTGGTAGAGTGCTATCACAACATCTCCGATGCTTCAACAAGGCAAAAGACAACACGAATGGTGAGGAGTGGAAGATTAGTTATGTATTTTGGGTCAATTATACCACGGAATGCGGGTTTTGGGTCATTTGGACCACATATTATGTAATGTTGAGTCAGTTATACCGCAGAATGAGAGTTTTTGGTCAGTTTTGTACCAAGTTAGTTAGATATTGGATCACTTGTCCAAATGTTGGTTAGGAAATTGTTAGTAAGTGGACAAGAATTGTAATGGCGGAAGCCTATATATAGATAAGAGTTGTAGGTATTGTAGGGAAGAGAGATAGGAGTGGAATCAAGGTGAAGAGAAGCACATGTTTTTGGTTGTTTCTATGCATCTGTGATATATTGCCGAGACCTAATCTTGAGGAGATATTGTATCTAAGTTTTTGCAGTGATAATATGATATGATGAAACTGTTCTGGTGCAACTCCTAGGTTCTCTCTGTTTATTTATGGTAATGCAATGTCGCACTTCATAATGTTATGTTTCCTTGATGCAATGTTGCTTTACTGTTATTCCTGCGATGATAATGAATGTTGCGATTGAATAATGCATTATGAACACATGTCGAATGTTTGAGATTCATGTTTAGTGTTGTAATATAGTTAGTTCATGTATCCGCAACCCTCCTCCTTCCTCAGCGGAAACATGGTTCTGTCTTCTCTTCCTGGACGCCTCGGGTGAGACCTCATCTGCTCTACAGGTGTTGCTAGGCAGGATAAAACCTGCATGGGCCGGTGCCGAGGGAGACTACGGCATGTGCCAACAGTGAAGTGGAACCCCTATCGATTGAAGTCGCATTGGTCAACAGTAACTGCAGGAGAATCCCTAAAGGTCTGATAGGCCTTCCATTCAAAGCCAAAATCTGGTCAGTTACTAGCACAAGCTGAGGGGAACCTATAGCTTGCCAAGCAGTTGAGGATAAAATACTAACAGAAGCTCCCTCATCAACTATCGTACGAAAGATTTCTTTATCAGAAACTCCTACAAATATTTGAAAAGGAATATTCGAAGGAAGACGAGATTCTGTTAGACCATTCCAATCAAAAGAAATGAGCTCAGTACTTGGGGGGGTCCTATAGGAATGGACAGGGTCTCCCCTTGCCTAGGACATTCTGAACTAACTAGGAAAACATCAACGGTTTCCAATTCACTCTCACTTGGAAGATAAGAATGAGATGAAGTTTGTGTCATGGTGACTGCTTCAATCTGGACTTTCTCTAATGAAAGAGCGGGATCGGGTGGAGATGAGATCGACTCGATCACTTCACTCTTCGAAGGAAGAGTGGGATCGATTATAGATGAAACTGAATTGATCACTTGGTCAACCAGCGGGGGGTCAAGGGGAAACTTACTATCACTTGTTGGAAGCACCTGTTGAGAACTAGTAATATCTTCCAACCACCGCGAAGCTTCATCCATGCTTGGACAAAGGAAAGTACGGTGCATACCCTTGCATATCAAACAGGGGTACAGGACTTTTCTCTTCTGACCCTTCACCAACGGGTCACTGGTCGAGGGAGTGTCATCAACATGATGGTCAGAGGTTGACGATACAAGCGGTTTGGTGTTTTTAGACCACACTTCTGACACACAGGAAAGACCGAGACAATTTTTGGGAAGGTGATCACCCTTGCAAAGTTTGCAAGGGAACTTGAGCCTTCGAGGTGTTCTCATAGAATGAGTTCCATTAGAGGAAGATGGTTGATGCTTTGTATCTTTCTTATCTTTCTTCTTCTTAATCTTCCCTTTCTTCTTCTTCACACCCGCCTTCTTACTAACATTAGAGTTTTCAGTAGGAGAAGAGGAAGAGATGGAATCCGATTCAACTCTCAACGGAGAAGGAGAAGGGTCATCACGAGATTGATGCTCATGTGGTGAAGGACCTAGGTCCGACACGATTGGTGCACTTGGCGTAACTGGATTGGAGAATACTCATACAGGTAATCCTATCATCAATCCAGGAAGACTCAACATAGCCATAAAGGGAGGACCAACAGTTCCACAAGGGGGAATAACAAATGGAATACTCTGGAAAGGGGCCCCTTGGTTGGTAGTCCCGGAAGAATATTCCATATCTAAACTTCCTAAGAGTCTCTAAAGTACCACACAAGTCAAGCACTACTCAAGTCTAAAAGAAACAAGCAAACTGTGTGAATAGGATTGGATTCAAATTCTGGAACCTCACGGGATTATCAAGGCATCGCAAACGGCTATATATTGCAGGGTCCAACAATATGACGTGACAAGGAGGATTGGGACTGTACCCTTGCCTGCATACCCGATTACCTAGACAGTACGTGCATTCTAATCTCCCCGAGTGTTGTTCTCGGTGTATTGATTTGCCAAGACGGCCAAAAAGTTAACTCAATTGGTTTCAGGAATCCTAAGGGTGTCTCCCGATATGTGCAAGGTACGTGGGAGTTCAAATCCATAGTGGTGTTGTCTAATGCACAATCATTTGGCAAGAGACCTTCCGATATACTACCGAGTACATGATACACCCTTCGATATATGCAAAGTACAGATTATGGTACTTGGTGGGTACATGAAGGAGCTCAATATACCAATAAGTACGTGGAAGACTACAATACCCCCGGAATACAGTGCTGGAAAATAATGACAGCTTCCATGCTTAAAGATGTCGAAACACGTCTCTAACTTACACACAGTTACTAAATGATTTTACCTAGTTCTACCGTTAATTTGATCTTGGATGGTTAGGTGAATGCATGAGGTGAGTACATAATCGGAATCATAATGCAAGTCCTAGCTACATGCATGAAATATTCTTTTCTTTCATTGAATTCTAGTGATGGGAAGGAGAAATGTTTTTTCTTTCCGACGAGATTTCCAAAACAACACAATGCAACACAATCTCAATTCAAACAAACTTGACTATGAAAGTATTCTTTTCCTTTTTCAATGAAACACAAAAATCACAACACTACTATCCAAATCAAAACATTTTTCCTTTTCTTTTTCTTTTCAAAACGAAAATGATACTAGGCAATGAAAAGAGAGAATTCTAAGATGCAGTATGCAAGCTTTTCAATTTCACTTTCAATGGCCTAAAGCCAATGAAAAATAAAAAATGCACTTATCTTTCCCTAGCATGGAAATACTTTTGCAAAATTGGAAGTGTAGCTTGAGTCTTTCAAGAAGATGAGCAATTCGTATTTCAAGAAAAACACAAATGATCATACATTCATTCAATTTTCCAAAAGATTGATAAATGAAACATTCCAATGCAAGGACGGTTTTCTTTCAAAAACACTTCAAGGAATGATGGGAAAGAAGCACTTTTTAACTTTTCGATAGATGCATCAAAGAACAAATTTGATAACAATTGAGCTTTCAGATACAAATGAATGAAAAGAAAACACTAGTTGCAACACTAGTACCCTCAGAAAACTCCAGAAAAGACAAGCACTCAATCAAGCTGAAAGACACACTTAACTCAAAATCAGACAATAGCAAGCAAACCAAGCAAACAAAGCTCAATAAATAATGTAACCAAGGTCTGGAAGCTGATCTAATGCAATGATCAGATGAGGAATGGAAGGAAGGGAAAGAAAGGGTGAGCACATGAAGGTGGAGGAGACAAGAGTACCCACCACTACCAGTCCTCAGACTTGTCCAAAACGGAACCCAAAATCAATCCAAACAAAACCAAACACTCAAGACACAAATCAAAGGTGGGATCCCTGGCTGGATCTTGCAGCACAGAGGGAGTTCATATAACCAACAAAAGTTCAGACTGACAAATGGAGAGGAGATGCCTGCATGCCAAATTTTGACAAATTGGCGCACTCTGTGCTTGTACACAGTGTGACGTCGCAATTCACCAATGCGGGAAGTGCGACGACATCGCAGTTTACCAATGAGAGGGATGCGACGAGTGGATAGCACATAAAGAACAGAGGCCAAAAATGACACAATGTCGCTCTGTTTCCACTAACCAAGTGCGATGGGTGAGGTCTAAATTAAAAAATGAATCAAATCTCCTAGCGGTGAACCATGAAAAGGTTTGAAAATGAGTTGTATAAACTCAGAGGAAGCACATCAGAGTCTTCAATATGAAGATCTGATAGTGAAATCAACTCACGAAGCAAACGACAAATGACTCTCAGGAAATTACAGAATCAAACACTGTATTTCCCCAGTATGGTCGCAAGATTTGTTTACTGGACAATCCACTCGAGTAGACATGAGCAGGATCTCCCTAGCTCAATGCAAGTCTAGAACAAATAGAACAGGCTATGGATGCATTTCCTAGATCTACTTAAGGATCGAGTACTAGATGTCTTACCTTTCACTTCGCTATCCTTTCTCTTGAATGCTGCTCCGCGACTCACGGTCGTCAGATCAAAGCTGCAAGACTTGTCAAGACAAGAAACAAGAGAAACAAGTAAAGGGCATCTATACAATAAGAGATCTAAGTGAACAGTTAAGCAGGTGAACTACTTAATATCATTACACACATGAACAATATTGGTGGAAAGCATTTGTATTACTGTAAAAATAGGGAAGTACATAGCAGAGATATAGAACTACAACCAAGGCTTAACGTTGCAGCCCTTCTCCAACAAAACCATTTGCCATTTCCTCCTAAGAAAGCTTGAGTCTCTCAAGTATGAGCAGAGATCTCTCAAGAGTGATTTCACCAGCATGTAGACACCATAGACTTCCTCCCCTTGGGATGGGGGTGAGTTTCAATTAAATAGGACTAAGTGGATAGGATATGGATAGGATAGGTTGAGATATGATAGGAGAGGCTTAAGGGATCTCTCCAAGGTGTTAGGAACCGAGTGCCAGCTCCTCCAAGAGGTCAAGGATAAGGTCCCAAGTCAGCAAGCTTCGAGAAGGAACTCAAAGAAGCTATTTTTGCCATCTAATTGACTTCGTTGCACCCTGTACTGGGGTAAGGTGCGATGTCGCATGTTGCTTATGTGCAGCCTATGACGACCTCTCAAAACCTAGTACAAATGAATGCAATTCCTTCCAAGTCAATCACTCAATCAGGGTAACTTTAGGGATGTATACACTAAATCTAATGATGAGGATATTTTAGGTGTAACAACAGGAATGGGGTTTGGCACCCATTCGGTAAGGGGAACTAGGTAGATGAAACCAACTTTGAGCAATTTCTCCACCTTTTCCTTGATAGTGGCTTCCTTCCTAGGGTTAACAACACAAAGACATTGCCGAACCAGTTTAACATGAGGATATGTCTTTATCTCATGTTCGACAATAGTAGGGTCTATTCCTGGCATCTCCTCGTATGACCAGGTGAAAGCTTCCCGAAGTTCAGTAAAAAATTCGGTGTAGATGGCAACCTCCTGTTGGGCCTGGCCCAAGTTGGGGAAAATTTTGATAACAGAAGGAGTTTTAGCTGCGGAGCTGAGTGCAGCTCAACAAAAATACATTTTTCTGCAAGTGTTGGGGATGCTGCGAAGTTGCGCACAGCAACCAAATTTTGGAAGTACTTCGAAGGGTGCTACGAAGATCAGTGCTGGGAGGAAGCAGTGCTGCAAAGTGACTAGTCCACATGGAATTGGCAAAGCAGAGTACTGGACAGAGGACGGGCACGAGTACCAGTTAGACTGTCAGCAGTCTAGTTTTGGAAAAGATGCTCTAGGGAGGTCAAGCGGCGGCCAGGTGTATGAGGTCGTTAGATGAAGAATGACTTAATGAAAGTGACTGGGAGCTGAGCCAGTTGTACAAGGCCATTAGAGGAAGAGCAGCTCGATGAAAGTGACCTGTTGGCGTGTGCACAAAAGGAAGGCCGATAGCGACAGGACGAAGGCATGGAGGACTGCCATGATGTAGTAATCGCTACCAGAGGCCAGCAATCCAGTTTAGAGAAACCGTAGCAGTTTTGTAAACCCTAAGGGTTTCAGCCTTTAGCATTGTAAAGACATGACCTACGGGCATGATCTATAAAAGGATGCATTTTTGTACGGGAAAGGGTTAGAAGTTTAGTACTGAGCATTGTAAAATATTTTCTGAGTAAAGATATTGTAAAGGCTCTGCAGCTGAGTGCGCAGAGACCTATCTGAGAGAGAAGAGAGTTTGCAGCTGAGTGTGCAGACTAAGAACTATTGTGCATGAATCCTATACAATAGCTTGGAAGAGCAATCATCATCGATGTAAACATTCTCAATCTTTCCGGGAATGCGAGAGATGTTGATCGGTTGAGTCGGGGAAATATTAGCCATGTTCCCCTTTGCATAAATCTCATGTGAACCCAAAAGAGCCACAGGGTGACCAACCATCTCTGCAAGAGTCATCCTGAACTCTTCTTGCTCGGCAAGATCAAGGTTAGGAAGGAAATAAGAGAGATGATGCATATCCTCCCAAGGCCTCTCACTACCACACATGGCCTCGATAATAGGCGCTTCATCCAAAGGTAAAGTACCATTAAGGAAATCGTTCAAACAAGACAAGTTAACTGCCCAAATTGGTAGCGTAACGGGATCTTCCTCATTTGTCCAAGGAGAGGGGAGATCCAGCTCTGCAGTGGCTTGTTGAATATTCTGATAAGAAAGCTCAGCAGTAGAAAATGGCATAGACATCCCGACATGCGCAATGTCTCCAGATGTAGAACCTATGGAGGGTAAATCCCACGGATCATTAAAGTATGAATTCCAGAATGGTACATTATGTAAAGGAGGAGGCGCATTGTCGAAAATGGTTCCAATAAAGGTCATGGGTGTAGGGAAATCATAAGATCCCATCAATGAAGGGTACATACCAACACCCATGCTCCCAGTTGCTGGCTGAGAGTCTGTAACTTGTGGGACCACTGATCCCGTAGATGTTGTGGGAGGATTAACGAAGTCCAGCTGATCGATGGTCACAATCCTGACTTCGTGTGGAAAGCAAATGATCCTGAATACAGTAGATGTGACAGCTTTCATAGCGTACATCCAATTCAGACCCAGTAAAAGGTTGTAGTCGATGGGCGCATCAACCACTTCGACTTCAATAGGAACAGGTTTACCTCCCAAGCGGACAACAAGGAAAGGGATTATCCCATGCGGCTTAAACGACCTACCGTCAAATGCAGTGAGCATGGTCCTAGACGTGAGTATAGGAGGAGACCCAAGAGCTTTCCAACAAGCTAATGACATCACTAACACGGAAGCGCCTTCGTCAACCACCGTTCGTTTGACAAAAGTTTTAAGGCACTCCACATGGATTTGAAAATCCACATGGTAAGGTAAGCAAGGTTGTACATCAGTAGTGTCGAACTTGATGATGTTGGGACTCCCTCCATCCTGAACTCCTAACACACATAAAAGGGCATGCCTTTGAGAAGGACATGCCTGTAGAACTTCAAGAGCCGACTTAGCAAATGGAGTTTGGCCAAAATCTTCTACAATGGAGTAGTTCAGGGTGGCTCGAGCATTGGGATTATGCGTACAGCGCTTAAGCACACCTTTCGGTATTCGAGGCATAATAGAGGGATTCTCAATATGCAAGGAATTATCAGGAGGAGGGGGAGGCTCATTCCCCATATTAGGTTGTGGTGCCCCATAATCGTGTTGACGAGTAGCAACACTAACCTCCGATTGGACCATATTCACGCATCCATAGACACTAGTATTGGAAGAAGATGTAGGAGTCTCATTAGGTCCATAACCAGCGGTGGGAGCATCCGAAGCCATGTTTTGATGATGATGAGGGAGGGGATCCTTCAACACAGCTAGGATCTATGCCAAATTTTTTTATGCTTCTTCGATTTGAGGACACAAGTGAGTAATATGATCTTCCCCACAAAGCTTACAAGGAAATTTCATCTTATGCCTAGGTTTACGGTCCTAGTAACTGTCTTGGGCTCATGTCTTGTTCGCGGTGTATCAGGGATGATGTCGTACAATATGTCAGACTGAGAGTATAATAAATCCAACTGCTGGACTTTTAAGATGGCTTGTTCCTCAGTCATAATACCGGACATCGAAACGTCCTTAGCAATATATGGGAGTAGAGACTTGAGGAACCATTCCAACATAAACTCTAGAGGAATGTTGGATTTCACTAGTCGCTTCTGTCGACACCACTCTTGAACATGGTCATAAATATGCGTGGCCTTATTCTGACGAAAAGTATACAAAAGTTCAGTACCAGTATCGTAATGAACTGACAACTGGAAATGATCTAATAAAACCAAAGCGATCTCGTTGAATCCCCTATAAGTGTTCCCAGGCAACTCGATATACCACTTCGCAGCTGCCCCCGTGAGGGTGCATTGAAATAGTCGTAATCTAACGGAATCGTGGTTCAATGAGTTGGAAGAGCACCAAAGGTGAAACGTCGTGACATGATCACCCGGATCCTCACCACCTTTCCCCTCGAACTTAGGAATTTTCGAAGGAATCTTGGTAGGAACCGGAGGCCAACTAGGGTCGTGACACACTAGATCATTCATGAGCTTTGAAAGATCCAGAAGCCCCAACATTGGTGTTACTAGTAGCAGGAATGGTGGCTTATGACCATGTGGATAGGGTATATTCCCACCTCCTACATTAGCATTACTAGTAGCGGCAACGGATGTAAAAGTATGTGGTATATGTCCACTATCGAGGTTGGGAGGAGCGTTAACATTTGCGAAAGTGGTCGTAGGTTGACGAGTAGGGACATGTGTATTAGGTGGTAGATGGCGATTCAGGTTGCGAACAATGTTCCTATTAAGTTGGGTAGTCCTAGGAGGCGGTCGTCTTCCAACATTAGAATTGTTAGGAGGAACGTGACCGGTCCCCATACTATGTGTGTGAGTGGACAACGTGGTGCCCCCGGGGAGGGTATTACCCCCAATGGGTGCAGTGTGGCTAACACTATGGCTAGTGCCAGCATGACTACCAAACGTAGTGGAAGGATCAACCATGTTATAATTAGGCATACCAAAAGAGGATGCGGTAGGGTTGATCGTAGGACCAGTGTCATCATGTAACTCTGGCATCCCGTTTATATAATTATGTGGAAACGAAGGATCGAACGGGTCATCCTCGGGCGGATCCAGACCAAACAAAGTACGTTGAGTCTCAGGTGGATCACCCCCCCACGCCTCGCAAGGAGTAGGGGTGTTTGAAGTATGCTCGACTCTACCCGATGGAGTCGTAGGGATTTCTTCAGTATCAGAATGTGCAGTAGTCATGAAGTCTAGGACGTATGTCTCGTAAGAATTTGAAGACTCAGAGGAAGCCCACCGGCGTCCCCTAGCAACATGGCGTGAAAGATCAACCGATTTTAAACTAGCCAACCGACGGGATTGGCAGAGAGTAGGACTTTGTGCCATGATATCTCTGGAGAGAATATAAAATCACAGCGTCCCCTAATGGCCAAACTATCGATCAAAAACAGTAAATCAAAAGTACACACCTAGAGAAACTACAGCCAAGAGCAGACAAACAGAGTGGCTAAATGAGCTCCCGACAGTAGAGCCAGTATGTCTCACCTAGGAGAGGCTTGAGACTCCCAAACTATAGCCAGAGGTAACAGAATCAGCTATAATGGCCCCTAGACTTCACTGTGTGCACAGGGTCAACTCCCTATACAACGGCAACTATGTTGTCCGACCCCTATCTGACTCAGGACACAAATAGTATAACCACTGCAAATACCCTATGCAATACCTAGGTAAAGAAACTATGGTCACCACAGTATAACCAATGCTCAGGGGGACAGTCATAGGTGGGATCCGTTGTATGGGCAGGGTATCTAATCCCGAAACTCAAGAGGGTCAAATCCCCTAAGAGTACCCAGACACGAACAAACCTTGGAAATATCTCCCACGTTCAGCCGATATTGGAGGGATATCTCCGCAACCAACCTCTCGTGACCTTGTGCTTAACTCTGGTCTGAGTAGAACTTCCTAAGAACACCGATGTATACCATGGATTTCACCACTCCCTGGTCAGACACATGATGTTTCGTCTAGTAGTCTTGGATTGTTTACTCACAATGATCTATTCCAAGACTCTAAACCTATGCTAGTTGGTGCACCCTATAAATAAAATAGTTCTAATCAATTTTAGATTAAGCGTTAATTTTAATGGATGTGGTTACTCAAAGGATATGGTCGTGAAACTAGTGATGTATAAGACTCAATAGTATGCAAAATCGTCAAACTCTAGACTCATCTATCCAATAAAAACAATGTCACTAATATGTAAAATCAATCCAACAGTTTCGAAATAAAAAATGCAACTCTTTTATATTTTCAATGCACAAGCATAACCTAAATGAAAGCAGCAAGCACTCAATGCAAAATGCAGTACATAAAAGTAATTTTTTTTTGTATTTTCACTCATAAATGAAAGGAAAATGCAAAACAATGTTTTTGTATTTTTCAATATAATGGAATGAAAAATGCAAGCAAAATCCTACTATTCAGTTACATAAATGCAAGGGAGATCACTCACACAACATAGCAGATCCTAAACAGTAAGACTCAGCCAATGGAATGAGATTACAAATTAAAAATGGGTAAAAACCAATGATGATCAAACCAAGAGAAAGGAGAAGTTTTGGTCACAAACAAGGCTTGGAACGATCAGGAACAAGGCCAAAGAAGACTCAGGAACACTCAGAATCAACCCAACAACAACCAAAGGTCATGAAACAACCAAAGCCGAAGTTGTACGCTACTGTCGAAGGAAAACCTGCGGGTACCCACGGGCTATAGTTCAGACAGAGGCAGGTAGACGCGGGCAGAGCTAAGCTCACCCTCGGGTAAGGAAAATAAAATGAGAAACCAAAGAGTCCAATGGCTCAAAAAAAGGGTGCTTTGTATAGAGTATCCTAATGGCCAATCAATGACACATAGCTTCGACAAACAACAACTCTAAACAAGGACTAATGCTCAAAAAATCCCCAAAAATGGATGTTTTCCCCAACAGAGTCGCCATTTCTGTGTTGGAGAAAACTTCCTATGGATTGGGGTGGACCACAACAGACAACTAACGACCAAAAATTAACTCAATTCCCAATGCAATGCTATATAAATGGCAATGCTAAGATAATGAAGAAGACAACCAACCTCAATCCAAACGTTTGATGTAGATCCCCGTTGGAGCTTTCAATCCGTGCACTTGAACCTGCAAATTAGTTTTGACAGCCAATACACAACAAGTGCATATAATATATAAACGACATTAACATCATAAATGGGAATGGTCCATGATATTATAAGTAAATGCAACCCAATGTAATATAAACACATTCACAACATTAATGGATGAGAATATGAGTATTTCTATTAATAAATAACAAGAAGTACAATGTGATATGACCTCTTGTTGGCAACCAATCTGAACCAAGATCCGGTTCAATCCACTTGTGCCTCCACCACTTCAATCCTCCATGGAATGGAAAACTCAAACTATGATACGAGTTTGGAAGGTGAACATAAAGGGTTCACAACTACAAGGATCAATGAGTGTAGACTCAAGATAGGGCAGAAATCCGCTAGAGTTCTCTTGCTCTCCTTTTCTCCTCTCATCCATAAGCCATATGTGCTCAATATATAGTCCTCTCAAAGGTAGATGAAAGGACACATCAAGGTGTTTCTTGGGAAGATGGAGGGTCAAAGGTCACCCAATGACCACTTTTTGGGAGTAAAAAGTAATTAACTAGTGATTTCTACCATTTTACATGCTACCCGTGGGCTATAGTGATGCAACTCGTGGGTACGCCCACTTTAATGATGCAGCTAGCATACAGAGGAAAAAATAAGGAAAAATAGTGTCTCTGGAGGATAAAATGTGGATCTGAGTCAGTAGAATGAATCCTCTAAGCCAAAGAGTGTTGATGCTCACAAGGTGGAAAATTACGTTGTAATAGACTCCATCAAGAAAAACTTGCCTAACTGCTTCTTTCAAGACTATATAGTCAGTAGCATATCTGGGCAAGATATATGGTGACTTGGAGCCTCCATACATTCTGATACAAGTACCATCTTCTGAAAAATAGAAATTGCCATAATTTTCCATCATTGCCATGGCATTCTCTGATAAGCAATTAGGTTCTTCATTAAACATTTTCTCATCCAGAGGTATGATGAACTCCTCACAGATGAGTTTGTAATGTATCCTATAATTATGATCCCATAGTATCTTATAGGCAGTATAGACTGGGGTGTTGAACTGGTCCCAAATGCATCCTAGCTTTGGGAAAGGGAGCTTTGCCAAAATGCAATAAACAAGATATGAAGACATGTAGAATTCTGACTTCTTCAGAGTCATTCATTCTTTGGCTGCGGCTACGGTGGATGATAAAATATCTGAGAGGATAGTTTCCCAATCAAAGATAGTTCCCTTAAATGCTACGTAATGGATTATGGGGGCCCATTGTATCCTATAAATGGTTCCATCAGCCATGCCAAAAATTCTACTTAACATAAGGGCGATCATCCGAAAAGGGACCCTCAGATTTTGAACTTCATATTCATCACTGTCTCTTTTCTTGAGCTGCTTTCCTGTAATTAGCAGCTTCTCATCCATTTCAAGATTGTCCATCTGCCCCAGCCATTCATCATTCAGGGCGCGTGGAGGCTTTGGATATACCAGAGCTTCTAATATTTTGATATATGTGCTCTTCCTCCAAGAGTGCTCCTTGGATGTCTTGGTCTCTGAGCATATGATAAAAATCTCCCCATTTGACTTTAGGGGGGACACCTGTGGTGGATTTGGTATCCTCAAACAAAGTTTCAATTCTTGGCTCTGCTGGTTCCGGCTCAGCCACCTTAGCTCTCTTTCTGCTACCTTTCGGCATTTTGGCTTAATCCTGTCAAGCAACTACGCATGAATAAACATAAGATTGAAAAATAGTACAGAACATAGAGCAAGACGCAGCAATTTTAAAACATAAGATCGGCATGATAATATGTAATACTTCCAAATGAATATAAAAACAAAGATTTTTTTTAGCATAACTACACTTCTGCCGTCCAAGATAAGTAATTATGGGGAATGCTAACTGATTTTTTCTTCTTGCCCAGGATTTCCTCGGACAAAACCGTGAGTGGTATGATTGGTAAAAGCCTCCCAGGAAGGTTGAATCTCATGGGTTCAAGGGATTAGGGGAAAACCGAAAGGCTTACAGCCATGAGTTATAGGCTTGGGAATGGCCAAAATAACAACATACGAAGAACGTCTATCAGCCATGTAGCTCATACGGGACATCATTACCCAGAAAGGTTTAGCAGTAAAATGAAATAGTGATAGAACCACCTACCTGGAAAAATATTGTTGGTCTCGCGGAGGCTGACTATGCTGTGGGTGAGTTGAGCTAGAGCAATCCAACGGATTCAAAACGGCGTTCTCCGATACAAATTCTATCAATAAAAACAAAATAGACTCCCGAAAACCTTATATAAGGGTTGACATGTGCGGGCAATTAATAGGTTGGTGGAGGCTTTAAAACGATGTTTAAAACACATACAACGGGGTCACCTCGGCACGTTTGGTACTGAAGCGTAACCGCCGAAATCGGGAGGAAAGGATGAACTCACCCGACGTTGGGGCGAAGACTCATAAGTTCCATCTGCTATTTCGGCGAAAGTTGTTGAGTTTGTTCGTTCTTGCGGCGGTAAGTCATAAGTTCCACCTGGAGTTGAAGGTTTTGCGACTTGAATAAAACCTCTGCCCATAAAGGCCAAAGATCGGGAGTTGTTCCAACGTTGCAGCAGAACTTCGTGAGTTTTCCGTCGTTGCGGGGAAACTTGCCAAGTTTGCATGAAGTTTTTCTTTGCTCCTTGGCAAAAGAATGATGAGAACCTTCCGCCATTGCGGCGAGAATTCTTGAGTTGGTCCGCCATGGCGGGAGGACTTGCCGAGTTCGCCCGAAGTTTCGGATAGACTTAGTGATTTTGCCCGAAAAGTACAAGGTAAAAAGACTTGATAAAACAGGCGCCCATTGTAGCCGAACTTCTTGAGTTCTTCCGCCGTTGCGGGTGAAAAGCTTGAGTTCTTCCGCCATTGTGGGTGAAAAGCTTGAATTCTTCCGCTATTGCAAGTGAAAAGCTTGAGTTCTTCTGTCGTTGCGAGTGAAAAACTTGAGTTTTGACTTAGAAGAAAAATATCTATCAACTCAAAAAGAAAGGTTTCTCTTATAAAAACTAAGTATGAAAGAACTTCTAAGGAAAAAATAGCTCCTAAGTAAATTTATAAATGAAGTAGAAGGAGGGGCCCCAATATCTACAAAATTTTTGGGGGGGATGTTGCAGCAACAACACAACTGTAACAAACTCACAATCAAACTCTCAAGTATGTTTCAAAGAAAAGAGAAGGAGACACTCAATAATCACTCATAAATACAGAATAATGAACAATAACAGTACCATACAATGAGTAATGAATGTAAAGAATGTAATACAATAATCTGTAATGGAGCATCATATAGGATTCGAATTAGACAAGTAGGGAATTCGAATATGAGCTCAAATTCTAGCTTGAATAACTATGGAGACGTCATCTAGTCAGTAGTATCAGTCATAAATGGTAAGAGTCAGTCAAGTGTGTCCAACTGATTCTAACAGAACCATCTAGGCATAAATTAGGGAATGGAGACTCCAAGGGGGGCGCATGAGGATGTAATAGGGTCAAGTGGCACTCCAAAACTAGGTAACTAGGAGCTACAAGTAGTTAGGATGAGCAATTAGTGGAACAACTACTCAATCCATGCCCTAACTAAGTGATAACTCCCGGTAGGTGAGAAAAGGAACCCTAACTAAGTGATATCTGGTGGTAGGTGATCAAAGGCTCGCTAAATGACAGTGGTAGGTGAGCAAAGGCGCACTAGGCATGTATAAACTCAAAGAAGGTGCTTTAGGTAGGTGGGAGGCCAACTGGGGGCTGTAGACAGGCTCTGGAGAGCTAGGAACAAGCTCTAGGTGTTGGGAGGACCACCAAGGTGATGATTGGATGCATGCAATTGCATGTAGATGACTAGATGCATGCAAACATGCAAAACTGAAAAATGATGGTGTGAATATTCCAACACCCCCCCCCCCGCAAGCTATACTATGAGATAATAACTGAAATCTAAAAAATAAGGCCTTGGTGACTAAGACCAAAGGTCACCCCGTACAATCAATCTAAATAAACTCAGTGAGGAAAGAGGGAAAACCCAGTGGGAAGAAAGCCCTCCCTCAAAATAGACTGAAGGATGCTAATGTAGCATATCATCTCTCACCCTTGAAGGAGATAAGTGTCCTTCTTTTCCGAAGAAGGATCGATCGATCTTAAATGGATCAGAAATGTGAGAAGGATGAAACCTTCTATTTTGAAAATCTGATCTAGTTCTTCTATGATCATGTGGATCACCAACCAAATCACCGGCAGATCAGAGTGTAATGGCTTCCCATCGAGGAAGAGGAGGATCATAAGTTGAGGGATCTTCAGGTTCTTGTGGATCTGGATCTCTCATTCGCTCATCTTCATCATTAGTTGCTAGACCTCCAGGTTCTTGTGGATCTGGATCTAGCATTCCATCATCATCATCTCCATCTTCAGATTCTGAATCTGAAGTATCATGTGAAGATGCATCGCTCTCATCAATCAAAGGAGGAGTAACAGGTGAGCAATCTTGCTCAACAGAAGGAGTATCATGGAGAGGCCACTCCTCAAACTGTACACTCCTTTCAAGGAATGTGGTCATGGAAGTAGGATCAAGTAACTTGTAGGCCTTTGCATCCAATGCATAGCCCACCATAATGCACTCTTTGCTTTATGAATCAAGGGCTCTCCTTTTGTCAGTTGGAATCCTTGCCCAAGCTCTGGATCCAAACACTTTAAGATGAGATACATCAGTTTTGTATCCCATCCATGATTCAAAAGGAGTAGTGTCACTGAGTCCCTTGTGAGGAAATCTATTCTAAAGATAGGTGGCACAGTTAATGGCTTCTTCCCAAAGACTAGGGTGCAACCCTTTCGACTTTAGCATGCAGGTGGCCATTTCTTTCAATGTTCTGTTTTTCCTTTCAGCTACACCATTCTATTGTGGTGTATAGGGAACAATATGTTGCATCTCAATGCCCTCTTCATTACACAAATCTTGAAACTCACCCTTAATGTACTCACCACCATTGTCAGTGCGAATGGATTTTATCTTCCTATCTGAAAATTTCTCTACAAAAGACTTGCAAAACTTGAAGAACCCAAATACTTTTGATTTCAATCTAAGGAAATATACCCAAGTGAATCTAGAATAATCATCAATAAAAGTGAGCACATACCTTGATTTGTTTAGAGATAGATCTGGAAATGGACCAGCCACATCACTATGGACGAGATCAAGAGGGTGAGAGGCTCTCCTATCCTTTCCCTTCTCAAACTTTTTCTTAGGATGCTTCCCCATCAAACAACCATGACAATTCCCTTTGGAAAACTTGATTTTAGGCATCCCATTAACCATATCCTTTGCATGCATGTCATGCAAGTACTTATAGTTAAGATTCCCAAAACTTTCATGCCACAATCTACTTTCTTCATTGGCATGAGTATGGAGAGCTGACTGCTTTGAGATAAGTAAGAAGCGTGAGAACTCATATAGTTTGGAGTTGTGATTTTCAACTCCCTTTGCAATGATTTCACCTGAAACCATGTTTTGTATCTCGGCTTCATTTGGAGAAAAGATGACTCTTTTGGGCTCTCCAATATGAGTCATTTAATACACTAAAAGTAAGTTTGTTGTAAGAGAAGGAACATAAAGCACATCAGAAAAGTAACCACAGTCAATATTGATTCTTCCAATCCCCTAAGAGGATACTTTTGAATCATTGCCCAACATGATGGAAGGGCCATCTGAGCTTTCAAAGTTTGAGAAGAGATATTTGGAGGAAGACATGTGTCTTGATGCTTCTGAATATATGATGAAGGAAGAATCTGTCGATGCACTTTCCATGAAGGCTTGACATCTTTCTTTGTATTCGGATCTAGAAGGTTCGATATCAATATCTTTCTTCCTTGCACATGTAGGTACAGGAATATTGTTCTTCTCAAGTAACTGAGCCATCAAATCTATAGTCTTCCTCATGGAAGTACTCTCAGGATGGAAACCTTTAAGACAATATGTGCACTTGGATATTTTATTCTGAGAATGCTTGGTCTTCCTTGAGTTCGAAGCCCCATCTAACTGATATGGAGTATCTATAGGCCTTGTATCATTCGATCTCTTATCAGAAATATTTTGCTTGTCTTTACCATTCTCCCTTTTGGCCTCAGCAACTGTAAGGGCCGAATCCAACTTGGGTTTGATCATTCCCATGGAGTTTAACTTCTCTTCCTCTTGAGTAATATATTGGATGAAGTCATCAAGTGAGGGAAACTTCCATTTTTGAATGGACATCTTAGTTTACTGGAAAGTAGAGACAAAAACTGAGAAGTTTGCCCCCAACTTTGATAGAATGGCAAGAATAAGCTGCTTGTCTTCTTTCACTATCTCATATCTTTTCAATTGTGATATCAAGCTTTTGAACTTGGTGAGGAAGGCATTGATAGATTCGAAGCTGTTAGGACTCAAAGATATGAGTTCATTCTCCAATTTGTGTCCTTTCATATCATCTTTCTTTCCAAAAAAGGATTTGATCTTGTCCCAAAACTCTTTAGGATATGTAAGATCGATGACATGGAAGTGAAGATCTTCATAAATTGCGAGAAGGAGGAGGCCATCTGCTTCATCAAGCCTATCCAAGTACTTGGAATTTTCAACTGCACTAAGAGGTTCTACCATCGTTCCGTTGAGTATTCGGGTGAATCTCTTGGATCTCATGAAGAGAGCCATCTTGGATTTCCATTCAACATAATTGGAAGATGTGAGCTTTAGATCCATCTAAACAAAGAAGGTTGAATGTTGAATAAGTGTAGACCAACACGACCTCGGTCAACAAGGGTTCGCCTCACTATCGACACATACCGCAGTCTCCCTGGGCACCATCCTGAGCAGGTTTGAGCCCACCCAGCAACACCCACAGAGCGGATGAGGTCTCACCCAAGGCGTCCAGGAAGAGCAGATGGAACCATGTTTCCACTGAGAGAGGAGGAGAGTTGTGGCTACATGGACTAGCTCTATTGCAGTACTTAACCAGACATTTTAAACATTCGATATGGAGCTATAAAATTTACTTAATCACAGCATTTATCATCACAGTAATAGTAAGAAGACATTGCATCAATAAAATATAACAACATTCTTATATTGCAACATTGCACAAAGATAGTACCAAAACATCATCATTGTATTACTGTCAGCCATATACTAGAAGCAAAACCATAGATCTCCGTATACATTCACCTTCGTCTTGCTTGCCAACTACTGTCTTTGTCTCATCTCTATCTATCATCTCCGCATATGTGTGTCTAACACTTACAATGCTCATCTATTTATAGGCTTCTGCCATTACAATATTTGTCCACTTACCAACGACTTCCTAACCGACACTATGGACAAATGACCAAATATCTAATTGACTTGGTCCAAATGACCCAAAAACCCGCATACCGCGGTACAATTGACTCAACATTACATGACATATGGTCCAAGTGACCCAAAAACCCGCCAACTGTGGTATACTTAAACACAAAATACCCCTATCGTGCCCTCATTCGATGTGTCGCGGTGTCAGCGGTACTACAACATTTCCTCATCGAGCCACCTTCCAACAGGCCCCCAACACAATATTGTGGCTCGCCCTCGAGCCACGTCAACTGTTGGACATAGTGCAGTCGAACTGAACTAAGCTCCGGTAATTGTTCTTGTTGTCTGGATCACGCGGTGTTGTCCCACTCCTTCTGCGACACTGATCGTCGACTCCTTGTGCTGCATGTTTAACCCAAAATCATCATCGCCGGACTTGTCATCATGTACTTCTCAAACTCATCCTCGAGTCTCTTGGAAAGGTACTTATGGGAAGAAAAAGAGGACGAACAGTACCAAGGTGCGAAATTAGCAGATGACTCTGGCACATCTGTTTCGCACCGGCAAACGGTACCTACTATGGGCGGGGAGCTACCGCCCCAACCATATCAGGGGTCGAGAAGAGCACAATCCTTCGAACAACTACTGTGCACTTAATCATGCTAGACCAGCCCTCGGCTCAGGCATAACATAGTGCACTTGCCGTATCAAGGCGCTCAGGGACACTGGTCGTTCGAGCTCGCAGGGCCCCTGGGGTGCTTCCATGGGAAATAAAGTGAAGCATTTCCACAGCCTCCTTGGAATTCCTCACAACTCAACTCGCAAACTGATCAACCAGCATAACCACTCTTATTTTAAAACAACTTCGTTGTAGAGAACTACCAGCTGCCTTGGCTACTTATAGCCGGACCATTCCCGAGTCACGACGGTGGGAATGATGCCCCACTACCTCTCATCTGCGTGTGTGAACACATTGACTGACGCAACGGGGGGTGACCATGCTGTCACCGAATATCCCACGTGCCGACATGTGAGCAATCTCCTCACATCGTGCTAATCGTATCGACCTAGTGTGCCATGTGCAAAACATGTCGTCGTCATGTGGTAATCCGGCCGAATCTGTCAGGTGCAATCATGTATAGAGATGATGGGCAGTGGTCACAAGATATTAGTGGAACAGCCTCTATACCCCCCAAATCCTCTTTAATCATCATAAAAATCCTTCAACAAAATCTGCCATTGGTCCTGTTCGCAATACTGCCATGAGTCTCCAAACTTGCGGCACAAGCCTCCCTACTTGCGCATACCTTCTTCTGTTTGTGCACCATCTGCCACCAAGCAACCTGCAACACACTCATTGCATTTTTTTATTTTATTTTTTTTTCAATGTGACTCAGACATCGCAGTGCTCCAAGCCCAATCGATAGGACTTCAACCTGTGACCATTTACCAGCTTGGGGAGGATCGCCCCATCCAACTGCTGCAACTGAACCGCTCCTTCTGAAGTAATACTGCTGATGCGATATGGTCCCAGCCAATGCATCTGCAATTTTCCTGGATGTTTCATAAACTTGCTGTCGTACAATAGCACCAAGTTGCCTTACTGAAACTGTTTACTTTTGATGTGGCGATCATGCCATGCCTTCTGGAGATCCTTCTCCACCCCTTGGTGGAAGCCAACGATAAATCGATCCTCTTCCAGCTGCACCAATTGCACTAGACGTTCATCTAATGCTGCAACATCATCCATGCCCGTAACAGCTGCAATTCGTAAACTTGGAACAATGTACTCCATTGGCATAATCGCGTTTTACCCATATACCAGCCTAAAAGGTGTCTGACCAGTCAACCTTTTACATGTGGTGCGATAGTCCCACAACACTGCTGGGATTTTCAGATCCCAGTCGTCACAGCTTGCATTTCACACCTTTCTCAGCACATGCTCCAATACCTTGTTAAATTCCTCCACCATTCCATTCACCTGTGGGTGATAGGGTGTACTCTTCTTATGTTGTATCTACAACTCCTCCGTCAATGCGCTAATGGTGCAATTAAGAAAGTGGCTGCCTTGATCACTCAGCAATATTTTGGGGCAGCTGAAGCGAGTGAGAATATGATCAAACAAAAATCAAGCAGTCGTTGCGGTGGAGCAATCAACTATGGGTGTTGCCTTCGCCCATCGAGTCAAATACTCTATCGCCATGATAATGTACCATGCACCCGTATGTTTCCCGGGTGGAGTGATCGGCCCGACAAAATCCATAGCCCATTTTTCAAACGGTTGCAATGTCACTTGAGGTAGCAGTGGCATATCATCGTGTCTGGACGGCTTGCCAGTTCGCTGACAAACATTGCAAGACCGTGCATAGTCTGTTGCATCATTATGTAATGTGGGCCACCAAAGCCCTACACGCAATATCTTCCTGGAAGTCACCCGACCGCTATAGTGTCCTCCCGCTACTCCACCATGTGCCTCAGCCAATATCTGGGCTTGTTCATGCGGCAAGACACATCTGCGCAATATCTCATCGACACCTAATTTATACAACTCTCCTGCAATTAGCTGGAAGTCAGCAGCCTTGACGACCAACTACTTCTTCTGAGTAATGGTAAAGTCATCAGGTGCAGTGTCGGTCACCAAAAACTGAAGGATGTCATCAAAATATTGATCAGCGGCAGTAACTTGAAATAGTTGGGAATCCAGCAACCCATCTTCGATATTAGTTGGTTCCTCCCCTGTGTCAATTCGTGACAAATGATCTGGTCCAGCATTCAACCACCCCAGTTTCACAATGACTTCAAAATCAAACTCCTGAAACAAAAGTAGCCAGCGGCAGATCTTCCCCCCCAAGACAGGCTTATTTACCAAGTATTTCAATTCAAAATGATCAATGAACATTTTAAAGTGGCCACCCAACAAATAATGCCTGAATTTCTGCAGCACGTAAACCATGGCCAGACCTTCCCGCTCCATGGTAGTGTAGTTTCGTTCTATAGAGGACAGCTTCCGACTGGCAAAAGCAATGGGATGATCAAGGTCGCCTTCTCCAGGTTGAGCCAACACAACACCTAATTTAGTAGATGAAGCATCAATGTGGACATGGAATTCCTTACTCCAGTCCGGAAAGACCAAGATCGGTGCCGACGCCATATTCGCTTTGAGCGTTTCAAAACTATCCTAACATTTCAGGCTCCACTGGAATGTCACGTCCTTCTTCAACAACTTTTCCATAGGGGCAGTAATCGCAGCATAACCCCTGATAAACTTGCGATAATATCCCGTATGACCCAAGGTCGCACGCAACTGCTTAACGGTGGTTGGTGGTTGCAATCCCAGAATGAGTGCAATTTTGGCTAGATCAACCAGCAATCCCTGTTTACACATGATATGGCCCAGCAATATCCCAAACGGTGCACAGAAAATACAATTCTTCAAATTCAACGATATCTAGTGTTGTCGGCATCGCTCAAGCATTAACCGCAGATTGGCTAGATGGTCACGAATCAATCCATAAATGGTCAAGTCATCCATATAGACCTGCAAAAACTTCTGAATAAAATCTTTGAATGCAACAACAACGACTCGGGAGAATATCGTAGGTGCATTCTTCAAACCAAACAGCATTACCGTGTACTGAAAGCAACCCCATTCAGTAACGAAAGTTGTCTTATGGCGATCTTCCTTGGAAATGAGAATCTGATGTTAGCCATAGAATCCATCAGTGAAGGAGTACATCTCCTGGACGCCCACCCCTTCAAGTACTTCATCAATAAACGGGGTCAGAAAAGGGTCATGCAAGCAGGCATCGTTCAGCTTCCGTAAGTCGATGCAAATGCATACTTCTCCTATTTTCTTGTCCTGCACCACCATACGACTGATCCATTCGGCCTCTTCCAAAGGTTCAATAATACCAGCATCCAACATGCAATCAATTTCTTCCTTGACCTTTTCCTTATGTCACGGATTCAGCCAATAAGGTCGCTGTCGGACTGGCTTAGCATCTGGTTTTAATGGAATCTTCATCTCTCCTAAATCACCTAGGATTGCCTTCATTTCGGAAAACTTCATGGGAAACATGTCTTGAAACTCATGAAGTAGCTCAGTAACTTTACTTATCATCTCATCATCCCAATAATCCCCAACATTATCAAACTTGGGAGTAGCCTCTGTGCCGATATTCATCCTGCGAAGCTGCAATGGTTGACCGAACAGAGGACCTTGCGCGATAGGCGGTACCACATCGCGGGTCCCTTCATATTCAGGAATGTTAACATTCCGGGGATCATCATCATCCTCTGGCCCACCCCTGATGTTGAAGCACTCCATGAGATACTGCATCTGACAATATGTGTGCGGGTCGACAGGGTAGGCCGCCGGAACAACCTGAAGTACCACGTTGTGGATGAGTTGTAAGGCGTTATGGACATCAGGCTTGGCATCCGCAAAAGTGAACATATGATTGAAATAGACCGTTAACTCCCCCCATGTTGTAATGTCTCACCGCAACTTGGCTACAGTGTACCATGAGCGCGGCATTTCATCCAAAGTGTGGATAAAAGCATGGACCCACTCATCTCTGGGTCGCGCAACCCATAACCGTTGGCATTCCATCACATGATCACTAGGATTATTTTGGCCATCATACTTACCAGTGTGATAAACCTCAGTATCGCTGAACCGAACCATCATCAACCTTCGACACTGTGACCAACTGTTAATGAATTTCTTATGTGTCTCCCACCAGCGTGCTGGAGCAGCCTTCAGTGCTTCCTCCAATGCCAGCAATCACTGTGGTTCTGAGACGCAGTCTTCAAATTTTGTCAAAAAGGTGGTTAGGCCAAGCAACCCCTCATAGACAGGAAATGTGATCGTTTTTGTCGCAACACAACATAAGGATTGCATAACTAAGCCACATTTCCGGAATGGTACTTCATGCAATTGGTTTTGCCAATGTTCCAAGGCATCATCAGAGTCGGAAGACGCAGAGCTCTCGTTATGCCACTCCAACTCACTGTGGATAGTAGGATGAATATAATCTTCAGAAATATTGAATGCATGGTACCATCCAGCGATATCATCATCTCTTACAGGTTCAACGTATTGGCGTCCTTCAGCCGGATCCAACGGGGCTATGACTCTAAAATTGTGATTCTCAAAGGTCATCATGCGCTTCTTGAAGTTGATTACAACTCCACTATCGTTAGCCCATCCAATCCCCAATAGCGCCGGATAAGAGCTTCCTCCCTCAACGAATTCGATGACATTGAAGTCCGCATAAGTCTTCATGCCCTCAATGTCGATTGTAAGCCGTGGAACTCACCCAATGGGTGTTACCTTCGCATGGTTAGCCAACCGGAGCTGTACAGGAGACCAGCTCAATGGGGGACTCCCCATCTTCTGCCACGCCTGCTTGGTTAAGATGTTAACATCTGAACCAAGGTCAAGGATAACAGAGTCAGCATCATATTCCCCGATCTGAATATTCATTCGCATCTCTTTGCAAGTCTTCCGTCGTTGTAGGGAATTTACTGCCGATTCCTGTTGTCCTTTCAGAAATCGCTGGAACCATCCCTCAATCTCAACCAAGGTAGCTGGGTCGTGGGCCAATAATAGACAGCTTTCAAGAAACTTTTGTAATGTCCCCGATGGTGGCGGCCGATCAACGTTTGATGTAGTATCAAAAACAGGTGGCATATCGCAAACAACAGCCTTACCGCGGTCTTTCTCCAAGGTGCGATGTGCCTCCAGGAATGTCTCCCGCTCCGTATCGATGTCGAAAGGTACCATTTTCTGACCAGCCAACCAAATCAGTGGTCGCAAATTATCTTCCCCAATCGTCTTGCCTCCATGAATGACAACAGCCACCGAAGCATCTTGTGGTCACGACTCTGCAGAAATGGTCGCAATATTTGCACCCTGCGTCTGGTTCTGCTGCATATTCCCTGGTTGATTGAAATTTGGATTGTCATTCGGTGGTGGTCGCGGGGGTTGGTTCTGTACTGGTTGTTGTGGCTAGGCCTGATTCTATATCTGCGGAGCATTCCCAGCCTTCCATCGTGCAATCAACTATGGACAATTCTCAACCGTGTGATCATTACCAAAACAGAACGTACATTGATTCTGTAGCAGTGGGAAGTCGCGCTGATAATTCCCCCATACCGCACAGTGGTAACATTGAACAAGTCCATGACCACCTTAGCCTCCTCCTCCATGACCAAATCCACCACCGCATCCACCCCTATATCCTCCTCGATAGCCACCCTGCTGCTGGTACTGAGGTTGGTTAAACTGTTGCTGCAACGGTGCTGGTGGTACCCCTTGCCCTTGTGGTGCATACTACGGTTGCTGTACATACTATGGCTGAGGGGGAGTCATCTGAATCGGAGTATATTGCGGTATGAAATGCTGCGGTTGCTGTTGCTGTGGTGCAAACTGCATCTGCGGTTGCGGTAACGGCTGAGCTACCTACGGTTGCAATTGTGGTTGTTGCACGGCGCAATGATCGTCCTTGACATAGAATGCATCACACATCCTCTCCTGCAGCAACCCATATGCATGGAAATCCTTGTCATCATGACCCACCGACTTGCAGAATGTGCAATAAATATTTCGTGGGGTTGTGACCATTTTTTGCATATACGGGAAATTATCGTGACTGTGCCCAAACACTTGACAAACGCGACACCATGGCATACTTCCGGCATTTAATGGGTTTGGCGCACCTGACACCAAATAATTATGAAAATCGGGGCAATTATCCTTCGTATGTCCTTCTCCTCGGCATCGCGTACACCATACTTCATCGTGTTGTTCCTTGTTCTTCTTCAGATCTTGCAATTGTATAGTTAGGTTAGCGAGCTGTGTCTGTATCTGTGACATCCCAGCTGCATTATCTCCAATCGGTGACGCCTCCAATTGCATTGCAATCTCTAGAGCTTCGCTAGGCGTCAATATGTTTTGTTGCATCAGCGGCAACCGAATGTGGGGTAGCAGTGCCGCAATGAACCATTCTTTATGTTGGACGGCGCTCATATCGAAACTAACCTTTGCCATTAGCATCTTGAATCGTTGGTTGAAATCCCATACCGTCCCATTGGGATACTGCTTAATTTCCTTCAATTCAGTAATGTGTTGAGCCTTCGACTTAGTCCGTCTAAATTCAGCAATTAGCCCATCCCGAATCTCATCTAGTGACTTTTTTGGGGCCCCCGTAGGGACTAGAATAAACTTCATGAACCAATCTAATGCACGACCTTACAGAGTCATGGCTAACTATCCTTTCTTAACATCGGCATCAGTGATCCATTTCATGGTCCAGACCGCTTCACATAAAAACCAATAGTGTTCTGGGTTGTCTGTCGCACTTCCATGGAACAACGGTAACTTATCATCATCGCCTGCCATTCTGGGCTTCCTTCCTCCTGTCGCTGTGCTACTACCAATTGACGAACTCGACGGTGTCGAAGTGGTATTTCTTGCTATTTATGAGTCAATGAGCGGAGGTGTGGGTACATTGGTGCCAGGGTTTGGTCTTGCCTCTATCCTAGGCGTAGCTTGGTCGTCCCTATCAGGACTGTGAGGTCGCTTCGTCCTGTGTGGTCTTCCTTCGCGGTTTTGCGGTCCGATCGCAACAGGACCTTCTCCCGTCCTCTGCCTCTTCTCCTGTCGAAACCTTTCTCCTCCCCTCGTAAGACCACTTTCTTCCTCAGCTTCACTCACAATATCCTCATGGTCTACACCCATCTACCCCTTACCATTCCATGTATCGTTCCCCAGCAGTCGCGGTACCCACGACCTCCTCCCACCAGGATGTCTACTGATCAAGGTGCATCTTTAATATACCTTTTTCGCAGATTAGCATCTTAATCAACAATTGGAGAGATAGCAGAAACCTTCCCCTTGGTCCTTGGAAGAATTATCTTTCAACTTCACTATAGGATTTCTTCGTGTCAACTGCAAATTCAGTGATATATCCCTCCAAGATGATATCAAGCCAAACTTCGACAGCTCGCGATGCCTTGTTATCGACTTCCTGCAGCTCCTAAATCAACTCTGGGGTCCAAGCCATAGGCTCACCACCCTGGAAGTTCCTCTTCTGGAAGGTCAGCTTTGACAACCACTCGTACAGAATGACCGGGAATTCATAGAAAAACCATTCGTGCGGACCGTCATGAATGTACCTTCCCATCCAGTGATCTACTGTCAGTCACGTGTTCCGGCTTTCTTCTTCAACAAAGTCCCACAATTTCTGATCGAACTAGCTCTGTATCTCCGGCTTTGTCGGGTGCCACAACATGGCCTCCTTTCACTCTGCACATGGTCCTGGAAACGAAACCATTTGTTGACCAATGCGACCTCAGTCAACAGGGGTTTGCCTCACTGTCAAAACATACCGCAGTCTCCTTGGGCACCGACCCGGGTAGGTTTGAGCCCGCCCAGCAACACCCGCAGAGCAGATGAGGTATCACCCGAGGCATCCAGGAAGAGCAGACGGAACCATGTTTCCACCGAGGGAGGAGGATAGTTGTGGCTACACGGACTAGCTCTATTGCAGTACTTAACCAGACATTTTAAACATTCGATATGGAGCTATAACAGTTACTTAATCATAGCATTTATCATCATAGTAACAGTAAGCAGACATTGCATCAATAAAATATAACAACATTCTTATATCGCAACATTGCACAAAGATAGTACCAAAACATCATCATTGTATTACTGTCAGCCATATACCAGAAGCAAAACCATAGATCTCTGTATACATTCACCTTCTTCTTTCTCACCAACTACTGTCTCTGTCTCATCTCTATCTATCAGCTCCGCATATGTGTGTCTAACACTTACAATTCTCATCTATTTATAGGCTTCTGCCATTACAATATTTGTCCACTTACCAACGACTTCCTAACCGACACTATGGACAAACGACCAAATATCTAACTGACTTGGTCCAAATGACCCAAAAACCCACATACCGCGGTACAATTGAACTCAACATTACATGACATATGGTCCAAGTGATCCAAAAACCCGCCAACTGCGGTATACTTAAACAAAAAATACCCTTATCACACCCTCATTCGATGTGTCGCAGCGTCGGCAGTACCGCGACATTTCCTCATCGAACCTCCTGCCAACAAGAAGAATTCGAATGGGTGAATAAACCTGCAAAAAAGAGAAGTTTTTTCTGATGGAGAATGCTACACTTCGACTGAACACTACCTTTTGAAAACTGAGCACATAGACTAAGTCCTTCACACCTGGTTAGACCTCACTGGATTTCTCCAATGAATTCAAGTAATAGCACCAGGATTTGCTGTGGAAACTCAGAGGCTTCTGGTGCTCAAGTGAAAGATAGTTTCTCAAAGAAATGTTGCAACTGCTGCAATGGATGCAATTCAAATAACTTCTTCTTACTCTAATACAATGTGATCATCTGCAAGGGACGTAGCAACTATAACAAACTCACAATCAAACTCTCAAGTATGTTGCAAAGAAGAAGAGAAGGAGACAGTCAATAATCACTCATAAACACAGAATAATGAACAATAACAATATCATACAATGAATAATGAATGTAAAGAATGTAATACAATAATCTGTAATGGAGCATCATATAGGATTCGAATTAGCAAAGTAGGGCATTCGAATCTGAGCTCAAATTCTAGCTTGAATAACTATGGAGACATCATCCAATCAGTAGTATCATTCATAGATGGTAAGAGTCATTCAAGTGTGTCCAACTGAGTCTAACGGGACCATCTAGGCATAAATCAGGGAATGGAGACTCCAAGGGGGGTGCATGAGGCTGTCATAGGGTTAAGTGGCACTCCAAAACTAGCTAACTAGGAGCTACAAGTAGTTAGGATGAGCAATCAGTGGAACAACTACTCAATCCATGCACTAACTGAGTGATAACTCCTGGTAGGTGATAAAAGGCACTCTAACTGAGTGATATCTGGTGGTAGGTGAGCAAAGGCACTCTAACTGACAGTGGTAGGTGAGCAAAGGCGCACTAGGCAAACAAAAACTCAAAGAAGGTGTGTTAGGTAGGTGGGAGGCCAACTGGGGGTTGTAGATAGGCTCTAGAGAGCTAGGAACAAGCTCTAGGTGTTGGGAGGACCACCAAGGTGATCTGACTAGATGCATGCAATTGCATGCAAATGACTGGATGCATGCAGACATGCAAAACTGAAAAAATGATGGTGTGAATATTCCAACACCAAGAAGCTAATCGTCAACCACCTCATGTCAAGAGGTGGAGGAAGAGGACCACCACCACCACCCAGAACACCCAGATGGGTGGCTAGCTGACATGGACCCCTGCAATTTCCAACACCCTTAAATGATATGACTACCCACTATTTGAAGTTATTACCAAAATATGATGGAAGTAAGGGAATGTCTGCAGAAGATCATGTAGATAGATTCCAAGATTTCACCAACAACATTCTTATCGGCCATGATGATGTGTTCATGAGAGTCTTCACTCAATCACTGGAAGGAGAATCCAGAAAATGGTTCAGATCACTACCCAACGCTTCCATCAACACTATGGAAATGATAGAAACCACCTTCATCAAGAAGTGGGGAATTAAGCGTGATAGCCTTTACTATCTCACAGAATTTTCCGCCCTAAGAAAAAAAAAAATTGAAAATGTGGTGGATTTCACTGCAAGATTCAACAAAGTATACTTAGAATCCTTGAAGAGATCCGACCTACTAAAGCCACGACTCGAGCCACATATGCGGGATCTTTCCCCTCAGATTTTGCCATCACGTTGAGGGAAAGGATACCACCCTCTCTTAGCATAATGCAATATGATGCTATAGACGTTGAGGGAAATATGAGGGCAAGAGGCAAGATAAAATTGACCAATGATGTTGAACAGAAAGACAAAGGGAAGGCCAAAGAAGAAAGTGTCTCCTTAGGAGTTAAAGACTCTCAAGAATCAAAGATTGATGAAATGACTCGCATTATAAAGAATCTATCAAATAAAGTTACCAAAATGGAATTAGAAAGTAGAATTCCTAACAGACAATCCCATGCTTGACCTCCTACTCAGTTTTGAAGGCCTTATAACCCTCAAATGACATACATAGAAAAAAGGAATGATGAACAACCCCTAAGGCCACCTTTCCGGGATAATGATAATAATCTGATGGAAATTCCAGAGGAAGAAATCTATGAAGAATTTGAAGAGAAGCTTAATTGGATGGAAGAATATTTCTATTTCATGCACCTCACTAAGGACGATTATGAGAACTCGCTCCCATATAATCAGACAGGTCGAGATCGTATAAACCCCCAAGAGAGTGATCATTCCCTCGTGAATATCCATTATTCCCAAATGATCAATCGGATAAATTGCAAAGGAAGTACGACTTGATACCAAGACTAGAATCAGCAAATATATAGAAGGATGTTCCTCCCAAGAACTCTCCCCAAAAGTTGGCTCAAGCTAAGTTTCCTCAAGTGTCCCCCCTGTTAAAAATAAAAATCCTACCAAAGGATAAAGAAAATGAGGCCACAGTCCCAGATAACCAAACTAAGCCATGCACACTACTGCATTTTTGGCCTTTAGGGGGGGTTGTCTTCCACCCCCAAAAGTGACCTACGGGGGGGGGGGGGGGGGGGGTTGGCTTTGGGGGTGGTTTTGGCAAAACCGCCCCTAAAGGCACCGATGCTAAAAAATTTCCCTTTAAGGGCGGTTTTTGACGAGATTGGAACAGCCCCCAAAAGTGACTTTTGGGGGCCATTTGTGACCCCCCTCGTAGAGGTCTACGGAGGTGGTTATAAACCCCCCTCGTAGACCCCTTCATAGAGACCTACGGGGGTGGTTTTGAACCCCCTTCATAGAGACCTATGAGGGCAGTTGTGAACCCCCTCATAAGCCCCTTCATACAAACCTACAGGGGCGGTTTGGAACCCCCCTTGTAGAGGACTATAGGGGAGGTTTCAAACCCCCTCATAGAGTCCTATAGGGGCAGTTGTGAACCCCCCTCGTATAGTCCTATAGGGGCGGTTTGGAACCCCCCTTGTAGAGGCATATAGGGGCAGTTTAGAACCCCCCTCGTAGAGGCTTATAGGGGCAGTTTTGAACCCCCCTCATAGAGGACTATAGAGGCAGTTTGAAACCCCCCTCATAGAGGCCTATAGGGGCAGTTTGGAACCCCCCCCCCCCCCCCGTAGATGCCTATGGGGGCAGTTTGTAACCCTCCTCGTAGATGCCTATAGGGGTGGTTTGAAAGCCCCCTCGTAGAAGCCTACAGAGGCGGTTTGAAACCCCCCTTGTAGATACCTACAAGGGGGGTTCTTAAGCCCCTCATCGTAAGCTATGGGGGACTTTAACAACCCCCCTCATAACCACCTACAAGGTCAATTAAAAACCCCCCTCATAGACACCTATAGTGTTTGTTGAGAACCCCCCTCATAGAAAGCCATGGGGGCAGTTTAAAACCCCCCTCATAGTTTTCTACAAGGTCAATTTAGAACCCCCCTCATAGCCACCTACAATATCAGTTTAGAATGCCCCCTATAGCTACATAGAGGATCAATTTAGAACCTCCGTCGTAACAACATACGAGGACACTTTAGAAACCCCCCTCATAGCAACTTGCAAAGCGGGTGTGGCACCGAACTGTAACAGTATACAGGGAAGTTCAAAAAGCATCCTTAATACTTCTGGAGGTGATTGCAAACCTCTATTATAGAAACTTATGGGCCTGATTTGAAATGTCGTTATAGAAACCTACGTGGGTAGTTTTACATCTCATCCTTGCACAGGCACAAATTACCAAAAACAAACAAAAACCTCTGGATCTCTAAAGACTGAAACATATCAAACATATTAAAAGAAAATTCAGTATACATATTCAATGCAGTCAGGAAGATGTCTCTAACACCTCCAACTTCTGGGTTCACATCAACCTATCTTCTCAACTGGAAAATACCAACCCAACAACCATTTACAAAAATTGTTGTCGTAGACGGAATAACAGTCTTTGGAGGCAGATTATCAAGAAGAAGTATATAAGCCTTGGATCCCTTTTGGAATGGATCAGGAAGCCTAGGAAAATCATTAAAAATGAATGCTCTAGTGATTGGTGGCTTTCCCAATGGTCAGGAAACGGCACCTAGCCTAGAAGGTAGTGGTGAAAAAAAGAGACTTGTAGCAGATTAGGTTCTAGGCATAGGATGAAATTGCCAGCAGATATGATAGTTACACTTCAAGATAAAGGTAGACTATCTTAATATATACAAGAAGCTGTCTAATTTGAAAAAAATTGTATCTTTCTTTACATTTGTTCTTCAGTTGTCTAAGCTTATGCATAATTATAAATATTGACCTGGTTTCCCTTATTACCACATTGCTTTCTTTGCACTTTTCAACTGTTCCAATAGTTATCTTTATGAGCATGCCAATTTAAATGCAGGTTTCTCTTTCTACATTAGATCTCATTTTATTCATATATTTGTCATCTTGTGTTAGTCCTGCTGACACAAATGCTGAAGAAACACTCAATACTCTGAAGTATGCAAATTGAGCTCAAAAAATTCAGAACAAGGCCATTGTAAGTGGGACTAGTTCTTTTTTGTTAGCTACTTATTTATGGGTTTACTAAATGCTCCTGGATAAAACTTCGTTTGTGTCCATTAAATAGTTTTTCATAAGTGACATTTTCTCTGCTAGATAAACCGTGACCGGACAGTTGCTGAGATGCAAAGAATGCGAAATCAACTAGAGTATTTACAAGTTGAACTTCTTTGTTACCGTGATGGGGGTGTCTCATCTTTAGCACACTATCGCTATATTTAGCATTTGATGATTCAAACATAGTTAAAGTTATGCTGATAAAACAATAATTTTTGCTGCAACATCATTTTAATAGACTTGCAAGATCAATAATGATAGATAAGATAAGATAAAATAGTTTTATTAATGTCTAACAAAAGACCACAAAAGTAGGTCAAATGAAATAAAATATTAAATTCAATCTCTACTCAAAGGAGGATCTAAGAGTTGGTTAGAGATTAGCTGCTAGATTTCTAGCTAAAGAAAGCTCAAAACGTAAAAGAGAGGGAGGATGTCTAAACTTGTTAGAGCTAGTGTCACCAAGGACAAGTGAGGAGATTGAGAGGTGAGCTTATTGTTTGAGTTGTTAAGCTTTGTGAAAGGACTGATGGATTGGTGGATGATATATTCTGGTAGCTTGGCTATATCAACCTAAGGTGGGGGGGTTGGCGGGGAGGGGTGCAAAAGAAAGAGGGAGCTTTACTCTCCTGATATCTCATGCCAATAGGAAGAATCTCTTGCTAGAAACCTTGATAAATCATTGAACCTAGTGAGTAGCATGTTGGATGGGGGAAGCATGAATTTGGGGTTTATTTGATTCAATTTTCTTGTTGGTATCGTGGTGTATGAATTGTGCTTTGGAAACACAAATCCTCGTAGGAGTTGAAAACGTTGGGTGATCCTTCTGAGGGCCTTCGTTTGAGGTATGACTCATATACATCGATATCTATAATATATGCTCAAACCTCTTTTCTAAAGAGAGAAAAAGCATCATTGGTCGAGGTGGTGAGAGAAGATGGAGAAAGATGTACGTTCATATCAGACCCCTATAAGTTGCACTGCAATGTTGAAGGTGTTGATCGGTCTCAACCGGATATCTATGAGGACCCACCAAAAATGACCTAGGGAAATATTGAGGGCATGCATCCAATGAATGTTGTGTAAGGAGGGAAGACGATAAGTTCATTCCTCAGTTCAGAAAGTGCTCTAGGTAAAAAATCGTCGTTAAGTCTAGACCCTTTGAAGGTAAGATCTAGGTGGTTTTATAAGTGTCCTCATGAATCTCTTGATTCAAGTCTTGCTTAGGCGATAAGACATTTACAATTACATTTAAGAATCCTGAAAGCCCAATTGTATTCACACCTAGGAGGGTAGTTGAGGTGATGGCCTTAGAAGCACAAAGTGAAAAATAGGGATATTGATTCCTCCTAGAAACTAATTCCCCAAATATCCTACTCTATGAATGAAAGATACCAAATGAAATATGACCTCAAGTATAAATGGGTGGGCTTTGAACTCTACTTGAACAATGTGGTGGGAGACAATCCTTTTGCATTAGATGATGTGTCTTAGAAAGAAGGTTTGGATTCTCTCATTGCCAAGCCCAATCACTGTGAAGTAAAGTTGGACACCATATCTCTAGAATGTAAAGGACCATGGGTTTGAAGATTGCATCCAAGATGTGCATCTTGGATGAGACATACTAGCATATATTTGGAAGCATTGGATGGCAAGGAATCCACATCTCTTGTTAAGTCATCATTGGAGGCCTTGTGCATGTTAAAACATGGCCACGACCTATAAGTAGAACATAGGTCGTGGTGATCCCTTTGGATGTAGAAATGAAATGTGGAGAGAGAACTCTTTGACAAGTTGAAGATTATAGCCTTGGGTTTTGTCAATTATTGAAGGTTGTAAATGGTGGATAGGGCACTGATTTGTATTTGTAATAGGCCAAAATAATTAAGAGGAGCAGAGATATCAACACCTGGTCTACAAGACACTGACACCCTTCAATGTATTGAATATGATGATGGAGGAACTCTATGTCTTTGATGCAGATCCCAAAGAGAGTAGGTGAGGGGGAATGCCTGGTTAAGTCCAATGGTACACTGGATGAAATTAGAAATACCTTGTGTTGTGCATAGGTGGCAAATGACTGACTCGTAGGGTCTCCTGTTGGATAAATGTTGTTTTTATCTTATAACCCAAGAAAGATCAAGATAAAACATTGTGAAGATGAAGAAAACATATGCATTATTTTACGGTTGTCCATTGTCTTCTCTCTCCAAGGACATATTTTGGTATGTTGCATATTTGATCAGATAAATGGGGAGTATACCTGCTGAAAATGTATGTTATTGTCTCTTTTTCTTTCACTACAAGAAGTTTTTCCATGTAAGGATATTATTTCTTTTTTGTGCATATCTGTGGGTTTGAATCATGATTATATAGATATTGATACCCTATTACATGCTCATCCCATAGAAACTGATTGCTATTTCCTTCTCCCATATCAGATTGATACCCTATACACAAGCCGCACATGGAAATCTCTCATGCATCGACACTTTAATACCTAGGGAATGGCATTTTCCTTTAAGTTAGATGTGACTACCTCATGGGAAAGTAACCCGTTTCGAATTCACCTCTTGTTTTGCTTTCTCATGGAAGCTCTAATTCATAATTTCATATGACATAAGCGATCTCTCTTTCCCATTTGGCACTAAGATAATTTGAGTAAGGGCCCACAATGTGTTTCTAGTTCTACAACATTTCATTAAAACTGGACACCTTTGTAGAAGATACTAATCCATCTCTAGTAGCATTAAGAATAGATGCCACAAAAAACACAATAGCTGTCACCTATCACACAATAATCTTCTTGTACAAAAAGAAAACTAATCTAAATGCATTTAAGGAGCAGCAAAGCAGAAAAGTTGGTGTAACAACTAATTTTATAAATTATAAATTTGTAAAGGCAGAGCACTTCACATGATCCCACACTTTTGATCATTTTTGGAAGAAACATAAAAGTTTCTAAGTGATGATGAAAAAAACCTACATTAATTCTTCTTAAACCACATATTGATTTCTCTAACCTACAAAGTATCAATGTATGAACATTTGTAAGCACGTTCAAACTCTATCAAAAATATACTTTTAAATATTTATGCCACGTCTTTAGACTTCAACACTATATATATTTTAAAGCTTAACTATATCTATCTTTAAAGAAATGGAGTAAAGACATGATGACTTGCCATTTCGAAAAGCCTAGCTGAAAGACCAACATTGCAGAGAAAAGTACAACAGCAAACATGTGCCGCAAAAGGTTTCCAGAAGTTGGAAAATTCAGTGACTGACAAACCTGCTCATGAACAAAAAACATTTCATGTTAGAACATTAATATCTAGCTTTGACTTTATGCACCTATAAATTGTTTTTAAGTTAAAACTTTGTGCTAGATATCATCCATGAAAAGACTTGCATGCTCATAGAAATTGAAGCTGTGACAAAAGTGCAACAAAATGCATACAATATCACACTAAGACAAACATAAAGAAACTAAGAATTCTTCAAAAGATGTCCCTTGGAAGAGTAAGTGACTTGAAGATATAAACCTAGAGAATTCTTCAAAATGATTTGCAACGCAAGTAAGCTATTTAACATTGTAAACCAATTATATGATCAAAGGCATCAGAATCCATAATACTCAAAATTCCCTACTTTAACTAATGGCTCAAAAAAAGCATGTAACAAAGATGGATATTGCAATATCCTTTTAAATATGTAGTAAAATACTTCAAAGGACCTTCTAATATTATTAAATACTCAAGGAAAGGAATATTATAGAACTTCATAACATTTTAGAGGTCAGTTACATAGGAGAATGCCTAGTTGTACTGCTAATATATAATGTAAGTGGAACAAGGGATTTTAAAATCCATTTCAAAGGTGGTACAATACAAACTTGCTTGTAGTTCCAAATGGTTAGATTTACTGGTGATCATGGGGACAATTCTTGAGGAGATTGATCCCTTACAAAATGTCACATTGTCTAGCGTGCATAGAATGTCGGAGATACTTGTAGGTCAAAAAGGTTTGATTTACAAGTTATTATGGGATCGAGTCTGGGAGACCAATCACTTACAAACAATGTTACATAGCCTGAAGTGCATAAAGAACAGACAAACTATAGTGTATGTTTCATAGCCTGAAGTGCTTTCAAGGTAATTGTAAGAAATTTGAAAATGCATCCTAATCCCCATACTCAAGAATGGGAGCATAATTGCAGTATGGATTAGGATTATGGCCCATAATGTTTGTGTGCATTACCTTGTGTTTTGTGATTTTTTTCAAATAAATTTGTTTGATTCTATTTGGGGCTTCCACTTAAATAGGTTTCGGGGTTTCAAAATGTTGAAGATGCAAACTAAAGGTGGAATGCCTGTTGCTTTTGACTTTGAGGTATGTATTGTCTCCTAAATATGTTTAAGAACTGCTTTTAAAATTACAATGAAATGTAAATGTATACATTATTGATGAGCATTTGTTTACTTTATATTCACTTGGATAAAAAGCTCTTCATTTTTTTTGTACCATGATCAATTTGTATGCAATCACAGCCATATTCATGCCATCACACCAAATTGTAGAAATAAAGCAAATTAGTTGTTTCCGAGGGAAAAACTTGCATTAAGATGTAAATAAACATTTTTCTGTAGATTAAACTTGATACTATTGTGTTGGTAGTAATTTTGTGGAAAACTTAATTAAATACAAGAGGATGTTAAGGCTGTCTTCAAAGCTGGGTCTGAAATGAACTCTCTGTGGCGCAGGAGTGGATGTTAAGGCTGTCTTCATGACCATAATTGTTGATGCGTATCCAAATTTCATGGTTTTAGGGATGTTTGTTGTTATTTATGCCTAGAACTTCAAAAAGGACCGTTTTGGGGGGTTAAATATGTGCCCGGAATTACTTCAACTTGGAAGGGATGAGATTTCGTCATGAAAAGAGCTCATAAAGCTGCCTAGAATGACTTAAATCACACCCAGACATGGTTTTTAGGGCCTCAAATTAACTCAGATCTGCTTTTTTAGTTTTGTTTACACCATTTTTGTGGAGAGAAAGCACCCAGAATTCATAATACTGCTGTAAGATACTAATTGGGAGATTAAAACAACCCTTATTTGTGCCCATAATGAAGGATTGAGGCTGTTGGAGTGCCCAAGTCTGCTCTTCGTGTCCATATCCATGCCCAGAATTGTTTCTTAATGCCATTTCAACCCTCAAATTCAACCCAGCATTCCTCCAAACCTGTTGTTGGTGGTTGTTAATCACTTTTCATCGGGTTGTTCATGCCCAGGATTATCTTTTAACCCTCCAATTCGGCCCAGTTTTAGAGATAGGCCTGTTTGGTAGTGGAAAAGTGCACAGGGATGACTGATTCGCAATGTTTCTTGCCACATATTCACTCGGCACGGGAATTGAAATATCACCAAATAAACCTCAACAATCGCAGCGATGGAGTCAATTGGGATAGGGGATATGGAATAAACCAAATAGATTATGTGTAGACATGGGTGACTAAGTGCATATGCTCCAGACAAGGGTTACAAGCACTTTTGCCATGAAATAGAGATGATGTCGATGATGAAACAGATTGAATATTAATACTTCCCTCATTTTGGTTTTTGTCTTGTTTTGTGGATGCTTTTGTTTTTTTCTTTTCTTCAGAGTAAAATAATTTTGATATGTTACAAACAAGGAGACGAGTGCCAAAAATGCAACTAGGTAGTTTGATCCTGCATGTGTGGAAGGAATTGTAGAAAATGTAAGAAACAATCCAGGGTGGGTATCCTTGGATGGAAATTGCTGGAAATTATTAAAGGAAACACCTGACACATAATCACTCAAAACTACATGTGCATTCTATCTCAAACTGTAAGGAATAAAATGACAATGCATTAGCTCACCAACCAGCACAGTGATGTGCCTTGCATCTCCTTTATAGAATAGGAAGGAGAGGGAAGATACAGTGTACCTGGTCACATGCAGATAACTCAGACCCCCAAACCCACAAGAATAGGTCTTGAAAAGGAATTTAGTGACAAGCCCAATGATCTTAGATTTTTCAACGACCAAATTGACCCAGGAAGAGACCCAGATAGATGGTTTGTAGACAAGTTCAATGCTGTCAAATTGGAACAAGAGATAAGGTTAGAAGGAAGGGCACCTTTCAAATTTCAATGCATTGTGGGAAAGGAAAATGACCCCAAGAGAATCACATTGTTGAAATAGCTGGGAGGAATTGTACTAGAGAGTACATTCTGATTCAAATTCATTATGTTGAGGCTAAGAAACTACACTAGATCTCAATTGATATTGATATGGCTAGAGAAATTTTTGCAAGAAAGAGAAAGTGTGTGAAAGTACTAGATCTTGGTGGGACCTCTAACGATCTGTCCAAATAAAGAGGGATTACCAACACCACTTTTATAACTCTTCATTTTCCATAGTTTAAAACCACACCCACCACAAACATGGGATGTGAATTAGGTTTTGACATGTTTATAAATTACAAATTTGTTTGGAGCATTAATAATCCTTTAGTATGTATTGTCAATTTTTCCCTTTTTGGATTTTTTTATTAACAATGGTATCTCAGGGATGACTATCTTGCTCTTATTTTTAGGATTTAACTCACAACCTCATGTTTGCTGCTTTTAGGGTGAACTAAAGCAACTATGAAAACTCATTCCAGTTCAATACGAATTCTCCTAGTTTGCATATTCTTCCTATGAGAGATGAATTCGCCTTAGTTTTTTTAATTTTTCCATTCAACAAGGCAAGTTTAGAATCTCTCTGAAATTCTATATAAACAAAATATGGGTTGTATGGGGTATATATATGAAGAAACTCATGTTTCTAGCACTTGAGAAGAGAATCATCTCATTTCTTGCAAACAAAATGAAAAGGTTGATGTTCTTCTCTATCTTTGCATTACCTTTGTATTACAGATGAAGTTCCTTAAAAATTCAGGGGGCTTTTGTACTTATCTAAGAATCGAATTCACAATCTTAGCTTTGCATATTTTCGGATGCAGTAAGGCAAGTTTTTCAAATGCAATGTTAATGTTATAAGCTTAGCCATGGTTTACACATGTCCAAAATTTCAAAACCTATGTATGTGTTTCTAGCATCATAAAGTCAAAATTTTGGCAGTCTTAAATGTCTTCTGATTGACTGTTGGGAGTTGCATTACAAATTATAAAAATGTTTATGACTTTGTTTCAGTAAGGATAGTCACTTATTTAAGAAATTTAGTTCCTTTTGGATTTGAATTTCGATTAGGGTTGATGCATGTTAACTATTTCTACAATTTTGAGTAAACCAATATCATGATGAGCAATGCCCAAATATTTCACGTAGGTTTTCATCTATACATAGACTCTACTTCTCATTATGTTTCCAGTAGGTGTAATGATGCAAATGTTCTCCATATACATGTATGAAGATGATGACACCACCTTTATGGATTTTGATCCTCAAATCCATAAATTCTGATAACTATGTGATCGTCGAACAGGAACCAGTCTCCAACTCTACTGTCTGGGCTGAGCTGGAGCAATTGAAGAACTTCTGATAGTACTCTAGGAAGAGTGTTGGCATGAATAAAAACATATACAAGTTGTACAAATGAATTGACATACTGGACAAAACCTTAATTACCGATTGGATTTTTGACAGAAGGAATCCATTTTATCACTTGCAGGGGAACATGGGATGTATCTACCATCATGAGACTGAGAGTTTACATGAGTGTATATTTCTGGTGCAAGATCAAGTGTACAATATAAGATTGGTACCTGAAAGACCTGGTACCCCTAAAATCAAGGAACTACTGGTGAATGGTATTGGCAAGGAACTGGCAATAATTGAATTTACTGAACAAATGATTATCAGGATAAATGGCTGCCAAAAATCCAAGGAGAGTTTCATCCAATATAGAATTATACTGAAAAACTAAGAACTAAGCCATCATAGTTAATGCAATTTTAGGCATGGGAGTTGTTGGCACTAAATATGACCTTCTTAAATTTTTTGACCTTTTGCAATTTTGGGCCAAACTTTGTTGAGGCCTCTCGTCCTCTCAAGAAATTCAACCTAGTGAGTCTCGCTTCCCAACAGACCAGGGAGTGAATTTTTTTTTCTCGGAGCACACTTTACCAAATTGCTCCCGAATGGGAGCGATCTCAGAGCGCGCTTCCTGAACGCTTTGCTTGGAAGCGAGCTTCCGGAGCAGGGGCTAGGGGGGTGTTGGCTTAAGTAATGATCTAGAGGTTTCCAATGTAGACCCAAGTTCTTCACGGTTTCAAGGAACCAAAACAACCACTTCTCATCGGCCCTTTGGCAACAACCTGCGAACAGGCTGAGGTCTCACCCGAGGTGTATCTATGGGGGTGTTGCGGAATCAAGTTTCCATAGGAACGTGATGAGTTTTTCAGACAGAAATACTATGCAGCGCGCTACGGGGCTCGCACTGTGAACTGAATACTATGCGATGATAGGCTACGTCGCGGTCCGCGCTTCTATGAACTAATTGTTTGCGCAACCAGCGCATCCAAGGACTGCGCAGTTCGGGTGGGATGCGAATAATAGGACAGCGCAACTAACTTCTATGCTTCCTCTTCCAGACTTAACAAGTGTTGAAGACTTTCCTTAGCATTTAATCATTCATCTACTGCCTTAGATCAATTATCCTTATAACGGATGCAAACCGACCAAACATACAGTATTGCGCACCTTCGGTGTTGTGCGTCAAGAGAGTTACACAACCCTAACTCTACATGCACTTGTGATTGTCCAATAAACTGATACTTCCGCAGACTTAGAATACTATGCAATCATCATTCATCCATTCACACAATACTTAACATATTATTCCCATCTTTCTCCTATGGCGAATACATATAAAAGCATTAACATAACAGCTGATAAATGAGAGTATAGACATTCATTCGTAAGCAAACAGACAGGTGCAAAACGTAAACAATCACACTACACAGGATTTAATGTGGTTCACCCCCCGTATGGGAGCTATGTCCACAAGAACTGTTGTTATATTAGTCTTTGGGAAGGGTACAGCAGTTCTTTGTCTGCGCACTCATCTGCAGACTCTCTTCTCTCTCTCACTAAGCCTCAGCGCACACAGCTTGCAAAGCTTTTACAAAATGTTCCTCAACAGAGATTTATCAAACCAATAACGAGATCAACAAACTGATGAGTAACAGTAACCCGAAATATCAACAATGAAGATTAACTCTTTCCCATACAAAATATGCCTTACTTATAGATCATGCCCGTACATCATGTCTTTACAGTTAGAAGGCAAAAACCCTTAGGTTTACAAAACTGTCACGGTTTTCCCTTAACCAGACTGTTGGCTTCTGGTAGCGAATATTCCATCGTGGCCTACCTCCAACGCATGCCCATGTTGCTATCAGCCTTCCTATCGCATGCATTCCAATAGGTCACTTTCACTAAGCTGTTCTTCCTCTAATGCTCTTGTGCGACTAGTTCAGGTAGTGGTTCTTTCACATGTGCAACTAGTTGCTTTCTTTCCACTTTGCTCCTACCCGCCGCTTGGTACTCCTGGAGCATCTTTACCAAAAATACACCGCCGACAGTCTAACCGGAACACCTTCCGTCTTCCATCCAACACTCTGCTTTGTCAGATCCATGTATACTATACACATCGCAGCGCTGTCTCCTCGCAACACTGATCTTTGCGGTTCTTCCGATGCTGCGCTGCGTGTAACTTCGCAGCATCCCAAAAACTTATACAAAAAATGTTCCAACTGAACTGCGCTCAGCTTTGCAGTTCCAAAAATCCTTCTTGCTCAAAATGCCCCACTTGGGCCAAGCCCAACTGTAGTATCCCTTTTTCAAATTTTATTAAAATGCCCAATTTTCCACTTTTTTTCCCAATTTCGACCTTTGACTAGTTTTACTGTTTTGACCTCCAAATCAACCCAAATGCTCCCAAATATTGTTGAGATATTGTAACTTCAAAGAATATTATATTTGTACTTTATTATTCCGGAGATGTTTCATTCCTCCGTGAAGATCTTATTGTATATCCGGATATGTTTATTCCTCCGTCGAAATGTGGTAACTTGGGTTATTAGACTTCCCTAGTGGGGGTCGGCCCTGTATGTGTTATATGGGTCAAAGGGTTATTAGACCCACCATGTGGAGGTCGGCCCAGTCAGTTATAATGGGGTATTTAACCTAATGGTTAAATACGATCCTACATGTACTTGTGTAAAATACATATCAGAGTAGTGTATAAATAGAGGAGGTGTGTTCCTCATTATACACATTCACTCACTTGAGGATAGCGCACTTGTGGAGGAGAGGTCTGCTATTGTGGAGGAGGAGATCATGTCTCAGGGTTTCATCTTTGTATATTGCTGGTCATCTATATTGAGGAAGCTTTGCTGGGTTTTCTACCCCATGAGGGTTTCCCAGGATAAATCTCTGTCTCTTGTGTTTATGCTATGCTTGTTGTTTCTTCAGTGATCCTGTATATGCTATTATTGTGAAATGGAATGTAATGCTGCTATTTTCTGTCTTAGCATATTAAATCTTAACATGGTATCAGAGCTAACCTGAAGGAAGGCAAGGTATGGCACTTACGACACTTGCTTTACTTACGACAATTTGAAGGTTAGGGTTTTACATACCAAAAACCAGTCATCGTGGAACTTTCGCTATAAATCCATTTCTGAAAAGGTTCAGGGTCTGAAAATTTTACAGGTCGACGATAACATCCCCAGGTACCTTGTGTCCAAAGGGAACCCTAAGATTCGTTTTACTTTGTGAGTTATGATCAGTACAAGTTAGGGTTTCTTCCTCTTCCAGATCTCAATCAAAATCAGGTGACCTAGGAAAAAAGGTCATAACTTGGGCTAGGAAGCTCCAAATAAAATTTCATAAAAAGTGACAGGTAGTACACAGACTGTACTATCTCAAGAAACTTTTTCAGAGGCCTAAGTTCAACCAGTGACACGTGGCACTCCATACAAGTTCGCTCTCCTGTTTTATCCCATAAACAGGTCACGTTGCGACACTTGGCATAACTCTCTCTCAGAGAGTCCAATTGAGGTCAGACATGTCAGGATGGAAAGATAACAGGTCGAGCTATCTCAGGAAAAGTTTTCAGAGGCCGAGGTTCAAACAGTGACACGTCGCATGCCGTACAAGTTCGCTCTCCTGTTTTATCCCATAAACAGGTCACGCTGCGACACTTGGCATAACTCTCTCTCAGAAAACCCAATTGAGGTCAGACCTGTCAGGATGGAAAGATGACAGGTCAGGCTACTGCAAAAAAAGGGTTTCAGACCCTGTGGAGCAAAAATTTCAGAGTTATAGCAGAAACAATCAGGTGCATATTTCTGTCAAAACAGAATTATTTCTCAAGCACCTTTATTCATGGCTTCCGGAATTTAGGGTTTCGGAGAAAGTTAGAATTTTTGGAATCGGAGTCCACGGCTGAATGCTACTCAGGAAAATTGAAATTTAGAGACCAAGATCTAATTTTTTTTGGTTGGGTGGAAGACCGGGCTTGATCAAACCCCAGTTCGGGATTTTGATCGGAAAGATGGAAAATTAGGGCTTCAGCAAAAGTTGGAATTTTTGAAGTCTGTAACCACGGCTGGAAACTCCTAAGAAAAATAAGAGTTTAGAGCCTTGGATCAAACCTTTTGTTTGGGTAGAAGGTTGGGCTTCATCAAACCCTAGTTCGGGATCCTGTCCAGAAGATCCAGAAGTTTCAAAGGCAATTTTGAGGGGTCAAATTTTGGAAATTCCAAAATTTAAGTATGCTAGTTTGATCAGCTCAGGAAGACATATTCTTTCATCCATTCAGAAGTGTCAAAGTCAAAGATTAAATTTTTAGGGTTTCTCTAGCAAACCCTAATCAAGCTCCAGATCAAGTTTCAGGGGGAGTTGAGGCTAAGGCCTTACATAAGAAGACTGCAAGAAGTCTCGACAGGTATGACTTAAGAAGGCTCAGGTATGTCTTGAAATCTAATTCTTGATTAAGTTCATGATGTGTTTGTCTTCATATTATTTATTAGTACAATCTTGATTAATGTTAGAAATGTCTTATCACCCTAGTAACAGTATGAATGCATGTGAATGATCAAAGACATTCATTGATTAGGGCTATATGATTGTACTAATGCATTATGATGTTGTGTGAGGTTGATGTTGTCTGCTAGCAAGATACAGGTACATCACAAAAGACAAATCAGGTTCCATGACCATGAAACATGAAGACAAAGACTCATCCATAATCTTTGTTCTACTTACGAGGTATGTATGACTTTGTTATATTATGCTTAACCTATGAGACATGCAGGTTCTAGCTCAGGATCTCTAAATCATTGAAGAGATTGTTTAGGTATGTTGTACATAACCAAGTAGGTATACTAATCCAGGTATGTTTCCCATGAATCTTACCTTGTGTTAGGTTCCCCTATATAAGTATACTTGGAATGATTGGTTATGCTTATTCATAAAGTTAGTAATCAAGGGATTATGCATATTATGTCTTTTATCTTGATTGATGATATGCATGAGTAAAAGAAGACTTCCCTGAAATCTTGAATACTCATGTTTATTAACTATAATCATGACTATACATTTTCAAGATTATTTAGAACTATAATGTTTTGATAGCATTTAGAATATACTAATGAGTGTATGTTGGTGTATGAGATCATGAGGATGACTCTTGAGCATGCACAGTGGTACAGAATGAATAGAAGTTCAAAAGACATACAGAAGATCAAGCGGGAGGCAACCACACAAACATAAAAGATAAGTATTTGAGTTGTTATTTGAAATAGTAATGATATTGCCTGTAATAGGTTGTATGCATATTTGTATTCCTAGAATATATAATGCTGAGTGTAAACATTCATAGAGCATTGAACAGTATACTACTAATGTGCATATGATTGGTAAGTTGGACAAACATTCCATCGTTGCTTGTCTAGAATGAAACCTCTTTGCTGACATGCTGAGAGCTGTGCACACTCTCGATAGTATGTTCTGGTAGAGATGGAAGGCATCTAGATAGCCACTGTATGCATACAGGATATGGGAAAGTGTTGTGCCAAAGTATTGGTCAAATTAGTTGCATAACTATGTAAATGATATCTGTATGCATAATAGGTTACCATGTCAATATGATTTGATGATTATGAAGTATTACTAATCATGTACTTAATTTTGATTTGTAGGAAAAGTCATGAAGAATGATGGACACCGTACAAGTGATGGATGTTCAAACAAGAAGATTTACAAATCAAACAAAATATAGAAGGCTCATGGCTAGAATATTCTCTTAGAAAGGGGAAGAGAATCATGATGAGATGTTTGCTCCAAGTGGCTAGATAAGACCATTCTCTTAATGGTGTAATTAAAAAAAAAAAAAAGTGTGAATCAAGTTCTATATGGGTTCCCAGGATCGATAGTAATTGATGAGAATACATGTGAGGATTGCATCATCCTTGAACACAAGTTCTAAAGTGAGCCGTAGACAAGTGTCTCCGAGAAAGAAGAGGGATTGTATCATCCTTGAACACTTGTTCTAAAGAGAGCCGTAGATGTATGTCTTCGAAAATGAAGTCCTTGGTGGACTTGAAGGGATTGGATCATCCCTGGACTTCAGTCCTCAAGAGAGCCGTAGACGTATGTCTTCGAGAATGAAGTCCTTGGTGGACATGATAGGATTGCATCATCCTCAAGAGAGCCGTAGATGTATGTCTTCGAGAATGAAGTCCTTGGTGGACTTGAGGGGATTGGATCATCCCTGGACTTCAGTCCTAAAGAGAGCCGTAGACGTATGTCTTAGAGAATGAATTCCTTGGTGGACTTGAGGGGATTGGATCATCCCTGGACTTCAGTCCTAAAGAGAGCCGTAGACGTATGTCTTCAAGAATGAAGTCCTTGGTGGACGGTTGAGGATTAAGTCATCCTTGGATGTAGGTCCTAAATGTACGGTTGAGGATTAAGTCATCCTTGGACGTAGGTCCTAAATGTACGGTGGAGGATTAAGTCATCCTTGGACGTAGGTCCTAAAGGTACGGTGGAGGATTAAGTCATCCTTGGACGTAGGTCCTAAATGTACGGTGGAGGATTAAGTCATCCTTGGACGTAGGTCCTATATGTACGGTGGAGGATTAAGTCATCCTTGGACGTAGGTCCTAAATGTACGGTGGAGGATTAAGTCATCCTTGGACGTAGGTCCTAAATGTACGGTGGAGGATTAAGTCATCCTTGGACGTGGTCCTAAATGTACGGTTGAGGATTGAGTCATCCTTGGACGTGGTCCTAAATGTACGGTTTAGGATTGAGTCATCCTTGGATGTGGTCCTAAATGTACGGTTGAGGATTGAGTCATCCTTGGACGTGGTCCTAAATGTGCGGTTGAGGATTGAGTCATCCTTGGACGTGGTCCTAAATGTACGGTTGTGGATTAAATCATCCTTGGACAGTAAATCCAGTAATTCCGAAAGGAAGGATAGTCCTAAATGAATTGAGTGGATTAAATCATCCTTGGACAGTAAATCCAGTAATTCCGAAAGGAAGGATAGTCCTAAATGAATTGAGTGGATTAAATCATCCTTGGACAGTAAATCCAGTAATTCCGAAAGGAAGGATAGTCCTAAATGAATTGAGTGGATTATATCATCCTTGGATAGTAAATCCAGTAATTCCGAAAGGAAGGATAGTCCTAAATGAGATTGAGTGGACTAATCATCCTGTAAATAGATTGGGATTGCCTCATCCCTAGACATGGTGAGATGTCTTAAAGTGATAAGGACTAATCATCCTGTAAATAGATTGGGATTGCCTCATCCCTAGACATGGTGAGATGTCTTAAAGTGATAAGGACTGATCATCCTGTAAATAGATTGGGATTGCCTCGTCCCTAGACATGGTGAGATGTCTTAAAGTGATAAGGACTGATCATCCTGTAAATAGATTGGGATTGCCTTGTCCCTAGACATGGTGAGATGTCTTAAAGTGATAAGGACTGATCATCCTATAAATAGATTGGGATTGCCTCGTCCCTAGACATGGTGAGATGTCTTAAAGTGATAAGGATTAATCATCCTGTAAATATATTGGGATTGCCTCATCCCTAGACATGGTGAGGTGTCTTAAAGTGATAAGGATTAATCATCCTGTAAGTTGATTTGGATTGCATCATCCATAGACATGAGAGTTGTCTTAAACCGAGAGGGACTGATCATCCCGTAAGCGGATCAGGATTGTATCATCCTTGGACCTATGTCCTAAAGTGAGAGGGATTGATCATCCCGTAATTGGATCTTATGTGTTGCAGGGTATGCTGCTACTGTGTATACTTGTATTGATGAGGATACTTGTACTGATGATGTGTATACTTGTATTGATGAGGATACTTGTATTGATGATGTGTATACTTGTATTGATGAGGATACTTGTATTGATGATGTGTATACTTGTATTGATGAGGATACTTGTATTGATGATGTGTATACTTGTACTGATGAGGATACTTGTATTAATGATATTTATACTTGTATTGATGATGTTGTTGATCGTGATGATCTAGATGACGATGTTGTTGATCGTGATGATCTAGATGACGATGCTGTTGATCGTGATGATCTAGATGACGATGCTGCTGATCGTGATGATCTAGATGACGATGTTGCTGATCGTGATGATCTAGATGACGATGCTGCTGATCGTGTGATGACGATGCTGATGATCATGTGATGACGATGCTGATGATCGTGTGATGACGATGCTGATGATCGTGTGATGACGATGCTGATGATCGTGGGATGACGATGCTGATGATCGTGTGATGACGATGCTGATGATCATGATGCTGATGACGATGCTGATGATCGTGTGATGACGATGCTGATGATCGTGAGATGATGATGCTCATGATCGTAAGGATCCAGATGTTGATGTTGCTGTAGTTGTTCGAGTACTGCAGAAGATAAAGACTCAGTACTGAAGATGTTGATGTTCCAGTATTGAAGATGATCCAGTAACTGCTTGAGTTACTGATGATGTTGAGAAAGCTTCCAATGATTTATAGATGTATCATGTATGATGTTGATGACTCCTTGCTCGTGCAGATGCTGTTATAATATCCTTCTCGTTAAGGGGGAGTGTTGAGATATTGTAACTTCAAAGAATATTATATTTGTACTTTATTATTCCGGAGATGTTTCATTCCTCCGTGAAGATCTTATTGTATATCCGGATATGTTTATTCCTCCGTCGGAATGTGGTAACTTGGGTTATTAGACTTCCCTAGTGGGGGTCGGCCCTGTATGTGTTATATGGGTCAAAGGGTTATTAGACCCACCATGTGGGGGTCGGCCCAGTCAGTTATAATGGGGTATTTAACCTAATGGTTAAATACGATCCTACATGTACTTGTGTAAAATACATATCAGAGTAGTGTATAAATAGAGGAGGTGTGTTCCTCATTATACACATTCACTCACTTGAGGATAGCGCACTTGTGGAGGAGAGGTCTGCTATTGTGGAGGAGGAGATCATGTCTCAGGGTTTCATCTTTGTATATTGCTGGTCATCTATATTGAGGAAGCTTTGCTGGGTTTTCTACCCCATGAGGGTTTCCCAGGATAAATCTCTGTCTCTTGTGTTTATGATATGCTTGTTGTTTCTTCAGTGATCCTGTATATGCTATTATTGTGAAATGGAATGTAATGCTGCTATTTTCTGTCTTAGCATATTAAATCTTAACAAATATTCTGTAGAAGTGTATGAATGGTATTTAGACTTGAATATAAGGTTCAGGGATGTTTTATGGCCCTCCAAATACTGCTGCAAACTTGATTTGTATTCTAATCAATATATGTAATTTTGACTAGTAATTTGTGCATCAAATCCCCCTCGGGTAACACTGTAAATGGCCTTCCAAATGCCTCCAAATTCCCACAAATTTATGAACAGAGGTATATAATGTGTTAATTATGTGATTAAGGTCTCATATACACCATTAATTGATTTTTAATACTGTTCTAACTCTCTCACATTCAACAGCAAAAACCCCCAATTCGACCCTTGGGGAAATGGCACTATTTCACCTCCCAATACAACTAAACTGAGTAAAAATGCTTCAAATGCTCAAGTACAGTACATGAAACTTGTAGAAGACATCCATGGAAATATATTTATCACAAATATATCATAGAATCATCCATACATTCGAAATCATCATCAATACATTGGCTCACAACAAGGTAGTTGGGAAATGGCATTGTTCTTCCATTAAAAATGAGATTTATACATTTCTACTTGGAATTTAGACCTGAAACTTTTTGGAGATGAAGAATAGAGTATTTAATTCATATTACAAAAGAAATGGGGCATTAGAAGCTCCCCCAAAGAATACAATAGCTCACCAAAAACGCCCTCCCTCAAGGAGCACGAATATGCCTTCAAAACTGGAAACGGTGGAGAGAAAGTGCTGCACTAAACCAAACCATGAAACTTCCTGTAGATCCTACCTACAAATACAAACTCCATTAAAGCACCATGAAAGACCTGAGTGGCCTCTCCAAACACCAACTTGGATGGGAATCTTTCACCCTCGAAATTGGCTAAGGCAAGAAACTAGTCATCCACTAGCTCTCTCTTCACAAATGCCATTTTTCTCAAATCATAAAAAGCCATTCTCATACTTGATTTCTACATTTTATAACCAACATTAGCCTTCAAGGGGTCGAAATCCTCTCAATAGATTCAATAATTTTCCATTTAGAAAATATTCCTCATTTGCCACTTGTCTCCTAGTTCCAACCTTCCATCTTCTCCCAAATTCGAATTTGAGTCTCTTTAGATTCCTCCAACTCCATGAGCGCCTTCTTGAGCCTATTTTTGGGGCTGACATGTCATAATGGTCAAGTTTAAGAATTCAGGTCTGAATTTTGTCATAAAATGTCATAGATGCTTCATTATTGTTGTCATAAAACTAGGGAATCTAGCCCATGTGTCCACTAGTCTCCAATTTGACTCTTCCTCTCCCATGGAGGTTACTATTCCTTCCCATTTCGACCTAATATGCTCAATGCCATGTGTTATGACTTACCAACTCACCCAAGAGTGTTCACCTTCCCATGAATTCGAATTGGCAAGAGAGAGCTGCCATGTGTCATTGAAAAATCAAGCTAGTGTGGGTCCCACCACCTCCATATGTCTCCAAAACCACTTGCCACCTAGAATTTCTCTTCAATTTATTTATTCATCATATTTATTAAATTCTTGAAGCCTTCTAATGTCTAAATATCATTTATTAGTTTCCTTATTACCATCCCACATGTGCCCATCCAACCTAAGAAACTAGTAGGATTGATGGGATTGTCTTACTATGCACTTATTTGAATGGGGACATTACACCAACAGGCCCCTAACACATACATGTGGCTCGTCCTTGAGCCACCTACAACTTCTCCAAGTTCTTCCACCGCCTGCAGAGCTAGCTTCGCAGCGAACTCATTGTATCTGATAATTAGCTTTTCGACTACTTCCTTTGTGTCTTGCTCTACTTGCTTGACTGTTTCCAACATATGAGGTGATATCTCATCACCAATCTGGCCACCTGTTCTTGGTTTTCGTGCAACTCCTTTAACCTTTCCTCGACTTGCTGCGAGATCGTGCTGGCATCCTCCAGTAAGGGTTGTGATTTATTGCCCATTTCAGTCTCTTTTTCTCGTAAGGCTTGCACTTCCTTCTTTAGCGCATTGATTTCCCAGTACTTCTGAAGCCTGTCTCTTGGTAGTAGGGCTTTCACTTCTGCATCCAACTATTCTGGTGCTGCTTGCTTATCTTTCACAGCATTCTTTACTTGCAGCAATCCTGGGTCCTCTTTGAGGGCGGTGAATGCCTTCGATGCCTCATCTAATAGACTCTGGAACTTAGCCACTTTGGCAGCAATACTTTTTGTTGCAGCCTTGACCTCCTTTGCTCTTAACTGTTGTTGATTTGGTGGAGTCTGTGGGTTGATCTGTGCCTGAAAAGCAGCAACCCTAGCTTCATGGATGATCTCCATGCCCTGCATCTCTGTCTTAAGATTGTTAACCAAATCGCCAATCTTAACCACAGTGTCCACAGGGTCTACCTGTACCTCAAATTCTTTGATATCATCTGTCACCGCAGTGATCGTGGACTCTAGTCTTTTCCAACGATCATGCTCATCCTGCAGTTCCATATCTCTCCACGAGCTAGCTTCCTCCAACTGTTTATTAGATGTTTGCAGCTCAGCTTGTCCTTTCATTGCATCAATAGTTCTCTCATGCATTTCTTCGACAATGTGCAGATGCAAATAATGTAAACCAGGCAGTGGTATCTTCGCTAGATCGAGCTCCACACGCTCGACATCCTTCGTGTCGAACAGTAGTTGTTCTGGCAGTGGTAGGATTACAGTTAATGGATCAAGGTGAACCACACGAGACTTCGCAGGCACGGTCATGGTTATCTACGGCTGCGAAGTTCATCCCGACTTCCCTTCGGACTCTGAGTCTCGCGGCAAGGGTAATCTTTTCTAGACTTTGTCAATTTTCTCCGTAATCCCTTGCAGTGTGGTTAGATTCTTCTGCAGACTTTCCTGAATCGCCTTGTCATTTTTCTCCTTCTCATTTATCAGATCTTCCATCTGCTCTGTGACCCTTACCACTATTGTTTCATAATCTTCATCATGGAGTACTGCGTCTGACTGGATTTTATCAGCTTTCTTCTTCTTTCGTGCTCCCTTTTTCTGTGTTGGGCTCTCAGGTTACTTCCTTTTTCCCGTCTCCTTTTCTTCAATGATAGGACATGGAATAGGTTCGTCCTCGACGGAGTCACTTTTGACATCTACAATTTCCACTAGAAACTCAGCAGGCCATTCCCTCATGATAGTATCAATATCATCTTCATACATATGGTAGTTTCCTGCGAACCATTCAATGTTCCTCTTCTGTGCTTTGGATGAAATATGAATACTATGCATGTCAGCATAAAAATCAACAGTGCAAATGTACTTACTGGTTACCTGCTTTGTTATCTGCATCATGCTCATGATTGCGTCGCGCAGCTAGCTATAATATTGGTAGAAAACCTCAGCTGTCGTGTGCTGTCTCTGTGAGTTCAGATTTTCCCAAAGGTTTGAATAGCGGGCTCCTCTGCAGTCATTGGTATCTGTGAGTACGCCAACATAGTCCTTCGTCTCCTTCCATCCTATGAAGGCGATCAGCACTATTAGCCATGTATAATGGAAATTTCCGCCATTGACATGCGTGTCATTGAGTTCTTCCAGGAACTCATTCAATAGGTATTGACACCAGTTGAACTGCTCTCCCTCTGTGACCATGGAACCAAGTAGTACTGAACCCGCAGGTACCTCTAAAGGCCTGCATTTTCTTAAAATCATGTTGGCTAACAGTTGCATGACAAACCGCGTGGCCTTATCATCTATGTCTTCTGTTTGAAATCCCCTCTTTCCTTTGACGACAGTTAGAGTTTTCTTCATCTTTTCCACGGCTTCTTTGTCCTTGCTTTTCCCCTGGAAAAATTGCTTCGGATCTTTACCCCTTTTACTCATCCTAGTGATGCGATGGATGATGTCAATTTTCAGGTCAACATTGCAGTCAAGCCACAAATATCCCTGGTGAATTTGTGCCATGAGAGTTCGCACCACCACGTTCAGCTCCGGTGATCTGTCAAAATGCGGGAGTCTGAGCAAATTGAGCAATCCCAACTTAACTACTCCTGCTAACCAGCTTTCCGCGACCAAGGTGAGGTCACCCTTCACATCCTTCTTCCAGCACATGTACTAGTCAGGCTGGAACTGTGGGAACCTAGGTTCATTGGGCTCCTCTTTCTGCATCTAAAGTAGATCATAATCTTCCTACTTACATTCTGTAATTTTACCCAGCAAATTTTTATCGACGTCGACGTGCTTTGAAATTGGCGAAAGCGGGATGTCGTATTTGGCGTTCTTCATTAACTTGAAGATCGGTGCGTCCAGTGCATGTGGTGAAATATAGTCTGGGGTCATTGTCAAAGGTATCTCCTTATCAGCTATCAGCGGTTTCTGCACTATCAAACCCATATTTTGTACCTTCATCCTCGGCCCCACTGGATCTTTTCCTTTATCTTGCACTTTTGGCCGTGTCTTGGTGATCTTCTGGATGCTTGACCTGGTTCTAAGAAGACCTTCTTAGATGGGGTTTTCATTAACCCTTCAGTCCCTCCGGATTGAAATACCTTCACAATCTCCTGGACCATGAATTATTCTTCAATGGTGGACCACTCAGACATCCACTGGAAAAATTCCACAGAGTTTTGGATAGCTTACTGAAAACAACTTGCAAAGTAATGTGCACCAAAAAATTCTAATTGTTCAGTAATGCCCGCGAGTCTGAATGCAGCGTTACTTATAGGCACAGCTGACCTCTTCCATGCCCCTCAACGGCCAGATAAGCATTAAATGCAGTACCCGTTTCCCAAATCCGATGGATTCTTTGGTCCTTTCCTTCATAAACTCGTTCAGAATGGCTATCTGGGCATTAAATGCCCAAGCGGTCACTGGCAAAGTACTGTATAACGGCTATTTTTCTGGAGTGTTGCATCGAACTGCGCGACAGGCATCATTGCTCCTGCACAGTAACTTCCTAGTGCCTCTCTTCATGCTTTTGAACTCAACATCTTTCCTCATTCACTTGACCTTCGCAATTGCCTTTTGGACTTTGCAATTGCCTTTTGGACTTCGCAACTGCGTGGTTCCTCTTTTCTTCTCCTTTTTTTTCTTTTTTTTTTTTATGGCGCAGCGGCACATCTTAACAGTGTTGCATGGTATATACATGTACCTCATCATACATTGCGTACAGACTCTTCCCCATTTCTAGTGCCCATTTCCAACTGTACTTAGCACTTAGAAATTTCCCTCTTTCTGATCCTCACGGGTTCTGCGAAGTAGGACTATCCCGATAGGGTTTTAGTGTGCTCCCATTAATTAAACCGGGCAAGTTATCTCCTACTAATGTGGCTAACTGAACTGCGCCACCATTAGTAACATGTACAACAGTATATGGACCAAGCCAATGCATTTTAAACTTTCCAGGAAATTTCATGAATTTGCTATCATACAGGAGGACTAGGTTACCTACCTGAAAGGTCTTGTTCTTGATGTGGCGATCATGCCATGCTTTTTCTCTTTCTTTCTGCACTTGTTGGTGGAATCCTGCAATGAAGCGATCCTCCTCTAGACCAACCAAATGTAGAAGCCTTTCTTCTAGCGCATCGCGATCTTCCATTCCCATGAATGAAGCTATTCTCAAGCTGGGATCAATGTACTCCATAGGCATAATGGCTTCCTGTCCATAGGCCAACCTAAACGGTGTATGGCCAGTCAACTTCTTGCATGTGGTTCTGTATGCCCATAACACAGCGGGAATGTGCAGGCCCCAGTCATCCTGATTCACATTGCATACCTTAGTTAGCGCATTCTCCAGTACTTTATTGAACGTTTCAACAGTTCGATTTTCTTGCGGATGATATGGTGTACTTCGCTGATGATGAATGCGAACTTCTTTTGTCAATGCCTCAATGGTTCAGTTCAAAAAGTGAGTGCCTTGATCACTCATCAAAATCTTTGGGCATCCAAACCTTGTAAGGATGTCTTCAAATATGAACTGCGCGGAAGTACATGTGCTACAGTCCTTTATTGGCTTCTCTTTTGCCCATCTGGTAGGTAATCAGTTGCAGTAATAATATACCTCGCACCAATTCTTTTTCCTGGTGGGTTTATAGGTCCCACAAAATCAATTTCCCATTTCTCAAATGCCTGTAATGCGAACTGTGGATTTAATGGCATCTCGTCTCTTCGCGACGACTTTCCCTTCCTCTGACACACATCGCAGCTCTGGCAATGCTCTTTCAAGTCCTTGTGAATCGTAGGTCACCATAGCCCTGCCCGCAATATATTCTGCGCGGTGGCTCTTCCTACGTAGTGACCTCCTGCTGCTCCGGAATGTGCATCAGCTAGTATGAATGGCTTCTCGTGTTCCAAAACACATCTGCGCAGCACTTCATCCGTTCCCAATTTGTATAGCTGACCTGCGATAATGGTGAAGTCTGTTGCTCGTACTACCTGCTGCTTCTTCTGTTGCATAGTAAAATCTATGGGTGCTAACCCAGTAGTCAATAAGTCTATGATGTTTTTGTAATATTCATCAGCTATCTGGATAGAAAACAACTACGCGTCAGGAAGATTGTCTTCAAGGTTTGTAGGCTCCTCTCCTGACCCAATCCTTGACAGATGATCAGGTCCTAAGTTCAATCTGCCTGGATTAACCACAATCTCAAAGTCATACTCCTGAAAGAGTAATAACCATCTGCAGATTTTCCCCCCTAACACTAGCTTATTGACCAGGTATTTCAAAGAAGAATGGTTAGTGAACATAAAGAAGTGCGCACCAAACAAATAGTGCCTGAACTTCTGCAGTGCATAGACCATGGCTAGGCCTTCTCGTTCGGTAGTGGTATAGTTCTTCTCTGTAGATGAGAGATTCCTGTTCGAAAATGAGATGGGATGGTCAATACCTCCCTCTCCTGGTTGTGCTAAAGCAACTCCCAATGCTATTCATGACGCATCAACATGAACATGGAATGGCTTCTCCCAATCTGGAAAAACTAGGATCCGCGCAGTGACCATTTCTCTTTCAAGGTGTCAAAACCCTGTTCACACTCTGCGTTCCAAATCAACGGCACATCTTTCTTTAGCATCTTCTCCATTGCTGCGGTTATCTACGCATAACCCTTTATAAATTTCATGTAGTAACTGATATGCCCCAATGTAGTGCGCAGCTACTTGACTGAATTTGGTGTGGGAAAGTTTACAATGACTGCAATCTTCGCAGGATCAACCATCAAGCCCTGTTTGCACATGATATGTCCTAACATAATTCCATAAGGTACACAAAAAAGACACTTCATATTTAATGACATTTGGTGCTGTCTGCACTTCTCTAGCATCATTCTGAGGTTGGCACAGTGGTCCTTCAGCAACCCGAACACTATCCAATCATCAAAATAAGCTTCTAAAAACTTATGCATGAAATATTTGAATGCTACAACCACAACTCTGGAAAAGATGGCGGGTGCGTTCTTCAATCCAAATGGCATCACTGTGTACTGGAACGACCCCCATTCGGTGGAAAACGTGGTCTTGTGTCTATCCGCGAGATCAATTCTTATCTAATGGTATCTTGAAAACCCATCAGTAAAGGAATAGGCCTCATTTCCTCCAACATTATCAAGCACCTCATTAGTGAAAGGAGTAGGAAATGGGTCATGCATTGAAGCATTGTTCAACTTTCTGAGATCCACACAGATCTTGATCTCACCTTTTGTTTTCCTATCCTAGACAACCATAGGGCTTGTCCATTCAGACTCTTCGACTGGTTCGATGATCCCTGCGTCGAGCATTTTATCAAGTTCTGCCCTAACTCATTCTTTGTATCTCAGGTTTAGTCTATAGGGCCTCTGCTTAACAGGTTTCACACTTGGCTTAAGAGGTATCTTCATAACCCCTAAATCTCCCAAGATGCCCTTCATATTTGTAAACTTTGTCAGGAATAACTCCTGATACTCATGTAAGACGTTCGCGATCTCCACAATAGTCTTATCGTCCCAATAGTCTCCAATAGCCACAAAATTTGGCTCTTCGTTGGTGCCAATTTTCACCTTCCGCGTTTTTATAGGTCCGCTCATGTCTGGGATTTCCAACAGAGGTCCTTCTACCTCATGTGCACCTTCTGACTCGAGTATCTTAACGTTGCACGGGTCCTCCTCATCACTGTTTTCTTTTTCTTCAGCTTCCTTAGCCAGATTATAACATTCCATGGCATGTTCTTCTTGTTTGGTCCATTCTTGTTGTAAGCTTGCAGGCACGCCATCAATTCCAAAGAACTCTTCCTTATGTAGACCTTCTGGCCTGAATATTCTTTCCTTAATAATATGCAACGCATCATTTATGCCAGGGTTCTCGTCTTCGAAACTGAAATCCTTCTGGAAGCTCGCAATGAGGGTAGGCCAATCTGTAATCCCTCTGCGCAACTCCATGTCTAAGTACCATTTCTTTTGGATTTCTTCCTCTAGCGTGTGCATAAACAGATGCACCCATTCTGTCTTCGATCTCTCCTGCCATGCTTGTGAACAAACCACAATATGTTGTCTTAGATCTGTTTGTCCATTGTACTTCTTGAAGGATAGGTTAAATTTGTCAGCAAACCTGATCTGCATCTTGATTCTGCATTGATCCCATGTGGTTAATGCATGTTTATACGCAGCCCACCATCTGGCAGGTGTCTTGCACAGTGCCATATCTAATGCTGGTAAGTGATGCTCATCTGCAATTGGTGCAGTATAATCTTTGATAAATGAATAAACGTTAGATGAACCATCATATGTAGGGATTGGGCTTACCTCCTTTCCAATCTAGCATAGTGACTTTGTAAAATGCGCGCATCTTCTTGCTGATACTTCGTGCATGCGAATTTTCCAATTTTCCAATCCCGGTTAGAGTCTGAGATGCAAGAACTATCACATCCCCAGCTGAGCATTCCATCTGCAGTTGGATTAATATAATCTTCCTAGTTGGAATTCATCTTGTACAACCGGTCTAGGTCTTGAGCTCTGGCTTCCTCCTGAATCGGCTCGCTATATCTGTCTTCGTCTGCAGGGTCCAATGGTGCGATGACCCTGAGATGCTTTCCTTCGAAGATCATCTTCTTTGTCTTTAAGTTTATGATGGAAAGGTTATCTATATCCCATTCAATCCCCAACAGTGCAGGAAATGGTTGACTATCATCCACGATTTCTATAACCTCGAAGTCTGCATGACTTCGCACTCCATCAATGTCAACAACCACATTAGCTAACCTTCTGAAAGGTATAACTTTCTCCTGATTGGCCATTCTCAACTGGATAGGTGACCATAACAGCTTTGGTCTCCCCATCTGTTGCCATGTCTGTTTGGTTAAGACATTTACCTCTGACCCTAGATCCAAAATGATCTCATCCATTTCATAATCTCCTTTCTGGGCAGTAAGTCTCATTTCTCTACCAATTCTTTTATGTTTCCCAATATGATGAACTGCGCTATCATTAGTTTCAGTCTCATTGCGCGGTTCATACTAATCTAACAGCTTCTGCAATTCCGCTATAGCATTTTGACTCTTCAGCAACTGCGCAACAGAGGTGCAAGTCTCTGTTGCAGCGCTTGTTTTGTCATAAGCAGTCGGCATATCTTCTGTATGCAGTATTTTGTTGTGCAACGAGATTCTCGGTGATCTGGGTGCTGACTCTTTGAATATATCCCGTGCTTCTTCAAAGGTTTCTTTGTTTTTCTTCAAGTCGAAGGCAGGTGCTTTTCCAGCAGCTTTCCGTATCCATATTGTCTCAAGGGGTGTCTACTTCACGTTAAAATACCCTGAAGTTGAAGCTTCTGCACCTCTGTCTCTCCCTGTCATAGAGCCACTTCACATCACTACGTTGATACTTGGATCCGCAGGTCTTCTTTTTGCTGCGATCAACTGAATATTTGGGTTTGGCTCATCTAGTCATTTTCGTTTCTGCATTTCTGCCTCCAATACTGGACATGCCTCAATGACATGATCAAAAGATTTACAATAGTTACAATTATCCTTAGTGTGTCCTTCTCCCTTACATCCTATACACCAGACTTCATGTCTTTCCTGCTTTCCCTGCTTGATATCTTGTAGCTGTAGTGTCAGGGTATCTAACTAGTTCTGGATCTGCAACATCCCAGTGCTAGTTTCTCTGATAGGTGAAGCTTCCAGCTTCACTGCGACTTCCAAGGATTCTGCCTACGAAGCCACCTTCGGTTGCATCAAGGGCTATCTGATATGAGGAAACAACACGGCTATAAACCATTCCTTGTGCTGTTGCTGTGCAATAACAAACCTCACTTGATCCAACAGATTTAAATTTCTGATCAAACTCCCAAACTGTCTCATTAGGTTTCTGTTTGATCTCTTTCAACTCTGTTATACACTATGACTTTGATTTCGGCTTCTTAAATTCTGCTAAGAATGCAGCCTTGATTTCTACCAGGGTTCTATTCTTTCCCTGTGAGTATTTCATGAACCATTGCAAGGCTCGATCTCTGAATGTGGTGACGAGTTTTGCTTGCTTAACAGCATTGTCCTATACTTGTTTAACACTCCAAAAGACTTCATAGAGAAACCACTGCTAATCAGGGTCTTCTAGACCCGTTCCTTTGAATATCGGTAGTTTAATATCCTCCGTCATGCCTCTTCTAGGTGGTGGAGGGTTCTGTGTAGGTTGCCGAGTGGAAAAAATAAACGGAATGGCCTCATTGCTAGGGATATTCGTAATAAGGGGGTTCTGGACTGGCTAAGTTTGTGCAATAGCAGGCGCAATGTTCCCACCCGGTGGATTCTGCGGAGTAATAGGATGATAGGTGGAAGATAGAGGTGCGGCTTGGTTATCAGTTTCGTCTTCTAAATCAATATCTACGTGGAGTCCAGTTCCACTAGTAGTCTTCTTAGGTGTATATTTATACCTTTTCCCACTTCTTAGATTATGTGTCTCTTCGTTAGACTCACTAAAAATGCTATTGACCATGACAGATGCAAAAAAAATTACTGCATTCTAAAAACACCTTTCTCAGCTAAAATAATTTTAATGTATAAACTGAGGTTGTTCAGATATTTACTTCAGAATCCCTTGAAAAAATCTCTTTCAGTTGCGTTGTAGGACTTTAGCATGTCCACAGGGAACTCCGTCACAAAACTTTGTAATGTACTATCGACCCAAAAGTCGACTACTCGTACCAATCGACTATCTAGGGCTTTGAGCCTTTCAATAAGCTCTGGTGTCCACTCGGTCGGTACTCTTTGTGGGATAAAATTTATGTGTTCTACGAGCCTCGACAACCACTCATGTAGCTCATTCCCAAAAGATGCCCAGAAAACTTCGTGAACGTCTTCCCACAAGTATTTTTTCAACCACTAGATATCAGAGAGATGCGAGTGTCTATTCTCTTTTCTTGCAAAGTCTCTCTCTGTCTTGTCACACCAAGCCCAAATTTATTTCTTGTCTAGATACCAAAAGTTGACGCCCAGCTCAACTTCTTCTGCATCGCACATTATGACTTCAACTCATCACGGATTCTTAGCACGACAAGGAAACCACTTTTTGGTTTAAGTACTGATCTAGAGGTTTCCAATGTAGACCTAGGTTCTTCGCGGTTTCAAGGAACCAACAAAACCCCTTCTCACCAGCCCTTTTGGCAACAACCTGCAAACAAGCTGAGGTCTCACCCGAGGTGTATCTATGGGGGTGTTGTGGAATCAATTTTCCAAAGAAATTTGATGAGTTGTTCGGATAGAACTACTGCACAGGGAGGAGCGAACTGAAGATTGTGCGACGATATGCTACATCGCTGTCCGCGCTTCTATGAACTAACCGCTTGCGCAACCAACGCATCCAAGGACTACGCGGTTCGGGCGAGATGCGAATAATAGGATAGCACAACTGACTTCTACGCTTCCTCTTTCAGACTTAACAATTGTTGAAGAATTTCCTTAACATTTAATCATTCATCTACTACCTTAGATCAATTAGCCTTATAACAGATGCAAACCGACGAAACATACAGTACTGTGCACCTTCGATGTTGTGCGTCAGGAGAGTTACACAACCCTAACTCTACATACACTTGTGATTGTCCAATAAACTGATACTTCCGCAGACTTACAATACTATGAAATCATCATTCATCCATTCACACAATACTTAACATATTATTCCCATTTTTCTCCTATGGAGAATACATATAAAAGCATTAACATAAAAGCTGATAAATGAGAGTACAGACATTCATTCGTAAGCAAACAGACAGGTGCAAAACGTAAACAATCACTCTACATAGGATTTAACGTGGTTCACCCCTCGAATGGGAGCTACTTCCATAAGAACTGTTGTTATATTAGTCTTTGGGAAGGGTACAACAGTTCTTTGTCTACGCACTCAACTGCAGACTCTCTTCTCTCTCTCACTAAGCCTCTACGCACACAGCTTGCAGAGCTTTTACAAAATGTTCCTCAACAAAGATTTATCAAACCAATAACGAGAGCAACAAAATGAAGAGTAACAGTAACCCGAAAGATCAGCAATGAAGATTAACCCTTTCCCATACAAAATATTCCTTATTTATAGATCATGCACGTAGGTCATGTCTTTACAATTCGAAGGCAAAAACCCTTAGTTTTACAAAATTGTCACGATTTTCCCTTAACCGAACTCCTGGCTTCTGGTAGCGAATATTCCATCGTGGCCTGCCTCCAACGCATTCCCACGTCGCTATCATCCTTCCTATCGCATGCATGCCAACAGGTCTCTTTCACTGAGCCGTTCTTCCTTTAAGGGTCTCGTGCGACTGGTTCAGTTAGTGGTTCTTTCGCATGTGCAACCAGTCTCTTTCTTTCCGCTTTGCTCCTACACGCCGCTTGGTACTCCTGGAGCATCTTTACCAAAAATAGACCGCCGACGGTCTAACCGGAACACGTGTTGTCTTCCATCCAACACTCTGCTTTTCCAGATCCATGTATACTGGACACATCGCAGCGCTATCTCCTCGCAGCACTGATCTTTGCAGCTCTTCCGACGTTGCGCTGCGCGCAACTTCGCAGCATCCCAAAAACTTATACAAAAAATGTTCCAACTGAACTACACTCAGCTCCGCAATTCCAAAAATCCTTCTTGCTCAAAATGCCCCACTTGGTCCAGGCCTAAGAGGGGGGTAGGGTGCTCCCCCGCAACATAGGTCATCACCCAAATGTCAAGTGTGCCCATATGTGCATCAATATAGAACTTTTGATTGGATCTTTGAGTTCATTATTTTCATGCAGTGGTGGAGATCAAATGTAAAGAGTTGAAGATAGAGTGGAATACAGAGAAACGTAGAGCACAAAAGATAGATAATAGAGGGAATATTATAGACATTTTGTATGTAATAGATCTCAGTGATTTTAATGAACTTATGTGTTATAGTTTCATTATGTGTTCATCTTCTCTCCTAGTACATCGTTTAGAGCTGCAAAAGTTGCGCGAGCACCACTTGTATTTTAAGTTGAGTAAGTGCAAGTCTCTCGAGAATGAAATTCAATCTCTCGGTCACATAATATCCAAAGAAGGACTAAAGGTGGACCTTGAGAAGATATAAGTGATATCTATTTGGAAAACCCCAAAGAATGTAGTTTAGGTGATATTTTTTCTAGGATTGGTTAGGCATAATTGAAGGGTGTGTTGAAGGGTTCTCAAGGGTTGTAGGCCCTTTTTTCAAATCAACAAGGTAAGAGAGTTAAGTTCCTCTGGACAACGCTTCAGAAAGTGAGATATCAAGAACTCAAAAATCTCCTCATGTCTACAGCCATACTGATACACCCCGATTTAGATAAAGACTTATAGGTGTACACATATGCAAGTTATAAGGAGGGTATTGGAGGAGTGCTCGTGGATGAAAGGAGAGAAGTAATCTATGAGTCAAGGATGTTGAATGTTCATGAACATAAGTACCCAACCCATGAACTGGATTTCTTTTCAGGATTTCATGCCATGAAGGCATGGTGACACTAATTAATTGACAACAAATTTCAATTATAGATAGACCATGATTGTTTGAAATACCTGCAAAGTTAACCACAATTTAACACTAGGCAATGGCATTGGGTGAAATTTCTAAGCAACTATGACTATGACCTACTACACATAAAAGTAAATTAGAATCTAGTATTCGACACCCTGAGCCAGAGATGAAATATAGATGCAATATCCCAAGTTTAGTTGGACTTATAATATAGTCAAAGATGGGGTGTTGCTATGGAAGAACCAAATTTATTTACAAGAACACAAGGACCTGAGAAGACTGGAATTTCATGAAGGAATTAAGAAGACACTCGAGATACCAACTGACATATCAAAGTATAAATAATCAATACTATTGTCCTGGTTTGAAATAAATTATTGTCTCCTATGTGGCCCCGGACTAGAATCTAATAGATAAAAGTACAACATCAACATCCAATCGGAAAGTTCGATCCCTTTAATATACCATCTTGGAAGTGGGAGGAAATATTCATGAACTTCATTTATGGTTTACCATGTACCTCTAGGAGTAATGATTCTATTTCGGTAGTCAATTTGAAGACTTGTATGGTTGAAAGTGCAGCTCCCTTGATAGTTGGGACAACTTGGAAGTATGACAAACTCAAGATCAAGGAACCCTAGAGAAAATGGAGAATACAATGGAAGAATTTCAACAAAATCTAAATATTTTTCATAACCAACAAAATAACTATGCGGATAAAAGGAAATCAAATCAAAGCTTCAACGTCAAAGAAAAGATGATCCTTAAAGTTAAGCCAAAACAGAGTACTTTACACTTGGGGAAATGAAAGAAACTAACATTGAGATATTTTGGACCTTTTTTGATCTTGGTACATGTGGTGTTGTTGCTTACAAAATGTCCTTACCAACACTTAAGGAATATTTGATTGACCCTAGCCATGTGTTGAATTTTATGCCATAAAGATGAAGGAAACTAGGGAATTTCTCACAAAACCCTTAGTATTTGGTAGCAACAAACAACAACACTTGCAAAATAAGGTAATAAATTAGTTCAAGGTCTATTGAAAGCACTAATTAGAAGATGATGACGCTTGGGAATCATAATTAGAAATGAAATACTTGTGATGATGACTTGGTTATGGGCCATAGCCGTTGGTAGAGAGGGATGATTGTGACACCTTGATGTTTGACCTGTTATTTTTAGTTTTAACTAATAGGAGATGGTGTTTTGGATGTATAATCCCCCGAATGATCTCCTTTGTTGATGATTGGTTATAATATACATAGATTTTTATTTCAACGTATACCCAGAACATGCTCTGTCACCCTGCAAGGAGAACATACTTGTGGCGTATTTCAGTAAAGTACAAGCAAAGTATTGACAAAATGTTGATCTCTTATTTGGGATTAATGTAAATCAAATTAGTCATGGGAAATCCTATTATGAAACAAAATATATTTGCACAAAGCATTCTAATTTCTAAATGAGTACCCAACATCTCAACATAGTGGGCACTTTTTGGGACAAAGTTGTCTAGATAAAAAATACCTGCAGCAAAGTGCTAGTCAAAGATGCTTTTGACATAACATATACCCTCCACTATGGATACTATGCTAACCAATTCTTATTGTTTTTCTGAGTTGCAATATGAGTAGCATAAATTCCCTTGTAGGCCGTAACAAGATCAATAAAATTTATTTTCTAATGGGGGGATTTCACAAAGAAGCATATTTTCAAGTGTACTAGAAGCAAAAACATGCTTCTATATCAATTGGTAGGGCACAAGAACACCAGAATAGACCTGAAGGATGAATTATACTAGGACAAGAAAAAGGCATATCAAACCTCTGAATCAGATTATTGGGCAATGGGGCATGTACAATGTAGATCATATCTGCATGCCATATAGTTGGGAGTGAATTATGAAATTCAGGGCTTAGAACTGATCACTGGAATGAAAACAAAGTCCAGAATATTAAGGTCATTGGTATCCATAGGAAATATGAATCATGTTTGAATGTTGAAGGTTTCAAAATTAAATTGTTGAACACAGGAGACTAAGTACCTTTAACATAAGAAACATTAGAAACCCTTATGCTTTGCCTTGGTACTTTTGAGTATGTGCTATGATGCCTATCCTATTTTTTAATTTAGGAGGGTTTTCTTGTTTTTAGAATTTTTTCTTCTAAATTTCACCTTTTTTGTAGGATAATGTGATATTCCCAAGTAGGATATATAAGAAATTAGGTGATTTTGTTGCTATTGTTGATTGTATGTGTTTATTAAGTGCTTTAGACACACAGTTTGAAATACATTGATTTATAACTTTCTCAAGCACAAAACATCTCATATCCATTTCATCAAACATATTGTAAATAATCCATGTGCACAAGAAATAGAGGGAGAACCATTGTTATTTATTATGAATGGAAAATGGTACAATAATTATCTAATGGATTCTATAGCAACTTCAATACACTAAGAACACATGACAATAGAAGAAACTAGAAATGAAGATGCCCAGCTTAGTTGATTCAACCCCTTCCTCAAGTCCGCTCAGCCTTCAAGGTTCAACTTCCTCCGACGGTATGGCTCACCTCGAGAATTCCAATCTCCTCCAAGAATCCTCAAACCTTGCCCCCTTCGGCCCTTTTTCCACAATTTATCCTTGCTCCCCACAATTGGTGCTTCTATCAAATTTAGCATTCTACAAAGGTTGCATCCCCCACAGTACTCACGACCCCCTCAGTTAGACTCATCCTCTGCTAGAATGAAGCCCTCTATGATGAATTCAGACCCCACAATGGGAAACAATTCCTCCTCTAAACTGGTCGACCCTCCTAAAGACTGAATGCGTCCCCTTCACAGCTTACATTATCCCTTCAAGAACTTGGCCTCTCTCAAGTGAGATGGCCTTCCACAAACAAATCACTAAGCAGAGTTGGCTCAGTGGAGCTCGGCCTCCACAACTGAGGTTTCCCTTACAGAGATCAGCCTTCTCAAATAATGATGCCCCAGGAAAATAAAAATTGCTTCTCTCACAACCAAACTCAATCCCTCAATAGATATGATCTCTGCTAAATAACTGGACTCTACAGAACTCCACAGCCTCTCCAATGAGAAATTGGGCCTAGGGTAATTTCAACATTGTACAAAGCAGTTCGTACTCTCTACAAATTTGACTTGCTCTCTTGAATTCAACCTCATAAAATTTGGCCTCTTCTTTTTCACATATTCACATTTCCAATTATAAACGGGGATATGATCCCTAATGCATTTTCAATTATCAATGTTGTTAGGCATTTTGGGTAGCTCCATTGCAAAAATTGAAGACTTTAATGTTGATCCCAAAATTGTGGGTTTGTTAACCATGCAATTGAGATAATAAAATAGGGTATATTGATGTCTTTAGTTTTCCTTTAAATGGATACCTACATCATAATCCATAATGCATTTATATGTATTGAATTTGGTTATAAAATATTGGTTTTGGGTTCGATGGACCATGCACAAGGTGCATAATTGAGATTTTTCCCAAAAGTGTAATATGGATGTTGTTACAAGGTGTCACACAACGTGAATGGATTCCTATTAGGGCCTTTTTGTGGGTTTGGGATTGATACTTACATAATAATACCTAATTCAATTATAAATTATAAATATTGCTAATGCATTTGATTATTCATTGATTTCAAGTTCTACTAAAATTCCACATTAAGATCGAAAAATTCAACAATTTATGGGTAGATCCATTGCAAGAAATTCAACTCTCTAATGATGATCCAAAAAATGTGGGTTTGTTAACCATGTCAAATAGGGCATCTTGGTATATTTAGTTTTCCTCAAGGATGGATATCCTTTAAATTAAGACGTGTATCATGAGCCCTATATTGAGACTAGACATACCCGTGATTAGTTTCAAGAATTTCTAACTATTTAACAAGAGGGTCCACCACATGAACTTCTTCAACATAAGGTTTTGCACCATTTTCCTCTCTCATTCCATGCATAGTGTAATTAGATTTAAGAAAATCCATCATCGTCTGCTCATCTACAACAACTTGTCTTAATGAAAGAGTTATTGGACTATAGTGGCATATGTTGTACTATAATTTGGATTGGCCTAAATTGAAAGCCTGGATCTGTCCATACCCAACATTGTTGTTTCTCTTCCTTCATAATTTGGCCTTTCACTAGGCTACACTTTCCTAAAATACATGCTTGATTGATTACATATGTTCACCATCTTTACATATTTTTTCAACAAGAAATAAACAAATCTTTCCTTCCAGTCACACAGAAATCATAAACATTGTATGTAACAACCCTTTTTCAAGGAAGAGGGCAGATAACCTACAAATAAAAGAGCATTTTTCAAAGAGTTTGAGGTGGGGATTTATGCCATTTTTACATACATGTTTCAAGAATACACATCCATTCTAAAATTCATGCATGTTAATAATGCACACGCACTCTAAAACACATGCATGTTCCTACTACAATGGTACTAAACCTATATAACCTACCATACTTCCTACTTCAATACTATCAACCTTAATCCATAGCCTCTAACACCTAAACAATATCACCACAAATAGACTCTATAGGAAATTTCAATCCTCTTATTATAGATATGGGAAGCATTCATAGTATTTTCATAGTAGGATTTGGTATCAAGGTCAAGTATGGTGTTCAAGACAAAACAGCCTCCAAACATTCAATTATCATGACTTTTAAGGGGTGTTTTTAAACAACTGCCCCCAAATTTTTAATTTGCATGACTTTTAGGGGGGGAGTTCAACAAACTACCCCCAAAAGTTCAATTCTCATGAATTTTAAGGGGGGTTTCAAAAACCCACCTCCAAAAGTTCAATTCTCATGAATTTTAAGGGGGGTTTCAAAAACCCGCCTCCAAAAGTTCAATTCTCATGAATTTTAAGGGGGGTTCCAAATAATCGCCTCCAAAAGCTCAATTCTCATGACTTTTAAGGGGGGTGCCAAACAACCGCCTCCAAAATTTCAATTCTCATGAGTTTTAAGGGGGGTTCCAAAAAAACCGCCTCCAAAAGTTCAATTCCCGTGACTTTTAGTAGGGGTTTTGAGAAACCGCTCCCACAAGTTATGAGAATTAGGTTTTTAGGGGGTATTTTCAAACAACCGCCTCGAAAAGTTCAATTCTCGTGACTTTTAATGGGGGTTCCAAACAAACCGCCTCCCAAAGTTCAATTCTCATGACTTTTAAGAGGGGTTTTGACAAACTGCCCCCAAAAGTTATGAGAATTGGGATTTATGGGGGGGTTTTCAAACAACCGCCTCCAAAAGTTCAATTCTCATAACTTTTAAGGGGGATTCCAAAAAACCCACCTCCCAAAGTTCAATTCTCGTGACTTTTAGGGGGGGGTTTGACAAACCGCCCCCAAAAGTTAGGATAATTGGGCTTTTAGGGGGGGGTTCAAACAACCGCCTCCAAAAATTCAATTCTCATGACTTTTAAGGGGGGTTCCAAAAAACCCCCTGCAAAAGTTCAATTCTCATGACTTTTAGTGGGGGGAGTTGACAAACCGCCCCCAAAAGTTATGAGAATTGGGATTTTAGGGGGGGGGGGGTTCCAAAAACCACCCCCAAAAGTCAAATTTCAGGACTTTTGGGGGTGGATTTAAAAAAACACCCCCAAAAGTCCAATTTCCATGACTTTTAGGGGCGGTTTTAAAAGATCGCCTCCAAAGGTCTGAAAAACCTTTTAGGGGGGGGTTTACCAAGACCCCCGCAAGACAAAACCACCCCTAAAGGGCTATTTTGTTGTAGTGGCATCATCCCCCATAAGAGAATAGAGCCAAATCCCGGAGAGGGATCCACCCCTTTCAATTTGGAACAAGAGTTGAGCATATTAAAAATAGTTGTTCCCCTATCTGAATTGATAAAGAACCCTATGTATCAAAAACAGATTGACAAAATTTTACACAAAGTTGAAAACATTGACCAGCAAAATTCTATAAATCTAAACTATGAAGCCCCAGCTTTTCAATGTGGCCCCCACTTCAATGATAAAGAAGATCCCACTGCTCCCTTTTATGTTACCCTAAGCGTACATGATAAAATCCTCCGCAACTTTATGCTGGACTCTGGAGCATCCCACAATTTGATGTCCAAAGTTATCATGGAACAATTAGGACCATAAATTACTAGACCATATCATGATCTCTACAGTTTCGACTCCAAAAAAGTGAAATGTATAGGTATGATAAAGGATTTGGTAGTCACTCTTGCTCAAATACTCGCCAAAAGTGTAATGATGGATGTGGTGGTAGCAGATGTCCCAACAAAATATGGTATGCTTCTATCAAGAAGCTGGGCTAAAAATTTGGGAGGCACCATGCAGATGGATATAAAGTACGCTACACTAAACGATTGTACAGAGAAGCTATGTTTGCTTATGTGATAAGTGATCAAGACATTCCAATGAATTATCCCATATATGCAGCTGATGAAGATATGGGTTGTTATATGTTATAGTTGGGTGGTACCGCTGAAGAGGAAATTATGCAACCTAAAGTGACTAAACCTATTGTTGAGGATAACCGGAATCAAGTTTGGAAACTATATTTTGATGGAACCTCAACCAAAGAAGAATCTAGAGCTGGTGTAGTACTATCATCACCGGTAGGAGAAGAGACTAGTTTGTGTTACAAACTAGATTTTGATACCACTAACAATGTCGTTGAATATGAGGCCCTCATCTTAGGCCTCCAAGCAGCTAAATATTAGAAAGTCACTAAGTTGGAAGCTTTCGGAGACTCTGAGTTGGTGGTAGAATAAATCAAAGGTTTTTACCAAGCGAAAAATCCCTGCCTTAGAGCGTATTGAAATCTTGCATGGGATATTATTGATAATTTCTTTGATGCTTTCAATATAACTTTTGTCAATAGGGAATGAAACCAACAGGATGATTCGTTTTCCTTGATGGTTATCTCTTTCAAATCTCCCAAGAAGCTGAAGCTAAAGTATGAAGTGGAAATATGATATCGTCCCTCTATCCTGAACAATATTAAAAATTGGAAAGTCTTTGAGGACGATCAACAGATCAAACGCTTTATGCAGCTTATGTATGAGTTCTCAAGCACCAATATAGATAGAAATGAAGGAGAGGAAGGAGAAGATATTCTACAAATAGAAGATGGAAGAACACCTGGGTTAACACAACAGATTGTTGGCCACAAGATCCTTCAACTAAAGAATAACTTTATTCCTACAGGACTGGTTCCTCTAGAACAATTGTTCGACAAGAATGAGATCCAATTGAAACCAGCAGTGCAACCAACTACTTAGGTTGTACAAGAAGTGAATCTTGGTACCCTGAAAGAACCAAAGTTCGTAAAAATTTCACAGTCTCTTACAATCAAGCAAAAGAAAAAGTATGAGGACCTTTTTAAAGAATACATAGATGTTTTTGCGTGGAAGTATGAAGACCTGAAAAATTATGATACAACTATCATACAACACAGGATCCCACTGAAGCAAAAGAGGTGAGAAAGTTAATTGATGCAAAAATCATCATTCCCCTCAGATATTCAAAGTGGGTGGCTAACTTGGTACCAATCAAGAAGAAGAATGGATAAATCATTTTATGTGTTGATATCATAAATCTGAATAAGTGCTCTTTAAAGGACAATAACCCTTTTTCCCAAAATGGATCACATTCTACAAAAAGTGGTTGGATCCACTAGAGTGTCTATGATGGATGAATTCTTAGGCTATAACTAGATCTCCATGCACCTAGATGATGGGGAAAAGACATATTTTACTACACCATGGGGAACTTTCATGTACGATAAAATTCCCTTTGGTCTTATTAACGTTGGTGCAACATTTCAAAGGGCTATGGACATAGAATTCATAGGTGAAAAAGACAAATTTATTGTTATATATCTGGATGATATGACAGTATTTTCAAAATCTAATGAAGATCGTATACAACATCTGAAGCAGACCTTCAGGAAATGCAGAAAATTCGGTCTCTCTCTCAATCCCAAAAAAACCTTTTTTGCAATGACAAAGGAAAAGTTGTTGGGGCACATTGTCTCCAAAGATGGTGTGAAAATAGATCCTTATAGACTAGCTTCTATCAAATTAATTGAGCTCCTAAGGAATAAAAAGGAGGTGCAGTCCTTCATTGGAAAAATAATTTTTCTACGAAGATTCATCCCCAATTTTGCTAAAATAATGAAATAAATCACTGACATGTTAAGAAAAAATGTTGAGATCAAATGGACCACAGCTGCAAGGGATTCCTTTAAACAGATAAAGGATCCCTTAGGAGAAAAACCTGTTTTGACTAGTCCTGATTATACAAAGGAGTTTCTTACATTCTCATTTTCCTCTGAGGTTACCATTGCAGCAGTCATCTTACAGAAGAATAATGAAGTACACGAGATGTCCATTTCCTTTTTCATCCAAGCATTGCTAGATGCAGAGCTGAAATACAACACGATGGAAAAACATGCTTATGCATTAGTCAAGTCCCTTAAGTCCTTCAGGAATTATTTCATGCATTCCAAAATCATAGCCTACGTCCCAGGGAGCACTATCAAGGATATACTGTGTCAGCCACACAGTTAAGGGAGAAGGGGAAAATGGATCTCCAAAATCCAAGAATATGACATCGAAATCAATCCTACTAAACTGGTGAAAGGACAAGGACTAACTAAAATCCTAGCCAAGTCAAATTATCAAGCTCTAGAGGTCAATATGATAGATCGACTTCCTAGTCAGGAAGAAGAAGGTATTCAACAAAATATTCCTCATAATGTGTCTAAGAAATTTGCTTGTTCGGAATGGTACAAAGACATTGTTTATTACCTACAGCATCACTTTTCCTCCCAATCTAGATAAATCCAAAATGAAATCTCTTAAACTCAAAGCTGTCAAGTATTGTATTCTAGATGGATATCTCTTTTGGAAGGATCCTCTTGGTACTTTGCTAAATTTTATTGTTGAAGAAGAAACATGAGGAATAATAGTAGAGTTCCATAAGGGAATATGTAGAGTACATCATGCATGGGGAGCTGCTGCTTACAAGGTCCTTCGAACCAGTTATTTATGTCCTACATTGTTCACTGATGCTAATAAGATTGCCAGATCATGTATGGAATGTCAGTTATTCGCTGGAAAGAAGAAGCTCAAACCATTACCCCTTAAACCAATCAGAGTAGAAGCACCTTTCTAACAGTGGGGCATTGATTTTACAGGGGAAATAAACCCTCATTCCAGTGGCCAACATAGATGGACTCTTACAACCACTGACTATTTCACAAAATGGGTAGAGGCAATTCCAACAAAAAATGCTAATGATACGGTCATAGTAAATTTCCTGGAAGAGAATATCCTAGCAAGATTTGGTTGCCCCAGAAAGATCATTACAGACAATGCTCAAGCTTTCAAATCCTCCAAGATGATGAGTTTCTGTCAAAGCTACAATATTGAATTGATCCACTCGACTTCCTACTAACCTCAAGGAAACGGTTTGGCTGAGTCCTCTAACAAAATTTTAGTGACTATCATCAAGAAGATGCTAAATACAAACAAAAGGTCTTGGGATTCCCAGCTAAAATTTGCATTATCGGCAGACAAAATTAGTATCAAACGTGCGATAGTCACTTCACCATTCCAACTGGTTTATGGCAAGGAAGCAATCCTCCCCATTCAGTTGGGTATCCTAGTGATGAAGCCATTACAACCAGAGCAAGAAGAGCCAAATGACATGGAAAGAAGGATTCATCAACTGATAGAAATTCAATAGGTCAGGGAGCAGGTGCACGAAACCTCCAAGATACACCAAGATAAGATTAAGGCGACATTTGACCGAAGGGCCATTGCTCAATATTTTCAACATGGGTACCTTGTTCTGAAATGGGATGCTAGAAGAGAAGAGAGAGCTAAACATGGAAAATTTGACAACTTATGGTTGGGCCCATTCAAGGTCATTGCATTCAACGACAACAACACATATGAATTGGCTCAGCTTAATGATGAAATCGTCGAAAATCCTGTAAATGGGAGATTCTTGAAATGATTTTTCAATTTTAATCTCGATCTTGCTCTACCAAATGATCTTTTGTATCATATATGTAACATATGTTTTCCCTTTTTCCTTCTGCAAACATTTATGCTCACATGTTACTTTTTCTCTCTCACGTTTCTATGTTACTTGATTTTAAGAAATAAAAGACAGATATGACTCCAAAACCCAATGGACTTAAAGGAACTAGTCTATTGTTCTCAACCTCTTCCGAAGAAAAAGGTTGTCGCCACTGAAGCCAATGTTAGTTCTAATATCTGCATCCTGATTGGCCAAAGGCATCTCTACTATATGCTATGCTGATGAAGACCTCTAGGAGAGAATATGTAGCGGCAACGGCACAGATAGAAAAAAGGTTCATCTCACCCTGTGGAGAAAGATCAATTATCGAAGTTATAGGGGCAGCTGAAGTAAAGATGGCCGATTAATTTCAGTTCAACAGCTGATACTTCATTTAGGGCACCCAAGCGCTAGACGTTTATCAAGCTCAGAACGCCCCTGAAAGAAAACCACCTCAAACACGTGGTAACCCTAGGATCATTCAGGGACCGAAAAGCAGTCTAGATAAACCACTTACGTGGAGCCCTGAAACAACTAATGTTCTCCATGGTGGTTTATGGCCACACACCACCGAACAGTTGAGCCATCAGAAGAGGGGGACCACCCCATAGAGCTACACCGATGCAGTGCGCATCTCGAGGAAACAAAGAGGCAGCATCAACGGACACCCGAGCTTCAAGGCAATTAAAGTGCTCAGATTTTAACACTCCTGAGATGCCCCTGAAGGAAAACCACCACCTACACGTGGCAGCCCTAGGATCATTCAGGGGTCGAAAGGTAGTTTTCCTAAACCACTTTGTTGGAGCCCTGAAATTGTTAAAGGTTGTCACAGTGGTTTTTCCAGCCATGGGACGTCAAGCAATTAGCCAACAGAAGAAAGGGGCCCACCCATAAAGCTACGTCGATTGGGCACAAATATCAAGGAAGGATTGGTGGAATATCGATAATTGCCTGAACTTCAGTGCGTCTAAGATGCTCGGAGTTTAGCATCCCAAGGGCGCCCCTGAATCAAAACCTTCCTTTCCACGTGGCGGGGTCACGTTTAGTTAGGGCCTAAAAATAAGTGTTCCTAAACTGCTTTATGGGAACCTTGAAGCCACTTGTGGTTTATGGTTTACCACTTCCCACTGTAGTCCATCCCCATTGATTTTCCTTAAGTCACCCTTAAATTGGTAGTACCGTCGTCATTTAGGATTAAACATCTCCCAGCATGCAAGGATCCCAATGAATGACTTGGTAATCATTACTCAATAACGACATGATTGTCAAGGAACGAGCAAATAGGGTTATAAATACCCAAGCAAATGGATAAATAGAATCGCAAAGCTTTATGAGCATTAAGGGTGAGAGTCATTGAGCAGAATCCACAATTCTCCCAGAGCTTCTGAATGAAGCAGTGAGAATAGAGGGTTACGATGATGCATTTTATTTCCAGCAGAAGCACACAAGGAGCACTAAGGGAAAGGATGAAAAGTGTTCACGAGCAGCCAACAGATGCACATGCACAAGCAATCAGGTGGAAAGGAAATGGGGTCTCACCCGAGATGTCTAAGTAAACTTCAGTTGTTGAACGAGAAGAGGGCCTTCTGACTGCAGAAGCACAATCGACAAGGGAACGCTGGTCCTAGCAAAGGATGATCAGATTGTGAAACAAGTGTGCCGAAACAGTTTCAATTGTCTAAAGAGATGTCAGGCCTAGTTTCACAATTCGATTATGTCGATGAAATTTTGTCCCGTCGAAAGCAAGGTTTGAGAGAAAAGGGTTTGTATGGCGTAGAGGGGATATATGTTGATGGTTTCAAGAGAGTTTGAAGAAGTACATAACACCGAAGGGCCCAGATCAAGCTCAGTGAAACAGAACCATAGCAGAGGTGTCCCACTCAGGTGGCTCGGGGGAGAGCCACAAATTTTTGTTGAGGGCCTATCTGCATAAACTACTTACGCGGGACACTGCACTAAAGTCTGCCACAGTGGTTTCTTGCCACACACCACCAAACACTTGAGCCGTCATAAGAGGGGGCATGCCCCACAGAGCTACGTCGGCTGGGCGCGCATCTCAAGGAAAAGAAGCAGCATCAACAAACACCCGATTTTCAGGGCCACAAATAGAAACATTAAGTCGTTGGGCTGTAACAAACTATTTTGTAAGGCCTGTGAAGGCTATATATAGAATAAAGGGCAAAGGCCATAAGGTCGACTCTTTTTGTAAAAAGTGTAACTTCTGATATTTGTGGTATGACCAAGATATAAAGAAGAACTTCATTGCCCCATCATGGTGTCTTGTGGATTCAAACCTTTGATATGTCCAGTTAGTAATTTCTTCTTTTGTAAATTCATCTCTTTAATATATGTTCATGATTTGCAGAGTTAATTTCAGATTCAAATATGAGTGTTATTAGCTTAAATTATTGTTTCTAAGATGGTTATGGCGTGAAATATTCATGTTGTGTTATTTGTTTATGATATCCTCACACTATTCGGATTTAGCTCTATAATCATTGTTGTTTAAACTACTGAATTCCTCCTTTGGCTCAGTATGTTATTCATACACATAAGTGTTGTTCGGGAAATTCACCCTATAGTGAGGAAAGGGACACTATCAACTTAAGGGGAGACAAGTAAACACAATTATTACGTTACAGAAACATCTATAAATGGAAATAGATCAAAGATCTTGAAGACATACCTTATTACTGACGTTTGATCCTAGCTTTGCTCAATATTCAACTTGATATTCCACTTCAATAGACCTGCAACATAAAGATACCTTCCTTAGCGTATCTTGACTGATATAAAGATGATAAAATTGAAATGCAATTCAAACATCAAGAACAATCAAGCATTTAACCAAATAAATACACAATCCTTTAGGCATTATATTTGGGACAGGAAGGAATGTTTCAACCTTTATTGTCAAAAGCATATAATGATTACAAGTTATACCTGATCAATGCAGCATGCTTCTACAACTGGATTCTGGGCTCCTGCTCTTCTCTGACTTGAAATCTTCCAGCATAATAACCCTTCATACAAATTTCTCTCCTTGTGAATGAGAGTCACAACAATGTCTAACCCCTCTCCTCAATCCTCCTTGTATTTATGTGACAAGGAAAGGCAGTTTAGATCGAGAGGTGGTTGTAATGGAAGTTTGGGAAGTTGAAGAACCAACTGCAACTAATCCCAATTCATCAAATTAATATATTTTTTATCATATTTTAAGGTGTGCGCGAGTTCTTCATAGTGGAGTAGTGCACAGTATGCAACTTCAGTGTTTAACAACTAGCATTTGCAACTTTTTTGAGGGTGTGCGCTAGTTTACTGAAGTGGAGTAGCGCATAGCAAGAGATGTGCGCTACTATTGAGCCTATGGATTAGGGCATGAGCATTAGTTTGCTGAAGTAGAGTAGTGCATAGCTCAAAACATGAGGTTTTTTAGGGTTTTGCTAGTTTACAGAAGGGTAATTCAGGTCAAGGTATCATCCAAGGTCATCATACTCTTCAATCCAAGTTGTCCTTTTGTGTGATCGACAGCTCAAGGTGATCACGGACGGAGAAGTGAAAATTTGGCCTATAACAGATGCCCCCTAATGTGTGAGGTCAGAGGGAAACGATGGCCAAAATACATTATAATTCCAAGCCAGAGGAGGAGCAAGAAACCACAGAACCAAGTCACAGAAACACCTAAAACACAAATCAAGGTCAGCGAGCAATTACAATCTTGACATCATATAGATGTATAGTGTGATACAACGTGATCTCCGATACATAACAAGGAGATGTATATATAGCATGGCCACTTGAAATACAAGCGTGGATCCATGTCGAACTGAGAGATCATAGCCATAACAACAAACTGGATCTATGTCTCATGGAGAGCCGAATATAGGTGAGGCTCAGTTTTGCGCAGCTTGGGTGATAAGATAATGAGGTGATGTCATCAACATCCCAAGGTATTCATCCAAAACAACCCAAGGTACAAACCCTAACCATGTGAATAGATGAGCTGATAGTCGAACATGGGGGGTATCGTTTGATTACTGGTCCTTGATGTATACCGTTAACAAACACGAGGGCTTCCACCGATAATGATGATGGGGCCCAAGGTACCCAGTACGAGCCAACAAGTGTGAATAATAGGACTTGGAGTCAAACACTTGAGGAACCTGTCAAATAAGAGACATTGATGTATTCTCATCATTCAACAGCGAGGAATATTGCCACTGGTGACTGCAATCTCCAAGGTACTAACCGAAACTCTAAACTTCAATCCCAGAGTAAAATGAGTTGATGCCGATGGGAAGAAGTCTATTGGAAGGGAGGCCTTGAGGAGTCCTCCATCATCCAACACGAGGGACACTCAACTGGTATGAGCTGGTATGGATTAATATATGTAACAAGACTGACACTAGGATGGCCGACACATGAGGTCAAGGTAAACTGCAGAATGGCCGACACGGGATATATCCTTGAACAGTGAGCACAACACAAAGTGACTTAGGCAGTTTTCAACATAATGGGGAAAATGATATAAACCTGTAACGTAGGAGACATTAGCAGGCCCTCCATATGGTTGGAAGAATAACCAACCGGGGGAGTAAACAACTCGGAGATCAGGTTCACCCTAAGGTCAAAAACTAAACCCAACCGACATGATAGACTCAAGTAGGTGCTGTGTTCAAGGATAGGACTGATTGAACTGCCTTTGAAACTGAAGATATGATACATCCTTCTTATCCCTTATTCTTTTTAGATCAAAGAATACCTTTCTTGTTGTTTTAATTCGTCCAAGAAAGAATGAAAACTCGGTAGATCCAACCATGTAAAAAGTTTAACGAGCCCATGGGAGGAAGACTCAGGACCTCCTTCATTGTTTACAGAGTTTGAAGAAGAGATAGAATATTACTCTATATTACTGATCTCTGGATTTTAGTATCGAGCCGAGATTTGTTCTTGCTCGTCGGTGCTTTCAATTTTAAGGAGTCTGAAAAACTTAAACAATAACTCCATACACCTACTCGTGGATTTTAATATCGATCCCAAGTAGGTTAATGCTCGCCAGTGTTTTCCCGTTTATAGAGTCTAAAAAACTTAAACAATCCTCTATACACCTACTCGTGGATTTTAATATCGAGCCCAAATAGGTTAATGCTTGCCGGTGTTTTCCTGTTTATAGAGTCTGAAAAACTTAAACAATCCTCTTTTTACCGTCTCGTGGATTTCACATCGAGCCCGAGTAGGTGAATGCTCGCTTGGTGTTTTCATGTTTAGAGAGCCTGAAAACCCTAAAGAAGGCTCCAAAAGGTCATTTTTCGTAAAGTTAGTCTCCTCCCCCGAAAAAGTGTAAAACAAAGGAAGAAGAAATCTTCTAGCGTATACAAGAGTATACCTAGAGTATAGCTTTTCCATAAATGATCCACCAAGGCCCGAAAAAGGGGTAATTCTATACCTAAGTGGATGAGCCTTCAGTTCCTTTAACGAGATTGAAGAGGACAAGTTTGCTCGGCAATCTTGTTTAGGTTTCAATAGTCCAAACAAGAGCTTAAAATGACTTAAATCACAGCTTCTAGGATCGTGACTTATGATCTGCCAAAACTAGGACTTCATCAAACATGTTAGTAATCGCGACAAAAAATCTTAAATGATATGTAATCATATGTTATCGGGAGGCAGTAGATGCCGATGAGGCCCCTGCTTCTCCTTAGGAGATTAATACTTTATGTGTATATTTTTTAGGCCACCGAGCCCAGTTTTGTACTTTATGACATTACTTGTGATAGACTTGTGATCAAAAACTCATATTATAATTTTTGATATAGTATCGGATATATATACAGTATCGGTTATGTACATGTGTGTGTGTTTAACTTTATGTGTGAAATGCTATTTATAGAAATGTATGATACAAATGCCAATCTAAAACATAATTTGCAAATGAATCAGCTAATGCATTTAAATTTCTTGGAATGTGTTGATATATAATGGAATCAAACTGTATTTCCAATAATCTAACTCGCAAAAACTGTCGTATCAAAACAGGATCTCTAATCTGGTAAACACCCGTTAACTGAAATACAACTAGTTGCGAATCAAGTCTTACCTCCAAATGTGAAATGCCATGAATAAGAGCATCTCGGAGAAGTTCTATAACCGTACTGTACTCAGCTACATTGTTTGTAGTGGGACCCAAACAAACCCCCCCCCTCGAAGAGAACAGTTGGCCAGCGAGTGAGTAAATGAACCAAGCTACTGAAGCCAACTGTCAGGTGTGGCGACTGGCGCCATCAGCAAATCCTAAGAAATGTTCAGTCAACATCTGATACATGAAATGAAAACACACATAAGGTTAACTAACAAGCACAAGAAAATACTAGCTCTACAAAATATACAGCTATGTTACAAGAAAAAGCACAACTGCCTAAGCGTAGTACTTCTTCAGGTAGAGCCCATTTCTAGGCTCAGGCAGGTTATTATCCTCATAGTCTACTAGCTCATAAGCACCCTTCTTCAGTACTTTAGAAATCATGTAAGGCCCGAGCGACATGGACTTGAACTTGCCAGGTCCTAGAGGTTCCTTGTTCTGATCCCAAAGTAGAACAAGATCTCCTTCAAGGAACACCCTAGGTCTGACAGACTTGTCATATTGTCCTTTGACTCGTTTCTTGTGAACTTCGTTTGTTGTGAGCGCGTCGCAGCGCTGCTCATCTAGATTCTCTAAATGAAACAAACATTCTTCCAGTGCTAAAGTATCTGGTAGTAATTGAACATCCTGTTTTAACGAAGGAATCTCGCATTCAATCAGAATGACTGCTTCTATCCCATGCACAAGCTGGAAGGGGGAGAACCTGATAGCAATCTTTACATTCACTCGGTAAGCCCAAAGAGTAGGGTATAGCATGATGTGCCAGTTATTTCGACTGGCATTAACAGTTCTTTGCAAAATTACATTTAAAGTTTTGTTAACTGCTTCGACTTGTCCATTCGCCTGTGGATAATATGAAGACGAATGTTCTTGCCGAAAACCTAACATTGTGTACAGATCGGTCATCATGCTATTTTGAAAATGACTATCGTGATCAGTCACAATTTCTTTGGGTATGTCGAACCTTGCAATAATCTGATTGAATACAAAATAAGCGGCAGTTTCTCCATCTGTTTTGACAGTAGGCATTTCCTCGGCCCACTTGGTGAAGTAGTCGACAGCAACGATGATATAATGATGTCCTCTAGCCGAAACTGGATTGCAAGTCATATAATCAACCCCCCATTTTGTGAAGGGTCCTATTGTAATCACAGGATGAAGAGGAGCTAGATGTGCTCTCATTTTCTTGGTGAAAAACTGACACGGACGGCAGTGTTTCACAGCTTCCACACAATCTTTAAAGATTGTGGGCCAAAAATACCCGGCACACAGTATTTTTGGGGTTGTTTCTAGCCCAAAAAGATGACCCCCACAGGCTCCACTGTGGGCATCATTCAATACTGATTCTGCTTCTTATAAATTCAAACAATGTCGTAAGATGGAATCTATCCCATGTCTATACAAAGTATCAGAGATGATGAGATAGTTTTTCGCATGACTTTTCAGTTTGCATCGTTCTTCTCTAGAAAAAGTGGTAGGACACCTCAAAGTTTGGAGATATACTAAAATATCCCTGTACCATGGGTCAGAGGAGGAAATAAGGAAGATATGTTCATCCGGGAATGATGATTCTTCCTCGATATGCTCTACGTCACTCGGAAACTCTGAGATTAACTCAGCGAACACTAGTGATTTCTTCGACTTAGCCGATTGAAAGACCAAATCGAACTCTTGTAAGATTACAATCCATTTATTGTACTTCCCACCGATGATACGTCGAGTGAGGACATATTGAAAAGGATTGACTTCTGCTATCACAGTAGTTGCTCATAAAAGGATGTAGTGACGAAGCCTCTGTACCGCATAGACCGCAGCTATTGCTAACTTCTCAACATGGGAATATTTAATCTCAGGAGCTATCAATGCGTGAGAGAGATAGTAAACAACATGCTCTTGGAGCGTGTCATCCTCCTGAACTAATACTATGCCAATTGTGAAAACAAACGCCGCTAGATATAGGAGAAAATCTTTTGCATAATCCAGCAGGCTTAACAAGGGCGCTGAAAGTAGTGCCTTTTTCAAGGCCTCAAACGATGCTTGAGCAGCCTCATCCCACATGAAGTAGGTATCTTGTTTAAGCAATCTCATAAAACCTTTTGTGATATTAGCATAGTTTATGATAAAGCGTCGCAAGAAGTTAGACATGCCTTGCAGACTTTGGAGTTGTCGCAAGGTGCAAGGAGGAGGTAGATTTACAAACGCCTCAACTTTTAACGGGTCAACCATTATACCACGACTGCATACAATAAAACCTAGTAAACGTCCCAATTCGACGTAGAATACGCACTTGTTAGGATTCAGTCGAATCTTATATTGTCTGCATTGTTCAAACACAAGTCTCAAATGAGCTGGATGATCCCGTCTCTTTCGATATCACGTCGGGAGGTCATCCAGGTAAGGTTCAACTATGTGCTTGATATCGCAAAAAGTGAAATTCATAGCTCGCTGGAAAGTAGCTCCAGCATTCTTTAAACCAAACGGCATCTTTGGATACGTAAAGGTTCCCCACAGGCAAATGAAAGTTGTTTTGTGTTGATCTTCGGGTTTTATTTGGATTTGATTATATCCCAAAAATCCATCCATGAAAGAAAACATCTTGTGTCCCGCACATGCATCTATGATCTGGTCGATAAATGGTGTGGGATAGTTATCTTTCGGACAAGCTTTATTCAAGTCCTGGAAGTCAATACAAACTTGAATGGTACCTTGCTTTTTATCAATCGGAATGGGGTTTGAAACCCATTCTGTCATGTCAATCAGGTAGATAAATCCGGGTCTAAGCAATTTTTCAACTTCCACCTTAATGGCGGCCGCTTTTCGAGGATTCACAGGACGGAGCTTTTGTCTCATAGGTTTTGCATTAGGGTATGTTGTGATGACATGCTCAACAATGGCTGGATCAATACCTGGCATCTCCTCATAAGACCAGGCAAAAATGTCGCGGAATTCTTTAAAAAGTTTGGTATACAGAGTGATCTCTTCTGGAGAACAGTCTGCTCCAATAAAAATGTTTTCCACGACCCCGAGTTTGGTGGAAATGTTAATCGGGATGGTTCTCGATATACTAGCCATATTTCCTTCAGCATAAATAACTCTTGAAGTAGAAGGAAAAGATGACAAATCAACAAATCCACCGGGTCTCATAGAGAATTCTCCTCTCTCTATCCTGTCTAGATTTGGAAGCAAGCAGGACCTATGATGCATATGTTCCCATGGATGGTCCAGGCCCATCATGGCTTCCAAAATGGCTTCATCAGATGGTAAGATCATGTCTAAATAGTCAAAAGAGTGGGTAGAATTCAATGACCATGCAGGAGCATAGTCCATATCTGACTCGGTAGACACTAGCGGAGTCACGATATGTTCCATTGCAGCATGTTGTTCTTTCATGTATGATATCTCTGCAATGGTTAAAGGCACTGAAGGTTCTGATACAGTAGGAAGGATCCACGGATCAGTCCTAAGACCAACTGTGAAAGTTTCAGTAGAAGTACCTACATCAGAACGCATAAAAAGAATAGGAGAGGGTAGGTCAAAAGTTCCTATTAATGACCCATAAATCCCTGCTCCTAAACTCTCGCTTACTGGGGCATTTTGATCAACTAAAGGAATAGTGGTATCCGATGAAGTCTGGTTGTTTTGCCAAGAGAATGAAAGTTGATCGACCGTGACAATATTGCCTTCGTGAGGGAACATAACAACTCGGAAAACTGCTCATGCAATGGCTCGCATGGCATATGTCCAGCTCCTGCCTAATAACATATTGTAATCAAGCAGAGCGTCCAGAACTTCAATCTCTACAGCAGTTGTCTTACCGGCAAGTGTAATTTCAAACGATGGTAGAACTCCATGTGGACGGAACATCCTGCCATCGAAGGCAATAAGCAGTGTGTTAGAGGGGGCTAACTCGGGAGAGCCTAAAGCTTTCCAACAAGAAATGGACATCACGCACGTCGACACGCCCTCATCTACGATAACCCGTCTAATGGTCATAGGACCATGGACCACTTCTATCTGTAGGGAAACGTGGTACGGCAACTGATATTTGATATCAGACATATCAAATCACACAGTCATGTTTGATGATTCCATACTTACAATCGCTTCCAGAAGTGCGTTTCATTGTAACGGACAACTTTGCAAAACTTCTAAGGTGGACATAGCACAAGGGGTCCGGGCTAGATCTTCAACCACATTGTAGTTGGAAGCAGCCCGAGCGTTGGGATTGTGCGAGGCCCATTTCAAGACACCTTTCGAGATCTTGGGAAACGAATCCACTGGAATGTGGAGAGGAATGGAAGATTCAGGAATCTCTTTATCCTTGTTCTTCACATATGGGGTATAATTTCTTGCCCGTATTTGCAAAAGTGCATCCGCACTAACCATATTAATGAAAGTTTGATCAACTGAAGCATGAGTAGTGCCCCCAGCTTTGGAGGTGCCAGAAGCTGAACCCTTCCCCTTAGGAAATGGATCTTTAAGTACGGCATGTTTCTTTTCTTGAAGCAACTTCTGGGCTTCTTCGAGTAGAGGGCATTAGTGAGTGAGTTGATCCTACTTGCAAAGCTTACAAGGGAACTTAACCTTCTTCTTTTCTTTGTTACCCTCCTTGGCATTCTCTTTGTTCTTGGGATTTTGCTGGTTCCCCTCTCCTTTCTTGCCCTTCTTTTTGTTGTTGGGCTGCCGAGGGCCCTTTTGATTGTTCTGAACTTGGTTTACAGATTCATAAGTAGAAGGAGAGGTTGTGATGGAGGTTACTTCTGTAGTCGATTGTTTGATGGATAAGGCATGAACCTGTTTAGTTAATGCTTTGAAAGCTGCAAAATCTACTGAACCCACTATGCCGTCAGCATGTGGTCCAGGTTTAGGTCTGCCAAGATCAGTGTTTGATTGCGGTGCATCTGGTATAATCTCATAAAGTAGCCCAGACTGTGCATAAACAAGGTCTAGCTGTTGGATCCGTAAAATGGCTTCTTCCTCTGTAGATACTCTAGAAGTAGCTACTTCCTTAGAAATGTAAGGAAGGAGTGATTTCAGGTACCACTCAAGAAGAAATTCTGGAGGTATATTGGCTTTAATGAGCCTCTTCCATCTTCGCCACTCCGGAATGTGATAAGATAAGTGAGTGGCCTTATTCTGTCTAAATGTAGACAAAAGATCTATCCCTGCATCGTACCGAACAGGAAGCTGGAAGTGGTTCAAAAAAACAGTCGCGAGATCCCGAAAATTAAAAAACGTAGCTACAGGTAACTCAATGTACCATTTAGCCGCAGCGTCGGTTAAGGTTCTTTAGAAAAGTCTCAACCTAATGGAATCTTCATTCAACGAGTTCGAAGAACACCATAAATGGAAAGTGGTGACATGATCACCAGGGTCCTCACTAGTTTTTCCTTCAAATTTTGGAATGTCTGAAGGTAACTTAGTAGGAACTGGTGGCCATGTCGCGTTATGGTACACCGAATCATTTGTTAACTTGGAAAGATATGGCAAATTCAGAGTTGCCAGAAATGGTAAAAGAGATCTATAAGATGGCATTTGATAAGCTGGGGTCATAAAGGGGGAACCACCCATAGTCTGACCCATGAACTGCTAGTAGGGGTTGCCCCTAGCCATCTGTTGGTAAGCGTTTCCCCCATCCATTTGTTGTTTTGTGAAAGTGTTATTGAAATTCCCCCATCCAAATGAAGTGGGTTAGTACTCTGAACGTTTGTCCACTGAGGCTGGGTGTTAACCCCGCCGTATTGTTGATTAAGGATGTTACCCCCTCCTCCCGAAAATAGAGAAAAAGGGGTGTTTCGAGCAGGTATATTACTTTGATTCATATTGTAACCTGCAAAGGTATTAAAACCAGGGGTAGTCGAGGTGGACGACGCAGTCATGGTACTCATGACAGGCATAGTTGCAGAGGTGTTTGGCCCTAAATTGGGTGTGGAAATCCAAGTACTGGGAATATGGTATGACTGTTGAGTTGCAGGAGGTGGAACAAGATTCACTGTACTAATGGGTCCAAAAGTGGGTGTAGAGGTAGATGCCAAAGTTGTTGAACTTGGCATGCCTAAGGTACCGGCATTAAAGCTGAAGGACAGAGTCGAAACAGAAGTTGGCTATGCTGAACTCAGTGTAGCAGTGGGAGGAGGATTTACAGTATTCATATTCATACCTATTGTGGGAGTCTGTGGAACTCCCTGTTCGCCTCCTGGATTAGTCATAATATGCCCAGGTGTGAACAAATATGCACTATAATCAGGTTGCTGGAAACCAACAGGTATCAGAAGCGAATTGTTGAAATCAGTCAGAGGAGGATTAAAAGGAGTATTAAACTCACTAGAAGTGAGATCCTCAATCTCGACTGTATTAAAAGCTTGCTGATCTGGAGTCCCAGGTTGTGGTTCCTCAGGAACCTCTATTTCACCAGTAGTTTCAAATGGACCACTGGATTCTATCCTCTGTCGTCTTGGTGGCGGTAGTGGTTCCACTCTAAGTGGGAGAAGGTTTTGCAACCTTCGACACCTACGAAGCTGTTGGTCTTCCACAATTATATATAAAAATAAAAACTAAGTAAAAACCTAGTGGCCACTAAGACTAGGGGGCAAACAACATTCCACTAAAAAAATCCTAAGTATGCAAACCAGGCAAACAAGATGCCTTCCAGAGAAGAGTCTGGGATGATGAGGGCCCATAACAGATCAACAAAGGAAGAAGAACAGTTACCTGGGGTCCACAATACAATGACTAAGGGTGCAAGTGCTGGAATCACCCAACCGCCCTCCCAAAGACCTGCAAGGGATTTCCTCCCACGTCTGTCCTAGGTACAGTAGATATACCCTCCGATATCACCTGTGTATGATCCTATGGTCAGATACTAAGGCTACCATACATACGAAATATCCTGGGGGGACATTCTTCAGCCTAGTCAAAATGCATGGGTAGGGTAGCAAAGCCCGAAGTCTGAAAGGACCCCCGTACATGAATCGACTCTGGTTTATGGTCAAAAGGAACGTGAGGGAGGTATCCTCAACAATTTCGATATTCCACGGCCTCGTGCTTATCTCTGGTTTCAGTAGAGTTTCCCAGGAATATTTGATATATATGGGTTTAGCTATATGATAGTCGCACTATGATTTTTGAGTAATGAAACAACCTTCGAGCAGTTTAAGGTGTTTTACGCTCGAAACTCTAGCCTAGACTAGTTGGTGTCGTGTATCCCTAGAAAGAAAATCATTTCTAATTTATTTTATTAAGATTCTTTTTAAGGTTACTTTTTTACTCAGTGGGGCAGTGCATTGTGTGGTGTGGTTGCAACAGAAAGTAAAGTGCATGAAATGAAACAACTTTCAACAACAAAAAGCCTTTTTATTTTCTGTTTTATATTCTTTCCAACATGAAGAGTAAGCAAACCTAAACAAAGCTTTCTTTTTGTTTTCTTTTCAAATTCTGAACAAAGTAAACTATGCTACACTGCAAAGATTATAAGCCTCATTACTCTAAGCTACCAAACTTATTTTCCTTTTTTGTTAGATATGAACGAAAAAGAACTTGAAATCGGAAGCAAGTAAGACCTACAAAAGATGTGCAAGTATGGCAAAATGACTCTAAAGTTTAGAACAATCAAATCAATGATTCGACAAAGACTTGTCCTACAAGTTTTTTCAAAGGAAAAAGCTCTTGAACTTGGAAGCAAAGTGGGGAGAAAACAAGGATGAAAGATGCTTATAACCGGAAATCAAACTTAGAAGAATGCTTCAAAGCACCAAACCCTAAACAAGAACACTAAGCCAAGTAGTAGGTAGGCAAGCGAACTAAGGACAACCTTACTAACACAAAGGCTCAAAGGTGAATCAAACCAAAGTACTTCAAACTCACTTAATACTGGAAATGACAACGAGGTCAAGAAATTTCGGGACTCAAAAAGCTTTGGAAGACACCCCAAAGGCTCCAAAAAAATGGGTCAAAACCCTAAATCAAAGGATGAGACACTCAAAGAGCATACAAGTGTCACAACAAACAACAAATGCTAAACACAAAGGTTTGTATACCTGCAACACACTACTAGGGTATGGACGAGCAGCTATGTTCACTAAGGAACAATGCACGGTCTCCAAAAAGAGTCACAAACGAATAAGACACCTCAAAAGTAATCAAGTGACCAAGAGATGACCTAAGGGACTCAAAAGAGGATAAAGAGACTCAAAGACGAATTACAGACCTCAAAGACTAGTTAAGAAGGCCAATAACAAAGTTAGAAACCAAACCAAACAGGTGGAAAACCAAACCTTACATCAAACAGAGAGTTACAGGAATGTGCTCTACTGTGCAGTAGGTAAACTAGCGCACTCTGGAAGGTGTGCGCTATTGTGCAGTAGATAAACTAGCACACAAACTCAGGTATGCACTATTGTAGGTAAAATAGAGTAGCACACATGCCAGGAAAGGTCAAAAGTCAAGCTTTGCAGAGGTGTAAAAGGCTGAGTCAGACAAAAGACAGCAGGTAGGGATGACCTACAAGGCCCCTCAGAGGATTAAAAGGATCAAAAAGTACTGGAAAGACAACAAAATGGGTTTCCTAGAGCAGAAAAATAACCGGCTCCCCAGTGGATTCACCAGTCTGTTGTTCGGGAAATTCACCCTATAGTGAGGAAAGGGACACTATCAACTTAAGGGGAAATAGGTAAACACAATGATTATGTTACAGAAACATCTATAAATGGAAATAGATCAAAGATCTTGAATACATACCTTATTACTGACGTTTGATCCTAGCTTTGCTCGATCTCGCGCTCAATCTTCAACTTGATCTTCCACTTCAATAGACCTGCAACATAAAGATACCTTCCTCAGCGTATCTTGACTGATATAAAGATGATAAAATTGAAATGCAATTCAAACATCAAGAACAATCAAGCATTTAACCAAATAAATACACAATCCTTTAGGCATTATATTTGGGACAGGAAGGAATGTTTCAACCTTTATTGTCAAAAGCATATAATGATTACAAGTTATACCTGATCAATGTAGCATGCTTGTGCAACCGGATTCGGAGCTCCTGCTCTTCTCTGACTTGAAATCTTCCAGCATAACAACCCTTCATACAAATTTATATCCTTGTGAATGAGAGTCACAACAATGTCTAACCCCTCTCCTCAATCCTCCTTGTATTTATGTGACAAGGAAAGGCAGTTTAGATCGAGAGGTGGTTGTAATGGAAGTTGGGGAAGTTGCAGAACCAACTGTAACTAATCCCAATTCGTCAAATTAATATATTTTCAGTCATATTTTAAGGTGTGCGCGAGTTTTTCACAGTGGAGTAGCGCACAGTATGCAACTTCTGTGTTTAACAACTAGCATTTGCAACTTTTTTTGAGGGTGTGCACTAGTTTACTGAAGTGGAGTAGCGCACATCAGGAGATGTGCGCTACTATTGAGCCTGTGGAGTAGGGCATGAGCGCTAGTTTGTTGAAGTAGAGTAGTGCACAACTCAAAACATGAGGTTTTTCAGGGTTTTTCTAGCTTGCAGAAGGGTAAGTCAGGTTAAGGTATCATCCAAGGTCATCATGCTCTTCAATCCAAGTTGTCCTTTTGTGTGATCGACAGCTCAAGGTGATCATGGACGGAGAAGTGCATATTTGGCCTATAACAATAAGAATGGAAATACTTCCCACATTACTCCAAGTTTGGTTATCTGCATTATACTCAAGTGAATGTGATTTTTATTAAGCAAAAAATAGAGTAAATTTCATTGATTCCCAGGCATGGTTCTAAAATAGCCTTAGAACGTCTTTGGGACTAACAAGTGTAATCTTTCCAACTTCCTACGAATATGTTCAACCTCCATATCTGATTCCTAAAGTGATTTTTGTGTGCTCTTCAATGAATCATGGATGATCTCATGCTCATGGGTGATCCTATCCACTTCCTCTTCTTATTCCTGTAGTGCACTATGGTACATCTCAGCAATCCTAAGAAGTTGATCTCTATCTGACAGCAAGTCTAGGTAGTTTTCCTTCATGACTGTCACTTCCTTCCAAATTGCATTAAAATCTACAAGGGAAGATTCTACTTTCAAGATATCATATATCCCTAAATCCCTCCAACAAAAAACTGCTGCTAAGGCATTTTTTTCATCAAAAAATTTCATGGCTGTCCTAATTTCTTTTTTGTTTACCTTAAACTTCCCTACTAAAAAATGTGGCTCATGGGGAAATTTATCCACTGCATTTTCCTATTTGTTCCCATTCTCATCCTCCCAAAAATATTCGACTTCCCCTACATGTTGTACTTCTTCACATTCTTCAATTGGAAGGAACAATGGTGGAAGATAGGTTTCTTTATGTTTCCTTGTTTGGGATGCCAACAAACCTACTTTCATAGCTCCTTGCAACCACTCATTTCCCAAGTCTTGAGTTTTGTTTACATATTCTAAGGGTTGGTATAAAAAATTAGAATTTTCTTGGCATGAATCTATTGGCATCGATTTAATACTGAGAGGGGGGGGGTGAATCAGTATTAGTGTAGTTAATAGCAGTTTTTACCTTCTTTAACAATTTATCCTTTACTTAATATTTATGTTCTGTTATGCATTAGTAAATAAACATCCACGCATATATGCACCACATAATCAACACATAACACATAATATTTCTATGTGGAAATCCATATGGGAGAAAACCACGAAATGCTTCTTTATAGCGAGAAATAATACATTCAAGGAAGCACCAACTTCCTGTGTTTACCAGCACCAAATGGAAGGAGGCACCACCCCCCTTGTTTTACAGGTATCGACCTGAAGGAAGCTTCCACTCCCTATGTTTCACCAGCAATGACTAGAAGGAGGCACTGACCCCCCGTCTTCTTTGTTTTACATGCACGAACATGAAGGAAGATCCAACTCCCTCTCTCCTTGCCCCGTCTGACCGCCCTAATGTCTTTTGTATGTTTCTATCTTACTAAAATTCAACTCTGCAAACTTCTTCAGATCTTTTGATGACAATTATTTTGTGCGTTTCCTTCGTATGCAGACTATACTCTATCATTGTGCTGCATACATCACTTGAATTCTCATTCCTTACAAATCATACTTATGTTGATTACTTACTTCATGTACTATGTGCTTTTCTAATACTGCATTCTATGTCTATGTAATCTCAACATCCTACTCTGTGTGACTGCAATGATCAACTGATATTGTGCTTTCAATTGATAGTTTATTGTTCTGAAATGAATCACTAGTAACATATGGAACTGTGCACATTCTTATGTGTTCATTCTATTTAAGTGTTGCATTCTTCTAAGATAATCTGTGACATCATGTGCATCAAATGATTCGTTTGTTGTGTTTAACACACTTGTCTTAGATCATCTGCATCATGATGCGCCTATCGGATCCTCCTATTGTTTTGTCGTTGCGCATCAGATGGAGTTCTAAAATTCGCACACTTTCACCTATGCTCATATGCATTTGCTAGACATCTGGGCAATATCTGATAAATTTCGATTATGTCTCTGCGCTTCTGTCTCTACAAAATCTGTGATTATCAGTGTGATGATTGTAATATTATCCTTCGAAACATCAAGCACTTGTGCATACCTCAGTATTTCTTCATTTCTATACACATGCATCTGTCACAGATCTATTGCATCATTTTGCACACTATCAAAACTTTATTATGTTGCATTTTCACATTCGACTCTTTCCTATATAATTCTATTCTTTCCATGAGCCCCTTGATGCCTCGAAAATCAAACTGAAACTTGCACTCGGAGATCTTATGCTTTCGTCGTCAATCTTACTACAAATATCCAACTTGCATCTTTATTTATACATGTCCTGCATGGATTATTTCTTCACAAGTTGGTCGTGGCATCCCTTCTTCCATACTTCACATATTATTCATATGCCATGGTTCATCTTCTACGCTATTGATGTGTCATCTGATATGTGTCTTGCACCCTTAAGGTCCACAAATTAGTGGGACTTTACACCTTGGTGGTGTACCTTTGTGCTCTTACCATTGCCTTATGGTATGTGTGCAATCTTACACTTAACCTTGATGTGTCTATGACTTGTGTTGTACCATCCCTTGTGGGTATTGTGCCCTTGGTGCATTGATACTTTGTGGAATCTGTGCATACTCCAACTTCTTCTTAGTGGAATAGTGACCTTTTCCTTGTCATCTTTTGTGGGACTTGTGCACCTGCTGTACCGTCGACTGTGGAATTTTATCATAGATGGTATTCAACCATTGTATTCTTATAGGAACTTGTACACGTTCTACTTACTGAAATCATCTTATGATTGGCTATACTTGCATGCTTTCAGGATTGTCCAACCATTAACTGCTTGCGCACTTCCAACCTTTAACCAACCAACACTCAGGATTGCTTGCGTATTTGTACAATTTGTTCAACCAAATCCTTGGATGCTTGAGCACATGTACCATTATCCAACCAACTCCTTGGCTTCTACCATGTGAATGTATGACTTGGTGGACTTGATTTCTATGCAAGGACCATATGTTGTAGGATACATTACTTGTGTTCTTTCTTGAACTAGATTCTTATGTATTTCTTCAAACTTGTCACGCATGATGTATCCTTGACACACATATTCAAATTGAATGCACTTCTAGATTTACTCCAAAGTTGCATACATGTCTATCACCTTCACCATTTGCGCATATACTTATGGTATTCATGTTCTTCCTCATCTTGTGCATATACTACTTCAAAGTGGCTTCCATATACTTCTTCATACTTCTGCAGGAATACTGTATCCACTTTAACTTCAGTTGATATCAATGAATCAGACTGAATCAATTGACATCCTCTTTGACATTAGTTGGTAGTCAAACTCCTTACATCATCTTTAGTTGACATCAATGACAACCAATGCTCAATAATATCACCCTTTAGCAATGATGTCAACACCTTATGAAGTTGTAACTGATCTTCTTTGAACTGTATGCTTCATCTATACTTTGTCGTAGTTCTCCCCCTTTGTATATCCTCCCCTTGAGTTATTTGGGATTTTGGCTACTGTGTTTTCTGCTATTAGTACTTCTACTACCAATTCTCTACACGAACCAATATTCACGCTCTTTCACGTCTGCTAAGGCTTCATGATTTTTCACATCTGCTAGGTCTTCATGTTGTTCCTTTTTCATTTCTACAATTCTCCCATTTCATTTTGTCTTGTTGATGTTAGCTTCTGATGTGCATTTTATGCCTCAGCTTCATGTATCTCTCCCCCTTTGACATCAAATGCAAAGAGGTGCCATTCTTTTGCGCTATATGAGTTCTTCTTGTTTTTTTTGCGCTTACGTTCATCATGATTGTATCTAGGGATAACTCCCCCTATCATCATGCTTCGTTGCTTTGTATAGATTCTGTACTGATATCCTTTCATAATTATCTTTGATTTATTTTCTAATAAAGATGTTACATTGTTCCTTCCTCTTGTTCCTATCACAATGCCTCATCATTCCTTGTGAATTTATCATGTTGTCATTCTTACTTACCCAACTACGCAGTGCCTAAATCAATCCTTTACTGATTTTGCATTACATTTAATGCGCCTAACTACTTCACCTATCGCATTTACTATGATAACACAGGGGCCTTATCATATTTAATTTTGTCGCGTCATTTTCCAAGACAACCAAATATATGGCACATTATTCATTGATCGACTAACTCAACATAAAAGTGGACATGAAACTCAATTCGTGTGGAAACAATGACGTGTTGCTTCCGTACTCGAACCTTTTGAGGAAACATTCTTCATCGCATGTTGCAATGAATAAAATTTCCACCTTTTTGTATTGTTTCCAAAACTCATTAAGTTGAGCATTGTTGAGGCCTCGGGTGTGCAAGGTATTTGCAAGGTGCCGGAATGAGTTCCAAGGCTCCCAACAGAGGGTGAAAACCCAGACTGAAAGGCTTCGAAAGACCCTATGCAAGGGCAGTTCTATCCCCAGCCTGTTTGGTATGGAATTCTCCCACAGATATTCGGCCTCCGCTAGCACTCTATGAGTTGGCGTTTTGATCAATAGATCGGTTCTCCACTTAAGGAAAATAGAAATGTAAAGTAAGTATATTCTAACTTAACCTATTTAAGAAAAGGATCTATTCTGAGTTAAATCTATTCAAAAAGAAAAGCTTTTCGTTTTGCAGATCAATCTTGATGTAAAATGGATAAGTATGTTTTCCAACTTGAACAAAAATGCTAAAGATGCATTCGCTTATCAACTTAGATTCTAATCAATTAATGAAAATTAATGACAATAATTTAAGTGTTAAACCTGTTCAGGATCAACCCGTAATCACTTTGTTAATTGAAAAATTAACAATGATTAAATAGTTGTGAATCATTTGCAAAAATCGATAAAGAAAGATATCTTAATTAAAGAAACTTAACAAGATATTTTATACAAAGATCAATCATAAGAGAAATCAGTATAACAAATCTGTGCATTAATTTATATATGCAAAAGAATCACCCAATGCAGATGATAAATCTAAGTAAGAAATCAGGTACTATCAAAGAAACTTGAACAATGAACAAGAGATGATTCAAAGGGATTACTTTACTGTTTTAATGAAGTCTATAAACAAAATTACAAGGCTCTGCTAAGACAGAGTATCTCCGCTGATTTCTGACCCAAAAATTATCAACCCCTAACATCAAGAGGCATCCCTATTTAAATAAGAATTACGAAAGAGTCCAAAATGGAAATCCCCAAAAGATAGGGATTACAAAGTTTGAATCGAGCTTTTAATCTAGGGAATTCTGCCATAATAATCTAAACAATTTTAACTGAACAGATTCCCTCCAGCCTAAGATAAAGTTTGAAAAAGGGTCATCTTGAAATTTCGGGAAAATCCCATAAAAAAATTGTAGAATTCGACAATGGCTCACTAGCTGTCGACAACAGGGAAGAATCGGCCCTGAAAATCTTCCCGTTGAATCGCCACCGAACCCCCCGGATGATCCATAAAGTCTTCAAAAATAGAAAAATCGGACAACGGGTCTTGCTTCATGGGAGATGGTGGAGTATCAGGTTCCTCGTTGATTATGAAATCTTGGATAATGGAGTCATCTTGATCATGCTGATGTTCATTGCTTTTCTCTTCGTTCTTCTGAGGGGGTGGTAAGTAAACGGGCAGAATTTCAGAATCTCCCTCTTCACTACTACTGCTGATATCAGGAACACCTGTGTCAAAGGGTGGTGACATAGGTTCTGGAAATAACAAAGAGCAAAGTTCTTCTTGCATAGAAGATTCATCGAAGGATTCATAACCTGTCTGCATGTTACTCACCGGATCATCAGAAAGAAATCTTGCAAAACAGGAAAATTTTCTAAGAAATTCAGACGACGAACTAAGTGCTTCACATTTGCGACCATATTTAAGAAGAGTTAAAGAAAATAAAAAATGATCGAATATGATGAGTTGTTATGATTTTAATCATGCGAATTTGGAACTGCAATCATTTGAATTGCAATGAAACGATGTCGCAGCTTGTGTTAATCCAAATTGGATAATAGCAAAGTACAATTTTAACATAATCACGCATGATTGAAGTCGCATCTGAACATTGTTATTACAATCCAATCTAATCAAGGAATCACATATTCAAAAGTGATCATGAGGTAAGAATTACAGTCAGAAACCTTATCAAAAGAACAACAAAAGCCAGGCAACAAAACCTAAGCTCGAACAATGGGATTTTATCCGTTGGATCAAAGGAATCAACGGTGAAGATCAACCAATGCAGGACGTGGAATCGGGTCCTAGGAAACTATTCACAAAATTATTCATGATTCTCGAAAGCCGCAACTCGAAAGTTGTGGGTTTAAGGATGGGAAAATGAACCAAAACGCATAAACGGGTTTGTGAAAGCCGCAACCCAAAAATTGCGGGTTGTGGGTTTTGTAAGCATGTCACGCAAGTAAAAGGATAAACGAAAATCCGAAATCCGCAACCCGAAAGTTGCGGGTTTCGGGTTTCGGGTTTCGGGTTTCGGGTTTTGGGATGAAGATTTCCCAAAATTATTTACAAGGGGTTCCCGCAACCCGCACCTTTCAGGTTCAGGGTGTCGGGGTGTCGGGATGTCGGATTTCGGGTTGACAGAAGGCAGGTGATAAAATACTTAAAATTTGAATCTTTCTGCGACCAAAACACTTAGACATTTCGAGGAAAAATAGTGACAATCAATCCAAGCAAAGGCATAGGTACAAGATCATAGAAACCAAGCTCAAAAATTCACACTCACAAGAACACTTACACAAATATCCTTGTATTTTATTTTAAAATCGGGGCTCTCATGCTTAGTTGAAGCATGGGATCTGTTGTGACCACAACAAATGGAAACTTGCTGGGAAGAACCAGTTATCTCTGCAAACAAAATTCAGTTAGAACAGTATATCAGTCAGCTGCCTTTTCCAACCTGAAATTTTAGAAGATATTTGTAAAGGAGAAAACCAATAAGCAGAAAAGATCAGATTGATAGATTCCCATCGATGATCATGTTAAAGATAATGCAAATCTGATAAGGAGAATTTAGGGACAACAGAAATCCCTTACTCTTATGCAATCATTGAACATCAGCTTGTGATAAACCTGGGACAAACTTAAAACTGCTCATGGATATCCAATTTACACATCACCTTGGTTTATTAATTGGCTTTATATACACTAGTTCCTTTTTCTATATATACAGATTTTTTATTTTTTTTCAAAGGCACATAAGACCTTGTGGATACAAGACCACTGCCCTAACTTGGTAATCAGATATCAACAGTGTCACTCATATACCTAATCCAGAAACTGATCAAGTTGGCTCGGTAAGGAGACCCCTTGTCCTTAAGCTGTGACACTAAAGGAAAATATCATGGCTTGGTGACCACATGATGATATTTTCAATCCAAATTAAACCCATGATCATGGCAAGGCTGGATTATGATAAGACCCCCCTGTCCTTGTATACAACAAGTATCTTATAAAAAGAAAAATACAAATTTATTGACAGGATAAACTACAAGGCACTGCCAAGGCTTGGTAACCTCATGATAGCAGCGTCACTCACCAGTTTTTTTGCAGATCATGAATGGACCGACCTGTGATAGGATCTTCCACCTCTCATAACAACTGAGAGTCATCTTCCAAGTGTGGTGGCTTGATGTGAAGATGTCATTCCACTAAACACCTATGAACCTAAAGGGGATGGCTTGTGATAAGACCCCCCTCCTTGCAGTCTATAATTATTTAAAGAGATTATTAACTGGTGACTGCAAAAGGATCCACAGCAGATAAAGCTGACCATGTTATTATGATATGCTGTGACAATGAGACATAAGATAAGAATAATTCAACCATTCCCCGCATCCCAATTGAACGGATAAAAAATTTAAAAGATGACGACCAAGGTGGAAAGGTATCAATATCAAGGTCCTGCATAATATGGCTGTGCACTCTTTACAAAACACATTCTGATATCAGTCGAAAGAAACTAAGACTAATGATACCACCTTGTAACTTCAGTTAAAGATCATCTTTGAACTAAAACTGGTTTTAAACCATTGCTGAATGTGTGGAGTTTATTATCATAAATGAAAACAAACCAATCAAAACAAAAAGAAGAAAACACACACGAAACCTATATACAAAAGTACCAAATTGTTCAAACGAAGTACTTTTTGAGCAATGAAACATTTACTGGGTAGGTGTCTATAACTCCCTCCAGTGTTTGTAACCGAACAGTACTGGGACCCATCTTTTCTATAATAATGAAAGGTCCTAGCCAAAGGCGTTGGAATTTGGTATACTTGTTTTTATCTTTATGTTGTTTGTCGCACCTTAATACCAGATCCCCAACTGAGAATTCCTTGTCAAATGAAGATTTCTCATCAAACCATCTCTTCACCATCTGTTGATGATGATATAACTCATTCTTAGCTACTTCTCTATCTTCTTCCAATTTGGGCAATGTGTCAATTCTATGATGAAGGGGAGAAGAGTCATTTTCTTGGATAGATTGGGCTAATTGCAATGAAGGGATGTTTAGGTTAGCAGGAAGGACAACTTCCTTTCCATACACCAGACAGTAGGGTGAATTCCCAATTGTTGCCTTTGGGGTGATCCGGTCTGCCCAAAGAGCATTAGAGAGCTATGTGTTCCAATCTTTATGATGAGAAGCTATAGTCCTTTTAAGAATATTTATCAGATTTTTGTTTGAAGACTCAGCCAACCCATTACCCTGCGGATAGTAATTGGCAGCAAACTTTAACTTAATCCCTTTTTCAAGGGCATAATGTGTCAAATCGATCGAGGAAAAATAAGATGCATTATCAAAAACAAGATATTCTGGAACGCCAAACCTTGTAACTATCTGACAATCAAGAAAGAAAATTACTTGGTTTGCATTACATTGTCTAAGTGGGATTACTTTTGTCCACCTGGTGAAGTAATCTGTGGCTGTAAGAATGTACCTATGTTGCAGGGAGGAAGTGGGGTTTATTAGTCCAATGAAATCCAGTCCCCGCTGCTGAAATGGGAACTGAATTGTGACTGGCTGCAATGGGAAAGAAGGTTTCTTGAACTTCCCTGTGCATTTCTAACACGGCTCACACTTTCTTACATAAGCATATGCATCTTTAAACAATGTAGACCAGTAATACCCTGCTCTAAGAATTTTATGAGCTGTAGTCTCCCCTGAGAAATGGCCTCCAGCTAGTCCTGTATGAAATTGAAAGAGAATATCATTAGTCTCGTGCTTTTCTAAACACCTAAGGAAAACCCCATCATAGTTCTTTCTAAACAAAACTTCATTAATGAATTGGTAAGGAACGGCTTTCAATCTTAATGTTGTATGTTTCTTAAAATCAAGGGTTTTAGGAGCAAACCCATGGTTTAGAAAAAAATTGATGTGGTCATACCATTCGAATGTAGGAGTATCAATAGCATTGATAGAACCTGTTGGAACATCTTCCTACTACTCCCATTCAGTCTGCTGCTGTGCAGGATCATTTGAATGAGCAGTAAGATGACAGAGACCTTGACCCTTTACGATTTTGGCCAGTCTGATTTCTAGATCATACTCTTGCAAGGCTGTCATCCAATGGTCCCTTTTCTCACCTAATTCCTTTTGGACTAACACATTTCTAATGGCAAAGTATGGCACAATAACCTTTGTTCGATATTTTAACAAATATGGCATGTAGTGCTTAACAAATTTGTAAACTGCATAGGCTTGTTTGTCAATTTGGGAATAATTAAGCTCTACACCTTTGAATGTTGAGCTCATGAAGGATATCGGGATCTCAGTATCATTGTCGTGCCTCTATGTCAAAACAGCTGCATAAGAGAAATCAGTGGCAAAAGTATAGAGAATAAAATCTTTATCAAAGTCAGGGGACATAAGAGCAGGAGCTTCAGCAATAGCTCTTCTAATTTTGATGAACACATCTTTCTGTTCCTGTGACCAAGTGAGCTATACATCTTTCTTGACCAACTGCTGTAAATTTTAACTATCTGTGCACAATTAGGTACAAACCTACAAACAAAATTGATCTTACCTAGGAAAGACTGCATGTCCTTGCGCGAACCGGGCAGGCCGATTTTTGAGATAGCGTTAGTATGTTCCGGGTCAATAATCATACCTTCTTTGGACACGATAAAACTGAGAATTTTTCCATCTGTGACTGCAAAGATAGATTTCTTCGGATTGAGTGAGATCTCGTACTTCCTGCAACATTCGAAAACCTATTTTAGGGAAAAACGATGTTCATGTCGCTTCTTAGAATATATAGTAATATCATCTAGATAAACTACGATAGAGTTATGCATCAAACCTCTGAAAGCTATGTCCATAGCCCTCTGAAATGTGGCCTCGGCATTTATCAATCTGAAAGGCATTCGCCTGTAGGCGAAAGTGCCCCAAGGGGTTCTAAAAGCAGTTTTCAGCTGGTCATCGAGGGCAACCATAACTTGGTTGTATCCCGAGAAACCGTCCAGGAGTGAGAACATTTCTGAACCTGCTACCTTTTGCAGAATCTGTTCCATGGGTGGAACAGGATAATTGTCTTTTTGGGAAGCCCGATTCAAATTTTAGAAATCGACGCACAGTCTGATTTCGCCACTCTTCTTGCGTACAGGCACTAAATTGGAAATCCATTGGGTGTGCCTAATAGGAAAAATGATTCGGGCTGCCAGCAATTTTTCTAATTCCTTTTTCACAGAAGGTTCCAAGCTAGGGTGTATTTTGCGCAGTTTCTATTGATAGGGTTTCACCTCAAGCTTCATAGGTATGTTGTGGTGCATGATGCTCATATCAAAGGTTTTCAATTCGTCGTAAGTCCAGAAAAAATGTCTTTGTACTCTTTACATAACTTAATGATAGCTCTTCTTTCATCGGGAGAACAATCAACTCCAATATTGATAAAACGGGGTTCTTGCTCAGTACGTAAGTTGACTGGATCATAATTCATTGAGGAGCTTTGGGTTTTGCAATGAGTTTTGTGTCTGAATTTGTCCTGTAAATCACAGAACTTCTCTATACTGATAACATATTTCGGGATAACGTTTTAAGGATCAAAGAGTGATTTTTCATGTTCTTCCTCATCTATAGCCATGTTTTGAAATGTATCCTGGGTTGTGAGGAAGTCAAGTATCTATTGGTCGTCATCAAACACTTTCCAGTTTGTCACATTGTCAAGTATAGACGGCCTGTAAATGAGTTCTATGGAGAAGGTTTGAGGTGACAAGCCCTCTGGTGGTATCAATCTAGATGTTGTGTTTGCTAAGAGATCGGCATCAAAATTTGGTGACCTAGGGACTGAGTTAATGTTAAATGCAGAAAAGGAGTTGGTGAGATCCCTTACCAGTTTCTGATAATTCATCAGGCGTGAAGACAAGTAATGGATCTTATTCCTTACCTATTCAAAAATGATTTCGGAATCACCAAAGCAATGAATAACCTGTGCACCCATATCAACAACCTTTTTAAGTCCCTAAACAAGGGCTTTGTATTCAGCTACGTTGTTGGTACAGTCAAATTCCAATCTGCATGCTATCATAGTTTTAATCCCTTTTGGGTTGATGAGGACACAACCCACACCACCTCCTTCCTTAGACCTAGAGCCGTCAAAAAATAAATTCCAAGCAGTCGGGTCTATTCTAAAATTTGTATTTACATTAAAAACATTATGTACAACATCTCCAGTGAAAGGTACAGTGGTAACTTGAGTGATCTGCGATTCTTTCGGTAAATTTACATCTGGAGAACAGTCGGCAGGAAAATCTCCAAAGAAAGTGTCAAACGTGAAATGTTCAATGTGTGAGTTAAGATAACCAGCAGGCTCACTTGAGTCATTCAGATCTGTGACTGTTTGTTTCATGAATGGTTCCCTACTAATTTTGATTTTGTTGGGTTGTCCATTATAGGGTAACCATAGATGAGACCAGTCGGTGGAAAAGTAGCCTTTAAGCTTCTCTAACCAGTCCCTACTTAACCACATCCCATAAGCTTCAGGAATGTTAGCTACAACAATGTCTATAGTTTGGTGGATGCAAGGATCCGCAGATAATGTAAGTAAGACATTTCTCAACCTTCCTACTACTCTGAATTTTGATCTGTCGAGTTGGACGATCTGAGTAGGGCAGGGTTCCCATGTGGCATTAAGCTTTCTACAGAAAGACAATGGCATTACATTTGATGAAGCACCAGATTCTATCATGCAGTTATGTACGTTCCTGTTGAAGATCTCGAAAGTAAGAAGAAAAGGGGTTGTCCTTTTACTTCCAGGTTTTTTATCATCTGATTTAGTAAGAGAATCAAAGCTGTTATTCTGTGATTCCCTAGGTTGCTTGATTATCATGGTTTTGGGTAAAGTATCTCTCATAGAAGGGATCTTCAAAAGTTCAAACAGAGAGATATTATCCTTAACTCTTTTAAGATCTTCAGCTAGATTGTACTCCATCTCTGGAATAACTGTGTCCCTTTGGGGAATAGTCTTGCCTTTATTGGGAACTACTGTTGAGGATGAAGGTTCCTGAGGGGGTTGTGGTCTTGACCTTGTGTTATAAGGGTGTTGAACATTAAACACAGTCTCAGGTTATTCTTCCTCTTCATTCATGGGGAGTTCGTAGAAATAGCTAATAGTGTTTACCTATAGGTCCTCTTGTTCTTCATTCTCTTCAGGTAACTGTGAATCCTGGTTGGTATGATCATTGGAGGATTCAGGATTAGTTTGGGATTCTGTTGCCAAGGCTCTAAAAATGGAATAGATTTCTTCATTTGAAATTCCTTCAGTGGGATCAGGAGGTGGTAGATTCTGATGAGGTTGATAAGGTCTCCTAAAAAGGGGCCTTACATCATTTGTTTTGGTTTTGATTCTCGTTGTTGTTTCTTTTCAGATCGACCATCTCATTTGACATTTTCTGAAGGAATTTCTTTACATCAGTCATGTCAAACGGATCCTTGTTTTGGGTAGAAGCCCTGGGCACAATGTCATTTTTCTTCCTAGATGTGGAAGTAGAGGGTTGTTCTTCGACTGCATCAAGGCTATCCTTCAAACAATAAATATCTTTTTCAACTTGGATAGCTTCGGGATAAGCTTCATATAAGTTGTTTTTGTGTTCCCTCTTTACCCACATTGCAATGGGAGCAGAAAGACCTTTTTCATAAAAGGAAACCAGAAGATATTCTGCTGGGAGAACAGGAGCAGGGATTATATTCTTTAGGTAAGAAAAACGTTGATTATAATCTTTAATCCTTTCCTTACCTTTAATTTTTATGGAAGATAGTTCCAAAACTAAATCCTGTGGTGTTTTGTCGTCCCCAAACTTTTGGATGAATAGATTTTCAAAATCATCCCATGATGTTATAGATCTGGCTTCCAAGGAAAAATACCATGTGGATGCCTTGCCCTCAAATGTGTAAGGGAAGAGTCTACAAACTACATCCTCGTGGATAACATTCCTAAGCCTGATGGATTGCATGAAAGTTTTAATATGATCAAGTGCAGGTGACTTGTCATCTAGATTAAATTTAGGAATCGATTTTTCTGGGTTCTTAGGTAACCTATGTTAATCACCAAGTATCCACACAGCATCTTGGTCGAGCCAATGTATGTTATGGCCTTCCCCAGCCATAGGTATTTCTCCTTCTTCTTCAGATGAAGAGTCAAAGGAGTGTTCACTTTCGAATGAGGAGGATGAAGATGAAGGAGGAGACGAAGGTGGTCCACCTTAAGGAATTACTTGTGAAGCTGATTCTATTTCAGTGAATAATAAATTAAGATCAAATTTAGGGGGTTGTTGCTGATTTGATGAACTATTTTGTTCTGTATTTTTCTCAGTGTTTTGTTCGGTGTTTTGTTCACCTGAATCTTGATTGACTTGGTTTTCTTGAACGTTTGCCTATGGATTAGTGTTTCCTAGGTGAATTTCCGCTAATCCTTGATTTCTCTGTAAAGAAAGTCTCTGCTTCAATCTAGTAGCACTGTCACTAGACATTTTGAGTATCTCTTCAAGCAAAATAGGTCCTCTAGTGGGCGATGTAATAATAATATCTCCTGTTGTTGGATCTAGGTGAGCTATTGGGGTAATAGGGATAGTAGTGGGTTGTTGTACCGGTTGCTCAACAGAAGTAGATGCTTGAGTGTGACTACGGGTGACAATTGGTATTCTTGCTAGAGGAGGTTTCTAAGTGTTATGCTTAGGCATATTTAACTACTAGCCCTCCTTCTAGAGCCATTTGTTGAGGCCTCGAGTGTGCAAGGTATTTTCAAGGTGTTGGAATGAGTTCCAAGGCTCCCAATAGAGGGTGAAAACCCAGACTTAAAGGCTTCGAAAGACCCTACGCAAGGGCAGTTCTATCCCCGGCCTGTTTGGTATTGAATTCTCCCATGAATATTCGGCCTCCGTTGGCACTCTATTTGTTGGTGTTTTGATCAATAGATCGGTTGTCTACTTAAGGAAAACAAAAATGTAAACTAAGTCTATTCTAACTTAATCTATTTAAGAAAAGGATCTATTTTAAGTTAGATCTATTCTAAAAGAAAAGCTTGTCATTGTGCAAATCAATCTTGATGTAAAATGGATAAGTATGTTTGCCAACTTGAACAGAAATGCTAAAGATGCATTCGCTTATCAACTTAGATTCTAATCAATTAATGAAAATTAATGACAACAATTTAAGTGTTAAACCTGTTCAAGATCAACCCATAATCACTTTGTTAATTGAAAAATTAACAATGATTAAATAGTTGTGAATCATTTGCAAAAATCAATAAAGAAAGATATCTTAATTAAAGAAACTTAACAAGATATTTTATACAAAGATCAGTCATAAGAGAAATCAGTATAACAGATCTGTGCATTAATTTATATACGCAAAAGAATCACACAATGCAGATGATAAATCTAAGTAAGAAATCAGGTACTGTCAATGAAACTTGAACAATGAACAAGAAATGATTCAAAGGGATTACTTTACTATTTTAATGAAGTCTGTAAACAAAATTACAAGGCTCTGCTAAAACAGAGTATCTCTATTGATTTTTGACCCAAAAATTATCAACCCCTAACATCGAGAGGCATCCCTCTTTAAATAAGAATTACGACAGAGTCCAAAATGGAAATCCCCAAAAGATAGGGATTACAAATTTTGAATCAGGCTATTAACACAGGGAATTCTGCCATAATAATCCAAACAATTTTAACTCAACAGATTCCCTCCAGCCTTAGATAAAGTTTGAAAAAGGGTCATCTTGAAATTTCGGGAAAATCCCGTAACAAAATTGTAGAATTCGACAACGGCTCACTAGCTGTCGACAACAGGGAAGAGTCTGCCCTAAAAATCTTCTTGTTGAATCGCCGCGGAACCCCCTAGCTGATCCATAATGTCTTCAAAAGCAGAAAAATCGGACAATGAGTCTTGCTTCACGGGAGTTGGTGGAGTATCAGGTTCCTTTTTTATTATGAAATCTTGGATAATGGAGTCATCTTGATCACACTGATGTTCACTGCTTTTCTCTTCGTTCTTCTGAGGGGGTGGTAAGCAAACGGGCAGAATTTCAAAATCTTCCTCTTCACTACTACTGCTGATATCAGGAACACCTGCGTCAAAGGGTGGCGATATAGGTTTTGGAAATAACAAAGAGTGAAGTTCTTGTTGCATAGAAGATTCATCGAAGGATTCATAACCTGTATGCATGTTACTCACCAGATCGTCAGAAAGAAAGCTTGCAAAACAGGAAAATTTTCTAAGAAATTCAGACGACGAACTAAGTGCTTCACATTTGCAACCATATTTAAGAAGAGTTAAACAAAACAAAAAATGATCGAATATGATGAGTTGTTATGATTTTAATCATGCGAATTTGGAACTGCAATGAAACGATGTCGCGGCCTATGTTAATCCAAATTGGATAATAGAAAAGTACAATTTTAACAGAATCACGCATGATTGAAGCCGCATCCAAACATTGTTATTACAAGCTAATCTAATCAAGGAATCACATCTTCAAAAGTGATCATGAGGTAAGAATTACAGTCAGAAACCTGATCAAAAGAACAATGAAAACCAGGCAACAAAACCTAAGCTCCAATGATGGGATTTCATTCATTGGATCAAAGGAATCAATGGCGGAGATCAACCAATGCAGGACGCGGAATCGGGTCCTGGGAAACTATTCACAAAATTATTCATGATTCCCGAAAGCCGCAACCCAAAAGTTGCAGGTTTTGGGATGGGAAAATGAACCAAAACGCATAAACGGGTTTGCGAAAGCCGCAACCCAAAAATTGCAGGTTGCGGATTTCGTAAGCACGTAATGCAAGTAAAAGGATAAATGAAAATCCGAAATCTGCAACCCGAAAGTTGTGGGTTTCGGGTTTCGGGTTTCGGGTTTCAAGATGAAGATTTCCCAAAATTATTTACAAGGGGTTCCTGCAACCTACACCTTTTGGGTTTGGGGTGTCGGGGTGTCGGGATGTCAGGTTTTGGGTTGACAGGAGGCAGGTGATAAAATACTTAAAATTTGAATCTTTCTACGACCAAAACACTTAGATATTTTGAGGAAAAATAGTGACAATCAATCCAAGCAAAGGCATAGGTACAAGATCATAGAAACCAAACTCAAAAATTCATGCTCACAAGAACACTTACACAAATATCCTTGTGTTTTATTTTAAAATCGGGACTCTCATGCTTAGCTAAAGCATGGGATCTATTGTGACCACAACAAGCATTTAATTTTGGCAACTCCCCCACCATATTCCACTTTGTGCGACACTAAATTCCTATCTCATCAACTAATTGCATGCATGCGAACACCCTTCAAATGAATTATATAAGATCTCTGTGAGCAATGTCTGGTTCATCACCTTTTGCATACTTGCATTTACGTATCACATTTCCATATTGCATTTGATGTTTGATTAGACCTATGGCTCTTTCTATTCCTTCCAATGGCCTCCTTTTATCACAGAGTAAATAGTTCCCTTGAGAATGTATGTCTTCTCGTTTAGACTCAACAGACTGAGTTTTCACATTTGAGAATTGGCATGGATTCCTAGCAACTACAAGTGTAGTACAACCAGATTCTTCACCAATATTATCAGTCTCAGATAAATCATAGAAATTCTGAGCGGTTGACTCTTCTAACTTGTTGGGTTGATAACCTAGAGCATCGGCAACATCAGATTCTAGATGAATTGTCTTATCTTCGACCTCACCATGTTGAACTGTTGTCATCTTCCACTCTACAGCTTCTTCCTCTGCACCCTGCTTCTGAATGCACATCCCTAGTTTCAGTGGATTTGGAGTTACATCTTGCGAACTGGCTAGAATCTGAACTCGACCTCAAACTCTGCCTGTAGAATGCTACAGCATTTTCTTAAATTTTCCTCTTCTTGTATATGCCATTCTTGTCCTCGGCATGGAGTATTTTATTCATGCAATTTTTGTAATCATGTCCAAATTTTGAATATAAAGAAAAGATATGTTTAAGCTGACTCATATCTTTCGGCAATGTTTGATTCATCATTTAAATATTTTATGCTTGTATTTGTGCCATTGAACTCAATGTGATGCTTTAATTTAGTGTAAATCTATAACCACTTAATGTATGTATGCAATTTTTTCTTTTTGTGAAATAAATATACAATCATGAACACATTCTAACTTCAGACACTTCTAACCACACATTCTGACTAACATCATGCATTCTTAACTACACACCTAAATAACATCCCTTGAATTCCTTAAGATCCATCATGTTGAACTCAAGGGTTTCCCATAGTCCTTATGGGACTAGCCGAAGAGGCAACAATTTCTTGCTACGCCTGGATTGTCTACATCTTCAACGCATTTTTTAGGAGATTTTCTGACACAAGCTTTGTTGTGTGCACTTTTTTTTTTATTCAGATCTGGATATTTTCCACTGAAGTCTCTTTGAGTGTAATAGCCTTTGTGCAACAAATATTCATCCAGACAGTTTACTGCTCTTCGACAATACATAACTTTGTGTCCAAAACAATGGCATGCATAACATCTCACAGTTTGACAATATTTTGCAATGTGGCCAAAACAATTGCATCTTGTGCACTTCACCCTATTGATCCTTCTTTGATTAGTATATAGGACATATTTATATTTGAAGAAACCATCATACCTGAAATTCTTATCCTGACTTGAGCAACATTCTTTGGCAGATCTTCTTATCATGTTCGATGTTGACATGTTGTCTTTTAAATTTTTCTTCACTTCATCTTCATATTTTTTCCTATCACTTCTTGATTGTGCACAGATGTGATCAATATATACTTCTCTCTTTCCCTTTATCTCAATCAACTTGTCTTCTATGCGGGATATCTCTTTATCCTTTTCTTCAAGTTGATTTGTCATCATCTTGATTTTATGTTCCAATTCCTCTAGTGAAGTTCTTAATGCATATTTCTCTTTCTTAAGTACTAGAAACTTTTTCTTTTGTGCAACCCGGTTGAATTTCATATATGGTTATCCTTTCACACATATATGTGCCGACATATGGCCTGTCTTGTTCTTCATACTTTGACAGTTGTTCCTGCCATAGCTTATTCTTCTTCTTAGACTTCTTTAACTCTTCCAATGCACTTATCAATTCACCTTCCCATTCAATGTCTGTAGTGTCTTCATCATCGTATTGAGTATCAATATTGACCTCTTCAACATTTTTTGGAGGTGTGACTGGCTTTGGAGGTGTTTTGAATGAACCACCGAAGAAATAATTGTCTAGTGATCCTAACTTACTTTGAACAACTAGACTATTATTTGAACTAATCTTCTTCCTTTCATATTTTCTTTCTTCCACTACATGGGCCATGAAGATTAATTCCTTAGATTCTTCATTGTAGTCACTTCCTTCAGACACATTGACTCCTTCTTCGGTGTACAAACTCTTCCTTTGTTTTGGAATCCTCCTTTTGTTCTCAGGTCTGTGTTCTGAGCGTGAAGTATTTCGATCGTATGATATAGATTCCTCATCATTTTCATTGTCTCCACTCTCTTTGAAAGGAAAATTTGAGGCATAATGACCTACTCCTCCACATATGAAACATTTAATCGTAGCTTGTTCTTGTACTTACCTCATCCTCTTTTCAGCTTCTTGACAAAGTTTGATTCTTCATCATTTGATTCATCACAGCAATATTTGTCATGATCATGATTGTCCTTTCTTGTGGATTTAAAGCCAACTTCCTTTCTAATGGGAGACTCTTTCTAATTTATCATCTCATATACAGTGAGAATGCCCTGAAGCTCATCCTTTGTTAGGTATTCAATATTAGCTTGATCCTCTAACACAAATACCTTCACATCGAATCTTTAAGGAAAAGTTCTCAATATCTTCTATACAACTGATTCTTCATCCAGAGTGACCCTGAGACTGTTGATAGCATTAACTATCTCATCTACTCTTAGGAAGTAGGATGTGATGTTCTCTTGATATTTCATTCTCAGAGAGTCAAACTTCCCAGATTAGTTTTGCATCTTTTATTTCTTTACTTTTTCATTTCCTTTGTATATACCTTTGAGTTTGTCCCTCCTGCTTATCCATTTTTGTGCAATGATCTATCTTTTAGATGTTATTTTGTTACTGAATAAACCTGCTCTGATACCAATTGTTGGAATTGATTTAATACAGAGAGGGGGGGTGAATCAGTGTTAGCATAGTTAATATCAGTTGTTACCTTCTTTAACAAATTAACCTTTAGTTAATCTTTATGTTTTGGTATACATTAGTAAATAAACATCCACACATATATGCACCACATAATCAACACATAACACACCGGATTTTTACATGGAAACCCAAACGAGAGAAAAACACAGAATGCTTCTTTATAGTGAGAAAGAATACATTCAAGGAAGTACCAAATTCTTATGTTTACCAACACCAACTGGAAGGAGGCACCAACCCCCTAGTTTTACAGGCACTGACTATAAGGAAGTTTTCAGTCCCTGTGTTTCTCTAGCATCGACTAGAAGGAGGAACTGAACCCATGTCTCCTTTGTTTTATAGGCACCAACCTGAAGTAAGTACTAACTCCCTGTCTGCTTTCCCCGTCCGACCACCCTAATGTATTATGTATGTTGTTGTTTTATTGAACTTCAACTTTGTGCACTTCTTCAGATCTTTTGATGACAATTCTGTTGTGCAATGCCTTCGTATGCAGACTATACTCTGTCACAGTGCTACATACATCACTTGAATTCTCATTCCTCTCAAATCATACTTCATCTAGTGACTTACTTCATATACTATGTGCTTTTTTTATATTGCAGGTTGTGTCTCTGTTATCTCAACGTTCTGCTCTATGTGACTGCAATGATCAACTGATATTGTGCTTTCAATTGATAGTTTTTTGTTCTAAAATGAAGCACTAATAACAGATGGAACTATGCACTTTCTTATGTGTCCATTCTATTTAAGTGTTGTAGTCTTCTAAGATAATCTGCAACGTCTTATGCATTAAATGATTCATCCATTTTGTTTAATGCACTTGTCTCAGATCATCTGCATCATGATACGCCTATCATATCCTGTTGATGTTTTGTCATTGTGTCCTGCTGATGTTCTGTCATTGCGCATCAGATGGAGTTCTCAACTTCGCACACCTTCACTTCTTATCATATGCATCAGCTAGACATCTGCGCAATATATGATAAAATTTGGTTCTATCTCTGCGCTTCTAACTCTACAACAACTGTAATTATCGGCGTGCCAATTGTAATACTATCCTTGGAAACATCAAGCACTTGCACATACTTCAGTATTTCTTTCTTTCAATACTCACGCATCTTTCATAGATCTATCACATCATTCTACGCATTATCGCATCATTCACAAGTTGGTCGTGGCATCCCTTCTTTCATACTTCATGGATTATTCATATTCCATGCATCATCTTCTATGTTATTGACGTGCCATATGATATGTGTATTGCACCCGCAAGGTCCACAACTTAGTGGGACTTTACACCTTGGTGGTGTACCTTTGCACTCTTAATGTACCATTTCCTTATGGCATGTGTGAAATCTTACACTTCATCTTGATGTGTCTATGACTTGTGTTGTACCATCCCTTGTGGTTAATGCACCCTGGGTGCATTAATAATTTGTAGAATCTGTGCATACTCCAACTTCTTCTTAGTGGAATATTGACCTTTGCCTTGTCATCTTTTGTGGGACTTGCGCACCCGTTGTATCGTCGCTTGTGGAATTTTCTAATAAATGGTATTCAACTATTGTACCCTTCTAGGAACTTGTGCACATTCTACTTACTGAAAGCATCTTCTGATTGGCTATACTTGCACGCTTTCAGGATTGTCCAACCATTAACTGCTTGCACACTTCAAACCTTTAACAAAGCTATGCTCGGGCTTGCTTGCACACTCATACCATTTGTTTAATCAACTCCTTGGTTGCTTGAGCACATGTACCATTGTCCAACCAACTCCTTGGTTGATACCATGTGAATGTATGACTTCGTGGACTTCATTTCTGTGCAAGGACCATATGCTGTAGGATACATTACTTGTGTTCTTTCTTGAACTGGATTCTTATGTATTTCTTCAAACTTTTCATGCATGATGTATCCTTGACACACATATTCAGACTGATTGTACTTCTATATATACTCCAAATTTGCATACATGTCTGTCACATTCACCATTTTCGCATATACTTTTGGTATTCATGTTCTTCTTCATCTTGCGCATATACTACTTCAAAGTGGATTCTATACACTTCTTCATACTTCTGCGGGAATAATGTATCCACTTTGAATTCAATTGATATAAATGAGTCAGACTGAACCAGTTGATATCCTCTTTGACATTAGTTTACAATCAAACACCTAACATCATCTTTAGTTGACATCAATGACAACCAATGCTCAACAATATCCCCCTTTGGCATCGATGTCAACACCTTATGAAGCTGTGCCTGATATTATTTGAACTGTATGCTTCATATGTACTTTGTTGCAGTGCTCCCCTTCTGTATATGATCCCCCTGAGTTCTTTGGGCTTTTGGCTACTGCATTTTCTGCTGTTAGTACTTCTACTACCAATTCTCTGCGTGAAACAATATTCACGCTCTTTCACATCTACTAAGGATTCATGCTTTTTCACATCTGCTAGATATTCATGTTGTTCCTTTTTGTTGTTTACAATTATCCCCTTTTATTCTTTCTAGCTGATGTCAGCTTCTGAAGTGCATTTCATTCCTCAGCTTCATGTATCCCCCCCCCTTTGACATCAATGGAAAAGAGGTTCCATTCTTTTGTGCTATATGATTAATTCTTGTTTTTTTGCGCTTGTGTTCATCACGACTGTATACAGGGATAACTACCCCTATCATCACACTTCGTTGCCTTCCGAAGCTTCTTTACTGATATCCTTTCATAATTATCTTTGATTTTTTTCTAATAAAGATGTTACATTGTTCCTTCCTCCTGTTCCTTTCACAATACCTCATCATTCCTTGTAAAGTGATCATGATGTTGTTGGAATATTCACACCATCATTTTTATATTTTCAATTCCTGCATGCAAATCTACATGATGCATGCATCCATTCATCATCATGGTTATCTCCCCAGTACCTAGAGCTTGCTTCTAGCTCTCCAGAGACTGTCTTTAGCCCCCATTTGGCCTCCTACCTACCTGATGCACCCTTCTTGACTGTTCTGCATGGAAAGTGCACCTTTCTCACCTACCACTGTCAGTTAGAGTGCCTTTACTCACCTACCTTCAGTTATCACTCAATTAGGGCGCCTTATCTCACCTACCGGGAGTTATCACTCAGTTAGTGCATGGATTGAGTAGTTCTTCCACTTATTGATCATCCTAACTACTTGTAGCTCCTAGTTATCTAGTTTTTGAGTGCCACTTGACCCTATGACATCCTCATGTGCCCCCCTTGGAGTCTTCATTCCCTGATTTATGCCTAGATGGTTCTGTTAGACTCAGTTGGACACACTTGACTGAATCTTACCATTTATGACTGATACTACTGATTGGATGATGTCTCCATTGTTATCCAAGCTAGACTCTGAGCTCAAATTCGAATTCCCTACTTGGCTAATTCGAATCATATATCATGCTCCTTTATAGTTCATTGTAACACATTCTTTACATTCATAATTCCATTGTATGATATTGACATTGTCTATTATTCTGTGTTTGTGAGTGATTATTGAGTGCATTCTTCTCTTCTTCTTTGCAACATACTTGAGAGTTTGATTATGAGTTGTTACAGTTTCTATATCTCTTGCAGATTATCACATGGTATCAGAGTAGGAAGCAGCTATTCGAATTGCATGCATTGTAGCAGTTGCAACATTTCTTTGAGCAGCTATCTTTCACTTGTGCACCAGAAGCCTCTAAGTTTCCACAGCAAATCCTGGTGCTATTACTTGAATTCATTGGAGAAATCTAGTGAGGTCTAGCCAAATGTGAAGGACTTAGTCTATGTGCCAAGTGTTCTTAAGGTAGTGTCCAGTGGAAATGTAGCATTCTCCATCAACAAAAACTCTTCTTGTTTTGCAGGTTTATTCACCCATTCGGAATCTTCTTCAACTATTCAACTTTCTCTATTCAGATGGATCTAAAGCTCACATCTTCCAACTATGTTGAGTGGAAAGCCAAGATATCTCTCTTCATGAGAACCAAGGGCTTCACCCAAATACTCAACGGAACGATGGTAGAACCTCTTAGTGCAGTTGAAAATTCCAAGTACTTGGATAGGCTTGATGAAGCAGTTGGCCTCCTCCTTCTCTCAATTTTTGAAGATCTTCACTTCCATGTCATCGATATTACATCTCCTAAAGAGGTTTGGGACAAGCTCAAATCCCTTTTTGGACAGAAAGATGATATGAAAGGACACAAATTGGAGAATGAACTCATATGTTTGAGTCCTGACAGCTTTGAATCTATCAATGCCTTCCTCACCAAGTTCAAAAGCTTGATATCACAGTTGAAAAGATATGAGATAGTGAAAGAATACAAGCAGCTTATACTTGCCATTCTCTCAAAGTTGGGGGAAAACTTCTCAGTTTTTGTCTCTACTTTCCAGTCAGCTAGGTTGTCCATTCCAAGATGGAAGTTTCCCTCACTTGATGACTTCATCCAATCTCTTACTCAATAGGAGGAGAAGTTGATCTCTATGGGAATGATCAAACCCAAATTGGATTCATCCCTTACAGCTGTAGAGAGAGCGAATGGTAAAGGAAAGAAAAATATTTCTGACAAGAGATTGAATGGTACAAGGCCTACAGATAGTCCATACCAGTCAAATGGGGCTTCGAACTCAAGGAAGACCAAGCATTCTCAGAAGAAAAGATCCAAGTGAACCTATTGTCTTAGAGGTTTCCATCATGAGAGTGCTTGTATGAGGAAAGTTATAGATTTGATGGCTCAATTACCTAAGAAGAACAATCTTCCTGTGCCTGCATGTACAAGGAAGAAAGATCCTGATACTGAACCTTCTAGATCCGAAGACAAAGAAATATTTCATGCCCTCATGGAAAGTGCATCAACATATTCTTCTTTCATCATAGATTCAGGAGCCACAAGACACATGTCTTCCTCCAAAGATCTCTTCTCCAGTTTCGAAAGCTCAGTTGGCCCTTCCATCAAATTGAGCAATGATTCAAAAGTCTCCTCTCAGGGGATTGGAAGAATCAATCTTGATTATGGTTAATTTTCTAATGTGCTTTATGTTCCTTCTCTTGCAGCAAATTTACTTTCATTGTATCAAATGACTCATATTGGAGCGCCCAAAAGAGTGATCTTTTCTCCAAATGAAGTCGAGATACAAAACATGGTTTCAGGGGAAATCATTACAAAAGGAGTTGCAAATCATACTTCAAAACTCTATGAGTTTTCACACTTATTACCTCTCTCAAAGGAGTCTGCTCTTTGCTCTCATACTCATGAAGAGAGTAGGATATCTCATCTCAACTAAAAACATTTGCAAAACTTGCAAGCTCAAGATGTGGTTGAAAGTATTCCAAATAGAAAGATTGCTCATGGCACCTGCAAAGGTTGCTTGAAAGGCAAGGATCGATCTAAGAAGATTGAGAAAAAGAGGACTCTTGAAGAAGTGTGAATGCTAGATCCAGATCCACAAGAACCTGAAGATCTAACACCTATTGGTTCAACTCCTATGTCCAAATGGGCCATCACTACTACATCCACTAGTGACCTTGTTGAAGATCCATCATCATCAGATTATAGTTCCTTTGGTAATGATCTCACCTATGATGGCTCAAGGGAGATATCAGAGATATACATGCACCTTGAGAAGCAGTTTCATGATGTTCACATTTCTGATTTTGTTCCCACTTCATCAAATTCAAAGTTTGGAAGTGATGATGAGCCAGTTTCACTTGCTTCTTCACAATAGTTTTCAGATTCAGAGTTTGAGAGTGATGATAAATTTCAAGGGAGGGAATCTCCATCACATGATAGTTTAGATTCGGAGTATGAGACATCAACTTCACATGCTTCTTCAGTTTCAGAGTTTGTTTGTGATGATGAGCCAGTTTTACTAGCTTCTCCTCATGAGATTTTGTTGGCGGGAAAAACTACCCTATAGTAAGGAAACGGATACTATCAACTAAAAGGGGATGACAGGTAAGCGTATTAACTGCATTGCAGAGATGTTTATGAAAGGAAATAGGTTATAGGTCTTGAGAAAATACCTTTCAAATGACGTTTGATCCTAGCTCTTATTCGATCTTGCGCTCGATCCTCAAGTCCACCTCCCGTTCACTAAACATGCAATACAAGTACCTTTCTCAGGGTATCTTGGATAATATATAATGATGGAAAAAGAAAAAGCAATTTAAACATCCAATATTAACCAAAACATATCCAAACAAGTATATCACTTCAATGAACACTTAATTTGGGACAAGAAAGATGCTTCAACCTTTTATTGTCAAATGCAAATTGATGTTACAAAATATACCTGACTTTGTGACATGCTCCTGCAACTTGATCCTGGGGTCCTGCTCTTCTCTGGCTTGGATATCTTCCAGCATAAACTCCTCCAATGCAAGCTTCTCTTTAAAAGTATCTTAATAACATTCATGTCTCTAACCCCTCTCTTTATTCTTCCCTGTATTTATAGGACAAGAGAAGCAGTTCAGGTCGAGAGATGGTTATGGAGGAAGTTGGGGAAGTTGGGAAACCAACTACAACAAATCCTCTTCATGAAATTAATTATTTTTTAATCATCTTTTGAGATGTACGCTACTATTGCTCAGTGAAGTATCGTTCAGGGCGCTACTATAGTGCTTGTAAACTAGCGCTCATCACTTTTTGAATATTGAGCGCTACTCTGCTGAAGAGGAGTAGCGCTCATAAGGCTTGAGCGCTACTATTACACACTGGAGTAGGGTACAGGCGCTAGTCTATTGAAGTAGAGTAGCGCTCATATCTCATAATGACATTTTTAGGGTTTTTCCAGTCTTTTCAGGAGGTGGAGTAAGTCAAAGTCTCATCTAGAACATGCTCCTCCATCCAAGTTGTCCTTTTGTGTGATCAACAGCTCAAGGTGATCACGGACGGAGAGGTGCAGGTTTGACCTATAATAGATTTCATATTCAAAGTTTGTATGTGTTGATGACCCAGTCTTACTTGCTACTTCACATGAGATTTCAGAGTTTGGATGTGATGATGAGCCAGTTGCATATGCATCTTCACATGATACTTCAGATTCAGAATCAGAAGATGGAGATGATTATGATGGAATGCTAGATCCAGATCCACAAGAACCTGAAGGTCTAGCAACTAGTGATGAAGATGATCGAATGGGATATCTAAATCCACAAGAACCTAAATATATCTCACCTGATATTCCTCCTCTTTCTCGATGGGCAGCCACTACACTCCAATCTGCCGGTGATTTGGTTGGTGATCCACATGATCATAGAAGAACCAGATCAGATTTTCAGCATGGAAGGTTTCATCCTTCTCACATTGTTGATCCATTTCAGATCAATCGATCCTTCTTCGGAAAGGAAGGACACTTACCTTCTTCAAGGGTGAGAGATGATATGCTACTTTAGCATCCTTCAGTCTATTTTGAGGGAGGGATTTCTTCCCAATGGGTTTTCCCTCTTTCCTCACTTAGTTTATTTAGATTGATTGTACGAGGTGACCTTTGGTCTTAGTCACCAGGGCCCTATTTTATTGTTTTCAGTTATTTCTCATAGTATAGCTTGCGAGGGGGTGTTGGAATATTCACACCATCATTTTTATATTTTGCATTCCTGCATGCAAATCTGCATTTGCATTCCACTGCATGCATCCAGTCATCATTATGGGTGTCTCCCCGGCACCTAGAGATTGCTTCTAGCTCTCCAGAGCCTTTCTTTAGCCCCCATTTGGCCTCCAACCTACCTAATGCATCCTTCTTGACTGTTCTACATGGAAAGTGTGCCTTTCTCACCTACCACTGTCAGTTAGAGTGCCTTTACTCACCTACCTTCAGTTATCACTCTGTTAGGGCGCCTTATCTCACCTACCGGGAGTTACCACTCAGTTAGTGCATGGATTGAGTAGTTCTTCTACTGATTTCTCATCCTAACTACCTGTATCTCCTAGTTAGCTAGTTTTGGAGTGCCACTTGACCCTATGACAGCCTCATGCACCCCCCTTGGAGTCTCCATTCCATGATTTATGCCTAGATGGTTCTGTTAGACTCAGTTGGACACACTTGACTGGCTCTTACCATTTATGACTAATACTACTGACTGGATGATGTCTCCATTGTTATCCAAGCTAGACTCTAAGCTCAAATCCGAATGCCCTACTTGGATAATTTGAATCCTATATCATGCACCTTTGTAGTTCAATGTAACACATTCTTTACATTCATAATTCCATTGTATGATATTGGCATTGTCTATTATTCTGTGTTTGTGAGTGATTATTGAGTGCATTCTTCTCTTCTTCTTTGCAACATACTTGAGAGTTTGATTGTGAGTTGTTACAGTTGCTAGATCTCTTGCAGATTATCACAGATGTCATCCTTACTTACCCAACTGTGTAGTGCCTAGGTCGGTCCTTTACTAATTTTTCATTACATTTCATGTGCCTGAATACTTCACTTGTCTCATTTACTGCGTTATCACAGGGGCCTTGTCACATTTAATGTTGTCGCATCGTTTTCCAAGACAACCAAAGATATGGCACATGTTTCATTGATCATCTAACTCGGCATAAAAGCGGACATGACACTCCATTTGTGTGGCAAAAATGACGTGTCGCTTCCATACTTGAAACTTTTGAGGCAACATTCTTCATCGTATGGTGCAAAGAATCAAATTTCCACTTATTTGTATTGTTTCGAAAACCCATTAAGTCGAGCATTTAATTTTGGCGACTCCACCACCATATTCGACTTTGTGCCACATTGAATTCCTATCTCATCAACTAATTGCATGCGCGCGAACACCCTTCAAATGAATTCTATAAGATATCTGTGAGCAATGTCTGGTTCATCATCTCTTGCATCCTTTCATTTCTGTATCGCATTTCCATATTGCATTTATTGTTTGATCAAACCTCTATCTCTTTATATTCCTTCCTATGGCCTCCTTTTATCACAGAGTAAACAGTTCCCTTGAGAATGTGTGTCTTTCCATTGAATCTCAGCAGACTAAGTTTTCACGTTTGAGAACTAACATGGATTCCTGACAGCAACAAGTGCAGGACAGCCAAATTCTTCACCAATATTATCAATCTTAGATAAATCACAGACATTCTGAGCAATTATCCTTCTGACTCATCAGTTTGATAATATGGAGCGTTGGAATTAGCAGATTCTGGATGAATTGTCTCGTCATCAACCTCAGCATGATAAACTGGCATTTCCTTCCACTCTGCACCTTGCTTCTTAATGCACAGCCTTGGTTCTGGTGTATTTGGATTTACGTCTTGCGAACTGGCCTGAATCTGAACTCGACCTCGAACTGCGACTTTATAATGGTACGCCATTTTCTCAATTTTTCCTCTTCTTGTATATGACATTCTCGGCATCGACATGGAGTATTTTATTCATGCAATTTTGTAATCGTGCCCAATTTTGAATATAAAGAGAATATATGTTTGCGTAGACTCATATCTTCCAACAATGTTTGATTCTTCATGTAAATATTTTATGCTTGTATTTGTGCCACTGAACTCAGTGTGATTCTTATATTCAGTGTAAATCTATAACCACGTAATGTATGTACGCATTTTTTTTATTTTTGTGACATAAATATAAAATCATGAACACATTCTAACTTCAAACACTTCTAACCACACATTCTGACTAACATCATGCATTCTTAACTACACACCTAACTACCATCCCTTGAATTCCTTAAGATGCATTGTGTTTAACTCAAGGGTTTCCCATAGTACTTATGGGACTAGATGGAGAGGCAACGATTTCTTGTTGGGCCTGGATTGTCTACATCTGCAGTGCACTTTTGAGCAGATTTTATGACCCAAGCTTTATTGTGTGCACTTTTGTTTTGATTCTGCTCTGGATATTTTCCACCGAAGTCTCTTTGAGTGTAATATCCTTTGCGCAACAAATATTCATCCATACAGTTTATTGCCCTTTGACAGTACATAGCTTTGTGTCCAAAACAATCGTATGCATAACATCTAACAGTTTGATAATATTTTTCAATGTGGCCAAAACGATTGCATCTTGCACACTTCACCCTATTGATCCTTCTTTGATTAGTATATCGGACAGAGTTACAGCTAAAAGAACCATCATACCTGAAATTCTTATCTTGACTTGAGCAATGTTCTCTGTCGCAAATCTTCTTAGGTGTCTTTACATAACCTAGAATAGTTTTGTCCTCTAGGGGTCTCTAATCCTTCAGAATCCTGTTCAATATTGATGTGATGTACTCTAACTTATTCTGCACTTCATCTTCATATTATGTCTTTTCACTTCCTGATTGTGTGCAGATTTGATCAATACGAACTCGTCTCTTTCCCTTTATTTCAATCAACTTGTCTTCCATACGAGATATCTCTTTATCCTTTTCCTCAACTTGATTTGTCATCATCCTTATTTTCTACGCCAATTCCTCCAGTGAAACTCTTAATGAAAATTTATCTTTCTCAAGTACTGGAACATTTTCTTGTGCGCAACTCTGTTGAATTTCATAGTCTGTTATCCTTTCACAAATATCTATTCCAACATATTGCCTGTCATGTTCTTCATACTTTGACAGTTTTTCCTACAATAGATTATTGTTATTCTTAGACTTATTTAACTCGTCCAAGGAACTTATCAATCCACCTTCCCATTCAATTTCTGTAGTGCCTTCATCATTGGAGTGATTGTCATTCTTGACCTATTCAATAGGTTTTGGAGGTGTGACTGGCTTTGGAGTTGTTTTGAACGAACCAGTGAAGAAGTACTTGTCTAGTGATCCTGGCTTACTTTCTGGAACTGGAGTATTCTTTGAAATTCTCTTCTTCATTTAATATTTTATTTCTTCCACTACATGGGCCATTCCTTAGGTTCTTCATCGCAGTCACTCCCTTCAGACACATTGATTCCTTCTTCGGTGTACAGACTCTTCCTCTATTTTGGAATCCTCCTTTTGTTCTCGAGTCTGTGTTGTGAGCACGTAGTCTTTCAATCGTATGAGCTATATTCCTCATCATTTTTTTGTTGTATCCACTCTCTTTGAAATGAAACTTTGAGGAATAATGACCGACTCCTCCACATTTGAAACATTAGAATGGTAACTTGTTCTTATAATTACCTCGTCCTTGTTTCATCTTCTTGACAAAGTTTGATTCTTCATCATCTGATTCATCACAGTAATATTTTTCATGATCATGCTTGTCCTTTCTGATGGGAGTCTCTTTCTCAGTTCTCATCTCATATGCAGTGAGAATCCCTTGAAGCTCATCCTTTGTTAGGTATTCAATATTAGGTCAATCCTCTAACACGGATACCTTCGCATCGAATCTTTGAGGAAAAGTTCTCAATCTATTATGTACAACTAATTGTTCATCCAAAGTGACCCCGAGACTCTTGATATCATTAACTATCTCATCTACTCTTAGGAAGTAGGATGTGATGTTCTCTTCATCTTTCATTATCAGATATTCAAACTGCCAAGCATAGTTTTGCAACTTTTATTTCTTTACTTTTTCATCACCTTCGTATATACCTTTGACTTTGTCCAAAATCTCCTTGGCTAATGCATAATGCATAACCTTGATGAATTAGTCACCTGTAAAACAACATAGCAAAGTATTTTTGTCTCTAGCATTGTTTTCATAGAATATCCTTTGTGCCTAATTGACTGGTACAGTTGTTGGGACATTATAACCACCGACAATAGATTTCCAAACAACTACTCCCAATTATTGAAAATAAATTTCCATATGTACCTTCCAGAAAATGTAATTGGTTCCATTGAATCTTGGTGCTCTATTTGTAGAAAGGCCTTCATTCTTATCCATTTATGAACAATGATCTATCTTCCAGATTTTAATTTGTTACTGAAGACACCCACTCTGATACCAATTGTTGGAATCGATTTAATACTGAGAGGGGGGGTGAATCAGTATTAGCGAATTTAATAGTAGTTTTTACCTTCTTTAACAGATTAGCCTTTACCTAATATTTATGTTCTGTTATACATCTGTAAATAAACATCCACACATATATGCACCACATAATTAACACATAACACACAGGATTTTTACGTTGAAACCCAAACGGGAGAAAACCATAGAATGATTCTTTATAGTGAGAAAGAATACATTCAAGGAAGCACCAACTTCCTGTGTTTACCAACACCAACTGGAAGGAGGCTCCAACCCCCTATGTTTATAGGCATTGACCTAAAGGAAGATTCCACACCTTATGTTTCTCCAGCACCGTCTGGAAGGAGGAATTGACCCCCTGTCTTCTTTTTTTTACATGAACCAACCTGAAGGAAGCTCCAACTCCATGTCTCCTTGCCCCGTTCGACCGCCCTAATGTCTTATGTATGTTGTTGCCTTATTTAACTTCAAATATACGTACTTATTCAAATATTTTGATGAAAATTATACTATGTGTTGCCTTCGTATGTAGACTATACTATGTCACTACGCTGCATACATCACTTGACTTCTCATTCCTCTCAAATCATACTTCTGTTGATGAATTACTTCATGTACTGTGTGCTTTGTTTATACTACATTTTGTGTCTCTGTTATCTCAACGTTCTTCTATGTGTGACTGTAATAATCAACTGATATTGTTCTTTCAATTGATAGTTTGTTGTTTTGAAATGGAGTACTAGTAAAAGATGGAACTACGCACTTTTCGATGTATCCGTTCTATTTACGTGTTGTAGTCTTCTCAAATAATCCACGACATCTTGTGCATCAAATGATTCGTCCATTCTGTATAATGCACTTGTCTCATATCATCTGCATCATGATGCGCCTATCATATCCTACTATTGTTTTGTCATTGTCCATCAGATGGAGTTATCAACTTCACACACTTTCACTTCAGCTCATATGCATCAGCTATACATCTATGCAATATCTGATAAACTTTGGTTCTTTCTCTGCGCTTTTGTCTCTACAACATCTATGATTATTAAAATTCTGATTGAAATATTGTGATTCAAAACATCAAGCACTTGCGCATACTTAATTATTTCTTCCTTTCAGTACTCGCGCATCTATCACAGATCTATCGCATCATTCTGTGCACTATCAAAATTTCATTTTGCTACATGTCCGCATTCGGCTCTTTTCTATATCATTTTGTTCTATCCATGAGCCTCTTAATGCCCTAAAAATCAAACTGAGACTTTCACTCAAATCCCTTACGCTCTCTCCATCAAGCTTACTACAAATATCCAACTTGCATCTCTATTTATACATGTCTTGCACTGATTGTTTCTTCACAAGTTGGTCATGGCATACCTTCTTCCATACTTCACAGATTATGCATATGCCACGCGTCATCTTATTTGCTATTGATGTGTCATCCGATATGTCTCTTGCACCCTCCACAACTTAGTGGTACTTTACACCTTCGTGGTGTACCTTTGCGCTCTTAATGTACCATTGCCTTATGGTATGTTCGCAATCTTACACTTCATGTTGATGTGTCTATGACTTGTGATGTACCATCCCTTGTGGGTAATGTTCCCTTGGTGCATTGATACTTTGAAGAATCTATGCATACTCCAACTTCTTCTTAGTGTAATATTGACCTTTTCCTTGTCATCTTTTGTGGGACTTGCGCACCTGTTATATCGTTGGTTGTGGACATTTCTCATAGATGGCCTTCAACTGCTGTACCCTTCAAGGAACATGTGAGTGTTCTACTTACTGAAAGCATCTTTTTATTGGATATACTTGCGTGCTTTCAATATTTTCCAACCATTAACTACTTGTGCACTTCCAACCTTTAACCAAGCAATGCTCAATCTTGCTTGCATACTCATACCATTTGTTCAACCAACTCCTTGGCTTATACCATGTGAATGTATGACTTGGTGGACTTTATTTCTGTGCAAGGACCATATATTGTAGGATACATTACTTGTGTTCTTTCTTGAACTCGATTCTTATGTATTTCTTCAAACTTTTCATGCATGATATATCCATCACACACACCTTCAAACTGAATGCACTTCTATATATACTCCAAAGTTGCATACATGTATGTCACCTTCACCATTTTCGCATATACTTCTGGTATTCATGTTCTTCTTCATCTTGTCCATATACTACTTCAAAGTGGCTTCCATATACTTCTTCATACTTCTGTAGGAATATTGTATCCACTTTGACTTCAGTTGATATCAATGACTCGGACTAAATCAATTGACATCATATTTTACATTAGTTGAAAGTCAAACACCTGACATCATATTTAGTTGACATCAATGACAACCAATGCTCAACAGAATCCCCAACACATAATGCATCTTTAACATTCAAATCAACATTAGAATATTCTACAATACCATTATCCTCACGTGGAATGGATGTTATCTCATGATGATTAAAAGAAATATGGCTGCTACAAAAATCAAAATTTTTGTCATACATCGGTGTCACATATTCATCATTCCCATGTGGTTGATTCATGATGGCATGCTGCTCCACTTTGTTTTCAACCAGAAGACTCAAGTCCGCAATTTGTGAGTCCTTTTTATCCAATTTTTTGTATGGTCGTGGTGAGTTTGTGAACATAGCTTCAATTTATTTGGGTCTTCCACATGATGGCTTATTTTTTTTCTCCTCCTAGTCATCTGAAGGATTAAAAATGACAGTGGATGTACTGCCTTCTGAGCCAATTTTACCATAGGAACCTTTTGATGCTCCTTTCCTATATAAACCAAACATCTTCTCCATAAGTTTTAATGTAGAGCATTCTGGTAATAAGGCTTGACACTGCTGCTTGTTATGGTCCAACCTCAACATCTTATCCATGTTCTTCAACAATATTTTCCATTCAAGTTTATCCTCTTCTATGGGCCAGACTGGAAGGAATGTGGGTGGATTTCTGCCATCTACAAGTCTAGCCATTGAAGAAACTTCATCTTCAACACCGTATATGATGTCACAAAAAGGATCACCCAAATCATATGGATCATGAAAACCTCCATTCATTATTTCAGATTCTTCATTGTCTTCCACGGAAGGAGTGAAACCATCTTCAAAAAATGATTATTACCGTGTTAATCTCTCCTCAAGCTCCCATGCAACTGGTTCCAACCTCATCTCCACAAACCTTCTTCCAAGTTTTTCTTCAAGGTTCCTCTTAGTTCCCATAGCTGTCGAGGAACATGCTTTGATACCACTGTAATGTACCCAATTAAATATTAGGAATATTAACTCAAATGTTTCGATGGAAATGATGTTGATTTTAACTTGGTCCAAACATGGCTTGCTTTATATATCATTGTGGTGTACCAAATGCAAGAGATGGGTATGTCAACTTCAATAACAGTGGAATGTACATTCAATTTCTTATTTATATAATATGTGCATCTCCATTAATGTACTTAGGTACCACTTCTATGTGCCCAAAAAAATCTGATATAAAGTTTGAAAGTTTCTTATTAATTCTGGTTCAAGACTTCCATCAAACAATTTGTATGAAATTCCCTTAGTATCGATTTGGAAGCACCAGAAGTACTAGTGGAAGCACCCATCATGTGAAGATTTCATGGCCCAATATAACAGCAAAAAATTATTGATATTTCATATTAAACAAATATGAATAGCCACCCAATCACCAACTCGAACCAATAAAGACTAGCTAGACTTCAACCACAGAGACAACCATGGATTCCACTCAATCCAAACACCTTATAAGACACTCGAATTTGCTTGGAAATAACCAATTCCACTCATACACACCCAAACCCAGATATATATAGCTCAATGGAAAACTTCAAATAACTTTTATGGAAGTTTTGGAAGACACCCAAATCAAAACTAGGGAGACTAGCTCGATTTCTCCCACATAGGAATACTAGTTTTTCAACTTGACCCAAACACCTCCTAATCGACTCTAATATTTCCAAAAATATTCAATAAGGCTAAAATACATCCAAATGGATATAAATGAATCATTAAAAGACCTCATGGGACTTTTATTAAATTTTTACAATCAATACTGTAAATTCCATAGCCATATGAGAAAGATTTATACATGGAACCTTTGGTTACTTAAATATGAACACCATATGAGAAAAAAACTTGGATATTTATTATTCAATGTATGGAAACATTACTAACACTAATTACAATAGTACATTTCTCTTACACATCTCAAAACTCATGAAATACTCAATTACAATTGTACAAGTTCAAACCTCTACCAGAAGAGATACAAAATGGAGTAGATATGATAAAATGGGCATATCTCGGTCATATGAACACCTTTTTGAGTGAAAAAAAAAAAATTTCCCATTCGATACAATGATATGAATGCAATGAAATAGTTATAACATCCCATAAATGCTCAAAAATGTCGAAACCATAACCACCATTTCGGCCCTCCTTCACCAATCCAGACTCTAAATCAACAAGAAACACCTCCAAATGTTAGATAAGCCTCCAAAATTATGCCCTATGTCACATAGAACTCATGTAATTCCAAATAATGATCTCTTCAAGTGAAAATGGATACAATGATGAGCCCTCCTAAAGCAAGAACCCACAACTCCAACACCAAAATGCCCGAAAAACACCATAAACCTCTGCTACTACAACTTGAAATTACAAACACCTATAGATGAAATCGAACCAAAAATAGAACAATATCTAAACCTGTATAAACTGAATCTAAATTGATAAATATGAGTGATTCCTCCTCACCTCTCATTCACATGAAGCACAATTGAGAAATATGAATGATTTATCCTCTCTTGCTAGCTAGGGTGGAATATTTCACCACTGAAACTAGTTCTATAGCAAGAGGCACATATCCAAAGCTTTAGAAGTTCAATGGATCTCCAATACCAAAATTAAAATGAACAACCCTCTCACTTGTGTCTTCACCCCTTTTTAGAAATCTTCATGTAGCATTTCCCCTTCATTCTAGAATTCTGTCACAAATATTTAATAAAATATTAATAAATGTTATTTTTATGACACCGTGGGACTCATTTACTTCCTTTATAATGTTATTTGGCCAAATAATAACTTCATTTACCTTGTAAATTCGAATTAGAGAGGCTTAGCTTGATTTTGGGAAGTTACACTATCATGTGGGCCCACCCCTCTCCTCTAGCACCCTCCTTGGATAAATTTAGGACCTGCAACATGTCATAGGCTGTCATAAGATGTTATAAGTTGTTATAGGACCTGATTCTTGTCATAAGTTTCCATATATGTCATAGGTTGTCATAGATTTTCTATTTTTAGCCCGTGGAGTTACAACCCATGAGATGCCTCCATGATAGGATTCTTTCCACCTTGGATGTGAGTTACACCACATATATGGACTCATTCCTCCACTAATGTGCCCTCATTACCCAATTTTTTCCAATGCCACCTTAGAATTCAAATTTGAGGGACTTACAACTTATGTGGGGCCCAACTCAACCTCCTTATGCACCCTCCTTGTCAATTTTTTCCTAATGTTGCATCAATCACAATTATTGGACATTATACTATACACTTTGTGACCCATGCCACCATCCCCTAGTCCATTGGAGTGGTCCTGAGCAAAAATTTGGGGACATTACAATATTATCTTCGGAATTGCTTATTCTTCTTAGAGCAAAGGGAATCCACACTTTGAATCTGGCAGTTTCTCTGGGAGGGGAGTTGGTAGTTGGAACTAGGTGGAAGAAGGATTAGGACTTGGGTTTAATGTTAACCTTCAATGAGGAGTGGAGGAGATATATAGTGGTGATTTAGAGGGGGTACATTCATCTTTCTTGTAGTGAGGACTCACTGATGTGGTCATGGAATGAGAAAACATGTAAGACTTGTTGGAATTCTTAATGATACTGAGAGGGGTGGTGAATCAATATCATGCACATATTTACAAATAATTAACTTTTTAAAACATGCACCAATTTCTATTGAAAACCAAATCAGTAAAAAAAAAATGTGTGCAAAATATTTGAAGAAAATTTTATATATATGTATAAAATGAAATTACATAGAAGATGGGAGACACAAATATCCACCGATGTGAGAACCGACTCACTTAGACACCCATCTAATTGGGACACCAATCCCACAGGAAAGCTCTAAATTTCAAATTACATGCTTCAACTTGTGAGGGCACCAATCCTCCATGCAAGCACCAACTTGTTGATTCAGGGTCCAACCTATGAGGACACCAATCCTCTATGCAAGCACCAACTCGCAGTGTTTAGGCACCAACCTGAGTGGAAACTACAATCTCCTTTCCTTGCCCCGTCCAACCACCCTGAGATATAGATGTTGTTGTACACTGACTTCAGATATGCATGCACTTTGATTTGTGCTCTGCTTTAATGACTATTTCACTTACTTTTGATTTATTCTGATTCAAATATGGTCACTACTTCTCTTATACTGTATTTTTCCATAGTTCCAATTACTGTATTGATTTTGTGCACATGTACATTCACATGCTTCTTATTCCCTTCTCACAAATGCTCCTTCTGCGTGATTGCTCCTTGTTCTTCTACATTTATTGTAACCTTGCGCACTTCTTCAAATCATATTTCCTCTTATTCCCCTAAGCATTTCATCTATCCTAAAGCTTGAAAATTCATAATATTACTCCATTTGTTCTTCCAATCTTACTTCTCATTCATCAACTTCACTTCTTATTTATACTCAACTTGTTCAAACAATGTGTCCACAAGTTGGGGCTTCTTTAAATGGTAACACCCCTTCTTCCTTTCTTTATAGTCAAGCTTACCCAAGCATATGCCACTTGTATTGTCTTACACGAATGGGGTACCATGACTTTGTGGGTATTGCACACACCATTTCATTGGCTTAGTGGGACTTGTGCAATAGATTACCATGGCTAGGTGGGATTAAGGACTTGTGCACATTTTTATATACTTCTTCAAACTGGCACATAGAACCCAATTCCAATAACCTCTTTGAATTCATCCAACAACTGCTTTGACATCAATGAAAACACCAAACTTCAGCAATCTCCCCCTTTGGCATTGATGTCAACACCTTATGAATTTGTGCTCCCCCTGAACATGAATTCTTATGTTCTGCTTGCACACAATATAGTGCTCCCCCTATATTCATGCCATTTTGATCCTTTGCTCTATCGCAAAACCTTTGATTAGTATTTATCTCTTATTTTTTCATCTTCTCGTGCTTCCTGTGTAGTTCTATGTTTCTAATACATGCTTCATAGTATCTCTCCCCCTTTGACATCAATGGAAAAGGGATACTCCCCCTAAATTTATGCTTCACTCTATATTCCATCATGTGTAATATCCATCGTTTTAGAAATTATCATAGAATGGTATTTTATGTTTACTCTTCTAGATATAGAGTTGTTGTGAACTTCTGTAGATTTTCCTGTGTTGTTGCAAATTTCTCCTTCATTTCTACTTATTTTCCTAGATTGCTTCTTCTACATGCTCACCAACAGACAATTTCAAGGTTTTTGAGTAGCTATCAACAACTTCTCTAACTTCACCTAGTATCTGCGCAAACGCTTATGTGATATGAAAGATTTAATCTTGTAGTGGTTCAAGAATGTTGGCTATCTTCTGAATTTCATCTCTGATCCTGCTTATTTCCTGTTGTTGTTTCTTGTATTCTCCCATTTTGGCCATTTTTTCAGCAGCTAGTAGTATGGCCAATTTATCGTGCATACTTTTCTCTGACTCTTGAACAATTAGCAGCTTATGATCCACTTCCTTGAGCTTCTTGTCAACAACCAAATTTCCCCAAACTTGCACACTTTATTCATGTAGCTTTTCACATTTTAATTCCAAAGTACTAATGTTGCCTATGGCAATATCCATTCTTTCGTATATATGTCCTCGCTCAGATCTAACCTCTGGAAGTGTCCCCGGTTGTTGCTTTGTTGCAAGCTCCTCAATCTTAATGCAAATCTTTTGAATAAATTCGCTTATCTTGGTTACCTTTTCTTCTAAAGGGGAATCCTTTTCTATATGTACCTTTGGAAGCATCTCACATAAATCCTCAACTACCTTCTGCAATTTGGAATTTTTCTGTTGTATTTCCTCTACTTTGTTTTTCAACTTGTCTGTCTTTTGCATAGTTTCTTCCTTCTCCATTTGCATTTTCTGGCATTCCTCCTGTAATGATTCCTTTTCATTGAAACTTTGGTAGCATTCTGATGAGACCACTCCATGTCATCTTCAAATTTCCTACCCAATAGATTCATGCAGTGTATGTATCTCATCCATCGGTAACTGTGACAAGACCATTTCTATTGGACTTATTGCAAATTCTGATTCTTGCATCTCCAGAGTGGCAAACACCAGTACTTTAGATGGAATATTGAAACCGTGATGTGATTCTGTTGTGTCTTTCATATGTGCAATTGCATGTGCCTGTGTGTTGATCGTGTGTCTTTCAGATAGTGTTTTTATGTGTCTTTGTCCTTCTTCTTTCTTAGTCTTCATTATCAGTTCTTTCATTGTTGCGAACTCTTATTCAACTTTTATGAGGATCTCTTCTAGTTTTGTCATGAAATCTTCCAGTTCCTCCTTTTTTGCAACCTTCTCCATAATCACTTATGTGACATTTTTCACTTCCATGCCAATTTGATCGATGTCATCTTCTGTCAAGACCAAAGTAAAACTAGTCTTGAATGATTTTCTCTTCTTTCTTGATGAATCCTCCACTTGTTCCTTTCTGGTTCTTTCTTTGTTTGTGCAGTCTGCTCTGCGGCATCAAGAAAATTTCTACACTTCCATTTTTGGTATATTTATCCAGTGGTGAAGTGTTGTGTTGTACAAGCTTCTCCTATTGAGCGAATTCTTCTTCTTATTTCAAGGGGATTTTCCATGTTGGATCCCAATCATTTATGATATGCACAATGTCCTCCTTAGAGAAACATAACATAGTCGGTAAACATTGTCTTTGGGGATCCCTTTTGGCTTGTACATAGATATGATTCATCCCCACTTTGAAGCCTGCAATTTCTTTGTACATATCAATAATATATAGGTGTATGCGCAGTGTCTCATTTATGATAACTCTAATTTCTTCATTGTACAAAAATAAATTAATGTTGTTTTCTACCTGTCTGCGATCAATTTTGGTAAACCACAAATTTGTGTACCTTGCAGCTAAGAAAGGTTTATTGTTTCTATCAAAGAAATGAATTTGATCTGGTTCTTTCCATCCTACTAATGCAAGACATATTAACAACCAGTTATAATGAAAAGGTGTACATTTTTCTTTTATTTCTTGGAAGTCAGCTAAAAACTCATTTAGTAGGAACGTTGACCAATTGAATTGAACCCCTTCCATGCATTATGATGCGGCTATGATGATTGTTTGTCACGCCCCCTTCCATCAATCCAGTACCAGGAAGGGAAACATGACCAACGTACCAGGCTTATTGGCAATCTCAACCCCATACATTACTAAGAAATTCATAATAAATAAAAACTTATGTATGCAAATTCATACTCAATATAAACACAGCGGAATTAAATCACATTTGCCAACACACAAACAGTAATGCATCGGCATATCTGTCACAGGCATATGATGGATCATTATGCAGAGAATTCAATCTCATTCTCATGCTATGCACGAACTTCATGTCAAATTCATTAAGACAATCATTTCATTTCATTAACATGGACAATTGTCATTCAAAACATAACACATAATGATCATAATTTAATCCACAGAGAACACTTATCTTGAAGATGAAGCTATCCAAAAAACTGGCTATGTGAGAGCAACGTTCCACCCAACCATAGATCTTTGTCCATCCTATATTCCTTCAGCTGAGAGATCACCCCTGAGATGAGTTGTGTATCCACTAAGGAGGAACTAAATGGGCTCACTCACAATGATGGTTTCACTCAATAGCTATGCTAAGCCAACACACGGTTGGGTTTATCAAGCATACAAAAGACAAAGGAGGGAAATGCTAAGCCAGTGAGCTCAACCACAGAGCTACAGGCATCTCAATATAATTCAAACAGTCAAGGCACCCACAATACCTACCACACCCAACACAAGAAAGGTCCCCTTCTCTACTGCACAGTCCCTCAGGCGTCCCTTCCCTCCAGTGCTGTTTAGGATGGGCATAGAAAGGTCCAGGTTGTTAAATCCTTGAGATTCCAGCTTTCACTGGGTTTATCAAGTATTCCCAACCTCTGCTCAGTCATTCACACTTGGATTTCTCACAATTTTGTCACCAATTTACTCAATCCCGTCACTGGGTTTTTGGGCTATGAAAACTGGGTTTTTCTATGGATTTCGGGGTATCTAATGCTCTCAAATTTGCCCCAAGGTTCATATCTATGGATCCCCCATTGGATTTTACTGTCAATACCAAATCCTGGGCGTTTATGGCTCTTCAAAACGTGGGTTCTTGCAAAGTTGTGATTTTTTGTTTTTCTCACTGTTGGGCATTCGTTATGGATGAAAACTGATGCTTCCATTTTCCACCCTGGAATGGGAATGAGGAAGAACCCATTTCCATGAGGTAGAGTGACTTATGGTACAAAAAAACAGAGCCCATGCCTTCCATATGAATTTATGGGTTGCCCATGCTCCATTGAAGCCATGAACTGAATTATTCAACAACTTCCTTACAACATAATTAAATGTCAACAAGGAAAGTCAAATGGGTTCTCACAATGACATTTGGCAGCATATGGTTCATCCCCACAACCCCCTCACCACTCCCTAGTGGATACACATGGCCCCTTCTCATTCGTTGCTTCCATATCCAGTTTTGGTATTTTATTGAAATATCAAATATTTACATCATTTACAATATTCCATGGCTTAATAGCTCATGGGTAATAAAATATAAAATGCTTGTCCATTTTAAATAAAATCCGAACATACACTAGCGGGGCCTTGGCCTTGAGCTCCACGCTAGGGAAACATACATCGCATGTATACAATATTTACATTAAAATCCAATATTTCATAAGGGTCAAAATTGGGGTATTACATTCCCCTCCCCCTTAGAACAAAACCACCCTCGATGTTCTCAAAACTGAACAAAAATGGGAATGCCTCTCTCATGGCATCCTCCAGCTCCCATGTAGCCTCATCGGGACTAAGGTGCTCCCATTAGACCTTTACCTGCCCGATGGTTCTATTCCGGAGCAAAGTGACCTTCTTGTCAAGGATGTGCATAGGCTCTACTTGGAACCCCCTCGAGTTCCACCTGTATCACATTCCAATCAATCATATGATTAGGATCATGTACATACTTCTTAAGCAAAGATACATGGAAAACATTATGAGCTCTTATGTTAGCAGGCAATGCAACTCTATATGAAACTGGCCCTATCCTATCTAGGATTTCAAATGGCCCACAATATCTTGGTGCCAACTTGGCACAACTCCCCAACTTGAGAGAACTTTTCCTTGGTTTTACTCTCAAATAAACATGATCCCCATTCTGAAATTCCTTATACACTCTTTTCAAATATGCATAACTCTTTTGTCTGTCCTGAGATGCCTTTAAATTCTGTCTGATCTTAGCAACTTCCTATTCCATTTCCTTGATCATCTCTAGTCCAAGTACTGTTAAATTTTCAAAATTTACTTCAATCTGATCTAGGATCTTAACTGAGAGAACAACATGTACAGCAAATCTACAGCATATCAATCATGGACACAATAATGCAAGCACACAAGAGACACAGAGTTTACTTGGGGAAAACCATAAAGGTGAAAAACCCCAATAACTTCCTCAGATATAGATAGAGCAATGATACAACCAGAATACAAGAGATAGTATTCTCCTAGCAGCAGAGCCTCCTCCTCCACAAGTGCACCACTCTCCAAAGTGTGAGTGAGAGAATAGAATGTGTAAAATGAGAGAGACACACACTCTATTTATACACTAACTTGACTTGACCTTTACTCAACTAGGTCGGCCTCAACTTAACCACTGAACATAATGCTGACTGGGCAGACCCCCACTAGGGTGGTCTAATAACCCTTTGACCCACATGGCCGACCCCCAATAGGGTGGTCTAATAACCCTTTGACCCACATGACTTATACAGGGCCAACCCCAACAAGGTGGTCTAATAACACATCAAGTATAAGTTACGACACTTACAATATAAATGATGACACTTCCGTGTAGAGGAATAATAACATCTCTATAGGAATACAATATACATATATGTGAAATACATTCCGAAGTTACATATACATCAACACTCCCTTTTAACTAGGAAGGTATTTCTCGACACAAGTCTTCTAGCACAAGTCATCTTCTCTGGATCATCGTCACTGCTGCTGCTATCTCAATCAATCTCTGAATCTACTCGTCATAGGAAGTTCTACAGGGCCAGTCCTTTTTTATACTGGATGTAGGCCCACCACCCGCAGGTCTTCGTCATCACTAGCCATACTGTGGAAATCTCAGGACTTATTACGTGCGTCACAAAACCTTAAAAGAGTCTCTTGACTAGCAAGAACCCTAAAGAGCATCTGAGGCCTTTTTTATCCTGTCCAGATCTCCAGGACTTATTACATGTGACCCCACCACAAAACCTCGAAAGAGAATCCCAGGACTGATTACGATCACAAGGCTCAACCTATCGGATCTCCCAGGGCACAAATTACATGTGGTCACCACAAAACCTCGAAAGAGCATCCCAGGACTGATTACGAGCACAAGGCTCAACCTATCGGATCTCCCAGGGCACAAATTACATGTGGTCATGGCAAAACCTCGAAAGAGCATCCCAGGACTAATTACGAGCACACGGCTCAACCTATCGGATCTCCCAGGGCACAAATTACATGCCATAGTACAAAACCTCAACAGAGCATCTGCCAGATATCCCAGGGCACAAATTACATGCCATAGGCAAAACCTCGAAAGACTATCTGCAGATCTCCCAGGGCACAAATTATATGTCCTCCCAAGCAAAACCTTGAAAGAGCATTTGCCAGATATCCCAAGGTACAAATTACATGCCATAGGAAAAACCTCTAAAGACTATCTACAAATATCCCAGGGCACAAATTACATGCTTATCTGCACAACCTGTTCCACGGCCACGGAGTATCAACCTGATACTCACCATACATCATCCTGATGTACACATGATCATCCTGATCATCATCACTGCAACATCCTGTTGCATGTCATCTGGAGCAACATCCTGAAGCTCGTCATCCATGATCATCCTAATCATACAATGCATTTACCTGATGCATACCAAGTATCTACCTGATACATATCATCATACATGATCCACCTGATCATACAGTGTATCCACCTGATATAAATACAAATACATGATATATATCACCATACATGATCCACCTGATCATACAATGCATCTACCTGATGCATACCAAGTATCTACCTGATACATATCATCATACATGATCCACCTGATCATACAGTGTATCCACCTGATACAAATACAAATACATGATACATATCACCATACATGATCCACCTGATCATACAATGTATCCACCTAATACATATACAGATACATGGTCCAACCATCCAACATGATGCATATACAAAATACATACAAATGATCCAACCGATCATATCCAGCATCCAACATGATGTGTACATACATATACATATAAATGATCCAACTGATCATATCCAACATCCAACATGATGCGTACATATATAAATGATCCAACTGATCATATCCAGCATCCAACATGATGCGTATATAGAGCAGTAACTAGAGCATCGTCCTGATGCTCATCATCCAGTGCTTACATCCACAGCCATGTGAAGGATCCTCCTTCCAACATGCTTGGAATGGCTTCTACAAATGTGTCCATCACTTCTTCCTCAAAGTGTCATCAATCTGAATAACACCAAGCCTCTCCCCGAAGTACTCGAACTTCACCCTGGCTAGTGGCTTCGTCAGCACATCTGCAATCTGCTCGTCCGTCGCAATGTACAGGAGATTCACAGCTCCTCTCTGCACCATATCCCTGATATAGTGATATTTGATCTCTATGTGTTTCGACCTGTCATGAAACACTGGGTTCTCGGACAGCTTCACACAACTCTGGTTATCACAAAAGATACCAGTAGCATCCAACGGGAGATCAAATAACTCAGACAGTAGCTTCCGTAGCCATACTGCCTCACAACTAGCTGAACAGGCTGCGACATACTCTGCCTCAGCTGTACTCAGTGCTACGCAGGACTGCTTCCTGCTGAACCAAGAGATCACACCTGATCCCATACTGAAGCAGCACCCAGATGTGCTCTTCCTATCTGCAGCACTGCCAGCCCAATCTGAATCAACATAAATCTGCAGGTTAAACTTTTTATTCGCTTCATACTTGAGCCCATAATCCACTGTACCTTTCAGGTACCTCAGAATACGCTTTACAGTAACCAGGTGAACACTCCTCGAATCTGTCAGGAACCAGCTCAATGTGTTCACCGCAAATCAAATATCTGGTCTCATGTTCATCATGTACATCAAGGACCCAATCATCTGATGATACATAGTGACATCAACTGGTTCAGATGAAGCATCACATAGAAGCTTTAGGTTCGATGCCATAGCCTCACAGTCCATCATCCCGAACCTCTTCAGGATCTCTACTGCATACTTCCCTTGTCCAAGGAAGATTCCATCTGCACTCTGCCACACCTCCATACCTAGAAAGTGGTGCATCATACCCAAGTTCTGCACATATATGACTCCCTGTCATGTGTCTCAGAACCGAGTGGTTGCTCCACATACACTTCTTCTTCAACTACACCATTCAAGAAAGCTGTCTTGAAATCCATCTTGTGTATCTTCTATTTCATCACTTTTATATTTCTCTATGCTGCCATCTGCAGCATGCTTGATCTTGATAGATCCATATGGAAGTCATAACAAACTTCCCTTCAGTTCTTGGGACTACATCTCAAACATCATTCTTCATGATCGATGGATCATGGCATTCTTCCCATATCCTGGGAACTTCAATATCTTCAATAGATAATTTTGTTGCTGAACAAATGTTGTAGTTCTTCTTTTGTAGGTGGTGGCATACGATCTTTCCTACACAACAAGTTAAATTGCATGATTAGAAAACATCTCATAGTTTTCAGAACAAATTCTTACACATAGAGAAATATGTCATACAGTCATGCAATTATCTTAGCCAATGCTTCAATACAACATTTATCCATCTCCCATAACTTTCTAGATGCCTTCCAATCTCTACCAGAACATTGTTAAGAGTGTGCACAACTCCCAACATGTCAGCAAAGAGGTTTCATTCTAGATAAGTAGCAATGGAATGTTGTACAGTGCCATAGGCCACTTACCCATGCATATTAGTAGTATACTGTTCATCAATGCAACTATTCTAATATTCATTATACACAACCTAATTCTAGGAACATCAGTATATACATTATTGAACAGTATTATTTAAACAATAAAATATGCAAGTAATGACAATTCAAATACTTATCTTTGTTTGTTTGTTGGGTTGACTCCCTCTCAGTCTTTGCTTCTTTTCTGCAACTCCATTCTTATGTGGATTGTGAGAAGTGGTCAACTCCCTCTGAATATCTGCATCCTTGCAGAAACTACTAAAGTGTGCTCCTTTGCTTTCTTGCAGGAACAACTGGAGTGTGCTCCCTCTTGATCTTTGCTTCCTGGATTACCTATCCTTGAACTTACATCCATCCTTAATCACTATGCATGCTTATTAGTATCATCATTGTGCTATCCTTGAGGTCTCATACATAATCACACATTTATTAGTGTAATCTTAATACTATCAAAACACAATAATCTTAAGCATGTATAGTCATGATCATTCATAGATAATAAACATTAGTATTCAAGGTTTCAGGGAAGTCTTCTTTTACTTATGCATATTCTTATTTAATCATAGGACTTTTCTGATTAGTTAAATCATCAATGCATAAACCCGTGATTACTCAAACCTATACCTTCATGATTCTTCTGGTTAGTCATATCATTAATTATGGTAAGAAACATAATATGCATACAGCCATGACTATTCAAACCTATGACTTCATGAATAAACAACACAACAGTATAAGATCCTAACACAAGGTAGGATTCTAGCTTGATATAGGAAAAACATACCTGGATTAGCATGCTAGCTAGTTATGTCTAACATACCCGCATAATGTCTTCTGGTTCTCTTCAGTGACTTGTGCTAGTAACCTGCATGAATCATAGGTTAACCATTGTAGGACCAAGTTATACATACCTCGAAAGTAGATATTATATGTGATCCACGACAATGGATGAATCTTTGTCTTCATGTCACCATGATCATATGTTCTTGGTGTAGAACATGATTTGTCTTTCTTGGTGTACCTTTTATGTTAGTGAACAACATAAACCTCATACATCATCACAATGCATTAGTACATTCATAAGTGTCAAAACCTTAATCAATGAATATCTTCTATTAAGGTGATATGACAAGTCTAGTAATTAATCAAGATTGTACTGTAATGATATGAAGACAAACATATGATAAACTTAACCATGAAACATACCTGTAAGCCATACCTGTCAAGATTTCTTGTAATCTTCTTATGAAAGGCCTTAGCCTCATCTCCCTCTGAAACAGGAACTTCTTCACTTATGCAGGTGACCAATCCATCCTCTTCTAGGATTAACCCAATCCACTTGATTTGCAGGAACTGGATCTGGAACTGTAATAGGGTTTTTCAGAGAAACCCCAAAAATTCAAACTTTGAATTTCAAACTTATGAAAGGATAGAAATATGCGCCTTGATGAGTTGATCAAGCCGGTATATTCAGAATTTGAAAACTGCAAAGTTTCACTCCTCAATTTTGCCTTTGAAACTTTCGGATTCACTGAACGTGACCTTGAACTAGGGTTTGATGAAGCCCACTCTTATGCCCAATCAAAAGGTTTTATCCAAAGCTCTAAGCTTCTATTTTTATGAGGAGCTTCCAGCTGTGGTCACAAATTTCAAAAATTCCCATTTTTGCAGAAGCCCTAATTTTCCACTTTTCTGATCAAAGTCTCGAACTAGGGTTTGATCAAGCCCGGCCTTATGCCCAACCAAAAATTCTGATATTGGTCTCTAAATTTTGATTTTGATGAGTAGCATTTAGCCATGGTCTCCGATTACAAAAATTCTAGCTTTCTCTGAAACCCTAAATTCCGGAAGCCATGAGTGAAGGTGCTCAAAAATAATTATGTTTTGACAGAAATATGTACCTGATTGTTTCTGGTGTAACTCCGCACTTTTCGATCCACAGGGTCTGCAAAATTTTCCTCAGATATCCTGAACTTTCATCTTTCCATCCCAATAGGTCTGACCTCAATTGGATTCTCTGAGAGAGAGTTATGCCAAGTGTCGCAACGTGACCTGTTTATGGGATAAAATAGGAGAGCGAACTTGTACGGCGTTCCACGTGTCACTAGTTCAACTTCGGCCTCTGAAAACATTTCCTCAGATAGTACAGTCTATGTACTACCTGTCACTTTTTACGAAATTTCATTTGGAGCTGCCTAGCCCAAGTTATGACCTTTTTTCCAAGGTCACCTGTTTTTGACTCAGATCTGGAAGAGGCAGAAACCCTATATTGTACAGATCATAAATCACAAAGTACAACGAATTAGAGGTTGTCCTTTGGACACAAGGTACATGGGGATCTGATATTCGACTTGTAAAATTGTTAGGCCCGAAAACCTCGCCAAAACGGATTTATAGCGAAAGTGCTACGATGACTGGTTTTTGCTATATCAAGCCCTAGCATCGTAAGTGCAACAAGTGTCATACATGCCATATCATGCCTTCTTTCAGGCTAGCTCTGATACCATGTTAAATTTTCAGAATTTACTTCAATCTGATCTAGGATCTTAACTGAGAGAACAACATGTACAGCAAATCTATAGCATATCAATCATGGACACAATAATGAAAGCACACAAGAGACACAGAGTTTACTTGGGGAAAACCATAAAGGTGAAAAACCCCAATAACTTCCTCAGAGATAGATAGAGAAATGATACAACCAGAATACAAGAGATAGTCTTCTCCTAGCAGTAGAGCCTCCTCCTCCACAAGTGCGCCACTCTCCAAAGTGTGAGTGAGAGAATAGAATGTGTAAAATGAGAAAGATGCACTCTCTATTTATACACTAACTTGACTTGACCTTTACTCAACTAGGTCGGCCTCAACTTAACCACTTAACATAACGCTGACTGGGACAACCCCCACTAGGGTGGTCTAATAACCCTTTGACCCACATGGCCGACCCCCAATAGGGTGGTTTAATAACCCTTTGACCCACATGACTTATACAGGGCCGACCCCAACAAGGTGGTCTAATAACCCATCAAGTATAAGTTACGACACTTACAATATAAATGACGACACTTCCGTATAGAGGAATAATAACATCTCTATAGGAATACAATATACATATATGTGAAATACATTCCGAAGTTACATATACATCAACAAGTACTACCCTGTTCACTGGGCTGTCCTAGTTCACTGGAGTCCTGCATCCCTTGCCATATAATGTCTCAAATGGACTCATCCCGAATGATGCATGATGTCCATTATTGTATGCAAATTCTACCAAGTGTAGGTAATCTTTTCACTTGGATGGTTTATCCATCACATACATACTCAGCATGTCTTCAAGGACCTGATTCACCCTCTCAATTTGGCCATCTATTTGAGGATGATATGATGTACTAAAATTCAATCTAGTGCCCAATTCTTGAAATAATCCCTTCCAGAAATTGGAAGTGAACTTTGTATCATGATCAGAAATTATTGCCTTGGGCAATCCATGCAACTTGAATATCTCTCTCATGAAAATATTTGCAATGTCATTAGCCTTGTGAGTGGACTTGACTGGAATAAAATGAGCAACCTTGGATACATTGTCCACCACAACCATGATTGAATCATGCTTCTTCACTGTCATGGGAAGACTTATTATAAAATCCATAGAGATCACTTCTCACTTCCACTCTGGAATGGGTAAGGGTTGCAACAATCCTGCTGGATGTTGGTGCTCTGCCTTGACTTGTTGGCACTTTTGACACCTAGCAATGCACTCAGCTATGTCCTTCTTCATACCATGCCAAAAGTATTGTTTTCTTGCTGATGTTATAGTCTTCCGATATCCTGGGTGTCCAGAGTATGGCATTTGATGTATTTCATCCATTACTAGCTTCTTCAAATCTACAATATTTGGAACGTATAGTCTATATTTATAGCTGAGGATATCATCTTCACCAAGCTGATATCCGGCCCACTTTTCATCTACATTACCCTGCTGCAACTTCTCTTTAATTTGACGGAAAATTTCATCACTGTTTTGGGCTTCAAGAACTCTAGTCTTCAAATCTGATTTGCACACACTTAATGCTGCAACATGAAATTCTCTGCTAAGGGCATCTGCAACCTTATTCTCTTTCTCTTTTACATGCTTAATTTCAAAATCAAATTCACAAAGAAACTCCATCCATCTAGCTTTCCTAGCATTCAAGTTTGGCTGATCAAACAAATACTTCAAGCTCATGTGGTATGTTCTAAGCTCGAATCTCCTTCCCATCAAATAATGTCTCCACATCTTGAGAGCATGCACTATGGCTGCTAATTCTAAATCATGTGTGTCATAATTCTTTTCATGCTATTTTAATTTCCTTGACTCATAGCAAATCACAAATCCTTCTTGCATGAGCACTCCGCCTATCCCTTCAATGCAAGCATCTGTGCACACTAGAAAATCCTTCTTTGGATCTACTATCTTCAAAACAGGAGCGCTGGTAAGTAGCTCCTTTAACTGCTGAAAACTTTTCTCACACTTTTCAAACCATATAAACTTGATATTCTTCCTTTGCAATGAAGTGATTGGATGAGCTAACTTGGAGAATCCTTCAATGAACCTTCTGTAGTAACCAACAAGACCCATGAAATATCTAACATCCGAAACATTCTTTGGAGTAGACCAATCCATGATGGCATTAATCTTTTCTGGATCCACTGCAATTCCTTCTTCATAAATGATATGACCCAAGTATTGCACATTCTTTTGGTAAAACTCACACTTGCTTAACTTGGCATACAGCTGATGTTCTCTAAGGACTTGCAACACCATCCTTATATGTTCCTCATGTTCTTCTTCATTCCTTGAATAGACATCCAAGAACACAATCACAAACTTATTCAAATATTTGTTGAATACACTATTCATGAGACACATGAATGTAGTAGGTACATTGGTAAGACCAAATGACACCACAGTGAACTCATAATGACCATATCTAGTTCTAAAAGCTGTCTTGTGAATGTCTTCCTCTTTAATCCTCACTTGATGGTAGCCAGACCTCAAGTCAATCTTTGAAAACACCTTATATTCTTTCATTTGATCAAACAAGTCAGCAATCCTTGGCAATGGATACTTATTCTTGACTGTCACTTTATTTAGCTTTATGTAATCAATACACAACCTTAAAGTCCCATCCTTCTTCTTAACAAATAACACCGGTGCTCCCCAAGGAGACACACTTGGCATGATATACCTTTGTCCTTTAGCTCTTGTAGTTGCATCTTAAACTCTACCAATTCCGGTGTGCTCATTCTATATGGAGCTTTGGAATTTGGCGCTGCCCCTGGAACAAGATCGATGGTAAAATCAATATCTCTCTTTGGTGGTAGTTCCGGCACTTCATCCGGAAACACATCTTGGAATTATTGCAACAATGGGAAGTCTTCTATCCTTGGACCTTTTTCCTCTAACGAATCTGATATATGGACTTCATATAATTGACAACCTTTCTTATAAAACTTTTTCAACTGTAAGGCTGAAATTTGTCTTACTGAAACTTACTTGAGAATTCCTCTTACCAACCTTGGTCTTCCCTCTTCATCAATACATTCAAGTGCTTTCTCATAACAGTCCAACTTGTCTCTATGCTTTTCCAACCAATCCATGCCAATTAGTGCATCATAAGATCCTAATGGTAGTATATTTAAATATGCATGCGTGTGGAGTCCATTCAATTCTATAGGACACTCCACCACTACTTCACTAACTTTTCTCTTGGTTCCTGTGGCTAATTGAACTAACCAAGACTTATTGTGCTTCACTTTTCTAAGAGAACAACCTTCAACCACTTTTGGAGAAACATAACAATGAGTAGATCCTGGATCAATCAAAACATAAATAGATTGCTTAGCAATCTTACCTTCAACTTCCACCACTGGTGATTGATGGTATGCCTGATGATTATCCAACGCTGCATAAATTCGAAGTGTTTCCCTTGCCATGTCCTCCACTATTATTGCTCCCTTTAAGTTGTGCAAGCTCCAGGAATTTCCTTTTCGATGTGGACAATCCTTTAGCATATGGTTTTCTCCACATCCCCAACATTGAAGTGGTTCTTTTGAGGCTTTATATGCTGCTGCTGCTAGCTTGAATCCACTCCTTTCTTGCTGCCCCTGTGGAAAGTTTCTTGGCTGATTTTTGAATGGTGGTTTGAAGCCGCTTTTCTTTTGATCAAACCTCCCTCTTGGCTTTCCTTTCGATGTTGGGTTAACCTCCGATCTTCCTTTATTCTGCTCATTAAAATGCATTGCCATCCTAATGGCTTCATCAAGACTTGGTGGATTAACAAACTCAATCATATCTCTGAAACTTTGAGGTAGACTCCCAAGGAAGCATTGGATCTTTACTCTCTCATCTTTAATGTAATCCACATACCTCAATAATTCCAAAAATTTATGGACATGTTCTTCCATAGATTTTTGTCCCAACCTGATTTCATTGAACTCTTTTCTCTTACTATCATAATACCTAGCAGAGAGGTATTTTTCCTTGAAGTACTTCTTAAATCTCTCCCAGCTAATATTCCTTTCACTAATCCCTTTCACTTGCAAGATTTTATCCCACCAAATGGAAGCTCTTCCATTTAGACTGCAAATGGAAATTTTGGCCTTTTCATTTCCTGAGTAGTCATGAATTCTGAAGTATTTCTTCATTCCAAGAAGCCATGCCTCTGCCTCTTGGCCAGTCTTGTCTTCTCCATCAAATGTGAGAGGCCTTGCCTTCTCGAATTCTCCCTGTGGGATTCCCTTGAACTTCTTTCTTCCATTAAAAATCCTAGGCATATGCTTTGGAATTATTTGAGAACCTCTGGAGTCACATGATCTGCTAGAAGAAGATCTAGATGAAGGTGTTCTATGCTTTTTACTCACAGAACTCTTCCTTGGGCTTGGAGTCCTCTTCTTTGAACGACCTCTAGAGTGACTTTCTGCATCTCTTCCTTCTTCACCTACATTGCTTGGGTTGGACCCAAGGTTTATATTCTGCTGCATATCAATGAGTCTTTGCAAAATAGCAGCATTGAGTTGGTTTTGTTCTTCTTGAGCTTTCATCAACCTTTCATTGAAGCTCACCATGGTTTCAACCAAATTCTGAGGAGTTACTTGCTTCCTTCTCCCATTGGATTTAGTCTCATCATTCCCTTCTTGCACATTTTATCCTAACACATCTTCTTCATGTTCATAAGGATCCTGAGCATCATTTATGGTCACCATTTTTTTTTCTTTTCTTTGGAGACACTCTTCCCTGTATGCTACTTCTGCTACACTATTAAATCTTATGAGCTGCAAGCACTGTGCATTATGAAAATATTTGTTAGATGTCTTAGGAATGCTTATAGAAACATAAACAATCAACATTTAACATAATCAAACTCATGGAATCATTGACATAGTTGTTATGCATTCATTTCTTTGCTCATTCATGCAATTCTGAAAATTGCCCATATTGTCAACAATTTGACAAAACAGTCACTAGCACTTTTCTGCTCTAATTATCTATGGTGTATGATAACCCCATTCAAATTCTGATTATGTGTAATTATTACATGCTGGATAATCTTTCCAATTCCTATCCCCGTGCTCCATTCCGATGTCGGGTGTGGAAACTACATTACTTCAAAAATGTCAACTTTTACCAAAATTCTCCACTTTTACACAGTTGTATTTTGGTCTGGAATGCCAACTTTAGCCACTTGTGGAAGAAAATCTATGAAGAATCACGAAAAATTTTCTATCGGGAGAAGTTATTCTATATAACAAGGAACACTCATCAACTCACGGATCTTTGTTCAGATGCTCCATTCATCTTCTATAAAATTATGGGTTTGACTACTTTCCACTTTTCACATTTTTCCAAAATTTCAAATTTTGGGCCAGAAATGGCTATCTCCCAAACTGTGCATTTCTGGAAAATCTCTAACTAACGGAAAATGTTTGTTTTCATGAGAATAAGAAATGTTGAGTTCAATAAATTTCTTGAATCTTAATTACAGGGTCACTTTCATCCACTGCAAGCTTTTCAAAATCCCCAAAAAGTGGCCCGGAAGTGCTTTTTGGCCTTCTTGCACACCCTGACTCCACATCCTTTGGATTTTGGATCCAAAATTCCAAACTTAACATTGTGCCTACTCCATGACCACTCCATATCAGTTTCGGCTCAATCTGACCTTCTATCAAGCATCGAGACACTGATTTGTAAAAGCCATTAATCCCAAATTTATGCCAAATTGGAGCATAATGGACTCGGGATCCTCACTGGACTTTCCATGGCCTTCATTAATGGCATCAAAATGCTACTGACCTCATCCAATTCTAATCTTGCATGCTCCTGTAACCCAAAAATCAATTTTCGGCCTCTATCAATTTTTTTTTCCGAACCCGAAAGCCGGAAGCCAGAATCCGAGATTACGGATTCGGAATTACGGAAATCCAAAAATCAAATTTCAAAATTTTGCGTTCCCGCAACCCGAAACCAAAAATTGCGGGTTAGGAATTACGGAAATCCAAAATCAAATTTCAAAATTTTGCGTTCCCGCAACCCGAAACCTGAAATTGCGGGTTCGGAATTGCAGAAATTCCCAAACGCAAAATTCGGAAATCCTCGTTCCTGCAACCCGAAACCCAAAATCCAGAATTGCAGGTTCGAAATTGCAGAAATCCAAAATGCCAAATTTGGAAATCCTCGTTCTCGCAACTCGAAATCCCGAAATCCGCAACTGTGGAATACCTCCGGCCCTGCAACTTGCGGGGTTCATAACTCCTTCGTCCCTTGGCCAAATGAGGCGAGTCTGGTACCATTGGAAATCTGTTGAAGAGCTCTATGCAATGGTGTGATCCTCTGCCGCATATGAGAACTTTGATCCTACCATTTTTCCATTCCAAAATGACGCCCCAACTTCACCAATACCGTGTTAAAACATTATGTTGCCTGCCTGTAACTCAGTGTTTGGCCCAAGCAACCTTAGTGCTGCAACATGGGCTCTGATACCACTCTGTCACGTCCCCTTCCATCAATCCAGTACTAGGAAGGGAAACATGACCAACATACCGAGCTTATTGGCAATCTCAGCCCCATACATTACTAAGAAATTCATAACAAATAAAAACTTCTGTGTGCAAATTCATACTTAATATAAACACAGCAGAATTAAATCACATTTGCCAACACACAAACAGTAATGCATCAGCATATCTATCACAGGCATATGATAGATCGTTATGCAGAGAATTCAATCTCATTCTCATGTTATGCACGGACTTCATGTCAAATTCATTAAGACAATCATTTCATTTCATTAACATGGACAATTAACATTCAGAACAGAACACATAATGATCATAATTTAATCCACAGAGCACACTTATCTTGAAGATGAAGTTGTCCAAACAACTGGCTATGTGAGAGCAACGTTCCACCCAACCGTAGATCTCTGTCCAGCTTATATTCCTTCAGCTAAGAGATCACCCCCAAGCTGGGTTGTGTATCCACTAAGGAGGAACTAGATGGGCTCACTCACAGCCATGGTTTCACTCAATAGCTATGTTAAGCCAACACACAGTTGGGTTTATCAAGCATACAAAAGACAAAGGAGGGAAATGCTAAGCCAGTGAGCTCAACCATAGATCTACAGGCATCTCAAGATAATTCAAACAGTCAAGGCACCCACAGTACCTACCACACCCAACACAAGGAAGGTCCCCTTCTCTGCTGCATAGTCCCTCAGGCGTCCCTTCCATCCATTGCTCTTTAGGATGGGCACAGAAAGGTCCAAGCTGCTAAATCCTTGAGATTCCAGCTTTCACTAGGTTTATCAATCATTCCCAACCTCTGCTCAGTCATTCACACTTGGATTTCTCACAATTCTGTCACCAATTTACTCAATCCCGTCACTAGGTTTCTGGGCTATGAAAACTGGGTTTTTCTATGGATTTCGGGGTATCTAATGCTCTCAAATTCGCCCCAAGGTTCATATCCATGGATCCCCCATTGGATTTTACTATCAATACCAAATTCTGGGTGTTTTTGGCTCTTCAAAACATGGTTTCTTGCAAAGTTGCGATTTCTGGTTTTTCTCACTGTTGGGCATTCGTTATGGATGAAAACTAATGCTGCCATTTTCCACCATGGAATGGGAATGAGGAATAACCCATTTCCATGAGGTAGAGTGACTTGTGGTACAAGAAAACAAAGCCCATACCTGCCATACGAATTTCTGGGCTGCCCATGCTCCATTGAAGCCATGGACTGAATTCTTCAACAACTTCCTTACAACAAAATTAAATGTCAACAAGGAAAGTCAAATGGGTTCTCACAATGACATTTGGAAGCATATGGTTCATCCCCACAACCCCCTCACCACTCCCTAGTGGATATGCATGGCCCCTTCTCATTCGTTGCTTCCATAGTCAGTTTTGGTATTTTATTGAAATATCAAATATTTACATCATTTACAATATTCCATGGCTTAATAGCTCATGGGTAATAAAATATCAAATGCTTGTCCATTTTAAATAAAATCCGAACATACACTAGCGGGTCCTTGGCCTTGAGCTCCACGCTAGGGAAACATACATCGCATGTATACAATATTTACATTAAAAGCCAATATTTCATAAGGGACAAAATTGGGGTATTACATTGTTGTTGAGACTTTTTCCTATCGACTCTTTCAGAACATCTTGCATGTCGGAATATGAGCTACAAATATCACAGCTTTATCATTTTTGTGGGAAACATAAAATCCACTGCTTTCTCTTTGGGTTCCATACTTTTCTATTACCTTCTTTGCAAGGGTCTTTTCCTACTTCCTATCCAGAAGAATACTCACATCTTCTCCCCTAGTATGAAGACCAGTTATCATTTCTATCAACTTAGTATCAACGGATATAGGCATGTTCATCCACAAGAATCCACCATGTATCAGTGACAGCAGCATCTTTACACACATTTTTACTTGTGGGATTATTCCAAAATGTGGAATATCCATTAGATCCAGAACCCCTAATTTATGCAGCCCAGATTCCCATGTTTGAAGTTCCATTATAACTGATGCATTAGGGTCATTCATATTCTCCTGTTCAAGTAATTGCTGTTGATCAGCCCAGGAAAATTTTCTTCATCGGTTATATCATAAATAGCAAATTGAAATTTGTACAGTTGACAGAGAATATTTTCTTAAGTGAGCACTCCCTCTGATATCACTGGTGTTGGTACACTTGTGTCCTCTATGGTAGGTAAATTAACTATTTTCATAGTGGGTTTTCTTAGCGGAATGTAATCATGAGGGAAATTTACTGACTTTGATGATGATGGCTCAAGTGTATGTGCAGTCTCGTCATGCAGACCTACCGATCGATTCTTTGTTCTGCACTGTCTCTTGGGTTCCATCACTCTACTTCAACTCTAACTTTTTCTTGCTCGGTAAATGATATTTTCAGTAGAGGCTAGTGACTTTCTTTGTAATATGTCAGAGACTTGCATTGGAATCTTTGTGTTCTCTTTTTGTCTTTATTACCTTATGTATTACTCGGATTTACCTTGATTTCATCCAAATACATTTAACCATATTCAACCATTAGTCATTAATGATGCCGCATTTTTAGTCTTGTCACTACTTGTCCTTTCATCAATGCTCGTGATTTGTCGTAGTCCTTTGTTTTGCGCACTACCTTCTTTCCACGACAGACCACGTTATCTTCGTTTTACTCTTGTTTTGAAGTGCAAGAAGTACAGAGACTTTCGGTTCCAAAATTCTTCAACATAATTTTTAATGCAGAGGACTTAGTCCAATTTTCACTTGTCCCTTCATTTTTTTGCGCATAGAGTCAGTGCATTGATTTTCCCTTTTTGATCTATTGACATCCTTTTCCAAACCTTTCTACAATTTTCTTTTTCTTGATTCCCATAAAAATTTCTTCTTTGAGTATCGTATAAAGTTGGTTGAGATTATCCTTCTATTTTCTTTTCTTGTTTTCTCTTCCAGAATTTGTTCGATTTCTTACAATTCTAAGCTTTGTGACCTAAGATGTTACATTTGTAACATAAAACATTGTTGCAGAACTTTGCAATATGTCCATGATTATTGCACTTCCATCATATAGCAAGTCCACTAACTGTTTTGACTTTGTTGTTCATAAAATTACAGTTCACTTCTTTATGCCCATCTATGTTGCACGAGAAACAACAATCAAGAAAAGGTTTTTTGTACCTGAGTGACTGGTGTCTTCTTGGTTGTACTATCATTATGTATTTGTTTTTTTCAGTCTTTGGTGAACTTTCCTTTCCTCCCATACTGACGTATTCCTTAATTTTTTATTCTTATGATTTGAGGTCTCCCTCAATATTATCTTGATTTTTTTCAAACCCAAGACCAGTCTTGTCATGTGATGATCTTTGACAGCAAAGCATGTGTTCCAAAATCATGGTATTTTTTTCAAACTTTGAATTTATTTCCAATTGAGCGATTTTATTCTCCAGTTCTTGCTTTAGTGTAAGAATCTCAAGAATTTTCTCTTTGCAGGTTCATTCTTCTCACAAAGTTGTTTTGTTAAATCTTCTTTAGCCTTCTTGGCCTCCAGTTGTTGTTCCTTTGGTTCATATATGATCTGTGTCACTTGCTTGTTAAATTTCTGAGCTTCCTCCTGGGACTCTTGCAACCCTATTTTCAAAGATAGATTCTCTTTTCTTAGAGAAGCAATGTTAGCTTCTTGTTCTTGACATATTGTTTCCTTCTTCCTTAATTAATTTACTAGGAAATTCTTTGTACTCTTTGCCTCCTCCATTTGAGCCTTTTCTTCAAACTGTTCCATTAGCCCTTAATTTTCTCTTTTAAGTTTTCTTAACTCGTTTAAGGCACTTATTAATTCATTATTCCAGACACCTTTTCTAGTTTCCTCATATTCATACTCAAAGTCTCTCCCCTTGATGGATGTACTACTTTCATCCTATTCTTCTGATTCTTTACTTCCTGTGTCACTTCCTTAGTCTTGTGCAAGTCTTTTAGCTTGTCCCAAAGTTATTTGGCTGAGACAAATTTTTCAACTGTATCTTTCATAGACTCAACCAACCCTTCCATAATGGAATCCATTGCCAATTTGTTATTCATTTTCAATTTCCTTTTGGAAGCATATTTTGATGACCCTTTTGAAGGAATGTGTTCTTCTACAACTCATTGCCAAATATCAAGTCCATGTGATTGCAAATAACCTTCCATTCTCATGGTCCACTGTAGATAGTTGTTCCAATGAACAAGGGATCTCTATCCGTGTTTAAACCAAATTCCTCACAAGCCATGTCTACATAGTGGTCTTCCTTAGAGCTGTTAAATTGTTCCTGAAGCAACCCACTCTGATACCAATTGTTGGAATTCTTAATGATACTAAGATGGGGTGGTGAATTAGTATCATACGCAAATTTACAAATAATTAACTTTTTAAAACATGCACCAATTTCTATTTAAAACCACATCAGTAAAAACAAACTGTGTGCATAATATTTGAATAAAATTTTATATATATGTATAAAATGAAATTACACAGAAAGATGGGAGACACCAATATCCACTAATGTGACCGCTGACTCACTCAGACACCCATCTAATTTGGACGTCGATCCCACTGTCGAGCACAAACTTGTAGACTACATGATTCAACCTGTAAGGACACCAATTCTCTATGCAAGCACCAACTTGTTGATTCAATCTCCAACGTGTGAGAACACCAATCCTCTGCGCAAGCACCAACTTGCAGTGTTTAGGCACCAACCTGAGTGGAGACTACAATCTCCTTTCCTTGCCCCGTTCAACCACCTTGAGATATAGATGTTGCTATACACTGACTTCATATCTGTGTGCATTTTGATTTGCGCTATTCTTTACTAACTGCTGCACTCACTTCTGATTTATTTTGATTCATATATGTTCAGTGCTTCTCTTATACTATATTTTTCCATAGTTCCAATTACTATACTGATTTTTCGCACATATACATTAACATGCTTATTGCACCCTTCTCAAAAATGATCCTTATGTTTGAGTGACTACCCCTATTCTTCTACATTTCTTGTAACCTCACGCACTTCTTCAAATCATGTTACGTATGATTCCCCTGATCATTTCATCTATCTCGAAGCTTGCAAATTTAGAATATTACTCCATGTGTTCTTCCAAGCTTACTTCTCATTCATCAACTTCACTTCTTATTTATACTCAACTTGTTCAAACAATGTGTCCACAAGTTGGTGCTTCTCTAAACGGTAACACTCCTTCTTCCTTTCTTTATGGTCAAGCTTATCGAAGCATCTGCCATTTGTCTTATCTTGCGCGAATGGGGTACCGTGACTTTGTGGGTCTTGCGCACACTAGTTCATTGGCTTCGTGGGACTTGCGCACTGGAGTACCATGACTAGGTTGGATTAAGGACTTGTGCACATTATATATACTTCTTCAAAATGGCACATAGACACCAAGTCCAATAACCTATTTGACATCATCCAACAACCTCCTTGACATCAATGACAACAAAAAATTTCAACAATATTAGTGCTAAATTAACTTATGAGTCTCTTCTTTATGGGGTGGTTGTGGAGGAATATTAGTGGTTTCGTCCATTATGGAAGTGGAATGTGCCGCTAAATGTTAAACATTTTACTTGGATGGCCCTAGGGAATCATATCCTTACTTGGGATAACTATAAAAAGAGAGGAGGGTTTGGTCCTAATTGTTGTCCATTAAGCAACAATGATGCTGAGACGATGGATCATCAATTGATTCATTACCCCTTTACTCATCAGGTATGGCATGTTGTGAAGGGGTTTTCCATCTTAATTCTTAGGACTGGTCTCAATATTCTTTATCTACTTGTTTTAGATATTGGATCTTTAATGTTTATGATTTTAGAGTTTTGGCTTGTTTCATCTATTGGGAGGTTTGGAAGAACAAAAATAGGTTACTTTTTTAAGGCAGGGGTTGTAATGTTGTAAGGGTGGGAAGTAGAGCTATAGCATCTTTCAAAGAATTATTCAAGAAGAAGCATGAGTGTCAATCCAATCCATTAAAAAGATAATTAACACCCATTTTTTATTTTGATTGGGAAATGGGTTTATTCAATGGTGCTTCACAAGACATTTTTAGGAGATGTGGGGCTAGGGTAGTTCTTTGGACCGACAGTTCCAAATGTTACAATCTTAGAATGAATTGCGGGGGTGGAACAAATACCAAAAGTGAAATGCTAGCTTTATGGACTCTTAATTTCTTTGATAGATATAAAAACATAATTTTCCTTCAAGTTGCAGGCGATTCAAAAGTCATCATTAATCGTGCTCAGTACAATTGTATGCTACAAGTTTCTACTCTGCATTTTTGGATGGAAAAAATCAGAATCCTTCTATCTGAGTTCTCTGAGATCACTTTTTAGTATATCTTCTAAGAGAAAAATATGGAGGCCGATCTGTTATCTAAAATTCCCATGTAGGTGAATGAAAGATGCATCTTCAATGAACTTTTTGAAAATGATAATTGTATATCTGACAAACACATTCAAATTTTCCAGCGTTGATTATTGGTTATGTATTTTCTTGAGGGTGGAGGAAGTCAGCAATTAATTGTTTGGACACTCATGGGTGTCCTCTATTGGAATCCTATGGTGATTGTTTTGTCTTATTATATCTTCTCTATAGGATATCTTTGTCGGATTTGTCCATAGCGGATGACTGTATTTTAAAACTCTACATGTGTATGGCTTCGTTTCTTTGGTTTATCCTATTAGTTATGTTTCTTGTTGAACCAGTTCACTAGACATTAATGGTTGGAGGCACCATCTATGTGTAACTGTGTGTTGACCGGATTTTATGTCAAGTGGCCAACTAAGGAAAAACAACCCACACCAAAAGCTTAAAAAAACCTTCTGTATGTTTGGGATAGTTGTCTTTCACGGGATTAAGGCCCTGTTACCTTTGAGGTTTTGCTCTCAACAACAGAGTCTCAATTTTGTTTCTCTTTTATCTGTGTTATTATTTCCTACCTATTCAAACTAAATGAAAATTAAATAAACTGGACTATTAGCAAAGATCTATTCTAACGTAATCACAACACAGAATTTTAGTAGACCACATATTTCATTAAATCTGGAATTAAACAGTGGATCGAGAATTCAAATATAACCAAAAAACTCAATTATATGGTTGCAGTTGTGTTGTAGCTGCTAAACTAGAACTATTCAACTAAAACTACAAACGTATTGTGCGCAGTTAATCTCGATGCATAAAACAATAATAGTATTACTTGTTTACTGAAACAAAGACAAAAACACATTAATATGTTGAAGCACCAATATTTTCATAATCAAGAAACAACATGTTTATGATTCTAAAGATATGTTTACACATCAAATTCTACAACCATTTTAAGCAACCAGATAAGGAATAGCATAAAAATTAATAAAATTATATGGTGTAAATTCAATTAATTGAATAAGAACAATCTTACAAAACATAATTAGATGCTTGAAATGATCGCAACAATGAAGATAATTTCTATTTGGTCTATGATAAAAAATATTACAGAACTCGATCGATTTCCACTAAAGTTGATGGTGAAGACTCGTGATCATTGCAACTAAACAATGTAAAGTCTCAACTGGCATATTAACTGAATGGAATCCTTTTATGCAGTTTCATATGTTCTTAAAAACGTGTAATATTTGGTGTATTAACAACTTCAATTCGATTTCAAACTAACTGGCTGGAAAATGGAAAACCGGATCATTTGATCTTTAATCTTTTATCACCATGATTTCTGCCATCTACATCTTTACTGGCGAGCAAATGAAGGTTTTTCGTTCTTATGTTTGTGTTCCCTTTTAAATAACAAATGGATTTAACTCCCTTGTTCTGGGCTGCTCATGGAGCGATCCCATCCTCATTCTTCAATGTGCTAATCTCCATTCTTCATTCACGTCATGACCTTAATAAAAGTTTAATAATAGTTTCCTCAAATCTCAATGTAGTATTTTCCAATCATCATATTATCAAAATATGTGATAAGTTAAGAAACTATCCACCTATGACAATCTATAAGCCACGACTTCATGTTAATGATTGAATGCTTTCCCTTTTGAAAATTAAAAATAAAAACCCAAAACATATGTATTGATTCACAATAATAAAATTAAATCTTTAGGTATTATAATTAAATCGGCAGGGGTGTCCTCTATCACCACTCCTTTTCCTCTTGGTTATTGAAGGTCTGAGTTTATCCATACATAAGGCGAAGCGAGATGGGCTGATTGAAGGCATTAAAATTACTAGAGATATATCTGTTACTCACTCCTTGTTTGTGGATGATGTAATGCTCTTCGGTAATGGTATCCTTGCTGAGTGGGTACATTATAAGAGGATCCTTGACTTGTTTTGCTCGGTTTCTGGTATGATCATCAATTATGTAAAATCTCGTTTCCTAAAACACTCTCTATTGATGGATGTGGAATGCTCCATTAGTTCAATTCTCCCCTTAAATTTCCTGGAGTTGGAGGCTGGAACGAAATATCTTGGCTTCTTCTTAAAGCCGGCTAATTACCTAGTGAAGGATTGGACTTGGCTTGTTCGGCGTTTTGAGGGGCGCATAAGTCACTGGAGCTATCGTCATTTATCTTTGGGGGGTCGTCTCACGCTGGAAAAAGTGGTCTTACAGAATTTAGGCGTGTACTGGTTTACTCTTTGCAAAGTCCCTAGATCCATTCTTTGCCTAATACGCCGAAAGTTGTTTAACTTCTTATGGTCGGGTGGTGGTAATCATGAAAAATATCATCTTATTAATTGGTCCAGGTTGGCCCGTCCATGGAAATTGGGAGGTTGGAATATAAAGGATCTGGACCTTTTTGTAAGGGCTCTACATGCGAAAATTCTGTGGCGGGCTCTCTTTGACAATTCAGTTTGGGGCCGGATTATCAGAGCTAAGTACTTGAAAAATACCTCTGTTGAAAATTGGCTTAGATTGGACCGGCCTATTACAGTGGGTGTGTCTAATATTTGGAATGGTCTGATGGGTTCGTTTAAGGTTATCACACAGTGGATTGCTTGGATTCCTGGCAATGGACGTGACATAAAGCTGGGGCTTGACCCGATCTTGGGGGGCCCTTCAGAGCATACCCTTTCGATGGAATTAAGGACTCATCTCAGATCAAAAGGATATTACACTCTAGCACATGCAGTTGGTCTGTATAAGGAGGGTCGGTCTCTATGGATATCGGCTCCTCAGCTGGGTTTATCTGGTTCTTTGGGCTTGGAATGGGATGGTTATATCAGGTCTTTTTATCTATCAAACATACAATTATCTGATTCGGCTGACAGATTGACCTGGTCATGGGATGTGTCTTGTGGAAAGGTTTCTACAAAATTGGCTTATGATGCATTGTTTGCCGAATCATTTTCTGTTGTTCACTGGTGGGAAAAATATATTTGGAAACTGGTCATTCCTCTCAAGATAAAGTGTTTTATCTGGCTTGTGTTATCTAACAGGATTCTCACTTGGGATAACTTATGCCGACGTGGCTTCAATGGCCCGGGTTGGTGTCCTCTTTGCTGCACTTTGGAGGAGACGGTTGATCACCTTTTATCGACATGCTCTTTCATTAGGGATCTCTGGGAGCAAATTGCAATTAGAGTTGGTGTCCATTTCAGATGGGGAGAACATACTCTATGTGCATGTCTGGAGGCTTGGTCTCGGCTTCCCACTAATTGTGTTGAACTTCCATACTTTATGATCTGGGAGGTTTGGAGAGCTCGTAATGCTCGCATCTTTGAAAACTTAAAACCACATGGAGCAGTTTTATGCTATAAGATCATAGCTTCTCATAAGGAATACATAACTACTTTTGGTGCGGGTGTAGGCATGAAGACTCAGGTATTGAAAAATCGATTGGCTCCTCCAATCCTGGTTTTTCCCTGTGGTTTCTTTGACGGGGCCGCTGTGTGCCTGAATGGCATAGGGGGAGCTGGCGCAACAATCCACATTTCCAACACTATCTCTGTTCACTGTTGGCTAAATCTGGGATATGGCTCTAATACTAGAAGTGAGATTTGCACACTTTGGCTCTTACTATTTTGTGCCCGACAAAGGAAGATTTCTTCTCTTGTTATTTTTGGCGACTCGCAGGCTATTATTTCTTGGGCTCGAGGTACTTCTCCCCTGAATGTTCTTCTGCTCAATCATTGGCTGGAAGCGGCTCGAAAGCTCATTATTGAATTTGAGCACATTCACTTTGAACATATCTATAGAGAGGTGAACCTGGAGGCGGATATGCTCTCTAAGAGGGCTCTTAACTCTCAGACCGGGGTCATCATGTGGCAGGAATGGCGAGATGATTTGCTTTTTTCACATGGTTCTCAGCTGTTACATTGGACATGAGGATTGTTGTCATTTTTGTTTGTTCTTTTATATTTTCCATTCTGGTATATGCGGCATGTATTACTTATATGACTTTCAGTTTCCATGTGCAGATTCTTAAAACTGCTGAGTCCAATTACTTGTTGGACATTACTATATACTATCATATTTCTGTGGCCTTTATATCATCCTCTTGCAGGTGCTGTTCCGTTTTGCACTGATCGGATGTAATCTCTATATTACACTCTGATTTTGGCGTCTACATATCTGCTGGGGATGCCCCTGATGTTTGGCATATGTGGTTATTTATATATTGGACTCTTTATGACACTTATATATTTTTGATGATGTGACATTTGATTTCTGTTATGTTGTTGGACGCATAGCGTTTTGTCTTATGGGAGATTTTAGGGTGTTGTGGCACCTTATTTGACATTTTCAGGTCGTTTTATTGATACATTATGGTGATGTAACCGGAATGTTCCGGGGGCCACTTCTGATAGCTTTGTTATGACTTTGTTATGGTCTGACAGTTGGACATATTTTACTATTTCGTATATTAATAGTAAGTTATATTTTTCTGTGAAAAAAAAAATGAGATTATTCCCTTAAATGAATCTCTTTAATAATAATCAATAAACTTATGATAATAAAAGAATTTATGGAAATTATTTAGACTAAGTCTAAATATGAAACATTTGTATTTAAAGATTCTTTTATTCAAAATATAAAATTTGGTTCATATTTAGTATGAATCAAAATAACTTAAAAGTTTATTTATTTAAAATACAATTCAACTCATTTTTTCAAGTTTAAAGAAAAAATCAAAAATAGAGAAAACATCGAAACAAAAGTTTTATGAAAAATTGATGATTTTACTCAAAATGTAAACAACTCAATTCCTTGACGTGTATTCATGTTAGACGTAGATGATGCCAAAATTTAGGAAAACTAGAAAAATGAACGCAAAACAAAAGGATCCATGAAGTCACCTATCAAAAAACAATCCAAACTAAATGAAACTAAAAGCGGGCTTATATACAAAATTTACATGGGGGGCCTTTTGATTTTGCAAAATCAAGGGGGAGTTGTTGGGAGGCCCAACACTATGTCAATTGGATATTCAATCACACTATGTAGTAGTGTTGTAACTATTGTTTTATGTTGCCGAATTTTGGTATAGTCAATGTATGGTTACTTATAGTTTTTAATTCAAAAGCATAGTTTTTTCTTATTGGGAAAAAATGTAAGGGGGTTAGGGTAGGACCCTAACATGCCCTCCCCTTTCAAAACCAATGTTTCCCTCAAGGCTAGAGATGGGGAAACTACTTCAAAATGGATGATGGTTCCCAAGTAGCATCTTTTGGTGAGGTATCCTTTCAATTAATCAAAACTTCATGGATAGTGCATTGACGTAGTTGACACTCCTGAGTGTCCAAAACTGCTTTTGGTTGGAGCTAAATGGATCCTTCTTCATCTAGTTCTTGTAATGTAGTTTGAACTCGACAATTTTGACCCGCTACCTTATTCAAACATGACACGTGAAATACTGTGGGGATCTTGGAGTGGTTGGGGGCACTAATTTTTAGGCTACCTGACCAATGAGTTGAACAATCTGATATGGGCCACAAAAATTTGGTGTAAGATTATAATGTCCTTTAACTATGATAGAGGTCTTCTTATAAGGTTGGATATGAAGGAACACCTGGTATCCTTCTACAAATGAACACTTGAGTGGTGTTGGTCTACTTGGTGCTTCATGCGGTTTTGATCCATTGCTAAATTTTCCTTAAGTGTGCAAAGAGTGACATCATAATTAGGAATCAAACTATTAATTGCATTTACTTTAGAAGTACCTAGTAGATAAGAAACCACAAAGGCTAGTTGTTGTCTATATATTGTTTCATAAGGTGTCATTTTTGTAGCCACGTGATAAGTGGTATTATACCACCATTCCACCAAAGGTAACCACTGTTCCCACTAATGCTTCGTTTCAGATGTAAAACATCTCAAATAGGTTTGAAGACACTTGTTGACTACTTCTATCTAATAACCTATTTGAGGACAATAAGAGGTGCTCATTTGAAACTATTAGAATATTGAAAAATATGCATAAACATACAACAATATATTTGCTAACATGAAAATAAATAGAGAGAATCCACTAGTGTAGCCTGCTATCCATACAAGCACCATATAATCAAAATAGTAAGTAAGAGACAAGAGAAAAAGAAATAGTACACCAAAAATATGTGGTAAAACCCCAAATGGAGAAACAACCACATTAAGGTATGGTCTTCTTTATTCTTAAAAATTCTCTAATCTTACACTTGAGCTCCACTCCACATATGCTTATCACAACTTTACAATAACATCACAACATAATAGCTTATACCCAAAGGGTCTCCTTCACCTCTATTATATAACTAGAGGTATGGACGAATTAAATTGCATAATACGTGTGGGATAAATGGTTTTCCACCTCCTTACATAATGAATTATAATAGGAGAATATTTCTCCATGATGCATGTGGGATAACTCCTTTTACATAATATAGAGGCAATTATGCCTTCATTTGGTAGATAAGACATCATAACATCTTATGACATCACACTCGACATCATTACAAATGTAATATTAACATTACACATTCCAACAACAACTCGGTACCCTGTAGTCTAAATAGTTCTTGCCAAAAGTTGTTGGGGAATTTGGGATCATAATCTAACACAATGGAGATAGGCATGCCATGGAGTTTGAAAATATGATCTAAAAAAATTTGAGCAACCGTTTCTGGGGTAAACAGGTGTTGGAGAGCACAAAAATTACCATATTTGTTAATTGGATCAACTACTACCATGATGATTATTTTGTTAACTGCTTTTAGAAGTCCAAAAATAAAATCCATGGAAATGTTGTTCCAAATAGTGGTTGACATTGGTAATGGTTGCAATGCCCTTTGGTAAGTGTCGCATTCTTCTAAAAAATTAAGGATATCATTTTTCATGCCTTCCCAGAAGAAGGATCACTTTCCACGTGCATAAAGCTTTTTGAAATCCCAAGTGACCTACGATAGGATATGAATGCAACTCTATTGATATTGTTTGTTTTAAGGAAGATTTAGGTACCAAAAAAAGATGAACTTTATATCACAATGTATCTTGATGCCAAGTGTAACCTTGGGGAGGATTGGGATCCTCCTGGAGGAACTTGATGAGATGAGATGTAACAACATTGGTTAGTCATTTTTGTCATGCTTCCTCTAACCATTCAAGTACTAGAGAGTATAAGGAAAAGAGTGATCCCTCTTCCACATGTTTCCTTAACAATGAATTTACTACAACATTGTATTTTCCCTTTTTGTAGATGTTCTCATCATAGCCAAGCATTTTGGCAACCCATTTCTAGTTTGTGGGGATGGAAACCTTTTCCCCAAAAAATGTTGTATTCTATGGTGATCCATCTTAATCTAGAAGCATCACCCTATGAGATATGATCACCATGGGTCAACTTCATGTAGGATGGCCATCATTTCTTTCTCATAGGCAGAATTCCCCAAGTTCTTATCACACAACTGCTTACTTATGAATTCTAAGGTTCTTCCTTTTTGAATTAAAAGTACACCCAAGCCTTTTATGAAGGCATCGCATTCAAATACCCAAAGTATTAGTAAAATCAAGCATAACTAAGACTAGTGTGGTGCACATGGTTTGCTTTAGTATTAAGAATGCTCGTTCTACCATTTGTTCTATTCCATGACATTTTTATTAAGCAGGGTTGTCAATGGGGTTGCAACTTTACCATATTTTTTCACAAGCCTCCTATAGTACTCTGTAAGGTCTAAAAACCTGTGTAAGTTCTTTAATGTTTTAGGGTGGGGCCAGTCTTGCATTGCCACAATCTTCTTGGGGTCCACTCTTAACCCATCTTGTCCAACAATGTGACCCAAGTATTTGACCTCTAAGGCCCGAAAATAACATTTGGAGCATTTGATAAACAACTGATGGTCTCAAAGGAGTTACAAAGCTTTATCAACATGTTTTACATGGGCATACCAAGTTTGGATGTAAACCAAAATGTCATCAAATAAAACCAACACAAAATCACAAATATATGGCCTCAAAATTTTACTCATGAGGCTTTGAAAAGTAGGGGGAATTACAAAGTCCAAAGTGCATTACCAAGAACCCATAATGGCCTTCATGTCTCTGGAAATTTTCCTTTGGAATGTTGGCCTCGTTCATCCTAATTTGGTGGTATCTTGAATGAAGATCGATTTTGTTGAAAAATTTAGCCCCATGGATGTACTAGAACTTTCTTCCTAATGATAAAAAGAAGTCCTGTTGGGATTAATCAGGTCCCTAGACACCTACCCAATATAGAAAGGAAACAAATGGTAATCTACTCTCCTAGCTCAAGCAATTACATAAACTATTAACATGGAAGGAAAGGGAAAGAGATAGGTCTTACCTCCAACCTGTAGGTTGCCCTAGCTCCAGCTCCAAGCTTGACTTTATATCCAAGACTTATAGGTCTGCAACCACATCATAGAAAATCAACTTCGAAGCATGCAAATGTAATATAATATATCTAACTACAACATGTCATGCATCAATATAACAAGAAACAAGACATGGGAGAATAGGCCAAGTTATCATTAAACAAAAAGCTAAAGAAGTTGATTACAATGTTATACCTTGATCTCCAAGATGATAGCATCTCTTACCAAGCTCTCCAAAATCACCTTTGCAAGACTTATGGGATCATAATGACCTCCTTCTGAGTGTTCCCAAATTGTAGGATCATAGGTTTGGTGCTCCCCCCCCCCCCCACCAACTCCCCTAGCCCATGGATGGCCTTACTTAAGTAGGATTTGGGAAGGCCAACTACTAAGAGGATGTTTAGGATCTATGTGAGAGGGATTAGGATCTAAGATCTACTTCATACCATGAATAATAGGAGGTTAGATCCAGAGGGATTCGAAGGTAATGTTCCCAAGAAGATATTTACCAAATTCCATATCCAAAAACCTAGGGATCATGCCTAAAACAAGATTTCCGCTCCATCAAAGTGGTGTATACAGTGAAAATTTGGAATTTTCGCTACCCCACAAGCATGCAGAGAGCGAAAAATGTTGTAATTTTTTCTCCTAAGTCAACTAACAGGGCGCAAAAATATCAGTAGGAGGTAAAAAAGTGGGTTTTGACAAGTAGTTTTTTACCCTAAGTTGTTGGATTTGCTTCCACATGTAATTAGGGAGGGGACCAACATTAGGATAAAGGGTCCTAACACCCCTAGGAGGAAATAATATAATTTTTATCATGGTGATATGACATGAAGACCCTCAATGACACATGTGTGACAATTTGAGGTGTAACAGGTGCCCCCTAAAGTGTGAGGTCAGAACGAATCTGATGGCCAAAACACTTAACCAATAGTAAGTCTACAAGGATATCTAAAGGAAAACTGGAGAAGAGCTACAAGAAAACATAAACAACATGTCTAACAACCCCAAGGTGGGCATACATATGCTCGAAAAAACTGACTCAAAACATGGTTTTCGACCAATACATTGTAGATCCTTGATAGTATTGACTCAGGCTACAGCCACCGACATACATTGTGGATCTATACCCAACAATGACTGAAGACAAATCATGTCTCACCTACCCAAATTTTGAGACTATTTATTTTATTTCAAAAACATTATGTTAAATTATAATTACGAAGTTTTGTAATTATGACCAAATCTGGTCAAGGATGATTGTAATGACATATTATTATTATTTAATAAATTAAAACAGGAGACAAACACCTAGGGAACTGTTGAATGAGTGTTCACTGACCCACTAGGAGGAATGGAAGCTATTAGAAGGCATGGGACAGGTGTCAGTATTTGCACTCCACCACTAGCTTTTGGTTATGGGACAACTACCCCTGAAATTGTGGCATTATCCCCCAGGTGGGTGGAACAGAGCTGTTAGCTCATTAATGACCAAGTTAACCACTAAAAAGGCCTAGGCATCCTAGAGAAGGCAATTCGAATTGAGCAGGGAGATCCATAATTATTTTTCTACAGAAATAATTCCTCAAGGGTATCAGATGATCATTGAGAGATTCGAATAGGGAGGCTAAGTGGATGTGCATTGTGAGTCTGCTGAAATTATTCTGAGAAGGAAACCAGAGGTGCTGGTGCAGGTCTCTTTAACTGCTAAGTCTATATGAATGGATGATCTACATTGTTGCTACAAGTTGATGACCTAAAGATTCTACAGATTCTTCTTCCTAGTGGTTCAGTGAACAGGATCGGGGGTCCTAAGGCAAGTAATTCGGTTGTCCTTAGGAGTAGGTTGGGTGGAACGGGCTCCTTGGGTTGTTTGTTTCTCCTACATTCATCAGGTTCTACTATTCTGTCTTGTTTATTTATAGTTGAATGAATGAAGTTGTTTATTTAAACCTCTAACCCTTTTTCTCGGTTTGATAATGAAGACTTATTGACTAAATTTTTTAGCTGAACTGTATATTCTGTTAAGTTAGGATCGGTTAGAATAGTTTTGTTTTTTAATAAATAAAATTACATAATTATGTATTGTTTCCTAATTCAAATAGTAACCCTAAGTTTTTACTGTCAAGTAGTTGTAAATAACCTATGCTGGCTAGAAGCAGAGTCCATAGACTTCTTATAGTTTCTAATATCAAAACATTGTTTTATTATTATCATAACAAACAATATAATAACTCTGTAACTTTGTAAACCTAATAAATAAAAATGATCTTAACAGTTCATAATACATTATAGATTGCAATTAAAATATATCAATAGGAACCTTTAAAATATTTATTGATAAATAGAAATCACACAGTAGAAGTATAATCATCATGCATAGAACCAAGTCGTGGTTTAGGATCTTTAATATCAAACTAAGTATTATGTTTTAACCAACTCAGTAATGCTGCGATAAACCCTTTGCCTCATTGTATTGCAAACACAAGTGCGAGTTCGAAACTATTGTTTCATAATACATATACAATAACAAAACGAAGCATAAGTATTAAATTACAATTCTATAAGAGTAGTAATGAAATCCTTAAACCCTGTGTCTTATCTTTTCTAAAGGTCCTATACTTTCTCTTTTCTGAAACCGTGTATATTTTAACTCTCAAAATTCAAGTCTGCATACGCAGCACTTACCAGAACAACTTTCGAATCTTATAAAGTAGTACAGAATCGTGGCAAGGGCTCTAGAAACCCTACTCGAAGTCAAAAGTTTAAGCATTATCAAACACTGGTCAAACCCAAACCTAAAGCAACTTATCAATATCTTTAATTAAATATTAAAAAAAAAAGTTTCTTATATCAATTCTTAGGCTCGAGTCACACTCGCCCAGATTATATCAAAAGCTATCATAACAAGTCTTGGGTTCGAGTGCTTCACTCACCCAGACAGGTATCGAACCATAATGGTTATCACAACAATAATATCGAATGCATTAAAAATGACATAGTAAGTACATTAACAAAACCAGTATTAATATTATTTGTCAAAATGGCTTAATAACCATCGAGAAGAAGTATGCACAGGCTGTACAAACAGCAAGTCTGCTAAAAGCTCTAAATAAATGGTTACAACGAAGGCTTGAAGCCTCAAACTATACATTCTTTTTCCCACAGCTTAAAAACCTAATAACTAATTACATCAAAGGAGAAGAAAGAAATTATCTTCCGATGAATCCAGGGCAAATGGATGAACCCGAGACTTACCAAGACATTGAAGTCCTTAGTGTTCATCCTCCACAGGAAACGTAGCTGAGAGACCACTGAACCCTGCAAAGTGTGCCATAAAAACCTCAGATTAGATTCGTAATAATTGTAAAAACCAAAACTTACAAGTTTGACCATTGCAAGCAATGATGGAGCTGTTACCTGTGGAGATCAAGATCTGGATCATTTTTTATCGTTGGAAGGTCGAGGTTCAAGACCCTTGCACTTCAAAGTTCAGGTTATCACCATTAAAATGTACCGAGGTCGTGGTATCGAAACCTTGAACAATCACTTTGAAACTCTAAGACCTCGCGGTCAGTCGGCCTCACCTCCAAAATCACAACCATAACAATGAATACCAGGGTTTGGACAAGAGAAGGTCAAACGCTATCGCATGTGTGGTAACGCAGTATCCAAGAAGTGTTCACGTGCCTCAAGTCAGGTCGGATGCCACCGAGTATTCCACCCAAGATCGCAGTTATTGCTCATTAATTCCATAGTGTTTTCCAACCTGCACTTTTTTCACGTTAGTATCAATACATTACCTCGTAACCATAACTCCAACTAGATCGTATATCATTGCATCATATTATTCATACCATTTAATTAATGATAGGATCATCATATAGTTTACGTTTATATAAGTGTTAGGCTCGTAATCCTAACTCAAAAGTAATTCGAATAGTATTGCATATATATAGGTTGAGTTAATATTTGAATTGTTATATAGTTTAGATATTATGCAATCAATTATTGTATATCAATGTAACCCTAGAATGTTTGTATAACATTAAAATCATACCCCCAAATGATATGGATTGTAAACTAGATCATAAGCAATTGCATGATATGGATTGTAAACTAAACCCTAAGCAATTACATGATATGGGTAGAATCTTTGTGAAGTTTCTTCTATATAGATGATTATATAATTTTGTAGATATATGAATGTTAGTTCATGATTATGAATGCTAATTCATTCTTGTCGATATGTGAAAAATATCAAATGTGCATGGTAACGCTAATACTTACAATAAGTCTTGATAGTATTAGATTGTTAAGTTTGGGATAAAATAGATAACTTCTATCGTAACCAGTATAGTATTTCAAAATTATCTTTTGATCGCAGAATTAGAATCTAAGTTTCAGGTATGTATCTATCGTTTGGAAACGCCATAAGAAAGATAATCCAAATTAATAATATTCATGCCGAAGCTGTCCAACAGAAGTCGTAATAAAAGCTAGGATCTCACCCTGAAATAATCTTCGAATAAAATTACTGTTGGTTGTTTATATGCTAGTAAACTTTAAATAACTTCAAAGGCTGGAATTATCTTTACCTGTAACCTACGTCAAGTGTAATAACCTTAGCCATGCAACTAAGTAATCCTCAGGGTGCCATAGGACCCCTTCATCATCAGAAGAAGCATGAACAATTAGTACAAATAAATAATCAAACATTAAGTAGTGTTCTTAACAAACATCTCGTTAAGGAATGTAATCGTATTTCAAAAATTAATACATAATAGATAGATGAATTTCTATAGTTAAAATAAACAAATCAAACAGTTAATTACTTCCGCATACTTAAATATCATATTTATTGATATTATCAAAAAATTTAAATTTTACGAATTTTTGGGATGTTACATCATGGCTACTAGAATACAAGTGTAGATACATGATAAGATAATAACACAGCCATGACCAATACATAGGTGTATCTGTGTGACAATACATCAATGAGGTCACCAACATGATGTCCATGTGGGAACCTACTCAAAAAATCACCATCGCAACCTGATATCCATGTGGGAGACTTCAAAACCCTCCAAGGTCTTTTACCCGATCCCAAATCGATACGAATCTAACCATGCGATTATAATGTGTTGAATTCGAACATGGTAGAAACCACTTGATTACCGATCAATGATGTAAATCGTTAACAAGTGCGAGGGAAATCATTGATGATGATAATGATCCCCAAGGTATCACCGGTACATTCCAACAAATGTGAATAGATGTTTTGACGTCACACACTCGTGGAATCATTCGATTAGAGGTTAATGATGAAAACCTACTGTCGAATATGAGGAAACCTACCATTGAGGCATGCAGGTACCAAGGTACTAAGGTGGTTCCTAATACTAATTCCTGGATGATTTGTTGATGTCAATAGGAATAGACTCGTCAAACGAGGGCCGTGATGAATCCAACATCATCGACATGAAACCAATAGGAAAATGATGTGAAGTAATGAATCAGATGAGTATGGACTGACACAAGGATGTACATGATGACAATATTGCAAAGGTTGAATCAGGTAAAATCATCCCTTGAACATTGGATGGCAGGACAATAACTGACTCGGGGAGGCAGAGAACAAAAAATAATGCGACAAGGACTAAGGAATTCTTCAGATGACTTGAAGGAGTAAGAGGACTCATGGAATTGACATCACTCAGAGACAAGCAGATTACCCAACTGTATGAATAGATGCAAAAAGGTGCCATGTTCAAGGGCGACACAAGCTATCATAAAGCTTTCTAAAAATATACTTGGCTTATTTCTCCCCAACCCCCATCATGATTGACGAGTACCTCTTTGTTTTTTAACGAGCTTAAGGAGGATAACAGATGCTCAGTATAGCTCATCCTTTGGATGAGTCCAATATCACATGTTTTATGAACCTGAGAAATGATGGGTTTGGTCCCATATGGGTCCTTCAATGTATAATTTTACAAGTCCAAAGAAGGAAAACTCAGCAATTTTCATGTTTAGAGAGTCTGAAATAATCTAAAGAAGACTCTGAAAATTCCTTTTTCATAATGTTAGTCTCCTAAGCTTGAAAAAGGATAAAATAATGCGAAGGAGAACTCTCTTAGTCAATGGTTGGATAAGGTATTCCTTTTTCGTAATTAATACTACTCACCCCGAAAAAGGGGTAAACTAAAAATGAATAGATGCCCTTTCAAATCCTTTTACAGCGTGAAAGGGACAAGTTCGCTCGGCAATATTTTCACATTTAGGGAGTTTGAAAAAGAGCTTAAAGGAAACTCCAAAGGGGTTCCTTTTTCATAATAACTTTTACGAGCCCGAAAAAGTGATAAAATTATACTCGAAAGACGACTTTTTCTTGGTTTATAACCGAGTATGACAAAGGTGAAAAGTAAACTCAGCACAGTTCCTTTTCCGTAAATAGTCTAGCGAGGTTGGATAAAGAGATAAACCTATACTCGATAGACACACTTTTTAACTTAATTTTAATGAGCACGATTATGGAATCAAAAGAACTTGGAATTTTTTTCATGTTTGAACCCAGAGCACGAAAAAGGAAAAAGTAAGCTCAATGCATATTTTTCATGTTTTTAACCAGAGCACGAAAAAGTGGAAAATTTAAGCTCAACACCATCTTACTGTTTTTAATGAGCTCGAAGATAGGTTGGAAGAATGTTGATGGTATTTGCTTCATTTTTTAACGAGCTTACAATAGGAAATGAACTATGCTTAATATAATTTTCATGGTTTAACGAGCTCGAAACCAAAAATAAAGTATGCTCAAAAAGATTCCCATTGGTGGATGTTTTCCAAACATGATATCCAGAGGTTGGTGCATGCCCCCAGCATGATTGCTAGAAGTAAGAGACTTAAATCCAATATTGTGTGGAGAGGCTACCGAGTTGACCCCAACATGATTTCCAGAGTTTGAAGACGTGCCCCCCAAGATTTGCTTCGTTCACCTAATCTACTTCTTTGATCGATTAAACTCCTGACTACTAATAGGAATATATTCACTAGAGAGAGAGGAAGAAAAAGGAGCAAATGGCATAGGTGGATGAAAAGAAGGTTCAGGTACTAATTCTGGTGGAAGACTCAACTCAATGGGATAGGAATCTATTTCACTTTTTAATGAGATTGAGAAAGAAAATGGAACTATGCTCGTAATGACCTGTCATTTTTTAACGAGCTTGAGACAGAAAGGGAACTATGCTCATGGCTGATTTCATTTTTTGCACAAGCTTGAAACTGAAAATAAACTATGCTTGGGATTGGTTTCATTTTTAAACAAGCTACAGCATGATGTCCATAAGTTTATAGTGTGCCCCCCATCATAAGAAGCTATGGGGATAATTCCAGCATGATGTCCATAGGCTGGAGACATGCCTCCCATCCCTAAGGGGAAGAAACCACTAAAACATGTGGAACATTCAGGGAAGTCTGTTGACAGGTAGTCATGTGATGATTGGTTTTGTGGACATTGGGGCCCCTCCTTTTCTTTTCCTAGAAATTTTGCTTAGGAGTTAAGTCTCTTTTGGAAAGTTTTCTATTCTTGGTTTTTGTTTCAAATGAGAAGCCTTTATTCGAGTTGAAGTTTTTCTTCTAAGTCAAAACTCAAGTTTTCCTTCCGAAACAGCGAAAAGCACTTAAATTTTTCTTCTGAAACTTCGAAAAGACTCAGGCTTTCCTTCCGAAATGACAGAAGCACTTAAACTTTTCTTCCGAAACTTCGAAAAGACCCAGGCTTTCCTTCTGAAACGGTGGAAGCACTTAAACTTTTCTTCCGAAACGGCGGAAGCACTTAAAATTTTCTTCCGAAACTTCGAAAAGACTCAGGCTTTTCTTCCAAAATGGGGGAAGCACTTAAATATTTTCTTCCGAAATTTCGGAAGAACTCAGGATTTTTAGCCGCAACTTCGGTTTTTCACCCGCATTTTTGGAAAGAACTTACAAAACCCATCCGGAATGCCGGAAGAACTCATCAAGTCTTTCCACAACAACGAAACAACTCCCGTTTCTTTCCCACAACGAACGGATGCCTTGCCATTTTCGGAAACAACTCACCAAGTCTTCCATAAAATCGGAAGAAACTCGCCAGTTCTTTCTGCAACTTCAGAAGAACTCAACATTTCATTCCAAAATGGCGGATAAAACTCGCCTTTTCCCCAATTCGGTTAGCCAGCGAAAACGTCCCTTTTGGGCAGCACGAACCTGTAGTCCTCAATAGGCAGCATTATGATTTATTAAAGTATATTTTTGTTGCTAGTCTCATGCTTTAAAATGCTGGGGTATCGTGCTCCATTCTACATAATAATTTGCAATCTTATTTTCATTCACGTTGTGGTTTCTCAACAAGATTAAAACACGATGCCAAAGGGTAGCAGAAGGAAATGGACGTCCCAGCATCCACAAGCAAGCCAGCTGGTGAGGAGAGGTCTGCGTGTCAACAAGAGGAAGTTAAATGAAATATCAGAATTCTTTGTCTTAATATGAGAAAAGGATGAAATTCCTTCATTTGAAAAGGGACAGTTGGCTCTGATGAAAGAACCTCCACGAATCTGTACTACAAGACAAAATAGAGGAATCTAAACGGTTAGGGTATAGGTGTCAATTATGGGCACATTTTCTAAAGCTATATATAGCTAATAAGAAGAGAAGAGAAGGACTTTTGGCAAGTGAAACTCTTTGCTATTTTGTAAAGGAACTATTTCTGCTACATCAATGGAAATCGTTTTGGCCTGTGAAAGCTAACACGTTATTTTACATGGAGTCTTGTTGATTAAGCTACTGAACTATTTCTGCAAATTTTCTCATAGATTTCCTATGAGATCTTTCCTGGTTTTTATGAATTAATTCATTGCTATGGATGGTTTCATATTATTATGTAAAATTTTCGTGTTAAATGGGTAATTGAATGGTTATATTAATCTGAGTTATCTTAGATGATCTTTCTTTTCTGCTGTAAATGCTCCTTTCAGTTTAACAACTAACTATGGAATTGTTTTGGTGTATTTTCTAGTTATTTACCCATTCTTTAACTTTGCTCCTTATAAGGATAGATAGATTCGATTAGTTTAGATTAATATAGATTTGTTTACCGCATGCATTTAGTCTAGGGCACGTGCACATCATTTTAAATACAAAATACATAACCGGTGGATCGGGCCGCAACCGGTAAAACCAACAAATCTTTAAAAACTTACGGTAGCCGGAACCGTTAACCGGACGGATTCCCCAAACGGTGAGCGATCTAATTGGGATTGCTTACTGGGGAGAATCCCTAGCTGATTGATGCAGCGATATTCAAGGCATCAACAGTTTTTGGTGTTAGAAGGAGGGTCGTCAGTGCATGGCTAGTGGAAAAGACCCTTTTGCCAACAAAATTTCCACTGAAAACCCATCCGCAACAGTTTTTCCAGAATTTCCAGATCAGGAATCAAGAAATCAAGAAGATCCTAACCCTGGGACAGAGCATTCAGAAGTAGTATATGTTGTCCCTTTTGAAGAAGTAAATCAATTCAGGAAACATACCCGTTCTTATGTGAGAAGTCTTGGAGGATTAACCACAGTCCCTTTATTACCTAGAATCAGAGCCCCTCAAAAAAATCCTTAGTGCACAAGAGATTATGTTCTTGTTCAAAGTCTTGAAGAATTGTTAGATTTATCTCTAGAAGAGATCACCGAACCTTTCGACGAAGTTAGGCCAGAGACCCCTACAGACCCAGAGGATCAATCTCCAAGAGATACTCCTCTTAACTCACCACCACACTCTCCCCCAAGAGTCATGGCCGTGCCTGCGTGGAGAGCCAGAGGGGCGTTAAATATAGTTGGACCTTTCCATGATTTACCAAAAAACCCTGAAAAGGTTTTACCTAAGTATGACCCTAGTAAAGGACTCTCTGCTGAAGATCACCTCAAAAGATTTTATTTAGCTATAAACCTTTTGAACGTGGAACACAAAGATGTGGTTTGTCATATCTTTTCGTATACTTTCGAACCCAAAGTAGCTTCCTGGTACTTTAGTTTGCAGGCTAGTTCAATAACAAGTTGGGAAGACTTTGAGAAATGTTTTCTTAAAAAATATGGTAATCAGAAAACCTAAGCTACTCTCATGAAAGAATTACTGTCTATGAGAATGGAGAAGAATGAGAAAGTTCAAGAGTTTAACCAGAGATTCACAATGTTGTTAAATAATTTCAGTGATACAACAAAGCCCACCGAGGAATGCTTAGTAGAATATTATACAACAGCTCTTAAATCTCCACTTGCAATGTTCGTCAAAAGAACAAAAAAACCCACCTTGACAGAAAATTTTGAGAAAGCCAAGAAGGTAGAAGAAGAACATGACAGTATTGCTAAACATGCTTTGGATTTAGAAGGCAAACCAACAGCTGTTAAAAAACCCTTTTTGTTGACTAGGGATAAAGAGGAACCGACAGCAGATTTAGAAAGTGTCATAAAAATGATGCAGAAACTCTCCAATAAAATCATGGATTTAGAAGGGGATAAAGCAACAAGTTCTTCCAGACCCCCATTCAAACCGTTCTACAAAAGGAAAGAAGACAATGGGCAACCAACCCCACCGGTGAATAATTCTGCTGTTTTAAATCTTAATGAAATAGGGATGGATCACTTTTGTACTTTTCACCAAGAACAACATTCAGAGAAAGGTTGTCCACAGTGGATCAACTCGATGAGCTTAGTAATGAACCAAATGTTAGATGCACAAACACTCGAGCAAATAAGTCCCCAACAAGAGAAAACTCTTGACAATGAGGAACCAGCCCCTAACACCACAATGATCCTTTGGGATTGGACCCCTGCCCAAGAATTGTCTTGTGAAGAACTCATAGATGAAGTACAAACAGCATCTGTTAATATCACTACCAGGAGTAAAGGCCCAGTGACTGAACCAGTAATAGAACTACCTAAGGCAAGGTATAACCAAATACCGAGGTGGCACATAACCGTAATACCTCCCCAACCCAAAACAAGCACGGTGGCTGCTCCTACGGTGAATAAAGAACCTAACTCTGAAATAATTAAACAGCCACGAGCTCCATTGAACAAGACAGAAAATCCATCGAAGGTTTCGAAGGGATGTGACATGAGCTATGATATAATCGAAGACATTAAAAAAATGAAAGCAAATGTTTCCATTTTTTATATGTGTAGCTTACCACAGCAAAGGAAAAAACTGATAAAAGCTTTGGATCCGCAAATAGCTGTCCCAGTTGAAAATACTGAAGAAAACCTAGAAATTAATGAAGCTTGTATTGGCAGAAAATCAAAATCTCAGACTCTTCCTTTTTTATTGACCTTTGATATTTTTAATCATAATGTGCACAACTATTTGGTAGACTCGGGTTCCAGTTCAAATGTCATGCCTTTGTCAATTTGCAAGAGAATTAATGGACAGCCTATCCCATCCTCGTCTCAAATCATTCAACTAGATAGGATTGTTGTAAAGGTTATTGGTGAATTAAAGGACGTACTCATTAGGTTGTCATCTGATCAGAGAGTATGCCAATTCATTGATATAATGGTAGTCGATATTCCCGAGGCATACGGTCTAATTTTGAGTAGGGACTAGTCTGCGAAACTTAATGGATATTTTGCAACAGATTGGTCTCATCTGTGTCTGCCCCATCAAAATCGTCAAAATCAGATTAAGATATTGAGGGACCCAGATATGAAACAAAATGTTACTCAGCTGGATGGAAAGATTGAAGCAGTGGTCTTTTCATCGTCAGTTTTAGGAACTTACTTTTTGGAAATTGAACCTGGAAACTATAAATCAGAAGAAGTTAGTCATATTTCAGCTAGACATCCTGATCTCCTTCAGTTTTCGCAGGCTGGTGACATTGATTGTAATATAGTAGACTTAGCCACTAACTTAGACAATAATCAAATAACTTAGTTAGAAAAGAAAATGTCTTTTGGACTCTTTACTTTGATGGCTCCAAGACACAGGAAGGATCCGGAGCTGGTTGCATTTTAATTGATCCTGATAGAAATAAATATTTTTTATTATGTAGGTTAGAGTTTGAATGCACTAACAATACCGCAAAATACGAAGCACTGATTCAAGGTTTGGAAAAGGCCATTGATCTAAAGGTTAAATTTTTGAAAGTCTTTGGTGATTCTAAAATTGTTGTTAGGCAAATAAGAAATACAATTCATTGTCTTTCGCCTCATTTAAAAGGTTATCAAGCAGAAGTCTGGAATTTAATCTCTTTCTTTGATGCTTTTAATATTAATTCTATCCCAAGATTACAAAACGCTGCAGCTGATCTGTTAGCTACTTCTGCTTCCATATTAGTACCCACTAATAATAAATGCTCTATTGAATTAATTTTCAGGCCTTCGGTGCCCGACAACATCACAAATTTCAGAGTATTTGACGATGACGAACAGATCATCAGTTTCTTAACCAATGAAGATGCATTTCAAGAAACCATTATAGAGGAAGAAAAGCACGACTCAGATCTATAAAATAAAGACGCAGTGCAAGGCAACTTTATGCCCAAAGGAGTGAGAACACTAGAGGCTCTCTTCGATTTGCAAAACAAATTCAGGAGACTTGTGAATGCCAAAACCCACAGCTCGGCTCTGCAATATGAGTTGATCAACTTAGGCACAGAAGTTGAACCAAAGTATGTCAATTTGGGAAAATGTTGTACACCAACAGAAAGAAGTAGGTTCATTAAACTTTTTTAGCAATATAAAGACGTCTTCGCTTGGACCTACGATGATCTGAAAACGTATGACACCCGTATCATTCAACACATAATACCTATGAAAGAGGGAGTCAAGCCTTTCCAGCAACAGCTAAAGAGAATGCATCCAACGCTAGAGCCTCTAATTCAAAAGGAACTCAAAAAATTGTTGGAAGCCAAAATCATTTTTAAAGTCTGACATTCTAAATGGGTCGCTAATCTAGTCCCCGTGCGGAAGAAATCAGGAGAAATCAGGCTGTGCGTAGACTTCCAGAACTTGAATAGGGCTTCCAATAAAGACAATTACCCTGTTCCCCCGATCGAACAGATATTGCAGTTGGTATCAGGATCAGAGCTATTATCTTTACTATATATTTTCTCTGGTTACAATCAGGTGCTAGTATCAGAAGGAGACCGACTCAAGACCACTTTTCGCACTAAGTGGGGAACTTTTACATACCAGAGAATGCCTTTTGGTTTAATTAACGCAGGAGCCACCTTTCAACGAGCCATGGACATTGCTTTCTGTGGATTGAGAGGTCGATGTGTAGTAGTATACTTGGATGATGTCATGGTCTTTTCCAAAAGAAGAGAAGATCACGTTTCTCACCTGAAGCAAATCTTCGACCACTGCAGGAAGTATGGTATTTTCCTAAACCCTAAGAAAATCATTTTTGCGGTTCTTAAAGGAAAACTTCTCGGTCATATTATCTCTAAGGAAGGAATCTCAATAGATCAAGAGAGGGTCCAGGTTATTAATAAGATCCCTATTCCCCATGGCAAGAAATCTATGCAATCATTCATGGGCACCATAAATTTTGTCCGAAGATTTGTACCAGCTTTCGCCCAGATAGTCCAACCATTGCAGCAAATGGTTAAGCAGGATGCACAATTTAAATGGACAGACTTGGAAAAGGTTGCATTCAAAGAGATCAAAGCAGCAATAGCCAAGGAACCTTCTTTAAGAAGCCCAGACTTTGACAAAGATTTTATAATGTATATGTTTGCCTCTGATGATTCTCTTACAGCTGTCCTAACTCAGAAGACAGAAACGGGAGATGAATATCCAATCTCTTTTATGAGCACTGGCCTGCAAGGCGCCGACCTAAACTATCCCGTGGTGGACAAACAAGCATATGTAGTCTTCAAAGTAGTAAAACAGTTCAAGCCATATATTCTAAAAAACAGGATGAGAGTCATAGTTCCTCATCCTGTTGTCAGAACTCTTTTCATTCAAAAGGAATTGGGAGAAAGAAGAGGGAATTGGGTCACTTCCCTCCAGGAATATGACTTAGAATTCAAGACACCTAGTATTATTAAAGTTCAAGGCCTGTGTAAGTTACTCACTCAAAGCCAAACTGACGAAGAGCTAGATTGGAGGAAAGAAGCCGAGCTGAATATGATAGACGTGTGTTCAATCTTCACAGCTCCAGAGTCTTGGTACAGAGACCTAGTACATTACTTACAGGCTACTTGCTAGAGCATTGGAGTTCGAAGCAAAGGAGAGCTCTTCGTCTTAAATCAGCAGCTTATCAGATCATTGAAGGAGTACTCTTCAGGAAGAATTATGATGGCATTTATCTCAGGTGTTTAGAAAAGGAAGATGCTATTAGCATGGTCAAAGAACTACATGATGGACCTGCTGGAGTCCTATACTTTTGAACCTCTAAAAGACGACCTGTTCTAAAAAAAACTCCCAATTCATCCCTATGAGAGTTTTAAAGAAAGCTGAGTCAAAGTTACCCTTCCCCTTTATCACCATCAAGAAAGGAGCTCTCAATGCATCCTTCGAATTGAACTATGAAGACCTCCGGTTTTCACAAGCAAATCAACACTTTGAGTTTTTTCCGATGATCAAGAAAGGGTTTTTCAGAGATCTGTGTTCGACCAGCGATTCGCCAATTGTTGTTGCAGCAACAAACCCCCCCCCAAAGTTTTGTAGACATTGGGGCCCCTCCTTTTCTTTTCCTAGAAAGTTTGCTTAGGAGTTAAGTCTCTTTTGGAAATTTTTCTGTACTTGGTTTTTGTTTCAAATGAGAATTCTTTATTCGAGTTGAAGTTTTTCTTCTAAGTCAAAACTCAAGTTTTCCTTCCAAAACAGCGAAAAGCACTTAAACTTTTCTTTCGAAACTTCGAAAAGACTCAGGATTTCCTTCCAAAATGGCGGAAGCACTTAAACTTTTCTTCCGAAACTTTGAAAAGACTCGGGCTTTCCTTCCGAAACGGCGGAAGCACTTAAACTTTTCTTCTGAAACTTCGAAAAGACTCAGGCTTTCCTTCCGAAACGGCAGAAGCACTTAAACTTTTCTTCCGAAACTTCAAAAAGACTTGGGCTTTTCTTCGAAAACGAGGGAAGCACTTAAAGATTTTCTTCCAAAATTTTGGAAGAACTCAGGCTTTTCACTCGCAACTTCGGTTTTTCACCTGCATTTTCGAAAAGAACTCACAAAACCCATCTGTAATGCCGGAAGAACTCGTCAAGTCTTTCCGCAACAGCGGAACAACTCGCGCTTCTTTCCCACGATGGGATGCCTTGCCATTTTCGGAAACAACTCGCTAAGTCTTCCACAAAATCGGAAGAAACTCGCCAGTTCTTTCCGCAACTTTGGAAGAACTCAGCGTTTCATTCCGAAACGGTGGATAAAAATCACCTTTTCCCCAATTCAGTCAGCCAGCGAAAACATCCCTTTTGGGAAGCACGAACCTGTAGTCCTCAGTAGGCAGCATTATGATTTATTAAAGTATATTTTTGTTGCTAGTCTCATGTATTAAAATGTTGGGGTATCGTGCTCCATTCTACATAATAATTTGCAATCTTATGTTCATTCACATTGTGGTTGCTCAATAGGATTAAAACACGATGCCAAAGGGTAGCAGAAGGAAATGGACGTCCGAGCATCCACAAGCAAGCCAGCTGGTGAGGAGAGGTCTGCGTGTCAGCAAGAGGAAGTTAAATGAAATATCAGAATTATTTGTCTTAATATGAGAAAAGGCTGAAATTCCTTCATTTGAAAAGGGACAGCTGGCTCTGATGAAAGAACCTCCACGAATCTGTACTACAAGATAAAATAGAGGAATCTAAACGGTTAGGGTATAGGTGTCAATTCTGGGCACATCTTGTAAAGCTATATATAGCTAATAAGAAGAGAAGAGAAGGACTTTTGGCAGGTGAAAATCTTTTCTATTTTGTAAAGGAACTATTTCTGCTACATCAATGGAAATCGTTTTGGCCTGTGAAAGCTAGCATGTTATTTTACATGGAGTCTTGTTGATTAAGCTGCTGAACTATTTCTGCAAATTTTCTCATACATTTCATGTGAGATCTTTCCTAGCTTTTATGAATTATTTCATTGTTGTGGATGGTTTCATATTCTTATGTAAAATTTTCGTGTTAAATGGGTAATTGAATGGTTATATTAATCTGAGTTATCTTAGATGATCTTTCTTTTCTACTGTAAATGCTCCTTTCAGTTTAACAGCTAACTGTGGAATTGTTTTGGTGTATTTTCTAGTTATTTACCCATTCTTTAACTTTGCTCCTTATAAGGATAGATAGATTCGATTAGTTTAGATTAATATAGATTTGTTTACGCATGCATTTAGTCTAGGGCACGTGCACATCATTTTAAATCCAAAATACATAACCGGTGGATCGGGCCGCAACCAGTAAAACCAACAAATCTTTAAAAACTTACGGTAGCCGGAACCGTTAACCGAACGGATTCCCCACACCAAATGATGAGCGATCTAATTGGGATTGCTTACTGGGGAGAATCCCTAGCTGATTGATGCAGCGATATTCGAGGCATCAACAGGTCTCTCAAATCAAAGAACAACTTGAAGCTGTGGATGAAGTGGTGGAGAATGGAGAAATTGTGATGACCACTTTGAATGGCCTACCTAGGTCATGGGACTCCTTCATCCACCGGAATTTGTGCAAGAAAGAAATTGATTTCTTTCAGTAGATTGTGGGAGGAATGCTCACAAGAAGAAGCTAGACTTGTAGCTCGAGAAGAAAAGTTGGATAATGAAGACCAGGCTCTCACAGCACACACCAGGAAGAATAACTACAAGAGGGAGCATCCTCATCATAAGAAGGGTAAACACCACCACCAGAATTAGAGGGAGAACCTTGGAGGATCCAATAAATATCCTTCTCACATTCGATGCTATACTTGTGATGAGAAGGGACACTATTCCAGAGATTATCCCAAGAACAAAAACAGCTCCCAAAAAAAGAACAACAACAAGAAAAGACATCATGCTCACACTGCAGAGGATGATGAACCTCCAAGGAAGAGAACCAGAGAAGACAATGAAGATTCTTCAAGTGATGAAGAATATGTATTGTAATGAAGAAGAAGCTACTGCAGAGTTGGACTCCGGAAGACAAATAATCTATGGAAGAACCTCTCATCCATTTTCAGCATTGGTTAAGGTGCACACTATCAAAGAATCCAGTAGTTCCTGCAAGGAAGCAAAGATTGAGAGGGATTCCACCCAACAACCAAACAAAGATAAGTATTTGAATTGTTATTTCATGTATATATGATTACTTAAATGTTGTTGTTCAGTCATGTACATACTTATGTTCCTAGATTTAGAAAGTATATCATGCATTTTAGAAAAGTTGCTTTAATGAACGAGATACTACTAATATAGTAATGGATAAGTGACCTATGGTACTGTACAACACTCCATTGCTACTTATCTAGATTGAAACCTCTTTGCTAACATGTTGGGAGTAGTGCACACTCTTAACAATGTTCTGGTAGAGATGGAAGGCATCTAGAAAATTACCATATGAATACGGGATATGGATGAATGTTGTATTGAAGCATTGGCTAAGATAATTGCATGACTATATGACATATGTCCTTATGTGTAAGATTTTGTTCTGAAAACTATGAGAAGTTTCTAATCATGCAATTGAATTTGACTTGTAGGAAAGATCATGTACAATCACCTACAAAAGAAGGACAATGGCATTTGTTCCGAAGAACAAGCGACGAAGTTCAAGAAAAACTACCTATTAAAGATATTGAAGAATCTGAAGTTCCCAGGATTAGGGATGCAGTAATGGAAGGATGCCATGATCGAGGAGTACCAGTTGATCATGAAGAATGATGTCTGGGATGTGGTCCTGAGACCAGAAGGGAAGTCTGTTGTGACTTCCAAGTGGATCTACAAGATCAAGCATGCTACAGATGGTAGCAGAGAGAAGTACAAGGAAAGATTTGTGGCTTGTGGCTTCTCCCAGAAAGAAGGGATAGATTATGAAGAAACTTCTGCACCTATAGCCAGATACACTTCCATCAGAACATTACTTGCTTTGGCTGTAGTGATGAAGTGGAAGATACACCAGATGGATGTCAAGACAGGCTTCTTGAATGGTGTAGTCGAAGACGAAGTGTATGTGGATCAGCCACTCGGTTTTGAGACACATGACAAGGAGTCACATGTGTGCAAATTGAAGAAAGCCTTGTATGGTTTGAAACAAGCACCCAGGACGTGGTATGGCAGGATTGATGGCTTCCTAACTAGTTTGGGCTTTACCAAGAGTAAAGTGAATTCCAACCTTTACTACAAGGTTGAGGAAGTCAATCCAGTGATACTCCTACTGCATGTAAATGACCTATTTATGACAGGTGAGGATGGATTGATTGTTGATACGAAGAGGAAGCTTGCTGTTGAGTTCAAGATGAAGGAATTGGGTATGATGCACTATTTTCTAGGCATGGAGGTGTGGCAGAGTGCGGATGGAATCTTCCTTGGACAAGGGAAGTATGCGGTAGAGATCCTGAAGCGGTTCGGGATGATGCCCTGCAAGGCCATGGCCACACCTATGGAATTGAACCTGAACCTATTGAGTGATGCTTCATCAGAGTCGGTTGATGCCACGATGTATCATCAGATGATTGGGTCCTTGATGTACCTGACTAACACAAGACCATATTTTTTTTTGTTGTGAACACATTGAGCCAGTTCCTGACGGATCCTAGACATGTTCACCTGATTGCTGCAAAGCATATTCTGAGATACCTAAGGGGTACAGTTGATTATGGGCTCAAGTATGATGCGAATCAAAAGGTTAACCTGGAGGGTTATGTTGATTCAGATTGGGCAGGCAGTGCTGTAGATAGGAAGAGCACTTCAGGGTGCTGCTTCAGTATGGGATCAGGGGTGATCTCTTGGTTTAGCAGGAAGCAATCCTGCGTAGCACTAAGTACAACCGAAGCAGAGTATGTCGTAGCGTGTTCGACTATTTGTGAGGCAGTTTGGTTAAGGAAGATATTGTCTAATTTGTTTGATCTCCATTTGGATGCTACTTGTATCTTCTGTGACAACTAGAGTTGTGTGAAGTTGTCCAAGAACCCGGTGTTCCATGACAACTCGAAGCATATCGAGATCAAGTATCACTATGTCAGGGATATGGTGCAGAGAGGAGTAGTGAAGCTCCTGTATGTTGCGATGGACGAGAAGATAGCAGATGTGTTGACCAAACCACTAGTCAGTGTGAAGTTTGAGTACTTCAGATAGAGGCTTGGTGTTATTCAGATTGAAGATACTTCCAAGAGGAAGTGATGGGACACAGATGCAGGAGCCCTTCCAAGCATGGTGGTAGGAGGGTCCTCTCCATGGTTGTGGATGCAAGTGATGTGTGATAAGCATCCGGATGATGCTCCGCTATGAACATCCGTATGATGTTATGTATGATGATGATCAGTATGATCATGAGCATCATCATGATGCTCAGTGCGAGGATGATTAGTATGATCATGAGTGTCCGAATGATACTCTGTGGCCGTGGATATGTTGTAGGTTGTGCAATGGCATGTAATCAGTCCTGGGAGATCCTATAGGTTGAGAAGGAAGCTCATAATCAATCCTGGGATGCTCTTTCGAGGTTTTGCTTGTTCACATATAATCGCTCCCTAGGAGATCCTATAGGTTGAGCAGTAAGATAATCAGTCCTGGGATGCTCTTTCAAGGTTTTGCTTGTTCGAATATAATCGCTCCATAGGAGATCCTATAGGTTGAGCAGTAAGCTCGTAATCAATCCTGGGATGCTCTTTCGAGGTTTTGCTTGGTTGCATGTAATCAGTCTTGGGAGATCCTATAGGTTGAGCAGTAAGCTCGTAATCAGTCCTGGGATGCTCTTTCGAGGTTTTGCTTGGTCGCATGTAATCAGTACTGGGAAATCTTATAGGTTGAGCAGTAAGCTCGTAATCAGTCCTGAGATGCTCTTTTCAGGCTTTACAGATGCACATAATCAGTCATGAGATTCCATCGGATGGGCCACTCGCAGAGATGATGAAGACCTACATGGAAGCTAGGCCTACATCCAGCATGAAAAAGGGATGGTTCTGTAGAACTTCCTATGATGAGAAGAATTGAGAGATAGCACCGGTGATCGAGATGACGAGTACAACAGCAGTGACGATGATGCTCCGTGATCCAGTGATGATGATCCAGCTCTAGTATTGACGACTTGTTCCTATATGTATTGATGACCTGTGTCAAGAGAATACCTTCCTAGTTAAGAGGGAGTGTTGATGTATTTGTAACTTCGGAAGATATTCACTTGTTTATTGTATGTATTACATTTGTACTTTATTGTATCCCCAACGGAGATGTATTATTCCTCTGATTGGAAGTGTCATCATTTGTATTTGCAAGTGTCGCAAGTTATATTGTAAGTGTCATAACTTATATTTGATGGGTTATTAGATCACCTTAGTGGGGTTGGCCTTGTATGAGTTAAGTGGAAGGGTTATTAGACTCCCTTAGGGAGTCGGCCTAGTTAGGATAAAGGGCAGGTTAAGTTAAAGTATAAATAGAGTGGTTGCACCACTCTATTTGCTCATTCACTCACTCATCCAACTCGCATAGTTGAGAGAGAGAAGTGTACACAAGTGGAGGAGGAGTAGCTGTTGAAGACATCTATATTTTGGGGTTTTATCTTTGTGATCTTTGTATTGGTGCTTATTCTATCTCTGAGGAAATTGCAGGGTTTTTCACCTTCTTGGTTTTCCCCGGTGAAATGCTTTGTGTCTCTTGTATCCTGTGTTTGATATGATGTACATGTTTTTCTCTCAGTTAAGATCCTAGATCATATTGAATTAAATGATGAAAAACTAACAGAAATCACACTAAAGAGATCTCTAAAATATTGAATTCAATCATAATCCAATGGAAAAAATAAGTTTGAAAACAAAAGCAAGCTATTGGGACTTGAAAAGAATTACAATTCTACCCAACAAGCAAACAAAGCACTAGATTGACTCGAAAAACCAAAGAAAGGCTTCAAGCTTCCAAAAATTTCCAAAAGGTACCTAATTCATCCAAAGATTATTTGTATGAATCCAAATCAGTAATATAAATCTCACAAAATCACTAATCAAGAGGTTCTAGCTTAGAAAAAATTAAAATGCAAACAAGGGATCAAGTTACCCAAGGAGATTTCAATTTTTCAAGCAAAGTCCAATTTCCAAATACACCAAGAAGTTCCCAAATATTAAAAAAAAAGAGGTATATAAGGGTGAAAATCAATGTTCTAAAGACGATAAGATCACTGCACAAAAGAATCAAACTCAAAACTTGAAAATCAAACAAGCAAGGGATTAAAGTTAACCCTAGGGGGGTTCATGCTTCCAAGATAGGATCTAGCTTTCCAAACAAAGGAAGAAAGTCCCAAATCCTACAAAACAAGATTTGAAAGGGTCCAAATAGATGTTACAGATATCCTAAGGCTACTGTGAAGGTTCACTTGACTCCCATAAATGGAAATTGGCTCAGAGATACAAAATTGATCAAGGTTGTCCTAAGGCTGCCAATGGAGGACCAAGCACAAAATGTGAATGGAAATAACTCAAAAGAGACTCAAATTTATGCAAAAATCTATAAAAAAGAATCCAATCAATCATATTAAGTAACACCAAAATTTTACAAGAAAAAAACCCAAGAACACCCCTCAAAACAGGGCAAAAAAGCCCAAAACATGGGATTTCCGCCCCTATACAAACCAACACAGAGCGAAAATGGGATATTTTAGCACCCTAGAACACTGTAGGGGAGAGAAAATTTGTAAATTTTCACACCCTAGAACACTATAGGGGATTGAAAATTTGTAAATTTTCGCGCCCTAGGGCACTATTAAGGTGCGAAAAAAGTGGAGTTTTCGCTCTGTAAGGTGTTTTGAGGGAGCGAAAATTGACCTGTGGGTGTAAAAATGAAAATTTGAGCTTAGATCCGAGTAGGGTTGAGGTCCTAGGTTCAAAATGGTCCTCAATGATGATCAAATAGGATCTAAGGTGATGAGAAACAACACTTATAAGAGGATTTAATGATCTAAATTAGCAATCAAAGGGTAAAACTAAGGAAAATCCCCAGTATGGTTGCCAATTTTTGTACTAGAAATTTCCTCCTACGGATAAAAAGAAGTCCTCTTGAGATTAATCAAGTCCCTAGAAACATACCCAATGTAGAAAGGAAACAAACGGTAATATACTCTCCTAGATCAAGCAATTACATGAACTATTAACATGGAAGGAAAGGGAAAGAGATAGGTCTTACCTCCAACATGTAGGATTTCCTAGCTCCAGCTCCAAGCTTAAATTGATCTCCAATACTTATAGGTCTGCAACCAGATCATTGAAAACCAACCTTCCAAGCATGCAAATGTAATATAATATATCTAACTACAACATGTCATGCATCAATATAACAGGAAACAAGACGTGGGAGAATAGGCCAAGTTATCACTAAACAAAAAGCTAAAGAAGTTGATTACAATGTTATACCTTGGTATCCAAGATGATATCATCTCCTTCCAAGCTCTCCAAAATCACCCTTGCAAGACTTATGGGATCATAATGGCCTCCTTTCGAGTGTTCCCCAATAATAGGATCATAGGTTTGGTGCTCCCCCCCCCAAACTCCCCAAGCCCATGGATGGCCTTCCTTGAGTAGGATTTGGGAAGGTCAATTGCTAAGAGGAGGTTTAGGATCTATATGAGAGGGATTAGGATCTAATATATACTTCATACCATGAAGGTAATAGGAGATTAGATCCATAGGGATTCGATGGTAATGATCCCAAGAAGATCTCTACCAAATTCTAGGTCCAAAAACCTATGGATCATGCCTAACATAAGATTTTTTTCCCTCAAAGTAATGTACATAGCGAAAATTTGGAATCTTCACTCCCCCACAAGCATGCAGAGAGTGAAAATGTTATAATTTTCTCGCCTAAGTCAACTAGCAGGGCGCAAAAATATCAGTGGGAGGTAAAAAAGTGGGTTTTGGAAAGTGGTTTTCGACTCCTAAGTTGTTGGATTTGCTTCCACATGTAACTAGGAAGGGGACTAACATTAGGATAAAGGGTCCTAACACCCCTAGGAGGAAAGAATATCATGTTTCTCATGGTGATATGACATGAAGACCCTCAATGACACATGGTGTGACAATTTGAGGTGTGACAACTTGAGGTGTAACAATGGAGCTCATCCAAAAGGTCATCAATGACTAGGATGGGAAATTTATCTTTGATGGTCAACCTTTTGAGGGCACAAAAATTAGGACACATGTGACAAGTACCTTCTTTCTTTAAAACCATGACCATTGGGATGAATATGGGCTAGTTATAGGATGTATAAATCATGCCTCTAGTAGCTCCTAAATTATCTTTTCAATTTCATTATTTTATGCAAATGGGTGCCTATATGGCCATACATTTTATGGTTGATTATCTAGAATCAAGGGATTACCCTAATCATGCTCTCCTATAGATGGGAGTAAAACCTTTGGTGTCTCAAAGACCTGTTGATGTTTGTCTAAAACCATTTGCAAGTCACGATGGATTTCAAATGTGGTTTTATTTGTATCCTAGATGGCATGAAAGTGAGCAATAATTCTAAAGTGGCCTTTCTTCAATAATTTTTCCATCTAATGAGAACTTATGATTCCAGAGGAGATTTCCTAGATCCCTTTGAAGGTGTGTGTATGAGAGTCCTAATTAAATATCAAGTATGATTACATGAATTCCATGGTAACTGGTCCCAATGTGCATAGCCATTTTCCCCCCAAAACTATATCACAACCACCCATATCTATGGCCAACATATGAGTCTTGAGATGATAATCACCCAATTAGATTTTTATATTTTCACAATGCCCCCCACATTTCATCATCCTCTCATTAACTATCATAATTTCAAATTTGGGCACTAGATGGACATAACAATGGATTTCTTCAACGAATCATTGGTGAATAAATTTGTGGGTGCTACCACTGTCAATCAATACTACAAATTTGTGATGCTTTATGTAACCCTCAAGTTTCAATATTTGTGGGTATGAAATACTAGATAAAGAATAAAGAGAGATGAGTTTGTTCTTCTTGATGGACATTGATTTACAATTCTTATTGCATGGGAGGAGTTTGGTCAATATCCTCAAACTTAGCGATATATTCCATAATGATGTATTTAGAATGAGTACGAGTTGTTACATCAATATGGAATAACTTTTGTTATTTACATTTATGTCCTGGAGCATACTTTTCATCACAATTAGAGCAAAGTCCCCATCTTTTTCCATCTCACACTTCTAATTGAGACAAATTATGTACTTTCAAGGGAGGAGAAGGAATTGTGCTTGAGAAATTGACTTGTGCAGGAAATGATTGAGGAATGAAAGAGGATTTTTTGGTTATTCCATTGATAACCATCTTTTCTTGTAGAGCCCTCTACAATGCATCCAACCATGTAGCAGAATGTTGCATTTTGAATTTTTATTTAACTACCTCCTTGAGGCCACTATTGAAACATTCTTTATAGAAAGAATATGTTAAGTTCTCTCTATGGATGGATAATTTCTCAAAGGATGAGATAAATTATATGAATGAGATTGTTTGGCGTAACTTGGTAATCCTCCCCAAATAGTGAGGATATCGCTCATAATGCTCATGGAGAGCTTTACCAAATAGACTACAAGCAATGTAGTTCCCATAGGCCTTTTTATGCCACTCCCACCATTGCCATTGTTTTGGATCCAAATACAACACCCCCACCTTAAGTTTAGGCATATCATCAGTAATACCATGAAGGTAAAATCACTACAACAACATAAACAATTAACATCTAATTTAGCGTCCTATTTTACTAAAAAAATCATTCTAATTGAGTTGGAAAATCTAGTGCTAAACCTGTCACAAAACTGCATTTTTAAAGTGCCTAAATTAGTGCCAAATTTAGCGCCATGATTAGCACCAAGATTAATTCCAGGATTAGTGCCAGGTTTAGTGCTAGATAAGTGTCAAATTTAGCACCAGTGTTAGCACTTGATTTAATGCTAACAATCTATAAATTAGATTTATGGAAATAGAAATGGAAAATGGAAAAATATGAAGAAAAAAAATTTTGATTAGGAAATGATGGGATTTGAACGCATATCACTTCCCAAGAGGCAATATCTCTACTTGAACTACATTCCCACAAAAAACTATGATTAAAAGTGTTAAATTTGAACTGGAACTAAACTAACCTAGTGCAAATTAGAATTTACGAAAACATAAATGAAAAATGGTAAACAATGAAAATAGAAACGGAAAATGTTAGGGAGATGTTGGGATTTGAACCTAGATCACTTGTCAAAAGGAAATAACTCTACTTGAGTTACATTCCCACACTAATATACCTTTAAAAGTGTAGATCTGAATTGAAATAACATAACCTATGCATGGAAACAAGTGAATACAAATGGAAACGTAATAAGAGATAGATCGGTGCAAGGATCTGAAATCGAATCTCCTTACATCAATGCAAGGGTACTCCTTAATCCATACCCATGAACTAGATCTGTGCATTAAATAAAATTCCCAAAATATCATTTTTTTCTTCTTTATCCATTAAACCTGCAAAAAAAAAAACACTAGAGAATAAATAAAGAAAAATCAAAGGAAAAGAGGAAGGAAAAATAAGAAGGGAATGGAGAAGCCATTACCTTCCTTATGGAGGTTCCGCCATGAAACCCTAGCATCCATGGATGAAACCCTAAACCTACAACAACAAAATAACAATAAATATTAGAAAATAAATAAATAAAAATAAAATAGGAAGGAATGAGGAGAAGGGAAGGGAGTATTCATTACCTTATTTATGGAGCTTATTTGAAGCCTTGTCCTCCATACATGAAACCCTAAACCTACAAAAACAAAACAACAATAAACATTAGTAAATCAATAAAGGAAAAAAGAGGAAGGAAGTCAAGGAAAAGGGGAGGAGAATCCATTATCTTCCTCATGGAGGGTTGTTAGATCATATGTGGGAAGGCCTATGTTCACTAACAATAGGCCAACAAATCCCAAGATACTGGCCCTTTCATCATCACTTGCGAACAAGTGACGTCTCACCCGAAGTACCTATGGGTACTACAGGAACCATGTTTCTAAAGTAGCAAAGGGGAGGGAAATATGTTCTACCATCAAACACAATAATAGAACCTCAGCATATAACAGTTAAACCACATGAAATATAATAATACACACATCAACTGTGCAATAACATCATAATTAATTCATTCACAACTTATTATCGTTATGTTGAACTATGACGTACCCGACCCTGAAACCAAGGTCACGAGCACATGTAAAGCCAAAAGAGGCTATTTAAAGGTTTATCACACTGGATTAAGGTTAACCAAAGGCTAGGCCATCATGTCATCAAGCCAATTAAATAAAACAATCGACCCTTTGAAAATGAAATGCAAGAATACAATATATATATTTCCCCAATACACATACTATGCAAGGTAAATGCATGCATTAGATACGACCATATCTGAGCAATCTATTAACATGATTTCAAACATGATATATTAAATATATTTCAGCCATATAATCACTAATAAAATCAGATCTACAAGCTAGCATTAATAAGGTAAATAATTAGACCTGCAGGCTGCCACAATCATGGCATATTAACAATGTTAAAAACCAAATCTTCTGACTGCCACCTACAGCCATATTAATATAAAAAAATTAGATATTATGGCTTCCATCTATAACCATATAAATGATAAATAGGTCAGATCCCATGGCTTCCACCTATAGCCATACAAACCATAAGCAAAACTAGATTCAAGAGAACATATACATCTGAAAGTATTGCAAATAAGCACATAATGAAATAATCATCACGAACTACCAACCATAGCCATATCAACATGAAAAAAATGAAGTATGAAAAATATCATCTACAACCATATAAAATCATATCTCAAGGTTGTCACTTTCATCCATATAGATCATAAGCAAATCAAATCCATAAGCACATATAATTCCAAGGATGCAGTAAATACGCATACAATAAAATACTTATCTAATTAAGGGGAAACTAGCGTCAACCAGACAAATTTCCACCCAGCCATAGACACAGTCAATCCAATCCATACTTGAACAGGTCAGCCTCGAGTTGAATCCATGGATCTATAAGCATAGGTACTCGCAATCAATGAACAAGGTGTGTCCTTTCTCCACACTTCCACACATAAATGACTATATCTCAGCCATACAGAAAGATTTTTCAATGAATCAAAATGTATTACTTACTGGAAACGTCACTCCGGATGCAATGGAACAAGTCTCACAACCCATAAATTCTCAAAAACATATGAACCAGAAGATTTGGTTGGTCCCTTCTCAATAACCCTGCCAAACAAAAATGACCAGATATTAGTCATATTGAAACCATTTTCAATGAAATAAAAGGTGTTCCTTACTGGAAACATCACTCTGGATTCAATAGAATAGGTCTCACAACCCATAAATTATTAGAAATGTCTGAAACATACCATATGGTTGTGCCCTTTCCACACTATCAAAAACCACAACTACACCTTTCTCCATCTAAAATTTCCTTTCCATCCACACTACCTAGTGCAATGGGATTTCCTTCACCACACACGTCCCTTCGGACATCACCATCCACCGTCAGGATTCACGTCTAGATATTTATATAGGGACAATCAATGGGACAAGGACTCATGTTGTGTTCTACACGTTCAATCTTTAATCCCCATTACAGGGTCTTCATACCTCATTACAAGGTCTTCAATCTTCATTTCTTGGTGAGTTGTGACTATCCGCACTCACCACAGCCCTTCGGATATCACCACCCTTGCCTAGGACTTCAATCTTTATCCATACAATGCTTCTCCTCTAGGTGATCATGCACCTTTATTCCAATAGCCAAGAGAGAGCCTATTCGAATTCATATAGAGAAATTTGAATCCAATCCAAGAGTCTAACTCAAACTTACTATGGAGGTTACCCAAACCAAAAGAGGTTAACTCTAACCCAAAGAGGCCAACTAGAATTAATGAGAGGAGGTTACAAATTATGAGGGGAGTTACATAACGTTTGAGGTGTCAAAGCTAAAAATATCCAACGAGGGTGCACTTTTGCAAGTGGGGTTTACAAAGCCAATTGTAACCTCCAAAAAGGAGTTTCAAAACCACCAAAGGGGCACATTTAACAAGTGGAATCCCTCCAATCACTAAGGAAGGCCCACTAAATCATGTATTAGGATAAATAATACCAACATAGTCTAAAATAAAATAAAAAATGGGAAACAAAGAGTGTTGTTAGGGAGAGCCACAACTCCTAGTCCCCAACCCCCCTCACATGTGGAATCCATGGCCCCCCAGCAACATTAGTTGTCCAGGTTGAGCTAGTTATTTAATTAAAAATAATTATAATAATGTCCATAGTCCATAGTCCAGGAACCTAGTGCCACATTACAACACAAATAATAATCACAACATATGTCTAGGGGGTTAACACGTGGGTGTTATACCTCAAAGTCCCACTTTGAGCACCATTATGAGTCTTCATGTCATACCACCATGCAGAACCTAATGGTCGTACCTCCTAGCAAGTGTTGAGACTCATTTCCACTATGTTAGTCCCCTCCCAAGCCTTCCTTGGAGGAAAATCCAACTTCTCATGGTCGAATTCCACCTCATAGGATCCACTTTACCCATATTTTTGCGGCCTAGTAGTGGTGTAAGGCGTGAAATTACAACATTTCTACACCCTGCATGCCTGCAAGGGAGCAACAATTGCAACTTTTTCGTGCTATGCTCAGTGTTGAGTGCGCGAAAATCCATTAACCACATTATCACTTGAATTTTGGATATTGGATTCGAAGGAGATATTTTTGGGATGGAGGTTCCTCTCGAATCTCACCTTCCTTGGTATGACTCACCTCCTTGATCCACCTTCCACTCACTTAGATCCATTATTATCTCCTAGTGGTTGGCCTCCCAAATCCTATAAGAAGGAGGCCATCCATGAACTATAGGGGAACTTTTGGAGGCATCAAACCTATGGTCTTAGGATATTTGCAGAGATAGCAAGAGGAAAATCTTGGAAGTGGAAGTTGTTGCTTGGACATCAAGGGTAACTTTGTAATAGTCTTCTTAGCTTTCATTATTACAAAATTGGCCTATTCTCTCATATTGTGTTTCTAACTTGAGTTAGATGCATGATATTTTTGTTTATAAATTATATCTTAACCATTACATCTAGTGCTTGGAGGTGTTGTTTCTTGTCTTGTTCAAACAGGTTCACCCCTTGGAGATCAAGTGTGAAGCTATAGCTAGGACAACTGACGAATTTGAGGTAAGTTTCACGATTCATTCTCCTCTTAGTGTTTAAAAGCTTATGTATTGTGTTAGATATAGGAGAGTAAACAACCACTTGTTTCACTTATGTCTTAGATTAAGCTTGTTTAAACTTAGTTTAATATTTGAGTAGGTTTAACTATCCGTAGGACGAATTTGCTAGAACAAAAATTGGCGACTCCGTTGGGGACATCCCAGGTTTCATTTTGCCATCAAATCTTCAAGATTTGATCTCTTATCTCTGTCATTTACTAGTTTTGGACCTTTACTTTCCATTTTGATCCTCATCATTAAGTTCTTTGGGTATGCAAACTTAAGAAATTCATAATTTTATTCTCATACCTTCCACGCCTCTGCAGTGTACTAGACCGCTAAAATTCCTTAATTCCGCGCCTGGATGGTCTCCAGGGGAGCAAAAATTCCCTATAGTGTGCTTTGAAACTCAATTTTTGGCTTGATTGATGTTTACCTTTGGTTTTTGGCTTGCTTTTAGCTCTTTGATCCTGATCAGATCTGTGTGATCTTAGTTTGATTTTTACATTTTTGGATTTGCTTTTGGAACCCTACTTGTATTATAGAGTGAAGGTGTGGAAGTTATTAGTGAATTGGAAAATAGAAGACTGTCATAGTCAATAATACCATTCTCATAACCTTCTTTAACCTCTGTACTTGGTCTGATAACTCACTATGCTCCTGATCTGCAAATCTAAGAAGTTTAGCTTGGTTTGCTTGGTCATTTTTTCATGGTTTGGATTTTTTGAGATTACAGTGACAAAGCAAGAGATCTTTTATTTGGACTTATTGGTTTTATGTTACAAAATTGGTCATTTTGTTTGAGGCAAAGAAATTGTTGCACATTCACTTGCATCCTTGGAAAAGATCATTGAATATTTTTATTTTGTGAAGGATCTTTGCATACTTTGAATTCTTCAAACTTGCTTGGAAAATTTTCGAAACCTATTTTCCCTTCTTACTTAATGATTGAAGTATTTTTGCAATCATAGAACATTATTTTTCATTTACTTGTCATTCCCATACTCATTTGAAGTAGAAAAGAAAACAAAAGAGATTTTTTTCGGTTTGTTTTTGGATATATTCAGTGTGAAAGAGTATTTCATATTTTGATTTGGCATATAAAATTGAAAAGAAAAAACAAGAAGTGAGTATTTTTCTTTTTCAAAAAGTTGCATCTTGTGTCTCTTTCATTTGGGAACGGAAAAGAACTCTCTCCTTTTGTATCTAGAAATTCATCAAAGGAAAAATATTTGCACAGATCCATCCATATTTGCATGCTTTGAATCGAGTCTCATCATCACCAAGTTGCACTTCCGCCACCGTTTGAGTAAAACAACAAGCCTTTAAAATTAATTCCCTAACTAAACACACATTAACCTCACTTGAGGACATAAAAGAATTGTGTAGTTAAGTAGGACATCGGTGATAGGAATCCAAATAATTCCCTCATGTCGTTATACATCTGAGACATAGTTGTTTTCTCTTAGGGTGCTAAAATCCTCTTGTATTTGTTCACACTGTTATACACCAATTTGTTGGGGGGGCTCCCATTGCACGAGGGTAAGCAGCGAGGACTGGTTCTGGAAAGACTTTGTGGAATACCGGACTCCACTTAGCGCGTAAGGACATCAATCCATTGTCTTCCTTATATTTTCTAGCTTCCATACTGGTTGTACAAGGGTCAAAAGGAAAAAGCTCCAATAAACCTCCCCAAACGTGTCATGAACGAGGTATCCTAGTGACCTTTCTTCTAGGGATATTTTACTCGGGATCCCTTTCGGTAGAGGGATATCCCATCATCTTTATTGGTCTCTCACTTCGTATTGTCCGACATGGATTTCATCACCTTGTGGAGGATACGATCTGTTGAGGTCTTCGGATCTTAGATAGGAGGATTGCTTACTCTTATACCTTCTAGAGGGTCTTTTTCATTGTTTAGTGTTGCTTGTTGGATTTCTGGCCTCTTTTTATCACTCGCTCACTGTGACATTGTCACGGTAAAGTTTTAGAGTTTGCTTTTTGTCCTGTGTGCCTTCTCTTTTCTAGCTACCCTTTTGCATGCTCGGTTGCCTGAGAGTTTTTGAGTTATTTTTTAGTGAGACTTCCCCCATATCATTTAGTCTTGTTCCATGGAGGACCAAAGGAAATCACGAAGACAATAAGGGATGAGTCCCGAACCATCTGGTCCTCGAGCCAGTCGCCAACCGCCTTCACGCATCCCCACCACCCCACTAGCAGATTAGTTGCTCGGGGGAATGTCCAACAATCAGCTAGTACGACACCATCAGTTGCTATGGTATCCCAAACTCCTACACTACCAGAAATTAGTACATTACCATAAAATAGTGCAATACCTGAAACTAATGTCATACCAGAAGTTAGTATGACATTGGAAACCATTGTAGCACCTGAGGTTAGTGTCCCACCACAAGCTGACGTTGTGTCGAAAGTTATTATCACTCTGAAACTAGCATCGCACCGGAGACACCATCACGAAATGATCTCCTTGAAGGATATATTGAGATTACCAAGGAATTCGATCATTTCCCTTCTACGATGATGTAATATCCCTATTTTGACCCTTAGGGTTTATTAACTTCAATGTAAATGATTTAAATAATACCATGTAAATAAAAATACCAAGGGTTGGCTATGGAATGTAACTAAATGAGGGGGACTATGTATCCACTAGGGAGTGGTGAGGGGGTGTGGGATGGAACCCTACACTTCCATATGTCACCTATAGAATCCCTTTGACTTGTCCTAGACACCATTGAATGTTTTTGTAAGGAAGTGGGTGAAGAGCACTGTTCATGAGGTCGTGGAGTATGGAAAACCTCGAAGGGTCATATGGCAGGGTATGGAACTCTATTGCCTTGATCTGCACGTCACTCCACCTCCTGGCAGTTCGTATTCCCCATTCCTGGACCTTGGTTGGGGATACATACATCAATTGAACCCAAGGGCACGACCTAGCAGACCTGGCAGGGAGGAAGAAACCAATAGTCACGATTATGTGCAAGGCCACAATTTGTAGAGCCAAAGGCACACAGAGAATTGCGTGGGAAGAGAAACCGTTGATAAGATCCATAGACCCAAACCTTGGTTCATTTTGGGAGGGAGTTAGATGTCCAAGGAACCACAGAAATACCCAGATCTGTTCGCTGAAATCGTGGACGCGGGATAGATTTTAGACTGCAACGTGGGAGAGATACGAATGTGGAATTGCAGTGGGAAGGATCCAAGAGGGTTTGGACTGCATGTTTGAGTCAGAGAGGGTTTATTTACTTTTATTTGGAATTTAAGACCACCCACACTTACCCAGTTCAGTGTTGAGGGAAGGGACACCCTAGGGATTGTGAAACAGTGATGGGTACCTTGCTTACTCTGAGAATGGAGGTAATGGGGGTGCCTAAAACTGGTTGAGGTCATTGGGATACACCATAGCCCTATGGAGGAGCCTATTGACCTAGAAAACCCTTACTTTCCTTCCCCATTTGCTTGACAAAGCTGGATAGTGCTAGATGAGCCTAATGGACTGTTATCCAATGCTATGAATGAACCTGAGAGAAACTCCTTAGTGGATACATAGCCCCAGCTTAGGGGTGGTTTCTGAGTGATAAAATAATACGTGTTGGGCAGAGACCTATGGTTGGGATGGAACGTTGCAGTCCATAGCCATTTTGCTTGGAGGTTCAATGCAAAAGATAAGGGTTTTCTGTGTTAGGTTGCCCACATGTGTTTTCCAATTACCATGCATTGTTCACTAATTAATAGGGTTGAATGCCCATGCCTTATGTTTCATTTTGTTGTGCATGTTATTGATTGATGAATGCATAACACCTTGTGTGTGGATGATGATGCCTTCATCTATAGAGGTTAAGTATATGCATGCATCTATTTGCTTATGAGAATGGTCCATTGATGGATAGGACTGTATGCCTATGACTTATGTTTAAGTCTATTTGTATGTTGTTATCCTACTTCTGCGCTGATTTAGCTAATTAAGGATTGTTATGGATATGCTGGATACATGTTAGATGTGTGGGTGGATAATATTTCATCCCCCCTGTGTTTATTGATGTATGAATCTGCCTACATGAGTTACTTATCATGCTCCTGCACATCTACACCATTGTATTTATCCTTGTACTTATACGGCCTTATGTCTTGATGAATAGGGCTAAGTCTGGAAAATGTACAGAATAGTCCAGCCAGGACTTGGGAAAAGAATAGGCATCTTTGTGTTGTTCATGGATCCTATGGACCAGATGAAGGAAAGAAGACAGAGCAGAATGGAGTAGATCTTCCTCACATAGTGGTAAAGAGGCATGGATGGGGCTTTAAGTCATATTTTGGAGTGGAATAAGGAGAGGAATAAGGAGAGGGACAAAGTCCTCAATTGAGGATGAAGACCCTGTAGCTGCATAGATCTCTCCAAGAGATTTCCAATGGAACCATACTTGTCTAATTTGGCTTAAGGATGAAGGAGATATCAGTCTTGGAAGTTGCGGGTGCAGGGGTCTATGGTCCCGACCTTTATGCATCCGCAATGTGGATTATGGATTGCTTTGGTAGGGGACCAACCTTTGGATTGGGGTGGTTAGCCTTCCTCCTTTCCCCATCTGAAAAGCGAATTGTGGATTGTGGAATTCGGAAGGGCGATTCCATGGAAATGGTGCATGGGATTTCCGACTTTCCGCATCTGCAAAGCGGATTGCGGATTGCAGATGTCAGAAGGTCAATTTACATTGGACTGTCACATTGGATTTCCGACTCTCCTCATCCGCAAGCAAGTTTCGGATTGCGGGAGGTGATTTTTCCCGGGATTACGGATTGAGGTTTCCACTTTCCGACTTCTGCAATGCGGGTTGCAAATTGCAGATGTCAGAGGGGTAAAATGTATGGGATGACGATTTGAGGGTCCGACTTCCGAGTTCCACATGCGGATTGCGGATTGCGGAAGTCGGACGAAAAATTTTTGACATTGTGAAGCTGGACTTCGACTTCCGCATTGTGGATTGCAGAAGTCAGGAGCGCGATTTTTGCGGAAAGGCATATTTGGAAATCCGACTTCTGATTTCCGATTACGGCTTGCAGATTGACGCTTGCGGAATTGCAGATTGCAGACCGATGATCATTGTGGGTTCAGAGTTGCATAGCCTTTGAATTGCTTGGGAAAAAGAAGAAAAAAATTTGCAGGTGATTCAAGGGTTGTCTCCCATTTCCTCTAAAAGCCACCAGGGCGATCGGGGAACGTGACAAAGTGGTATTAGAGCTCAAGGTTACAGCAATGGGGCTGCTTGGGAAAACTCGTGAGTTTACCAGCATATGAACCAGGTGCAATGAAGTTGTTACAGTGCTCAAGAGAAGCTACAGAAGGATAACAAGGCTATACAATTGGACCAGCTATGACATGGAAGAAGAATTCCATGTTATGATGAGGAATTTGAAAGGAAGAACCCTTAAACTCTTCTCTTGATGATATAATTATAATTTATGAGTTTTATGTACAGAAAAATATAGCATAGGAATGTTGAGAATGCAAAAGATTAGATGTATGAAGTAAATAGGTACTAGTAGACATACTGCTATATATTGAATAGCACATGTACATGATGTTGCATGTTGGTAAAGCTAGTGAAGTTTACATATGCAATGAGCCCTAATGACAATTGTTGTGATTGAAGCATGGATAAATATATTGGTGATGTTGTTACATGTGCCCAGCAACCTTATCAAGAGTGGTTGGTACAGCAGATCTGTGATCATGAGGATTGGTGGAAGGACTGTGTAGTCCTTGGTAGGAATCCAAGCTGATCAGGTAACAACAGTATGTTGATGGAAGCCATGCATGTAATGTTTATTATGTTAATTGTACAAGTGCTGAGAAAGGATGGGTAAGAATCCTTAACCATGTTTTTTTTATCTTCATAAAATAGTATCCATGTAATAGTGAACGCATTTATGTGAATGACATCCCACCATGGTATGGTGAGGTATGGGGTAGTAAAGGCAAGGAACCTTCTACCATGTGATTGATGAAATGTTAGAATGCATTCATATGAAATATATCATGTCATTGGTGTATGATAGTTATGAGTTTAATGATCAGGGAAAGTAAGCACTTATAGTCCTGTTATGGAGTGCATGTTATATGAGATAACCCTAGTTAGGCCATAATGTGTGTGGAATAATGGAATGCAAGTGACAATGAGTGGATGATAATTTCGGGATCATTACATGAGCTGCTATAAATGCAGGAGAGTGAGTGCATGAAGAAGACAATCATGTTGATGGGCTACCTAAATGCTTTGTGGAAGGACATAGTTGCATAAAACAAATGGTTGGGACGTAATGAATATTGAAAGTTTTATTAAATTGCATAGATGGTGTGATGGTATCTCACAATTTCATTGTGATAATGATACATGTAAAGTAAATATATAAATATTTCATTGCAATTGAAATGCTAACAGCTGAAAGTGCTTAAATTATTGAGTGTTATAATTATAAATATCACTTCAATGACTGTGGCAGCAATGAAAATGTTATGTGCATGAAGAACTTACAAAGTGTTTGGCTGGTTGGAATTTTCAGATTTCAGGTAGAAATGTTTTGGCATGGCAATGAGGGTAAGCCCATGATCAAGGTTGGAATCTAACCCTAGCTAAGAATGTGCATGTCTAATTAATAGAGTTAATATGCAGAGCATTTTTATTCTATTTATATTATTTCAGACTGCTTGAGTATGATTAGGGCCTACATGACTCACATCGGGAAGGGGTGCACACCTTTTTGGTGATGGGTTATGTTAGGGTTTTCAATATTGACTACACCCTAAAGGAATGGACGCATTCTTGGTGTTTCAATATTTGATAGTGAATGTTATGAGATATGCTTACAATTTTAGAGCAGCAATACTAATGAGCTTGCTTATCCATCTTGTGTTTTCAGCTTGAACAGATGCAATTTGGTGTTGCACATTAAGGAAGAAAAGTGAAGAGGTTGTTGTGAGGGGTTGTGGTGAAGGGTTGTTGTGTGTATGAAGGGTTATTATGTGTATGAATGTTTGTGTGTGTATGAAGGGTTGTTATGTGTATGAAGTTTTCTGTGTGTATGAAGGGTTGTTGCATTCCTATGACTCCGTAGTAAACACTTGACCTGGAAATGGTCATGGTGCAATTTCCTTCCATTGAACTCTGACCCGGATGGATGTGTTGGCTTGGAAATGGAGAGGGAAAACTAGGTATGGGACTGGTTTGGCACCATCAATGCTTGGGACAGGTTTGGCACCATCAATGCTTGATGAGCCCAGTCGGTGTACTGGTTTGGCATTGACTACTTGATGTTGTGAAGCAGCATGTGTGTTGGCCAAACATCCACCCCACGGGTGATCCAAGGCTTGTAAAGTAGAAAAGGAACCTGTGGATTAGCGAGGAAATGTCCAATACAGATAATTATTCAATTATCATCTATTTCTCATTTCGAATAATGAAAATTTCATGAACAAGTATTATAACAACCAAGATGATACACTGTTGTTTCTTTGTTGGAAACCTTGGTCATTGCAGGAAGCAAGAAATATGAAGGAATCCTAAGGATGAATTTGGACATGTGATTGTCCTATAAATCTCAGCATGAGCAGCACTGAAGATGGTGCTAGTGGACTTGTGTGGGTCCTAGCAGCCAAGAGTTTTGTAGACAAACCATGTGGAAGGGTACCCTGGTTGAGAGGTCTTGGATAGACCTTAGACACTAAATGTCATGGCCAAGAAAGGGAAAGTCAAGCATTCACATTGAAGTGAAAGAGGCTAAGGAGCATGGAACCACAGTGGTGGTGTGACTCCGGATTGGAACAAGACTAAGAGGGGAAAGCTCTTACTCTCCTCTTTCCTTTTTAATTGATGCATTTCATAAAACAGAAAATTGTTGAATGCATGATATGGCTGAAAATTGGTTGTGTTTAATTGCTTGAAATAAATTGTGAATGTTGAGATAGTAAATTCCCTGTGAAAGGATGAACATGAATAAGTTCATGAGTATGATTGGGAAAGCATGAAAAGTGTGAAAGTCTCATGAATAAATCATGGACACTCCATGTCAATTGGGAAATAATTGACTGATTTTAATATTATGTTATCCTTGGCCTAACAGGAATTGCCATGATGAATTTCACAGGTGAGAAATTAAAGCAATTGATTGCAGTTGTTACAAGCCAAGTGTTTCTAGTGAGAAAAGTGAGAGCCAGTTGTGCACATTGGCCATGGCAGCAGACCAGAAGCTATTAGATTTGGCTAAAAAATCTTCCTCAAACAATTTCCAAGGCAGCAATGAGCTAGAAACCATGAATATTTCATGCTTGTGGATCAGCTGGAAGGTAACGAGAAGGGAGGGATTGTTGTAGAACAATGCACACAGGTGGAGCTGGAAGGATAGAGCCAACAGGAGTAGCCTGTAGAGCCAAAGGACTAGGTTCTGAAGCTCAAGGAAAAGGATGAGATGCAGGGCAGACCTGTTATGTTTGTGAAATTTGATGTATGGAACACCAAGGATGGTGTTATTCTAAGGGGGGGGATGTAATATCCCTATTTTGAACCTTAGGGTTTATTGGATTCAATGTAAATTATGTAAATAATACCAAGGGTTGGATATGGAATGCAACTAAATGAGGGGGACTATGTATCCACTAGGGAGTGGTGAGGGGGTGTGGTATGGAACCCTAGGCTACCATATGTCACCTAGAGAACCCCTTTGACCTGTCCTCTACACCATTGAATGTTGTTGTAAGGAAGTGGGTGAAGAGCACTGTTCATCAGGTCGTGGAGTATGGGAAATCCCGAAGGGTCGGATGGCAGGGTATGGAACTATGTTGCCTTGATCCGCGCGTCACTCCACCTCCTGGCAGTCTGTATTCCCCATTCCCATACCTTGGTTGGGGATACAGACATCAGTTTAACCTGGGGGCGCGACCTAGCAGAACGGGTAGGGAGGAAGAAACTAGCAGTTGTGATTCTATGCAAGGTCACGATTTGCAGAACCAAAGGCGCACAGAGAGTTGCGTGGGAAGAGAAACCGTGGATAAGATCCATAGACCCAAACCTTGGTTCATTTTGGGAGGAAGTTAGATGTCCGAGAAACCACAGAAATACCCAGATCTATTAGCCAAAATCATAGACGCGGGAAAGAGCTTCGGCTATAACGTGGGAGAGATTCGAATGTGGAATTGCGGTGGGAAGGATCCAAGAGGGTTTGGACTGCATTTTTTAGTCAGAGAGGGTTTATTTACTATGATTTGGCAGTTAGTACCAGCCACACTTACCTATTTCAGTGTTGATGGAAGGGACACCTTAGGGGCTGTGCAGTAGTGATAGGGACCTTACTTAGGCTGAGAATGGAGGTGATGGGGGTTCCTAAAACTGCCTGAGTGCATTAGGATACACCATAGCCCTATGGAGGAGCCTATTGACCTAGAAAAAACTTACCTCCCTTCCCCATTTGCTTGAAAAAGCTGGATAGTGCTAGATGAGCCTGATGGACTGTGATCCAATGATGTGAATGAACCTGAGAGAGAATCCTTAGTGGATACATAGCCCCAGCTCGAGGGTGGTCTCTGAGTGCTGAAATAATATAGGTTGGGCAGAGACCTATGGTTGGGATGGAACGTTGCAGTCCATAGCCAGTTTTCTTGGAGGTTCAATGCAAAATTTAAGTGTTTTGTGTATTAATCTATGCCCACATGTGTTTTCCAATTACCATGAATTTTTCACTAATTAATAGGGATAAATGCCCATGCCTTATGTTTCATTTTGTTGTGCATGTTATTGATTGATGAATGCATGACACCTTGTGTGTGGATGATTTTGCCTTTAGCTATAGTGGTTAAGTATATGCATGCATCTATTTGCTTATGAGAATGGTCCATTAATGAATAGGACTATATGCCTATGCCTTGTGTTTAAGTCTATTGTGTATGTTGTTATCCTACTTCTGCACTGATTTAAATAATTAAGCATTGTTATGGATATGTTGGATATATGTTAGATGTGTGGGTGGATAATGTTTCATCCCCCCTGCGTTTATTGATGTATGAATCTGCCTACATGAGTTACTTATCATGATCCTGCACATCTGCACCTTTGTATTTATCCTTGTACTTATATGACCTTATGTCTTGATGAATCGGGCTAAGTCTGGAAAATGTACAAAATACTCCAACCAGGACTTGGGAAAATAATAGGCATCTCTGTGGTGTTCATGAATCCTATGGACTAGATGAAGGAAAGAAGATAGAGAAGAATGGAATAGAGCTTCCTCACGTAGTGGTAAAGAGGCATGGATGGGGCTTTTAGTCATCTTTTGGAGTGGAATAATGACAGGTACAAAGTCCTCAGGTGAGTTTGAAGACCCTGCAGCTACATAGATCTCTTCAAGATCTTTCCAACGGTACCGGACTTGTCCAATTTGGCTTAAGGATGAAGTAGATATCAGTCTCAGAAGTTGTGGGTGCACTGGTCTGTGGTCCCGACCTTTCCGCAATGAGGACTGTGGATTGCGGAGTTCGGGGACCAACCTTTGGATTGGCGTGGTTATGCCTTTCTGCATCCGTAAAGCGGATTGTGGATTGCAGAATTCGAAAGGGAAATTCCACAAAAATGGCACGTGGGATTTTCGACTTTCTGCATCCGCAAAGCCGATTGCGGATTGTGGATGTCGGAAGGTCGATTTCCACGAGGCTGGTGCATTGTATTTCCGACTCTCTGCATTCGCAAGCAGGCTGTGGATTGCGGATTGCGGGAGGTGATTTTTCCCAGGATTATGGATTGAGGTTTCCGACTTTCGCAACGCGGGTTGCGGATGTCGAAGGGGTAAAATTTCTAGGACGGCGATTTGAGGGTCTGAATTCCAAGTTTCACATGCAGATTGCGGATTGTGGAAGTTGGATGAGAAATTTTTGACACTGTGAAGTTGGATTCTGAATTTCACATTGCAGATTGCAAAAGTCAGGAGCACGATTTCTGCGAAAAGGTAGATTTGGCAATCTGACTTCCAATTTCCCATTGCGGCTTGCGGACCAAGGCTTGCGGAATTGCAGATTGCAGACCGATGATCATTGCGGGTTCAGATTTTTGGATCCTTTGAATTGCTTGGGAAAAAGAAGAAAAAAATTAGCAGGTGATTCCAAGGTTGTCGCCCATTGCCTCTAAAGGCCACCAGGGTGACCGGGGGAACGTGACAGATGATCCAATTATCTGCAAATTTTAACCAACCTTTAGTACAGTTGGTAACCCCACATGTCATGCCTACTACCTTGGTTATGCCTAGCTACGAATTTGGATCTTTTAGTAATAGATCATTCAGAATTCCTTCTTCTGGTCTTCTTATGGGCCATGAAATCATGGCATTCATACGATAAGAACTAGTTAGTTTATCCCACGAACGCAAGGCGACAGACAGATTTAGACGTTAAGCTGCACAAATAATGGCTTCGAGCTCACAATTCCCACCAACATATACATCCCAAGTGGTAAATCATCATGATTCCATATCCCTCCAATCCACCTCCTATGATACTACCTATGGCACTTTGTTCGTAGGTCGATCTGGACCCACAGATTGGATCTATTTTGAACCTTTACCCGATGATCCAGGGGCAGGAAAAAAATTTATCCATCTTCCTCATTATGGAACATGACTCTGGGACAGTCCCTCAATGATTTTCGCACGTTTCCAGTGCCTATGCAATTAACACCGGAAACTCCCCTTCAACCTTCCCCTCATCTACTACCAAATTAAATCCTTGGTTATTCTTTAGGGGACACTTCTAGTCAGGGGACAAACTATACTTTCCCGTTGTTACCCATATCATATGGAATCGGTGCACACTCATCTTCACAAATCGGTACTAACCATGCAACCATCCAACCTGCACGTCAATTTCTTCCAATGTTTCCATTGGAAGGTCGTCTATTCCTACTATTAGAACACCCATTGTGACTGGAAGTCAATCTTCAGCCACAATCTACACTATCTCTGGAGGACAACCATTTATTGGTTCCCCAAGAGGAACCAGTAACCAACCTCCTCCGTTAGGACCATTTGCTCCGTGGGGACCACAACCCCACCTATTGGAGGACAATCTTCTGTCGGTACCCCAAGCACGACCAATAACCAACCTCCTCCGTTAGGCCCACTTCCTTCATGGGGACCATAAATACCACCTACTGGGTGGTAACATACAATTGGTAACCAGAATCTTATTGGGAGGCACACAAATCAAAATCAATCTTTTTACTCCCCTAATCCTAATCTGAATCATGGGCTACCTTATCCTAGTGTCTCAAACAATCAATGGATCCCACCTCCCCAAACCCTACCTCTCAATCAAGACGGAATGAACAATCCATGGGCTCCACCTTTTCAGACACCCCCTCCCTACTCAAGGTGAGGTTAATCCACCCAATTAATGGGAACCATACATGGGTTCCACCACCCCATGTATCCACACCATTCAATCCCACCCAACAGCATTTTCAACAATCGGTCTACAATTCAATTCTGAATCAATTGGTTAATCCTATGATTCCTAACCAACAACTGGTTAACCCTATGGTCCCTAACTCACAGAAATTCCAACAGTACCCCGCAGGTAACACGTATGGGTATAATATGCAACAATTTGCAGTGCAAGGCCCGACAGACATTCCAAAACCCCACCAATATTATTCATACCCGCAACCTAATAGACAAATTCTCTTCCTGGAAACACTGGACCTGCTCGATTTGTCAAGATTGATAAACGATCCCATTTTTCATGAACCACATTGGCCACCTATTCCTGCCAAACTACCATCGGATATCCCAAAATTTGATGCCAAACCCAGGGAAGATCCAAAAAATCACGTCATGACATTCCATCTTTAGTGTTATTCGAACTCGTTGATAGATGACTCCATACGATTAAGGCTCTTCCAATGAACACTCACCGGAACGGTAGCTAAATGGTATATCAAGCTGCCACAATACTCTTTCTGAGAATTCAACTCCCTTGCCATGCAGTTTTTGACACATTTCCAGCTTCCCATTCGATATGAAACTTGCACGGACCTCTTAAATTCGTTGCAACAATCCACTTCCACTCATATCTCTAATCATATTCATGAGTGGAGGAGACACCTAAGATTAATTAAGGATCCTATTCCCGACCGATTATTAGTCAATTGGTTCACAAATTCATTACTGCCACCTATTGTTAGGGATGTTTCAATGGGAAAGGATGTTACAGAAGAGTAGGTGATCAGTCGTGCTCAGTATCTGGACTTGGTTTACTCCCAATCCAGAACTCTATATAAATTGATCCCTCATGCCCCTCACCCCACTGGTGATCCATCCAGGCCTGCTACCGAACCTCTTATCGATGGGGTAGTTGGTTTCGTGAAGGCCCATCCTGCAACCAAATCTAGTGGACAACAAAACACTTATGCTCCACTTCAAAACCAGGTTGCATCCAAAAACACTACTTCTCCTGCTCAAGCCTCCGAGGTGAATGCGGTTCAATCCTCATCACAACAACCCGGAGGGAAAAAGAAGAATAATAAGGGAAAATCCAAAAAATCTTCTCCTCATCAGGAAAACCCCAAACCATGCCAAACAAATCTTGACAACAAACCCAAATAGAAATCTAAGTTCCCCTTCCTTATTTGCTAGGAATACCACTATACAAAAGGCTGTCCTTATCGAGAGGATGTTAACAAATTTGTGAAAGGTTCTTCCCGCCCAGTGGTCCTACCTGACCCTTTCCCATCCCAACAACATAAAATGGCTGCACACCCCCCCCCCCCGCAAGGAGGCATCCGAATGATCCTACCCAACCAGAGACATTCTCAAATCATGACATCCTCGTGATGAGTAACGAGACTATCCATATATCCACTCGTTCAAAGACATATGATTCTATTCCAAATTCAAACAAGAATGGGAATTCAAAAGATAAATCTCCCATGGAAGATCCTCCTTCTACTCCTCCCCCTATTGGCCCTCTGCATATCGAAAGGCCTATTACTAACATTGTGTTGCGCCCACCAAACTCCACCATTCTAAAAGCGACATTCAAACCAAAAGCGTGAGCTGCCCAAAAGTACAATATTGTTGACGATTTAGCTCAAGCACCCTATGCAATGTCCACTCTCGAAGTTCTACAGCATTTCCCTACTTAGCGTAGAACCTTGTTGTCAGCACTCGGATTTGTTGACCCAGACTCTTCCAACACGATTACGTTCAATTTGGAATATTTTAAGCCAAGACTTTCTCACCAGCTAGCTTTTCAGATTCATACCAAGATTTAGGGAAACGATATCCATCGTACCGTTTTGGACAAAGGTGCTTCCACTTCTATCATGTCTCTATCTTGTTGGAGAGCTATTGACTCTCCGGAGGTAGCTCAGTCTCCTACTACTTTGAAAGCTTTTGACGGTCGTGTTTTCCAACCTTACGGACTCATCCCATCACTCGCCGTACAATCAGGGGGAAAAACCGTATCCATCCACATCGAAATTGTAGATGCTCCATTGGATTATAATATCCTACTTGGCCGTAATAGGTTTTATACCATGACCGCGGTAGCATCTTCAGTTTTTTGTTTGGTACAATTTCCTCACTAAGGGAAAATTGTCACCATTGATCAGTTGGATTTTTACACTATGGATATCCATCCCAACACTACCAACAATGTCCCGGTATTGACACAATCTCAACATCACTATGAATACATTGGTGTTGGTCTTCTGAAGGATTCCTCTGTCATTGGAGTATTCTCGGAGCTCCCACCCCCAATCTTTTCGATCAACCTGATCTCTTCGAGTACTTTTCAACCCCATGAACCTAATGATTCTTGGGTTATACCGAGTCTCGTTGAGTATGAAAACATTGGTGATCGCATGCCTCTGAAACTCAATCAAGCAATGTATCACATGATACAATCCACTTCTGATTGGGTCGATACTCATCTTTTCCCTCTGTTAATTCCCTTTTACATATTTTTCCCTCGGACGAATCTATTATGGAGATCATGAGCATTGACAAACCACCTTGGAAATATCATCATCATCGGTCATCCTTTCGTACGATCCACCCGGTGCACACCAACAACAAATCCACCGTTTCACTGGATATTTTCCAAACATCTTAGATTCCCGTCCTTATGCACGATGTGTTTTCTGAGGGAAATCTAGCAAACATCATGGAAAATTTTCCCATTGACATATCCATGAAACTTGGTATTGTGGAACATATCCATTTAGGAATAACTTGTACACCTACTGAGGTGGAATTTTATACTGCCTTGTTTAAGGATTTCTGCGATGTTTTTGCCTCTATTTATGAAGAAATGTCAGGGATTGACCCCTCTATAGTGGTCCATGAAATTCAAGTTTATCCTATTGCCAGACCTGTTCGGAAGAAACTCTGACCCGTTCATCCCCACAAAATTGCAGCCATTAAAGCAGAAGTCAGAAAACTTCTTCAAGCTGGTTTTATCTATCCTATCCCATTGATAGACCGGGTGTCCAATATCGTTCTTGTAGCTAAGAAATAGGTTATGATTAGAGTTTTTGTTGATTATAGGGATTTTAACAAAGCTTGTCATAATGACAACTATCCAACTCCCTTTATTGACCAAATTATCGATAATTGTGCCGGGAGCATCATCTTTTCATTTATGGATGGCTTCTCTGGCTATTATCAGATTGAGATACTCCCATCAGACCAGAACAAGACTTCGTTCATCTTCCCATGGGATACCTTTGCATATCGCAAATTACCTTTTGGTCTCAAGAACGTTGGGGCCACTTTTCAAAAGGCCATGTCGTACGCATTTTGTCGTGCCCACTATATGTCAGTTAATTAAAACTTTAACATGCAGAGTGCTAAACATAAATTATCAACCCGAGGAAGTCTTTTATTTCAAAGCTATCGTGCAAAATATATGCAAGTACAATTTCTACCTGACATTGTTATCTATTGGTATGCAATCGAAACTATTTGTAAACTAAGTCAAAACTGCTTGAAAAGAAATCAATACTCAAACCTATTCATAAATCAAACTGTAAATCGAATACACTTCAAATAAGATCTATTCCTATGAAACAAGATCTGATTACGTACATCTAAAGAATTGTTATCTAAAGAATTGTTATGTTGGCCAACGATTTACCAAATGAATTATCAACACAACGATTATGACAAATCTAATGAATGAAAGCATACAACTATCATAAGCTTAATGAATGAAAGCATAAACAAAATAATAAGCAGATCTAAACAATAACACACTTACAATTAACACTACCAGCATCTGCTCAGGGAAGAGGGCCCTTCCTCCACTGAGCAGATCTAGATCTCCACAATGAAAGTCTACAACTCCAGAATTAAGAAACTGCCAGCATGTATTATCATAATGGAAGAATTACAACAGATCTGGATCAAATCCTACATCATAACATTGTGTTCTCTCCTATCTTGCATCTCCTATCCTGCCTAATATATCATGCTTAATCTCTATCAATCTATCCCCCCCTCTCAATGAGATTGATTACATATTTATACATAAAATTATCTCACGAAAATGAAGAACTGAACCCCCAGCTTGTGATCTGCAACAGCTGGAACACGGCCGTAACTGTTGGCAACTTTGGAGCCGGCCGCAACACCAAATCTGGAAAATACCCTCTCGAAGAACCACCTGCATAGCACAAACCGTAGCTTGTTTGGGAGATTTCCTCGAGAGTCAGGTAAATGAGGATGTTACGCACAAAACCCATGTCTCAGATTTTTGAGATTCGTTTCCATCTGTCCGCAAATCAAGATGCGAATCAAGGTGTTCTTATGTGGCATGCGTTTTTGGTTAAGGCTGTAACAGCTGGCTATGAGCATCCTGTACGTGACAACTCACTCCACAAACCATCATTAGTAAAATTATGCATAATAGTCTTTTAATTCATCAAAGATAAAAGAAAATAATCACTATTAACCACTTAAAACATCAATGGAAGTAGCAGGCTGTTCAACGCGCAGCTACAACAAATGAATGAAAAATGGAATGATAAATGAGAAATAATGGTAAGAAAATGGATGAAAGGTATGTCGGTAAGTGATGAAAAATGGACAATTCCAGGGCCCAACACATTTCACGATATCAAGCATGTTATGGAAAATTATTTGGATGACTTACCCGCTCACTCTTCTGCATGAGAAGACCATCCAGATCATTTGAGTGCCATATTCTTACGGTAAGGCCACGACAACATTCGCTTGAATCCTCACAAATGTGTATTTTTTGTTGAAGCCGGTAGATTGTTAGGATTCATAATTTCCAAGGATGGCATTCGCCTTGATCCATTGAAGGTGGAAGGTATTTTAGCTGTACCTTCACCATCTAACACACCAGAACTCCAAAGTTTGCAAGGGAATGCAAACTTTTTACACCTCTTTGTCTACAACTTTGCCGAGATCACTCGGGGCTACATGATGCTTCTCAAGAAAGATGTTCCTTTCATTTGGGATGATGAATCCCAACAGTCTTTTGACAATTTGAAGAAGCCCTGACCAATTCTCCTGTGTTACAACCCCCCACTTATACACGGGATTACATTTTATATATCGTTTCCTCTACCACCACCATTGGAATGGTGCTCGTACAAGAATACAATAGTGGTCAAGAGCATGTGGTCTACTATCTCAGTAAGAGTCTCATTGAATCTGAAACATGTTACTCACATGTGGAGAAACTGGCTCTGGAAACCGTTTTTGCGGTCTAGAGGTTCTGACACTACATTTTACTCTGCAAAAGCACCGTTATTGCCAACTTCAATCCAATGGATTATATCCTAACATGCCAAGTGCTAGGGGGGAAGTACTCACGTTGGATTGTAGTCCTCCTGTAATTTGATTTGGAGTTTTCCAAAGCGAAATCCAAAAAATCCTTGGTCTTTGTTGAGCTTATTTGTGCATTGCCCTGTGTCAATGACCAATCTGAGTCCATTGACTCTCTTCCAGATGAGTTGTTGTTCCTCATTGGCATGACTAATCCCTGGTATGGAGATATTATCTTATATCTCCAAACCCAACATTTTTGGCCCGATCTCAACCGTGATGAACCTCGTCGCATAAGACACCACGCCAAATACTATCTTATCATTAGAAATACTTTGTACCATCGTGGTATCGATTATGTTTTTCATCATTTTCTAGCTCTTGATGAAGCTGAACACGTCCTCAATGAATGCCACTCTGGAGCTTGTGGTGGTCATCTTTCTGGGATGGTTATAGCCCAAAAAATTTTGCGCGCGGGCTACTTTTGGCCTTCCATCTTCAAAGATTGTGTTGAAGCAATCAAGAAGTGACCTCCATGCTAATTCTTCCATTCTAAGAAGCATTATCACCCAGCTCCACTTCATCATGTTATTGTCGTCGGCCCCTTTGCCAAATGGGTTATCGATTTCATGCACTGTAAGCCTACTTTAGCCGGGGGGCATAGTTATGTCATAGTCGTTGTTGACTATTTTACCAAATGGACTAAAGCCATGCCTACATATGAAGAATATGGCAAAACATCAGCACTTTTCATATTCAATCAATCATCGAGAGGTTTGGAGTCCCACAAGCCATCGTAACTGACCATGGTTCCCATTTTAGGAATCATATGATGGATGAACTAAGATCCAAATTGGGTTTTTGTCACGAAAAATCAACTCCTTATTACCCCCAGGAAAATGGACAAGTAGAGGCAATTAATAAAGTCTTGAAAAAAATGATCCAACGCATGGTGGGAACTCAAAAATCAAAGTGGCACTTAGCTCTATTTTTATCCCTTTGGGCCTATAAGAATTCAGTCAAAAATGCGACCGGGTTTACACTGTTCCAATTGGTCTATGGCCTGGAAGCAATCCTTCTAATTAAATGTGAAATACCATCTCTCAAATTAGCCATTGAACTCTTACCTAACATGACTACTGAAGAATAACGGTTTCTATACCTAACTAAGCCCGATGAAACTCGTCGCGATGTTGCGCTCGCCAACGAGGCTCATACAAAGTGCATTAAGGCTTAATATGATAAATCCGTTCAACCTCGTGTTTTCAATGAAGGTGACCTAGTCTTAACCTATGACCAAATGCACGACAAATTAGGTAAAAGAAAATTAGAATCAATGTGGTATGTTCCCTACGTTATCAAACAAGTGTTAGAGAAGGGAGATTACGAGCTTGTGGACTGTGATGGTACACCTTTGGGAGATCCCCATAATGGCCTTTACCTGAAGATATTTTATGCATAGGATCATCCTGCGTGAAACACTTTGTATATAGTGTATCTATAGTGTGATTTTGATTCAATTTTTGCGTTTCAGGATTCTATCTCGTACACAACCATTTATCTTGACTTGTGCTTTTATGCGCAGATGTCGGTGTACTTTGGATTCGCGGATGGTGCTAGTCGACATACCCAAAACCTTGCTTCTGCAGCATGGGTACTATATTCCCCTACTGGAGATTTTATATCCTCAGGTGGCATCTACTTAGGCCCCGTAACAAATAATATCACGGAGTATCATGCATTCATTGGACCTCTGAATGAAGCTTCTTCTCTTGGAATCCATCATTTTATAGTCTACCTAGACTCTCAGCTTGTGGTATCTCAATTGAACCAAATTTATACCGTTCGTGATCCCACATTACTTCATTTGTATAGAAGGGTACACCTCCTTGAACGACTATTTGATTATATTTTATATCAACGTGTACCAAGGCAATTCAACACAGTGCTTGATTCGTTATCTAACTATATGTTGGATTGGAATCTATCCCACACATAATCAATACATCATAAGAACACATGTAAAAAATGTAACATACAAGTCATCATAGGTAAACAGTAGAGATAGATCCATATGTATATCATGTAAAAAGTGTTTATCGTGTCACATATAGTATTATAATGCGTCAAAAGACAAAAATTGGGATCATAACCCATACAAAATTGGCACTCTAGCCTACATATCGTGTAAATGCCGCTAACAAAACTACTGCTAAAATCTATTCGCGAGGTGCACGGTACTCATGATAGCACACCACTTTCCTAGCAACACGGTGGAGCAACCTACCAATCCTCTCTGGCACACCCACAATATGCCTCTGGAGATGATAAGGAACCTCTGGCATCCTCATCAGAGGAATGCCCATGGTCAATCCTTCTAGATTCCACCCCACATCGCGGAATCCTCCTTCCTCATCCTCCTCGGCTTGGTACTCTGCTCCTCGTCACCGCAGTGGTGAGGATCCTGTTGGTATCATCGATCCTCGATCTGCAGCATTACACCCATATATATTAGATCTTCTATGCATTACCAAAACAGAATAAAAAATAACATAAAATTAAAAAATTAAAAAACATGTTGGAAGGTCACATACCTGAATCGTCCCAGTCATCATCCTCTGGTAATGCCAAGTCAACATCACCATGGAAGTCTACTCCAGCATAGGGGTAATCCGCTATCATAAAAATATGCTCCTTGAGCCAAGAGAAGAAATCCTCGCCTTGCGGCCCACCAAGCCGCCCAGCATAATCGCTCCATATCCCCATATGTGGCTCGGATGGAGGACGGCGAGGTCTCTCTATATGAGGATGCAATAATGGTACCCTCTCCAAGAATAAGGTAACCAGGATAATCCCATATCCAAACTGTCTAATGTTTATGTTGCTACATTTAGTCACTTGGTCCTTTATGTTGACCAAGACTCCTTCACACCAGTTGAATAATTTGGGTTCAAGGCATTCCAAGGTGTAGGTCATATAAGCCTTGGTAGCATGGTGAGCCCCCACAGTCCCCACTACTCGAGCAAGAGTATATAAGATCGTCCTCAATGGAATATCTATCACATCAGCGATAACCACTTTCTCGCTCTTCTTGCGAGATCCTTGTCTACAGTACTGATCAATATAGGTCTATGTAGTTTCTCCAGTGCTTCGGTGCCCTGCCAAATTGACTTGGGCACCTCTTTTGGAGAGACCGGTCAAAAATTAACTGTCCTCTAATTCTATTTCAAGGATGTTCTCTCCTATGCAGAAAGCTTGTATATCAGCATCCCACATTTGTATGATGTGATTTAGCAAGTTCCCTTGCTTTTGGATGCCTCTTGTTTTGAAAAACTTCAATAAATCACACTCTCTCAGTGCGGATAGAGTTTGTCATCATTGAGGGCATCTTTTTCCTCCTCTTCATGTTCTCTTTATTTCCATTCAACCATCCTTGCTTTCCTCTCTTAGAAACTCTTGCAAATCACCAAGGAAAACTCCAGTCAAAAGATTGAAACCAAATTTTATTGCATGAGATGTGGGAAAGTTTTTTAATTTCAAACTGTGAATTTTCGTGCCCCGGCCATTGTGGGGAACACGAAAACTAATAATTTCCACGCCCCCACCACTTCCCATAGCACGAAATTCTAGGAATTTTCGCATCCCTTGATATAGGGAGGGTGTGAAAATTCCTGAGAGCAATAATTTTTGCCCTGACACCCTTGCAAATCCCCAATCCTGCATGAAATCAAAAAATTAATGCATGGAATGAAAGAGTAGGATGAGAGGACTTACCTACTTCATACGGTGGTTCAAATGGTTACCTGGATCTCCCGGTATCGTGAGATGAAGTTTGGCTCCCGACCAAGGTAAAAAATCTCTTTGGAGTGAAAATGACCAAATAACAATGGGTAATTTCTCATTTTACCCTCTTTTATATATTACACCTAGTCAATGTTGCCTATTTTTACATTAATAACCTTTGTTTAGAGTCTATTTTCACATTTGTTATCCTCTAATGCCTTTTTCAAGGGTTTTGACCACATTTTGACAAGTTCATTCAAGTTGTTCACACTGGTGGATTTGTTTATTTGACCTTCTTTGAGATCACTTTCTCTCTTTCGTGCTCTGGATCTAAACTATGAAAGAGATTCCAAGCGCTTTTCACACTTGAGTCGTGCTTGTTAAACCCAAGTAAAATGGTGTCGAGCTTAGTCCGCTTTACTCATGCTCGCAAAACAATGAGGAAAGTATCATCTTAGTATTATTTTATCCTTTTTTCGGACTAAGGTGATTAACTCGCGGAAACAGAACCACTAGAGTTTTCTTTAAGCTCTTTTTAGACTCCTCGATCAAGAAAAGATTGCCAAGTTCACTTGTCTCTTTCACACTTGCAAACATATTTGAAGGGTCATCTATTCAGTGGTAGGTTATCCCTTTTTTAGCCTGATTAGACTCTTTACGAGAAAGGTATACCCTAGTCATCTTGTGACTACGAGAGTTCTTCCAGATATTATTTTATACTTTTTCGAGTCTGGGGACTAACTTCTACAAAAAAATCAAACTTTGGAGTCCTCTTTAGATTATTTTAGACTCCCTAAACATGAAAATTCGTCGAGCATTTGTTATCCTCCTCGAGCTCGTTAAAAAACAAAGAGGTACTCGTCATTCATGATGGGGGAAAATGGGGGAATACGCCTACCGTTTCTGGAAGCTTATGAGTCTTTACCTTTGAACATGGCATGCATTCATACCTTGTCTTCTTATTTGGGTATTCAGTATACATCCAGGTCCTAACTATAATCATGAGTCACCTTTCATAAGAGTATCATCTAATGAGTCTCCCATCTTGAGTCATTTCACCTTTCATTTGTCACCTATGTTAAATCCTTGCTTCCAAGCTATGTCTCATGTCGTTATATGTTCAAAGGATCATTCTTAACTTGAGTCAACCATCTGCAACATTGTCGACCTTCATCTTTTGTGTCAGTCCATACTCATTTGGTTCATTAATTCATTTCACTTTCCTATATTGGTTTCATGTCGATGATGTGGGATTCATTATGGCCCTCCTTCGACGAGTCTATTCCTATCGACTTCAACTCATTATCCAGGAATTAGGCTTAGGAACCAATTGTAGTACCTTGGTACCTGAATGCCTCAATGGAAATTTTCCTCATATTCGAAAGTAGGTTTCCATTATTGACCTCTGATCGGATAATCCCTCGAATGTTCGACCTCAAAAAATCCTTATTCACATTCGTTGGGTTGTACTATAGATACCTTGGGGATCATTGTCATCATTGGTGATTACCCTCGTACTGGTTAACGGTTCATGTCATTGGTCGGTAATCAAGTAGTCTCTTCCATGTTCAACTTCAACACCTTGTAATCACATGGTTAGATTCGTATCGCGTTGGGATCAGGTAGAAGACCCCGAATGGTTCTGATGTTTATTTCACGTCCAGGTTGCGATGGCGATTTTTTAGTAGGTTCCCACATGGACATTATGTTGGTGAACTCATTGATGTATTGCCACACAGATCCACTCTTGTATTGGTCGTGGTTGTGTCATTGTCTTATCATGGATCTACGCTTGTAGTCTAGTAGCCATGATTTGTCTTCAGTCATTGTTGAGTCAGTACTATCATGGATCTGCGATGTATTGGTCGGAAGCCATGCTTTGAGTTAGTTGTTCTGATCATGGGTATGCCCGCCTCAGAATTATTTGATATCTAGTTGATGTTTTCTTATTCCTTCTAGCTTCTCTCCAATCTCTTTTCCACTAAGTCTGCAAGAATTATGGTAAAGCATTTCGGCCATCAGTTTCTTCTGACCTCACACTTTAGGGGGGCATTTGTTATACCTCAAAGTCCCACTTTGAGCGCCATTCTGAGTATTCATGCCATACCACCATGTGGAACCTAATGGTCGTACCTCCTAGTAAGCGTTGAGACTCATTTCCACCATGTTGGTCCCCTCCCTAGCCTTACTTGGAGGAAAATCCAACTTTTCATGGTCAAATGCCACCTCATAGGATCCACTTTACCCATATTTCCGCGCCCTGCTAGTGGTGCAAGGCGTGAAATTACAACATTTTCACTCCCTGCATGCCTACAGGGGCGCAAAAATTGCAACTTTTTCACGCTATGCTCAGTGTTGAGGGCGTGAAAATCCCTTAACCACATTATCACTTGAATTTTGGATCTTGGATTCGAAGGAGATATTTTTGGGATGGATGTTCCTCTCGAATCTCACCTTCCTTGGTATGACTCACCTCCTTGATCCACCTTCCACTCACTTAGATCCATTATTCTCTCCTAGTGGTTGGCCTCCCAAATCCTATAAGAAGGATTCCATCCATGAGCTATAGAGGAATTTTTGGAGGCATCAAACCTATGGTCTTAGGATATTTGCAGAGATAGCAAGAGGAAAAGCTTGGAAGTGGAAGTTGTTGCTTGGACATCAAGGGTAACTTTGTAATAGTCTTCTTAGCTTTCATTAATACAAACTTGGCTTATTCTCCCATATTGTGTTTCTTACTTGAGTTAGATGCATGATATTTTTTTTATAAATTAGATCTTAACCATTACATCTATTGCTTGGAGGTGTTGTTTCTTGTCTTGTTCAAACAGGTTCACCCCTTGGAGATCAAGTGTGAAGCTGGAGCTAGGACAACCGATGAATTTGAGGTAAGTTTCATGATTCCTTCTCCTCTTAGTGTTTAAAATATTATGTATTTTGTTAGATATAGGAGAGTAAACAACCACTTGTTTCACTTTTGTCTTAGATTAAGCTTGTTTAAACTTAGTTTAATCTTCGAGTAGGTTTAACTATCCGTAGGACGAATTTGCTAGAACAACGGGGTATTACATCAAAAATAAAATAGGAAGGAATGAGGAGAATGGAAGGGAGTATTCATTACCTTAGTTATGGAGTTTCTTTGAAACCTTATCCTCCATGCATGAAACCCTAAACCTACAACAACAAAACAACAATAAACATTAGTAAATCAATAAAGGAAAAAAGAAGAAGGAAGTCAAGGAAAAGGGGAGGAGAATGCATTATCTTCCTCATGGAAGTTTCTTGGTTCATATGTGGGAAGGCCTAGGTTCACTAACAACATATCAACAAATCCCAAGATACTGGCCCTTTCTTCATCACCTACGAGCAAGTGACGTCTCACCCGAAGTACTTATGGGTACTATAGGAACCACGTTTCTGCGGTAGCAAATGGGAGGGAAATGTGTTATACCATCAAACCCAACAATAGAACCTCGACATATAACAGTTAAACCACATGAAATAGAATAACTAAATTCATTCACAACTTATTATCGTTATGCTGAACATTTTCATTAATAATTATTATGTAAATCAAACACAACAATCACACAGATAAACATTCACAATACACCATATATTTTTTCATGGAAACCCAAAGGGGAAAAAACCATGGAAATGCTTTGCCATTCATCGATCCCATTACATCTATCATTTATGCTTATTCCATATCTGCACACACAGCCTGCATATCGCAAATCCTTAAAAAACCCTTTCAGTTACAACAATGTTCAACCACATTAACACTGGGATCACTCATCAAATTATCATCTTATCATTCTCTCATTTTCTCATTTCTTCCTGTAATCATCCAATCCTCTACCTATTCTACCCAACCCATTACATATATATATGTATCCATTGACATAACCCTCGCAGGCCACAAAGTGGACTCAAAATCCTAACTTCCTCTAATTTCTCTCCTCGAATGACGTGATAAACCACTATCCTTTCCTTCTTTCTTAGCCGCTACATCGAAGTCCTTCCTTCTTTTGTGGGTTGCACTTCCTTTGATGATTTTGATGCACTACCCCTTTACACACCAAAACATACCAAAACTTGTTCAAAATACCTTAGGGCCAACAAGCCCCCAATACTCACCCGTGGATCATCCCGAGCCACTCAAGCCTACTCCTAAGTAGTCTTCCACATTGCCAAGAACTTTCCATATATCTCTTGTGTTGCCTCGATTGTTCCTTTTATTTTATCTTCATGTTGTTCCAGTTCCTCTACCAAGTGCATGGTTATATGTTTCTACATTTGTGCCTCATCCATCTGCACATTTTTCCTTATCTCTACATGTCCTCCCCTAATGATTTCAAATACTTGCATTGCTTCATTCTACAAGGTTTCTAGCCTTTGGTTCTTCCGCTATTATTCATCCCTCAGCTAATTAATTTATTCCTGCAGTTGTTTACTTTCTGTGACCTTCGACATTCTTTCTACTGGTGGCAAGGACCTTATGATATCTTTTAACTTTGCAGGTGCTTTGCAACCCCATTTAGTGCATTTTCCAATTTTGTAGTTACTCTGTGTAGTTCTTCATCATCCATCAATATTTCCCATGCCTACGAACTTTCATCAAATATATTTGCACATTCTTCATCTAAGGCCTTAATATTATCTACTGAGGCCTTCATTGCTCCTTCTCTTTCATATCTTACTTCCTGAGGTGTACTAGGCACCAAATGTACTTCTAATTCACTAATCCTTACACAAAATCCCTTAATGGATTCACTCAGGCTCGTCATTTTGTCTTCAATAGGTGTTGCCTCTATCGTTTCAACTTATGGGAGTGTGCTGCAGGTTTCTTCCATGACTTTCTACCACTTCTCCTTTTGTTCAGTCATCTCATCCCACTCCTTATGAAGTAGTCTGCATTTATCTCTGAGCTCATGTCTTTCTACAACATACTTCATCATCTCGCCAAAATTATACTCTTCTCGCCCTTTGATTTCTTCTTAGATGCTCTGATGTAGATTGTGCAGTGTATGCATAGGTAGTTCCGCCAACTTCATATCAATGTGACTTAACTCTTGGGCACAGTCTTGTACCTCTACTCCTAGAAAACTCAATGCCTTCGATGTTAGTGTTACAATTCTATGTTGTGTAGCCGAGGATGGATGCGGCATTGGTCTTTCACCCTTGTCAATGCCACTCCACTGCTCACCTATTATTTGGGCTAGTGTTATCATTATTTCTTCTAATGCATGTCATAGCTCAGTCAACTATACTGTAATTCATGGAAGGCATTCCAAGTGCTTTTCATCAACCTGATTCCATATGTATTCAATGGTATCCTTGAACCTCTCAGTTAAAATTTCCATGCCATCCTCAGTCAACGACAAAACTGCGTTGCCCTTCTGAGATTTCTTCTTTGTTCTCTTACCTTTTTCTATTTCTATGGCTTTTATTTTATCCTTGATCAAAGGGTCAGTCTATGTCTCACTAGAATCCTCTCCCTCCTATGATTGTTCTTGTTCTTCATATTCTCCTTCTTCTCATATGCATCTTCCCTAGGTTCATCTTGTCATTGGTCAGTTGCGCCATTTTGTTGCTCCACTTCTTGTGACACATCTAGTGATATTTATTTCATAGGAATTGGCACCTTTTATTCCTTAGACCTTTCATGAACGATTCCACTTACATATTCTTCAGTCAACTTATAATTTGGAGGCAAACACTGTCGATTAGTATCCCTCCTTGCTTGCACAAACATATACTATGGCCCTGCCTTAAACCGGGCAATATACTTAAACAGGTCTACGATGTGATGCTCCATGCAAGGGGTCTTTAGAATATTGTACTGGATAATCTCCTTATAGATATAAAATGTAATGTTTGTGTCTCTCTGTCGGTATTTGTTTTCACTATGCCACAATGATGCAAATCATGTACCAAAGAATGACCAACTTTCCCCACAAACTGTGAATCTTCTGGATCTTCCTAATCAACTAGTGCAATCAATACCAATAACCAAGAGTAATGGAAAGGGCTACATTTTTCCCATGTGGCACATCAATCACTCAAAAACCAATTAACCAATAATGTCGCCTAGTTCATATGGACACCTACGACACAATGCTTAGCCAATGCTATCATTGTTGCAGAGACCTGATTTGGGCGACATTTCCTCAAAAAATTACTAGCAAGTTCCCTTGTTATAAATCATACGGACTAATCATCAATGGAATCTATGCCATAGCCTCGAGTGTTTTTCTCCAAAACATATTTATCCTTCATCTTATTCTCAAGTTCCTTATCCTTTTCCTTCCCCACAAAATAAGTTGATGGGATCGGTCATGTAGTTGGTAAGCCCGTGGTACTCAAAATTAAACCTATATCAATAGAAACTTTCCTATCAAGCCATAAAAATACTCCATGAACACATAATAAAAGATTCTTTACACAAGAGTTGACCTTTGCAATGCAACCAAAATTTGGTATCTCTAATAGGCCCAATATACTAGAATTTTCCAACCCTCTATCCCACTGCTCAACTTCAATGACACGCGCGGTTGTGTCTTCGTTGCGCACCTCCATTAAGTACTTGTCTGGGGATAATTCTGGGAATTTTCATTTTTCAGCTAGCTCATGATCCGCATACTTAATTTTTGGTACTTTCCCCAGCATGTCTCCTTCCTTTTATACTTCCTTTGGAATATCAGGTATCTACAATCTGTACTTGGTATCCTTAGGCAATCTAACTGGTTTAGCATTCGTCTTCCTTGGCAGTAAATACAGTGGCAGAACCGATGGAATGCTAGACTTTGAAGCCTATGCATCATGCTTCCCTTTAGTGCAGGCTTCGAAATTCTTTGCTCATGTCGACCTTCATGTTGGTGCGAGATTTACTGATGGTGTTTCTACTCGTAATACCTCTGGTTCTGAATGGATTTCTAATAGTCTGGACTCCATGAACTCTTTCACAATATGCTCAAATGATTTCTCAGTCATACTCTCTCTTGGTACACTAGTTTTTAAGCTCTGTCCTTGGATCAATTTGCAACAACACTCTGCAAACAATGAGCTTGATCTCCATCCCTTAACAATTTTAATGTTGCGTTATCATGTCTTGTCACCGCATTAACCCTAGATTTAGTGTATCTGACCAGATCTCCTTCAGGATTTATCCAATTTATTTGGCATTTATTTCCCTTAACACCATTAGTGTTACGGATAAAATCTTCCTATAGATTGGGGTAGAACCAAAATAGACAGAGTGACACCAGAAATCAACTCAATTCCCAAATATGTTATCTAACGTGAAATGCCAACAATAAAAGGATAACACCCTTACCTCAACTGAATGTCTGAAGAAGACCACCGTTGAGCTCTCAATCCAATGCTCTTCACCTGCAACTTGTCCTCAACAACCAAGGCATACAAGCATATAAAATGTATATAATTGTTAGCATATAATCTAGCATAATCCATGAACATATTAATCAAATATACCCAATGAAAATAATATAAACATTTGCAACATGAATTGGACAATAAAAGAGTATTTCTATTAATAGAATGAACAGAAGTACATAGTGACAACCTTCTATTGGTAACTCGTCAGAACCGAGAAACTACGTTCCTCCACCTAGGCCTCCACCACTTTAATCCTCCATACAATGGAAAGCTCACAAGTTCAAGGAGTAATTGAGTTCCTCCTTCACAAGATATGGAAGAGCTTGGGAGATGAACATAAGAGAGTTCAATCTAACAAGGTCAAAGGGATGTGGATTCAAGGAAATGGAAATGGGGAAAAATTCCTCCAGAGTTTACTTGCTCTCTAATTTCTCCTCCTCAAATGCTTCACAATGGCTCAATATATAACCCTGGAAGGAGGTGGAGGGTCGAATTGGAGTGTTTTCCAGCATATGGAAGGTCGGGGATCATAATAACCGTGACTTGGCAAGGAAAACTCAAAATATTTTTAATTTTGAGTATGAAACCTTATGTATGCAGGTTGTAATGGTGCAGAATGCGTATACACATGCTGTAGTGATGATGACCCACGTACATCAACAAAAATGTGTTTTTTAGTGTTTTTACTAAGCAAGAGGGGTAGGATGAGTCTGCAAAGGGACAAGATAGGACATCAAGTCATGTTGCATAGGGTGCGGAAAATCATGTTATAATAGATTCCCCCTAATGTATGAGGTTAGAGGGATGATTAGATGGCCGAAATACATTATAACTCTCAGAAGTGGAGTAGTGGAGACCCAACCGGAAGAACTAGCCACTCATCAAAACATTACAATATTGATTTTGTCTATATGACTTCAAATATGAAGTACATAGTAATTTCATTCAATAGGTGTTCATGGACATGAATACGCAGTACATAATAGACATATGTCATAAGTGGTCACAGCCTCAAGCAATACATAGTGGAGTCCAGTCTCCAAATCAACTGAATACACCTGGTATAAACTGGAGTACAAACTACTCTTCCATGAGAACTAAGGTCCCATAGGTCTAGTCACGAACAAGAATAATAGCATATAGGATGATGCTACTATAGTCTGAGTTCCTCCAAACAAACTGCCAATGGTGTATGTCCCATCACATGAATACAGGTATTGAATTTGAACATGATGAAACATCATCTGATTACCGGTCATTAAGGTATACCGTTAACAGATGCGATACAACCCACCAATGATAAAAATGGGTGTCAAGGCACCGATTACATTCAACAAGTGTGAATAAAGGTGCTTGGGTCAGACACTTGCAGAATCCATCGATTAGGAGGCATTGATGTATTCCCAACAGTCGATGACGAGATAACTTGCCACTGATGACTCCAAGTCTCAAGGTATGTAGCTAGGCTAAATGATTTGGAAGAACTCAGACAAATAGGATGAACAAATAATCATGTGCATCTCTTGTGTGTACCGGATGCAAGTAGTGCACGAAAGAAACCCTCTGAATAGCATTCAATGATGAAGACTATTGACAGAAGTGAGGAAACCACCAATGATGTCTAATGGAATCCAAGACACATCACGAATCCCAGTGTGTGAATAGATTTCTTGTCGTCGAACATAATGGAAACCACTCAATTAGCGACCAATGATGAGGTGTCATATGCTGAGTTCAAGGTCACCTACCACTATTGAAAGTAGGCCCAAGGTGCTAGGTAGGACAACAACTTCATGTGATTTTGGAATTCAATTATAAAGGGATGGCCGACATGCAAATTCAAGATATCTGAGGAATGGCCGAATCAAGTTTATAGAATTCATTTGAACAAGAGCATGAGATATATGGATAAACTCAAGCAGCATAGACTCAAGACTGAATATTGACACAACTCTGTGATGCAAGAGGCATCAATAGAGTCTCCATAGGGATTGGAAGCTTAACTAGTCGGAGGAGTAAACTTTGAGTAACGAGTTCAGCTTCCTAATTCCATACTAAACCCAAACCTTTGATGGATGGACTCAAGGATTTGTGCTCTATTCAAAGGTGACTCGAATGCTACCAATATAAGACAATATCATTTACTCGTCCTGCTTTTTATGTTTTTTTTTCATATTATAAAAGCCTGAAAATAGTAAAAGAGTGCTTATAGTACAAATGGAAAGAAATGAGTGTTGCAGGAAAGCAAACTAGTTCCATGTAGTAGAACATACCTATGCTCAATGCAAGGAAACACGTGGAGGGTAAGGACACTCGGGGGGGGAAATCAAGATGCAAAGGCTAAATGATAGGCTTTGCTTGGCTAGGATTGAAAAATGTTTAGGTAATTTGGCTTATAATGAGAAAGCGAGAGCCAACATCAGGCTCAAAAATGCAAGCAAGTTAATGATATGTAGTTACGACATGATATAAAAGGGAGTCCCTGTGGGTGATGGCTAGAATAAAAGATGAGAATAAACATGAGGTTTCCACTCAAATTCATGGTGGGACTATAAGGGACTCCAAGACCTAGGGAGGAGCTACAGCATGGGCAGTGCACCAAATGAAAATATGGGTTCTAACTTGGGTACCCATGGTCGGGAAAGAACTACCGCTTGAATAATGACACTTCTATAAGCAGTTGAAAGGTTTTGTGTCGATAAAAAGCGGGTTCATACCTAGGGTTTATGAATCATGACCCTAGGACAATGCGAAAATGCAAGCGGAGTGACATCCCATCCTATATGCCAGGGACAACATATACCTACCAAAGGCATGAATCATGCTAAGAAAGGCGGAAATCCATTATGACCTGGAGAAATTGCTTCAAAAAGTACCTCACACTATAATATTAGTCCATAAGGTCCATAAAATATCAAAAGTAGGGTGAAAAGCTATATAAAGTGGGTAAAAATTTCTTTAAATAGTAAAAATATGAATTTTTACCATACCATTTTCATTTTTTACCACAATAGTGCTTTGGAGCCCATTTCACCCTCCAACTTCAATCATCGATTATAGGAGCTACAGAAGACGAAGTCGTGAACCGTCTAGACCAAGTAAGTCTACTCACCAAGCTCTTCATTTTCAATTGTTTAATTTTTATTTTGATGGTCAAATTTTTAGATTTTTGGCCCGAAAAATGTGAAAATCAGTATACGTGGACAGTAGTTTATCGGGTCGCATAGAAGGGATAATGTACATGGGAAAAGTGAAGTCTTCCCGCATACATGTGCGACTATCAAATCTATGACCTGCGTACACTGCCATGAGTAATGTTTTTTAAGGGTTTTAACTCAAAATTGATTCTCTCTCCTACAGGATGGTAATTGAATGGAGAGAGAGAGAGAGAGAGAGAGAGCATGATGTGATAGACAACCAAGTGAAAGGAGATTTAGATGCGCAACAAGCTCTCCAAATATGTGGGCTATACAAGTTTTGGAACATTGGTAGCATGAGGGCACAACCTAGGTTGCTCCAAATGCTAATCAACTACTGGGATCCAAATACAGAGGCCTTCAACTTTGATGGGTAGCCTCTAAAGATTGAGGTTGATGATATTTATTTCATTATTGGATTTTCTTGCCGAGGCGAGGTGGTCAACCTTAGGGATCTAGGAGCCAGTGGTGGGATGACTATTGAAGAGTACATTGTTTCATATTGTATTCCCGAAACACAAAAGATAGGGATTCAAGTCCCAGTTAACATTATCCATAGCCTAAGCTTGAAGATTATTATACTAGTCCTTTCCCAGATATTAGGTTTGGTTGCACTTCATCAGTATTTGAGACCCCTTATGTTCTATGCAGTAGAGTGTCTGATATCTACTGTATATGATTGGTGTACATCCCTTTTAGCCAACATGAAGAGCCAACTTACTATTCACTGCAAACTTGGGAGAGCCAAGAACTTTGGATTTGCTAGCATCTTGTGCAGTTTCTTCTTTGAGAGGGTTTTAGGCCTTAGCCCGATGGTAGAAGTCACTCCTCATGGTCTACAAGATCCATCCCAGACACGCTGGACTGCGATTATGAGGTGGTTGGGAGGTGGCAGAGTGCCCTCTCCATACGATGATGACTTTTTCCACTAGTGACGATGACAGGTGATTGCCATCAATGACTATCCCTACGAGGGGATTGACTTTCGTGGAGATAGAGACGTGACATTTCCACCAGGTTCCACCTTCGGGGATATTGGTAAGAATTGTTTTGGTTTTTTAAATATTTCATTTTTTTATTTTTTGGTTTAATGAAAGAAAAAAATGTTTTTGGGTGGCATCATGTATTGACATTATTGTTTGGATTGCTTTTGATTTGTTTGTTTCATTTTTCTCTTTGGTTTTATGGCATCTTTGATTGTGCATGCTTGATCTCTTTCTCCTTGTTGATTCTTGGGCTCATGGCATGATGGTATTTTGCTTATAATTTGGTCAATAATGCTTGTGGGTTGATATTTAATCACAATATGATATTTTTCTAAAGTCCTCACTTTCATTCAAAATTAGTTTTCCATTGACTTTTGATTATAAATTTTCTTAATTGGTTATGAAAATTAAATATATTTTATTAATACATGAAAATATCTTAATAACATTAAGCGCATAGGCTTTGTAGTTAATTAATAATCTTGTTTGGATATGTTTTCATTATTTTCATTACATTTTCATAATTTAATTTTGAACTACCAATTACAATGGAAAATTCTAACATATATTTATAATTCTTTTATTTCTTAAACAAATTAAAAACAAATATGAAAAATAAATAAATAACTTTAACTAAGTATTAAAGTTTTATCTCATATATAAACTTTTGACAAAAGTTAAAATGCTATAATAACATATGTATTTCAATGTTTGCTTCAAGATTATAAACAAAAAGAATAAAATTGACACAATTCTCAATCCTTTTCAAAATTTATATGGCTTAAACAATATGTTTTCACAATCCAAACTTTTAAGCCTATTCCACGTGATCACTCCTTTTTTTAACCATGGGAACAGCAACCTCCCAAGGGTATATCCAACAGCCCGCAAGCCAGATATACCAGAAACTTGTGACTCAGCAGGGGCTGAGACGTCCCGAGACCCTTTATCCCAAGGGAGAGCCTCTATCCCAGGGGTCGCCTACCCTTCGAGCCTTGTCACAGCGGGCCAATGAGCAAACGTGATCACTCCTTTGGATTAAATAATTGAAGATATGTAAAGGATTTCACTTTTGGGTGACCTAATTCCTTGGGTCACATAAAATGGAAATGAACAAAAGTTTGCAATTAGTGGTTATTAGTGGTTATTTTGTTGTTATTCACCATCCCATAATTGTTGATTGTGTGTCTGCAATATAATTGATTTTGTTGATTGAATTGATTATGTTATGTTTTGATTCTTCCAACGGAATAATCTCTTTACTATTTATAAAATATTTTATTTTATTAATTGGGAAGTGGTTTCACTCCAATTAAGGAAGAGTAATCATATATTTATCAATAACACGCAGTTGAATCAGCTTATTGGTTAATTTTGATATTAAATCAATTTTGGGTTATTTACTTGACTGAGTTTAGTGATTATTCAGTGTTTTTTTATATAATATCTCATTATTATTTTGAATCAGCTTTTATAATTGGTTAATTTTGATATTAAATCAATTCTTATTTTCTTGATTGAGTTTAGTGATTATTCAGTGTTTTCTATATAATATCTCATTATTATTTTAATGCATCAGATTAAAATAATAATAGATTTTCATCTTGCATATTGAAATTAATCAATTATATAAATTTATTTATTTTTGGCCAAATAAGAAGGATTAGATAGGTTTCATTAGCTAACATCTATTTTTAGTTTGCATTTTTGTAGTTCTCATAACTTAGTTGTTGTAGCTACAGAATTTTTTTTGCTAGTTGTGGAATCATTAACCATTTTAGGTTGCATATTAGTTAAAATAATTTGCCTCCGCATTTAGTTCATAGTTTGCAAAATTTAGCTGAAAATCTCCTTCTTAGGAGAAAATCCACATAACAGCTAATGGAGCCGTAAAATCCATCAGAATTAGACATCCCAAACAACTAAGGGTTGCTAAACACCCCCGGCTCGGGCTAATCTCTTCTTGTTGGCGAGTGGGTCATAAACGCTCGTCAATAGGTATGTTTTTCCAGATTGCACTACAAGTAGCTAGATGATCAACTGGACTAGTTAACCCATTGTATTTCTCTCTGAAATACGGAACTCCCTCACCAAAATGGATCTCTAAGAATCATCTACACTGCAACCAGCCTGTTATAGACTATTTATGAACAGCCCACCATCTCGCTGGTGTTGCCTTCAAGGCCACATCCAATGCTAACAGTCACGTTGTTGTTCTGGCACCTTAATTTCAAATTCAACAATAAACTTATCCAAATTAGGCAAACCTTCATAAGTGGGAAGGTCACCTACCTCTTCACTGACCTAGCGCAGTGACTTCGTAACGTGAGCTCATCTTTGCATTGAGACCTCATGTATCCTATTCTTCCAATTTTCCAGAACTTCGCCAAAATCTGATGAGCGGGATCTAACGCTCTGCCAGCTTAATGTGCCATCTATTGTGGGATTGATATAGCCATTTATCCTTGAGGATACATTGTAAATATTATCCAGGTCTCAAGCATCACATTCTTCCTTGACTGGTTCGACGTACCTCTGTCCTTTCAGCGAATCCAGAGGTGCGACAACTCTTATTTCATCATTCTCAAATTTTAGCATCTACTTCTTGAATTTAATAATAGTTTGGTTTTGAATTGCCCAGTCGATTCCCAGAAGTGCAGGATATGGATTATTATCACCGAAAATATCTATAACTTCAAAGTCTATAAAGGTACGCAGTCCCTCCACTTTGACAGGGACCCCAACCTTCCAAAAAGGATAGCTTTTTTTATTGGACAACCTCAGCTGAATAGGTGACAATACTAGCTTCGGCTTCCCCATATTTTCCCAAGTATGCTTAGTCAAAATATTGAAATATGAGCCCAAATCTAAAATGACAAAATCCATATCATAATATCCAATATGTGAATTAAGTCGCAGCTCTCGTCTAGTTTTTGTTCTCTTTTGAACACGGTTTACAGCTCTTTCTTGCCTTAAGTCTCCCTCAGATTCGCCAATTAACTTATGCAATTACCGCAATGCATTTTCATCATTAATCAAAGCCAAACAACTTTTCAAAAAGTTATGCAGAGCACTTACCTTTCCTGGATTCTTCTTTGACATGGCATGGTCAAACCGAGGTGGCATATCATAGACACGACCTTATTCAAATACTGGTGGTGGGGAGGATGTTGATGCGCCCTTCATAAATTCATCACGAGATTCAAAGAAAACTCCCTTTTCCTTTTTAACATCAAATTAAGTCAGCTTCTAAACTCCTGGCCTCACTCTCGGGTCCCACTGGTTACTGTGACTTCCCTTATCATCACCCATCGTAGCTCCTCCTCCAGTTACCACAATGACAATAGGATGCTTCGGTCACGTCTCAGCTCAAATATTCTGAACATTCTGATTTTGATTATGATTATTCTTCGCCTTCCACTTTGCAATAAGTTGTGGACAGTCTTCACTAGTATGGTCTAATTTCCTACAATATTTGCAGGTCGAAGTAGGATTCAGGTAGTGTAATGTCCCTTCTTAGGAATTTTATTAAAATGACAATTTTTCACTTTTTTCCCTAGTTTGACCTTTGACTAGTTTTGATCTCTAGGTCCCAAATTTGCCCCAAATGATCCCAAATCTTCTGAGAAGGTATATGAATGATATTAGAACATAAATATGTGTTTCAGGGATGCCTTTGGACCTTTAAAATACTTCTGCAAATCCTCTTTCAATTCTGATCAATGTAGGTAACTTTACTAGTGATTTCCCTTTGACTAGTATTGGTCTCTAGGTCTCAAATTGACTCCAAATGCCTTCAAATCTTCAAGGAAGGTGTATGAATGATATTAGAACTTGAATATGATGTTTATTGATGACATATGGCCACCAAAAGACCTTTGCAAACTCTCTTAAGATTCTGGACCAAGTATGCAATTTTACTAGTAATTTGGGGTTCAAATCCCCCTGGGGTAAGTACTGAAAATGGCTTCCCAAATGCCTCCAAAGCCACTCAAATTTCTGAAAAAAGGTAGGAAATGTATTAAATATGTTATTAAGGTCTCATGTGCACCATTAATTTATTATTATATCTGTTCCAACCCTCTCCCATTCAACTGCAAAAATCACCAATTCGACCCTTGGGGAAATGGCACTATTTCTTCTCCCAATACAATTAAACTGAGTAAAAATACTTCAAATGCTCAAGTACAGTACATGAAACTTGTAAAATACATCCATGGCAGTCCATTAATCACAAATTCATCATAGAATCATCCATTCATTCGAAATCATCATCAATACATTGGTTCACAACAAGGTAGTGGGGAAATGGCATTGTTCTTCCATTAAAAATGAGATTTATACATTTCTACTTGGAATTTCGACCTGAAACTTTCTGGAGATGAAGAAAAGAGTATTTAATTCATATTAGAAGATAAATGGGGCATTAGAAGCTCCCCCAAAGAGTGTAATAGCTCACCAAAAACGCCCTCCCTCAAAGATCAAGAATATGCCATCAAAACTGGAAATGGTTGAAGGAGTGAGCTGCAATAGAAGAAACCATGAGCTGCCCTATAGCTTACATCTGCAAATTAGGACTCCATTAAAGCTCCAAATGAAATGTCTTAATGGCCTTTCCAATTACCAACTTGGATGGGAATCTTTCACCCTCGAAATTGGCTAAGGCAAGAAACTAGTCATCCAATAGCTCTCCCTCTTCACAAATGCAATTGCAAATTCTACAAATGATCAAAAGCTGGTTTAATTCTTTGTTATTGAAATTTATAAACTTCTAATGTCCTCCATGGGTCGAATTCCTTGCAAGAGACTCATGCCAACTCAAGTTGGGAAGAGATTCCAAAGAACGCCACTTGTACAACAATTCCTAGTCTCCCACTTCCACCAAATCACATGTGGGAGCATCTTAGCTACCCTAACACCCTTGAGCGCCCTCTTGGAGTCTATTTTTAGCCCTGACATGTCATATATGTCGTATTTCATCCTTCAGGTCTGATTTGTGTCATAGGTGTCATAGCATCTTCATCATTGTTGTCATAGAGCTAGGGAATCTAGCCCAAGTGTCTCACTAGCTCCAAATTGCCTCTTCCTCTTCCATGCGAGTTACTCTTCCTCTATATTTCGAACTTGGATGAGTCATGCAATGAATAATACCTTTTGGACTCCCCCAAGTATGTTACCATTCACCTTGAATTCGAATTGGTGAGAGAATGATGCCAAGTGTAGTGGGGAAATCTAGCCATATGTGGGTCCCACTTCCTCCATGTGTCTTCATGATCAAATTCCACTTTGATTTTCACTTGTATATATTTATTTATCTCCTTTATTAAATATTTATTCCATTCTAATGTTCAAACATCATTTATCATCCCCATTATTCCAAATCCCAAAGCTTCCACCCCAAACCTAGGAAACTAGTAATTTTCCTCCTTGGAAATTATTTGACCTTTAGCATCAATTTTACAAACTCTAATGAATAGGGCCAATGTTATTAGGCCATTTTGACCCAATGCCAAATTTGGGACATGACAGGCAGTCTCTAGCATAATGTCTTGGAGTACCACAATTGTAACATATTACCAGACCTCTTCCTCGAAAAAATCCTCCTTATCCACGCCTTCGAAATCCACCTTCCAGCTGATTGAACTATGCATTGCTTCTTTCAGCTTGATCTTCTCCTTTCATGAGGAAAGTATATGTTGTAAGCTCTGTGAGCAACTGGTATGCTTGGCAGTATTCTCATCATGTATGAATGACCAACAGAACTTACACCATAGGTTTTTGGGGGTACTCACCATTTTCTGTAGCAAATAACATTCTTCTGGCCGATGTCCTCTAGTTTGACAGATTCTACACCATACGCTCATCCCAGGATTTAGTGGATTAGGATTTCCAGCATAAGATAATCATGAAAAGTCGTACATTGATCTTTGGAGTGACCCTCCTCCTTACATATGGTACACCAAACATCTTCTCTTTTTTCCTTACCCTTCTTAATGTCTTGAATATAAATTGGCAAGTTCACCAACCATGACTGGATTTGAACCATATCAGTTCCAACCTCTCCCATAGGTGACGCTTCCAACTTCGTGGCCAACTCAAGTGCTTCTATCTAGGATGGAATTTTTTGCTGCATTAACGGAATTCTGATATGAGGTAGTAAAGCGTCTCTAAACCACTCCTTGTGTTGCATGTCATTCATCAGAAAGCTTGCACGATCCATCAAGGTATTAAACCTCTGGTCGAAGTCCCGAATAGATTCATTCAGTGCTTGTTTAATCTCTTTGAGCTCGGTGATGCACTATGACTCAGACATTGGCTTCTTAAATTCGGATTTTAATCCATCCTTAACCTCTACTAAAGTCTTCGCTTGTTGACCACCAGTAACTTCTGAAAGTTTCATAAACCAGTCCAAAGCACGACCCCTAAAGTCCGTAATTAACTATGCCAACTAAACATTATCATCTTGTACTTGTTTGACAGTCCATACTACGTTACATAAGAACTAGTATTGTTATGGCTCCTCTGACCCATTTCCATTAAACATAGGTAACTTCATATCATCCCCATCCATTTTGGACCTCTGGGGTTTTGCTTTAATTGATACTAATGGACCACTACTTGTATCCTTTCCACTTGGTGAAGTACTACTCTGACTATTACCACTTCTTTGACTTGCTTGGAAAAACTGTGATGAGATAGTATGTCTTACCTTGGTTTCTAAAGATGTACGCGGGGTCGTGGGTATGTCGTAGCCTCGGGTCTAAGACGGATCTGCAGTTTCTTCTTCTTCTTATGATATGAGCTGGTACTCTTCCTCTTCATTGTAAGAATCTTCATCGAGCTGTGGTACTGGTTCGTAGTCCCTTATTTTAGTCGCACTACGACCCTCTCTCTTTGTCTTAGTTCTCCTCCTCTTGTTCGACTAAAATCTCTTCCTACTTTGCAAAAACCCACACTCTTCGTCTATCTCACTCTCTTCTCCCCTTATCATGTCAGCTCATTCCACACATTCAACCAGGCCTTCCTCCATTTGATACCCATGCCCACCGCGCACAAATGCTTTACTTGTCAGCTTCGATTTGCATCACTAATTTTTTACAAATAAGCTTCTTGATCGACAGATTTAAAGATCTCAGGTACTTACCGTGCGGACCTTCAAATAATTATCATTATGTTGCACTAAATGACTTAGTAGTGTCAACATCAAATTCAGTAATGTACCCCTCTAATATACTATCTAACCAATAGTCCACATTGCATGAAATTTTGGCATTCACACCTTTCAGTCGTTGGATCAACTCAGATGCCCATATTCTATGCTCAACTCCTTGGAATTTCGTCTTTTTCTCAGTCAACCTTGCCAACCATTCATGCAATATCACAGGAAACTCCCTGAAGAAAACCTCATGGATATCAAAAAAAAAAAAAAAACTTATCTAACCACGCTTTGTCGTCCAATCAAGGGTGCTTGTTCTAATATTTAGCAAACTCTCTTAGCTTCTGATCTACCCAATCCTGGATCTCTGGCTTAGTCAGATGCCACATAAGCCACATTCCCCTTCAACACAAATCCTGGTCCCTGCAATGAAACCATTTGTTGGCGCACTTCTACTTCGACCAGGGTTCAAACATACCATACAACACCAACAAACACCATAGATACCAGCCCGAAAGGGTTTTAGTCCTTTTGGAAACACCTACGACGCAAATGAGGTCTCACACGAAGTAACTATGGAGACTGCGAAGTAACTATGGAGACTGTGGGAACCAGGTTTCTGCAACGTAGAAGGGGAATATTAGCTCGACAAACAACTCATTCATCAACCAACCCATAACTCTGATAGATCATTAACTTCGACAAATCCATTCACTTCGACATAACTCATGAGTTAATCAAAAATTATATAACATACATTATACTCTGCATTCACACATTTCTTTATTTAGGCATAATTGTTCATCAATTAATGTAACTCATAAGAAAAGTAAACAAACACATAACACATCACAAGCATCACACATTTAACACCATGATTTTAACGTGAAAACCCAAGATGGGAAAAACCACAGAAGCGCTTCTTTTAATTATGAGTCGTAGCCAATAGATAAGCACTTCATGTTTCAAATACTTACAGACTTTTCATAGTTACAACAAATCTGTGCACACATCCTACAGATTGTGTGATTCAACTTCTCATGTCACTCTGCACTTCGACATACCAAAACATAGCAGCTCGCCAATTATAGACACGAACTAACAATTTTCCCGAACAACTTATTATTCACTAACAGCCTCAAAATTTCCCTCTTATTACATATTTATAGGGCGCACACAGCCTGCCCCGCTCCCACTACTCCACTAACCAATTATTCGACTCATTAATGTAACTAAGTGGACAAACTCTACCTAATTGACTCAATCCCGCCCTTTGACATCTTCAAAATGACCAGTTTCCTGGTTTCTCGGCTGCTTCGTCAAAGGTGAACACTATGCGAAACCACTTTACCTTGGTTCTATCCATGCCAAAATTGTCTTACCAAAAATGGTACCCAAAACTTATTAGGCCCAAAATTATGCATTCAGAATCCACAGGTAAAACTGAGCTCTAGGAATCGAGCTATTGGATAACACTTATGATTTCTAATTTATAAATCGAAACCAATTCTTTATTAAATCTTTTAATTGTTTAAGGTAAAAATCCTTGGTCGACGACACAAGGATTGCTTGTAGCCTCTGAAGCAATTTTCCAGTTATAACCACTTGGAAACAACTTCCCAAAAAATTTATTATTTCTCCCAGATGTTGCTTTGAACTGAACACAATGACAACCACTATTTCAAACAAGGAATATGCGTAACTAGGGTTTTGTAAAATAATATAGAAACTTCTGACAATGAAACTGGACACAACACAAGAGCCCTAGTTTGGAAAAGAAAACTCTTGGATTTTGAGTTTGGGTTCCAATTCCCAAATGCAAAAAATTCAGATATTTCAAGAGGATGAGGATCATGAACTATTCTAATAAAATACTTTCATTTTGACCCGAAAAGATTGATCCATTTCAAACCCAACCAAAATACTTCAAAAAAAATTTGTTTGATGAGAGAAATAGTGGTAAGTGTCTTCACTTTGACAATATTCTACATTTCAACTAATAACTTAGGATAACATTTCGTGCAAGCAAGGCAAACTAAAAGCAATGAAGGGCATCATAAAATTGCAAGACTGTAAGCTTATCTTCGATTAGGTTACTTTTAAAGCAACCAAAATGATTCACTATAACCAAGATTCAAATTCAGTCATGATTTTTTTACCATCATATTAATCTTTAAATTCATCATCATTTTCTGAAACAAAACCATTTATTCAAACATTCTCTTGCTCAAGGGAGAGGGATAGGAAACAATGCAAACATAATGCAATCTCAAACAAAGCCAAAAATAAATTACTTTGCAAACTCAACATTTGATATAGAAAAATATTGTTAGTTCACATGCCTTTCAACGCTCTAAAAACTTCCTCACATGAACAACCAAAATAGTTTGCAAACCTCTAGATGCACGCTACAGGCAGGTGGTACCACAATTCTTCAAAACAATAGTAAAAATGGAAGTCGTCTAAAAGATCAACGATTTCGTCCGTCCGGCCAAAACTTGGTTGGAATCCGATGATATGAAATCTAAAAATCCGGTGATTTGTGTTGATTAAATTGTTTTTCTGAACATATAGATGAATTCAGCACCCTAGAAAACCCCCAGGGCATCCAAATTATGTTGGATTAATACTGTTATTTGAGATTCTAAAAATTCTATCACGGATTCTGGAAAATTCGTGTCTGAAAATTTATTTTCTCTGGGAGAAATCGTAGAGGTTTTAGACAACTCGGTAAAAATTAGCCTCATGTGGGCGAAAAAATGAGAATCTTACCATTAACACCCACGTACTCCAGTTTTGAATGCTTCTCCATGCAAAATACCAACCATAAACCACGTTTAACCATTTTTCAAAACACAAAATGTGACAACCAATGCGAGAGCTCATACTAGGCAAAGACTAACCATTGAGCCGCAGAGCATTAAATGCGGGCGGCTCAGTGATTAGTGACTGTTAGATCTAGAGATTCTCTAGATCTAACGGTCACTAATCACTGAGCCGCCCCATTTAATGCTCTGCGGATCGGTGGTTAGTCTTCGCCCTCATACTATACCAAATAAGTTTGCCATGTCAACATTCCACAATCCAAAAATTACCTTTTTTAAATGTTGACATCCAATCTCATTTATGGAAAAATCATGTTGTATCCCTAGGTTTGGGTGCCCATCATTGCATTTGTTTAATGCATATAACAACTAACAAGTCCACCACCTTTTGCAAAGTATAAATTTTTTTATATGGTTTGCATGGAATTATAGCTCATTTTTATAGTGATAAGACTTAACAAAGGTCACGATAGTATAGGCATGTGCTTCATATATAGCATGTTACCACCGTCTCTAGGTCAAACATGAAATCTTATGCATACAACCAAATACTCGGTATAATATATGCAACATACCAAGTCACCCTTGTCTATGTCAACAAAAACCTTATGCCACCACCTTTTGCCCAAACTCATACAAGGTATATCAAATAGCTTGAACAATATCAAAACAAAATGTTTCATGTATGATATAAGGTCATCAATCTTAGGTGCTAACATGAAACTTGTGCTCATATCTTTTGGTGAAGCATTAACATAAGTCTTTAACATGTATATTTATCAAATTTGAACCATTAGGATTTCACCACATCATTGCCCTTTTCCATTTAGACTTCCATCAAAACAACGAAATGATTTACAACACAAACAAATAGGAATATAAGCTGATAGGAAACCAATCTAGAATCATTCATATGAGAAGACCATGTCGACCATCTTGCAAAACAATTCTTTCGACAAATGACTTATCATGCTTTCCTTTAAGGGATCCCGCCTAATTATTCACACACACACACACATACTATGCCTTGCAACAATTTGCAGGCAAATATAAGGTGGCGAATTTATGAATCAACACCCCCTGCCCTTGTTATTGGTTTCTCTTGTTCTGTCCTTTCTTCTTCCCCTAATTTTCTGGATTAGGGGGGTTAGCTACGTTAAGCTACTCAAATTGTTGAGTCTATTATGTGGGAGAGGGTTGAACTAAGTTTACCCCGGCGTGGGTTGTGAGGTGTGTACCGAGTGGACTAGGAAATGGAAAATATGGATTGTAAATGGGCATCAGAAGATATGGGTTGAGAACTCCTTAAGATGTGGAAATAGGAGCTAGTGGTGCTATTGGGGTGGTGGAGGTGATGGAAGTTGCATTGGGAAACCTAGGGTTTGATCATTTGTCCAAATGGGGGATTTAGAGCAATTTGAGCCACCGATGCACGAGGTACTAGTGGCTTTTGATGTGGCACACTATATGGCACAAAGCTATGTGGTTGGGGAACGTTCTCTTGGTGGGAAACCACTTTTATAAGCCTGTCGACAAAGTGTGATGTGTCGAGGGGGCTTGGTTCAGAGAACGATGTTGAGGTGCATTTGGGATGATCATATACAAATACCTGGACTGGGCATATATCAAATTGAAATATTGGGCCTTGAGGATGGCCTCTTATTTCATTTAAGGAATAGTGGTTGTCACGTCCTTGGTGATCATAGGAAGGAGTGATTTAAGGAACCAATCTAGAAGAAATTCAACTTGGATTTATGTTTTACACAATGTCCCACGTCTACACCATTCGTGGATATGATCCATGATGTGTGTAGAGGTATTCTTTCAAAATTCAGTTAGAATCTCCAAGCCCGAATCATAATGTATAGGTAGTTGAAAGTACATGAGAAATGTAGTGGTTATGGACTCAAATGTGGAATGAGTTGCAAATGGTAAATTGACATACCATTTGGTCACCATTCCTGTGAGGATACTCTAAAATAACTGAAGGCGAATGATGTCCTCAACTATGTTGTTATATGAGCATTAGAGGTAAATGACATCACGTGGTTAGCTGGGTAGTCTCCCTATTTCCCATCAAACTTTGGAATATCCGAGGGAAGCTTGGTTGGCATGCTTGGACAAGTTGGGTTATGTAAAATGGAATCGTTTATTAGCTTGGATAAATTTGGGATATTTAAGCTTGCCATAAATGGAAGTGTTGGTTGAGGCATAGGACTTGACATTGTGTGGTGTGTAATACCTCTTCTAGGTGATGCAAATGGTGATATTGGGGGATTTGATCCTCTACTTGATGGTGGTGAGGGTGCAACTAATGGTGATGATCCTCCTCTTGTTCATGAAGGGGATGTAAGGGGGGAATGGGGATGGAAGCTGAGCAAGGTATGTCCGATAAGGGTTGATGCTATCCCTTGTGTTTTATAGGGACATAATGTGGGAACCCCTCCTTGAAGAGGGTGAAGCCCTAGCATCCTAAGATACCCCTACGCTATATTAACTCTACAATGGTTGATGTTTTGTGATAAAATGAAAGTAAGGATGGAGGGAATGAAACACAATTGACATATGCAAAAATATGATAACCACAATAATAGATGCAATATGGTGCAAGTGAAAAGTTATTTTTAATTACAATAATGATCTTTTTGTAAAAAAGAAACAATGAGTTTTCCCTTATTGACTTAATGCCCTTCCTCGCAAATAGTCATTGGGCCTTCCAATAGCTCTCTTGTTGGATGGTTATGAACCCATTGAAGATGGCTAGTGAAGGTATGAATGAATTAGTTATAACAAGGGGCATTGGGGATATGTTCTGAAAGGACTGGAAACATTTCCAATAGCCAACGAAATCTAACTAGGATGCAAATGCATCCCGCAAATGTCACCTAGTGATAATAATATTTTTTTGCTACTAAGATACCCATGTCAAGTGTGGATAAGGGGTTCATCCTTGACCAGTAAAGTGTCACCTCCATAAAGATTTGGGTGGCTCAATGTGGTGAGCATAAATAGCTATACCTCGGCTTTAGCGTCCTTGGGAACCAGATTTTATTATCCAGGTTTGATCACACTTTCTTATAACAAGATTTGACAAGTCCCTAAAAGTCAACAACAACTATTGTTTCAGAATGAAGAAGATTGGTGGGCATTATTTGGATGCCTAGTCCAATCAATCCTAACTTAACTAAAAAAAATTGTGACCTACTTGGTGGAGGAATTAGTTGGTTTACAATTATGTTGCAAGTTGATTTTATGAGTCCAAATTTGAATTAAAGGTGTGACAAGGGAGGTATTTCAAACCTTCCAATTTTTATGGTTCATCAAGATCACCTCTGAGTGCAAGATGAAGAACATACTCAAATGGAAGGAGACTTTAGTTCCCTTGGTGAGTGCTTCAAGTGAGATATACACACATGTGTTTTGAAAGCAAAGTAAAGTAGAAATTTACAACTAACTTATGGTAATAATAAAGCAAAGAGATATGAACATTGATGGTTAATTACTCCTCCTATTTAATCTCTAAGTGTGAATTGATATTTGCAAAAGATAACTATAACAAGCTTGAAATGTGACAAGAGAGGTATTTCAAACCTTTCACTTCTTTCTAATTTACCAAGATCACTTATGAGTGCAAGGCTAAGAGCATACTTTGAAGCAAGATGAGTCTTTAGGTCCCTTGTTTGTGTATAGAAGTGAGTTAATCTAATTTTGTTTTAAAACAATAAATATGCAAGAAGCACAGAGTGTGAAACTAATGCAAGCTACCTCAGTTGCCTAGACTAATAATTTTTATGAAAAAGTGATATGTGACGATATAGCCTATTTCTATTGAGAGCTAGGAGGTTTGTTGAAACCCTGAAAGCCTTTGCCTAATAGTTGTAAAAGATGACTTTTTACTCCGTATTTAAGATATGTGACTTGATTACTAGAGAAGGAAAACAACTTATGAGTTGTTAATTTATACTTTAGCATGTGTGAGAAGTCATTGAAACTACAATTTGAAGTGCAACTAAGCTAGAAAAAATAAAAAAAAATGAACTACTGCACGGGTTTTTGAAACACAATCGTGCAGCTACGCTAGTAGCAAGTTACACAAGCCATGTGGGTTTACTACACATGTAAATGATCAAAAAATCACATAGATGGTGCTGTTGTCGAAGAGAAAGTCACACAAGTTGCATAGAACAAACACCGAGAAATGGATAGTCCGAAAACTTGATGGAAATCGACCATGACCTTGCAAATCCTATTGGTTAGGGGAATGAATAACAAGAGTATGATCCTACAAGATACCCCAAATAAATTACCAAGTCAAAGACAACCTATAGATAAGTAAATAAACAAAAATAAAGAGTGGAGTCACCAAATATTGTTGAGGGAAAAATCCCACAAGGGTGAGTAATCCTCCCTACTATCCTTGCAGATTGTAACCAAGGAAACATTGTAAGTGTTGATTAGTAGACCGTACAAAAGTAGGATAAAACAAAACTCAATGAATAATAATAAAATGAAAGATCGACAAGTGCGCATAACATAAAACGACAAAGAGTGAGTTAGCTTCAACCATATAGTATTTTCCCAATGGAAAATCTTGTTTACAAATAGTGTCACCTAGAAGAATGAAAATTCAATGGAAGCCAACAATATCCCTTAGGGATGGGTCCTTGTGAACTCTCTCAATTACTTGATAACCAACTTGGAATGATGAGGAGAAACACTTGCTTCTTAAGGAAGAAGATAAGGGAGCTTTGAATGCCAAATAATGATGAGAAGGGGATGAAAGATGATCTCTCAAACCAATTCTTGCAAAATAACCTTGCTTTAGATTTCTCTCATTGAATGCATGTTCATGGCTTCCTTATATAGGCCAAATGGAGGTCTTGAAACATCTAGTTCCTATTGTGAATTCTCCATCTCATGAAGTGGTCCTCTAGGTACAAGAAGGGGGATATTGAATTCTCCAAAGCATGTGAAGAAGCCAATTCAAAATTTTGAATCCAAAAATGTTGTTGTGAGCCTTGAATGCATCCTAGAGAGATAATGGTCCTTCCATTAGTACAACCACATGGGTTTCAAAGCATTAGTCGCACAGACTTGCATGGGTTTCGAAACAAAAATTGCATGGTTGTCTGACATAATTAACTTTATCATTCTAAGTTTCAATTCTCATTGTAAATTTTATGGGAATGTGCTAATGAATTGCATGTTGTATGTTGATGATTTCATTCTACAATAGTTGCAGAAATGTCGCATGTGTGCGAGATTTAGGCAATAGCAATTGGTCTACTACAAAAAGACTTCTAAGATACTTGAAGGGGACTTGAGACTTTGGACTCAAATACTCTGAGGTGGATGACTTCAAATTGATTAGATATTATGATTCAGAATTTAATGGCGACAAAGAGAATGGAGTGCCTACTTCAGGCTACCTCATGAGTCCTGGATCAACAATTGTCTCCCGGAGATCACACAAACAGTTTGTTCAAGCATATTCCACAATAGATGTAGAATATGTGGTTGCAACAGAAGCAACAAAGGAGATTATGTAGCTCAGGAAGATACTTGAATATTTGCAGGAGAAAAAGGTGAATTATACTCCTCAACTGGTAGATAATACTTCTACAATCAAGTTGGAAAAGAATGTTAGATTCCATGATCGAACTAAGCACATCAATACAAAATACCATCTGATTCGATATCATGTAGAGGACAATACTATTCATTTGAGACAATATTCCACAAGTGAGTGAATTGCATACATCTTCACCGAAGTGCCTAGAAGAGAAAAGCTTGAAAAGTTCATAAAGATGCTTGGACTCACGAACATCCCTTCAGATTAAAGTGGGGGGGATTTTGGAAACCTAATATGTAGGGATTATAGTTCCATTTGTAAAATATTGTAAACATTTTATTTTTAGTTATTAAAGAATACGTTGAAGAGTCACATACATTTGGAATGTGAAAGTCCAAAGGTCACCTCTCCTCGTGTATTAATAATACATTCACGATCAATGAAATTCATTCTAGCTTTGAGTTTCGAACGCATGCAAAGGAGAAAAATACCATTCTTATGTAGACTATTGAATAGACCTTAAAATAATATGTATCCATCCACACAACCTTCCTATGGGTCCAAACCAATTCTAACCCTCGACTCCTTCCCAACTTTCCAAACCAAGTTTTCCCATACAAGAGGAAAGGCAATAATCAATACTTCCAGAAAATCAATGTGTTTTCCACTTTTTAACTAGATTTCAAATCCACTCTTCCATTATCTCAGACATATATATTTTTATTGAATGACCTTATCCCAAATGAATTTTCCAACAATTAACCCCTACACACACTTTGCATCCAAATTTGTATTGAATAGATGAATATTTTTATGCCCCAACCCCTTTCGTCCTTTGGTAGTGCTATGTCCTTCCAATTAAGCCACACAATCCTTTTTTCTTTCCATATTTCCTGCCCAAAGAAACCTGAACTCAATTGACTATTCTTGTATAGAACACTTTTGGAATAAAGATAAGTGACATCTAATACACAATGATTGCCTTAATACTTGATTTTATAAGAGCCATCCTACCACCACAAGAAAGCCAACAATCACAACATAAAGAAAAACCTCTTCTCCACTCCTTATATATTCCATTGACAGTCTTTCTTCCCATAGTTAGTGTTGAAATTTGGTTGAGCTTCGATATTTAATTCTTTTAGTTGCAGAGACTTGAAGCAGTGAGACAATTCAATCCATGAAATTCATACAACCATAACACGGGATATACCCTGGGGAAAATCCTCAAAATTATGAGAACAAAAACCCCAACAATTATTCTCAGTATAATATAATGGATAGCAGAGAATGCTTTCTTTTAAAACATAACAGATTGCTTTCAGAAGATAATAGATCACCAAACACTCTTGATGAAGATACAAAAGCAATAGAGAAGAGATATCAATCATATGTGTGTCCAACACAACAATAACAAGCATGAACAATACCCTCCACAAAGAGAAGCGCCTTGCCTTCAATGGAGAAGAGAAATCGCCTCACATTGGATCCATCAATCTCGTATAACATATTTATACATTCTTCTCTTCTATTTTTAACTTCTAACTTCAGGATGAACTCGCACTCAAACTGGATGTATTAATCTTGCATGCAGAGGTGCACCCCACTTCTCATGTAGTGCTTTATTTCACTAAGCTATCACTTAGGATGAACTCGTCTCTTAACTGAAATATTGTCCACTTAGTTAGGTGGCTAACTTAAGTGTCGACATGCAAGTGTCACAACTCATGTGTCATATTTTAGTTTAACATAAGTGTCGTCATGCAATAACACGTAGTTAGCTAGATCTTATTTGTTGTCACTTAGTTAACTCTCTTTAACTAAAGTGTTGTATTTTAGTTTAACTAAAGTGAAAACACTTTAGTTAACTAGTCCTTCTTATTTAACACTTAGTTAACTGAAATCATGTTTATTGATTTACTTGAAGTGACCACTATGAGTTCTTTAGTTAACTGAGGCATATCTTTAATTGATGCTTTAACTGAAGCATTGATAATTAATTGAAGCTTTATAACTGAAGCTTTAACAATTCAAGTTCTCTTTAATTTGCTTAAGTGTTTGCATGGGCAATTTCGAATTCTCTTCATCTCTATGCTTCATCTTTTATTGTATGGTTAATATGTGCTAACTTTAATTATCCATCACATTACATTATACTAAGAAGAATTATCGGATGCTCTGATCATATTATATTATTCTGGACCAAATGATCATATGCTAAAGTATTCACTTTAGAGGTGATCAATCTCTAAAGGAGACTTAATAGCAATTGGTAATCATAGTTAATAATACATCACACAACATTAAATGCTTTTAACAAGGAAAGCATGACCTTTAAACGGAAGGACCACCTCTATACAAGAGGTCCATCTCATGGATACCTTTATACAGAAGGTTCACATCATAATCATGACTTGACACACACAAGTCCGAAGCCTTGTCCAACAAGACTTTACAACATCATTACTTTGATCAATTACCTCTATACGAGAGGAATAACCCTTACACGGAAGGAAATCAAAGTGCTCACCTCTATACAGGAGGATCAATCTTGGCTACACAAGATTGGTTTGGAGAATGTCTCCTGATGTTGTATATTTAACACTCCCTCTCAGCGAGGGAGGCATTCTTTGCCGTACCAAGATTGTCTCGGAAGTACATGAAATTCATCACTGACAAAGGCTTTGTTAACACATCTACAATCTGCACATCAATAGCAATGTACTGAAGTTTCACTGTACCTTCCTGGACCATGTCTCGGATGAAGTGATACTTCATTTCAATGTGCTTCGACTTGTCGTGAAACATTAGTTTTTTTGAAAGCTTGATGCAACTCTGATTGTCACACCTAATAATTGTAGGCTTAAGATTTTCATCAAACAAACCTGCAAGTATCTTTCTGAGCCACACTGCTTCTCGGCAGACCACATTGGCATCTATGTATTCTGCTTCTGTAGTGCTCTAGGCTACGGAGCCCTGCTTCCTGCTGGACCAAGATATCGTAATTGATCCTAGCCTACAACAGTATCCGGATGTACTCTTATGGTCCACAATGCTTCCTCCCCAATCTAAGTCTGTATAACCAAGTAACATGACTCCTCCACTGGAGGCATATTTGAGTCCATGTGAAATTGTACCTCGAAGGTACCTAAGCACATGCTTATCAGTTGTCCAATGTCTATGTCTCGGATAAAACATAAATTGACTCAGAATGCTCACAACATAACATATATCAGGCCTCGAATGTATCAAGTACATTAACGAGCCTATAAGTTGTCTATACAAAGTGGGCTACTGGATTTGATCAAGAGCCTGACTCATGAAGTTTCCTCAAATTGGAAACCATCGATGTAGTCATAGATTTGCAATCTATCATGCCAAACCTGTGTAATATATCCACAGTGTACTTCCCTTGAGATAGAAAAAATTCATCTTTTCTTTGACAGATCTCAAGGCCAAGAAAGTAGTGCATTAGACCTAAGTCTTTCATCTCGAACTCTGAGGTGAGCTTCCACTTGATCCAAGCAATCAGATGTTCATCTCCAGTGAGAAACAAATCATCAACATACATAAACTATATCAATGGTTGGTTCTTCACTACTTTGAAGTACAAATTTGGATCAACTTCACTCTTACAGAAACCCAGTTTCTGAAGGTAGCTATCAATTCTAGAGTACCAAGCCCCGGGGGATTGGTTAAGCCCATATAGAGCTTTCTTTAGCTTGCAAACATGGGAATCCTTCCCATGCACCACAAATCCTTCAGGCTGCTAAATATAAACCTCTTCCTCAACCTCACCATTGAGGAAGGTTGTCTTCACATCCATGTGGTGAAGTTTCCATCCTAGAATAGATGCAAGTGCAATCATTGCTCAAATTGTGGTCTACCTTGCCACAGGGGAAAAGTTCTCATCATAATCAATGCCTTCTTTCTGAGAGAAACCTCTGGAAATGAATCTGGCTTTATACTTCTCAATGCTACCATCTGCATAATGCTTTATCTTGTAAAGCCATTTGGAAGTCACAATGGAATTCCCATTAGGTTTGGGAATAACCTCCCAAACATCATTCTTCATTATATATTTGTACTCTTCTGTCATTGCATCTTTCCAAACTTGATGCTTTGCAGCTTCTTCACATGAGGATGGTTCTGAATCACTGATGTGGCTCATCATTGCAACATACCCTGAATATATGTCAGGTTGCTTGCGCTCTCTGGATGAGCCTGCTAGTGCTCCATGTTTCTTTGCATTTTGTAAGATGTCTCGGTACCAAGCATATCTTCTTTTAGCAGGAGGTTCATCAAGTGACCTCTCAACTAGTTCTGTTGGTTCTTCAGGAGCTAGCGAATCTGAGGCATCTTCTAGTTTCTCCCTCTCAAACTATGAAGGGGGGGAATCAAACTCAGGATCCTCCATATTTGAATCACATTGAATATATTTCGATCTTTTGAAATCAACTTCCTCATGGAAGGAAACATCTCGACTGACTTCAATGTGTCTCTCACCAAGTACATATATTCGGTATGCTTTGGATGACTCGATATAACCCACAAAGGTGCATTTCTTTCCAGAAGGCTCCATCTTTGTTCTCTTTTCTTTCGGTACATGAATGTATACTAGGTTCCCGATTATACTTAAGTGTGAGATGTCTCGCTTCTCTCCAGTAAACACTTCTTCTGGTGTCTTCTCATCTAGAATGGCATGCATGCTTCTATTATGGATGTCAATAGATGTACAGGTGGCTTCTACCCATAATGAGGTAGACATATCTTGATCATGCATCGTGGCTTTTGTAGCCTCACATATGGTTCTATTCTTCCTCTCAGCAACCCCATTTTGCTGAGGGTTGTATGGTATTGTTAACTGTCTACATATTCCTGCATCACTAATAGCTCATTAAATGCATGTGAATCAAATTCACCTCCATTATCAAACCTTAATGCACGGATGTGCTTTTCTTTATGATTTTCAAATAGGATTTAAACTCTTTAAATTTGCTAAGAGTTTCACTTTTAGACTTCATGAAATAAATCCATGACTTCCTAGAAAAATCATCTATGAACAGTAAAATAATATAAGAAGCCACTCAGGGAGGGGGGTGACATGGAACCACATACATCAGAATGTATTAAATCTAAAATCCCTTTAGATCTATTAGTACTACTAGAAAAACTTTTCTTAACATTCTTCCCGAGTGCACAAACCCTACATACACTATCATGCTCAAAATCAAATACGGGCATACCTTTTACCATATTTTGAAGTCCTTGTAACGCTTTCTAGTGTAGGTGTCCAATCCTTCGGTGCCATAGCTCGCATGGACTAACAATGTAGTGAATCATAGATTGAATGTACTTCTTGGGTACCTTGTAGAGTCCTCCCTCTCGAACTCCAATCACATCAGCATATTGTAGGATTTTGTTCTTCGGCCATAAAAGTGCTTTGTTATCCATGAAGATAACTCATAAGCCTTTGTCTTCAAGAATCAAAACTAAAAGGAGGTTCTTCTTCAATCCTGGAACATATAGAATATCCTCCACATGTAGAATATCATCGATGCTCAGTTGGAATGAGCTGGATACAATTCATTGGATCGAATAAGTTGAGTTGTCTCCCAACTCTACCATGCATGTGAATTCTTTCTCCTTTAGATCAGTGATGGAACTCTTGTAACCAGTCATATGTTTATATGCACCACTGTCAATCAACCATGTACCTGCATTTGTGATGACGGATCCCGAAAGGGATGAGGCAAGATAATATTCCCTTCTTATCTCCTTAAATTTCTTCGGATGGATTCTTTTGAGTGATTTCATCTTCTATGGCAGTAGAAGCATGAAAATTTCATTTCTGCTTTGCTCTGAAATCTATTGAGAAATGGTCTTTCTTGTTGCAATTGAAGCATCTAGCTTTTGATTTGTCAAAGCCTTTGTTGAAATCCTTCTTGTTTGGATGAGAGAACTACTTTTGGAAGAAGGGTTTCTTTCCTTTCTTCATTCTTGCCGTGAGGAAAGGTTTTCTTCTTTGATGCACACTGACTTGCTCTGGATCCACCCTGTTGGAACATTTAAAAAACCCCACTATGTCCTTCTAGACTTATGATAAAATTAATTAATCATTTATGATTAATTTCTTGAGTTTTGACTAGGTAGAATAGGCCAGTTTTGTCTTTTAGTGGACCACATGCTATCCTCATTCACAAAAATGAATTTGGATAGATTCTGGATAAGATTTTCTTGGATTCTGTCTGATTTTATTCCATTCCTGGATTAGAAAGACACTATCCTGATTTAGTTAGCTTTGTCCTGTTTTTTCTATTTTCTAGTGGAAAAGATAAAGCTAGTTTACTTGGAATCTTTTGCCACTTGACCAATTCGACCTCTACATCATATCTAACCTTCTAAATCCATCATTACATTCCATTTACCTCACTCATGAGCTTCCATACCATACTTACTAAATTCGTGAGCCTCTAGGACAGTTTTGGAAACTGCTTTTGCCACCTAGGGGGTTTTTTGCCTTTTCTTTTTTCTCTTTCCATATTGCCTCAAAGGAATTCGATTTTCTCCATGGAGGATGTATTATATATTGTTATCATATCAATGAATAATATACAGAGTGATTTCCACAATTTATCTTCTCTATTCTTCTTCTCTCATTGTCTGAAATATTCCATGGTGAAATTGTCTTATGAATCTAGTTCCTAGTAATTGAAAATCTCACACAGCCCTCCTCTTGGAGGCATTCATGCCATAACCTTTCGAAGTTAGGTTGTACCTCTCGGCCATATACCTTGGCCAAGAATGTCTCACATGAGGATGGGAGACCATCAATAGCGGTTTGGAGAAGATCATCTTCATCCACCACTATTCCAATATTAGCAAGCTAATCTCTTACTTGAGAGATCTTGGATAAGAAGGAGGCCACTGTCTCATCCATCTCCATCTTTAAGTTTCGAAGCTTATTCTTCAATGTCCTCTTTTGACTCAGGGCCTTCTTCTCATAGATATTAGTCAATGTATCATAACATTATTTCGTAGTCTTCAGCAGTGTGATCACAGGAATCAAGTTATCTTTTACTGAATCATAGATTATTTGTTTGGCCTTAGCTTGATTCTTCTTGAAGTTGATGCACCCTGCATTAGATGTAGGCTCCTCCACCATAGTGGATACGTAACCATCCAAGTTATGTTCCTATAGGATGTTGAGAATCCTAGCCTTCCAAGTGTTGAAGTTTGAGGTGCCCTTAAGACAGTCTTCCGTTCATGCAGAGACTGATGTCATAGTCTTCAAATCTTTCGCTCAAATTCTCATGATCAATGTAGGCTCTAGCTGGCATGCAAAACTGAGCTCCTTCATGCCCTGAGCTCTGATACCATGTTGACATTTGGTTGAGCTTTGATCGTTAATTCTTTTAGATGCAGAGACTTGAAGCAATGAGACAATTCAATCCATGAAATTCATACGACCATAACACTCAAGATACCCTGGGGAAAATCCTCAAAATTATGAGAACAAAAACCCCAACAAATCTTCTCGGTATAATATAATGGATAGCAGAGATGCTTTCTTTTACAACATAGCAAATTGCTTTTGTAAGATAAGAGATCACCAAACACTCTTGATGAAGATACAAAAGCAATAGAGAAGAGAGATCAATCGGATGTGTGCCCAACACAACAATAAAAAGCACAAAAAATACCCTGCACAAAGAAAAGCACCTTGCCTTCAATGGAGAAGAGAATTCGCTTCACATTGGATTCATCAATCTCGTATAACATATTTATACATTATTCTCTTCTATTTTTAACTTCTAAATTCAGGATGAACTCACCCTCAAACTGGATGTATAAATATTGCATGCAGAGGTGTGCCCCACTTCTCATGCAGTGCTTTATCTCACTATGTTGTCACTTAGGATGAACTTACCTCTTAACTGAAAGCTTTCCTAGTTAGTTAGGTGGTTAACTTAAGTGTCGAAATGCAAGTGTCACAACTCACGTGTCATCTTTTAGTTTAACATATGTGTCATCATGCAATAACACTTGGTTAACTAGATCTTCTTTGTTGTCACTTAGTTAACTCTCTTTAATTGGAGTGTCATATTTTAGTTTAACTAAAGTGAAAACACTTTAGTTAACTAGTCCTTCTTATTTGACACTTAGTTAACTGAAATCATGATGATTGATTTACTTGAAGTGACCGTTGTGGGTTCTTTAGTTAACTTAGGCATATCTTTAACTGATGCTTTAACTAAAGCATTGATACTTAATTGAAGCTTTAACAATTCAAGTTCTCTTTAATTCGCTGAAGTGTTTGCAAGGGCAATTTCGAATTCTCTACATCTCTATGCTTTATCTTTTATTTCTTTATATTGTATGGCATGGTCAATATGTGCTAACTTTAATTATCCATCACATTACATTATACTAAGAAGAATTATTGGATGTTGTGATCATATTATATTATTCCGGACCAAATGATCATTATGTTAAATTAATTCACTTTAGAGGTGATCAATCTCTAAAGGAGACTTAATAGCAACTGGTGATCATGGTTGATAATACATCACACAACATTAAATGCTTTTAACAAGTAAAGAATGACCTTTATACGGAAGTTCCACCTCTATACGGGAGGTCCATCTCATGGATACCTTTATATGAAAGGTTCACATGATAATCATGACTTGACACACACAAGTCTGTAGCCTTGTCCAACAAGACTTTACAACATCATTACTTTGATCAATTACCTCTATACGGGAGGAATAATCTTTACACCTAAGGCAACCAAAATGGTCACCTCTATACGGGAGGATCAATATTGGATACACAAGATTGGTTTGGAAAATGTCTCCTGATGCTGTATATTTAATAGTTAGTAGGATTGTGCACAAAGCTATGTACTTGATCCCATTCTCAAATGCAATATGCTGATATGAGAAAATTTGAGACTAGAATTGAGATGACTCAACATCCAACCCAAAGCAAGACATTGATCACCTTTGAATATTTACCAACATACATGTAGCCTTACAATAAAGCTCAATAACTTCCATGAACTTCAAAGCATCCCACCTAGACCCATCACAAAATATCATAAAAAAATAGGAGGTGGGGACATGAAAATGTTTCCTCCTATTTTTACACCTCTGAATTGGCCTCTTTCTTCGTTATCCCTTAGAGCTTGACTTTAACTATCAACCACCAAAAGAAATAATAAGGGATACATAGGGGAGCCTTGTCCAAACCCTCATTTGTTTTGAAATAGCAATGAAATAGATCTATTGATGAGGAGTAAAAAAATACCTAAGTAACACAATTTGTGACCTAATTAACAAAATACACACATAAACCTAGATGAAGCAACATCATTCTTAGGTGAATCCAACTAACTTTGTCATGGGGTTTTGATGGATCTAGTTTAAAAACCATGGTTAGTTGCTTCTTCTTTTTTTATGGAGTGAAGCCCCTCCTTGGATACATCTATAGACTCATGAATCTGCCTCCCCAAAAGAAACCCAAATTGTTCACTAGATATATTCTCAGATAGATTCCTTTGATTCTCATTATAATCATTTAGTGACAATTTTGCAAATGCAATTACACAAGGATATTGGATTGTATTGGTCAAAGGATTTAAGATGGCCCACCTTTGGAATTATAGCAATAAAAGTCAAATTAAAAGCTACTAGCATTATGCCTAATGACCTTGACTCATTAAGAACTCTCAAGCTCTCCCTCTAATATATCATAGAAAATTGTGAAGAACTCTATTGGCTACCCATTGGGCCCTAGGCTATGGTCCTTTTTGAAGCTATAAATGACCAGTTCAAGCACCTCCTTGATGACTTCTTTCACCATCATCTGATTTTCAACATCATTACAAAGCTTGGAAAGAAATAAGCCATTTTTCACCACCTCTACAATATACACTACCTGCTCTTCTTTGTAAATTTTCTAGAAATGGCCTAACCCCTTATAAGCAATATCCTCAAAAGAGTTGGCTAAAGATCCATCTAGGTTAGGCATTTTCCAAATGGTATTTACATTCTTTCAATGGTTGGTGAAATTTTGTGTTGTTATCTCCTTGTTCCAACCATAGGGCCCTACTTTTAAGTCTCCATACGACCTCCTTATCAACTAATAATTTCCTTTGTTTGCTTTCCAATTCCTATTTTTTTTATAATTGAAATGGGTAAATTGACATTATATATAACTGAAGAAAATCAACACCAAAAAGTTACATTGTACGAGTCCAAAAAAGAAGGCTTATAGAGTATTTGGAGTACAATCATCTAAAATTTTATAACTATTCCCATATAACTAGATACATTAACTATACTACTGTAGATTTTAACAAACTGTCCTAACAGTAGTTGTCAAAAAATATCATAGACAACTAAAACTAATTAGAGCTATGGCCACTATTCGTGACCTAATCTTTGGCATTTTATTCATCTTGCTCCTCCGAGCTTGAGATGGTCACTATTGCATGGATAGGTTGGTGAACAATGGTGTCCTCAATTCCCTTGTTGTTGAAGTAATCAGTGGTTCTAGATTGTTTTGCAATGAGTAGATCCTCATGTTGATGCAGGGTGGCCTGGATAGTGTCAACATGTGCTCCATACATGTGTATGTTTCCTTCTGCATCGTCCAAGCGAGTATCCAAGCAGGCAATTTAGAATCTCTTATTCCATTAGAGAGCTCTTGCAGTTTGGTCTCCAAATCCATCGTAGTCTTCATCCTTGCCAAGCAAAAACCCACCAGAGCTCTAGTATCCCAAACTTTCCAAAATAACAACAAAATAGACATTGAACCATACCTACAAATATTCCCCTGAAGGTTGTCCTCCATGCTCCTAGAAAATTCTGCAACCAAAATACATTCCCCCAAGGCATAGGAGAATGCTTCTACCACCTCTGAAACCTGCAATCCCATCTCCTGCACATGATACACTAGACTTCCCCATCTTTGCTTTGATATGGGAAATACAAATGACAAATCTTGCATAGGAAGAAAGATAAAGCATATCTTGAAGCATTGTCGTGTCCAGACCTCCCGTAGAGTCCTCCATCCATGAGATCAATTGTTGCATTGAAACATGTTTTGATGGAATGAAACATGGGTTATGAACATTAATTGAAGATAGGACATTTCTCCTTGAGGATGAGGCCAACATAAATTCCTTGTCTATCACATAGTTTGCAGAAGAGATCAAGGGGTATTCAAATAGATGACTAAGGGATCCAACATGGCGCTTGATGACCCCCATTGATAAGAATGCCCCTTTTTACCATAAGTGTAACATTATTTGCGAGTAGATAAACTATTTTGTTATTTTCCTATCGCACATTAAATATTTGAACATCAGGAATTTGAGTGAGGAGGCTATTAATACAATGTTGTAGTCGTCCGGCTATCTTATCTTCAAGGTCTTGTTTTTTTCCTGGATTGAGAGATGATTATGAGGGAGTCTCCTATGACAACAAGGAATTGGATTCCAAGATAGACAATGCTTTTGAGTCCTTGGTAAAGAGCATATCACTCCGCTTATTTGTTTGTGGCTTTCCCTAGGCCCCATTCAAAATCTAGTACTACATTACCTCTGAGATCCAATAGGATCCCCCCGACCACACTTGCCTCCCCATTTCGCTTTCCAATTCCTTTACCTTCTGTTTGTATTTCCTAATTTTGGAAGCAATGTGAGTAACACTCACATCATCATATGTTGGCTTTACAAAAATTACAATACTTATAACAACTAATTAAAAAAATATATTATATGTTAGCCAAATAAAGATACATATGGAAATACAAATATCTATATATAAACGATAGAGATTAAATATGTACACCTAATATAAAAATTGGTCTATAATTATAAAAATAGATATATCATATTTACACATAAATATAAATCAATCCAAAATATATAATGATGATACAAAACAAACAACAAAGATTGGACAACTTTCAAATTCCTTTCCTTCGTAACTATGGATACTTTGTTAGGAGGAATTAAAAGAACACATGAATATGAGAGTTTCGATTCAAATAAGGAGTAGGTTCCTTTGGTGAATAAAGAGTTTTGACAAGTGACATACATATGGTAGTTGCAGATCCATCACTAGTGGGATGGATTGAGGTGAAAGAAAGTAAAGGGAAAAAAGGCAATCATGAGGATTTCTTCAAATCTTGACTTTTTTTTGTTCCCCCCAAAAAATATTGCAATTCATTATATTATAATAAACCACTTTGTGCAGAGACACATAGTTCCTTGTCATACATTTTCAATAATCTATTTTGTATGTTCAGATATCATGGTACTTTTTTTTTTTTTTCCTGGGAAAATGTCCGTAATTTTATTTCAAAAAGATGATTAAAATTACATATTGCAGATGTAGTGAGATCAACAAGGATCCCTACATTTTCACATATTGTCTCATATATGCAGAAAAACAGCTTATAATGAGCTGAACCAAAAGAAAGAGAAAACTAGACAAAAAATAGTACAGATATATCATGAACAGTGGTGAAATTGGGGCCACCGGTTTCAGGTTTGGTCCCTGAAACCGCCGCCGCCGCCACTGGATCGTGCAGACCCAATGGGTCGCCGCGCAAAGGCGCCGCCCTCTCTCCATACTCAGAAAATCCATCACCCCTGAAAAACGCAGGCCCAGCCATAGAGAGATGGCGAGATCTTGGACTCATTTCTGAAGCAAGCAGGGTTTGATTTGAAATCTCTGATTAATCGCATGCTCCTTCATGGAACCCTCGAGAACATTTGCCGCTATGAATCCGGGTCCGGGAAGAGGAAACATGCCTTGCATGAAGGGCCGTAGCTGCTTCTGGAGGTCAAGAACCTTGGCCCGTCCCATCCGCCAAATAGACTCCACCATTTGAAACCTCTTCGCCAGGATGCAGGTCGAAACCTGTGTGAGGAACCGAAGTAAGCAGGATCGCTTCTTGGCACCGCCATCCACCGCTCTACCTGCGATCATAAGACTCTGTCGCCGACAATGGGGTCCGCGAAACCACAAAGCCGAAGCCGCGAGCCGTCCCAGTGTTTCGATCCCGCACTAAGGGTGTCCTCCGCTCCCACGCCGACGAAGAGTTTGCACTGGTCTGAGTCCATCTGGGTTTTTAAAGACAAGATCCATGGCCTCCAAGATCGCTCATAGCAATCTGTGATGGGTCATTGCGGACACTCCGCCGAATGTTGCAAGCCGTCGAAACCTCAGGAGTGCCACCGCCGAGAGCCACCGTTGAAGTCGAAGCCGCTCCTCACAGCAGAACCGCCTCACTACAATGCCAAGATCGCCCCTCTGCATCCGCTACCGCCGCCACAGGGATGCATCCCTCGCCATCGACCAATACAGTGAGCTCAGAAGGATAGTGACCAGGGATAGAGCCCTGGCCGCCGAGATCAACTCGGATCGGCTCAAAACCCTAGGTTGCAGAGCTCCATCCCCCCAGATATCATGGTACTTACAAAGAGAAACATGATAATATCACTAGGTATCAAGTGAATCTTGTGCATGGACATTTAGGTTACAAAAACTTCATTTCAAGTTACAACTTCAAGATAAAAAAACAAATTACCGAAAACACCGATTGGCAATAATTCTTCAAATCTTGACTTATTATAAAACATTTTTCTTTGTTCTTTTAGGGCACCATTTGAATGCTTTAAGAGCATATCTACGTAATGTGATGCATAGATTTGAAGAATATGTTTTCCATTCTTATTTATGAATAGAAATTAAAAAAAAATTCACAGAAAATTAGATATCTGAATAATCAAAATTATATTTTTACATATCCATATTTACATAAATTACGAGTTATAAGTTTTACAACATTAAATAATATTACAACTAACAAGATCTGATGGCTCTGCGGTTTCCTGAAACTACTAGGGTTTCTTGACTTGGTGGCTGCAAGCGGTAGCCCTAGCCGTACCTACTTCTGCAACGACTCCCTTGGGAATGGCGGCAACAGCTGATGTAGGTCTGGGCAGCTCACACGTGACTCACTGGGAGGATGCAGTGGATTACACCGATGACCCTTTCGAGGGTAAATCAATTTTTACCTCACCGCTCACCTGTAGGCCACCGTCCATCGTGAGGGATCTTTCGGTAACTATGTTGGAGATGGCGACCCCCAGGCTCTCGAATTCTGGCAGTAACTCTCCCGGTCTACACCCCCTCTTTAAGGCTTCACCGGCACGGGATGAGGTAAACCATGCACTACATTTCGCTGCGCCCCCTGAAAACCTCTTCTTCTCATCTTTCGTTGGTCATCCTCTGGATCCTTCTCTTGGTGGGACTCATTTCACCCTCTTTGATATTCCTTCTTAGACATATTTGGTCACCCCAGTGCTCATGGATGCGACACGCACCATCTCGGAACACATTCAGGAGGATTGGGGGGATTCTCACTACAGACTCTACTTTGATTTTCTGGCTACAGGATGGCCTTCATCTTTCTCCGTTGCTTTTGAACTGGTACTTCCTTCGGACCCTGCTCCACTCTCACCTCTGAGCTTGGAGGGTTTCATTGCCTCACTTCTACTTCCTTCTGATCCCCGCATTGGGAAACCCTCATCCTCCGGTTCAGGCTCTAAAAGTCCTCCCAGTCTGGGCGGGGCTCATCCTACTGGTGTCAAAAAAAAGGACAAGTGTCTCAAAACCTCGCAAACACCTCTCGATCTAGTTTGCGGGAAAAATGTCACAATAGCTCAATCTGTGGAAATGGTAGAGCTGGCGGTCGTGGGAAGGGATCCAGGAAAACAGCCTTCTATGGCACAACTAGAACGTTGGGTTGAATCGAACTGGAACACTATTCTGAGCTACAAGCCCGACATCATGGTTCTTTCTCATGGCTGGTTCGCTTTTAAACTTAGCAGCAAGGAGGATACGGACACCATTCTTCAAAAGCATTGGAGCTTCGGCAATACTCCTTTTCTGCTGAAGAATTGGACGCCTTTGTTTAACGCAGAGTGCCTTGGGAATTTTGGAATTGGAATTCTTTCAGAGATATTGGAAATTCCCTTGATCTTCATTGACACTGATATGTCCTTCCTCTAGACTAAGCGTTAACGATTGCTCAGATTTTTGTCTCCTTAAATCTTCATGCCGGGCTCAGGGAAAGCCTAAACTTCATCCGGGGACACGAAACACGCGTCCAAATTCTCGACTATGAGGGAGTACCCTTTCACTGCCATGGTGCCATGTCTATGGCCACCTCGCAAAAAACTAGGCAGTCCTTCACCTCCATTTTCGATTGGGCCACAAAGTGGGCAATTGATAATGGCACCACTGCGGACTTCCCTGACTCACAAAAATAGGGTCACAGGGAGGAACCAGCTGCAGACTTTACCATTTAAAGGCAAGAGGAACCCGACACTGTGGATACCCCAGTTTCGGATCCACCATCTGTAGATGACCCAATTTTGCAGCCTTCGTCTGCACCTACTCGACACTTTTTGGAACTCTTTACTCCGGGTAAGCATTCTTCTCCTCTACACCTCTCTAATTTGGTTGAAAATTTAACTGCTCTTAGTTTTGAAGGACCCAACCTTCCCCCTGTTCCCCGCCCCCCTCTCCCTTGGGATTTTGCCTTGCAACTATCTCTACCCCCCTCTCCTCTACTCCTCCGCTCCCACCATCTTCCCTCCCCTACACCACGGTTCCCACACCCCTATCATCACCCATCCCCCCTCCCTCTATCCCTTCCCATTTATCTTCCACCTCTACTGACTCGAAGGTCTCTTGCCTGATTCGCTTTCTCCTATGTTCGAGAGATATACCGATTGCTCGTACTTCTTTTTCTCTGCACCTGCGAATGGGGAAAAACACTATCCCTCAAAATCATGGAAAGGGTAGGGGGCAACCCCACATCTCACCACTACACAAAATCGAGCTCTCTTAGAGCTTGCGGATGGTAAACAACAATCTATTTTTGGGGCGCTTAGAGCAACGGAAGCCTTGGGATGGGTTACCCCATGAAACTTATCTCCTTTAACTGCAGGGTGTTGGCAAGTGAGCCCAAAAAAATTGCACTCAAAAGGCTAATCTCCTTGCATCAGTCGGATGTTCTTCTACTTCAATAAACGCTAGGTTTCGAAGAGGGAATTACCCAAGTACTTTCCTCTCTTTTCAATTACACGGATTTTTGGGCATTGGACGCCCGTGGCCACTCTGGGGGTGTCTCTATTGGATGGAACACACAGACGGTTAGAATCTTAAACTCTTGGGGAGCGAGCTCTATGTTAGGTCTAGAGATTCATCATTTTGTATTAAACACATGTTTCAACATCTTAAATATTTATGGACCTTATGTGGATCAGGCTCCTTTCTAGGACACTCTAAAATCGTCTTGTTTTCTTCACCTGGATAATCTGATTATTGGTGGGGACTTAAATTTTACTCTTGGCAACCATGAGATTTGGGGTCCCTATGTCATAGCTGATTCTTTGGCTGACTATTTTACACATCTTTTGCACGACTTCAAGCTGGTGGATCTTATCCCTAAAAAGCTAAAACCTACTTGGACCAATCGGAGGGCAGGCGAGAGAAGGATTGCTTAAAGTCTGGACCGTTTTCTCCTATCTAAACAACTTTTGGGGCAAAACCTAAACATTCAACAGTGGGTGGATTTGGGAGGTATCTTGGATCACTCTCCTATTATCTTGGAATTTAAGGGAGTGGCTTCAAAACCTCCTGGTCCTTTCAAACTTTGTGCGGCATGGTTAAAGGAAGAGGAGGTTACATAGATTATCAAGGATAACTGGGTACCCTACTGTCCAATGGAGGGTTCACATGCTGCAAGACACTTTGTCAAAAACCTCTCATTTGTTAAAATTTTTTTAAAGGATTGAGCTTTCAAAAAGAAAGAAAGGGATGAATTGGATCTTACGCTGGTCGAAAATGAGCTCAAGTTGGCCCAGGATTCAGATGGTTGTGGTTTTCTAACTCAGGAATCTGTTGCACAATTAAGCCGTCTTGAAGCTCGCAAGCATAAACTTCTACATACCCAAGAAGATATCTGGAGACTTAAGAGTCGAGCCATTTGGCTTGAATGCGGTGATGATAATACAAAGTTCTTTCAAACCTTTGCAAAAGGAAGAAATAAATAAAAACACCATTTGGGAACTGCAAAATGAACATCATGAGAGCATATCCTCTTTCAATGGTCTGGCAGCTCTTGGGACTTCTCATTTCTCCTCCCTTTACAAAGCTGACAACAGGGTTAATCTTGTCGACATCATTCAGATGTCCCAATTTTTTCCTGGTTTTATCACACAGGAGGACAATTTGGATCTTATGGAGGAGATCTCGGAAGATGAATTAAAAGAAACCCTTCACAGTTTTCAAAGGGATAAAATCCATGGCCCGGACGGCTGGACCAGTGAATTTTTCCTTGCACACTTTGAGTTCATCGGTGCAGATCTTCTTCATCTGGTGGAGGAGTCCTGCTCGCGAGGACTTATTCACCCTCCCCTGAACTCCACTTTCATAGCTTTAATCCCAAAGTCTGATCTTCTGACTTCTTTCAACGATTTCCGGCCTATTTCCTTCTACAATATCACTTACAAGGTGGTGGCAAAGATCATCGCCAAAAGGCTTAAAAAAATCCTCTCAAAGGTCATTTCTATGGAACAATTTGGTTTCTTGGAAGGGCGTCAGATCCATGAAGCCATTGGAGTTGCTCAGGAATGTTGTCACTCGATCAAACTTAAGAAATTAAAAGGAGCAGTCATAAAACTTCACCTAACAAAGGCCTTCGATAAGGTCAGTTGGATTTATATAAGGATGTTGATGACACATTTAGGTTTTGACTACTCTTTCATCAAATGGGTCATGAGCTGCATCTCTACGACTTCTTTTGCAGTTCTCATAAATGGTTCTGCTTCTACTTTCTTTCATGCGGGCAGGGAGCTTCATCAGGGATGTCCGCTCTCCCCCCTTCTCTTCCTACTGGTGGATGAAGGCCTGAGTAGGGCTATTCTGGATGCTAAGCGCAGGGACACTTTCAAAGGTGTTGGCATCTCGCCCTCTCTTTTTATAACTCACTTACTTTTTGTAGACGATATCCTCCTCTTCTGCAATGGTTCTCTGAGGGATGCAGATACACTGGCAGACATTCTTGACCTCTTTGGTAGGGCTACGAGAATGGAAATCAATATTCAAAAATCTTCACTCTCTTTGTCAAACTTAGAAGATCGATGCTAAGCGCAGGGACACTTTCAAAGGTGTTGGCATCTCGCCCTCTCTTTTTATAACTCACTTAATTTTTGTAGACGCTATCCTCCTCTTCTGCAATGGTTCTCTGAGGGATGTGGATACACTGGCAGACATTCTTGACCTCTTTGGTAGGGCTACGAGAATGGAAATCAATATTAAAAAATCTTCACTCTCTTTGTCAAACTTGGAAGATCGGGAATACCGGCACTATTCCACTCGCTTTCCCTACAAATCTACTAAGCTGGACAGTGGTCTTAAATATTTGGGTTTCATATTAAAGCTAAATAACTACAAAAAATCTAATTGGGGTTGGCTACTTTCCAAACTGGAGAAACGACCCTCTTCATGGAGTCATTGGTGGCTCTCTCGGGCTGGGTGACTAGTACTCATAAAATCGATGCTTGAAGCCATTCTAGTTTACTGGATGTCCCTAGCCTGGATTCCAAAGAGCATTCTAGAAAAATCCCGTAAACTCTACTTTAAATTTTTATGGTCCAGTAAATCTGAGAAACATGTATCTCCTCGGGTCAAGTGGAAGACACTTGCAAATCCCAAGTCCTTGGGAGGCCGGGGACTCAAGAATATACATATTTTTGCAAAATCTCTGGATGCAAAGGCGGGTTGACGTCTCCTGACAACTGAAAATTTGTGGACAAAGGTGGTGATCCGAAAATATAGTGCGTCAGTCTCACTATCGAATTGGGTCAGAAGTCCATCCTGTTCCACAGTGGGCATCTCTATCATTTGGAAAGCCATCCTATTCGCCTTCCACATCATTGAATCGAGGCTAGCCTGGAAAGTGGGGGATGTCTCTCAGGTCCGCATTGGTCTTGACCCTTGGTTGGGGTGTCAAAACAGACACATTCTCCCTCAACACTTGATAACCTCTCTGCACGCTCGTGGTTTTCACCACCTCTCACACATTGCTGACCTGGAGGCTACATCTATCATGCACCAGGGATGGAAAGGCATTGAAACTATTGACATACCTGCTGCACACTGGGACACTTGGAATGAATACCTTCTCGCCCTCTGATCCACTCATGTCATAATTTCAGACTCTCGGGACACCTTCATCTAGACACCATCTCTGTTTGGTTTATGCACCCCCAAGATGGGCTACAAATTACTGGCGGGTGAACTGGAAGGGGGTGAACCTCTGTGGTGGTGGAAAACGATCTGGCACTCTAAATGTCCACTAAAATCCAGACTTTTTATGTGGGGCACCCTATCTAACAAAGTCCCAGTATGGGAAAAATTGAAATGTTGGCGGATTGAAGGACCTGGGTGGTGCCCATTGTGTAAACAGGCATCTGAAACTATACAACATCTTTTTATCTCTTGCCCCTTCATCTTACATATATGGACTCTGCTGAGATATTCTTTAAATCTGTGTACTCTTTGGACTAGAAACTTGTTGGAACAAGCCTGGAGGAACTGGTTTGACTCCCCTAATACTCTGCACTATCGGGCTCTCCCCCTTTTGGTCATCTGGGGTACTTGGTTGGCTCGCAACAAGGCACTCTTTCTCAAGCAACAAATTGTCCCTGACCTAGTTGCTGCACAAAGTGTGGATATCCTGGCATGTTTTCCTCAATTAAAACATTCCCCTCTTATTCGCATTATCATCACCGAATCTTTTGACTCCACACTCCCTTGGGCTTATTTCGATGGGGTGGCAAATGACCAGCTCTATGGGGGGGGGTGTCGTACACCTATCACACTCCTCCTTTTTCCATATTCAGATGGGAATTGGACCTAGAACAAACAATTATGCTGAACTATTTTCTCTCAAGTTACTCCTCTGTTTCTCTCTTGAAAAGAATTGCACTCATATTCAACTCTTTGGAGACTCTATGAATGTGATCAACTAGGTCAATAAAATACAGTGGTGTCACAATCATTTTTTAAGTAATATATTAGCAGATGTATTGCGACTTCTGAGGGATTTTGAAACCTTCTCTTGTCGCCATGTTTACAGGGAGCGCAACAATACTGCGGACCTACTATCCAAACAAGGACTAACTTTGCCTTTTGGTCAATGGAAGATTACGGCCACAAAACATGGCCAAGCTTTTGAATTTTATCATCGACCTTTCATAGAAGGAATGGAACTCTTAGACAGCTGATACTATCTAAACTCTACATTTTTTATCGGGATTCATATTTTTTCCACTTTAGAGGCCCACGGGGAACCTATGTACACTCTTACATGTATATACAGGATGATGGCTCAAATGAGCAGCTCTTTTTGATATAGCTCCATGTTGGATACTCTCTCTGAAAGGCATTTAAAATTCTTTTCGCAATATGTAATTTGATTACTCTCTTAATTAAATTATGCTTTTTTCCTTGGAAAAAAAAATCAATTTTAAACAATTAAAATATTTACATATAAAAAGATTTGATCCTTTTTAAAACTTAATAAATTCATGATTTTTTTTTTGTAAATAAAAACATTATATTACTATATCAGGACAGAGAACATGGCGATATTGCATTGTGCTCTGTCAACTATCACACAACCCAACAGCCATATATTCATTGCAAATTCCTATTTTAGTCTTCATATTCTGAGGCATACTCTGTCATGTTCCTTCCCTAGTGGCCACTTGGTCAATACTTGGACCCTCCAATCCCCAGGGGTCTAGGAAGAATAATTAAATGAAGGATAATTAATACGGATGAATTTTTGGGTACAGGGACTATAGTAATTAATAATTTTAATATTATGAGTTTTAATTATATTTATAATTAATGCGTTGTCATTATTTGTTAAATTTTTGGAAAGCAATGATGCTCACATGGCTAGGAGGGCGCATGAGGTCAAGGTGGACCTCACCTACTCAAGTGGAAAAGTTAGAAACATCAAGGAGTAAACTAAAAGCAAGGTGGCAACATAGGAAAATAGAAACTGGCAAAAGCAAGAAAAAATAGGCAAAAGCACAAAGCAAGAAAGTAAAAAAAGAAGGAAAGTGCAGAAATCAACCAGTTTGGAAAAGCAGGCAACATTCAGAAATGTTGGGTAGGGCGCACTTGCTAAATCCACTTGAAAGACACAAAGCAAGAAAGTTTTATAAAGAAGAATGGTTGCTAATTCTCTCAAGGAATTCACCCTCACCTCTCACATGTGTGGATGACTTGTCAAGGAATCTACCCAAGCGATAAAAGAATGATAATGCGCACCTCTCACATCTTTTGGTTAATTAATTTTTGTCTTGAGAGGTTTTGCTACTTAGAGTTGAGTGATGTGCCTCAACCATTGCTTGGGAGATGAACCCCAATGCCTTTCATGTTCCAATTTGTCCATGATCAAATACAAAGCCATGGAATGTTGATCTACAGGTCTACATCAGCACATTAATGAAGAATCTTAAGCTTCCAGAGAGTGATCCTCTGTCATAGTGCCACTGGAGAGAGTTTTGAAAGAGTTCATCCGGAGGAAGTGCTCCATTACAATGAAGGTGCCCAGGGCAGCTCAGAAGGTCCAGTGCACCCATAATCTACATCTATAAGATCCGATTTCATCCACATAACACATATCTAGTGTAGAATCTTATCTCCTCCTCCTCCTCTCATATTCATTCTCTTAGTGTTGTAAGATTTCTCTAGCATTGGAGTTTCCTTGAAGATATGAATGTAATAATGTCTCTAATATCTGCTCAAGACCTCCAATTTCAATTTTTTTTTGTTCATTAACTTATATCAAAACACTCATTTACTTCATAAGTGAAATTTTTAAGCCACTAAGGCAATTTGGAACAAGTAATTCGAAGACTAGCTCTTTAAGCAAATTTTATTGACTAGTTTTACCATTTTTGTAATTCAAAGCGAGATAGGAGTCAGTTTTTTGATCTGATGGTCATTTGTGAATCCTAATACAATATTAAAGCATCCCCAACCTTTTCCCTGAAGATTCGAATACATCTCATCATGTTTGGAAGGGTTTGGAAAATTGATAGTTGAGCAGTCCAACATAGCGCCCTTGTCTCTTTTGCTCCCAAACTCACCCAAAACCTACCAAATTCCCTGAAAATATTGTCCATTAATTGGGAGTTTAATGTCTAACATAAATCACTAGTTTCAATCAAGTGTAAACAGCTGATTCTAGTATGCATATGCTGGAGTGCCTAGGAAGCCTCAAAGTAGACCTCAGCGACAGCTGTTGTTGAAATGTAAATGACCCCAGTGATTTGTGCATAGGACTCGAAATTTGGCCCTGTTTCTATCATGTTTTATGTTGCACACATTCCCATACATTTGGAATAACCTAAATATCCCAAAATCATAATCCCATATTCATCTAATTGTGTCCTTGACCAGTTCTTTTCCAACTAGTTTTGTTAACTAGTTTCTGCTTGTCAAAATTGTGTTGTAAAGTTTTAAATTTTGCATAATATCAACTCCAACCTGATTTGGGATATTACATACTCCATTAGAACAAAAAGGTATTATTGTCCATAGACCCAAACCCATACTTTTTGATAGCCATGACCAGCCCATCGATACTGTCAATCTTTTACAAAAAGGAGTTTAAACTATTGACCCTATTATTAGCATAACATCCAAAACATAAACATACTTAGACTGTAATAAAATAAGGAAGGATGGAACATACCCTAATTTAAACATTCATAGACGGACCACACCATTTGCTGAAGAGTTCCGATCACTTGCTTCTCCTTACCCTTGCCACATGTCGAGGCACCCCTTTGAGTATCTTCCTTCATTGTAAGGTAGCAGTTGCATGTGGTCCTCCTAGCGCCAACTGCACCTTCAGTATGAGCTCCCACAATAGGAGGAGGGTAGAATTCAATACCCATTTTACCAGCTATGAGATCAATCATTTTGTGCATGAGCCTGTAGGCACTATTGTGCTCACGCCAAGCATGAACTAGATCTTCATCTCTCGGTTCCTTGTTAGCGTGCTCCAGCAGAACGTGGGACAGTAACCCTTTGGTCACCCAGTAAGTCGCTACAAGCCTGTCATAGGTGGCCATTTTTTCGGTCGTGGTCCCTAGGTCATTGACCCATTACTCCACCTCCTCCCAGACATCTTTCATCTTAAGACGCTTGACTTGTTCCCAAATATTTATTTCAACCTGTTCAATCTCGCTGCAAATGATAGGAGGAATGCGGCCCCGGTAGAAATAGGCCGCTTGACTAGCACGATTTTGCTCCCAGGTAACTCTCGGTGCAAGAATTTATTTTCCTTTCCCTTTCTTAGTAACTTATTTCCCCCATGGAGCCATGATCAATTGCCAAGGGGGTTGGAACATGATTCTTATATTGGTCGTTTAGAACGACAACACAAACGAGCTTAGAGAAATCGACAGAATTGGGAAAATGCGTTCCAGGGTGATGTTTCCATCCTCTTTTATAGCAAAAATCATGTCCCTTCCATTTATGTTTGCCATCATTTTCCAATCCTTTCCATTACAGGCCATGACGATGCCTAAAATCGAAGTGTCATTCCTCATAATTTTAATTGATTGTAATCCCCGATTGAAGATGGGGCCATACTCCTCTCTCTTCATTACTGTCCCTAGGGTGTAATGGCTCCTTCATATGATAATTAATGTCCTATGGCTCCTTCATATGATCATTAATGTCCTATGTACTCATATCCCTTTCACCTACGTGGCTATTATTATTCCCATTGGGGGGAGTACTCGTCGCTTGAGGAGAAGCTTGGAATGGTTGGGGTTGAAATGTGTCCCCACTTGGCCTCCTTGAGGACTGCATGTCCTTAGCTGCCAATGCAAAGCATTGAGGACCCCAGTCTCGATAAGAGAGGTCTGCCAGCTATCCCTCCATTCTCTGGTGTCTTAGTCGCTCGCCCACATTGGCAAGGTGATCCTCCACCTTATTTCCTTCTCGTCTAATGTGGCCAAAAGACCAAGCATGGGGCCTCGCAAGAGTCGTTGCTAGTTTTCCCATTCTGTAAACTAATCGCCAGTTGTCTGCGACCTTCATTATTTGTTGTCCATTATGTAACATCTTGGCCAACTATGAGATGACTCGTGATTCATCCTCAATCATTGCAAGTTCCAGGCCTTTCCGCTCTAGTAGGGATAGGCCACAGAGTAGTCCTTCAAGTTCCGATGCGTTGTTTGTGTCATGGCCCAGGAATCCGCAATACAACCATTCGACCCTTCCTTCATGATCTCTAATAACTCCACCATAAATAGTCGAGCCTGGGTTTCCTTTTGAGGCACCATTGAAATTCAGTTTATACAATCCCATCGAGTGGGGTGTCCAAGAGGACGAGCTAGTCGGGGTCCTCTTTTTGGATTTCCTATTGATGCCAGCTTGGTTTGCTTTGCAAATTCCCAAATCCTCCAAAATTATTTTCTTTGTGTCCCTCACTTCCCAGTCTTTGTCCTCCCACTGGTTAACTCTCATGGTTTCTTGTAGGTGTTTCCCAATTTTGGTCCACACCTCCAGAGGGCTGCCCTTTACGCATTGGAATATCCTTCTATTTCGTTCCTTCCAAAGTTCCCACATTAAGAATTCTGGGAGAATAATCCATGTGAAATTAACTATAGGATTTTGAAATGCCTCCAGGTCCCAGTTGTTGATTGTTTGGTTTGGTTTCCCCCGAGATCTGTTGGATCGACGGAAAATCTCGTCGCCTTTATCCCATAGGGAAGAAGCAAACAGAGAGGAATCTAATAGGTGGTCGATGGTTTCCTCTGCACTAGCGCACATAGGGCATTGTGTAGGTCCTGTCATTCCTCTCTTTTTAAAATTTTCCCCTGTCAGGATTCTTCTATGTGTCATCATCCATATGAAAGTAGCCACCTTGGGCCATGGGTTCATTTTCCACACTTTCTTCCATTTTTATGGGGCTATAGCTTCTCTGTGATTAGTCCATAGATCATAGGCCTCCTTGGTATTGAAATTTCCTTTGGGAGAATATCCCCATCGGAGCTTTTCAGGTCCTTGCTACATTCTTATACATCGCTCTTGGAGCAAATCCAAAATTTGATTGGTTTCATCTTCCGAGAATCTTTCCAACCACCATTCTGGGGGATGCCATTCCTTGAATTCTCCATCCTCCGAACTTTCCTTCCAGAATTGCTTAACCTTGCAGAGACTTAGAGCTCTGCTTCTATTCTGGATTTATATAGTATGAATTTGAGAAGATATTTTGGGGAGATGTTGCCAAGAATATTCCCAAAACTCAACGGCCTCTCCATCTCTTATTTCCTAGAAACATTGATCCTCAATGATGCTTACGTTCTTAAAGGATCTCCTCCATATGTGAGATCCGAGTTTTTCTTCGTCGAATCTGATGAGATATTTTCTCAGACGATCTTGTGCATACTTTGTGTGCCAAAGCTTGGCCCATGGCGTCGTGTTATAGGTGACCCAATTCCACCAAATTTTTGCTCCCATAATTTCATTATTTTTTCCAGGATCTCTTAGGGCAAGGCCCCCCTGGTCCTTTGGCAAGCAGATTTTATCCCATATGATTAAAGCCCACTTATGCTTATCCTAACTCCCACCCCATATGAACTGCCTTTGGATACTTCTAATATCCTTGAGGATGGCTTTAGGGGCTGCCGCCACCGAGGACAAATAGATGGGCATTGCCTGTAACACTGATTTGACTAAGGTGAGTCAGCTCACAAAGTTAAGAAGTCGTAAAACCTAATTATATAGTTTCTTCTTCATTCGATCTAGAAGGTATGTCCAAGATATTTTCCTATTAACTCCTTCTGCCAACGGTGCCCCAAGGTATTTGGATGGACGAGCACTCCCTTGGAACCCTAGGATTCAGATGATGTTCCTCTGGGAGATCCTAGAGGTATTAAAAAATAAAATTTGGGATTTTCCTTATTGATTTCCAGGCCCGAGGCTCTAGAAAATATATTTAGACTTCTTTTGAAAGATTTAGCTTCTTAAATAGAGGAGTGGCCCATGAGCATAATATCATCAACGAACTATTGATGGGTTTGCTTATCTGCTCCTCCATGCAGGTCCATACCTTTGATTTCATTTGACTCACTCTTATCTTTGATTATACGACTCAATCCCTCGGCCATGAGAATGAAGAGGAATGGGGATAGGGGATCCCCCTGCCTAATCCCACTCGAAGGCCTAAAGGTCTTCGTAAGTGATCCATTTAGTAGGATCGAAAAGAAAGATGAAAAAGTTAAGTTCAGGATCCACTCGATCCATTCTTGATGAAATCCATAGGATTTTAACATTTCTTCCATGAACTGCCAGCTTACCTTATCACAAGCCTTTGATATGTCAAGTTCGAGGAGCATCCCTGGTTTTTTCAGGACCTTGAGTGAGTGAATCACCTCATAAACCAAGATAACGCCATCCAAGATTTGACGACCTTCCACAAATATCGATTGTTCCGGTAAAACCATATGGGGGAGGATGGGATTTAATGTAATGAACCTTTTTCAAAATTTTATTAAAATGCCAATTTTTCCACTTTTTCCCCAATTTCGACCTTTGACTAGTTTTACTATTTTGACCTCCAAATCAACCCAAATGCTCCCAAATCTTCTGTAGGAGTGTATGAATGGTATTTAGACTTGAATATTAGGTTCAGGGATGTTTTATGTCCCTCCAAATACTTCTGCAAACTTGATTTGTATTCTGATCAATATATGTAATTTGTGCATCAAATCCCCCCGGGGTAACACTGCAAATGGCCTTCCAAATGCCTCCAAACTCCCACGAATTTATGAACAAAGGTATGTAATGTGTTAAGTATGTTATTAAGGTCTCATATGCACTATTAATTGATTTTTACTACTGTTCTAACTCTCTCACATTCAACAGCAAAAACCCCCAATTCGACCCTTGGGGAAATGGCACTATTTCACCTCTTAATACAAACAAACTGAGTAAAAATGCTTCAAATGCTCAAGTACAGTACATGAAACTTGTAGAATATATCCATGGCAGTATATGAATCACAAATATATCAGAGAATCATCCATCCATTCGAAATAATCAACCTTATAGTGTCATACATCAAAGCATTGGGGAAATGGACATTGTTTGCTTATTAATCAATAATTTTGCATACAATCAATGGGTATTTCGACCTGAGAGTTTCTGAATATGAAGAACAGAGGATATGAATCTATTACAATCAGAAAAAATATCATATGAAGCTCTCCCAATGAGTGCAAGATCTCACCCAAAGTGCAATCCCTCAAGGAGCCCGAATATGCCTTCAAAATTGGAAATGGTGGAGAGAAAGTGCTGCGCTAAACCAAACCATGAAACTTCCTGTAGCTTCTACCTGCAAATAAAACTCCACTAAAGCACCATGAAAGACCTGAGTGGCCTCTCCAAACACCAACTTGGATGGGAATCTTTCACCCTCGAAATTGGCTAAGGCAAGAAACTAGTCATCCACTAGTTCTCTCTTCACAAATGCAATTTTTCTCAAATCATCAAAAGCCATTCTCATACTTGATTTCTACATTTTATAACCAACATTAGCCTTCAAGGGGTCGAAATCCTCTCAATAGATTCAATAAATTTCCATTTAGAAAATATTCCTCATTTGCCACTTGTCTCCTAGTTCCAACCTTCCATCTTCTCCCAAATTTGAATTTGAGTCTCTTTAGCTTCCCCCAACTCCATGAGCACCTTCCTTGAGCCTATTTTTGGGGCTGACATGTCATAATGGTTAGGTGTAAGAAGTTAGGTCTGAATTTTGTCATAAATGTCATAGATGCTTCATTATTATTGTCATAAATGTCATAGATGCTTCATTATTGTTGTCATAAAACTAGGGAATCTAGCCCAAGTGTCCACTAGTCTCCAATTTGACTCTTCCTCTCCCATGGAGGTTACTATTCCATCCCATTTCGACCTAAGATGCTCAATGCCATGTGTTATGACTTACCAACTCACCCAAGAGTGTTCACCTTCCCATGAATTCGAATTGGCAAGAGAGAGCTGCCATGTGTCATTGAAAAATCAAGCTAGTGTGGGTCCCACCACCTCCATGTGTCTCCAAAACCACTTGCCACTTAGAATTTCTCTTGAATTTATTTATTCACCATATTTATTAAATGCTTGAACCCTTCTAATGTCTAAATATCATTTATTAGCTTCCTTATTACCATCCCACATGTGCCCATCCAACCTATGAAACTAGTAGGATTGATGGGATTGTCTTACTATGCACTTATTTGAATGGGGACATTACATTTAATCACTTTGATATTACTTTGGTGATGATTTTATAAATAACATTACAGAGAGCTATAGGTCTGAATTTACCTGCTGATTTTGCTCCTTTGCTCTTGGGAATAAGCGTAAAAAATGTGGCGTTGAAGGCTCGTAGAACCCCTCTTGCTTTCCTAGATTCTTCCACAATTTTCCACACATCTTCCTTGAAAAGGTCCCAGAAGTGATGGAAGAAATTTGTTGTGAAACCATCTGGGCTCAGTGCTTTCCCATCAACCATTTGGTGAATTGCCTATTCAATCTCAATCATATCAATAGGCTTCATTAGGAGCTCGTTTTGCCTAGGAGTTATCATTGGGGGGATCAGTCTGGTGATTTCTACAATGTCCTCCAACCTGTCAGCTCTATCCTTCGTCATGATAGATCCAAAAAACTCTACCATTTCTTCTTCCATTTCTTCCTTTGTCTCCACATAATGTCCATCTTCCTTTTTAGCCTATTAATGCGGCATCATTGCCGATTCTGGATCACCGATTGATGGAAGAATTTGGTATTACGTTCCCCTTCTTGAAGCCATTTATTTTCTGGATTTTTGCTTCCAGAATATCTCTTCTTGTCATTCTCGGGACTCTAGTTGTTCTAATACAAACCTTTCCTTTTGTTTTAGGAGCTCATCATATCCTGAGTGCATCCCTTCTTGTTTGATATCCACCGGCCGGGTTTCTTCAATAAATTCTTGAAAATTCTCATTTGGGGTTCCTAGAACCCGTCTGCCACCTTTTTTTTCCTCAAGGGATGTTATCAGGTTGAAATCACCTCCAATAATCCACTGTTTGTCTCAACCCAATGCGCAACCCATTTCAAAGATTGGAGGAAGGCTGCCTTCTAAGGAATGACGCTAGGGCCATAGACATTTGTAAGGACTCCACTGATCTGCGAGTGAGGTATCCAGAATTCCACTGAAAGGGAGAAGTGGGTAGCCCAGAAGTTTGTCAGGTTAATTTTTTCCGATGACCAAAGGATTTCCATACCTTCAACAGTTCTATTTGTAGCTATTGCCATTGTTTCGCTACCTTTCCAAACTTTGTTACCTATTTCCTTCATCATCTCTGCTCCGCATTTTGTTTCCTGAAGAAAAACTATTGTAGTTTTCTCTATTCTCAACTTTTTTCTCAAAGTTTTGATCTTGTGAGGGTGGTTAATCCCTCTGATATTCCAAGTTAGAACGTTCATTGGGAAACTGTGCTTACCTTGGAGAATTCACCTTAATCGTGGGATATTGGCCTGACTCCACTAGTTTCGTCCCGATCTCTGCTATTCGTTGTTTATTGGTTTTTCTGCCTCTTTTATCCCCTTCTTCTAGTAGCTTCCTGTTTCTACCTTTCTGTTGCTCCTTGGCTATCCCCAAATGGGGCGTCACTTTTGTCCGTAGGATAACTTCCTATAGGAGTTTGAGTTGGTTCCTGGAGACATAACATTTGCCTTTCTTATTACATTCTTTCTCCAAGGCATCCAGATCTAATTCTCCTAGATCCATATCTTCCACCTCATTAGCTTGGTCCTCTTCCATCTCTGTTGGATGCTCTCGTGGTTCATACCCTGGGGTTTGAGCCGATCCATAGGTTGGATTGTCTCCCATGATTTGGGGATCTAGTTCAGCTTGAAGCATGTCCCCCGTCTCCTCCCCCAAAGAGTTGAGGGTTTCAAATCTGTTTGAAGTGGTCGCTTTCTTCGTAGTTGTTTGCCTGATTTGTGTTGTGTCAGTTTGCTTCTTTCCTTGTCTCCGTCGCCCATTGACCTGCGTAAAACCCTCCTCATCTGTTTCTTTCTCCTTGGTTTTCTGGGGGGAATGGATGGTCGTTTTATTCAATGGGAAATCACGATCCCACTGGTACAGAAGGTGTTCATAGTCCACAAGTTGGATCCAATCTTCGTCCTCCCATGCCAGGTTGATCGCATCTGGTAATTCCCAGGAGAGATCCATATAGACACATATCTATGCATAAGAGGTGTATCTGACTAATTTGGTCTGCTCATATATCTTCACAAATTCTCCCAGGGTGTTTCCGATATCTTGCAGAATCTCAGGTTCCCAATATTCGCATGGGAGAGAATAGAGGTAGATCCAAACCGAGGCAACACCCATGTCTTCTTTGTCTAGATTAAAACGTTCCTTCCAAGGTCGAAGATACAGGCCAACCAAGAAGAAAAAATAGGGTCCTCCTTCCAGGATCCTATCCCGGTCCTCCTGATTGAAGAAAATAATCGTAAAGAAACCCTTTGAATCTAGTTGTAAATCATAATGCTCTTTGGGGTTCCAGGTAGCCTTGATCCAACGGATTAGGTCTTTCTCCTTTGGCCAGATCCTATAAATCTCCCTATTAGACCATTTTCTTTCCACAATTCTACCTTTTCTCTTAGTTTTTCCGATCTAATTTGAAGTGATGGGATCTTTGCCGCTCGTGGGAGACAACCTCTTGGTCATCTTCCAGATCATTTTCTCTCTCGATCCGTGATCTCTTCTCTGGCTTGACTATCATATCTGTTTGTCGCCATCTATTTTGTCAGGTTTGCTTCATCCTCGACGCTTGAACGCATCCCAGAGGGGGAGGAGCCCCCTCCTGATGAGCCCATTTGCCTCCTCAGTTGGTATGCCTGAGCAAACCCTCGATAGCGCGATAGAAATTTTTTCTCCACTTGCGCACATCAAATTACTTACACTTAGGTAAGTGCAATTATCCACCTAGTGAATTGGTTTTAATAATAAATTGATAATTAAATATTTTACACTACTTAAAATTGCATTCTTATTATAATCTTCCCAAACCATATTGTATGAGTTTTTAAGAGATGAGCGAGATTTAATTCTTTTTTATTATAATCTTCCCAAACCATATTGTATAAGTTTTTCAGGGATTAATCTTTTTAAACCTTCATTCTTATTATAATCTTCCCAAACCATATTGTATGAGTTTTTAAGAGATGAGGAAGATTGGATTCTTTGAAAAATTTTGGTATGATAATTTATAATCTTCCCAAACCATATTGTACGAGTTTTTAAGAGAGGGGGATATTTAATTCTTTCACAATTTTGGTATGATAATTATCCTTCACACTTTTGGTATGATAATTATCATTCAAAGTGACAATGTCTGCGTCAAAAAACAGTCCACTATGTATATGAGTGATATCCTTCAACATATACTTCTTAAAACGGTGTAATTTTATTTTACCTATTTAGGAACCTTGTAATGAACCCTCTTACATCATTGTATCCTCGTAACTTTCACAACTAGAGCCCATATACAAGACAAGGCTTCCAATAATCCTCTCATGTGTGATTCACATTGACATAATAAAGCAAATATAAGTACTCTATGGTACATGTAAACAATTCCCATAAGTAAAAAAATGAGAATTAACTACACTTTAGGAGAAGGCCGAGTTCTTATTCCTCGTGGCATAATATCTAATCTTTTACTATTTAGATATTCTTTTTTCACATGTATTTGATTTTGGTTTTGATTTGACTAATGTCTTTTTAAGTTAATCGTACTTATTTATACTTATCTATTATTGTTCGTTATTTGTGAATGCAACTTTATTTATCATCATCGTTATTTAAGGAAAACCATGCCACTTTAAATGATTTGTTGGTGGTTTGGAGGGAGACAAACTTTCACTCTGAATGCTTGTGGGTCTTAGGCTGTTAACCCATTTCCTTACATCCGAGGAAGATGAGTTCTTAACCAATTATAAATAGTTTAGGTCTTACTCTAAGACAAAAAAGGCGTTTAAGGCTAGACATTATGTGCAAGAAAGCTAGTATCCCTTGTGGTCATCACTAAGGCTACCTCTAGTTATGTCATATTTTTTTTAGGACATATAGTCTTAATCCCAACATAAAACCATTTGCCACCATCAATTGCAATTTAACCTCTTTGCTTATGAGATATCTCTCATATAAATATATAAAAATGTTGTTTATATAATTATATGTATATTATTATTTTTTCCCCAAGGAATAACCTCGTGGAAAACCCTTCAAGTACTTCTCCATGATTCATGGATGGCAAATAGGGTAAACCATTGGCCCTAATTATGGAGCCTAACTTCGAGGATCCGTGACCTCCCTGACTTTGAAAGAGAAATCTCATGTTTAGTTCATAATTGCTTGAACTAACACTTGAAGTTATATATATATATATATATATATAGTTGGTTTAGATTTTGGTAACTGCAAGAATTCATTATGTTTTAGACTATGGCAACTGTAAAAATTCATTATGTTTTACGTGCAAACTTGCAATCTCTTTCACGTGCAAACCTATAATATATTTCTTTCTTTTATTCTTCTCCGATGATAAGCATACGATCTGCTAGAAACCTTGGAATTAAATTGTATATGCAACTCTATATAATAATTATTATTATTAAAGCTTGGAGGGAGAGCTCAACTGGTTAAGTGCTGTAAGTTGTGAGCATAATGTCTTGGGGTCAAATCCCTGAGTGGCTATACATTGCTATATAAGGGCCTCACTTGATGTCCCCATCAGGTTAGCTTTGTAATCAGAGCGAACAAGGTGCGGCCCCCTGTGATTTCTTACCGTGAACGTAGCAACCCCGCTGGAGATTTGTGAACCACATGTGAAATAATAATAATAATAATCATTATTTTATATTTTTATGTTTATTTATTAAAAAAATTGTGTTCACATGAAAGTTGTAAATCTCAAAACTTTTTCAATGTATTAAAATGAATATTCAATTAAAATTAAATTAAAATGTATGATATATATTAAAATTGATATTTATATTATGTTAATGTATAATTAAAATTTATTAACATTTGGTATTTGTATTAGGTTAATGTATAATTGAAATTAATTTATATTTTTGCCTCAGAAAAAAACGCGCAATTGTATTATGTTATAATGCAATCACATTTTACAAAGACATGTACATCTACTTTCAGTTACAAAGTCCTTATATTGTTTGGAGCAAATAAGATTATGTCTATCGAATCTACTTACATCTTTATCCTATAAGTAGATCAAGAAACATGTATTCGAAAATATTTAAGGGCCTTGATCTCTAGAAAAAGATCCATAAAACCCAGATATGTGGTTGAAAAGGAAAAAGAGGTCAACTCAACCCGGATGAGGACTCAGATCAAGTTCCAATCTCAAATCTCCATCTTGTACCCAACACTGCCAAAAACCGTCTTCTATCTTCAAACCCTCCTTAGGTAATCTATCTTCTTCTTCGTTCCTTTCTTTGTAAATGTGGCTAAAGGATATCCTCCTGAAACGAGTTACCAAACTGACTACCTCCTCGTAAATATGCAGTAATATGTAATTTATGGGGGGGTCTTCTTTTGAATAACCAATCCACCACTAGCTTTGAGTCGCCAAAGATTTGCATACTATTAAAGCCTTTGGATAATGCGAGCGTCATAATGAGTTTGATCGCCATCAATTCAACTCTGTTGTTTGAGCTGTGTCCCAGACCTGCAGAGAAGTTGAAATAGTTGTACTTTGGTGTATATATAATTCCCCTTGTGTCGCCTATAGCAGATTGTCCCTGAGATGCTCTGTCGAATAAAGGCTAGCTATATGTCTTATGAATTAATACTTATGTAATCCTTATGTCCAGCTTAGCGCCATGTTTCTATGAAAAAGCTTTAAAATAGCTAAACCTTCGATGACCTGAATAGTTGGTTGCATAATTTTGTTCTAAAATATTGGCAAAACAATTTATTGAAATTAATTTATATTGGTGCAATAACCTTGATTTTAAATTAAAAAAATCATCATTTATTATATTGTAGTTTTCATGAAAATTTTCATAAACACAATATAAACCCACATCACAAAGATCTTTGTCCAGAATGTTGTATTACCTACAAGATTGTGCATTGCTGCATTTCACATAATTCTTTGTCCTCGTCCAATCATTCAATGATGTACAAATAGTGCGTGCACACAAAGAAAGGTGTTCGGTGAAGAAGATAGTAATTTATTAAAATCAATATTATTAATCAAAAATTATATTTCTTTTGGACAATGTATTTTGAGGAAAATTTATGAAACACTTATTCTTATTTAAAAGACGGTATGTTTGGTGAAGAAGATAGTAATTTATTAAAATAAATATTATTTATCAATTTTTTTTGGGGGACAATGTATTTTGAGGAAAATTTATGGGACACTTATTCTTATTTAAAAGACGGTATTTATGATAAACTAAATTAAATTTTTAGGTTTAAGCACAAATCAATGTCTTAACAACAATTAACTTATAAAAAACAAATATCACAAAATATAATTTAAATTAAAAAAAATATACATTAAATTTTATATTATAAAAAATTATAATTTTTAATTACAGATGAAATATTCACATTAAACTTATATATTACATAATTCTAAATTTTTTTTTATAAAATATTATTTTTTTAAAAACCTAAAACTGAAAATTTCCCACAAAGTGTGCATAAAATGATCGTGTTATGCCACGAGGTTAAGATTGAGAAATGTATTGGCTTCATCCCTCTAAATGGTAGGGCGCATACATTATTATGGTTGAGAACATGCGTTTCCCCTAGGAGATCATAGGTTCAAGTTTGGAGGGGGTAGGGTATGTACACCTCTATAGACTTCAACAATTAAATCACTATGTAGAGGGTGTCCCTTATCCCACAAACAATAGAGTCTCATACACCAAATTGGTGTCTAGTTTTTTTTTTTTTGTAAATAAAAAACTATATATTACTATTGTGTCAACAAGTACAGTGAGCTGCTTACAGTTTCATCAGAGCCATTATTAGACCCGGCCACAACTCGGCCAAATAGGAAGAGAGAAATAAAAAGTTTGTTCCAAAAGCATATCTACGCATATAAAACCGAAACAGAGCCCCACAATTCCCAGCAACCCAACCAAAAAGATAATTAGACTGGTCAAACCCAGAGAGATTCAAAAAACACAAGGAGATAAAATCATGTTAACCCAACATTATGTTGGGTTCATAAACTTCCGCTACCACCCATGGTGTTCTGTGACTTTCCTTTGTCGATCGTGTTCTCCTCCGCCGCTGCTGGTGCCGTTGCCACAGGGTTTAGTCGGTTCCTGCGACTGGTACCAATTCGCTCCACATCTTCCATCCCTTCATAATAAAAGTTAACCCCCAACTTGGAAGTTATCGCATCGATTTTCATGCGCATAAGCCGACTGTCAACATTATGCTCTTTCCGGGATCAAACCAGCTCCTTGTCACCATGTTTCTTATTGAAGGTATCCATAAGGACATGTGCAAGCATGTTCTTCATAACCTAGTAGTGCATAATAATGCGCTCGTATGCCGACGCCCTCCCGACCGTAGTGCCAGGATCAACAACCCAGTTCTCCACCTCGCTGTGGATATCCTCAATAGGAGTGGAATACACCTCCTTCCACAGATCTTTCTCCACCGCGTCAATATCCTCCCGAATTACAGAGGGGATACGATCATGGAAAAAGGCTGCAGCCTCCTGAGACCGAGAACTTGTCTTAGCCCTGGGAACGCGACCTTTACCATCGACCAACTTCTCAGTTGCTTCGCCTTTCCCCTTCTTGTCCATTCCCTCAGGGGGTTGCAGATCCTCAAAGCAGACATGACATTTGGGTGCCAACCTGTTCATCCTGGTACACTTCGGAGGCCTCCCAAGAGAATTCCAGGCCCAAAGCAATTTCCAGGCAAAATTACCGTGGACAGAGAAAAGGAAAACGCTCGGAGGATGACCAATGCGAATGAAAAAACGCGAAACACCGCCGGCATAAGAATCCCAAATCTTAATAATGAAATTGTTATGGGTACTGCACTCCCTCGTCATCTAGTACACAATTGCATTCATTGGCCATAGCCTCCCACTCAAAAGAATTAAAACGATGCTGATGGTTAGAGAAGAAAGCCCGTGTGAAACTTTACGATCATTCTTCCCAAACCTTGGCCTGTACTGTCTTATAATCATTGTGGAGGGTGAGGCAAGCGAGGCATCGACAAAAAATGGTGTCTAGTTTGATTGTGACCTTAAAAATAGATTATTATTATTATTTTTAACACATTTTGTGAAAATAAATTTAAATATTGTTTTCATTTTAAATATGGTATTAAGAATAAATTAAATTTTATAAAATTTCAAGTTTTTTTCAACAATAGAGGTCAAGTGTTAATTGTAAAAATTGATTTTAGAGGGAGAAGATAACATAGTGGATTATAATTTTTGCATTGAAATTAGAGCATTACCTTTTTTCATTCATAAACTTAAGTTTATTTTTTGTTTAGATCTTATGCTCGAGGCCCTATTTCATTAAATGAGACATCTATTTTACCAAATTTGTTTAGGGTTTGAACTTGTCGTATATTTGGTTTATCTAGGTTGTTGGAACTTTCACTTGAACTTTAATGTGGTGGTCCCTTTTGTTGAACAACTTATTTATCGAGAGGATTGAAACCCAAATCCTCACACTACTAGTCATAGTCTAAATGTTTTAAGAATTGACTCTATTTTGACATTTTAAGTTAATGAGAAGAGAAATGGGCATTTTTTTGGTCTAAAATTTGGCAAGAATAAATTTGGATTGATGGAACTACATATATTAATAATTACAATTGCAAAATTAGGCCGCAATAAGGGTATTTAATGGCGTTGAATCCATTTCCACATTAAAAACAATGATTTCAACAATCCAAATTTACAATTTTTGTAAAGATCTTATGGCTGATGGTAATCTCAAAAATATCAAAATTGCTTGTAACCTTTTTTTTTTTCCTTGGAAAAAATACGCAAGTTTTTATATTATAAAAAAACCACATTGTTTATAGGACTAGCCTTATTCCACCAAATCCAAAATATATCACTGCTATAAAAGATAACAACAATATAATAGGACGGTTTGACATCTATCTGTAAATACACAAATTATATCACTTATAACATGTAGCAACATAAAGATACAAATAACAAAAAAGAGTAAAACTGTAAATGTATCCTGTAGAATCTGCTGTATTTGCAAATAGATTGACCACTGTTAGCCTGAGGGGTCCTGGATCATGCTTCGTCATGGTCTGATTCTCCAATCCCCACCTATGCCATATGCCCAAGTCTATTTGTAAACCATTCTTAAACAGTTGATCAACCATACAATTCTTTTCTATGTATAAATGCTCAAATTTTATATCCCTGCACTATCTAGTATGCCTATCAATGTCTTCATATATAGGTCTTAAACAAATGTTCTTGGGGTCTTCTCTGTCTTAGCCAATCTATAACTATGTTCTTGAGGCACGGGGGTCTTAAAATTGCCTTAACCTACTTCCACTAAAAATACTTAAAAAGAGAAAGATTTAATTTCTTTATTTTACTAGCGAAGCATTTATAAATGACTGCATTTGTTTAATAGAATAAACATATTCACATAATTTTGATCCCTTTAGATCCATATTTTTGCACCCAGAATAGTGAGGTGTTTACAACCTAGTATGGGGGCAGATGTTGTCACCTTTTTTTTAACAAAAAAAACATTTTTCTTGCTATTCATATATAATCAAAGAAAAATATAGTCACTACAAAACCGTTCATCTCCAAGGTAGATATATCAATTGATAGTCAGTTTGAGTCCAACAAAATTGCTAAGACTTTTGTGATATGCATAATCAACTTATACAGACCCAAACATCTCTAAAAATGCTTAACACAACATACAACAGACATAAGTGTCAAAGTATGCATATAACATCTATGCTCAATAGTAAAACAAAATATTTCCAAGGGCTTAACAACTTAAACAAAGAAAAATAAAAGGTAATTAAATTTTTTGATGTCAGCTCATAATTTATAAAAAAAAGGAATATATTCATGTCCACTCATAAAATAAAAAATTAAAACCAACATAGATCAATCTTAAACCCAATCTATAAAGCACCAAGAGGGATCCAATTTCTCGAGATATAATTTTTTTCTTAATCTATAAAATATTTAAGATTAAAAAAATTTACACCTCAAAAAATTACATTTTTATATTTAATAAATCTAAATTTAAAATAAATCTATACTAATTAAATAAACCATACATATCAATACAAATATTATATTAGTATAAAAATTAAAAATTTAATATAATAAAAAAAACACACATTCATTATAATAATCCTTTTCATAATTTGAACGAGAAATAAGAACAACCCAACTTTACCAACCAGTCAAACCCATTTGACTAACATTCCTCGTTAAAATGCACTTCCAAATTTTGGAGAGACATCCTTACTTCTCTCTAACATTATTAATGAATCTTAAAATATCACTCAACTTATTAAATATCTACACTGAGGTAAAAATAATTCACACATTTTTCCAGCGAAAAGATAATTCACACTTGTTATTATATATTTTTGACAATTACAATTTAAGTTCTTATTTTTCTTTTTAATATCAACACTATTTAGTTTTTAATTGGAGTGAAAGCATAACTAAAGCTCACCCCCACTTACCACGCCTAAACAGTCCAAGTGAACTCCGCCTTCCCAGGCAACAAAGCCCCTGGAAGGACACGCAAGGCCGAGGGTGCATGTTTGCCAATATAAAAAATAAAATAAATATAATCAATATTACGATAGAAAAATATACATAGACAAGGCAAGGCAGCGACATTCCACAGATATAGAAGAACTACACCCCTAAACATTGCATACAATTTCCCTTCAAAGTTAGAAGGGTTTGTTCAGACCGGGCAATTGGAGCAGCTCCCGGAGATCGGATCTCTCAGGCTGTCTGTAAATGAAGTTTTTAGGACGCTTGGATCGGAAAAATTACATACAAACAATTGAAAATTCTTGATATTATCTATCAGGGGTAAAGGGAAGGCTGTGTAAATAATGCAGACAATGAACGCCAGGAGCCCTCCCAAGTATCGCCACGATGGGACATCGCCATTGCCTCTGGGAATGGATTGCAGCCCTCCGCCTCGCAAATGGGTAACGTTTCATCCATTCTTTGATTTTAATTTTCAGTTTTGAGATCCTTTTCTGTAACAGAACGATTGTGATTTCATTGAATTCTCTTTTTGTTTATATATTTATTGCTTCTGGTATTGCAAATTCAATTATCGCGAGCACCCGATGTCTGATCAGAAGGAAATTACGAAAGATTTAGGAAATTACGATCCTTGTTTGGATGGATCTGTGGTGGATCTCTAGGGAGTTGAACCTGTGGCCAAATTGAGTTGGGCAAACCCCAAATTGATTTTAATTGCTCGTTTGTATTTAATGTCCTATAAAACATCCGGTTTATTCGACTGCAAACATGTTTAAAATAGGTTGGTTTTAGAATTTCAGGTTAAGTTCAGAAATTTCTAGTATGAGCTCTGCTAGCGTGTTGGGATTTTCGGTCATGCCTGTTAATGATGCCACTGGAATGAATATTTTTGGTCATGCCTGTTACTGATGGCACTGGAATTATTTTCAGTTAGGAATATCATTAAGGGCTATTTAATTAAGACTTTATGGTCAAAATAATAGTCTACCAACTGGATTCCGGTTCAGCAGTGAAGGCAGTGGCGTGTGAAAACTCAGGACACCCACCAAGGTACACGTATAAGTATTCCAGAGGGACGAATAAGAGGTTGCGTTAGTGTAAGGTACAAGCCCTGGGTAATTTTGAAGGAAGCGAAACCCAGGTCACAGAAGCTCAGCTGAACGGAAGTGCTTGTGATTAATAGGTTGCTCTTTGAAGGATGTCTCGCTTGTGAAAAAGGGTCACTTGTGTTGCTTGATGGCTTCGGTCTGATGGTAATGGTCCTGAAGTTTAAAGGAAGCACTTAAAAAATTTCTTACTATAAGGAAGACAAAGATTGACAATTTTTTTAAGCTTGACTCGAAAGTTCTTGCATCCTGTTAATATCATCCAAATTCATAAGTCAGGTGACGGTAAATTTTTATTTGAAAAAGCTCTATCAACGAAGAATGGCAATGCACATTAATCTAGACTAAAAATTGTCACGGGATAATGCATATGAACTGTATTGATAGATAAAGTTTGTGGGTAGGATATGCTCATTATTTTGGAGGCAATTATCTGGTTGCTTAGATATGCTTTTATATTGTCGGGTTTTTGGTAGCTGTGGCAAGGGAGTCTCAACTATTGTTACCTCTTAAGGTTGCTTAGATATGATTCTTTAATATTGTTACCTCTTAAGGTTATTGGAAGATCTTCCCCTATTTCTCAGAGTTATTTTCTGAGGATACTTTCACAGAGTTGTTGTGCAACTCATCATCATTATTATGCTTGGGAGCCGTGCTACGCAACTCCTTATCTATGTCAGCTAATGTGCATACATCATAGCAGGAAATTCAGACTAGTAATTAGGAGAGAGAATATTTGAATATATTCTTCAGTTTCCAAAAGTTAAAACACATCTTTGATGTGGTTACATTGAGCGAATGACAGTCCATATTCCCATAATTTATTAAATAGAAACTAATAAAATATCCAAGCTAACCTAAATATGACATGTAACTTTATTAACATACGTCACTTTATTAAACTAAAGATGTACAACTTAACTATAGCTAACATATTACTGACACTGTTATAATAATCTAACTGTAATACCCTTCCTTATTGGTCATATGGAAACCAAACATTTGTCCCAGAATACAAACTTATTTGGACCAAATGTATAATAATCTAACTGTAGTACCCTTCCTTATTGGTCATATGGAAACCAAACATTTGTCCCATAATACAAACTTATTTGGACCAAATGTATTGAAGATATATCGAGCCTGCCATTTAAATTCATTCCAAAATTTAGATTTTGAAGTTGTCACCAATTGAAATGTAATTCTAATTGCATGACATGTAACCGGTGTGCCTGGTGCCAAGAAAATCATTTCATGAACCACCTGTTCAACCACTAATTCTTTATATGGACGACAGTTAATGCTGGCTGAAAATTTCAGCCTACGTATTGCAAATGTAGAAGCTGATTTTAACTCTGAAAAACTACACATTTCTAAACTTAGGTACCAAACTGTATCAAATTTCACAAACCAAGCTTTTTGGGCTTGCCATAACTTGTAGAGATTCTGATCCACACCTGCAAATTGCAGTTTCTGTATCTGATCCACACCTGCAAATTGCAGTTTCTGTATCTGATCCACGCCTGCAATTTGCCCTCCCCCTGGGTGATCCACACCTGCAAATTTTACCTCTCTACCATTCTTTTCATGTGACTACCAACCAAATCATGTTTGCTCTACCTTGGACAAATCTAGTTTTGTGGTGTAAGAACCCTGAGTGCTTATTGCTTTTCTTCACTCGTCCTTATATTCTTTTGACTCAACAATATTTGAACAACAAACAAATCAGCAAGCACCAAATCAACAAAGCTTTGCTGAACACACTGCTCACTTTCTTTTTCTTGCTTTCTTCTTGCTCCTCCATCACCAGATTGTGGAACCTCCTCATCCTTCATTTCCCAGACTGTTGTTCTCTATCTCACCATTCGAATCAACATTTTTCCTGCTACTTTTGAAGCATCCTTGGCATTTCTTGCTTCCTGTGCTACCTCCAAAACATCATACAATGAAAGCCCAATATTTTTGACTTTTCTTTTTGGCAGAGCCATTGATCTTTCAGCTTCAAATGAGCGATTATCAACCTGAGTCAGATTTGAACTTTCATCAATTCACATCTTTGCTCATTACTACTTGATCTGTACAGGGATCCAAAAGCCTATATGCTTTTGTTTGGTCAAAGTATCCAACAAACCCAAAAACCTATATGCTTTGCTTGGTCAAAATATCCAACAAACAACAATTTTCTACTTGTGGCATAATCACAAGCAATTGAACCAAATATTTTTAAATGTCTTACCTTTCTTTCTTCCCAGACCATGCCTCCTCAGGCATGACTCTTTTTCAATAAGTATACTGCTGTCTGGATCATTTCCGTCCAGCATATACTTGGAATTGATTCTCCATGCAACATCATCTTTGTCATTTCTATGACGCTTTTATTACTTCTTTCACCATCACCTCATTGACTCCAAACCCCCTCTTTTTTTACAAAAGTCATTAAACATTTCAAACTCCCCTCCACATTTTAACCTGAGAATGCTTATCATTCTTCCACATTTTTCTTCAGTGCTGTTTAAATTTCTTCAAAGTATCCGAAGCTTTTGACATTTTTCTAAGAAAGAAGAGCCATAATTTTTGTGAAAAATGATCAAGAAGAAATAAAAGCTAACTAGCACCTAACAAGGATGGTGTGATCATTATACAATAAATCCCTGCATGCAAAAACTCCAACTCTCTACTTGCTCTTCAAGCTTTAGTAGTGTCAACAATCTACATGTGTTGCTCTACTAAATATGCTGCACATCTCCCTTACTTCTCTTGTATAGATGGAAGAGCAACAACTATGTCGAACCTACTCAGAAAGATGTGGAAAACATAAATAGCCCATATTGTTGATGTCAAAGTGAGCCAGCATCAGTATCTCCACTTTCCACCGTTTCTTTTGAATTTGTCACATTCTTCGCAATCTTCATTGCCACAATCTTGAACCTGTATATTCCATGTTCTTCCACTCTTGAAGCTAAAATATTTCCGCTGCTTATGTTTTTCGCCAAACATCTTCCTATTCTGAACACAACTTCTACATGTGGACATTGCTTTTCAATCTGGCTTGTAGAAAGCAAATTTCAATTTAGACAAGGAATGTAAAGAACAATTTTGAACATAAACTTCTTACAAGTTAGTTGTAGCTGTACATCCCTGTGCCCTTTAACCACATTATTCTTGCCTTTTCCATGAATAGATGTTTCTGTAGTGGACTTGGCTTCCACAAAAAACACATACTGGCTCCAATTTGTCATATGCTGTGAGTTACCCATGTCAAAATACCACTTGTCCATCTCATACCCAAAAAAGTCTACATGCCTCTACTGATCATACTTCTGAGAAAATGAATTTCACAGCCTTGTCATCTTTAACAAACTTCCAAAAGGGACCAACTGAATGCCAAAACAAGAACTTACTTCGGACACTTTCCTCCTACCTATTTTGGTGAACAATAACCACACTATGGCATCTTCTGGAGATTTCTTTAACCTCCAATTCTGTTTTTTTGACTTGGCACTATCTTCCTGTCAACATAAAGCATTATATTCATCCAACCCTGTGCCTTCCTTGGCAATTTTTCTTTGCTAACCATCTAGCAATTTTTTTCTTCTTTTTGTCTTCTCTCCTCTTGGCTTTTGGTCTCCTAGCCCAATGACTACCTTCAAGCACCAATACATGCTTCCCAGATCTACCTTACGGGCTTCACAAAAATGATCAAAATTAAAACTGTGCACCACCCAAGACAAAATCTAACTGTCCAGCCACTTCCTTCTGTGACTTATCATTGTCACACTCCTCTTGTTGCACCCAACACTCCTTCCAGCCTTCTATGCCACCTCTTCTCTCTAACTGTCCAACGACTTCTCACTGTGATGTACCACTATCACACTCCTCTCACTGCACCAAACAATCCTTCTAGACTTCAGTTCCACCTGGAATTTACTATCCTTACTCCATGTTGCTTTTGGATACTTGATTGTAGCTCTAATATGCTGCTACACTTTAGATTTATTTTCTATGTTCCACCAAGTTTCTGGGACATGGGAGCGTGGGAGTGGGGAAATGCATATGGGGGACGTGTGGAGACCACCCCCAAATTTTAGGAAAATTAGTTGGGGATGGGGGTGTTGGGGTCCTTAACATAGGGGGCCTTGTCTCCAAAATTATTAAAAAAAATATAAATTCCAACATATTAACATAACAATGTCTCATCCCATCACCATTTAAGTACTAAATACTAAATTCATCATTGTGCAATGTAAACGTGATCGTTGATATGATTTATCATATTTAAGTATTTGAATTTCACATATTGGAATCCTATTCATCAATAGCACCTTGTGGACCCCTACTCTAGGCTCTAGCCCTTGCCTCTACCTTGAATCTCGAAGTTGATCCTCCAAGGACACTACGCAAGAGTCAACACCCTACAATTTTGATGAAATTTCCTAATCGAATAAGGTAGAAAATTCAAAAAGCTTCCCATGCTAATAAATGATTTTGCTTGAGCGAAGGGTACATTTTTAAGGTCATGATAGAGGAGTTCAGCAATTAGCACCACCAACATCAAGGTACATAGAGGTGTTCATGTGCTTATTAAATGCTAATCCCATACCGTCATACATGATAGAATCCGGTGGAAACATTGCAATCCTGAAATCCTGAATATTGTTAAGCCTGTTGAATTCTGAATGGGATCTAAAATTCTACTTTTTGCATATGAAGTCCGATGAGGTTGGAACCACTCTCAAACATCCTGAAACAATTAATGGTAGTGTTAAACATTTAAGTAAAAGGATAGAAAATGAAAGTGACATTCTCCTTATCTTTCATTTTTTTATTCTTTTACTTAAAGAATTTAATATTACCAGTTAATGTTAGATAACTCTACAAATACCAAAGTCGGAAATCAGAAATACTAAAAATCAGAAATAAAAAACCAGGTTCTATATATGAGAATTTTTTTTTCCTACAAAAAAAAAATCAAAAATCGGGAGGGGCATCTAGGTGTCCCCATTTCCGGAGGGGGCGCCCAGATGTCCCCCTTTTTGCAAAACACCTCCCCATGTGCTTTGCGGAGTTTTGCAAAAAGGGGGACATGGTGAAATGTTTTGGCAGGCACCTCACCGTCCCGGGGGTGTGGGAAACACAGGGGGCCGGTCCCCGACCCTGCAGGACGCATCCCCGTGGAACACTTTAATAAATTATTTTTCACCCAGAAAATTCAATTTAGAATTTCACAACCACCAACTCACCTTAGATTGCCAACCAACTGTTGTTGTCCATACACTAATGGAAGTCTACTCTGCCCAACATACCCAAAAATGCTCCCAGCACATACAAAAAAATTTGCTTTGGCGCTCACACAGACCATTCCACTTGAATAAATTTTGTTTTGCCTAGAAAATAAATTACTTGAGAATTAAATAAACTTACATATGCCATGTCGTGTTGGGTTGTGCCTGTTATTTGTGCTTTTGTGACTGCACCTCCTACACTTGTGAGAGTGCTTCTACACTTTGTGTCATATGTGTGTTTCTATCATGTGTGCACTTTTGTGCCTGCCTGTTGTGACTGTTTGTTATGTATACTACCAAGAGTCAAGACTCTCACTTTTGCAACACCCTTGTTTGCTATAAATTTCTAGCATGTTTGGAAATAAAATTGGGACACTTGTCTTCTCACACTGGGCATCTGGTCTGCGATTACAGGGGTGTAATGTGCCTGGAACTGCCACACTTTGCCAGCAAGGCACTCATCTTGAATTTTTCCACATTTGCCAACAATGAACCAAATTGAGACACTGATGACACCCAACAAGTGTTAACTCATTTATATGCATAAATTAATCATGCATAAACATATTTCATAATAATTAACCATTCAAATTCTTTCAAATATTCTACCATGAGATTTTCCATTAACTAACCGTTCTATTAACAAAATTTAAATAAGCAACATAATTCAAGGAATTAATTTACAAAAATACAAATAAAGATAATACATACAGGAATAAAGACAAATGCACTCTCTAGGAGCTGCATTTGCACTCCCACATTGTACTCATACTGGATGTTTCACCTAGTCCCATTGACCTACTTTTGTGGTCATTCGTTGGACATTAATAAAATTATCTTATCTGATCCTATCTAAATATTTATCTACCAAAATGGTTGTGGAGGAGTGATTCAACTCCCATCTATTATGGATGGCACCTCCAAGCCGGGCTATTATGAGACCGCAAGGGTGAAGGAAAGCCACTTGTATCTACCTCTCACTCATTCTATCCAACAATATTCTTGACTTGACTAATTTCTCACAGCACATGGTATTCCAGGCACCTCACCAATGTTCAATAAGCCACAGGCCTCTTTCTCTCAGCTGATAGCAACACCAAGTTGTGCAGTTCCTTTCTTTGCTACACAGTCCCTTAGGTTCAACCCATCAAGTACTCCAGTGTAGGAAAGAATGGTAGTCTTGGGCTCAAATTCCAGTGAGAAACCAAGAAATGCATGTGGGTCCCCAGTCTCTCTGCTCACTCTACAACCATGAATTTCTCATATGAGCATATTACCAAGAATATGAATACTCACACACGAGAACATAAGAGACCAAATATGCAAGTATTAGAGAGGGATTGTCGGCACTGTACACTCCTTTATATTATTATATATAGAGTACAAACTTGTGGGAGATTGGTCAAAGTTGATCATGTCTCCAATAAAATACCATAAAGTGGATGATCGATCAATTTAGATTAAGTCACCCAAAACATATTAGGTTAAAGTACAAAATAGAAAAGTACAAATACAATACATTATAACGCATGTTTGCTAGACTTAAGTCTCATCAATTCTTCCCTTTTGAGAGGAAATTGTCCCTGATTTCCACTAAAGATGGAGAAAGTGCTGCTCAAAGGCTGATTGGGACAATCACTTGGTTTGAGTGGGCAAAGTGTCTTGGCGGCCTACCAAGTAAGTGGTAACTTGATGATGCCTAATGGATATGGTGTGGACACCATGAAGTGTATCTTCAGGGATAGAGAATGAAAATTTGGGATTGTGACTGAAACAAATTCCTCCAAGTGAGGTGGCTTAGACAACTTCAACTGGCTAGCATTCACCAACCATTGATTCTGAGCAAAGGTGGGAGGTCCCACTTGAAGGCACTAGGACCCATTTTCTATAGGACCATACCTAATGGGTTGAGCTTGTGATGCTGCTGATTTTTGAAGCTTTGCTTATCCAAATGCAGCAAAACTAAACTCGAAACTAATCAGGAAGTGCCTTATACTTGGCTTGTGTCTGCTTGAGGATGTCTAAACCTGATTGTGGATATCGGCCAAGGTTTTCATAAAAGAAGAAGCTATATCTTACTCCTGTTGGTAGGATGTGGATAGATCTGAAAGAGCAATAGGAATATTACAAGGGACAAGAGGTTGAGAACCAAAACAAACCTCAAAGAGGGACTAATCCCATTGTTTGTTTTGCTAATCATAGATTAAAAGAGCATGAACCAAGGTACGATTAACTAACTTGGTTTGACCATTTGTCTGCGGGTGAAAAGATAGAAAAACTTAGATGACAATGTAAAAGCATCCACAAAGATTTCCAAAAAGTGACTAAGAAATTGAGATTCATGATCATAAATGATTGTGAAAGGTAAGCCAAAATGTTTCTGTAAATGTTGAAAGAAGAGTTCAACGTATTTAGCAGTGTTGCAAATATCTCCGATTTCTCACGATATCTCTGATTTCTCTCAAGTTTTTCGTGTTGCCGATTTGTCCGATATTTTCATAATTCTTCAAGACTAAGTTCATTTTTGCCGATATTTTCCGATAATTCCCGATATTTTCCCTGATGTTCCTGATAAGTTTCTTTCCAGACCCTCGGCGATATATTCACCGACACAATATTTGCAACATTGGTATTTAGGGGTACCGAATTCCAATAGTTTTGCGACAAGGTATGAAAAATACCATCTTACCAAATTCCAATGGTTTTGCAGCAAGGTATGAAAACTACCATCTTCAAGAATCTACAAACTACTACGAATATAGAATAATGTTTGTGTAGGGTGGTAGGCAAATACTGACAAAATCCATCGAGATAGATTCCCAAGGCTTGTAGGGAATTGGCAAAGGCTGATACAATCCAATCTTCCTATTTGCAAGTTTGCTTAGCCTCTATTTTGGATCAAGTTGGAAGGGATGTTCCATAGAAGTAACTGAGAATATTTCTAGTTCCTTTTTAAAATGTTTCATTAATCCAAAAACCAACTCAATGTAGAGGGTGTCTTTAGAGTCTCTTACCTTGAGCTTGGTGGACATTATGTTAATAAATTGTTGGATGAATTATCTTGGGATTTATCGACATTGTAGCCATGTTGCCAACAAAGCAAGTTGCACGGTTACTGCTCTCGAGGATTGAAAAGCCCGTACCCAATGTTCCTGCATTCCTGGGAGCTGGAACAAAATGTTCCAAAATCAGTGGGAACTTTATTGTGTACTTGGGAGCATTTAGGGTACTTTAGGTGTCCAACTCACTGTTTTGGATATGAGTTTTGAGGCGGAAACTTCAATCGGGAGCTTTAGGAAGCTCCCTTTCCATTGAGTTAATCATTGCTCAGCATTTTCATGCTGATCATGGTTGTACACCCAACATGATTTCTACACCGAAGTTGAATGCATAGAAAACTTTATATTCAAAAAGATGATTTATGCATTCTTGCCCGTATGATCGTTGATGGACACACACCATAAACCATTTAACTTCCATGCAAATTGTTTGGTATAAGACTTGGATGATTGTGCCATTGATGCTATTGGAAAATTCTATGATGTAGATCATAGTCACTATAAATTGTTCATTGTTGCATAAAAAATGATGATGCTCCAAAAAAAGAAGACAATTAACACATTGCATACTCGTATACGATTTATAATTCAGTTTACCATATATGGAATTGATGGAAGACACGATTGAACACAACTCACCCAATATTCAATGTGTTCAATTTCTTCGGCATTCGATCAATGTTTGATGGATGGAAGGGCTGGCGGCCCAAATTATCATTGAGAGTAGGATCCATTAATGGTGAGTTCTATGCATTTCTTGGAAATTCTATTTAAAATATTGAAGTTACATGTTTTTAGGCTAGAAGGGCAGAATATTTATTGTAGATTTAATATGATGATTAGATTTTATCCTCTAAAGAATTGTCTTTCTCCAAATTGAATTATCGATATGGTGATTGTATCTAATGGATACCTTGTAATGTGCAATATTTCGTGCAGTTAACTTGTCGATTCCTGTAAATTTGGGCGAAGCTTCTAGTCGCACCAAATACTCGTATCCATGTACCCATCATACCCGCGTATTGGAAACTCATGCAACATAGCATATTTCTATACCCTAATGGGTAGAACCTCTTATGGACGACATCCTTGAAGATTGCCCAACTACCAATTGGGGTTGGTTGCTATGTTTTAAAAATCGGCCAAATCGGTTTTAGAATTGGCCGATCCACCGATTTGATAAGGAACCGAATCAAATCGGTCTGCAAATCGGCTCGGTCAACTGGGTTCGGTACAGAATCGACCGATCTGAACACTGAATCGGCTGGTTCGGTACCGAACCAGTCTAATCAGCCGAGTTATGTAAAAAATTGGCTGGTTTGTCTGGAATTTTGTGTGGGTGCCCGCGGACTCAAACTAACAATGCAATATCCCCATGGTGCAGTAGTAAAAGTGACATTCTCCTTATCTTTTATCCTTTTACTTAAATTTTTAACATTACCATTAATTGTTTCAGGATGTTTGAGAGTGGTTCCAACCTCATCAGACTTCATATGCAAAAAGTAGATTTTTAGATCCCATTCAAAATTCAGCAGACTTAATAGTTTTCAAGATTTTAGGATTGCAAGGTTTCCACCAGATTCTATCATGTATGAGGGTATGGAATTGGCATTTAATCAAGCACATCAACCCCTATATGTACCTTGATGTTGGTGGTGTTGATTGTTGAATTCCTTTGTCATGACCTCAATAAAAATGTACTCTTCACTCATGCAAAATCACTTATCAAGCATGAGAATCTTTTTCTACGTTATTTTAGCGATTGGATTAGGAAATTTCATCAAAATTGTAGTGTGTTGAGTCGTTGACTAATGTCTTTAGAGGATCAACTTTGAAATTCGAGTTAGAGGCAAGGGCTAGAGCCTAGAAGAGAGAGGCATAGGGTGCTATTGATGAATAGGATCCCAATATAGGCAATGATTTGTTGACATGTATGATTGATGATTTATATTTCACATTCATTTTTGTAAATGTTTTTGCTAATTTATTAATTTAATATATATATATATATTGCATTTCCTCATTTCCAAAATTTTGGGGGGTCATGTTTACCCTGTTTCAAAGTTTCCCCATTTCGTCCTCGTTTCCCCGTTTCATACAACTTAGGTTGAAGTTGTTCAAACCCTACAACAATTTTGAAGCAAACATGTGCTTGTTATGACCTTTGCAGCAGTAAAAAGTCATGAAAATCACCTTAAAGGCTAAAACTAAATTGTGGGCAGTACTGTGGATGAAAGCAGCCCTAAACAACAAGTATAGGTGCTATTTGGCCTTCAAACAACAGGTCTGGGTCATAAAAACAGTCCTAAAATCTTAAAAATGTTGTTTTTCTTTAAAATTTAAACATTTTATGTATTTTTGAGTAAACCGATTCATTAAATTCAAATCGGCCGATTTATGACCGATTCATTACCGATTCCGATTCCGAGTTGACCCTCGATTGTTGAATTCCTCTGCCATGACCTTAATAAAAATGTACTCTTCACTCATGCAAAATCACTTACTAAGCATGGAAAGCTTTTTCTACGTTATTTTAGCGATTGGATTAGGAAGTTTCATCAAAATTGTAGCATGTTGAGCCGTTGACTAATGTCCTTGGAGGATCAACTTTGAAATTCGAGTTAGAGGCAAGGGCTAGAGCCTAGAGGAGCGAGGCATAGGTTTCTATTGATGAATAGGATCCCAATATAGGCATTTCCTCATTTCCAAAATTTTGGGGGGTCACGTTTCCCCTGTTTCGAAGTTTCCCCGTTTCGTCCTCCTTTCCCCATTTCATGCAGCTTAGGTTGAAGTTGATTAAACCCTTGTACAACAATTTTGAAGCAAACATGTGCCTGTTATGAACTTTGCAGCAATAAAAAGTCATGAAAATCGCCTTAAAGGCTTAAAATAAATTGTGGGCAGTACTGTGGATGAAAGTAGCCCTAAACAACAAGTATAGGTGCTCTTTGGACTTCAAACAACAGGTCTGGGTCATAACAACAGTCCTAAAATCTTGAAAATGTTGTTTTTCTTTAAAATTTAAATATTTTATGTATTTTTGAGTAAACCGATTCATTAAATTCAAGTCGGCCGATTTATGACCGATTCATTACTGACTCCGATTTCGATTTCGATTTCGAGTTGACCCTTGACCGATTTGGAGTCCGATTCTGATTTTTCAAACATTGCTGAAAACCTTGTCTCTCTTCTCTCCTTCTCTCCAAAAATTCTCTCTTGGAATGTGAATAATGAATTAGGTTTGCCTTCCCTTAGCCTTTTGTTCATGGCAACTTCCTCCTCTTCATCCAATGGCCAAGATTAGATTAGATCAAAGGCTCTCAATAAATGCTCATTAAAATAATAATTAAATGATATTTAGTGCACATGTATCATTTAACTAAGTGAGAACCTTTTAATTTATCACTCACTTGAAATAATCACTTAAATGAACTTAAGAAATAAACCATGACTTAAAATTTAATAAAGTGACTTTATAAAAATAAAGTACTTCACACTTTATTAAAAGTTGACTAGGGATCGCTTTTTAAAGTGTTCTTGTCCACCCCAAGGCAACACTAGGTGAACAACACTTCCTTGGTAACTTTTCAACATGATCAATTTTATGGTATGTTTCTAGGGTTAATATGCCTGGTAAATTATGAGCAGCAAAACTATACCAGACTAATCTTTTATGTTAGCAGTTGTTAAAACAACAAACTTTCTTAATTAGTTCAAACCGGCAAAACCTAATCCCAAAGAGAGAATCAGAGCCAGAAACTAAGGTAAACATATGTAATCATGTTACCCTTCTGGAGGCATTTAAGTAAGCCACATCACAAAGCTTAAACATATTAAGTTTTAACCAGTGATGTGACAACTCATGACACAATGCAATTTCTTCATTAAAATAACTGTTGAAGACATATTGCTTACTAATGGGAATTTGACATCTAAGGAGATTTCTGCCTTGCTAATGTATAGTGGTTTTGTTTGTGTTCTTTCTCTTCCAAAATGTATGTTATAGAACCATCTACTTTTAATGGCTGCAGGCTTTGTAAGTTTATGTATGAGTGGATAACCAATTCAGCAACAGTAAACACCCACCCTTCTCATAAGAATGTGCAGCATATGATAAGGGTTTCTCCAACTGAATTAGAGAAGGGGACTTCTGTTAGCATTTGATAGCTCGGTGGCACTCCTGCATCAGGTGCCTAGGTGCAGGGGTCAATAACTTGGAGTCTCATTTATATTCTTAAAGTGACTTTATTAATGTGTTTTTATTAAAGTACCTTTTTGATGTGACTTTATGATTTAAAAGTGAGTCGCACTTTATTATGTTTCTAAAGTGACTTTAAGTCATAAAGTGTACTTTTTAAATATTTAGGGTAATAAGACTTTTCAAAAGAAAAATTTGTTGTAAAGTTCATTTAGGAGATTTAAGTGAGTGAGAGATTAGATCCCAACCATAGATCTCTTGGCCAAGATCTAATCTCGTCCATTGAAGTTGAAAAGTCATGAAAGTAACCCTAATAGGGTAAATAAAAAGTGAATGAGTTTCCATTCTTTTACACACTTTCCAAGAGATATTGGGAGAGGCATGCATTCCAAGAGAGAGCAGCTGTTGGAGTGGCACGAGTTTTAAGAGAAGAGTAACAGGGTTGAGCTGAGATAGAAGAGGAGTGAGAAGGCTGAGTAGAGGAGGGGTGCATTTCTCCAAGCAGGAGAGGCACGAACTTCTAGAAATCATCAGTATAGAGCTGCAAATCTGAAGGGCTCGTTTCTCAGAGCTAGAGGCACAATTTCCAAGACTGTTTCCAGCAGAAAGAGATGCAGTACTGCAGAAGTGACTGAGGCAGTACAACACAGGTTTCGAGACAGCCAAGTGGGCTCTGATTTCGAGGTGATATTTGCTGTGCATTGTACTTCTGTTTTACTCTTTATTCAAGGTGGTTAAATTCTGTCAAGGAAGTGTAACCTACAGGCTGTATGATAGAAAACTGATTATTGCTTTCTATGGGTCTTCTTTGGCACTATTTCCAAGGAATAATTTTTACACAATGATTGTGAAAATACTATGTACTTTTTGTTGTATTTAATTTGCAGTTGTACTCTCTCACAACCTTCTTATTAGCTCAATAAAGCCGTATGATAGAAAACTGATTATTGTTTTCTATGGGTCTTCTTTGGCACTATTTCCAAGGAATAATTTTTACACAATGATTGTGAAAATACTATGTACTTTTTGCTGTATTTAATTTGTAGTTGTACTCTCTCACAACCTTCTTATTAGCTCAATAAAGACTCTCTCTCTTGACCTGTTTTTTCCCCGAAGTGTGGGGTTTTTCCAGGGTCATGGTTGACCAAAAATTCCTGTGTTAAGTGTGTGAAAATGCTGATTACAGTCTACTGATTTAAGTTTATTTTCGCTGCTAAGATGCTTCATGAGTAATATATTCACCTACAGTGTTTTGAAATTTAAGCTTGATAAAAGTGTGTAATTATTTTTTCTACTGTTGAGGTCAATATCAGAGTGTTTCCTGAAGCATTCGACATTAAATTTAGTTGGCTGCTAAGTGGGCTGAATTCTGAGTTTTCTGGGTATTCTCAGAATTCTGAGTTTTTTTCATTTTTCAACATGGTATCAGAGCTGGGGCTCTGAGATTTCAGTGGACTGTTGGGCAGCAGAGAAGTGCTGATTTTTTGTAGATGCAAGTGCATGTGAAGTAACAGCTGTCTGTTATTTTTTTTTTACACAGTGAGCAGAGAAGTGTTGGTTCAGTACAACTGAGTATTTTTGGTCAAGAAGGCAGAGTGTGCCTTGTTGGAAAAAGAGCAGAAGTAAATGATGGCTTGCATCCGGTATGAAGATCGGTTGGAAGGGATTTCCAACTACTTACAGAGGAAAGCCCGGATGACAGCTGTTCTCAAGGAAAACAAGTTATGGACCTTTGTTAGTACCACAGTGGTTCCTCCCGCAGCTGATCCTATAGCCCTTGACATACATGAGGTGAAGGAGGCCAGAACGCAGAGATTGCTTCTGGATGGTGTTCGAGATCACCTCATCCCACATTTGGCAGAAAAATTAACTGCTAAGGGGATGTGGGATACTTTAAAAAGTTTGTATGAGAACAAGAATGAAAATCATAAAATGGCTCTAAAAGATAAGCTTCATGGCACTAAGATGATGAGAGGTGAGAATGTAGCCTCTTACCTCACTAGACTCAGACAAATAAAAGATGAATTGAGTGCAGTTGGTGAGATGATTCTTGATTCCGAGCTAGTGTGGATAGCCCTGAAGGGCTTCACTAAGGAGTGGGATGTGTTCGTGAAGTGTGTAGCTGGTAGAGAGAACTTTCCCTCTTGGGAAAGACTGTGGGATGATTTTACTCAGGAGGAGATCCGAGAAGGGAAGACTGAGCAGGTTGCTGATGAAGAGAATGTGGCCCTTTCAGCTAAGGGTAGAAAGAAAAAGGGTGGCTCGAGCAGTGGAGCCAAAGACTTGAGCAAAGTAAAATGCTTTGCTTGCCAAAGTTATGGTCACTATGCTGGGCAGTGTCCCAACAAGAAGAAGAACAAGAAGAAAGAAGAGCCTGAGGCGGCCTCTCCAGCTGAAGTGGGAGACTTTGCGACAGAATTCGAGAGGGAATTCTCGCTCGTCTCAATTCTTTCATACAGTAGTGTAGCAGAGAGTTTGGATACTGGAGCATGGTACATAGATAGTGGAGCAGCACGCCATATGATGGGGATAGGAGCAGTGTTCCGAGAGTTGACAGATATTGATAGAGTTATACTGACTGAGGATGGGTATGCCGGCACCCATGCAGTAGAAGGAGTTGGAAAAGTCCTATTCCAACTCGAGTCTGGTGGTTATCTGGAGGTTGGCGATGTGTTGTTTGTTCCAGAGCTGAAGAGGAACTTGGTCTCAGTTTCAGCTTTGGAAAATGATGGATATGCAGTTCTTCATGTGAGTGGACGTGTTTATATATATCCGGAGAGTGGGGGCTTGGGTGCAGCGAGTCTGCTTGGCATCCATGATGGCCGGATATACCGAGTTTTGGGGCAACCGGTGGATGGTGAGCCTGGTGAGAGATCAGACTCAGTGGCAGCAGCAGTGGCTGTCAGTTTGGAGGATTCATCCAACTCTGTGAGGAAACAAAGTTGGTATGAGATGGTTCTTCAGGATGAGCAGGAGAGTGATGAGAACTCTCAGTTCAAAGTTGTCAGACGGAGACCTTCAGCAGTTGATCCAGTGTAGGTATTTGAGAGGCATTCAGATTCAGAGGGAGCTTCAGTTATTGGAGGGAGAGATCCAGGTGGAGCTGATGACAGTAGTACCTCCCTCGCTAAGAGGGAGTGTTAGCATTTGATAGCTCGGTGGCACTCCTGCATCAGGTGCCTAGGTGTAGGGGTCAATAACTTGGAGTCTCATTTATATTCTTAAAGTGACTTTATTAATGTGTTTTTGTTAAAGTACCTTTTTGATGTGACTTTATGATTTAAAAGTGAGTCACACTTTATTATGTTTCTAAAGTGACTTTAAGTCATAAAGTGTACTTTTTAAATATTTAGGGTAATATGACTTTTCAAAAGAAAAATTTGTTGTAAAGTTCACTTAGGAGATTTAAGTGAGTGAGAGATTAGATCCCAGCCATAGATCTCTTGGCCAAGATCTAATCTCGTCCATTGAAGTTGAAAAGTCATGAGAGTAACCCTAATAGGGTAAATAAAAAGTGAATGAGTCTCCATTCTTTTACACACTTTCCATGAGATATTGGGAGAGGCACGCATTCCAAGAGAGAGCAGCTGTTGGAGTGGCACGAGTTTCAAGAGAAGAGTAACAGGGTTGAGCTGAGATAGAAGAGGAGTGAGAAGGCTGAGTAGAGGAGGGGCGCATTTCTCCAAGCAGGAGAGGCACGAACTTCCAGAAATCATCAGTATAGAGCTGCAAATCTGAAGGGCTTGTTTCTCAGAGCTAGAGGCACGATTTCCAAGACTGTTTCCAGCAGAAAGAGATGCAGTACTGCAGAAGTAACTGAGGCCGTACAGCACAGGTTTCGAGACAGCCAAGTGGGCTCTGATTTTGAGGTGATATTTGCTGTGCATTGTACTTCTGTTTTACTCTTTATTCAAGGTGGTTAAATTCTGTCAAGGAAGTGTAACCTACAAGCTGTATGATAGAAAACTGAGTATTGTTTTCTATGGGTCTTCTTTGGCACTATTTCCAAGGAATAATTTTTACACAGTGACTGTGAAAATACTGTGTGCTGGGCTCTGATTTTGAGGTGATATTTGCTGTGCATTGTACTTCTGTTTTACTCTTTATTCAAGGTGGTTAAATTCTGTCAAGGAAGTGTAACCTACAGGCTGTATGATAGAAAACTGAGTATTGTTTTCTATGGGTCTTCTTTGGCACTATTTCCAAGGAATAATTTTTACACAGTGACTGTGAAAATACTGTGTACTTTCTGTTGTATTTAATTTGCAGTTGTACTCTCTCACAGCCTTCTTATTAGCTCAATAAAGATTCTCTCTCTTGACTGGTTTTTTCCCCGAAGTGTGGTGTTTTTCCAGGGTCATGGTTGACCAAAAATTCCTGTGTTAAGTGTGTGCAAATGCTGATTACAGTCTGCTGATTTAAGTTTATTTCTGCTGCTAAGATGCTTCATGAGTAGTATATTCACCTACCATGTTTTGAAATTTAAGCTTGATAAAAGTGTGTAATTATTTTTTCTACTGTTGAGGTCAATATCAGAGTATTTCCTGAAGCATTCGACATTAAATTCAGTTGGCTGCTAAGTGGGCTGAATTCTGAGTTTTCTGGGTATTCTCAGAATTCTGAGTTTTCTGAGTTTTTGTCATTTTTCAACAACTTCTTTCACATACTGCTCTTATATCATTTTACTTATGCCAAGATTTTGGTTTATGTGATGGCTCTATATCTTATTGTCATCTTCCCCTTGTTATCTGGACAAACCTGCATATAAATATAAAAAATCCCTTTGACATTCAAGCTGAAATATTCCCCATTCAAATAAGATAAACTCTCTTGCCTGTTCAAAAAACATCTGTCTTTATCATTTGCAATATTCAAACTCAACAGCTTTCTTAATGAATATTACTAGAGCACAACTGCTGCCTTTATATTTCTGAGGCATGTATATCTGATTATACAGGTATACCTGTCTCCACTTTTGGAAATGTTATATGTTCTATTCCTATTCAAATTGAGGCTAGAATCCGCACGCTTTATGCTGAAATTCAGATATGAATCTGTAACAGCTCTCTTTTCATGGCACCAGCTTTTTCAAACATGAGCTTCCTCACTCCTTTTGTTCCAATCACATGACATCTTTAGTTTCACTTTCACACAGACAGTTCTGTCATCTACAACATTGGAAGTTTTGTGACATAAATAGTAATATGGAATTTTAAGTATTTGTTTTATGTAAGTGCTGCCTGTATCTCCCATCTTATGTTTTGATGTCTAGTTTATTGCATGTATTCTTTTATGATGAAGTTCTTCAGCATTGCCTGAACCAATACACATTGCTGTTTGTGATATGTGATAGATAGCTTAAGTGAGCATAAAACTAAACCTGTTTGTTTTGAATATTGGTTTGACGCCATGTGAAGTCACTCTTAATTGAAGATATGAACAAGACATCTTTCCTTTTAAAGAAGCTTCAAGGATTTATAACAATGATTAACTATGCTGTTTTTGATTTTGGTAGACTGGACGCGATACTGTTTGGCCACATGATCCACGGACTGGATGGAGTTTCTGTGTGATTATTCCTTCATGGGTGGTCCTTCCTGAAGCAAAAACGGCAGACGGTACCTTGATTAATCCCACAGTGGTGAGCAGAATGTTCATTAATGTCCTTAAGCTTTTTGTAACTGCAACTTCATGATATATGCCTTTTTAATTTCTGTCATGTGAGGAGGTGCCCTTTTTTTGCTTTTTGTTGTTGTTGTTGGCAAGTGGTACCCCTTACTTGCAGGGTTTGCCTTTGGCTAAGAAACCACGAACCAGGGCCATCTAAGCCGTCAAAATCACCTGGGGATTGCACCCGGACTGGACCACACCAACCCTTAACATGGCTGGATTTTTGGTATCCGCGGGGTTTTGAACCGGTGACCATTCAGCTTAGGGGTGTCTTAACTCATCACCCGCCACCGACTGCTCTACATCTCGCAGATTTCCTTTTTTTTTCCTTTCTTATTTTTCCTTTTGATGAACTAATTGTACATTTTTCTGTTTTTCAGTGTAACATAAAAGGAAAAGGATATGTCAATGAATGAGTTGAAAATTTGTGTCAGGTTACCTCTCTGAAAAGAAGACAAAGTGATAAAATACAATAAAGGCTTTAAATGGGCGATTGATTTTAGGATTTATACATTTCCTAAAGTTGTCATTAGGATATCATATGTGATGCTATCGTTTTTTTCTGTGGTAATTTTTTTTTGTGTTTGATTTTATTGCTGATAACTTATATTTGTCCACTTTGTATACATTTTTAATTCTTGTCTGGAGTGCTAGAATATCAAAAGTAGAAGAGTAGGATCCTGGTCTAGTATGCAGATGACAGCTAGCTTGGTTTTTACTGTCATCCCTCCAACAAGATAGGAGTGAGACTGGAACTGTAGCTGGTTGTGAACTTCACTCGACATCTATGACATGTTACTTGATGTGTTAACCATTTTGCGATGTTGATCATGTGAGTAGTCCAGCAGAAGATGTGGGTTTCGAACAACAGTGAGACAATTGATCAAGAAATAATGTTGTGTGTGCACATGAATCAAATAATTAAGAGATGAAATGAACAATCATGACACCATTCATAAAATGCAGGAGTTATTGTGAGAGCTCTCATTCAACTTATAGTCTATACAATGTGCATGTGACGAACACAGATGGAAGTGATGCACAATATACAATGACAACATCACTCTCGATCAATTTTCAAATGAAAAATGGTGAACAACTATATTACTAGATCATTCCCCTTTCTCTCTAGATACTCCTGGATATGTATCTGATTTGCATCCTTCTGTTTTTCACTGTAACATAAATTAAGGGAAAAGGATCTGTCAACAAATGAGTTGAAAAATTTGTGTCAGGTTACAGATTTGAAAGGAACACAAAGTGATAAAACCCAATGAAGACCTTAAATGGTCTATTGATTTGTAGATTTATACATTCATGAAGTAGTCATTAGGATATCCATATGCGACATTATTGTTTTTTGGTCACTCAATGATTTTTGTTTGTGTTTGATTTGATTGCTCCTAATTGTTATTTTTCCACTTCGTATACATTTTAAAATCTTGTCTGGAGTGCTGGAATATCCAAAGTGAAGAGCAGGATCCAGATCTCGTATGCAAATGGCAGCTAGCTTGGTTTTCACTGTCATCCCTCTAACAACATAGGAGTGAGAATGGAGCTGGAGCTGGTTGTGAACATCACTCGACATCTATGACATATTACTTGAGGAGTTAACCATTTTGCATTGTTGATCATGAGAGTACGGTCCACCAGAAGTTGTGGCTTTGGAATGACGGTGAGACAATTAATCAAGAAATAATGTTGTGTGCACATGAATCAAATAATTAAGAGAGGAAATGGACAATCATGACACCATTCATAAACTGCAGGAGTTATTGTGAGAGCTCTGAAGGAAATGAACAATCATGACACCATTCATAAAATGCAGGAGTTATTGTGACTCATGAGAGCTCTGATTCAACTCATAGTCTATACAATATATACATGTGATGAACATAGATGAAAGTGATGCACAATGTACAATGAGAACTCCACTCTTGATGAATTTTCAATTTATAAATGGGGAACAACTATATTACTGGATCCTTTCCCTTCCTCCCTAGATACTCCTGGTCATGTATCTGATTTGCATACTTCTTGGCGTATTAGACCCTTCATGGATCTGCATCGTGGAAGGATATAGCATCAATCTATATGGGTTCTGATCTGGATATGTTTTGGACATATTCCATGTCTTATCATGTACATTCAAGGCAATTCATAGTGATATGTGTGAACAAATTTATCAGCCCATTTCTGGTTCTTGCTGGACAACAAGCTTTTAGTTTTCCAATAAATTCTGCTTATATAATATATAAAACATAGATGTACAAGATCATAGAGAGCATCTACTTTATTGCAGTTAGGGTTGCAATTTTCTCAGAATATGCACCAGCAGAAATATCTTTGGCATCCTTAAATCAACAAAAATCTTTCAGCCCTATTTTGGGCTGATAATTAATCAAATGCTATGTTCTGGAAAGATGGGAATGTTGAAAAGCACAAGGCCAGATTTGTTGCAACTTGCCAGAGATGAGATAAGATAAGATAGTTTTATTGATGTCCAACAAATGTCCATGAGTTAGGTCAAGAGGACTAAAAGGTTCATCCAGAGTAAATACAATCAAGGAGTGCGAGAGTAAATCCTATATCAATACCAAAGTAGATAGATAAAGAACTAAGTCTAGCTAAGAGCAAGATCTTAACCCAAAAGTAGATACAAAAGGAAGGTACAAGCACAACCAAGCCTTAAAGCTAAAACAAATGGGAGGATGTCAAGACCTACTAGAGCTAGAGCTGGAGCTGGCTGCTAAGGCTGGGGGAGTACAACACTGAGGTAGACCAGTGCTTCTAACAGCTGAAGCCGTGGGAAAGAAACTCCTGATAGAATATTGGCTGTTCAGGTGAACTTTAGGGGTCGTGCATTGGGTCGAGGGTGGTGCCCAACTTTGTATCCAACTAGAGCTTGTTTGTCTGCTGAGGTGATGGTGTGCACCTTGTGTCTTCAAGAGACAACTCCTCATAAGGTCTTGAGGAGGATGGTTAACTCCTTGGGGGATGGTTGAGACGTCATGCGAGGTTGCACCGATCTGGAATTTAATAAAATTATCTTATCTTATCTTATCCCTTGAATACGTGCCTGGTGTTTGTTCCCATGATTAGATGAGACAATCAGGAAGTATTTGGTGATCCTCTTGAAGACCTCTAGCTGGAATAAAAGATTAGAGTCTAAATACTTCCCTCATGAAGAGGGCAAAACATCGTGCTTGTAGTGAAAGAAGATGGAAAGTGAGCTTCCCGAGTCCCAAAATAGATAGTAGCATCTCTCTCTAATCTCATAGGAGAGGATTCACTAAGAAAGAGGGAGTTTACTATGAAGGGACTTTTGCTCCAGTTGCCGGGTATAAAGCCATCATGTCTTTAGCATCTTGCTTTGGTTGTTTTTTGTATTAGATGGATGTAAAGACAACATATTTGAATGGTGTGATTGGGGAAGAGGTATATCTATAAATCAATGAAGAGCTTTTGAGATCCATGGGCGAGAGACCTGGTAAATCCTGGATCTGCACACAAAATAAGTTCATTGTTACAAGTGCAAATCCTAGGAGAACTCTTGGAAGTTCTACTCACTGTCATCCCAGTAGAACCTCTCTTCTCTTTAGGCTGGCTCTCCTCTGGCACAGGGGGGGTTTCCCTGGATGAGATTGCTAAATCAACCTTTATTAACCCTTGATATAAAATCAGATTTAGCAATCAAAGATTTATGATATGCATTAGATGTCAGATGGTGGATTCCAGTATATCAGTGCCTTATCCTTGGGAAATGGAGTCAAAACACTAAGGATTTGGAGAATTCAACAATGGCAATATTCAATTAATGAACATGCATGAACAACAGTCCTCCTTAATTATAACATAATTCCCAGCAACAAGAAAATCTTGGAACTCAACTCACCATCACACTTCAATTACACAAAAAGATGAATTATATAACACTATTAAAAACCATCTTGCTAATCACCAGCATAGATCCATCTTAAACCCGGATCTATTAAGCACCTAGAGGGATCCAATTTCTTGAGGTGTAAATTTTTTTATCTTAAATTTTTCACACATCAAGAAAAACTTTACATCTCAAGAAATTGGATCCCTATCAGTTTAAGTTGGATCTATGCTGGTTTTAATTTTTTTATTTTATGAGCCGACATGATTTCTTAAATTAATTTTTATTTTTGATAGGTTGTGAGCCAACATGGGAACGTTACATTACAGAACGTGACAAACATGATAACAGCTCGCCCATACTGGGTTGTAAGCATCTTGCTACTCTGGGTGCAACTAGCTTAAAACTGGAGTGAAACACTCATCCACTCTGCCTTTTATAAATGAATAAGGCAAGGGTTTTACTAAAATAGAGCGCCTAAGTTAAGAAGCAAAACCCTAAACCCTAAACATAGCCTAGAAAATTGCACCCAACTTCAGTGAGTAGGTGCCTAGAAAAATGACGCCTAGCTTAGACTGGGAACATTTATAACTTGTGTGCTTTTGTAAATTTAGAAACTGTGCTGATTTTGAACTGAAAAACAATTTCTAAATAAAGCAAATCTTCTGCTACCTCAATTTGGAAAAGTAATCAGAAAAAAGAAATGCTAAAACTGGAAAATCTCTAAAGCTGGTTCATGCATGCATGCACCAGTTACTTCTGCTGCACCACCTTATAAAATTGCTTCCATCTGGATAGCAATATTGTTGCACAGAAATCAAGGTCCTGGAATTCCTGTAGTGTGCAAAGCTGAAGAAGAATGACTGACTGAAAAATATGTAAACTGACATGAAGAACACAGAGAACTAGCAGTCTTCAATGTTCATTCAAACATGCTATATCATTGCTTGGAAAGACACAGGTTTCAAGGAGGGTCCTTTCCACAAATGGGAACAATACACAGATGATGCTATATGTATAAATCAGGAGCCACAACTAGACAAACTTGTCTAGAAACCTCCAGTCACTTCTGCAGGAGAGGAGCCTGAGGATGCATCATACTAGAAGGCTTGCATTGAGGAATCAACTATGTTGTTTTTATAAGTTTCATTTCTGGAAATGCCATTAGGCAATTTTTAAATGTACTTGGTTTAATACTTGAGAGCTATCAATGAGAATCTAATTCAATTAACTCAAGTACATGGGGATTCGATTATCCGACACCGGTGCATAGACTCCTTGAAATAGGCATGTAGGATCAGTGTTGTAAATATCCCCAATTTCTCCCGATATTTTTTATTTCTCTCGATTTTTTCAAGTTGCCAATTTTTCTGATCTTTTTATAATTCTTCAAGTCTAAGTTTCTTCTTGCCGATATTTTCCCCGATATTCCCGATAAATTTCTTTGCAGAGCCTCAGTGATATATTCCCTGAATTGATGTTTTCAACATTGTGTAGGATGCATATAAGTATAGTCTTGTCATAAGTCTTAAACCGTAAATCATACATATAGAATCACAAACTCAGGAGTCAGAAGTTTTGTGGTTTTCTCATTTAGTCTCATCAAAATGTATTATACAGAATGATAGATAAAAGGAGACCATGAAATTGAAACATGATACTAATATACCATCATACTATAGATGGAATGCCAATAACAAATACAAGATAGGGTAGATTCGTAGAAGAATTTTATGAGTGATGAGTCATGGGCTATATCTCGTCCTGCTGCATCTCATAACCATTTTACCAGGAAATACTTCCCACATTTTTCTCCTTCCCTCAACAACTCTTCCCTCGCCCTGTATATTAGACAATGGTTGGTGTGCAGGTACACCAATGCCCTTGCTCTACACATTGTGAGACATTTTTTGACATGCCGGGACACATCTGCACACCTTTTTTGAATTGTTTTTTATTTTTGATTTGAAAGATTTTGGTTTCCCGAGTGTTGGTCATGCTAGGACACTTGGGGTGTGAGTGGCTGACACATGGGAAAAAGATCCAGCACAGTACACTTGTTCAACATGTGGGACCCATGTGTCTGAGACACATGTGGGACATGCAGGCCCTATCCAACGTGTTCTGTTTCTTAGATGAGAATGATTTAAGTATACTGTTTTTTAAATCATTGTTCAATGTTGAATGAGAATCATGAATGTCAATTGATAGATGATAAATGTTTGAAGTTGAATGATTTGAATATTGAAACTCATTTGAAAATGAATATGAATCCTTGCTGACTTGCATAAATTTCAATTCTGTTTATTTTCTTCATTTTGTTTATATATTTTATGTGTGCCCCTGATGTACCCCCGTCCCCTGTTTCAAAAACTGTCGCACCCACCCCTGTACCTATGCACCCTAGCAACACACACACACACACCTTATTTAGGAATGCAGCCAGTTATTTTTTATAGTGAAGGGATGTATGGACTTGATGCAAATAGTTCTGCCTCAGTTTATGGACAGGCAATCTGATTTCCAAGATAACAGTTTTACAGGGTACAAATTGGCATTCAATCTCCAAATGGCATCACTTCTGTTCGGGGAATTCTTCGAAGATTTAGTGACTTCCTTAAGCTTTCCGCTGCTGTAAGTGCAAAGTGCTTCTCTTATCTGAGTATTTTATTTCTAGAACTTGAAATATATTTACCCATTAGAGAAATAGTAGTTTATTTATGCTGCAGCATAATGCCTTTGAGTCTGGGTTTCATTGATTGACTTTGTAACAGGCTACTCTTGAACTAGTTGTTCATATTTCAACCTTGCCTTTGAGTCTGGGTTTCATTGATTGACTTTGTAACAGGCTACTCTTGAACTAGTTGTTCATATTTCAACCTTGTGCCATCGACAATCTCTCTCTCTCTCTCTCTCTCTCTCTCTCTCTCTCTCTATATATATATATATATATATATATAGTATTCTTTAGGATCTTTTAATAATAAAGCATTAAAGAAACTGAAAGGGTGGGTCTGAAGGCTTGGTAAATTTCTTATAATGCGTAGTATGATCTCCATTACCATTGAGAAGCTCTAATGGACTTCTTTTCTAATGTTCGTAGCTTAAGTGTTCTTTTCACAATTTAGGTGATCTGCTTTATTCTACATACTTAAACAGATTGAAGCTCAAAAGATTCCCCTATTGTTGATTATATATTATCAAACAACTATCATTGGTTTGTATGTATCATATTAAAAAATTGAAGTTACCACAATTGTGTAATAAGCAGCTAGAGTTATGAGAAATTGGCAAGACGCTTCCTTGTGGAGGCCCAAAGTAATGAAGAATAGAATTATTTATTTAAAAAATAATGCATAGTATATAATGTATATACAATGATTCATCCTTGTTTGAAGTTCCAACTTTAGGTTTCTTCGAAGGAAGCCATAATTGGAGAAAAGCACAAGCAACTACTGTAACCATATTCATACCGACAATATATTGGATTTCATATTGAGACACATTCTTCCAAATCACCTGTTCAAATTTATATCTCTTTTCATATGGAAAAGTTTAATGTTCTATTTTTCATAAATTGGTGTTGAATTTCATACATTCAGAGCATAAAACATAAATGCATTGCCAAGATCACTAGAAGTAAGACAAAGCACAAAACAACAACACAGAGTTTACTTTGGGAAACCCAATAGGGAGAAAACCCAGCAACCTTCGCAGAGAGATGATAATTCTGAGATCAGAGTACAAGTGAAGAAAGAGAGAGAATGTGAAAGTATCTTCCACAAGTAAACAACCCAAATAAACCTCATTCTTCAGGTGATGCGAAAATCTCCTCTCCCAAGTGATGCGTCACTCTCAAGTGTGAGAATGAGATAATGAGGTGCACAAGCCTCATATTTATACATGTGCGAAACTGGAAAATTCCCTTATGGGGCCGACTTGTCTTTGGGGGCAATAAATATTTTATTAATTACTTTTGCACCCCAAGACTTACATTGATTCTTGCATGTGTTTACATAATGTTCTTCTCCCTTAGGAGGTATAACCAAGTACAATGATGGTACAATAAAATATAATAAATAATATCTTCCGAAGTTGTACAAAATCCAACACTCCCTCTCAACGAGGAAGGTATTCTTTGGTCTTCATCTGCATCACGATCATCTGGGTTTCATCTTGTACTCAACTCTGTCTCTATCATCTTTTTGCATACTGAAAGTTGTCCGCACAATCTCTATGCATCATCATCACCAGTCCTTCGGTGAGTCCAGGGGAATCACTCAATCCTGGATCCAGGAGAATCACTCAATCCTGGATATCTGAGATATACAGCTATACCATCTCTGCTATACAATTTGCTACCTGTCTGTTTCATCTGCCAATGGGGTCCTCCCATATCTGGCTGAGATCTCAGACGAGCAAAAGGGCACGACCATCTACTGACTGTCCTACTCTTCTGCCTATGAGATTTCTCCCATATCTGGCTGAGTATCTGGACTGTAGAGGCACCTGTGCAACCACACGGCCAATTGCTAACTGTCCTATTCATCTACCTATGAGATTTCTCTCATATCTGGCTGAGTAACTGGACTACAGAGGCACAAGTGTGAACCCGACCAACTGCTGACTGTCCTACTCATCTGCCTATGGGATTTCTCCCATATCTGGCTGAGTAACTGGACTGCAGAAGTTACTTGGGTGAGCTCGGCCAACTGTTGACTGTCCTACTCATCTGCCTATGAGATTTCTCCCATATATGGCTGAGTAACTGGACTGCAGAGGCACTTGGGCAAAGCAGGGCACGCATCTCATCTTTCCTTCTCAAGGAGGGAAACGTTCTCTTCGACTCCAAGTCTTCCGTGAAGTATTCGAACTTCACTCTGGGAAGTGCCTTGGTGAGAACATCTGCAGTTTGGTCGTCTGTCGGCACATACTGTAACTCGACCGCACCTTTCTGCACCATATCACGAATGAAGTGATATCGAATCTCGATATGCTTCGACCTGTTGTGAAATACAAGATTCATTGACATCTGCACACAACTCTGGTTATCATAGTGAATCACGGTCGGCTCTGGAATCTGGCCGAACAATCTTGCCAGGAGTTTACGAAGCCAAACTGCTTCTCGAGCTGCTGTGCTAGCAACCATGTACTCGGCCTCTGCAGTACTGAGTGCTACCGAGTTCTGCTTCCTGCTGCACCAGGAAATAACTGCAGAACCCAAACTGAAGCAACATCCAGAAGTACTCTTCCGATCTGCAACACATCCGGCCCAATTTGAGTCTGTAAACCCCTGCAATATCAAGTCACCATCTGAAGCATATTTCAATCCATATCCCACAGTGCCACGTAAGTATCTGAGCACATGTTTTGTAGCAATCCAGTGAATCTGCCTCGGTTCGCACATGAACTGACTGAGGGCATTCATAGCAAAACATATATCTGGTCTGGTGTTGGTCAAGTACATCAATGACCCAATCAACTGGTGATAGATGGTGGGATCAAACAAATTAGACTCTGAAGTAGAATCTCTCAACTTCTTTCAATTTGCATCCATCGGAGTAGCCATGGACTTGTAGTCCAACATTCCGAATCTCTTCAATACATCGATGGTGTATTTTCCTTGTCCTAGGAAAGTCTCTTTTTGCCTCTGCCATACTTCTAATCCCAAGAAGTAATGCATCAAACCAAGGTCTTTCATTTCAAACTCAGAGGCGAGATTCTTCTGACACCATACAATGAGTTTCTCATTTCCTGTGAGAAACAAGTCATCAACATATAATACCAAGATCAGTGGCTCGTCATCTACAACCTTGTAGTAAAGGTTGGGGTCTACATCACTCTTGGAAAATCCCAAGCTCACCAGGAATCCGTCTATTCGTCCATACCAAGCACGAGGTGCTTGCTTGAGGCCATACAATGCCTTCTTCAGTCTGCATCCATGAGATTCCTTTCCTTGGACAATAAACCCATCTGGCTGTTCGATGTAAACTTCTTCCTCAATAACACCATTGAGAAAAGTTGTCTTCACATTCATCTGATGCAACTTCCATCCCATAGCTGAAGCAATCGCGATAATGGATCTGATGGAGGTATATCGGGCCACAGGAGCAAAAGGCTCATCATAATCAACTCCCTCTTTCTGAGAGAATCCTCTGGCTACGAATCTGGCCTTGTATTTCTCAACACTGCCATTTGCTCCATGCTTGATCTTATATAACCACTTAGAAGTTACAACTGACTTCTCCTCAGGTCTCGGCACAACCTCCCACACATCATTCTTCATGATGGATTGATATTCTTCCATCATGGCATCCTTCCAAACTTGATGTTTGGATGCTTCTTCGTAAGTTGTGGGTTCTGAATCAATAATGTTGCTCATTAGAGCTACATAGCTGGAGAATCTCTGAGGTCTCTTGCTTTCTCTGAAAGTGCCATGTGGAGCATCATGCCCCTCTGCATCCTGCAGTGTCTGTTGTGCCCATCTAGGTCTTTTCCGACCTGTCACATCTCTGGGGATATCAACTGGATCTATGGGATCGATAGGTTCATCCTTTTCTACTGACTCCCTCTGAATTGGAGGGGGAGATGATCTCATCTCCTTTGGTTCTAGCATTTCTGCATCATCAATCTCCATATCTGATCCTCTGCCTTTCCTGACAGCCATTTCTTCTTCAAAGGTTACATCCCTATTGACTTCAATCTGTCTAGATCCTGGAATGTAAATTCTGTAAGCCTTTGAAAACTCACTGTATCCCACAAAGGTACTCTTCTTGCCTGAAGGTTCTAACTTTGATCCTTTCTCTTTGGGCACATGAATGTAGACTGGACAGCCAAAAATCCGGAGATGGCCCACTTCTGGTTTCACACTTGTGAACGCTTCTTCCGGAGTCATGTTCTTCAAGATCTTATGTGGACATCTATTCTATACATATACAACGGTTCTGGATGCTTCTGCCCACAAGAACATTTGAAGTCTCTGGTCATGTATCATAGCTTTGGATGCCTCCACAATTGTACGATTCTTTCTTTCTGCAACCCCATTTTGTTGAGGGTTGTAGGGAACTGTGAGCTCCCTCTTAATTCCTGCTTCCTTGCAGAAATCATTGAATTTTGTAGAGGTATATTCTCCACCATTATCGGATCTCAAGATCTTGATCCTCTTTCCTGACAGATTTTCAACTTGTGCTTTAAACGCTTTGAACTTGCTGAGTACTTCCTCAGATTCTTTTGACTTGAGAAAGTATATCCAAGTATATCCAAGTTTTTCGTGAGTAATCATCAATAAAGGTGATATAGTAGTGATAACCACCTAATGACACAATTGTCATGGGCCCGCACAAGTCAGAGTGTACTAGATCCAAAATCCCTTTGGATCTACTCGCTATCTGGAAAAGACTTCTTAGCATTCTTGCCAAGTGCACATCCTCTACAAGTTCCATCATGGTTTACCTGGAGCCCTGGCAAACCTGTTACAATGTTCTTCAGAACTGGGAGAGCTCGATAGTTCAGATGAGCTAACCTTCTATGCCATAACTCGCCCATACTTGCAGCATCATGTATTAGGGCTTGTACTGGAGAAGTATTTAGCCTATACAAGCTCTCTTCTCTTATGCCAATAATCTTGGCTGTGCTCATGCTTGAGTTCTTGTGCCAAGCAAGGACTTTCCCTTATGAGAAAGCTACTTTATAACCCTTGTCCTCCAATGCTGAGATGGAGAGAAGATTTCTTTTCATACCAGGCACATAGAGTACATCACTTAAGTGTAATGTATCATTTGATTCTAATTGAAGTGTGGTGGCTCCAAATCCCTTCACAGTGTAACTTGTATCATCTCCAAGTACAACACGGAGATGTGAATCTTTCTCAATTAATTCTGAAAGATTCTCTCTATACCTAGTCATGTGTCTAGATGCACCACTATCTATGAGCCAGGTGTCACTAGTGGTAGGAATAGTACCTGATAATGCTGATATGAATAGGAATTCTGTGTGATCTCCATTCTTTTGCTTCTCGTGATGATGATCTTCTTCTACATCAGCCGTGGATGCTTCATGCTTCCTTTTGATTTGACTTCGGCAGCTACTGGCGTAATGTCCATACTTCCTGTACCTATAGCATTGAACTTGAGATACATCCTTCTTCTTCTTTTGATCTTGACGAGGACTTGATCTCCTTTCTTGGTGCTTGTGTTTATGGAACTTCTTTCCTTTTCCCTTACTATTCTTGGTATGAGAAACAAATGCTTGAGTCTCTTCAGTTTGATTGCCATGGATTCTTTGACGTGCTGCGATCCTTGTCTCCTCTTGAGAGCAATCTGCCCAAAGCTTGTCAAACTTTGGTAGTTTAGATCTACCACTTATGCTTTGGATAAAGGACTCCCATGATGGTGGAAGACCATTTAAGGTGTGAAGGACAAGCTCCTTATCGCCAATAGGATCTCCACTAGTGCTGAGCTCGTCTTTGAGTTCTACGATCCTCATAAAGTATGAGGCAATGGATTCCGACTTCGCTATCTTCATATTTGAAAGTTGGTTTCTCAAGGTCATGGAGACATTTAGGCTAGTGTGTTCAAACAACTTCATAATGGTCTTGAAAATCTTCCTAGCATTCTTCTTACCTGAGATCTGAGGAACCAAATGATCTCTCACGGAATCCACAAGAGTCCTTCTTGCTTTAGCATCATTCTTCCTCCATCGAGATTTATCTTCTTCGGCTTCTGGTTCGGGTACCTTCTCATTTACATATAGTAGAAGATCATTTTCTTCTAGGAGTAAGAGAACCCTAGATTTCTAGGAGATAAAGTTGGAAGCTCCTTCCAACCGATCTTCAACCTTCATCCCAATCATCTTGATTTGCGGATCTGGGTCAGAAACCCTAGCAGGAGCTAGGTCAAAAATAAAAGTTCTCGGAATTGAATTCCGTCTTCACCAATGGATTAGTCTAGCCAAAAGCGAAATTCCTATGGCTCTTTTTTTTTTCCTTCAAAATAAGGGGTGAAGACTTCATAAGATGAAACCTTAATTCCGACAGGGTTCCGACAATGCTTCGGCAATGGCTTCTTCTAGAATTGCTCTGATACCATGTTGAATTTCATACATTCATAGCATAAAACATAAATGCATTACCAAGATCACTAGAAGTAAAGACAAAGCACAAAACAACAACACAGAGTTTACCCTGGGAAACCCAATAGGGAGAAAACCCAACAACCTTTGCAGAGAGATGATAATTCTGAGATCAGAGTACAAGTGAAGAAAGAGAGAGAATGTGAAAGTATCTTCCACAAGTAAACAACCCAAATAAACCTCCTCCTTTAGGTGATGCGAAAATCTCCTCTCCCAAGTGATGCGCCACTCTCAAGTGTGAGAATGAGATAATGAGGTGCACAATCCTCATATTTATACATGTGCGAAACTGGAAAATTCCTTTATGGGGCTGACTTGTCTTTGGGGGCAATAAATATTTTATTAATTACTTTTGCACCCCAAGACTTACATTGATTCTTGCATGTGTTTACATAATGTTCTTCTCCCTTAGGAGGTATAACCAAGTACAATGATGGTACAATAAAATATAATAAATAATATCTTCCGAAGTTGTACAAAATCCAACAATTGGGACATTCTTTCTCATGATAAAGCACAAGTTCTCAGGAGATTGGTGCTTGAGTAATTGTAGAAGACCATTCTCTGAGTTGCAAATAGTTGTATGTTAAACCCTATATATTGCGACATTACATTTCTATTGTTATATTAGTATTGTCTTTATTGGTCGGCTAGGACCTTAATTGTAATTGTATGGTCGGATAGAATTATAATGTACCCTTTGTCTCCTATATATATTCTAAGTACACCTAGCTTTAGAAGCATATCATTTTGTGTTGTGTATTTGGTACATTGTATAAGGAGGTTGCCCCTTCAAAGAGACTTCTTATTCATCTCTTTTCTTCATTCTCAAGGTGTTGGATTACTCTCTCTTCTTATTTTTTGTTCATTTGGGAATTTGGTGCATAACATTTAGTATCAGAGTCATCTTCGCTATAACTTTTTTGGGGGACATTTTAGACAACAAAACTTAGAGGGGCCTCATAAGACATAGTGAAGTAGCCGCGTTACAAATTTTAGGTCATGGTTCATTATACCTTCGGACTTATAGTCTGTGTAAGTTAGGGTTTTTGACTAGTCCACAAGCTAGTGTCAAACAGGTGTTCAAGGTAAAACTATTATATCTAAAGTTTGAGAGCCAAATTGAGTGTCATTTGTTGCATTAGAAGGAAGACGAATCATAGTGCTCATGGTACAAATTTCAGAAGCAGAGAAGAAAAATCAGACACATGGTAGTTTGTACAAGTTCCCTCTCCTAAAAGGGACAAAAATAACAAGTTTTGGTAAAATCACCATAACTTTCTATTGGCACATGAGAATTGGGTCAAACCCATGGCATTGCAGAGAAGACATACGAGGCTACTATAGAAAAAAATTTAGACTCAGGGGCTAAAGTTTCATAGATAATTCAGGAGCAAGGTCGGCCAACAAAACAACCCAGAACCAAGGTTTTTAAAGGTATGTTAACTTGAAACTTGCATAACTTTTGATTGAAATATTTGTTTTGGGTGATTCAAAAGGTGTGATAAAGAGCAAATAGAGAGAATAAATCTAGTAAATATTAGTGCCATCAGATGGAAAATTTTGGAGCAAGAAATTATACACTTGTTAAACCTCTTGAAGGCTCGTCCATAACAAGATGAACATGATGATTTGAACTTTCTATTGTCCAAGCTTACCAATAAAGTAGAAAACCTTGAAAATACAATGCTAAAAAAGGAAGACATCATGAATATGGTAAATAAGGATGGATTCCAAAGTTCAGACACTCCAATTGTATAAATAAGGTTTGCATTTATCAAAAAGAAGCAGTGAAGGGTCTCTACAGAGGGAGAAGATCCTAGCAGTGGCAGGCCAAAACTTGAGATTGTTGTTCCTGCTGCAGCTTGTAGGGGAGCACTCATTAGTTTTGTGCTATGCCCAGCAGAGCTGGTGAAGTGGATACGTGTTGTGTTGTCTTGTAGTGTAAATTGCTAGCAAAAAGACAGTGGGGCACTCATGAAGCATCAATGGAGATATAAAGGGCCTTTAGATTGTGCACTGAAAACTAATTAGAAATGAAGGGATAAAAGGTTTATTTTGTGGTGGTTTAAACTACATTCTTGAAAGAGTCAACTGGAAATGCAATATTCTTCAGCACTTATGAAATGACTCGTTTTTAACTATTGGCATGCGTTCTAAACGGGACAACCAAGCAGGTGCCCAGTCTTCACAGTTTATCAGTTACTCTTCTAAAAATCTCATAGATGTAGAAGTTGGAATTTTTAGTGGTGGGCTTGCAGGTATTGCGTTTTGGTCTGCAGTTTTGCCATTTGATTTTGCAAAAACCCGTGTTTAGACAGCTCCAAATACTAATGTGAGGAGAAACCCTGTACACACACTCAATGCGATTTATAGAGAGTTTGGTTTTGAAGGATATTACGCTGGTTTAGGGCCTACAAGGTACAACAGTGAGGGCCTTTCCTGCTGATGCTGCTGAAATTGTCACTTGGGAGCTGTGGATCGTCTTGAAGCAATTGATGCTGCACTTATGCGTCCTGGTTGCTTTGACTTGGTACGCTGCCAGGAATATGCAAGGATAAGAGGGCATGCTACAGGGAAAAAATCACAGAACCCAAAACAATGAATATAGCAGCAATTTAAATGAAGTGTAACTGCCTTGAGATGTAGAATATGAAACAGTTCATACAGATTGAAAGTGGCAACACAACAGATTGAAAGTGGCAACACAACAGATTGAAAGATCAGCCATTCATACTCAGTCATTGGTTAACGAAATGAGGGGGATGGATGAATTGGTTAACGAAATGAAAAATGGCTAGGCAAAATGTCATGAAATGGATGAATCACCTGCTTAGTTCACTATGGTCCAGCTCAACCTTTGGAATGCCACACTTCTCTTAGGCAGAATTATGACAACACCATGGTAAACCTAAGTAATGAGTAGCAATTTTAAGTGTTATGAGTCATCATCCAAGCATAAAAGTAACATCCCATGGACAAATCAACATAAGAAGGAAATATCCCAAGTGTCAGTGAGGGTGAGAATTATCATAGCCCTAGCGCATTGGACACCATGTCTACCAGGTATATCCAAGGCACATGAACCATTTGAACATGCTGAAAGGATCTCTGATCATTGATCTATGGAACACCATAGGTCTTATCTCAGGAACAGTATCTATGATATGATCACAGACCATAACTGATCAATATGTCATCCCTGCTGATCAAGGGGTAACAGACACCATGTCAGATTTTACTTATACACAGACATTTTCACAATACACACATATGCAAGATATTTCCTTGATCTATATTCCAATGTGTAATTTCTTAATACATATATTCAACCATAAGGTGGGAGAGATACGTTATGGGTACATTATATAACTCTGAAACTCCAAACACCTACTAATGACTTAATTAACTTGTCTATAACTTAACTTTGTTATATCAACATAACTTTATAATATAAATTTCTCCTAATAAAAAATTATAAGCACATTAAATGATTATTATAAAGTATGTACTAACAATCCTATTGCAGATGGAGACTCCAAAATTCCATTATTCCTTAGCTTCATTGAAATCAAATTTCCTCTTTCAAGCCCTTTGGGAAATAACTGATGTTTGTTCTTCACATACAATACATCAATGTACTTCATTGAAGACAATTGGATGTAAATCCATGAATGTAATTTGGCTAGCATATAGATTGCATGCATGAGAATTTTCAACAGGACTTCAATATTTACCCTGCACCTCTAGTTTAGAAAAAATGGTTGTCTGACAACTTGTTTCTTCATACAGAGGCTTAGGCTTAGCAAGGTATAGCAACTGCTGCTATGAACAATAAATATAATCACTTTGCAATCTGACAATGAGTCATTTCCAATTGTTAGATAATCTTGGCATATTTGATCACTGAGCTGAGTAAACTCAAACTTGAAGCTTTTCTCGTAAAAAAAGAGACTGAAAAACAGTTGTCTTGAAAATATAAAGGGTTTTACATAACATAGATTTTTCATGGGCTTGGATCATCGCGAGAGTGGTAACCTATGGATGTTTGTTATAGAGTGATGATTTAGTTCTTGACCCTTGTGAGGGTAAAATAAGGGGAGGTGTCAATTTTCAACCTCTCTCTAGTATGTTGCAGGACAAGATGGAAATTATTTGTATTAATGTAGTTGGATGACCAAAATGTGGTTCTGAAACAACTAATGGAATGCTTCAAGGGTTTAGCATATCCTTTTGATCTTTGAAATCACCATGTAGGAAAAAAATTAATTTGTATGAAGCCCAGAAATTGTTGAAGTTTGTAGCTCAGATAGGAACTTCTGCATAGGTTTAGTGTCAAACATGCTGGAAGTAGTTCAAGTCAAATCTATTTTGTAATTCACTTTAGTAATAAAGTAAAGGCCTTATAGTTAGCTGTTGAGTCTAATAAAGTGGATTTTTAATACGTTACTGATTTAGACTAATCTAAACTGTACATCTCACTGAGAGATTAGGATTTTGGTAGATTAGGGCTTCAGATCAAGTATAAAGGCAAGTGAAGGTAGAGGGTTAAGACACATTCATTATTCACTCAAAGACAGTTTGTTCGGGAGGTGATTGATTTCATCTGTGGAGCAGAGTTAGAGCACCGGACAGGAGCCTGCTTCAGCAACTAGGCAGAGAGTAGTTCAAGTCAAATCTATTTTGTAATTCACTTTAGTAATAAAGTAAAGGCCTTATATTTAGCTGTTGAGTCTAATAAAGTGGATTTTTAATACGTTACTGATTTAGACTAATCTCAACTGTACATCTCACTGAGAGATTAGGATTTTGGTAGATTAGGGCTTCAGATCAAGTATAAAGGCAAGTGAAGGTAGAGGGTTAAGACACATTCATTATTCACTCAAAGACAGTTTGTTCGGGAGGTGATTGATTTCATCTGTGGATCAGAGTTGGAGCACCGGACAGGAGCCTACTTCAGCAACTAGGCAGAGAGCAGCGTGCAGGTTTGTGCAGTCATATGGATCCTTACGGACAGGTCTGTACAGTTGTGCTGATGTCCTGTACAGCAGGCAGTTTTCCTCAGTAAGTGTGCATATTTGTTCCGTTTGAGTGTGCTATACAGCTGTTAGTTTGACAGCCTGTGGACGTTTCCTTGTATACTTTGAATTATTAATGAAAGGTTGATTTGAAGGAGTAAATCATCTGTATACTGTGTTTTTGCTTCTGCTGTCTATTTTCCAGCCATGTGTGTGACTACTGATCTGTGAAGAATTTAATCTCTTCAATTAAAAAACAGTTTATTTAGTTGAGAACATAAGGACGGTAGTCACCTAGGGTTCGGAAAAGTTAACAGAAGTTTGGTTAGAGTATGGCTGGGAAGAGATCTTATGGCCGGAAAATTTGCACATGTCCACCATATTTTTCTTTATCTATATTGAATGGTTAAAAACTTAAAACTCCCAGGAAGATTGTAAATTGGGATTAATAGTAAATACACTGATGCAGATCTTAGCTGATAAAGATATTAGCTACAGATGATTGGCATGACACATAGTTGTGAGTTCAAGGAGAAAAGAACATGTGTGTAGTGAGATAACTATTCTATGATTTTAAGGAGGGCCAATGTACAAGTCCATTGAACACATGAGCGCAGTTTGAAATTTACAGTTGGGTGGTTGTGATGCCTAAACTGTGAGTGTCTAAAAGAGTTGGATTTAAGTATTTTAATCAAGATAATGATTATTCTATTGCTTATGCTCGTTTTCAAACAGTTACACTCCACATATAAAATCTGTAAAATACTAAAAACTAAAAAATACATTTTTGTTGCTCAAAGATGGCAACATTTGCCCATATGGATTCTGCTGCTTCAGTAGTATTTGAGGCAATGGTTTTCTTCATTTTGATGGAAACATGCATGCCTTGTGCATTTTCATTTAAAAAGTTAAAATATGCGCCATCTGTCATCCAAGTGGGTATTCTGTTTTATTGTTCCTCTACATTTGTGCAAAACTTTATGACTCGGGTAAATGGTAAATATTAGCTAAACCACTGTCACTTTGACCAATTTAGAGGGTGAATGTGTTTTGTAATTTTAGTTCTCTTGGTTAATGCTATAGAAGAGCATCATGCTACAGCTAAAATACTCCTTATATTTCTCTTCACTGTTAATTTCAGCTTAAACGCACATTTCCAAAGAAACGAATTCCTCCAGCTCCACCAAAGCATTCATTTTTGAGAATCAACTCCAGTCAATCACTCCTTCAAGAGGTGAGCTAGATTCATGTCTGTTCTAGTTCTTTCAGTTTTATCTTCTATGCTGTTCAGTTATAGAAGCTGCATTGTCTTTTATAGGTTCGATATTACTTCATGGTATTGTTTTTTATAACCTTTCTTTATAAAGGACAAACAGTTCTAGTAATGTAGCATGTCAAAAATGTAATTTGAGCAATTGAAAAGTTTCCAAGTTCATTATCTTCACAAGTGACCCTCTACAATGCTCAAAGAGAGGCTTGGTGGCTATTTGTTTTTGTTAAAATATAGTTATATGGGGTTCTAGGAGACTTTCAGCTTGATAGAAAGAAAGTACTTTTATTAGGCACCAGTTTTGTTTTGAATTTGTGTTTTGGCAGTGGTTCTATCCAGGATGGCGAAAGGATAGTGTTTTTAACTATTTTTACAGTAATGGTTGTGTTAGATATGAAGGAAAGAATACATTCTCTCTCTTGTTTGGTGCTAGAAGGTAGTTTTTTTTTGAAAAATACTTCTTATATTCACATAAACATATTTACATACAAAAATGCAAAGTGTGGAAGGGTATACATATTGCCTATTATAACCTCTTCCGGAGACTAACTAATGCAGAGATAAAGTGAGAGTATACATCAGGCCAAACATTTGGCATCCTTGATCAACAATGCACCCTTAGCCAACAGCTGGTGACGCATCTCATCTTTCCATAAAGTAATAAAGGTAGACATAGAACTCATCTTTTGATCAAACACATACTTACACTTGAGCTTCCATATCACAAAAAGCATGGGAATCCGTAGACAATGCCAAAGACCACCAAATGAATCATGCAGAAGCGACTGCCCACCGCCAAACAAAGTAACTCACTGATACAACTTGTTCTGAAACAAGCTGGGATGCTGATTCTCAACAAAACTCCAACACTGTCTAGGGATCTGATAGTCCCAAAAGATATGCGTGATCGTCTCTATCCGCTAACACACAGGTCAAAGCCCATTTGAGAGGCCAGTCTTGGCGAACCTGGCCTTAGATGGGATCCCTTGATAAGTAACCAACCATGCAAAAACATGCAGCTCGACCACACACTGTGAAGATGACAAACCCAACGAGCCTCTAGATTAGACAAAGCTCATCGCGCATTGAGCACTATTGAGAGGGTGTGTCATTGGAGAAGTGCATAATAGAGACAACAAGAATCATACTGAAGCAACGGGGCACCAAAGCTCCACCACCAATCCCTACGAAAAGGCCTAGGCATACCAATGTTCAGCTTAAAGATATAGGCACAAAACTGTTAAAGTTAGTACCCTAGTCAGTTAACTACGGTTCCTGGTCAGTTAACCAGGTAGAGTAAGTCCCTAGAAGGTATCCTAGGGCCCCAGTAGTCTCTTGGGGTTCTTGGTCAGGGACCAGATAGGTTCTTAGTCACGAGGACCAAGCAGATCCTGTAGGTTGAGACAGAGACCTCCTGGTCTGGGAACAGGCAGATTCTTGGTCACTAGGACCAAGTAGGTCTTGCAGGTGGTTGATCAACATTCAGTCTAGGACTGAAAGCTCAGCCTGGGGTTGAGGACCATTCTCCGGTGGAATGAAGGACCTGGTCAAGGACTAGGGGGTTGATCAACATGATTCAGTCTGGGACTAAAGCTCAGCCTAGGGCTGAGATCCATTCTTTAAGAATGGAGGATCTTGGTCAGTTAACCAAGATGATGATGTGTGATGTCCTTTTCTCCTAGGTCTTCTATATGGTTGAGCTAGATGGTCTTCTCAAGGGACTGGCCACCCCTTGATGGAGTCACTAGCATTTGACCTATGGAGTAGTCTGGAGGACCACATTATCACATCATCCAGTGTGGACCTTCCTCATACAATGATGATGAAATTTCAGGTAGTGTATGGAACACTTGTACATTTGAGAGAGAGATGATTGGTTGTAACCCCACCTTGGTTGTTCACCCTTGTCTTCCCACCTTGTTGTTCTTGGTCTTGTGGTTAGAAGGTTTAGTACGTTGTCTTGTTCACCACCTTAACTTGTGGTTAGAAGGGTTATCTACCCACTTTGAGTTGTCTTGATGTGTACCACCTTGATGTTTTGATCTTATGGGCAATAGGGTTGCTTACCCACCTTAGTGGTACACCTTTTGGTCCTAAGGGTTGTGGGTCATGTACCCTTCCTTGTTTTATGGTTTTGACTTGTACCACTTGTTGGTCCTTGTAACCTTAATCATGACCTTAGAACTTTATGATATTAATTGATGTGTGGTGACTTAACACTTGTACCCACTTAAAGATACCTCATTTATATTTTATTTTATCATAAGTTGTGACCCTTAATTTTGTTTGGTGTCTTAACCCCTTATATATTGGTACCCTCCTAATTTAATGGAACCCTAACTAAACTAAAGAATTAATTAATGACTCTTCTAGAAGTCATTAAGGTTCTATATATTGGAGTCTATTTTTCCTCATTTGATATTATCTCATCCTCACATATCTCAGCTCTGATTTTCTGCTGCTTGACGTCAAGGGTTTGAAGACTGTTCTGCTGCTTGATTAAACCACCCACCTGCTGGAGATTACCACATATTTCAGATCTGATTTTCTGACTGTTTAGGGTATGTTAAGTCAGTATTTTGTTTCTTCAAATTTGGTTTGATTTGCATTTTATTTCAAGTTATTTATTTGCTTTAACTTGATTTTTTCCTCTTTAGGAAATTTTCTTTAGTCTTTATATGAGATTTTGGGTTTGCTTTTGAGTTTTCAGGTTTTAAAAACTTTAGGTTTGTTTTTGATGAGGGGTTTAAAAGGTCATTATATCAAATAAGGGGCTCATAAACCTTATTCTAAGTAAAGTCATGTACAATCCTCACCCTGACAGCTTTAAGATCCCATGCAAAATGATAAAAAGCTGTTAAAAAGCACCAAAACAGTGTCAAAGTTTTTCTTGTAGCGCTGGAGCTAAAAATCACCAAAGGCGCGCTACAAGAATATCGCGACTCCAAACTTGTCCGATTTTTCAGCAAATTTTGGCACGCTTGGGATAATGAATGACTGATTATGTGTTTTAGAGGATTCATTACGTGTTGATGCAGAAAACATCATGATTTCAAGTGGCTACACATCGTGAGGAAATCGCGCTCATCATCAGCCCAGGTGTAATTCATTTTGACAGGTATCCACATGGTTTGAGGTAATGTGGCATGAATTTGTTATTTACAAGCACATTCAAAGACGGAGGACTTAGTGGAGTGGCTATAACCACTAGAAAACCGGACATCGTTGCTGATTGAACAAGCGAGAGGTGTTGAGGGCTTCATGGGAAATTAGGGCTTCCTAATTCCGTTGCTAGCAGCTAAATTGAAGGTTGGAGGACGTCTGTACAATCAAGGTGACTCATCTGACAGCTCAGGCCATGATTTTAAACAACTACAGTGGCGCAATTTCAAGGTATTCCTAAAAAAACCAATATAACAGTAAATTTGGGGTTTTTTTCGCTGGGGCGTACTCTGTCAAAATTGATCAAAGGAAAGGTTAAATTGTGCTCTTAAACACAATTTCGACCAAGGAAATAGCTATTTGTTGATGCTCTGCAACGCCAGGCTGATTTTGTTTGTATGAAATATAACCCTGTCAAAACCAAGGTTTTAATGCTGTAAATAACCTGTACGTTCGACAGTATTTTTTTTAACCTCCTACAGTAATATCCTGCTTGCAAACAATACAAAAGGATATCATTCAATTTGCAGAGATTGAAGAAGAATGGGCAGGAGTGGTAAAATAAATAGAGCTGAACCAACTGATGTAGGATGGATTGAAAAACTGCCTGACTGTGTTGAGCTGTTTCAACAAGCTGGTTGGATGGATTTTTTCAGGAAGATCGATGGGTATAATGCAAAGGTGTCCTGTAAGTTTGCCCAGGGTTTCAAGAATGACATGGTGATTTTTGATACTCTGAAATTCAAACTGACAGTAAAACTGATTTCAGAAGCCACAGGGATTAAGGATGAGGGCGAACAATGGTTTAAGAAACTACCCTTTGACTTTGATCCACAGAGATTTCTTTTACCAAATGTCACACCTGATTGGAATAAAGGTGTCCTTATCCAAAATGTCAGAAAGGAATGGGTTGAGCCAATCAGAATATTACAGAGCTATGTTACTTGTGAGGGCAGGTATGCTTTTGTATACATATATCATTTTAGATTCCTTCAGCACATGGTGGGGGTGTCTAAGATGAACCTGCCATTCTTCTTTTTGAAAAGTTTACAGAAAATGTCCAACAAGGTGAAAGGGTCAATAGATCATTCTTCTCAGTCCATCTTTCACCATGGATTAATCAAGTTGATTATTAGTACTGTCTTGCGGCATGAAGGAAAGACCTGGGACTTCTTCATCTTTTGGTCTGGTTTTGAAGATCAAAAATCTAAGAGGCAAGCAGATAAGGGTAAGGTCTTGTTGAGAAAATTAGGTCATAAGCCAAAACTTGAAGATAAGGAAGAGATCAAAATTGAGGAAGCAGCAGAGCATGTGGAGGAAGATAATGAACCAAAGACATTCTCAGCCAGCTCTAAAGGCAAGCATTCACTGTTTGAAGATAAGAAGGAACAGCCTGAACAGAACTTGGCACCTGTAGCAGATCCTCATGAAGTGAAAAATGTTGATATTAAAGAGGTTGCTGTACCTAAAGAAGAAATTCACACTCGACAGAGAAGCCCTATCACCATTCTCTCCGATGATGAGGAGTATCTATTGAAAGAAGAACAGCCCATCTCCAAAACAGAAGTCAAGATCGAAGTAGAGCAAGAAATCCATATTTCAGATAGCAAAACAACAAAATCTAACAGGAAAAGGAATAAACTTGAAGTAGTGGAGTTGGCTGCTATCCAGCATCAGGGAAAGGAGCTGAAAATGATGGGAGAAGCAGCATCATTTTGGAGACCAAAAACTAGGTCAAAGAACAAGCTGAGATTGAACATGAAGAAATTGCTCAATCCCAAATTAAATACAAATGAAGTGACTGTCTTGGATGAGCTGTCTATGGAGGATAAACCAGAATTAGATAAAATGCAGTCACAGTTAAAAGAAGAAGCTCCTTCAGTTGAGGCAGCAGGTGAAGAAAATCAGAATCCTAGCATTGAAGACACTGCTACAGAACTGTTGATTGAAGAGGCAGAAATATTCAAGAAGCTTGATATACCTTGGAGACCTGATGAGGAACAAGATTCTACAATGGACAAATTAGCTAACTCTGACAGGGAGAATTTGCAGAAAACTGTTAAACAATACAAACACCAGATGAATTACATGCAAGAGGTCAATGATGGATTAATGATGGCTAACAGAAGATTGAGAGAAGATCTACAGGATGTAAATGATAATTTTCAGGAGCTGATAGCAGATGCAAAAGAAGCACTAAAAAGAAAAAGGGCTGCTGACATGCATTGTACAGAATTGGAGAAGACAGTCCAGGACCTGCAACAGAGAAACAAGGAGCTCATCAAGAAGATAAATGACATGGAGCAGGAGCAGAAAAAGGCTAAGAGAAAAGATCAAGCATTAGATGGTATCAGTCTGCTGGCTGAAGTGGCAAAAGACCTATAAGACAGTTGTACATTCAGTTAGTTATCATTAATTAACAAACAGATATGTCAGTAATTTGCTATTTTTAGCATATTTTGCAACTTTGTAAAGATTGTACTTTTACTTTACCTCATCGAATAGGTGGAAGGCAGTTAGGGTTGAAACCCTAACTAATTTTGTAATGATTAGTATTTAGAGGGGTTAGAAAGTCATTGAAAGGGTTCGATTTTTGGAAAGCTTCAGGAGGTCTCCAGATTATCTTTGTTTTCAGACTTGCTCAGAGCTAAGTACAATGACTCTTGTATGCATTTGATGACAGACTATGAAATATATGACACTTTATACCCTTCAGTATATGTTTTAACTTCATTTTGAGTTTGTTTAACTACTGGACTGATATATTCATTGCTAGTTTGTGGTTTCTTTACTTGTGATGCTTGTCAGCCCTGAATGACTTTTAAGATTATATCCTGATTGATATTTGTTGATTATATGATGCATCTTTGTCTTTATTTGTTTATAATTCAGTTTCTGATTTAGTTCATGAGTGTAATCCCTGTTGATCACCAAATTTACAACCAAGAAAAATATTCCAGAAAACCTAAAAACCTAGTTTACTTTGTTGAGTTTTATTTGAGATTGTGTTGGCTTGTTTCTTTAGCCTTAGAAACAATTTCTGGCACAAACAGGGTAGATGTTGAAGGTCTCTATGCTGCTGATTAAGTCGTCCATCTGTTGGAGATTTCCATCATACACCATCATCTCAGATCTGATCTATGCTGCCTCAAATTTTGTTCGCTACTACCTTAGTGACGTAGCCGTGACCTATTGAGAGGTTGATCTACTGAGATGTGATCCGATCTGCTAACTATAAGGCAGTTAAAGTCTTGGTTGAGGTCTTGTCTGTTTGTTGAGGTTTTACTGAGTGCTGATCTGTTGGACGTGAGTCTATAGAGGCTTATCCTGCCTACTGCAAGCCTGTTAGAAGTGAGCCATGACCTGATTAGGGTGGCCGTAGCCTGCTTCTATCTGGTTTGACTGGGCCATGATTTTTGTTGAGGGTCTTTCTGCCTGCCGTAAGCTTGCTGAGGTCAGCCGTGGATCTGATCTACCTGTTGTGGTCTGCTTGGGGCCCGATCTAACTGCTGTGTGCATGTCTGTGGAAGCCGTGGTGCTGTAGGGTCTGATCTAGTCTACTAGGAGCATATTTGTGGAGGATGTGAGGCCCGTGGGTTTGTTCTACTCTGTTGTGTGGATGCCTGTGGAGGCTGTGAGTCCTAGTGGTTAGATCTATTGTGTTATGACCTCATTCACGACAGATCTGTTGTGATCAGTCTTTGTTTATTTATGCTGAGCCTTGCCTTTGACCAGATCTATATTTCTAAGACTTTATCTTTATGCTGAGATATGGCCTGGGTTAGATCTTTGTGCTGAGTCCTACTTGAGATTGCCATTGTGATTTTGACTGTCATTGAATACCACTGCCGCCTTTATGTCTCCAATCTTTCATCTCTCTCTCTCAGGTTTGTACTAACCCTCTAGTAAGGGTCAGCTTGTTCCTAGTGATTGACTTTCCTCTAAGAGGCACATCTGTTCAAAAAGTAAATTCTTTTGAGTATAAAATAGGAAGGGTCCCACACTCCAGGTAAGTGTTCCAACTTATTATGGATTAGACATGTTATTGTTAGTTATTCTACTAATGCTGATTACATGTTATTGAAGATTACTTTTACACGGGAACCTACTCGTTAGTGTTAAAGTTGAAAGAGATGAAAATTATGTTTTAAATTATTTTGTTCAGTTACTGTTGTACTATTTTGCTTCAGTACTATGGAATTCTCGATGGACTGAGTTGAGTCATTACATATGGACTCCTTGATGGACTGAATTGAGTCGTTACATATGGCCTCCTCGATGGACTGGGTTGAGTCGTAACATATGGACTCCTCGATGGATTGAGTTGAGTCGTTACATATGGACTCCTCGATGGACTGGGTTGAGTCATTACATATGGAGTCCTCGATGGATTGAGTTGAGTCGTTGCATATGGACTCCCTGATGGACTGAGTTGAGTTGTTACATATGGACTCCTCGATGGACTGAGTTGAGTCATTACATGTAGACTCTCTGATGGACTGGGTTGAGTTGGTGCATGTTGACTCTCTGATGGATTGGGTTGAGTTGTTGACACTTCTCAATGGACTGAGCTGTATCGGAATACCTTTCTTATGATACAGATATGTTCAAGATAGTTGTGATGCTCAGATGATATCCATATGTGTTCTAGCATGACGTTGCCTCCCTAGCTAAGAGGGAGTGTTTATGTTGTAGCTGCGTGAGGCATCCTCACACCAAGTCAGCCCCAGAAGAAATAAGAAAATAATAATTATAATGCCAATAAAGAGAAGTCGGCCTAGGCAGAAAGACAAGTCCGCGCCAGTGAAAAATTCAGCCAAAAATCAAGTATAAATTAAGGGTGACGCTTCATTCATTTGATCCATCAAAAAGTTCACTCCACATCAAGAAGGAAGTGCGCAAGAGAGAAGAAGGCTAATTTTGGGGTTTCTATCTTTGGAGAGTTTTCTTCTTTGGTTTATCTTCATCTTGCCTATGTATCTAGATGTACTTTGTATCTTGAACTGATATCTCTATAAGAAGGTTGTTGGGTTTTCTCCCTTGTGGTTTCCCAAGATAAATTCTTTGTGTATTTTTGTTTCCATGCGTGGTTGTTCTTTCAGTGATCCTTATTTTGTTTCTATTCCAAGTAAAGTTGAAAGATATGAAAATTATATTGCTACTTTAAAATCTAACATCAATGATCCTTGTTTTATTTCCGCTGCAAATGAATGATGCTATAATTGTGGGATGAAATAAACTATGAAGTAAAGTTAAAAGAGAGGAAACTTATTCTAGTAAGTTAAAATTCAACACTTTTCGGCATAGTTACCGGATTCGGCCCTAGGCCTAACCGCACCTGAATCAGATTCTTCCGAATTGGATTCTCAAATTCTTCATCGGATTCTTCCACCTCATTTTAACAAATCTAAAGTTGTTTACGTAGGATAACTGTAGGATAATTAGGGTTAGGGTGAGGGTTCCGAATCCCCGATTCCTAATTTTGGGGTGAGTGCCGCACCTGTATCGGATTCTTCAACCGATTCCGATTGCACCCACGGTTTGTGTAACCTTGCTTTCCGGGAATGAAGTGGGATTTGTGATAAAACAACCCCATAAATTATTCATATTGTCGATAAATCACTTCATGATATGGGAAGAACGAGAGATGAGAGGGTATTAGTGAGAATTGAGATTACAAGAAGTATAAGTAGAAGCGAGAGCTTTACCTCAGTTGCACCTTCCAGTTCCACAATGCCCTTAATGGCCTCAACTTTCAGTGTTCCAAGAATCGTAGCTGGTGCACAACCTCCTATAAGGTCAATGGTTAAAATAAAGGAGAAGCAAGATGCAGACAAGCTTGTGGGTAGGTGTTTTTTAATGGAGTGACATTTCTTTCAGTATTGCCAAGAACAACCCCTTCTACTAGCCTATGTTTGATGTTGCTATTGTTGGCTTGGGGTATAAGGCCCCTATCTATGAGGAGTTGAGAGGGCCTATCCTTCAAAATGAAAAAGTTGTCTGCACTTAGAGATTGGAGGTGTTTAAGGAGTCATAGGATCTCACAGGGTGCACTTTGATGTTAAATGGTTGGATTGATCAAAAGGGTAAGACCTTTCTTAATTTCTTGGTTAGTTGTCCCAAGGGGATAATGTTTATTAAATTTCTTGATGCATTTGCACATATTAAAGATGCAACATCATTATGTGAGTTGTTGGATTTGTACATCCAAGAGATAGGCCCATAGAACGTTTTCCAAGTCATAATGGATAATGCTGCTAATTATGTGGTTGCTTGCAGGTTATGTATGCTGAGGCATCTGACCTTGTTTTGGAATCCTTGTGTGATGTATTACATTGACCCGATTTTAGAGGATATGGGCAAAATTGCTAATCTTAAAAATATTCTTGAATTGGCTAGAAGCATCACAAAATTTATATATAATCCTACTTTTGTGCTTAACTTGTTGAGACAATTCACAAATAACAAGGAGTTGGTGTGTTCGACTATCACATGTTTTGCCAATAGATTCATTTCAGTTCAATCTCTCTTGGCTTGTATGTGGGAGGTGAAGAGAATGTTTCTTTCAGATGAGTGTCATGCATTGTCATTTAGCACCAAACTAGAGGGGCAAGCCATATGCAGGCTAGTGTCATACCAAGAGAGAGTTTTTGGGTAGGCATGGAGGGGGTTTGTGCAATTAGTGAACCTTTGGTAAAGGTTCTTTGGTTGGTTGATGGAGACAAGCTTGCAATGGGCTACTTGTATGAGGGCATGGATAGGGCCAAATAATCCATCCGTGTATATTATGTGGACAAGGGTGATGAGGGGTATGAGAAAAGATTATTTATATGGAGGATAAGTGATGAGTGATGGAACAATGCATTCTTTTGCCCCATTCATGCTGCAAGGATCTACCTCAACCCCATGTTCTCTTATTCCTGTAGTTTTAGATTTTATGTTGAGGTTATGGATGGATTCCTCACGTGTTTAGAGGATGGTGCCAAGTTCGCAAGAAGGTGCAAAGATTTCTAAAGAGATGGAAATATATAGGATGGATGGTTGGATATTTGGCTTTGACATGGCTATTCAAGACATGAAGACCAAAATGCCAGGTAGGCTTCAAGTTCATGTTGTTTCAAATTTTAATGTTTCTTCTTTCTTTGTTTTGAATTTCAATGTTATTTCTTATGTTTCTCTTATTTGTTTTAGATGCTTGGTGGACAAGCTATGGCTTGAGAGTACCCAATTTAGAAAAGCTTACCATTCAGTTGCTTAGCCAAACATGTTGCTTGTGAGGATGTGAGCGCAACTGGAGTGTGTTTGAGAAAAAACACACCACAAAGTACAATAGGTTAAAATTTTTCAAATTAAAATTTGAAGTCATTATGAATTATAAATCTATAATTTTATGCCTTGCCACCCTTAATGACTTGATCTACGTCTACTACAACCTTCGATTGTGGGTGAGGCAACTATAGAAAACACTTGATGTGGATGCCATTTTATTGGATGGGATTGACAACACTATTGCATGGAGGGTGGAGACTGAGGCACCTATCATGGACTCGACCTCTGATTGGTTGTGTTGTCCGTCGAGATGCACACCGGCAGAAGAAATCTTTCGAAAGTTGTCTCCCTCACTAGAAGTGGGGAGAGGTGTGGCCTTGGGGGCAAGCAATGAGCTAGGTACTGTCACCTAAATCCCAGCTCCTCCGTTTAGGCTAACTCCTAACGAAGCCAAGGGGGGTAGTCCCTACAAAGAGTTTACTATGGCTCAATGTGTTTTAATGTTTTTGGTGTAAGATGATGCAGATGGGTGTTGTTTAGGAGTTTTTTGATGATGAAAGACCCACAGCTTATAATAGACACAAGATAAAATGCAATCCACGTTGCGAAACAAGATTACAAGATTGAAGAAACAACCACTTGATATGTTAAAGCGAGACAACCACGATAATGTAAATGCTCCAAATAGATAAAAAAAAGCAAGTAAAAAATGATGACAAGGACCAGTGCCTTATGGAGTAAAAAACAGTCTTAAGTGCTGGGTTGCTTGATAGAAGAGTTCAAGTGGTAATGTTTGTGAGATCGTTTTGCAAATTATCTTGGTAAATTAAAGATTTTAATGGTCTTGATTGTTGGGCTAAGAACCAACAAGGTAAAAGCATCCAATCGGAAAGTATACCTTTAAGTGGCTCCCCTCTGATGGTAAGTCAAGACCATCCAGATTTCGAAGGGATAGGTGTCCAATGATTTAAACCACCCCTGATGTTTGACAACGGTATGTTTCTTGGCCCCACTAGGTTTAGGATCTTTTGCCTCCCACTTAAAAGTTTCTCGAAACAACGCCGACACGTTGGTTGGGGTAAAGTTTTATTAAGTTATCACTTATGAGATTAACAAATCCAACACCTTTCTGAGTACTAGCCCAACCCTTTCAGGTTGGCAGAGCATACAGGTGTTAGATGACAACCAAGATAAATTATTAACGGGAGTGTGAGTTGGAATATTTTAATTGTTGTTTAAGCACACAGCTCAGCTCTCCGATAGAAAGTGCTCTTGACTTTGTCTTATGACAAGGTTTAAGAGACTTATCTAATCTAATATGCCTAATGTAGGGGGAAAAGATGCAAGCTAAAATGCTCTCCGACAGAGAGTGCTCCTGACTTGGATTATGGCAAGTTCAAGAGACTTTGTTTGTTTATTAGAGTAGAGGCAATCTTGCATAAAGAAAAGTGCACTTTTAGAAGTAAAACAGTTGAACAATATTGATAGCAAAGCACGCTTTCTAAGGTCAAGTTTAACCACTAATCTAAGAAATAAACAACAAGTGGGGTCAACCTCCAAACAAGGATGACCACTAGAACCACCAGTCCTTGAGAAATTCTAGCTAGCTGAGTTTCGACAAGGAGTCTAATGGGGATAGAGAAGCTGCCACAAAATAATGAGGCCCTTGGGATTTAGGTTGCTAACTCAGGTCAATACTTGGAAGAGAAATTAATGTAAGTACAGAAAGCAGATTTTAATCTAAGAACTGAAAAGAAAACTAATCTAAGCATGCATGAACAAACTTCCCCAAATGGGGAAGGAGAAACTAAGTGTGGGAGGCACTATCCCACCTAGCCTTTTTATTACTTGGGTTACAATTGCCTTGGGAAAAAACCTTGAAAGGTCTTTTTGGAGAAGAGAACAACTTAGTGAAGCAAAATTTATAAGCCCTTAATGGCTTTTACAAAGGAGAGTGGCTTTGGTTCTATTGTTTGGTTTGAATCTTCTCCTTGAATGTACTTTGCCCTTCGTTGAGTATTGTTCCACAAGTTTTTCTTCTCATTCAAAGAGACCTACACAAGCTTAATAAACACTCAACAATGCACCCATTAACATTAGAAAAATAAAACAAACTTGAAACTAGTTATGTTTAAGCTTGCAAAATGAGATCTAAAGTGTAAAGTATTATGAGATTCAATTCCAAATTATATAAAAAAAATGAAACGGACCAGCAAACAAACTAATGCCTAAAATGCTAGAAAAGAGATCTAAAGATGAAATATTTATCATGCAAATTTTAGCTTTTTTCTAATGATAGATCTTAAAATGCAAAGGAGTAAACTATATGTAAGGCCTAGAATGAGAAATGCAATAGCTAAATACTAACAAACTACAAAAGAAATTAACTCTAACAAGCTTTTGCTTTGTTATGTGTTTATGTAGGTGGATGGAAAGGAAGAAGGGAAGACAAGGAGGAGTGAATGGTGGATGGAAGAGGAGGACGAATGCTAAAGGAAGGGAGGGACGAAAGCTAGAGGGAAAGGAGGATGAAAGCTAGAGGGAAAGGAGGACGAAAGATAGGAGGAAAAAGATGAAGAGGGGGACAAATGGGAGAAGGAACAAATGGTTTTGGAGAGGCAAACGAGAAGGCAAAGACCAAGTGAGCCAAAAAACAAGGGCCAACAAGGTGTGATCTCAAACTTGGAGTAAGGAGAAGCTTGAAAGTCCACAGTTTGGATGGGTAGATCTAGTAACCAAAGTAGAATTTTGTTTGAAAGTTTGATGGTGAAGCAAGATCTCTTGTTCTTATGCTTGTAAAACTGAGAGTCCTTTGGCCACAAGTGGAGTGAAGGAGAACCTGCAAAATATCTTAAACCTTGGAGGATACCTACAAGTCACATATGCTCAAGTGAAAAGAGAAGATATATAGATGCATGTGCTAGATTGTTAGCCTTCTAGAAATATAAATCAAAGCTTAATATTCCTAAGCATATGAGAAATTACACAATATCACCTCGGAATTGGGATGATGCATGGCCACCAAGAGCCTCCACGAATTGACCTCCAAAGTCACAATTTTATTAAATATGAATCAAGTTACAATTCCTCCAGAGTTTCTTTGCTAAAATTCCATGAGGAAGAGAGCTCAAAGAGCCTCTACTTATACAAAAACCAAGACCCAGTCTAACCTAATTCGAATTTGGCATATGGAGAGCCAAAAACCCAATCAAATCCATCAAATATATGCTTGGAGTCACAACCAATGGTTAACTTATGGAAGAACTCGAGTTTCAAGTGGTTGAGAGTGGGGAGGTGGCCTCCACCTAGGCAAGGCGCCCCCCACTCAATCTTTGGTAGTATCACCCTCCAATACCAATCCTCCACCTCACAAATGCGTGAGTCCTCAAGAGATTGACGTGAGCCATGTGGGAGATCAAGTGTGAGTTGCTTTGAATGTTAACTCGAATTTGCAAGGGAGCCAAGTCTTGGTGGTTGCTCATTTTTAGGAGGGCTTCGACTTTATAATAAATACAACTCAAACTCGAATCTCTTTTCATTAAATAACTCATCCACATCACCAAATCGAACCTTGCATGCATGTGGGCGAATTTTCTTGAAGGAGATCTCACTTGCTGACTGGATAGTTCACTGAAGTTGATTGGAGATGACTGGAATGATAATTAATGCCCAGTGCCATGTCAATTAGCCTTTTATTTTAATCCATTTGGATTATTTTGGAGAGATTTGGATTATCTCAAAATATTCAATTTTTTATATTTTAATTAATAATTTCTCTGTAAATGGATTTTTTGAGAAATTATTAATTATGAGGCTGAATTGACATCCAAAACTTAGGATAAACTAGTCCGGGGATCATGAATGATTTTTGGCTTAAGGTTGGAGCCTTCAATCATTGAATTTGGATCCCGGACGACTGACATATTACAAATTGAAATTTTTCCATTTAAACTATGGAAAAATTTATTAAAATTTAAAAAATAATTAAAAAACCCAAAACCAGAGGACTCAGTATAATTTTTTCGAAATTTTTTCTAAGGGTTCTAGGGACCTAGGACATGACCAAAACCTGTTCTAATAGTGTTTAGTAGGCTTATATACATCAGTTGGACTCTAATAATCCCCCATGGCTAAAATATTCAAAATTGGGCATTCCAGCTTTGGAGGAAGCGGGAGAAAACCTCATCGATTATAGCTCGGCTACAGGCAAAGTATAATTGACGAGGGAAAAAACTCCCTGGAATACCTTAGTTGCTTAATCAAGTCATGGGGAACCGAGACACTCAAAATCCTACTAGCACACTTTATTACAAACCCCGTGGGGCCATGTTCATGTTGACTGAAAAACAAAACCGACTAGCCAAAATTGGCTAGGCATAAATGTTGGATCATCTGATACACTGGAGTACAAACATTCATCATGTTTGTCAAATGGCAGCTCTTCAGATAATCCAACTATGGTACAAAATAGGTGATAATAGGTTGCATGAGGAGTTGCAAGAGGAGGTGGGCCAAGTGGCAGGGGAAGAGATAGAGGAGGTGGGCCAAGTGGCAGGGGAAGAGATAGAGGAGGAGGATCTTGATTCTTCTTCCCATGGACATGAACTTTTTGCTTCTAGTTTTTCCTTTAATGCAACATCTACTTTAATGAATGGCTCACTAATTTTAGAGCATCTTATCACATGGCTAAGGATAAAGCCATTTTTTTTGTACTTTAAATGAATGTAACACCAGCATAGATCCATCTTAAACCCGTATCTATCAAGCACCAAGAGGGATCCAATTTCTTGAGGTGTATTTCTTTTTTTAAATTTAAACTCAAGAAATTTGATATCTCTTGATTGATAGATCCAGGTTTAAGTTTTAAGTTTATATTTTATAAACGAACATCGATTTTTTAATTACTTTTCATAATATTTTATTTTATGAGCCAACATGGTTTTTTTTAAAATAGTTTCCATAATTTTTTATTTTATGAGCCAACATGAATTTATTAATGGCCGACATAATATAATTTATTACTTTTTACTTTTTTTTTTTAACTCGTGTAACGTTACTGGACAAACGTTACAACATCTCCCTCATACTCATGTGTAACGTTACATGGACACACGTTACAACATCTCCCCCATACTGGGCTGTAGAGCACCTCGTTTCACTCGGTGCAACCAAACAAATATTTGCTGGTGACCATAGATCTCTTAATGTTGTAGGGTTTGTGTTGGTTAAGCTAGATGATGATCATTTCAAAGATATTTTCTGTTCTAGGTCATTCTTGCAACCTTTTGTTAGTCTATCAGATCACTCATTTCAGTGAAGGTAAGATTGTAGAGTTTTCACCTCACCAAGTTGTAATTAAGGCTTTAAAAGATCCAAAGCATGTCTTAGCAACTGGAATTGTTGATGATATACCAAGTTGTACAAACTTGACAACTTTGGGTCATCATCTTTTCCCTTAGTTTTTATTGCTCATAGTGATGATTTGATCAAACTTGGCATGAGTGGTCATCTAAACTATTGCTCATTGTAGTAGGTATGTAATTAGAAAATAGTGATTGATCTTCCTCTTGTTCCTTGTAGAGATGGCGTTTATCTTGGGTGTGTTGTCGAAAAACATCATAGGGATAGATGTGAGTTTTGACAAATGTGCCTCTTGGCACACCTCAACCCCCTTGCAGCTTGTTCATAGTAATTTGTGTGGTATGTTTCCTTTTTCTACTTTCTCAGGCTTCAAGTACTTAACTTTCATTGATGACTTTCCCAGACGCACTTGGGTTTACTTCTTAAAACTTAAGATTGAAGCGAATATGTGAACAACAAATTTACAAATTAATGCACTACACAGGGCATTCAAATGCAACATATCGTTCCATACATAGCACAACAAAATGGTGTTGCTAAGAGAAAGAATCACACATTAAAGAAAATGACAAATTGTATGATCCAACCTAAGAGGTTACGTTCTCATTTTTGGGTGGAAGTCATTGATTGTTCTAATTACATAGACAATTGCACTCCCACAAAGCCTTTAAAAGATATAACACAAGAAGAAGCATGGAGTAAATTAAACCAATTGTAAGCCACTTTTGTGCATTTGGTAGTGAAGCATGGGCTCACATTCTTGATGAAAAACAAAAAGCATTACAACCTAAGATTGAGAAGTTAATTTTTGTTGGATATTTTGAAGATGTAAAAGGTTATAGACTTCTTCAACCTAATTCCAACGAAATTGTTATTAGGAGAGATGTTAAATTTGATGAAGATCTCTTGGCCTGCGAACCTAATTCAACATTTGTGCCAACTTTGGTCTGTGAGCCATCTTTGGTGATTGTGCCACCTTCTATTGCCAACTTCTCAGCTAGTGATACTAATCCAGTTTCTTCTTTAGATGATGACAATGAGGATGAAAATCTGCCTCCTCTTGCTCACTTTCCTCCAGTTTGGTCCATTGAACATGAACTTGCACCAACATCATTGCTTCCTAGATGGGTTTGTACAACATGTGAAGCAACTGGTTATCTTGTCGGTGATCCCAAAGATCAACACCAAACACTTTCGTAGTTCCAGTGAGCCTCATCTCTTTTGACTCAAGTTTCAGAGACTCATGATCTAGAAACGTTTGCAGAAGCTCTTGGCCATCCAGATTGGGATGTGGCAATGAATGAAGAATATCGTTCCCTAATGGTGAATGGTACTTGGGATCTTGTATCTCTTTCGAAAGGGAGAAAACTTGTTAGATGTAAATGGGTGTATATGACAAAGTATGCATCAAATTGAAGTGTTGAAAGACTTAAGGCAAGGTTAGTTTCCAAAGAGTTCTCCCAAGCTGAAGGAATTGACAACAATGAAACCTTTGCCCCTTTCATCAAAATGAAGTCCATCTTCTTTGTTCTTACCTTTGTTGCTTCACATAAATGGGATGTCCATCAAATGGATGCCAAATTTGCCTTGTTACAACCTCTTGGCTATGTTCAAAATGACTCTAGCCTTGTTTGGTCGCCTTAAGAAATCTCTTTATGGCCTTAAATAAGCTCCTTGGGATTGGTGTGCCAAAATGGATAGCTTTCTTCTTTACATTGGTTTTTTTAGATGCCATTCTAACCCCAATGTCTATACCAAGAAAATTGGAAACCATCTCACAATCCTTGTTCCTTATGTTGATGACCTTATTCTTATTGGTAGTGATTGTAAACTTTTAACCCGTGTGAAACCTAACCTTAAGAAGAAATTTGAAATGATCGACTTAGGACATTTACATTATTTTCTTGGCCTCCCTCCAAGTCTTGCAAAACAAAGAAGGAAATTTTCTTTCGTAGACTAAGTATGCTCATGACCTTCTTTGTCGCTTCCACATGGATGATTGTAAACTGGCCCCATCTCCCTTCCAGTCTGGAGTCAAACTTGCTGCCACTTGCGCTACGCTTGAAGTAGATGCCACCTTGTACCGTCAATTAGTTGGTAGTATTTTGTACTTGATTCACACATGTCCTGATATTTCCTTTGTTGTTGGTCTTGTTGCCTTGTATGTGCAAATTCCCCATGAAAGTCATTTGAAAGTAACAGAAGGGATACTTCAATATATAGGAGATAAAATTCAGTTTGGGATTCATTACAGTTCAGGGGGGACTCCATTGTTGGTTGGTTTCATTTTTTTGATTGGATTGGTGACATTGACTGTAGGTTATGTTTTTAGTCTTGGTTCCTGACCTTTCACTTGTGCTTGTGAGAAACAAGCCCTTGCTATTTCTTCAACAAAAGTAGAGTTTTGATCCGCAATTAATACAAGTCAAGAATCCCTATGGCTTTGATCGATCATTTTAGAGTTTGGATTCTAGCAGCAACATTCAACTACCCTTTGGTGTGACAACAAGAGTGCCATCGAGCTTGCTAAAGATTCAATTCAACATAAGTGCAACAAACACAATGAGCTACAGATGCTCTCATTAGAGAGCTTATTTAAGGTTGTGTTCTCGAAGTGCTCTTTTGCCCGATAGATGATCAAGTTGTAGACATATTCACAATGTCTCTTACTGAAGCAAAGTTTTCTAAACTTCGATCAATGTTGGGAGTTCATGAATTTTTAATTATGTGGGGATAGGGTCTAATGCCTCCTTCCTTCTCCTATTGTGTCACTTTTGTAAATCTTTCAATCCTATCCTAAGTTCTTCTTAAGCGGGGATGCTAGGATGTTTAGACATTTAGGAGTAAGTTAAGATCAACTTGGTCTAATGTGTCTTTAGGTAAAGTGTGTTTCTCTATAATGCATTTGTACTTATGTATTCTAATGGTCATGATTTGTTCTAGACATAAAGTGATTCCATGGTTCATCTTCATCACTATCTTAATGGCTATTGATTTGTGGCTTAAAACTCAATTGGTCCATGATCTTTATTTAAAGAGCACGGAGAGTCATTTGCATGATGATCTATTGTGAGAAACTCATATGTAATTTTTTTCCCTTTTTCATTAATATATTACCTCAAGTAGCTGTTTGGTTGGCGCTGTGGACTGTTTCCCTCTGAGGGTTTTGAACGACGTAAATCATTGGTGTGTTGATTTGTGATTTGTGTATGAGTGCCTGCTTAAGGTGTTCGACTTGTGTGGAAATACCTTGTTTTAGTTGAACAAGTAGCACTAGGGTTTCTAATTGCCACAAAACCCTAGTCATCTTCTCTTACAAGAGCTACAAGACAAATTGCTTCCTTTGCTCCTCTAGGTTTTTCACAAACCCTACTCTTCTTTGTCTCCACTAGTCTTTCCTTGAAATTCAAGAACCCGAGCGCTCAAGACAAAGATATCAAATAGACATGAAGAAGAGTACAAGAAGATAAGTTCATCCTATCTCTCATATCTCTAGTGCAAGAATGCAATTACATGAGTGAACAAGTACAAGTGATGAAAATACTCTCTCCCTTTATTTATATGAAAGGCGAGGGAGGCCAACGATACAAAATAGGCTTACACTACAAGCAATTTAACTTTACCCTTTAACTTTGTCCACATGTGGAGCACTCCAACTCTAGGTGACACATGTCAAGCTTCAAGGCATGCACGTCCAATAAGCAAGGCTTCATGGTTGAAATATCCTCAAGAAAGGTCGAACACACCTCTAAAGGTCTCCAATTTCCCAATGCTCCCTCCTAACACTAAGCCATGTGCTCCTCTCTCTCCACGACACCTACATGATCACTTTTCAACCTGTTTCCGTAAATCAAGTACAAGCCTCCATGCAAGCAACCAAGTGTCCCCATACCATCTAGGACTCAACGCCCTCCTCCAGTGTAAATCGTCCTCCCAAGTAAGCAACCAACCTCCATGTGTGTATCCCATGAAGAAAACCACAATCCATATAGGTCTCCAACGTCAAGGCACAACAACATCTAGTCAAGGCACAACAGTCTAGGAGTAAGTTATCTGTACTATGTAGTGATCCTTAACCCAAGAATTGAATCACAACAAAGATATAGGACCTTGATACTTCAGAAATAGCCAAAAGTTATTCACCATAAGGTTAACACCAAGATATAGAGAAGCCTTTATGGTAGGGTAACACCATCAAATACTCCTTAAGGAAGGAATAACTCCACGAGCTATGCTTGCTACAATACAACTCATCACACATTTCTCATACAATGATACTCATGTATATTTATACTTTCTCATGAGTATTCTTAAGGGGCCTATGCAAGTTACCTCTTATTATAATATTATTTCCTTTAATTACCAAGTGGACATATTCCATGATTATGGCCACAATTACATACAATACCCCATTTTATCCTCCCTTGGTACATAACATTCCACCCCCCTTCTCATGTTTCGTCTTGGAAACATGGGAGGAAGCCATATAACATGATCTACTAAGCAATGTAGCCAATTGGTGCCAAGCATGAGCATCCATCCATCCTAGTGTTAAATGTGGACATGGGGTCCACTTGCTTCCTTGCCACCTCGATCATGATTCTGGTTGCTCCTCTGGTTCCATGTTGTTGCAGTGCTATTCGTATATCTCCATTCATTGCTTTTAGTCCTCCATCGTCCTCCATATTGGTTGCTTTTTGGTTCCATGTTCGTTGATGCTCCCAACCTTGCGTTGATGATTGTTGTTTCTCATGGTGGTGTGGGTGCTGATAGACTGCAACCTTAGCTATTGGTGCTTATTTCTTTGACTCTTGAACATGATGTTCCTTGGGGTCATGTAGCTCCTTAACATCGTTTTCTTCTTTATCTCCTTCCTAGCGAATTTGTTCATGTGCTTTTGTAGCTTTTTCTTCTTCTGATTTAACCTTAGATTTTTGCATCTGTCATGTTTGTAGAAACTTCAACTATTTTACTTGCAAGGACTTCCCCTTGCTGTTTAGCAAGAGAAATATCTTGCAAGGTGATTTTATTTTTCTTGTACCAAAGCTTCAAAAACTTCTTTTGTACATTAATATTAACTAGTCCATCCAAGGATATACCAAAACAATATTCACATCATCCATATCTATAGCATAAAAATATGAATGCAACACATATTTATCCATGGCAATCTTCAAATCTTAAAAATTTTGAACATTTTCACCCTCAACATGTGTTCTTTGAATATGCTTTGTGGTTATTTGCAACTTTTTAGCCAAATTCACATGGATGAGATTATATTTGCTACTAGGGTTTATAGAGATAATAACATTTTCTTGCTGAATACATCCATAAACTTGTAATGGAAAGTTTATACATAAAAATAAGCCCTTAGTGCTTTCTTTGTCATTCTTCATAGCATGGGACCACCTATCTAAAATAACTTTTCAAATTCTTCATTTGGAAGTCCATTTATCTTGGCATGGTTAAGCGAATCCCACCATCTAGTGGCATCTTCTTTTAGATTTTTGCTTACCTAAAATCTCCATGTCATTTTTTGTAGTGAATTCTACTATTTTATGTATTCTTCAATAGTAGTATCATCATCTTTTCCTGTAAAATACAAATTGTTTGCCATAACTTCAAAAATAGAGCTAGGGTTTTGAAGAAAATTACTTACTTTTGATGCGGCATATTTAAAATGAGCACAACTCCATCAATATTTCTTGAAATCTCTATTATGAACACAAATATGAAATGCCATGACCATTTTCCATTTATCGTAATTGGTTTGAGTAAAATTTGGTAACTCGATCAAAAGATATCATCTTTGCAATCCGCGTGGCCATCATCGGAAAATCTCTAAAAGTAGCTGATTTTACATCAATGATAACTTCACTTCCCAGACTTTGTTTTGGATGATTTTGTTTTTTGAAATTGGGTGTCTTGGCGAGAGGAACTCAGATATGTAACTGGTTTCTTCATTCTGTCATATTTTTTTTCCTTCAAAAATCTGCAAAAAAGAAAAAAAAATCTTTCAAATTTTTGGTCTAAGAAAGTGGTATGATACTACTTGTAGTGATACTTAACCCATAAATTGAATCACAACAAAGATATAGAACCCTTATACTTCAGAAATAGCCAAAAAATATTCACCATAAGAATAACACCAAGATATAGAGAAACCCTTAAGGTAGGGTAACACCATCAAATACTCCTTAAGGAAGGAATAACTCCACAAGCCTTGCTTGCTACAACACAATTCATCACACATCTCTGATGAGTATTCCTAAGGGGCCTACGCCAACTACCCCTTATTATTATATTATTTCCTTCAATTACCAAGTGGGCATGTTCCATGATTATGGCCGCATTACATACAATATCCCCTTGGTTATCTCCCTAGGTACCCCGTATTATCCTCCCTAGGTACATAACACTATGTCAAATGTGTATGCTCACTATAGAGTAACCAAGGGTCATCCACACACCATGCACCCCACATCACATGAAGCACCCCAAGCATGGTGTGGACACTTTCAGAGTAACCTCGAAAGCTAACAAAGTGAACACAGTGTGCTAAAAATAGAAGTGCACAAGAGTGCTCAAGTGAAAAGGCCAGTCACAAGAGAAAAAATGCCAAATATAATTTGCCTTAGGTTGATCACACTTCTTATAATGGATCCAGAAGATCACAAGATGAGATGAATGCAAATAAGAGCTTGAGTTGTGTATATCAAGCAAGGTGTCCTCCCAAGAGGGGTTATGGGCCCACATATCATGGGCACACAATCCAAGAGGGTTATTCAGCCTATATATCAACTTTGACTAGATTGGCCTTATCCACAAACCTAGTATACAATAACCGAATTAAAATATGACCTTAACTATAATGACAAGTACTTAATGATATATATGAACCCCATATTATCCTTCCTAGGTACATAACACTATCTCCAATGTGTATTCCCACTGTAGAACAACCAAGGGTCATCCACACACCATGCACCCCAAGCATGGTGTGGACACTTTCAGAGTAACCTCGAAGGCTAACAAAGTGAACAAAGTGTGTTAAAAATAGAAGTGCACAAGAGTGCTCAAAGTGAAAGAGCCAGTCACAAGAGAAAAAATGCCAAATATAATTTGCCTTAGGTTTATCACACTTCTTATAATGGATCCAGAAGATCACAAGATGAGATGAATGCAAATAAGAGCTTGAGTTGTGTATATCAAGCAAGGTGTCCTCCCAAGAGGGTTTATGGGCCCACATAACATGGGCACACAATCCAAGAGGGTCATTCAGCCTATATATCAACTCTGACTAGGTTGGCCTTAACCATAAACCTAGAATACAATAACTGAATTAAAATATGACCTTAACTATAATGACAAGTACTTAATGATGTATATGAATGGGTTGTGCCCACATGTATATATTAGACCAATAATTCCAGTGGGTTGCTGAGGACGAGTGAGGCGACCGATAGGTAGGTTCCCCATCTAAGCCATTAATCACTGTGAAAGGGCCAATGTACCAGCGGATGATATCCTTCAGGAGTGGCTGCGACTGAGGGTTCTGGCTGCATGATATTGGGGGTATGAATTCTCAAGTTGAGGTTATTTGATTTTAAATAGAGGGTATAATGATTGTATTAAATTAGTACTTAGACTTTTTTTGTTAGTATGAAGATTAATAATATGTACCCTAAGTATCTCTTGTTTGCCTTACGTGGTATTTTACAACATTCCATCAGCAATCCACAACCTTAAAATTTGTGCCCTCTCTCTCTCTCTCTCTTCAATTTATTGTATTCGGGAAGTGTTCTCTTTGAAGGCACACATTGTATTTGGTACCTTTTGGATGTTGCACAGACAAACTAAGAGATGCTGGAATGTAAAGGTTTATTAGTGCATGATTATCTCAGTGCACAAATGTCTTGGCCTTCATTTAAATTTTATATGTTTCGAATGCTACTTACCATAGTTTATTCACATAAACAACACTACTTTCAAACAGTATTATTTCATCTTTTTTCAAAGCTACTGGATCTTCCAGTCCACAGGTAAGTATTTCTTTCAGCTATTCCAAGGAAGATGGGGGAGTTTCTTTGGGCAAAAGTAGTTCTTTCAGCTATTCCAGGGAAGATTGGGGAGGTTCTTCATGAAGCTCTTTCTTTGGTAAAAATGTATTTCTTTCAGCTATTATTTTCTTTGAATTGCAAGCTTTATTACTAGCCACCATGCAAATGATTCTCTGAAATAATTGGGATCAATCCATAATGTCAGTGATGGTAGTTAAACTGCCAAGCAAGATCTTAAATATTAATCTTCTCTTTTTTGGGGAATCTGCTGCCAATATTTCTGTATCTGTCGCTCATGTTCTCCTTCTACTTGATCCAGATCATAAGAGATCATCTGCATTGACTAATATTGCTAAATACTTGTTTGAATGTCATCCAAAGAGTTTGAATTTGAGAACTATTTTATTGATGTCTTTAGATGCTGAGAATTGCTGTATTTAAAGCTTTGAAAAATACAACTTGCTTTTTTGCAATTGATCGAGGCAGGATTCATTGCACATGTGCTGACAGTTTTTTACTATGTTGAACGTTAGAAGAGCAATCCTTATTGTGCCTGAAACACAAATAAAGATAACTACATTGTATTGTGGAAAGTTAATATCTGATTCACTACTACCCTCAAGATATTTTTGCATGAATGTTTTAGATTGTATGTTGACATTTACATGAGATATTGCATCTCATGAAGCTGATAGCTTATGATACAAAGTCAGCAACATCTGATTGTAGTGGCTTGAAATTAATGCAGAGGCGGCGTGCAATAGAAGAATGGATGTGGAAGCTTCTCTCAGATGTTGACATATCACGAAGTGCTCCAGTAGCATCCTTCATTGAATTAGAAGCTGCTGCAAGATCAGGTATGCTATGATTTTATTCTCCACATAGTGTAATTATGGCTCTTTTTTTAAAGAAGAATAGGTGCATTGCCCTTGATCAATTAATTTATAGTGAAAAACCTCAAAACCCCAGGTCAGTATTAATATAATTTCATTGAAGTAGCTAATTTTTCACCAAGTTGAGCCTACAGTGGAAATGTTTTTCTCTGCTTTATTTCCAAAAATCAACACTAAATGAGGCCTTTTGTGAAATCCTCTGAGTTCAGATCTGGTTATAATCTCGAATAATTAAATTGTTAATTATTAATTAATAACACACTGAATCTCAACAATATAGAGAAAACCGAACACATGAAATACCTTGGAAACCCCAATGGAGAAAACCAGCAAACAGTTTGTCTTTATTGCAGATTTGTTAAACAACATTTACAACACCAGGCTTCCGGATATGACACACTGGATCTCAGTCAACTCTCCACTCTCCCTTGCTGCAACTATGCCCAAATCCTCAGCAATATCAACAAACCCTGGCTTGAGTGAATCCCTCACTCCCAAGCCTCTGAGTGACTGCCTCTCTCAGATCTGATCACTCACTATCAATGATATTACTCACATTGATAATGACCACACGAGATATGATTCACTCTTGAATGTGTGTCTATACAACTCTCCATAGACTCTTTTATAACATTCACTCTATGTCAATATCATGGGCAATACCATGGGACACATGATACCATGGGCCCTCCAATATCATTGACCCTAAAGTATTACAAAAGACACTTTTACAAGGTTGTCTAGAGAGTTACTTTTCTGGACAACTTCTACATGTTAGACACCCTCATGTAGAAGTACTTGTTCGAGCTACACAATCTAACGCTCCCTCTTAGTGAGGAAGGTACCTCCACTAGAATCAAACACATCCTCTGGTGTTGTAGCTGCTCCCTCCGAACTGGACGATCCTCCTGTTACCTGTGCTGGTCTCTAAACTGGAAATCTGTTCTCCCACAGCGTCATCTCAAACAAGATACTGGATACCATCACAAAAAACAACACGTAACTCAACCAATCACGTTCCCTTACTGCTGCAGCCGTCAACTCCCTTACTGCTGTAGCTGTCAACCCTGCTACTATGCTTAGCTCCTCTGCCAGGGTTCACGTGCCCATAGCAGGCAGCTGCTTCTCGCGTTTGTTTCTTTCCATCATTGTCATTTGCCCCGTCATCTTGATACTCACTGCACATGTGCACCTTCCTCTTGCCACTGGCCTTGCATACAAGTCTTCAGTTGGTGGCTGAATTTACAACTGCCAACTGTCACACTTGGCGGCTGCCTGTTGCAGCATCACCTGCCGACAACACTGTTGGTGGCTCTGAGCACAAAAACCAATCATAGTAGCACGTCATAGCTGTCTACCCTTAAGTTCACAAGCCCCATCTCGGATCTCCTCTGTCGATCTCCCAATAGCTACTTTGGTGGCCTGCGAGTGCCCTTCCACATCTGACTACTGGTAGCGATGTGACCTCACTGTTAGTTCCATTGTCGCCCAACTTCAGCACAATCCTCCAGTTGGCACCCACCTCTGCCCGGTCTCCGCGTCCCAATCATACTTCGTACGATGACGTTGACTTCCTTTTCATTGGTGTCCTTGTAACAGCTCCATGTCGCTCCACTCGGTTCCGTTTGCTGACTGCTACACCCATACCGTCGGTACTCAATCTGCTTCCACCTAGCGTCGTCTCCTCACAGCTAGGTTTGATCTGTGATCACTTATCCAACAACTGCACTGGTCACTCCCGTGTTCCATGCGGGGCTACTTGCTTCGTCGCTTTTCCTCACATGTCCTCCCATGCTAGTCTCAACCCTCTAGTCTTCTACCACACCTTCCACAGTCCGTCACTCATGTGATTGCTTTCCCAAGCCTCCACGCCCGAGTCCACATCGTTTTGTTGGCCACAGCTTCACATAGCTGTCCCACTGTCACCTATAGCTCCCTATCGCAGCACACAACATTGAGTGCTCAAGCCGTAGATTTGCCTGATACTCCCGAGTGTTTGCGTGATTCTCTCTGCTTGCTGGCCCGATGCTCTGTCTGACGACTCCCTCGTGGCACAACCTCCTCTCGGCCGAATCCACTGCCACCTTGAACTTGCACGTGATCACATGCTCAGCTGGATCTTCTTGATTCGATTCATCATCCACAACCTCACATCGTGCGACTCTCACGAGCTTCTCTTTCGCATGCTGGTCGTACAACTGTTGTATGGTTCCTATACAACCCGTACCCTTGACCACACGTCTGCTGCAAACCAACAATCACCTCTGTCGGGCTCAACTCCATGTTGCCACTGTCACCAAAGTTCTGTCTGGGCGCTTCTTCTGTTCCATTGGTGGCTACACTCCCACCGGTGCATTGCTTCACAAGCCCTAGCTTAGATCTCCTACCGATCTCCTAATAGCTACTTTGCTGGCCTGTGAGTGCCCTTCCAACTCTGATTGCTGCTAGCGATGCAACCTCACTGTTAGTTCCATCGTCGCTTAGCTTCAACACGATCCTCCGAAGCAGTTAGAAGTGTGACTAAGGTGACAGTGGTCACATTTTTCGTGCATTTGTTCATTGGACACTAGCCCTACTAATTCATCCGATAACATTTTTGGTGCTGTTGCCGGGGACCCTCAAAATCAAATTGAGGTGATTGATCCATGCATAAATGACATATTGGTAAGCTTCAAGGTACGTCCTCATACTTGAAACATATATTTTTCTTTAAGGACTAACCTAGCAGGTTTATCTGGAGACTCCATCACGAACTTAGGTACGCCCCTTGCTCCATATCTCTCTCGGTGATATTTGCTTAGTCTGACTTTGCAGGTCTCTCCTGGTGACTCCACCTAGACAAAATTCAAAGAGATATTCGACAAGGGCTAATTCTAAAGGTACGCTTCTCCCCGATCTCAGTCATATATTGTTAAAAAGAAAGGATCGTGTGCAGGAGAGGTTGGTAAGTAGTCAACAAACTTTTGATACTCTACTTGATATACATAAGCTTTTTGTTGCTCCTTACATTCAAGTTAACATGGCATTCGTTGCTTTCGATTTCATGGCTATTCTTGGATATCCTAACCAAGCATTAAAATTCAAAGACATTAGAGAATTTTCCATGTTTTCTGGCTCAAATGCTATTACTGCTGCCCAACATTGGGATGCCATTGAACGTTGTTTTATGCTCACTGGCACTACTCATCTAGATTTTAAGTTTAAGGCTTTTGCTTCTTGTTTAATTGATGAAGCTGCATAATTGTTTAAATCATTGCCTACTCAAAGTATTGCTAATTATGTTGACTTAAAGACTAAATTCTTTAAGAGATGGCAAGAAAAGAAAGATCCTATGATGTTGAATAATGCTTTGATGACTATTAAAAGGAGTGAAAATGAGACTATTGAAGAGTTTGATCACAGGTTTGACATGATTATAAAGGAGTTCCCTGTAGATTGCAAGCCTCAAGACCCAATGATCTTATCATACTACTTGAAGGCATTTTCAGGCGATTTCATGTTTCATCTCAGCTTGGATAGACCAGGGGATCTTGGAGCTGCTAAGAAGAAGGTAAGGGTTTTAGATGACAGTTGGAAGGCTCGACACTTTTGGCCACTCAAGAGCTAAACAAGAACCAAAGAACAAGGCCTCTTCTTCCAGTGAAGGCCCCGATCCGATGAACATATTGATTGAAGAGATGAGACAATTGAGGGTTGACATGACTCAACAAACTACTACCATGCAGAACCAAATTGTGCAGGGGGAAAGAAATCAACAACCTAGTCAGCCTAGATTTCTGCCAAAGAATTTCAATAAATCCCCTTCACAACAACAAAGGCCTTGTTCATCCTTGGAGCCGACCAATGCAGTAAGCGATTTTCCATTTTATTGCAGGGCGTGCTATAGCTTCCATGATGAAAATACTTGTGCCTACTATATGGAGTACCCCAGGAACAACATTCCTTTGGAAGAAGATGACTCCGAGGTATGTAATTTATTTGAAAGAAAGCAGTTTAGTTTATCTAACGAGCACATGCAGGAAGTAAAAAAAACTCTATTGACCCGGACAAAGTAAATAAGCTTCTCGGAGAAATGCCTCCTCGGGAACAGATTAGAAAATGGTATGAAAACAAGACTGCAGGTGATACTTATCAAAGACGAAGGTTCCCTCCAGCAAATACAAAAAGGGCAAAGGCTCTTTCCCCGCCACAGGTAAGTGTAGGTAGGTCCCCTATTGATTTAGTTACTGATGAGCCTTTGGGGATTGATGTTACATGGGCCCTTAACTCTATGAGGATACCAATGCCGATCTCCGAGTTAGCAAAGATTCCGTCAGTCAGAGAGCAAATTGCAGAACACTTCCACCTTCAAGACCAAATTCGGGATAAGCAACCAGTGCTCAACCAGGATGAAGAAGAGGACACTTCAATCATATTGTCCAATATGCTACCAACCGAGAATAAGAACCCTGGACATAAACCCTTTTTTATTTCCTTATGCATTGGTGACTTGGTTTTACATAATTGTATGTTTGATTCTGGTGCTTCCATTAACGTTATGCCATTAGCTGTAATGAAAAGGTTAGGTTTGAAGATATCAAGACCATACATGAACATCTGCGCTATGGATTCTCGAGAAGTGAAGGTTTGTGGGGTGGTGGTAGATGTCCCAGTTCGGTTGGTAGTATATCCTACCATAATGATAAAGGTGGATATCGTAGTCATTGATATACCAGAGTCGTGGGGTATGCTGCTATCCAGGAGATTTGGCTCAGATTTGGGAGGGAGTTTATAGTTGGATTTATCATATGCCACGGTGCCCACTCCCGAAGGTGGTTACATTACTCTACAAAGGGAGACTATGCAGAAGCACCACGTGGAGGATCTCGAAGAACCAAAAAATGAATACATTTGTCAGAATGACATCGGGTCATATGTAGTACTTACTACCAGTGAAGCACCACTCGCCCAAGACTCGCGAGTACTCGCGAGTCTGGGCGAGTCAACCTCCAATCCGGGTACTCGTGTAAGACTCGCCCGCTGACTCGGCAAACCTGCACGGACTGGGTTGAACTCGCTGTGACGGAGCTCTTCTTCTCCCAGTTGGCTGCCCGCCCCTTCCCGTCCTGTGCTATCGTTCTGTGCCATCCGATGCATTGCCGTGCGATCAAGCTAAAACACTCGGCCACCAGATGTACAGGAGCTTTTAAGAGCTAGCACCACTACTTGCTAGAGGTGGGACGAAGACTCGGTTGTAAAAAGGCTCTAAAAGGTCCCGATATTGTTACAGCGTCTTGGAGAAGGTTCATCAAACCGGGTCTAAGCATATTGCATGTGGACGAGTGCAAGTTTCTCGCTGGGTTCCATCAAACCGGGTCTAAGCTGGGTTCCATCACACGCATCTCTAGTTCTAGTTCACTCGACAAATGGTCGTTGCGAGCCCTTCGCGGGATGGATGGACTGAATTAATAGTCATTCGATCGAAACTCTCAAACTGAATTTTATAAAGGGTTTTAATTTAAAATATATATTGTATAAATTAAACTTGGACTGAATTAATGGTCGGAATTTTATAAAGGAGTTTTAATTTATAATATATATGGTATAAATTAAACTTTAATTTATACCATATATATTATAAATTAAAACTCTTTTATAAATATTAAAGCTTACATAAATAATTGATTTAAAAATTTATATATTAATATTAAAATCGTAAATTTATATATTATATATTAAACTTGTTGCTTTAATGAAGTTGATGACTTTACTTTATTTTATTTAGATTTTAGAAAAATTATTTATTTAAATAATAAATAAAAATAGTTTTTAGATTAATTATTATAATAATATATTACTAAATAAATATGAATATTATCATTTAAAAGTTAATTTATAAAATATTCTATCAATGTCTATCATTTATAAGTTAATTTAATTTGTATACCCATACAGTCTGAACTCATGAATAATTGAGACCATAGTCTATTGTACCTTTTAGGTACCTCATCACATGCTTTGCAACTACAAGTTGAACACGTCTGGGCTCAACCAGATACTGACTTAGGGTGTTCACAACAAAGCATATATCTAGCCTAGTATTCGTCAGATATATCAACGACCCAATAATCTGCCTATATAGAGTCACATCCATTAATTCTGACGAAGTATCAAATAATAACTTCAAGTTGGTATCCATTGGTGTGGCCATGGATTTACACTCCAACATATCAAATCTTTTCAAGATTTCTACTGCATACTTCCCTTGGTTAAGGAAGATTCCCTCTGGACTCTGCCATACCTCGAGACCTAGAAAATAATGCATTAAGCCTGTAATGTCCTCTTCTGCTTAAGCATTGAGGACCATCCCGCTAACCTATATGATTCCCCATAGGTTCGAGCGGGCACTAACAGTCAGGGGATCAACTGTGGACTTATGCCATATCAGAATATCTAGGGCATAGATATTATATCATCAGTAGGTAGACAGGGGCCACCAGAGCCAAAGGCCACTTGCATGCATGACATTTGAGCATTATTTCATGATGCATGCACCTGATTGAGTCTCCAGGCACCTGCATGCAAGTCAACTGCGAATTAGAAGATAAAGTAACCTAGTTAGGTCAGAAGTTAGGTTTTTGGCAGTTGAATGTTATAAAAGAAAGGTAAAGTGAATGGAGAAGACACGCTTATTTGATTATTGATTTGTGATTCCGAATTGGAGAGCTCAGCGAGCTAAGTTGGGGTTGAGTGCATGCACTTAGCTAACTGGTGTATTTCGGCAGCGAAATCTATCTGCCCTAGTTCATCATTAGGTTGGATCATCCAGATTCAACATTGCTTCAGTATTGTTTCATTATCAGGTTCCATTCATGAGTGACTTTAGAGATCGATTTATTCCTTGGATTGAGCATTCGCTAGCCTTGCTTGGGCGAATTGGCTAAGCACACATCCTTTCGTATTTCAGTCTACAGAAGGCAGAATTCTGGCATGCTGCTTCTATTCTTCTCAGAGCATCAGTATTACCCTTCACTTGGAAGGAGGATCTCTCAGCTTAGTTCTCCACCTATTTCTCAGCACATCTCCCTTCAGAAATACGTATTTCCTTCCTTGGGCGAATTCATCTGAGAGGATCTTCACGTTTTAGGCTTGGCAGCCATCAGAGTTGGTGCATGCAGCTTCCATCCTCTCCAAAAGGGCATTATAACCCTAGACCACCTCATTAGGGTCTCATTCAACAACATATTTATTATTATTGGAGGACGTATTTTCCCCCAGGAGGACGACTTGCTTCAGCCTGCTATTACTCCATCTTTATTCTTGCATGCGGGGATCACTAGCATCACCTTCAGCTAATCTATAGATTGGTATGTACATGCAGAAACTTCCTCCTATTTTATAGCATTCCAATATTACCTGGGTTATATTTCTGCATGCAAATGCATGCATGCAGAGACAGTATACACTTTCATGCTTGTTTGAGATATCAGCCTACTAGACAACATAGAAAAAGAAAAATATCAGTTTGGGATATTACAAAGCCAAGGTCTTTCATCTCGAATTCTGCAGCAAGCTTACTCTGAAATTTGCTTCTCATTTCCTATCAGGAATAAGTCATCCACATATAACAATAATATGACATGTTCATCATCCATAACCTTGAAGTAAAGGTTAGGATCAACTTTACTCTTGGTAAAGCCCAAGCTCGTCAGAAAACTATCAATTCTTCCATACCAAGCTCTTGGAGGTTGCTTCAATCCATACAGAGCCTTCTTCAGTTTGCAGACATGCGTCTCTTTGTCTTCAACCTCAAATCCTTGTGGTTGTTATATGTACACTTCCTCTTCAATGACACCATTCAGGAAAGTTGTTTTCACATCCATCTGGTGTAACTTCCACTTCATCGTGGCTGCAAATGCCATGATGGTTCTAATGGAAGTGTACCTTGCTATGGGAGCAAATGTCTCTTCATGATTCCTTCCTTTTGAGAGAATCCACGAGCCACACTTCTTCTATCTTGTATATTTATTTCATCTTTTCTAAGTCATTGGATACCAAGATCTTGGACTTTGTTGCAAGTTCTCTCTTGCACCCATCTATGAGCTTCTCATCTTCAACCTTGTAGAAAAGGTTGATGTCTCATCACTCTAGGTGATCCTTGATCTCATCATTCTATCCATGGGTGACTTCTCAACTTGTACAAGATATTCTTCAATCTGCATACATGTGGTTCTCTGAGTCCTGGAGGTTGCTCGATATCTTCTTCTATTTTGATTACACCATGAGTTTGGCTACTAGAGCAACATCTCGTCATAGTCGACTTCCTCTACTTGATTTCATTAGTCTTGTTTATAGTTGAACCATCGTCACTTGTTCTACGGAACAAGTCTCATCATTCTTCATTTGTAGGTGATCATGTATAGGACTTCCTACATGTCAAATTCAGTAGCATGGTTAGAAACATTTCATAGTTTACAAAACATATGCATAAAAACATAGGTCACACTGTCATAATGTTATCTTTAGCCAATAACACAACATTCATCCATATGCCACATTCATATGGTAACTTTCTAGATGCCTTCCATCTCTACCATAACATTATTAAGAGCGTGCACTACTCCTAATATGTCAGCAAAGAGGTTTCACTCTAGATAAGTAGCAATGGAATGTTGTATAACACCATAGGCTACTTACCCATCACATGCATATCGCTGCAGACATTCTAACATGCATAACACAATCCTAAATAAATGTGTACACAATTGGACACTATCATTTAAACAATTTGATGAAATGACAATTCAAATACTTATCTTTGTTTGTTTGGTAGGCTCTCTATTGATCCTAGTCTCCTTGCAGGGATTACTGGAATGTCTAATGGTGGACTCTACTCCATCATCAGAGTTCCTGAATCAAGCTTGAGAGAGTGCTTTGAAGTTCCATAATCTTCAATTTCTTCCTTTGGTAGCTTCCTAGGAGGTCCTTCTTCTTCTTCTTCTTCATCTTCGGCAAAATGAGCATGATGTCTTTTGTTACTCTTCTTCTTATACTCTTCTTTTCTTTCGGGACAATCTTTGGCAATATGTCCCATCTTATCACAATAGAAACATTGATAAGAAGAGAAAGTCTCTTCGCTTGTGGTTTCCCTTCTTATACTTTAGAAACTTCTTAGGAGGATGAAACTAGTTATGGTTTTCCTTCTTGAAATGAGGCTTTCCCTTTCCACTTTTAATATGGGTAGCTAGAGCTTGATCATCATCTCTGAATAGTGCTTCTCGATTTGCCACTCTAGCCTCCTCTTGGATACATTCTTCCCATACAACTTCAAATAGTAGACTTTCCTTTCTTGCACACATTGTCTGGATAAAAGAGTCCCAAAGTCTCGAGAGACCATTGAGAGCAGTCATCACAAGTTCATCTTCGTCAAGCTTGTCTCCAATTGCTTCTTGTTGTTCTTTGAATTGAGAAACCCTAGTAAAGTTATCTTGGATAGATTCACCTGGATTCATTTTCGTGCTTTTGAGTTGGGTTCGCAAATTCATCTTTTGATTTATGTTTCTCCCTTCATACATTCTTGATAGGGCATCAAACATCTCCTTTGGGGTTTTCTTGGAGGACACTTGTGGAATCAAATGATCCTTGATGGAATTTGCTATGATCCTCTTGGCTCTAATCATATCCTTCTTATGCTTTTCCTCGGCTTCAGCTTCTGCGGGTTCTGGTACAACTTCTTTAATAAACTTTGAAAGATCACTCTTCTAGAATGAGTCCAATCCTATACTTCCAAACACGGAAGTTCTCTATGCCTTCCAACTTGTCATCAAGCTTAGTGCTTGGGGCCATCTTATCCCGGAGAGCAGAGAATAACCAAAAATTAAAGTTTCTCAAAATTGAAAACTAAACTCACCAAAAGATGGGCTTGATTGATGCGAGTATGCTAGTACACTTGGTTTCTGAAGATTCCAAAATTTCACCCTTGAAAATTGACTTGCGAAATTTTGGTCTGCAGTTTCTAGCTTTCTCTGATTTTCTTGGTCCATAGTCAAACTAGGGTTTGACTTTCTGGAAGATTCACCCACTGAAAAACTTCCATCTTGGTGCCAAAATTTTGATCTTGGAGAGGTGCACTTCCCTATGCCAATTGTTGAAATATTGTAACTTCAAAGAATATTATACTTGTATATTATTTATTTCGGAGATGTTCCATACCTCCGATGTGATTATACTATAAATCCGGAGATGTTTATTCCTCCGAGTTGGGTGTGGTAACTAGGGTTATTAGACCCACCATGTGGGGGTCGGCCCAGTCAGTTATAATGGGGTATTTAACCTAATGGTTAAATACGAGCCTACATGTACTTGTGTAAAATACATATCAGAGTAGTGTATAAATAGAGGAGGTGTGTTCCTCATTTGATACACTCACTCACTTGAGGATAGCGCACTTGTGGAGGAGAGGTCTGCTATTGTGGAGGAGGAGATCATGTCTCAGGGTTTCATCTTTGTATATTGCTGGTCATCTATATTGAGGAAGCTTTGCTGGGTTTTCTACCCCATGAGGGTTTCCCAGGATAAATCTCTGTCTCTTGTGTTTATGCTGTGCTTGTTGTTTCTTCAGTGATCCTGTATATGCTATTATTGTGAAATGGAATGTAATGCTGCTATTTTCTGTCTTAGCATATTAAATCTTAACATGGTATCAGAGCTAACCTGAAGGAAGACAAGGTATGGCACTTACGACACTTGCTTTACTTACGATAATTTGACGGTTAGGGTTTTACATAGCAAAAACCAGTCTTCGTGGAACTTTCGCTATAAATCCATTTCTGCGAAGGTTCAGGGTCTGAAAAGTTTACAGGTCGAAGATAACATCCCCAGGTACCTTGTGTCCAAAGGGCACCCTCAGATTCGTTGTACTTTATGAGTTATGATCAGTACAAGTTAGGGTTTCTGCCTTTTCCAGATCTGCCTTTTCCACTTCTGTGAGAAGCCCTAATTTTTATGCTCAGAGAGAGAGAGAGAGAGAGAGTTTTACCTTGTGAAAGTTGCTCTTTTCAGGCTAGCTTTGATACCATGTTAAGATTATATGCTACTATAGACTAGATTCCAATTTTATTAGCATTCAATACATTATTCACAATAGCAGCATAATAAAGATCTCGGAAAGATACATAATCACAAAGCACACAACAATATACCCTAGGAAACCCTCAAGGGGAAGAAAACACAGCAAGAACTTCCTCGATATAGATGATCAAAGTACAATGCCCAAAATAGGTCTCACAAATAAGAGAGACAAATCCAAACTCTAGACCCAAGCCAATCCTCCTCCTCCTTCGCAGATATCTCTCTCTCCTCTAATGCGAATTGCACAAGTGAGTGATGGTACAAATGAGAGGAACTCACTCTCTATTTATACTTTACCTTTTATTTGACTTTTATCCCAGCTAGGTCAGCCTCACTTTAACTGACTGGGTCGACCTCTCCTAGAAATGACTCAAATAATATTATATTACATTCTTTAGGGTACTAGCGACCCGACTTAGAATGGAGGCTTTACCTCATGACTTTTACATGACCAAATATAATAATGACATCTCCGAACGGAGGTAAAACATCCCCGACAAAGTTACAATAATAAAGTACAAGTAGAATATTCTTCGAAGTTATATTAATTTAACATTCATACCCAATTTTGCTGAGCTTACTAAACCTTTGAATAAGTTGCTTAAGAAAGATGCAGAGTTCAGGGGGATCGATGAATCAAAGAAAGCTTTGGAGACATCAAGGATGCGATCACTCGAGTACTGGTATTGGTAAGTTCGGACAATTCCAAACCTTTTCAAATATTTTCTTTTGCATCTGCTGACACCATTGCAGGAGTTCTCATTCAAAAGAATGAAAAGAATGAAGAATAACCGATTGCTTTTATGAGTAAAGCCTTGAGCAACACATAAGTGAAGTATCATAGTATGGAAAAGCAAGCTTATGCCTTGGTGATGTCACTAAAGCACTTCAGAGTATATATCGGGTACTCGAAGATTATGGCTTATGTTCCTCATCCAGCAGTGAAAGAAATATTGAAGCAACAAGATGGCTTAGACGCTCGAGCCAAATGGATTAGGAAGATATAGGAGTATGACTTCGAGATCCAGCCTACTAAGTTGATCAAAGGCAGAGGACTAGCTCAGTTATTGGCGGAAGGAAATGAAAAGGCCTTGCACCTAATAGAAGAAAGGCTTCCTATGATTTCAGTGGTCAAAGAGGCCATAGCACAGTGCGACTGGTACAGAGACATGTTACACTATATGCAGAATCTTTCATGCCCCAGTCACTTACCAGATCACAGGAAGAGAGCTCTGAAATTGAAGGCATCCAAATACTGTTTCGTGGATATAGCTGCAGACGATGGATGGATTCAAGGACTTGGTTGGAAGAATCTTGATGGAATCATTATCACCTCTGTCGAACCTCCCAAAGCTGAAGAATTGATGAAGGAATTCCATTAGGGAATTTGCGAGGGGCATCATGCAGCCTCTACAACCACGCATAAGATTATGAGATTGGGATATTATTGGCCCAACATCTTCCAGGATGTATACAAATATGTGCGGAGTTGTTAGCCATGTCAATTTTTTACAGGGAAACATAAACTCTCGGCCTTACTGCTTCAACCAGTTATAATCGAAGCATCATTCTAGCAATGGGGCCTAGATTTCATCGGTGAATTCAAAGAAAACACGAGTAATGGCCATAAGTGGACATTAACTGCTACAGATTACTTTACTAAATGGGTCGAGGCCATTCCAACGAAGTGGTCTACAGCCCAGGTGATTATGGACTTCTTGAAAGTTAGAATTATCACCCGCTTTGGTACACTAGCCAAGATTGTGACGGATAATGCACCATCTTTCATAGGAGGAGAATTGTCTACCTTCTATTTCGATTACGGTATTGTATTGTCACACTCTTCCAACTATTATCCTCAAAGGAATGGACTTGCAGAATCAAGTAATAAAATTTTGATGAACATCATAAAAAAGATGGTCGACGACAACAAAAGATCTTGGGACAGTAAATTGAAATATGCAGTTTGGGCAGACAGAATCACTGTGAAGGAATCTACTAAGAAGAGCCCGTTTGAGTTAGTCTATGTATTGGATGCTACACTACCAATCAATTTGAAGCTGCTCGTGTATAAGATGCGCCAACAGAATGGTGACGATCCAGACAAATACCAAAGAAGAATCAGTAGCTTGATAGAACTAGATGAGAATCGAAGGAAGGATTTTGATCACCTGACAGAACATCAAGACAAAGTTAAAGGCAAATTTGATAAGAAAGCTCGCCAGCGTAACTTCCAGTTAGGGGACTTGGTGCTCCTATGGAACAAAAGAGGAGAACAATCAGGTAAGCATGGTAAATTTGAAAGTTTATGGTCAGGTCCATACCAGATTACTAACATTGCAGGTCCGAGTACTTTCTGGTTGAGCCACCTGGATGGTGAAACGATCCCTCTTCCTGTCAATGGACAGTTACTGAAGAGGTACTTCACTGGTGATATCTGATCCTTTTTATCTTCATGTTAGTTGGTTTATTAGTCATTCATTAGTCTATTTTTTAGTCATTGTGTCTTTATTCGCTTTTAGTTTTGCATAGTATGTGTTCATTCTTATTTTTCATGATGAGCAGGACATGATGAAAGTGTCTACCTCATGGTATTTTGATGTCCTTGGTTATTTGATGTGTGTGTGGGTCTACAGGTAGCCAGAGGATTCATGGATTCTCGAGCACCCCCGGGAGGAGCACTCCTCTCGTAGTTGGAGCCAGTGTTACGTGGTACCAGTACCAACACACCTTTAGATATGCCCCAGGGAGAGAGGAGCATTTTTTTTTTGACTTAGAGGGATGTGTTCCAGCCTTTTTTCCGAGTGAGTGTTATGACTAGATCCTTTGGTTCCCCCCTAGGGATACTATGGCTTAGTGGCATTGTTGACTACCTCATAGAAGGGCTTGAAGCCCCGAGGTTGGTGTCTGGGCCCCCCAGGGGTGGGTCATTGGGTCGCATGGCCCCCACCCTACTTTATCACTTTGGTGGCACTTTCTTTCAACACTGAGGTTCATGCCTCTACTCCAAGCCACCATCCACACCCTCCTGGTCCTCCATCTCAGCAACGCCCTCTCTCCTTGGCTTGCTCATGATGATGACGCCATCCTTCCTCAATGCCATCATTGCTTGAATACGGGGGGCGTTGAGGGATTTTCACTACTATTGGGGTTAGATGGGGTATGATAACCCCCCCCTCCGCATTCCAGCCTTTGGATTGGAGTGATATGCTCATTTTTAGCTATTTTAGTCATGTGTGGGTAAATTCTGGGAAAAATGTCCCAAATTACCCATAGACTTGATTATTTTATATTATTTTTGTTTTAATTTTAAGCTAACATTTTATAATTTCAAATTGACATTTTAAAGGCATGTCGGTCTGGATATTCTTTTATAAAGTGAGTGTGAGAAGGTATAAATAAACTTCTCCTCACTTCATTTGAACATAACAACTCATGGGATAAAACTTTTATGCTAAATTTTGCCCTCACTAGGGCTTTTGGATTGATGCGCACCTTTTGAGGAAAGACTTTCTTGATTCTTTGGAGCAAATTCTTTGGAAGTGTCTTTTTGTTCATGCTTCTTGCTAAGGTGATGTTAGAATTGTTACCCTAACACATGCACAAGGAGGTATCTATGCTTTCTTCTTGATGTCTCTTTGTTAAACGTTTGGTTAATGATGCTTGTTTAGGGTTGAATGGTAGCCATTAATGCTACATTTTGTCTTAACTAGGTCATTTTTTGCCTTCACCATAGCATTGTAAGGGACCTCCTCCAAAGGAGTCCGCTTTTAGGCTTGAGCTTTAGGTATTCAAGTTTTGCCCTGGCTAGGTCTCCTTTAACTAACCTTTGTGGTTGTTAAGGAAGGCCCTAGTTTGCCAAACTTGCCAAGTACCATCTCAAGAGGCAAAGCCTCTTTCCTTGGTGCCCTAGGGTTACCCTAGGTTGATTTCTCCTTTTTATACCTTTTTAAACCCCTAGATTGTATATTTTGTAAATGTTAAATTAGTGAGTTAGTTAGTTGGGTTAGTTAGGTCTGATTTTATATTTTTTTTATATGATTTTCATAAAAATAAAATTTTGAACCCTAAATTTTATATTAAAACCTTAGCTGTAGTCTATTGTTTGCCCTAGCGGCATCCCATTTCTCTCTCTCCTACCTTTGCTCCTCCTTCCATTACACTTGCCTCTGCTTGCTCCATCTCCTCATACCTTCGCTCCCCCTCCTTTCTTCCTCGCTCCCCCTTTTCTTACCATTCTTCCCTTCCTACCATCTCTTTTCTTCCCTCTCCTAATCTTCTTCCTCTTCTCTCTCTTCCCATCTTCCTACCTTCGCTGTCCCTCCTCCTTATTCCTTTTCTACCCCTTCAGTCTCCTTCCCTGTAGCTTCTTCTTCTTTCCCCTTCCTTTCCCTTTTGACGTTCTTCCTACCTCTCATCCCTTCCATTCATATACCCTCGGTCCTCCCTAGGAGGGTCTCGGTCTCCACTTTGGCAGACTTCGCTAACAAGAAGGCCCCATTTTCATGCCCTTTACCTGCACATGCAAAACTAAGTTGAGGGTGGATCAACAAACACAATTTATTGGCATTTGCAAGGTGGTCATTTGAAAGAAAAAAGTCTGAAATCTGCTTGCAAGAGGTCTGAAAACAGTGTTGCATACAGTATATCATCCTGGCAATTGAATGCATGACCAATGTGAGAGAGAAGTTGGTTGAGAATTAGGTGATTTTATTCATATTTCTGTTTTTGTTACTTTATATACAGTGATAACATTACTGCTGTCATACTGCTGTATTGATATATGCATCTTAATTTGGTAAAGTGAAAGATTTTCCTACTGGTTTCATGATCAAGTGTTTAATGTGCCTATTGTAAAACATTGACTCCCCTTAGCTGCCATAAGTTTTCTGATATTCTACTACTGTGGATGGTCAATACTGTATGCAAAGGTCGAATGCTTAGAACATTGACTCCCCTTAGCTGCCATAAGTTTTCTGATATTCTACTACTGTGGATGGTCGATACTGTATGCAAAGGTCGAATGCTTAGATGTGAAGAAGTGATTCTGGTTTTAAAAACTTACTTTTGACATACCTAATTAATTGGTCTTCAAGATCGCTACAAGATTAATGATATGTTGGAGGCTATTATAATTCTGATTTCACTGATATAAACTGAGGATTAGAGGTCGTTTAGAATGCTGATGATAATTTCATTGTCTCATACAAGTTGATGGTAATGACATTTCTTCTAATCTGATCAGAGGTGCTACTTTCACAGTCATAGAAAGGCTTAGGTATTGGAATTGAATAACATTTGTCAAATGATCTCTCATGTATTAAAGGTGCAAGTGGATTAACATTAATACTTGGATAGGCGTCTTCATACTTCATTGAATAATATATAATCGTGCTACTGATGAAATCCTTCTAACACTCCTAACTCAATTAGTTGTCTTTGTTAATAACATTTACAGCACTGGAGTCCAACATTTACTTTCGCTACCTACGAGGATAACAATCAAAGTAGTATGCCTTCTTCATTCATTTAAAATCGTTGTGTAAGGCACTGGTCACTAATACTCTTGTCAAAGAAGACATATCTTCTCTTGTTCTAAGGCGTTTTACAGATTACATAAAGGCTCTTCCCCTTGAAGGTTCCGACTCTCCTAGGAAGTTAGAGGATTGGCTAAGGTGACAGTGGTCACTTCTCTTACATTTGTCATCGGAAGCTAGTTTGCTTGTTCGTCTGGTAACAATGTGCTTTGACTCTGGCCTTTTTGCTTGAGTACCTGCTGTATTACAGTCCTTAGGTCAAGCTTTGAGAAAACAGATTGTTGATATGAACTTGTATTAACAAGCATAGATCCATCTTATACCCAGATCGATCAAGCACCGAGAGGGATCAAATTGCGGTGTAATTTTTTTAATCATCAAAGTCCATGTCTTGTAGTAATTTCTTCATATTAAATGATAACAAAATTTACATCTCGAGAAACTTGATCCTTTTTGGTGTTGATAGATCTGGGTATAAGATGAATCTATGCTGGCTTAATTTTTTTAAATACTAGTCATGTATGTATGTGACAACTGTTAAAAACTGAACTATACTCAAGTCAAGTTCCTCAAACTCTTAACAATACTCTGATCTTAGTCTTGTAAAGTCATGAAAAACACGAAGCATAACTCATGCACACATTTTCATAGAATAGTAAGCTGAGATACACTTGTTAAGAATATATTTGCAGCGGAAAACTAACTCAGAACCAGCAGACTGTCAAACATATTTAACACAGATATTTTGGTCCAAAGACCCTGGGAAAACCCCAAAGGGGAAAACCAGTCGAGAGAAATTTCTTTTATTGAGCATAGGAGGAATTATACACAGGTACAGCAGCAGTACATATTTGTTAATTTTTAGTGCAGCTGCGAGACCCATTCTCAGAGAGAATGGTACCCTAGTCAGTTAACTAGGGTTCCTAGTCATGTTAACCAGGCAGAGTAATGAGTAAGACCCTCGAAGGTACCCTAGGGCCCCCAGCTGTCTCCTGGGGTTCTTGGTCGAGGACCAAGCAGATGGATGCCATGGCAAAGTCCCTAGCATGTAGCTAGGGCCCCTATTTGTCTCTAGGGTATTCTGGTCTGGGACCAGACAGTTTCTTGGTCAGGAGGACCAAGCAGATCCTGCAGGTTGCGACAGAGACATCCTAGGTCCTGCAGATGGTTGATCAACATTCAGTCTAGGACTGAATGCTCAGCTTGAGGCTGAGGACCATTCTCTGGGAGAATGGAGAACCTGGTCATGGACCAGATGGTTGATCAACATGTCCCAGTCTAGGACTGAGGCTCAGCCTTGGGCTGAGAAGCCATTCCTTGAGAATGGAGGCACTTGGTCAGTTACCAAGATTATGATGTGTGATGTCCTCTTCTCCTAGGTCTTCGAGATGGATGAGTTGGTTGGTCTTCTCAAGGGACTGGCCACCCCTTGTGGAAGCTACTAACATTTGACCTAAGGAGCAGTTGAGAGGACCACATGATCACATCATCTGTGTGAACCCTTCCTTATACAATGATGATGAACTTTCAGGTTATATGGAACATTTGTACATTTGAGAGAGAGATGACTGGTTGTACCTTTCCACCTTGGGTGATTTACTTTTGGTCCTTGCACCTTATTGTTTATTAAGTCTTGTGGTACCCTGTTTTTGATTTATGGTAATTGGGGTCATTGACCCACCTTCTATTTATACCACCCTTGTTGTTTTGGTCTTATGGGTACCTATCCACTTTTGGAACATACCCTTGGTTATTAGTCTTGTACCCACTTATTTGGTACATGACCTTAGTTTATATTTATTCTTTTATTTTTACTTCTTTTTTTTTTGTTATCTTTTATTTTTATTTTTATTTTATATTTTATATTTTTATTTATTTATTTATTTTTATATATATATATTTTTATTTTTTATTTTTATATATATTTTTATTTTTTTATTTTTTATTCCTCCCTAAATCTATGGAATCCTAAGTCATTAAAGAAATATAAGTATGACCCTTCTAGAAGCCACCAAGACAATATAAATTAAAGTCTTTCTCTTCACTTGAATATTATGATTACTTCACATCTCAAGCTCTGATCTTTTGAGGTTGACGTCAAGGGTTCAGAACTGTTGCTGCTGCTTGTATAGGCCGTCCACCTGTTGAAGATCATCTTTACCCCAAATCTGATTTGATTAGACTGATGTAGGTTGACCTCATGCTGCTAGGGTCTGCTATTTTATCTGCTGCTGTTTTGGGACTAGGCCGTGAGCCCTGTTGGACTGTTTTAGGTTGCTGAGAATCCACATATGGAGGCCGCATGCCCTAGCGTTTATTGCTGGCTGTTCTTTGGACTGATATGAAGGCTGCCTGCCCTATAGAACTGAACCATGAGCCTGTTGAAACCTTGCTGAGGTCCGATCTGCTATTTTGCCTGCTTGTTAAAGTATTGTTGGGGTCCGATCTGCTGGTTGAGATCCTGTTAAGGGTTGATCTGCTGGCTGTGAGCCTATAGAGGCTTGATCTGGTAAACCGTGAACCTGCTGAGGTCTTGCTGCAGCCTGCCGTGACTTTGTAGAGGTGGCCGTGACCTGTTTGGGGTTTGACTGAGGTGGCCGCAGCTTGTTGGGCTGTCTTTGAACTGAGCTGTGGGTTTACTGTGGATGGCTGCACCTTTTGTGACAGTCTTGAGGCTTTAACCCCTGTAGGCCATCTTGTGGTCAGCCTGTTATGAAGGCTGCTACTGCTGAGACTTAACTGTGATTAGATCTATGTCTTATCTTTTGTGCTGAACCTTGTTTGGGAATGCTACTGTGTTTTGACTGTCTTTGACCATCACTGCTGTACTTACCTATTTGACTGTACTACAACCTTTCATCTCTCTCTCTGGTTTGTACTACCCTCGTGTAGGGTCTAATAGTTTCCAGATTTGACTGGCCTCTCTGAGGCACAGTGTTTACTGAAAGTAAGTAACTCTTCAGAGTATTTTTATAGGAAGGGTCCCACACACAGGTAAGTATCTTCTCTTTTATTATTATGTGGTTAAATTTAGTTATTCTACGTTACATGTTGCTGAAGATTAACTTAGCACAGTGACCTAACTGGTAGTGTTAAAAGTACTTTAACACAGTGACCTGAGAGTGCTAAAGACATGAAATTTATGTTATGATAGTTTTTACTACTGCACTATTTAATATTCGATATTTGTAAATGTTTATTAAATGTATTTTCTGCATTAGAATATGATGAACTGTTATTTTTCTGTATATAACCCTAACTTGATGAAATTTCAACAATATTGGCATTAAATTTACAGCACTTAACTCACAAGTGACTCTTCACTTTCCATGGATGAGACAAATTACACTTTATGGAATAAAATTCATTTTTCACTCACAACTCTAATAAAAACTTACATTAACTTTATAACTCTAAAGTTAATGACTAGGAAAGTCACCAAGGTCCTTTCTACATGCCTAGACACCAAGCAATGTAAAATTCCTTCCTCGCTATAAATTTCAACATCTATGCCATACTGGGCTGTAGAGCAGCACCTCGCTACTCTTGCAGCACCTTGCTACTCTTGGTGCAATTACATGGAAGGAAACTGTGCTGTTGCTTCTTTTAAAGCCATTTGTTACTTTCTGGCTGAAGATAGGTGGTTCTGAAATCAGGGAGGGTCCTCAAGGTACCAGATTCTACGTTCTAACCTTAGATTTGGCAGGTCTGTAAAGAGGTATGGTAGCAAATGGGAAGTCTTTTTGAATGCATTGAAGTCTCTTAGGTTGACTGTGTAAGAAATTTGTTTTATAATATAATTGAATTCTTAAATAGTAGTTATTAAACTATTATTCGAAATTATTCTTTGAGAAAACAGTAGCAAGTTTGATTTTGATGTTAATCCTGAAGTTATAGTTTACTTGTGATTTTGGAAGTTTCTCGTAGATGGTTGGTTGCCTGGTTTTAAAGTAATGACATGGAAAGGTAATAAGCATTAAATGGTCGTCTTTGGCACTTCATCATTTACCTGGTTTTCTTTGTGCAGCCATTACAGAAATCAATGAAGCAGAACAGTCTTCTAGTACAAGTTTATCTATCAACAGTGTAAAGCCTTCATCAGATCTCAACCTTGGCTTTGTTGCTTCACATCTTGCTGGTAGCATGTTCGTTACATCTGGAGCATCATCTTCTGTTGCAGACTATGGAAGTGATACTGTCTATGAAGCTTCTGACTTGGGAACTCCGAGACAGGGAAGATATAATGAATATGAAAGTGAGATGGAAGATACAATAATAGATCAAGAGCTAAATTGTAATAGAGAGTTACCGATGAAAAATGGGATATCTGAAGGTGAACGAGGTTTTTTGGATATGTCTAATGAAGGTTGTCAGGGAGGGGTTGCAGGGAGAAAGTCACTGTCCACCAAAAAAGAAATGACTTCTGGAGATGGAGAGTCAAGAAGTGGTGAAATAATTAAATCCAATGTTCCTTCTGGAAACAGGTCCGAGTTTCCAAATGAAACAGAGAGTGAAATTCTATCTTGGCATGGTCGTAAACCATCACATGATAGCATTGGGAGTGAGACTAGTTCTATCAGAGGAAGTGAAATATCAAATGTGGGCACAGTTACTTCTTTTATTGATGGTATTGTTTCATTTCATGGAGGCATGGAACACGGTACAGATGATTTAGGTAGCATTGATTCACATTTTCCAAAGGACGTTCAGCCAGTTTTTCCTTTGCATGAACGTGGGAAAATGAAGAGAGTGCTGATTACTTTGCAGCGACGTTTGATCACAGCCAAAACAGATATGGAAGATCTTATTGCAAGACTGAATCAGGAAATAGCTGCAAAAGAATTTCTCATGACTAAGGTGCATATCCATGCATTATTTACTTTTTCAAATTATACTATCTTTTCTTTAACATGAGGAGACATTGTTTGATCTTCGATTTACAAATTAAGTTAGATTGTCAACTTAGTTTAAGGAGCAGTTCATAATTTTAAATCACTGATAATTCCCTGGAGATATGAATAAGAGGATTAAAATTTTTAATTCAAAAGAATGGAGGCTTATTATTATTATAATGTAGACTTTCTTCTGAATATTTGTGTTTAGTGTTACTAGAACAATCCTCAACTTTAGCTGCACCACAACCATCTTAACCTCCATATCACATATGTTAATTGGACTTTGGGTATTAGTTGCACTCAAAGGCACTAGACTCGACTTGATACAAGACTCAATTTAGCCCAGCAGTCAACCTTGACTTGTGACTGGGTAAAAACTCTCCAGTCAACACAGCAACAATTCTGCATATAGAAAAATCCAAAGAATATAGAATATCCAGAAAAATGTATCTTTTTGCATTGAAATTACATTAATCTTGAAAGACTATTGAATATAATGCAAAGATAAGACATGGTATTTTAGAATCCCAAAATTGTATCTGTATAACTAACTAAGTATATCATATGATCATACATGAAAATCACCATGTACCATTTCATGAATTTGTGAACCAAAATGAACAAACTATCCAATGTCAAATCTGAAATCACATGGCATAATACATGATACATATATCATATTTTCATCCAAGGTTTGAGCATAATTATCAGAACTGGTATTGGATCTGAACTGGGAAAAAGACCAAGAAAGAATCAATCAACCCAAAAATACATAAAATATTCAACCTTTGGTCTTTATGTACACAGCTTGGATTTTTGGGGACTCGACCTTTGGGATTGAGAGGTACCCCTAACAGGCACTCTACGCTTTTGAGGCCAGAGCCTCAAACTCCCCCATAACACATGCATGGTTTTGGTACTCAGAGGTGTCTCCATCTCACCAATGGGTGGTTTCCTCTCCAGATAGTTTACCTGGTTTCCTCTCCAGATAGTTTACCTGCTTTTAGGTACTCTTTTGATGGATCAAGTCACCTCTTGTGACTAAACGAGAGCTAAATTGGGCTACCTGAGACGACATCTATAGACTATACATCCAGGTTACCTGGAGTGCACCCTTGAAGAGCCTAGGAAGGAAGAGGGATTTCTCTTTTGAACAATTGTTAGAGTTGCAAGATGGCATCTTTGCTCGTCCTGTGTACATGTAGAGACACTAGATGCATTCACTCTGTCATCCCCTCTGGATAGTTTTGGGTGGGATCCCATAGGCTCCAACTAGAGATTGACCATCATATCCCATGACTAGACAGGACTTGCCAGATGTGTCACCTATAGGAGTCTGATATTGAGATGCATCACATTTTCAGGTGCCTGTTTTACAATGTGATTGTATGTAATTATTATTGCTTGTATTGGGATTCAAGGGGATCCTCCACTTCCTTTCGGTATCACCACCAAAGATGCCTAACTCTCTTCATGAAAGAAATACTCAACCACAAATCTTAGTTTCTTCTTGCCTCGCCTCATCCTGAGACCACCTCACCTCATACTTCTAGATTTCCCCCTCCATTTGGAGCAACAAGTGATCGATAGAGTACAAGGATATTTCAGATCATAGATTGGTGAAGGTTTGGTTTTCTTCTCTACTAACCCTTGAGTGATAAACCAACATCCTCGAAAATTGTGAGGCACTGTGCCATACCATTGGCCATGCACTAGCATATGGACAATGAACTATCTCTAAACAGGTCTAGAGGGGCCTCATGCCATCGGACTACCTACTAGATTTAGGTGAGCTGCAAGGGTTCTCTCCAAAGTTTCTCTCCTTCAATGTTGGATGGTAGGTGAGTGGGGCTTCCTCATTGCTATGCTTCCTCTAGGTTGGTATAGGTGGGTCCCCTCAGCCTTGTTCACTCCTTGGAGGAAATTATCAGCAATGGCACCCACCATTTCATAGTGATGTATGACTCTGATAGTGAACAAGTACCTTGCCCTTCCCCATCCTTGACCATTAGGATCTTGATTCTTGACATCTTCTAGACTCTTAGTTATGCTTCCTTATTTTTGCTTCTTGATTGCTTTAAGCATTGATATAGGAGTTGCTTTTGTACCCCCACATTTTATTCCCACTGGGCATACCTTTTAGTCCCATTGATCTACATCTAAGTTATTTGAAACGTCTAGGAGAACTGGGGATACGTCGTTCCTCATTTCGAAAACTGAAACGAAGGGGATATGCCTTGGAAATGGCACTAAAACGTTTCCAATTCATATCCAAAAAACTAAAACATTTCTGAGCTATTTCCACATGTTTCCTGTTAGTTTTTGTACCTAGGAAGTGTCCCCTAGGTGACTTTTTACCTAAGTCACTTAAGTGGGGAAAAAGGTGACCCTTGCATTAAATGACTTGAGATGAGCATTTAATTGACTTTATAACTTAAAGTCACTTTTTGATAAATTTAAGTGGGTGAGTGAAATTAATATTTATGAGAATTAAATAGGAGCATTTAATCTCATCCATTGATTTCATCTAATCTCATCCCTTGGATTTGGAGAACCCTAGGGTTTAGTCAAAAAGAGAAAGGGAGGCAAAACTCATCTATTCTTGAGAAGAGAAGGAAGAGAAGAGAGTAACGAGAAGAGCAGAGAGCTAGGGGCATGATTTTCGAGGCAAGGAAGGAGTTTTCCAGCTGCACGCAAATTGAGAAATCAACATTTATTAATGACACGAATCTCGAGGCAGCCTTCACACATTTCGAGGACCGTACAGGTATCATTTATTGTTGTCTGTACATCACAGATTTCGAGATGATCAGTTGGGCACTTTTCCTGAGGAGTGGCACGGATTTCCAGACAGAAGTCTGGGCATGCATTTCGAGAAGCTCAGGCACAGATTTTGAGGATCCGTACAATCCGTACGGACTGTACCTTCTGCACAGTTTTCGAGACAGTCCTGTTGCACGCATTTCGAGAAGTTGGCACAGTTTTTGAGGTGCTATTTTAGTACAATTTTCGAGACAGATTTGTGGCACAGAAATTGAGGCAGTTTGGTTCAGATTTCAAGCAGCAGTTTGGCACATAAACCGAGGCAGATTTCTGGGTGACTTTGGGTGGTCGAGATAAGTACATTTTGACTGTAATATGTTGTACTGATATATTTGTTGAAGAAATAATAAACTCTCTCTCTGACTGGTTTTCCCCGTGGGGGTTTTTCTAGGGGTTTTTCTAGGCCAAAAATTTCCGAGTCTGAAATATTTTATGGCGTGGATGTTAAATTAGCTTTCTGCCTGTTAAAAGTGTTTTTACAGCATGTTTAACTGTCTGAAATTTTTATAAGTAATTTCCAGCCAATGTAAAACCGGTTGGGGATGAAAACCATGAAAACTTGACATAAACCAGCAAGCTGAAATAACACAGAAAATTTACATGGTATTAGAGCTTGGGGGCAGAAAACAGTAAAATTTGTAGACACACAGAAATTTCCAGATTTGGGTATTTTCTTCTGTTAGTGAACAACACCTTGTTGGGTTGACAGTAGAGATGGCTACAGGACTTAGGTTGGAGGATAGGCTGGATGGGATAGGAAACTTTGTGCCTGTTGCCGCCTGGTTCCACACCTGGGGAAAACGCAGCAGAAGTCTTCAAGCTACTGGTGTGGCCTTGGGGGCAAGTCAGAGTCAAGTGCTGTCACTTGGGACTTGACTCCTCCGTCCAGGCTTTCCTAGCGAAGCCAAGGGGGGTGGACCCTAAAAATAAAACTAAGGTATCTAATCTAGGAGTTAGAAAAATATTTTTGATAACCAAGACAAAGCAGCATATACTTTTGTCAAATAAAAAATTTCATTCATCATTTACTCCCATTTAGAATAATCATCATTTAACTGCACACTAGTCAATAATATGAGAATAGAATCGAACAAGACCAGTGCCTTATAATGGAGTCAAATTAACAAATGCATAAGCAGAAATAGTAAATGTTGTGCGAGTGTTCTTGGTTTATTTTAAAATTAATGTGAATGTGATCTTTTTATTATGGCAGGTGGGTTCCCAATATACGCGAGGTACGGGGGAACATGTCCGGAATTTTGAAGCGTGGCTTCCCTCTCAGGCTTGGGCTGAATCGGAGTCTCGAGGAGGTGTTCAGATGCTATACCAACGAGGGCAAGCCTAACGGTTTCCAAGAGGTCACTACTCAGTGTTGTCCCAAGCCTTCTGGGAAATTTGCCCACGACAACAAAATACGTGTTGTGCCGGATTTTCACAAAAAGGATTTTTTATTGGGGTGGTGTTAAGTCCTATTACTAGTCATCCACTCCTTTCTGGTGTGTACCAACTGGATCAGACTAAGCTGCAAGCTGGCCACAGAGCATACGGGAGAGGACCTTGGTATTTTTATAAGAATTTTATGAACCCAAATTTTATCTTTTTATAACCCCAAGAGTCTCTTTTCAGGCATGTATTTCGGGCAAGCCCTCATACAAAACCCTACTTCGGGAAAGCAAGGGGGGCGTTATGAATTTGTAAAAAAAAATGTGAAAAACTAGGTTGTGAGTGAACTTGTGGCCCGCCAGTGGAACGGACCAACAAGGTTTATTTTAATCCTAATTTATTTTATTAAATGCCGGAAAACAAAGAAATAAACTACTCTAACAATCACGCCATGAAAATGAGACGACACAGGCCACCCCTGGGGGGATGGGGTATGGGCGCTGGCTAGCCCACTTGCTCTCGTTTAAAAGGTTTACAATGATTTCGAGAAGTGCCCCAGTCTACTTAATGTGACTTGGTGGCTTACAAAATTTATAGAAAAAATATGACCGGTTTTGAGAAATATGGAATTTTGTCCTCCGGATCGCCTGGATGCTCGAAATTTCGCCAGCACTTCCTCCTACCTGTTCATCTTTTGCTGCAAACCAGCAAGCAATAATTAGTACAAGATGCCCAAAAACACTTTAAGAGTGTCTTTGGAACACCTCCTAAAAAACCCAAAATTTTCTAAGTTAAAAACTAAGTAAAAATGACTGAAAATAACCAAGTAAAACAAGCTATGGGGCTTGTCTACCTGGGATCTCTGCTAGCCTTTAATGGCTGCAAATTTCAAGCTCTAGGACAGCCAAATATATCTTATATATCAGCACTACAACTACCCAACAAGACTTAAAAGAGATATGACGATTTTACTTGCAAGTCCTTTGAAAAGTAGATGCTAAATGAAAGAAAGTCTGACAGTTAAATATATAAGCTTTGTGACTGTCTAAACCAATCCTTTATGAAAATATTTCTGATCTATTTGAAATACAATATGAGCATATGAATCAGAAAACTTTCAAATACAAGTAACCAGTAACCAGAAAATTTTGATTTTGAATTAAGTTGAGAGAGAGATGAAGCAAATCTTGGTTGAAATCCGAAGCTTTGAAGGTTGTGTTTGTGATATTCCAAGGGACTGCATCTGCAAACAAAATTAGAAGGGAGGAAACAAACAAGATCCACCTACTTCCAGTTGAGATAACCTGCACATCACACACTTTGCAAACAAGGATCAAGTGTAGACATATATTCAAAAGAAATCAGTGCTGCATACTCATAAACAAATGAAAACATACAAACATGATCTCTTAATAAACATATATCAATAAGCTAAGACAATAAACAAATTGAAATAACTTATCTCATAAATTGTTACCAATCTTTCCAATGAGTACAATAGATGCAATAAAATATCAAAGCTTATGCACAGGTTACCTCCATTAGACAAGCCAAAGATGGTTCATCCACTCACACAACAACACCACAAACTTGACCTCCAAAGTCTTCTTTATTCAAATTCAAAATGATATGAGTATTACAACGATAAGTCAGCTGCTCCAATTCTCACTAGTGAATAATGGAGAGAGCACTTCATTTTATAGAGAAATGGCTAAGGAAGGGAGGGCGCACTTGCCCAAAGAGAGAGAGGAAGTGTGGCACAAGTGATGGAGGGAATTTGGCTGCCCACTCCATGCTTTTAGGTGCCCATGTGAAGCACAAAAGGTGCCCACGCAGCAGCACAAACCATGCTGCCCATTCCCCAAAACGTGGGCTGCCCACAATAGCAAGTGCGCCCTCTCATTAAGTGAAATGCGCCCCTCTCTTTAGCACGAGTTTCTCCACATATGGGGCTGCCAAAATGGCACAAAATCAGCCCAATACACTCCTATAACCATGCTGGTCCAAAATTGAGTTGTCATTACTCCCAAAAATAATTAATTTTTTAAGTCATTTTTTCACTTTTTTGATTTTTTCATGACTTTTTTGGGATTTTTTGATTTTTTTGATTTTGACCAAAGTAGAAGCACCCAAACATTAGGAAAAGTGGGTTTAGGGGTTTAGGGGGTGCTCTGAGTTAGAAAACGAGCACCCCTAAGGCAAAAAATACCTCCAGACGCCCCTGATAGGCCAATTACAAATTTTTTAATTGAACCATTAAAAAATGGCCCAATTTACGGAAAAATTAAAACTTGCCGAAAATTAAAAACAACCTAGGGGGGACTTAGACATGTCCATATGACTCAAAATTAACGCCTAGCATGTTCACATACATTGACCCATAGACTCTAATAATTCCCTAAGGCCCGTCAGCCTCCCCAGGCATTTCAGCTTTGGAGGAGCAGGAGAAAAACCAATTAATTATGCAATGCACTGATGCAAAACATAATAGATAGGTGAAAAAACTCCTTGGAATACCTGACTTGGCCAAAAAGTCCTAAGGAACCGAGTCTTTTACAAAACACCATGCTAGCACGTTTTGTTACAAACCCCGCAGGGCCATGGACATGTGAAAAAAAAATTAAAAACGGGGCCCTTTAAAAGGCCAGCTGGACATCAAATCACCAAAATTGAACATGTGTCATGTTCCACTTTGCCCGCTCGCTTGATAATCCAACCAAGTACAACTTAGTTGGCAACAGTGCCATGGAAGGCTAGGATTTTGCTGATATTAGAGGAGAATGAACTGTGGGAGGAGGTGGTTAGAAACACTACAGCAAACCCTGTTCAGATTCCCGATGGTACAGATGCAACATCATTATCAGCCTTCAAGAAGAAGGACTATAAAGCTAGAAGAATAATCCTTGATGTAGTTAAAGACCATATCATCCCTCACATTTCTGGTAAAGCTAGGGCACATTTGATGTGGAGTGCTTTAACGAGCTTATACGAGAGTACCAATGAGAATCGGAAGATGGTTCTCAAGGAGAAACTGAAGAGTATAAAGATGAATGGCAGAGAGGGAGTGACAACTTACCTTACCAGGATATCTGCAGTTAGAGATGAGCTAGCAGCAGTTGGGGAGGTGGTCACTGCTACTGAGCTTGTGCGTACAGCAGTGAATGGGGCTTCCAAGCCCTGAGGTGCATTTGTGCAGGCTATAGTGGGCAGAGAGAACTTACCTTCATGGGAGAGACTATGGGATGACTTTGTGCAGGAGGAGACTAGGAGAGGTCTCATACAGGGCAGTTCTTCACAGGGTAGGGAAGATGATGAGAATGTGGCTTTGACAACAAAGGGGTAGAAAAAGAAGAAGGGTCCCAAGAAGAGTGGGGCCAAGCAGTAGCAGCAGCAACAAGGTGGGCAGAAGAAGGACTTGAGTAAAATCAAGTGTTATGGTTGTCAGACTTTTGGGCACTATGCTTCACAGTGTCCAAACAAGAAGAAGAAGAGACAGCAGATTGCAGCTTCAACGGAGGTTGATGACTTTGGAGACAGATTTCAGAGAGAGTTTTCTCTGTGTGCTGGACATATTGAGAGAGAGAGAGCTTCTTTAGTTACCAGCATTGATGTGGATATGGAGATGGAGTATTCCTTATTGACAGGCCATCAGATGAGTGGATCCACCACTGGCACTTGATATATTGACAGCGGAGCTTCGAGCCACATGACAGGTGCTCGAGAGATGTTCTCTGAGCTTTCACAGACAGGTACAGATGTGGAGGTTGTACTAGGCGATGACACCATTGTTAGAGCAGTTGGTTGGGGGACCATTACATTTCAGAGGGAGTCTATGAGTTCCATGATTCTGAGGGATGTGTTATTTGTCCCTAGGCTGAAGAAGAACCTTGTATTAGTTTCCACCATTGAGGACAGGGGTCTTGGGGTTTGTTTCTTGAATGGACGAGTGCAGGTATTCCCCAGGACTACAGGATTATCTACCTCCATGGACATTGGGGTTAGATGTGGAAAGCCATACAAGCTCTTGTTTCAGCCGCAACACGCTATAGCACACAGCAGCAGCAGTGAGCTTTGTGAGTTATGGCATCGGAGGATGGCCCACTTACATCACCCAGCACTGAGATTGTTGAGGAGCATGGTTACATGTTTACCCCAGTTCAACACTGAGCAGAGTGATGTGTGCAAGGGGTGTGCTTTGGGAAAGTACACCAAGACTGCTTTTCCAAGCAGTGACACCAGAGCAACAGGAGTACTTGACTTGATCCATTCTGATATCTGTGGCCCTATGTAATTAGTCTCTTTGATTGGATTTGAGTACTATATCACTTTCATTGATGACTACTCTAGGAAGACCTGGATCTACTTCTTGAGGAGCAAGAAGTCACCCTTAGTATTGAGTGTCTTCCAAGGGTTCAAAGCCCTTGTGGAGAAGCAGACAGGAAGGAAGATTCGGATGTTGAGATCGGACAATGGGGGTGAGTATACCTCCAAGGAGTTCGATGGATTTTGCACACAGGAGGGTATACAGAGACAGCTGACAGTTCCCTACAGTCCTGAGCAGAATGGAGTAGTAGAGAGGAAGAATAGGTCGATTGTGGGAGCAGCGAGAGCGATGCTCCATGATCAGAGTTTACTGTTCTTTCTATGGGAAAAGGCATGTGGTACTGCAGTTTATCTGCAGAACAGGAGTCCCCATCGTGCCTTGGGGAGGAAGACTCTTGAGGAGATGTACACAGGCAAGAAGCCTGAGGTGAGCAATTTTCGCATATTTGGTTCTTTGACTTACTCTCACGTCCCTTCTAAGAAGAGGACTAAGTTTGATCCCACTACAGAGAGAGGTATCTTTGTGGGATATGATGAGACTTCGAAGGCTTACCGGATTTACCTTCCTGGCCAGAAGAAGGTTGTTGTTAGGCGGGAAGTGAAGTTTGATGAGGAGAGAGCCTTCAGGAAGTCCAGAGAGATAGAGTAGGGGGAGCCACCGGCTTCCACACCTCAGGTGATTTAAGCTACTTCGATACAGATCTCAGGTCCACAGGTTTCCAGAGTGACTGGATCACAGGGTACAGACACAGCTTCTACAGGTTCAGTGGTTCAGGTTCTGGTTTCTCAGGTTACAGGTTCTTCAGGGAGTAGTTCATCAGTCACTGGTCCTCGGGGTGTTGGACCTTCTGCTTCTGGGAGTTCTTCAGATGAGGATAGACCAGTATGGGAGGAGCCTTCAAGGAAGAGGAAGCCTAAATGGCTTCAGGAGACCTTGAAGGAAGCAGAGGCATTTGGTAGACCCCAGGAGGAGATCAGGACAGTAGTGATGCCAGATAGATTGGGTATGGCTCTTGTTGTGAGTCTTCGTGATTCAGAGCCTTCCACATTTGAGGAGGCCTCTCAGCATCAGGTTTGGAGAGATGCCATGATGGAAGAGTACCATTCCATCATGAAGAATGATGCATGGGAGATAGTGTCAAGACCAGAAGGGAAGTCTGTTGTTACTTCCAAGTGGATCTACAAGGTGAAGCATGCTGCGGATGACAGTGTGGAGAAGTACAAGGCTCAGTTTGTGGCACGGGGGTTTTCACAGATTGAGGGAGTTGATTATGATAAGACCTTTGCACCAGTTGCTCGGTATTCTTCCATCAGAGTAGTGATGTCTATAGTAGTAGACATGGGTTGAAAGATCCACCAGATTGATGTGAAGACCGCATTTCTCAATGGTCTTCTGCAGGAGGAGGTGTACTTAGAGTAGCCACAGGGATTTGAGATTCATGGGAGAGATTCTCATGTGTGCAGGCTGAGGAAAGCCTTGTATGGACTGAAGCAAGCTCCTAGAGCTTGGTACTCTAGGATTGATGCGTATTTGACATCGATGGGTTTTCAGAAGAGTGAGGCTGATCCCAACCTTTAGTTCATTGTGGTTGGTGGAGATCCTCTCATTCTTTTGTTATACGTTGATGACTTGTTTATCACTGGAGAGGAGCGTCTCATTGCACATTGCAAGAGAGACCTTGCTACTGAGTATGAGATGACTGACATTGGGTTGATGCATTATTATCTGGGGATGGAGGTTTGGCAGGAGCCTGGACATATTTTCCTAGGACAGGGGAAGTATGCAATTGATATTCTGAGGAGATTTCGGATGGAGGATTGCAGGCCGATGTCTACACCTATGATCACCAACTAGAAGCAGCTTCATGCTTTTGAGGGTAAGTTGGTGGATCCTACACTTTACCGTCAGCTCCTTGGGTCATTGATGTATCTGGTCAACACCATGCTAGACTTGTGTTTTGCAGTGAACACTCTTAGCCAGTTCATGGTGGAGCCTATGAGTGTACATTGGACTGCCGCAAAACATGTGTTGAGATATTTTGCAGGTACAGTGGACTATGGTTTGGATTACAGGGGTTCGGGTGGAGTCAGTTTGGTTGGTTTCACAGATTCAGACTGGGCAGGCAGTGTGAGGGATCGGAAGAGCACTTCCGGTTGTTGTTTCGGTTTGGGCTCGGCAGTAGTGTCGTGGTTCAGTCAGAAACAAAAGTCTGTTGCATTGAGTTCCGCCGAGGCTGAGTATATGGCAGCCAGTTAGGCTACTTGCGATGCACTGTGGCTTTGTAAGCTGTTGTTAGATTTGTTTGATCAGGAGCTTAGGCCTACGGTGATCTATTGTGACAATCAGAGTTGCATTCAGCTCTCTGAGAATCCAGTGTTCCATGACAGGTCGAAGCATATTGAGATCAGGTACCATTTCATCCATGACTACATTCAGAGAGGAGCTGTAGAGTTGCAGTACATATCCACTGATGAGCAGGTAGCAGATATCTTGATGAAATCTTTGGGGAGGGGCAAGTTTGTTTTCTTCAGAGACAAGTTGGGAGTGGTGCAGAACACCTTCCTCGGTAAGAGGGAGTGTTAGTTTTTGTACCTAGGAAGTGTCCCCTAGGTGACTTTTTGCCTAAGTCACTTAAGTGGGAAAAAAGGTGACCCTTGCATTAAATGACTTGAGATGAGCATTTAATTGACTTTATAACTGAAAGTCACTTTTTGATAAATTTAAGTGGGTGAGTGAAATTAATATTTATGAGAATTAAATAGGAGCATTTAATCTCATCCATTGATTTCATCTAATAATCTCATCCCTTGGATTTGGAGAACCCTAGGGTTTAGTCAAAAAGAGAAAGGGAGGCAAAACTCATCTATTCTTGAGAAGAGAAGGAAGAGAAGAGAGTAGTGAGAAGAGCAGAGAGCTAGGGGCACGATTTTCGAGGCAATGAAGATGGAGTTTTCCAGCTGCACACAAATCGAGAAATTAGCATTTATTAACAGCACGAATCCCAAGGCATCCTTCATGCATTTCGATGACTGTACAGGCAGCATTTATTGCTGTTCGTACAGCACAGATTTCGAGGTGATCAGTTGGGCACTTTTCCTGAGGAGTGGCGTGGATTTCCAGACAGAAGTCTCGGCACACATTTCGAGAAGCTCAGGCACAGATTTTGAGGGTCCGTACGGACTGTACCTTCTGCACAGTTTTTGAGACAGTCCTGCTGCACGCATTTCGAGAAGTTGGCACAGTTTTCGAGGTGCTGTTTTAGCACAGTTTTCGAGACAGATTTGTGGCACAGAAATCAAGGCAGTTAGATTCAGATTTCGATCTGCAGTTTGGCACAGAAACCGAGGCAGATTTCTGGGTGACTTTGGGTGGTCGAGATAAGTACATTTTGACTGTAATATGTTGTACTGATATATTTGTTGAAGAAATAATAAACTCTCTCTCTGACTGGTTTTCCCGTGGGGGTTTTTCCAGGGCTATTGGCCAAAATTTTTTGAGTCTGAAATATTTTATGGTGTGCATGTTAAATTAGCTTTCTGCTTGTTAAAAGTGTTTTTACAGCGTGTTTAACTGTCTGAAATTTTTATAAGTAATTTCCAGCCAATGTAAAACCGGTTGGGGATGAAAACCATGAAAACTTGACATAAACCAGCAAGTTGAAATAACACAGAATATTTACATTTCCTAAAACATTAGCAAGCTGTATCGAAAAAACTGAAACGTTTCCAAGCTGTTTCAAGTTGTTTCCTGAAAAGTTTCCTAATTTTCTGAAACGTTTCAGTTGCTACAGGGCAAGTTTACAGCAGGAAAAAAATGATTTTTAGACATGATGAAAAACAAAAAAAACCCTAAAGGTCAAGTAAGAAACCCTAGCCCTAAATTGAGCCTCAAAACTTTGAGTTAAAGCCCCAATGCTTATAAACCAAGATTGAAACCCTAACCCTAAATTGATGAATGGTAATCTGAATTTTATGTCTCATGGGTTTTTCTCATTGTATTTTTCCAAAAATGATCGAGGCTTACATTTGGTTGAAAAAACAATTTATCTTTGGGCATTTACTGCATCAAATGCTTGTCTACTATCGTTTTAGTGTCACAACCTAGTGTCGAAGTACACTGACTTTGTTTTATTGTCTTCTTTCTCAGCTCTTGCACCAATTCCTTGATTTTGTTGCAATAAACCCTAGAGACTTGCATATGTGATAAACAACATGCATATCAAATTTGTATGGTGGTAGTTTCAGCCGTACAAAACATTAGACTGCATTTATGAAGGGTTACATGGACCAGCACTTATTTCCAATAATCTTGCAGCATGCTTCAGTGTTTTCCTGTTTCTTTTGTGAACTAGTATGAACCTTTGATCTATGACTTAGTTTACACCATTGCTATTCCATTCTCATGCCCCTGTCCTTATTTTGTGAAGAAAATTATGATGATGGCATATTTGGCAATCTCTATATTATACATGTGATATTTTAATATTTTTCATGCAGTTTAACCAATTTAAACAATAAAAAATAAACAACATATCCAAGATAAGTTAATGGTGTCTAGAGATAGTATTATAGCGTATACTGCAATATTTCATGTCATCACACTTTTCATCATATCGCTCAACACATGAGGTCACTTATTTATATTTGAGTGTCTCATATATATATATGTCTGTTGTTTCCCCGGCGTATCGTACTCGGCCTTTTTGAAAGTTTGTTGTATCTGTTTCCCCCCGTATCCATATCCATTCCCATACCTGTTTCAGTGCAACTTACACCTACATTTCTGGTCATTTGTTTGAGACTAATAAAATTATCTTATCCTATCTTATCAAACAAGTGATTTGTAATACATACCCAACTTTATATGGTTATTCAGGCTCTAGTTTATTTGCTGATCTTCCCTATATTTGATGAAGATGTAGTCTCTTGAACTTTCTTACCTATGTTTCAGTTTTATACTGTCTCTCGAAAATATATGGTCTGTGTTGAGAATCTCAGTGGCAAGGAAATAATGTTGTGTTTATTGCTTTTTGTAGGTTAAAGACCTTGAGGGTGAGCTTGAAAATGCTCGGCTTAAAAGCAGGGAAACGCTACAGCAAGCTGTCTTACTGGAACGAGAGCAAGTTACCCAGCTTCAATGGGACCTGGATGAGCTCCGTAGGAAGGTCTTTAAGACAGAGCAAAGTTACAAATTGGAGCAGGTATGGTTCTTGCTTTGGAATGGTTCTTAAGAATCAAATTGTGAAATGGTTCTTGCTTTAGTATGGTTCTCAATGGAATTGATAGATTATTGGTTTCTGTTATCATGATATTGAACTTTCATATGTCAGTTATTTATTTGATGTCTTTTATCTGTTACGTATACTGAGAAATAATTCATATGAGGGTAATTTAGTCTTTTAGTTGGAAATGTTTGCTTATCCTTGTTTGTGTGCGATCTGCGAAATATACTAAACATAATGGACTCTCAGGCTGCCAAGGTCAATGCTGAGGCAATGATGCAACGAGCAGAGTCAGACAGGGAGAGATTAGAACATGAGGTGCTTGAACTGAGGGAAAAACTTCAGAATCTGCAGATGGATCGCGATAACATAGAAGCTAAGAAAAAGGCAGAGATGAAAGTGCTAGCAAAAGAGTTGAAGATCTTGAGGAAATCTCAACCAGAGCTCAAACGAGAGCTGCAGCTTGCAATGAAGGAAAAATCAGAATTAGAGGTATTCTTTCAAATCATCTTTCAAAACTTGTGATGCTTCCCAATTAGTTTAGTTTAAATCTTATGCTACACCAAGTTTCAGGGATGTGAGGAAAAGTTTCAGGGATGGCTGGTGAGATCCCCGAAAATTCAGGGGATGGCATAGGGGAACCCACCATGATATAGAAAAAACAAAAAGATTAAAAGTTTTCCCAGACTTAAACAATGCAATATCTAATCAATAGTTTGAAATGGGTGAATCATTGCTTTTATCCATAGTAAACCAAAGTAGAATTACAATGATATATCCATAATCCATACTGATACATCATAATGATATTAAAAGATAACTACAATTTCTAGTATATACATGATTAAAAGGAGTGAACCATTGGGCATACTTAAATAGCTTTGGTGCCAATGCCTTCCTCACTTCAAACTCCTTATGATTCATTAAAGATGCTAGATAGCATCCCAACCAATGGCACCTCAACAAACCCTGCTGCAACTATGCACCCTTCTCACCATCTATCTCTGTAGCCTCTTCCTTGATTGACTTCCCATTGTGTTTTTTGGTCTATTTAGATTCTCAGTTTATTTTCTAAATATGTAAGAAAATGTGCACTGAAACTAGCGTTTCTCCTTCCCTAGAGGAAAGCTTATTTCTCTTGATAGATTTGATGAAGCTATAGGTGGACGGACCAGTTCGTCTTAGTAACACAGGAATTAGCAAGATCTGTTATACTAGACAAATAGCGAATTTTCAATTTTGGGAGCTTTAGAGCTTAATCACATGCATACAGCACCATCTAATTGGGTCTTTTTGGGCTATAGTTATTCATAAGTTCCATGCCTCTAATGTTATAAGGCATCTGCAATATTTGTTTCCTTCTATTTAATTTACTGATGAAAAATGTGATCATTTTCTTCTAGAGGTTTTCCTTCACTCAGTCTTGATGTTCTTCTTCGGATTCCATTTGTTTTAGCCTTCTCCCTTTCATGTCTTGGAAATTAGTGCAAAACTATTTCAAGAATACTTTTCTTCTGAAAGTGAGCAGATTCATCTTTGAACTCCTTCCAAAGTTCTGTTAGATTCTTGGTATCTTTCCTTCAAGGCTCATCCTCAAATTCCTCAACATAAATATCAAGATTACGGAGTTTTCCATCTATGATATTATATGATAGGATACGATATGATTCAAAGTCATCTGTGAAGACATACCACTTGTATTTATAAGATGCACACTAAACATATAGTTTTTTTGCAGGATCATAATCTTATAGGTGCAGAGTTGATGAGAAAAATAAAATCCTTATGATTATTCATTGGTCAAATTTTGACTTGGAAGATTCTATTTTCTGTTGAAATATATATATATATATATATATATATATATATAATCAGTGTAGAGATGTAAATATATATATCTATAATAATCCAAAGCACCTCAGGTCCCAAGCTCTTCTAAGCTCCTTTAATTCAAATTGTCTTTCAATGTTTAAGACCACTCCCCTGTCCTTATAATTAATCTTGCATAAAGCTCTAACAGCTGGTTAATTAAGCCTCACTGGATGATTAGACTTGGGGTTTATAAAAAAATAAACTACAAGAGAAGAGACAGGGAACCATACAGTTGGAAGAGAGAACCCTTAAATATGTTAGAAAGTGACAACAAGGAAAGTCTTCCTGCATGCATGTGTCCTTGCATGCAGAAGACTTAAATGGAAGAAGCCAATAAAATGTATTTAATTTAATTTTTGTAAGTTTACTTTGGAAAATAAATTAAAGTGGTCTAATTAATTATTGATTTAATGAAACAATTTTTATAAAGTGTAAGTGAAATATTTAAGTGATGGCAAGATCTAATCTTGGCCATCCAATCTCACCGGAGGATCTCAACCTTAGATCTATAGTGAGATTAGGTTATTCGCCTAGCATTGAGTTATAAAAGAAAGATCAATTGGTGGAGAGGACACACAATTGCATTTCGACAGAGAAGGAGAAAAGAAGTGTGAGAGAGAGAGTGTTTGAGAAGAAGATGGAGCAGCAGCGAATTGGAGAAGGCAGCACGAATTGGTAGAGGAGACAGACAGGGAGCAGGTAGAGGTGACCGTACAACATCAGGCAGGCCATACAACAGCCCATCCGTACGGATTCCGTACAACATGCCGTACGGATCCGTACAGCCATACAACAGCAGCAGGATTGCCGCGTGGGGATCCATGCCCACCTACAAGTTTTTCTCTGTGTTTTTTGTGTGATTTGATTTTTCCATTGTGGGCATAAATCGCTTTTCTGATTTGTAAAAGGCTCCATATTTTCTTAATAACATATCCTCTCATACTGCTGCACTGGTTTTCCCATCTTGGGTTTTGTCCTGTGGTTTATACCCAAAAAGATTGAGTTGTCTCTATTGATGTGATTGCTACTATATTTCTTTCAGTATTTATTATTCCGCTGCATAGTGAAGAAATCCATGTGTGGTTATTGGTAGCAATTAATTGGCATGCATTTAGCCCTAGTTGGATTTTAAGGAAATTTACATGGTATTAGAGCTCTTATGAGCAGGCTAAGAGAAAGCAGCAGGTTGGTTGGATAGATCACTGCATATCTATCCAAAGGTTTACAGGTACTATTCACTATGGCCGTACAGTTGAGAGTTGAGGATAGACTCCAGGGGGCACAAAAATTTCCTACTTGGAAAGGGAGGATCACCAGGATCCTTGATATCAGTGATGCTGAAGAGCACATTGATGATCATAAGTCTGCTCCCACAGATCCGACAGATTTGGCTAGATGGAAGAAGATAGATTCCAGAGCTATGTTGATCATCTTAGATGGGGTGAAGGACCACATAGTCCCTCACCTGTCTGGGAAGAAGACCGCATTAGAGATGTGGAAGGTTTTGTAATGTCTTTACCAAAGCAAGAATGAAAACTGGAAGATGGTGTTGCAGGAGAGATTGTGCAGTACTAGGATGGCCAAGGGTGAAGGAGTGGTGCTCATCTCTAATCTGTGTGAGCCTTGTAAGATAAGGCATCACTCCTTCACCCTTGGCCATCCTGGTACTGCGCAATTTGTCCTGCAGCACCATCTTCTGGTTTCATTCTTGCTCTAGTAGAGACTCTCCAAAGCCTTCCACATCTCTAATGTGGTTTTCTTCCTAGACAGACGAGGGACTATACGGTCCTTCGCCCAATCTAAGATGATCAACATAGCAATGGAATCTATCTTCTTCCATCTAGCCAAATCTGTCCGATCTGTGGGAGCAGACTTATGATCATCAATGTGCTCTTCAGCATCATTGACATCAAGGATCCCGGTGATCCTCTCTTTCCAAGTAGGAAAGTTCTGTGCCCCCTGGAGTCTATCCTCAACTCTCAAATGTACGACCATAGTGAATAGTACCTGTAAACCCTTGGATAGATATGCAGTGATCTATCCAACCAACCTGCTTTCTCTCAGTTTGCTCATAAGAGCTTTGATACCATGTAAATTTCCTTAAAATCCAACTAGGGCTAAAAGCATGCCAATTAATTGCTACCAATAACCACACATGGATTACTTCACTACGCAACGGAACAATAAATACTAAAAGAAATATAGCAGCAATCACATCAATAGAGACAACTCAATCTTGGACAAAACCCAAGATGGGAAAACCGGTGCAGCAGTATGCGATTTTATTTTATTAAGAAAATATAGAGCAATACAATTCAGATTTCGATTTTGCCCAATTGGCAAACTCATACCACACATAAATCACTGAGAAAAACCTGTGAATGGGCATAGATCCCAACGCAGCTGTATTGCCTGCTGTAAGGATCCGTACAAACTGTTGTACGGAATCCGTACGACTGTACTGACTGTACTTCCTGCTTGCTGTACAATCACCTCTGCCAACCCGTCAGTCTCTCTCCTCTGCAAATCTGCGCTACCTTCTCTGAATGTCTACTCCTTCGTCGTCTTCTCCAAAACTCTCTCTCTCACACTTCTCTTCCTCCATCTCTGTCGGAATGCAATTGTGTCCTCTCCACCAATTGATCTTTCTTTTATAACTCAATGCTAAGCGAAAACCCTAATCTCACTATAGATCTATGGATGAGATCCTCCGGTGAGATTCGATGGCCAAGATTAGACTTGACCATCACTTTAATTTTTCACTTACACTTTATAAAAAGTGTTTCATAAAGTCAATCAATAATTAGATCACTTTAATTATTTTCCAAAGTAAACTTAGGAATAAATTAAATACATTTTATTGGCTTCTCCAATTTAAGTCTTCTGCATGCAAGGACACATGCATGCAGGAAGACCTTCCTTGTTGTCACTTTCTAACAATTATCACAAAAAAACACTATTGTCTTTGTTTGCTCACGCATCAAATCTCTAAATATTCTTCTAAGCCAAACTGCCTCACATGCTCCTTTTGTTGCTGCACTGTATTCTGCTTCAATAGAAGAAAGACAAACAACATGTTGTTTCTTACTAGCCCATGAAAGTGCACCTGTTCCAAGACTAAACACATAATCCATTGTTGATTTCTGATCATCCACTGATCCTGCCAAATTGGAATCTGTATAACCAGTTCACTGAAGTGCATCACTTTCACCATATAATATTCCTAATCTGTTGTACCTTTAACATATCTAAAAATCCATTTTGCTGCTGCCTAATGTTCTACTTTAGAATGTGTCATAAACCTGGATATGTAGTTGACTGCAAAACTAAGATCTAGCCTAGTGGTTGTAAGATAGATTATAATTCCTACTAGTTGCTTGAAAATCAACTCATCTGCTGATTTTGAGTCAACTTTGGCTGAAAGTTTCATCCCTTTCTCCATAGGTGTAGATGAACTTTTTCAATCAGCAATCCTGTATTTGTCTAACAGACCTTTGGCATATGTAGTTTGTGAAGCAAAAATACATGTGTTAGTATGCCAAACTTCTACACCTAAACTATAAAGTAGAAGGCCTAAATCTGTCTTATCAAAAGCAAAACATAATTCAGACTTTACTTCGGTGATTGCCCTGACCTCACCTTTTGTGATGATGATGTCATGTTCATGTCACCTATATTACCACATCACCATCCTTGCTTTTGACAGAGGGATTGGAATTTGTTTAATCTTCTTCTGAATCCATGATTCTGGAGGTGTTTGTCAATTTTGATGTACCAAGCTCTTGGTGCCTGTTTGAGACCATAAAGAGACTTAACCAATCTACATAACATATGTTCCTGTCTAGGAACCTAAAAATCTTGATGTTGATACATATAAACCTCTCACTCCAAATGACCATCGAGAAAGGCACTCTTGACATCCATTTGAAAAGGAGTCCAACCAAAATGAGTAGCAAGAGCCAAAACTAATCTGATTGTAACCATCTTGATAGTGGTAATGATTATATCTCATATAGGTGCTTCTACATTGGCTAGGTATCAAGCATGCAGAAGTTGTCCAAATAGCTCTCTAGGTACTTGCTTGATTGAGCAAGTGACTTTTATGTTTTCTTAAGAAAAACACATTGATTAATTTTATTAATTAATGTTGGCCAATGACTAAGGTTTTCTAAAGTGAAAAATTAAGTGAACTTAAGATTAAGTTACAACTATTGATTTTAAGTGACGCTTAGGATTTAATCTTATCCATCCATCACTTTGGAGATTAAGGGTTAGGGTTTTGGTCATTGAAAAGCTATAAAAGAAACCCAAGGAGAGGAGAAAGACACACAACAACACAATATCATTTTGAGAGTGATTTTCCCAAGAGAGAAGAGTGAGAGACCCAGTGGCTGAAGAGAGAGAGAGAGAGAGAGAGAGAGAGAGAGAGAGAGAGAATTTGTAGCAGGCAGATCCAGAGGGGAATCTAGAGGCTGAGATATCCCATCCAGAGGGGTGATCCATACTAGCTGCCAGGGAGAGATCCGTATGAATCCTTACAGCAGCTGTATAGGGTGATGCAGGGCGGCCGAATTGCTCAATGAGCCGATTTTCCAGTTGGCCGATTTCTCTAGGGGTTGATTTGCCCAAATGGGACGATTTTTCCAGAGGAGCCAATTTGCCTAGTGGGCCGATTTTCTAGGGGGACCGAGTTACAGGTTCTATTGTTGTAAAAATTATGTATTTCTTTGTGAGCCAAGAAATAATAAAAGAGACTTGAATGCTAGTTTTTCCCCCTTGGAGTTTTCCAGGGTAAATACTTGTGTCAAGGTGGTTGATTTCCTGTCTTGTTCCGCTGCATTTTATTGGTTAAATATCAGTGTATTTCTGTTAAAAACTTTATAATTTCAGCAGTAATCCACACCACTGTTTTATTTTTGGGCATAAAATATTATTTGAGAACAGAGATCAGATTTGGTATTGAGAAATTTAACAGATAGTGGGAGCGAATGTCTCCTCATAATTGATAATTTTCTGTAGAGCAAAGCCCTTTGTGACCAACCTTGCTTTGTGATAGTCAAGTGTACCGTCTGCCTTGTACTTTACCTTATAAACCGACTTACACTCAATAGGTTTTCTATCAGTAGGGAGATCCTCCAACACCCAAATCTAATTTTTCATAAAAAGCATCATATTCAACTTGTAGCTTTCTCCCATTAAGGGCATCCTTTGGCTTCTTTGTAACAAACAATATATATTTATATAATAAATCAATAGTTAATATTAATATCTAAAATTTAATGAAGAGATACCTCCCTGATGAAAGGTCATGTTTCTTCACAAGGGTACCTCTGCGTGGGTATTTATATTAGCTCTCAATTTTCATTGTAATTTAATATCATATCTCTTATTCATTATACAGTTTATTATTTACTTTTCCATTTATGGAGTATTTGTCCTATTTACATTGGAAGTTTTTGAAGTAACGAATTTTGTTCATCACATTCTTCATAATTTTGAGGTTCAACAGAATGTTGAATGTTAGCAAGTAAAGCGTAATTGCAAGAATCAAATTTGTTACCTTTGCTTCTTAACAACCAAAGACTATTTTATAACAAAAGATTAAGATATGTTCCTTTAATCATATTCATAGCTTACCTTAAAGTATAAACATCATTCAGTGGCAGTTAATACATATATATTTCAATATTGTTTATAGTTTACTTTCACAAAAGCTTTAAAGACATACTCATCCAATGGACATGGCCTAACTGCTAGCAAAGGATGAAGGCTAAGGATAAGGCTAGGCAAAGGGGATGACTTGACAAAATCAACAAAGTGACACTTTGGACGGGGTGAGGGGGAGCTACACTCTGTGCTGGACAAAATAAACAAAGGGAAGGGCAGTGCCTCACAAATGGGTAAGTTGTTTAGAGAGTGCTTATTCAACTTAGGCATCATGTCTACATCAAGTTGATCCAAGTTCATTAGGATCATTCATTTCATTTCCATGGCCTTTTTGGCCTATATGACCCCTCTGGGATTTTGCATGTGCTAAAAAGCACAACTAATCGCAGCTTGCATCCGGGGTATATTTACATTTCATGAGGTCATCAATCTTTAAATTTCGCATACATTTAACCATTGCTTTTTAGACCTTTTCATTTGGACCCTTTGAGGGGTACTTTAGCATTTCATTGCTTTAGCCTTTATTCATCGTGTGTTTAGAAACACATTCTAGAATTTTAATTTCATAGGCTTTTATAAGAGATTTCCAATATAAGTAGTACATGTGCTTTCAGTTTTAGCCAATAACAACTTGTGTGACTAGAGGGAATTCCGCACAAAGCCAAACATCGGGACAACCGACAAGAATGATCTAGGCATAAAATCCAACTCACCGAGGCAAGTTCTGTCACCAACTCAGAGCCGAGACACAAAACAAACGTGGATGCAATTCAACAGAGGTAGAAATGGGGAAGTCCTCCACATCAAAAAGTCAAGAAAGCAAGTCAAGGTGAAAGCCAAAATAAGGAAGGTCATGGATGGATGGAGTCAAGTGAACATGGTGCGTAAGCTAACAAACAAAGATGTTGGGAAAGGCCATGTCCGTGCTCACAGGAGGGTAATGAAACCAATGAATATTGTCAGTAAACCTTAGAGTTCAAGTAATACATCCAATTTTATATTTTAAAAATCCATCCAAGATATTTCATTTCATTATTTAAATAGTACTGCCACATCATGAGTTATATACCAAGTCAATGCTATGAAGATGACTAAAACAACACGATAATAGTCCAATGCTAACAATCATAAGTCTAATGTTCATATCACTGCATATCATAAATAGTCATCATGTAGAACCACTAAAACATTGCTGCAATAATACAACTGGGCACTGAACTGAAACTGTATGGAACAAAAGGTCACATCGGTCATCGAATCTAATCTCTCAAGGCTCAGCCTTGGCACAAGGTCTACTCAATGTCTGATATATACTGCTCTGATCTATAAGTGATCTCAAATAAGTATGCTCATCATAGCTGATCTCTGTAAAAACAAAGCTCTGAAAAGTGTAGATATCTGCTCAGCAAGAATAGCAGCCCAGCTACTATGGTGTGATAACAAGTATTACTTAAATTATCCGCTTTGCTGCTTTCTTTTTTCCCACTTATAGTCTTGCTACCTATTACCGCTTGAACCAGCAAGTCTTTGCAAAGCAAGGCTATGTAGGCCTAGAGCTAGTGGTGATAAGCTCAGGAGGAGTTAAACCCAATGTCACAACAGTCCAACCTCTCAACACTTCGGGTAACTCTAGAACCTAGGGGAAGACCCTAATAATGAAAGATACCTGCAACCACCAACAAACCACAAATACCTTCCACCAAACCCTAATGGCTATGATCAATACCTTATGGTGTGATAACAAGTATTACCTAAATTATCCGCTTTGCTGCTTTCTTTTTTCCCACTTATAGTCTTGCTACCTATTACCGCTTGAACCAGCAAGTCTTTGCAAAGCAAGGCTATGTAGGCCTAGAGCTAGTGGTGATAAGCTCAGGAGGAGTTAAACCCAATGTCACAACAGTCCAACCTCTCAACACTTCGGGTAACTCTAGAACCTAGGGGAAGACCCTAATAATGAAAGATACCTGCAACCACCAACAAACCACAAATACCTTCCACCAAACCCTAATGGCTATGATCAATACCTTATTAGAGTCAAACAATATTAAACAAGACACAATTATCATACAATAATGGAGTTATTCACTTTATCACAAAACTCAATAAATGTCATGCCTTTCAAGGCAATTTCATGCTTCTCTAGACAATATCACACTTCCTTGGGCAAGTCCTCAGAAAGGTGCTCTCTCAAGGGAAAGAGGAAAACTACACTAGGGCACACTTTGAGGGTGAACCAAAAATACCAAATAGCTAGCAATTGCCCAATTTCAATTGATTTCGCCTATCCCAATGCACTTGTTCATAAGAGGACGCCCTCTAGGGTTTATGGAGAAAACCCCAGGGCGAATTTTTTTAGGATGGACTAGAAATACAAAATCACATATATGTTGGGATTTTTGAATTTATTTAGATTTTTAGGGTTTTCTCCATTTGTAAAATATTTTTGTATTTTTTGCATAAAATAAAACATTTAAATTGAATAAAAGAGGATTGAAAGATAGAGAGTATTAGATTCTTGTCTCAAACCCTAGGGCTATGAGAGATTGAGGCTAACGTCCCTCCCCTTAAGATGGTGTTCAATACTTGCAACTAGGGCTAAACTAGCAACCTCAAAGGCTAGGTAATGAAACCCTAATCAAGGCAAATAAAGAATTGAAAGGCCCGATTAAGCAATGGATGGTCTTCTTAAGCAAGTTGACAAAATATTAGCGAAGAAACCCTAACTCAGTCCAAAGCACTTCAAGAGAAACATTAAACTAGGGTTATGAAAGATCTTACCAATATATACGAAAGAGAAAGCAAGGTTGCACCTAGGTTCCTCTTGAGCACAAGTTAGTATAACCATTCCAGCATCAACTTAGCCTCAAGGTATGGATGTCCATCAGGCAAGGGTCCCAAGGTGAGCACTCCACAAGAAGTGCCCAATGATCTTCCTCTAAAGGACTCCAATGCTCCATTGCTCCCTTTTAAGCCATCTGTACCTCTATGTTCACCACACCTACATGAACGCTCCTCAAGCCAAGTGTCCTCAAGTTGAGCACAAGTCTTCATGCAAAACCAAGTGCCCCCATGCTACCTACGGTTGAATTCCCTCCTCCTAGATGCCCAACACTCCCCCAAATGGATTGTCCTCCAAAGCAAGCAACCAAGCCCTCCATGTGCACACCTCATGAAAAATGTCACCAACCCACATAGGTCTCCAACCTCCTAAGGAAATCTACCACATAACCATCAAGTCAAGGAATCTTGGAGCTTGGTGTGATGCTTATCTTGAAGAAGACTTGGACCTTATGTTGATGTACTCTTTATATTTCATATATTGTTTAAAGGTCTTGGTGCTTGTGTGATGCAAAAGAAGATTTAGGGTTTGTGGGATGCATATCATAGGATGGACTAGAAGCTTGGAAGGCTAGTACTAGGGTTTATCTTTTACCCTTTATAGTGCTGGTGTGATACAATAAGGCCTAGGGTTTGAGTAATGTAAACCCTGGAGTAAGACATGAGTGCTAGAAGAGTGAAGAAGACTGAGAACATGTGTGATGCAAGCTTGGAGAATCTCCTAGAAGACTTGTGTTTTGCAAGTGGGAGATCAATTGTGGACATTTTGGTATTGATGCTAGCTTGTTGTTGAACCTCTGGAGTGGCTAGGAGTAGCTTGGTGTGATGCCTTTCTAGGACCAACTTTGTTGTTTATGGTGGATGCCCTAGCTAGGATTTGGATGCGATTGGAGTGTCCTAGCTTGTGACAAGTGGATAGGACATGTTGTACCAGATTCTGATGAGTTGATGGTATGCACTGCAGCACTTGTTTCTTTATTATATTGTAATATGAAGATTGTACCTGTTGCTGTCCAAACATTGTGCATTTTAGATCTAAAAATCAGACTTCTGTTTCTCATGTTTATGAGTAGTTTCTAGGGTTGTTTGATATGCAGATTTATCATGAACAGTCAGTTTTTCAGGGATTCACAACAGGTTTATTTATCTTGAGAGTTGATCAGTGCAAAAATGTTGGCATTACAAAGTCTTTTTCTAAGGGTATTATGTAATGTTCCAGCTGATATGTATAATTTTTGCACCGTAGAGGATTCAAGTACCACTGTGTTTGGGTTCCAGATAAGGGCCAGTCCCCGTAACAGGCCTTTTGCAACTGTTGCTTCCATTCCATATTTCCTTACAAATCCTATACATTTTAGTCTGGTAATTTTGTTTCCTATAGTAAACATATATCAAGTTTTAGGGCTTTTGTCAGCCTTGGGATGGCTCTTTTTCTTGTTTCCAAGTTCAGGTATCAGACATTCCAAAAGATTATGATCATTCTGTCGCTGTTTGGGAGGGACTCAACTTCCTGACTTGCTTTGAAATGGGCTTCGTTGAATTTATTTTCCTTCCTTTATCATCTTCTCCTTTTTTATTTGATTCCTCTTTTTTTGAGGGGCTCCTATATTGCTGCTTCTTTGAATTTGATGATATTTCTTGTTAATTCTCATTCCCCCACCTGGAAGACTCTGTTTCCTGCATTCTTTTCCTCTACTTGAGCTTCCGTCATGGTTTAATCTGCCTCTCTTTCCTCCCTTTGCCCCATCTGTGTGACCTCCTTACCTTCCTGAACAATTTTGTATTTGCTTCTATACTGTCCATGATTTTATGCAGGTGACCTTGCTGGAGTCCCGAGTGTTACTTCTGCGAGAGTTTTCTATGATTTTTTCTTTCTTAGTGTCTTTTCCTCTTTTTCCTTTCTCTTCCTCCCTGGGACTATTTTGGTTTCCCTCGTCAATTTCCATCACCTCAATTGATTTCAATACATAGAATTTATTCACCTGAGGCTGAGATGTTTTCTCCTCCCTCTTCTCCTAAGATGGCACTCTGTTTCTCATTTTGTTTGCTTTTTCCCCTTCTGTTTGGTCTGTTGTTTTGTTTATTTTATCATTTCCATGGTGGCTGCCTTGGATTTTGGACAAACTGTTATCAAATGCCTGTATTCGTGATAGAATCTTATTTTTAAAGGAGTACCTTCATAATCTATTACTTGTTCCCATTCCAGATCAAGAAATTGAGGATTAGATTACCTTAAAGTGATTTTTCCAGATGTAGTTTACTAGTTTTACACGGATTCTACTTTGGATCTGTTATTTTGTGATGTCAGTGGATCTGACATTTTCCTTACATTTTCCCTATATGCTCAAAGACCTCGGCATGAAAGCTCTGAGGGCAGGGAATACATAAATATACATACCGATGCTAATAGGAATTTCTCTGATGGGCTGGAAGTTGAAACCAACTATCCATTTCTTCATAAAGAGGTCCAATGAACCAAGGGCTTCCCTAGAATATTCTCTATCCTCAATATTAAATTATTAATACAAACAGCAATGAAGTTCCCTCTAGCACAGAGAATTATATCTGATTCAGTGCTTTTGCAGATGGCTATGCACCAAAACACTTACAGACCAGAGAATGATTACTTAAGTAACTTACATCCTCTGCTAGTATCTCTGTATTGACTTTAATTCTTGGGTGTTTTTCCAGTTTTTGTAAGCAGCTATCAAGCAGCCTCATTGGGGTGCAAGTTCACTTTTTCCCATTGTCTTTGATCTGTTCTGGACGAGTTGATCAGTTTGGCTTAATTGTATACTCTGAAACAAGTTCTCTTTTCCTCATCTTTACCTGAAACAGCTCTATGAAACAAAATAGTGGAAGGAACCCCGGGAATTTGTTTGAAATATTGGTGATCTCGATTCTCAGGTTCAAGTCTTAATCAGTTCTGTGTGCTTCCTCCTGTTGAATTTTTAATATAGCAGATCTAGCATTGTGAGTCTATGGCTACACGGATGGTGACGAATCTGAAGAAGCTGAGTGTGCTTCCAATTCAGATTTGGTAGATCACACCATGTATAGGCAGTTGATCAATCTGTGATATACCTGGTTGATGCCAGACCAGTATACTCTCATGAGAAGCTGTGATTATTTTCACTGTGAAAGCCAGTCTTCAGGGTGCAGTTCATATTGGCATCCAGGATGACACCTCGTATAGGCTGATAGACAAGCCAGTGAGCAGCTCCAGAGGGAGAGTATGATGCAGAGTTGCAGAGGGAGTTTGCAGCACAGTTCCAGAAGAAGTCTGGAGTGACATCCAGTGACATAGAGAGAGTGAGAAGCTCATCTCAATAGACTCACTTGATGAGAGATGACACTGATGGATGAGCAACATTGTCCAGTAGTACAGCTTGCAGTGGTATGCTCTGGTACAGAGGGAGCAGGAGGTTCCAGCACAGAGGGAGCAGTTGTAGCATTGTTGATGTTTGCAGCATCAGTGAGACACTCTGGACGGGGAGAACACAGATCGATGGACTGATCCGTGATGGGCATATCGATGGACTGATATGTTGTACATGGACACTTCTCGATGGACTGAGTTGTGTTGGTATGAGTCTCTGTGTTGGTGCCCAACAACCCTTGTGGTTGGGAATGGCTCATCATTGGGTTGGTGCCCATCAATCCCTGGGGTGTAGCCCATGTGGTTGGGATAACTTGTCACTGGGTTGGTGCCCAGCAACCCTTGGGGTGTAGCCCACGTGGTTGAGATAACTTGTCACTGGGTTGGTGCCCAACAGCCCTTGGGGTGTAGCCCATGTGGTTGGGAGACTTATGGGTTGTAGCCCATTGTCCCTTGAGGTTGTAGCCCCTGCAGACGTGGAGGAGTCTCACATGTGGTTGTAGCCCTTGTGAGCCCACATGTGGTTGTTGCCCTTGTGGTCGTCATGTGGTTGTAGCCCTTGACATGGTTGACAAAGTCTCACATGAGGTTGTGGCCCTTGTGAGCCCACATGAAGTTGTAGCCCTTGTGGACATCATGAGGCTGTAGCCCATGATATGGTGATGACTCACTTGTGGTTGTAGCCTGAGTGAGCTATTTGGGTTGTATCCCATAGAGGATGTCGTGTTGGATGTGAGAAGTCCTTTCTTATGATGAAGAGATGTTCAAGACAAGTCATGATGCACATATGAAATCCAGATGTGTTCTCGCATGATGCTACCTTCCTAGCTAAGAGGGAGTGTTGGTGATTGTATCGTCGGGAAGTCTCCTCTAACAAGTCGGCCCCAAAGAAGAAGAACAATAAACAATTTTTATTATTCATAAAGACAAGTCGGCCTCAACAAGTGTGCAAGTCAGCCCCAACAAAAGTGAGAGCAAACATGAAAAAGTATAAATAGAGAGGACGCCTCACTCATTCTCACCAATCAAGTTCGCTCCACATCTTCTAGACAAGTGCACAGGAAGAAGGATGCAGCTACAAGAGGAAGGCTAATTGTTTGGGTTTGCCATCTTTGGGAGAGATTCTTCTTTATCTCTAGGATTTGTCCTAGAGTCTGTTTATGTGACTACTCTTATATCTGGGTTTACATGATGATGTACTATGGATCTTGAATTCAATCTCTTCATAAGAAAGGTTGCTGGGCTTTCTTTCCTTGTGTAGAAGGGTTTCCCAGGATAAAAATCCTTGTCTATTTGTGTTTCTGTGCATGGTTATCTTTCAGTGATCCTTATTTATTTCTGCTGCAAATAATGGTTGAAATTATACTGCTATATTAAAAATTTGACACATCCTGCCACAATCTCTTTAGCATTTTTCTATATGCATGCAGCATGGGATAATCACTGTTAATATCATAGTTCTGTGGCATTTTTTCTTAAATTTAAGAACATGGTTAGGACTTCTATAACTGCTTCAAATTTTCTGTTCCAGTTAAAGATAAACTGTACTTAATATTAACCACTTCTGGGACTTAAAATCTCAATGCATTCCAATGTCTGTTGTTTTCCAGGCCAAGCTTCAAAAAGAAAGACAAAAGCAGGATCAGGCAAGTGCTGCAAGAGCTAAGCTGCTGCACGAAGCTGCAATTCTTCGCCAGCGGCTTCAGGAGTGTAGTGTAGATATTCTTGCAAAAGTTGGAGATAAGAACACCATAAATGCTTCTTCAATTTCAGAGGCAGATGATCTCCTGGCAACATCTGATAATCGAATTGGCTTATTACTTGCAGAGGTAAGGAAGATTCCATCTGGATGAAAACTAATTGAATTTCCCTTTATTTCTGGCTTTTGTGGTATGGGGATTTGACTATTAAGCATCTAATAGTACATGATATTGCCACTTAAAGTATTAATAATTTATAAAATGTAAAAGAGGCCTTTTTAGTGATCCAGAGAATTATAACAAAAAATTATTCACCAAGGGATCTGATTTCTGATCCTCTTCATCCTGAATTAGCTTTTAGGAGCAGAAATCAGCTAACTCCTACAAAAGATTGCATTTTTTGTGCATTAATAATTTATTGTGTGAAAATCTCCTACAAAAGAGTGCAAGCACAGCTAATAGGAGATAAAAGAGGAGTTTCATGTTTCAGCAGTACAGCAAGGTATGCTTAAACATTGAGATTATGCATCCTGCATTAAGCTTAAATGGTGCTCGTTGTTTGTTCTCTTGGAGCATTCCTGAACTTTTATTGATGATCTGTTTCTTTGTTTTCACAATTGTTTTGGAGCAGCTGAACATTTTTTTCTGTTCTATTCTCTGTTTTGAGTTTTCTATATGCTGTTTATGGCTGACTAGTTCTCTTTTTAGTTGCTATGTCATTGTATTTTTATGGAATCTCTTTCGTGTGTCCTTGAGTCCGTTTCAGTCTTGGAAGCCTTGTCCACTCCTCCCTTCTTTCCTATACCTGAAATTATGTTTGTTGGTGTTCTCTGGATTGATGTTTTTTCAAAAATGAATGCTTGTGTCTAGATTTTGTATTGCCCACTATACTGGAGTAATTATTGTTTTTCTTCCCTTTTGAACTCCTAGCTGCATTTGTCTCTTTTGCTTCCGAAACTTGTGAGCATTGTGGAGTTGGATACCTACTATTTTGTTTATCATTTGACTGTGTACAGTTTTTGGGCTTATGTGGTCAGTCTCATGGGTGTTTAAGGTCTATACCTTTATCTTTTGTTTCTATGGGAGCTATTCAAGATCGTGGTATATTGCGTTGTATTTTCTTCTCTTGGTGTAGATCTTTTTAATTAGCCAATTGCTCTAAAGTGATGCATACGGGGCATGTTTGTAAATGGAAAATGACCAAGGACACTAGCTTCCGAGTTATTTATGCTTGTCCAAATGCTAATTGTAGTGTACCTTAGATCTGAACATATTACCACACAAGATATCACATAATAATATAGAAATGGTCCACACTATAATAATAAATGATATCAAAATCCTTAAGGTAGGGAAACACCTTACAGTTGATCCTTTATGGAAGAAATCCACTCCTATTCATCTGCCTCTTAAGGTTGGGCGAGCTTTCTAGAGCGTAGCTCCAATTATAATGTTCGTCCATATATGATTCATAAGGAAGACTCCATCATTATTTATAGATCACAAGAGAACTCTAACCATAATTACCCAGTGGATCTTCTTTAATGAGAGGTCCCATTACATTTATTCAGTAACTACCGTAGTGGGCCTTATTTAATGATAACATAGTGAACGTAGTCCACCTTAAATTGAATGGTCTCCACTATTATTACTCTAATGGGCCCTTTGGACCCCCATTACACCTCTAGGGAGGATTGTAACACTCCACCCCCATAGAGAAGCGTTTCCCTCAATGCTTGATGTTAGGAGGTACAACCAAACTAGGGTCCCATGGATGAATTTGACGTCCATGTTGAAGTAGGTCAAGGAACTAAGGTCCCATATACAAGTGTAAGCCAGCCACCATGCTGAAGTAGTCCAACAAGCTCAATCTTAAGCCTAAGTCCAATGCCCAACTGCTAACTGCCATGGTGAAGTAGCCAAGGTCCCATGTTCAAGGACTAACTGCAATAATAAAGTAGTCCAAGGGACTCCTCCATAAACCTGGGTCTAATATCCACAACTCAGATCTTCTATCAGTTTCTACAAATTCTGTGAAAAAATACTCAGAAATGGATCTGAGTGCTGCTACCCTCTTTCTCTTTGAAAACCTGCAAAATAGGAATATATATATATATATATATAGATGGCCCTGGAAAGTGCTCCAATACTAATTGTAGTGTACCTTAGATCTGAAAATATAACGACATACAAGATATCATAGAATAATATAGAAATGCTTCACACTATAGTAATATCAAAACCCTTAAGGTAGAACAACATCTTACAATTGATCACTTTATGCAAGGAATCCACTCCTGTTCACTTGCCTTTTAAGGTTGGGTGGCCTCTCTAGAGTTAAGCTCCAGTTATATATTATTCCACATATGATTCATAAGAAGAGGACTTCATCCTTATTTATAGATCACAAGAGAACTCTAACCATAACAATCTCCTAACTACCTAGTGGACCTTCTTTAATGAGATCCTGTTCCATTTATTCAATAACTATCATAGTGGGCCTTATTTAATAATAACATAGTGGGCCCAGTCCACCTTACATTAAAGGAACTCCATCATTATTACTCTAATGGGCCCTTCAAAGTTCAGACCCCCATAACACCCCTGGAGAGGATCATAACACTAATATACATGAATTTGAAAGTTTATATAGTTAATAATGCTGAAGACTAAAAACTAAAGGCAGGTGTGAACTGAAAAGTCTTTTAAAAAAAGGTCACAAAATATATGTATTCTAATGTAAATTGAAATAAAATGGATAAGTAATGAGAATATAACTTTTAACATCATTTGTTTTATGTTTAACTTTAAATATCTACAGGCACAACTGCTTGCACAGCAAGATGAAGATGCCATTGATACAGCTGAGAGAGTAGATTTGATGCAAATAAATAGTAGACTTCATGGAAATGGTAGCAAATCAAGTTTAGAGGAATCAAGTAATGTGGCTGACAGGGAAGCTGGGGCCAGTGAGGCCATGGTACGCAAGATGTTGACAGACATTTTCATAGATAATGCTCAACTGCGGAAGGTTGTTAATGCTGTCACACGTTCTGCACTTTTGGCTGATCAAAAACCTGAAAAGGATGAAGGGGATGAAGCTCCCAGTAGAGAAAGTTATCTAAACAAATATTTAGAAAAATAACCCGGTGTGCATACATAGAGCCTAGAGGGCCTAACAGAAATGAATATAGATGGATTTGGAGCTTGCGTTTATTCTACACGTGGCTGGAATTAATGATCAACACAGAAGGAGAGGCTTAAGCAAAATGCACGCTGAGGAAAATCAATTCTGTTGGAGCCATTGAAAGTTTGGAGTAACAGTATTGTCTCTTTTGTGCTGCATATGTCTCAAATCAAAAGTCTTCAAAAACATCTTTTACAGTCTTGCTCGATGCTGTGAGGCATCCATACCTCCACGCTTTTCAAATTTCCCAGCTAATTCTCTGTTGATCATCTCATTTGAAGCATCTTGCATACTTCTAGTATATTATGAAGATTTGACTATAAACATGTGCACATTCATGGGGTATTAACAGCCCAGTGAAAATAAGGGAAGATTATTTCCTTGAAAGGGCTTGAAAATGACAGCCTGCAATATTATGTACAGTTCTATGGCTTACGAGTCTAAGCCAAAGTAAATTGGAGTTCCCAATCCTGTGTAACTTATAATGGTTACTGCAACGACTGAAGGATGAAGAATTGAAGTGCACATGCTGGGAGATTTATATTGGATCTATATCTTCTAAGATGAAATATGTTATTGTAGAAGTTCCGCCATGTATAACTCCTAAGATGAAATGTGTTTTATATAAAAGTTCCACCATGTTCTAATGATTTTTGAGAGCAAGGTGTTTCATGGAAAAATAGCAATTCAGCTTGTTTTGAACTCCTGACCTGATGAACAGGACAATGGAGGCATCACTATTCTTTGTTTCGCATGCCCACAGCAAAATAAATTTTCAAAACTTTGTAGAGACACTTCATTTTCTAAAAATGTGTTATACAGAGGAATTTTCATCCGAACTGCCAAGACAACTGCATTTTATTGGTTTGTTTAAAAGGTCCTCAGAATACGAGATCTGTATTTAATAGTTTCCCTTACAGTGGCTAATATAGGATTAATACATTAATAGGCTATTAGTGTGATACATAGTACCTGTGTTGATTTATCAATTCTGATTGTGATGTGTTATCTCAATCATGCACAACATAATAATATATATCCCATTATCAGGCTAGATTAATTGGCAAAAAGATTAAGTTGGTTGTTGTAAGGCTGAAGATTACTGTAGCACTCATTTGCATAGAATGCAATAGCCCATTGCCAAGTGACATTTCTTGATTGAAACAAATATTTCTTGACCTTTCTATTAGCATTGTCCGTGCTCCTATTATGTGGCATGTCCCTTTGATGGGATTTCATTCCACGTTAATACTTCCTTTGTCTTTCATTCCTCGTGTAGGGCCAATTCCTGGCTCATATGCTATTTATTCATACAAGTGATCCTTTAGGCTATAGGGACACCATATTAAGAATTGATGTTTGCTCTTGTTTTTAGTTAAGATCCGATCTTCATATTTTAGGTGGAGTTGGAGTTGCAGTATAGGCAATTTTCAGTGTTTTGATTTTTGAAAAACCGCACAGCTGGTATACATTATTTCCATCCTTCACTAATCTTGAATGTACACCACACAAAGATTAACTGTATGACTCATTGATTTGGTCTAGCAGGTTCAAAACCCCTCTAGGTGCAGATGGACCCATGTGCAAGTCCTGGATGATTTTGACAGTAGTAGCCAAAGTGACAACTCTAAGATTCTATAACCAGGATTTCTTCTCAACAAAAACTTTGTACACATTCCAATATTGTGTGTTCTTCCATGCATGGATAGTTTCAGTTTCAGGTTTTTTTTAATGGCGTATTACTGATGAACAAATCACTAATCAGACAAATACCCAAAAAGCAACTACAAATGGATGCTCATTTCTCATTTGTGGGTTTAACATTTACAAATTTGTCACGCAATGGTTAAAAACTCGTCATTCCTTAGGCTGAGAAAGCATTACGCAAGATGTAATTGCAACAGGAAGAAACCCTAAATTATTTTTTATTAGAGGCAGATGGTTGGTTATCAACACTTAGAATAGTTGGAGAAAGATACAGTGGGCATTTTCCCCAACCATCATTCAAAATTATTGGAATCATGTGTAATATGTGTGCACGTAAAGATCAATGTTTGAATATTCCTGATTGAAATGGTTGCGGGCTAAGAATATTGGAAAATTATAAAGGTTAACTTTGTATAATAATAACGTAATGAATTTTACGAGTTATATGTGGGATTTGAAAGTATGAAGGTAAAACTTTGTATGGTCAAAATGGTAAACAGAATGAACTTTATGAGCTATATGTGGGATTGAAAATTTTGTTACTAAAAAATGCAGTAGTCTAATGTTGCTATGATTTGAAGCATATTTCCATCATATTTTTCGATCATTTTGGTTTGAAATCCAATAAAAAAATTCAGAAGATTCGTTGGAATTGTTGAGATTGCACAATCCAGGAACAATAGGAGTGTTTAAGGGGGTCAAATCCATTTATACATTCAAAAACACAATTTAAACAATGAAAAATTGCAATTTAACCAGACATTGTATAGTTGGATTTCGATGATGATAACTGGAAAAATTCCAATTTGTATAACATTTAAATTACTCCTTGATACATTATTTTAAAACTCAGTTTAACAAGTATTTCTAAGATATGTGGGATTTGAAAATTTTGTTGTCAATAAATTATTTTAATTTTCTCAGTAACAAATATTTGTTACAAGTGTTCAGTTGAATCTTGTGGTTTTAGTGTGGTTAAAACGGAAAAATGGTTATTTATCAATTATTGTCTTGAGTTTGCATAACAAATTAAAGGTGCCACTGATAAATTATTTTAAATCTGTGTAACAATTTTTTTTACAAATCTTCAATATTGAAAGCGAATTTTGTGGTGTTTAGTGGTTAAAACATCAAATGGTTGTCCTATTATTATCTTGTGTTTGTGTGACAAGTTAGAAGTGAGAAACTAGTTCTAGTACATGTGAACTAAATATTAGCACCTTATATTGATGCAATCAGGGAACCTTGGTTCCCTCTACAAGTATTCCAGCACACAGTAACTTCCTGTGAGGCGCAATAGGCATCAAACATGCATATCATGGACTCAAGGCCCTCAACGTTACCTCACTTGCAACCAAAAGTTTAACCCAGAGATTGACAAGTCAGGAGAGCCCAACAGGCCCTAACTCTCAAGGAGGCAACAACTCAATGTATAAATTAAACAAACTGACAATAGGCACAAGAAGTCTTGAGATTCCTAAAATTCACACTCCACTGGTAGAATGTAAAACCCACAAACATAGTAAATATGAAGGCACAATAGGCCTCGAACTTTCATAGGACACTATTCAAAGGCATCACACATTGGACTTGGAAATACACAAAAAGTTGAGCATCCATACTTGTTAGAGATAAGTTGTCATTGATGTCAAACATGATGCCATTGATGTCAGATATTGTGTTGAGGATGACCAGATTTAATGAACAAACCATATGATACTTGTCATTCATTGTAAACCAGGGTGCTACTAGAAGTTGGAGTTCCAGTAGCGACTACCAGAAGTTGGAGTTCCTGTAGCGACTATCGGAAGTTGGAGTTCCTGTAGCAACTTCCATACAAGAAGAATGAGTTTTGCTACTGGAAGTTGGGCACGCTAACCCTTAGACTCAAGAAGTATAGCAATGATTGCTATAGTAAAAGACCATGGTGATCAAGCAAGTGAGCCCCGTAGTGGTTGGAGAAACGATTAAAGCTCAGAATGTAGGTCCACTTGAGATAGGTTGTCAAAAGTTTGAGCCGACATAATGACATTGAAAGCCCAATGTAATTGAGGCCGGCAAAACATTGAATTCAAGTTTTCCAAAGGACCTAGTCAATCAAGATTACAATTGATCTATAGATATGATCAATTGAGTTGGATTTTAAAAGGTGAAAGAGTTGAGGTGATCAATTGAGTTGGATTTTAAAAGGTGAAAGAGTTGAGGTGAGGAGATGAGTTAGTTGAGAAGAATTGTAGGAGTGGATTTGAGGGATTGGTGAAGCAAGTTTCTTCTCGATGATGATGGCGGGTCCCCTTTGGTGTTGATGGTGAGTCTCTTAGTTTTCATGGGGAGCATGAGGAGTGCTTCTTGATGATCTTAATGAGATAATGCTCGATCGAAGGAATGAGAAGTGTTTGGGGTTTTGGCAGAGTGTGCGATTGACTGAGGGTATCCACACAATATCTTTGCCATTGGCGAGCATTATTGTTGACATCTGAGACGAACAAGGTTCATCTAATGAAGAAACATCCAATGTAAATAGGACAAGGTACAATAATCCATAAATGGACAAAGGTAAATAATAAATGTATAAGATAAATAAGAGATATGAGATGATTACAACTGAGAAGGAGGGCTCATATATATATCCATGCAAGGGTGCCCTTTTGTAAAGAGACGTGACCTTTCATTATGAAGGTGTCTCTTCATTACCTATTAGTACATTGAATATATATATATATATATATATATGTTTATTACATTGTCTTTCCTTTAGAAATGCTTTGTCCTCAAAGCATAATTATGGAAGACCTTGTCGTTTGTCTTTGCTCGTGATGCCTTTTCGTGATCTTTTATGCTGGTAGCTGTGACACTTGATGAAACGAGATGGTATGCATTACAAATTCCCAAGTAAAAATGTTGCATCATTTGTGAAGTGGTCCATCCCGAGTTAACCTTCATTGGGACATTTTGCTTATTGATTTGTTGGATGGAACTTCTCATTTTTTTCTTCCACCCAGTTTGTTGATTTTGTCTCCATTGTTTTTTGAAATTATCTCATTTGTTTTTGTTCCTTTTGACCATGTCGTTGGTAATATCGTTTCTTGTGATTTGGATGACGATAAGGCATTCTAATCCTTTGTGATTGTTCTTCGGAACCATCTTCTTATGATGTTAGTGATTTGTCGATATAAGCATTCTTCTGAATTTGAGCGTTGATTGACTCTGTATTGGTTCCCTCTTTTGGTGTTTGAATTTGAGCCTCTGATGACTTCTCTATTGGGTCAGCCATCGTTTCTTTGTCGATTAATGATCCTTTGCGATCCAACTCTTTGTGTAAAGATTTATTATCATGCTTTAGCTTTCTAACTTGTATAAGTGAGTCTTGATTATGTCTCCTTAAGCATAAGAGTTATTCCTTATAGTTTGACTTGTGACTTCCTTTTGATTGTCTTTATTTTTGTGCTCTCTTTCCTTTAAGCTTTTTATTTGCTCTAGCAATTCCTGATTAATCTTTTTAAGCAAGATCTGTTGTCATCTTTGCTGATAATTCCTTTTGAAGATCTTGATTCTCCTCTTCTAACTTTTGATTGCATTGTGCTTTATCCTTCGCCTTCTTGATTTGTAGAAATAATTTCTAATTATGATCTCTTAGACAAGAGATCTCTTCATCTTTTTCTAGTAAAATTTTGTCATTTTTCTTCTTGAAATCTTCATTTTCCCTTAATAATTTTTTATTGCAACAATTCTCATTTTTTAATTCCATGATTTGAGTGAGCAACTCCTTATTCTTCTTTTCTAAATAAGAATTTTGCTTCTTTACTATCCTACATAGTATAGATTCATATTGTGTAGATCCATTTCTTTTAAATAACTTGTTCTTTTCCCTTGTAATTAGTAAACACCAAAATGTATGATGAATCTACAAAATTGATACTAAATAAGACTAAGAATCTTCTTTATAAATCCCTTTTTATACTCTTTTATTCCCTAAATAAAAACTTAAGGATTAATTTTAATATTTTTTTATAAACCTTTAAAAAAAACTTTAATATTCTTCTTTTCCTCCACATAGGTCTTTCCTTCTCTTTTAACTTTGCAACGACATTTTAATTTTAGTGTTATAACCTACACTACACTCTCAACTTCACTTAAACATAGATTCCGTATAACTCCCTTGTTCTTTTATTTACTTCTTAATAAACCTTAAGTATTATTTTATAATATTTTTTTAACCCCTTTTCTTAATTTCCCTTATTTTATAATACTTTTTTAACCCCTTTTCTTAATTTCCCAACTAAATAAATGGGATTTTAAAAAAGTTCTCTTTTGAAATTGATTATTTAATAATTTAAATAATCCTTTATTTATTTATTTTAACTCCACTAATAGATAATAGACTTGAATAATACCTTTTTAATATTGTAGAAGGTAATTCGTTTCCCACTTTAACTAATAAATGCCTTCACTAATCGCGTAGTAGAATCCTTGTTAAAATACTCTCCGCCTCGATTTTATGATACGATGTATATTATATATATATTTTTGTTTATTACAACATCTCATAGCACTCCGAGGAGGAAGTGTGCTATGGAGTTTGGACTTATCCTCAGATCTACGCAAGACAAAGGTTGATTACGAAACTATTTGGTATATACTCAGTTACCACTTAAGGAATTGCTGCTCTTATAAAACGGTGTATACAGATTTGAAGAGAAGAATGTCAGAGTAAGTTTAGAGTAGATTTAAGGAAGTGAAAAATAGAGTATGTCCTTGTTGAACTTTGCTTCACCAAGATCACGGTTGTGTAGAGATATAATAGCTAATTTAGAGCATTGGTTGTTGAGTAATCTTGAGGACAAAATCAACACTCCTTGGCAATATTGAACAATGATTTAAGCAACAAAGAAGTCATGTTAAAGACTTGAAAATATATAGACTTGAAAAGCAGATTTGTGTCTGTGATTTGACAAGCAAGAAAGACCTATTGAAGTCTTGAAGAACGCAAATTCGTAAAGTTTACAAAGAAGACTTGGAGCAGATTGAATAAGACTTTGACTAGAGGCTAACCAGTGGGCAGAAGATAAACAGTGAGTTACCATTGTTCGTGGACAAAAAATTATCAGTGTTCAATCACAAATCGTGGGTAGAAGTATAGCAGTGGGAAACCATTGCTTGTGGGTAGAGAAGAATAGTAGTGGGAAACCATTGCTCGTGGGAAGAGAAGAATAGCAATGGGCAACCATTGCTTGTGGGAAAAAGAATAGCAGTAGGAAACCAATCCATGTGGGCAAAGAAGAATAGCAGTGAGCAACCATTGCTTGTGGGTAGAGCATTAACAATGGGCTACCATTGCTCGTGGGTAGAGAATTAACAGTGGGAAACCATTGCTTGAGGGCGGAATATAATCATTGTTTATCACTGATCGAGGACTTAAGATAACCAAGTGGTTTACCACTAACCGAGATCAACCAGAAGATAGAGGATAACCACCAATTGGATGTAATCTACTCTATTGAGTTTAAATATACATTACTAAATTTCCATCTACATCTTGTGCACTGTTTGTGTACTTGTTGATGAGTTCTTATCAATGTTGATATGAATACAATTAATGATTAATGTTTATTAATGAATGTGTTTGAATAAGTTTAGAGTCAAAGAAAAGTAGGCAAAAGCATAGGACACTGATTCACCCCCCCTCTCAATGTTCCTAGTGTGTTCAACAATTGTTATCAGAACAGGCCTTCATACAAGTCTAACCAACATGAAGGAGATCCTAAAGAACATACATGGCAACTCGTGAAGAATCTAATGAAGAAATGGCATAGTTCGTGAGGAAGCTAAAACAAGGTACATGTATGTATCAAGACAAACTACCTTTGAAATGCTTTCAATGTGGAAAGATTGGTCATTTTGTAGGTAAATGTCCTCTCATGGAAGACTGCCCCAAGAGGAAGATTTTCTACACCGAAACAAGTGAAGGATCTTCAGATAATGATGAAGGAAGAGATGAAATTGTACTCCTTTCCTTGGAAGACAAAAACCATACAAAAAATAAGAAGAATTTAAAATAAGAAAGTGATGAATAAGAAGAAGCAATACCTGACTTGAAAGTTGAGTTAGAAGCAACTCTTGAAGAAGTCAAAGATCTAAGAAAGATTATCAGGAAGCAAGACAATAAGATTGATTGCTTGAACAAGAAATTGAAGGAAGGAGAAGAAGTTGGTTAAGAAAAGGAGAATTCTAGCAAAAACCAAGTGGAAACACTTGCAAAACTAAAGAAGGAGAATCAAAAGCTAACTGAGTAGTTGCAATGTTCAGAGGAAAAAAACAAATAAAAATAAATAAATTGAAAAATAATTTCGAGGATGAAAGAAAAGAAAGTGCAATAAGAGTACAAAAGCATTGGATTAAATTCTCAAGATGCAGAGATTTGTTTTTGACAAATCAGAAATTGGTTTTGAAATTAGCAAGATTACCAAATCTTCACAAACAAAAATGAAGAAAATCATATTCACAAAAATGAAACAGGTCCACCTTCTTCACACAGAGATAATGATAAAAGGAGACAAAGCTATGACCCTACAAATGCAAGGAACTTTAGGAGCTTTGCATCTTCAAAGCGGAATTATGAATCCAAGTATGAAACCTAGTTCAATGGTTATTGCTTCTCATGTAATGGATATGGTCATAAAAATTTGAATTGTGGATTTTATACTAGAAGAGAATCTAGTTATGCCAAGTATATCGTAAAGTGTTGGAACTGTAATAAGCCCAGATATAAGGCTTGGGAATGTAGAAGTTTTCCATGAAGATATTGTAGACAAAGGTTCATCAAAGTTTGGAGAAGGAAAGAGCAATCTCAAGCTCTTAAAAACAAGTTGTTCAAAGAGGAGAATGAACAAGTCTTCATTCACAACTGGATAAAGACCAAGTATATCTGGATGATGGTATTCCAAGTCTTATGACAAATTTGCAAACCAACCATTCGCTTCAAGCAAATTCAAATGATGAAGAAGAATTGGGATGATTACCCATCTTATTTTGAACCATAACCAACTTTGTATAGAAGTCTAAGATCAACAAGCATAATAAATGTTTGTCTTTGATAATAACAAAGTGCGACAACGATTAGACTTGAGAATAGTAGTCCATGACATTTGAAGTCTTGTTAAGTTCTTTAGCAACACTGTTTGGGTCGTTATATGACACTCACATGACTATTTGTACATTGGTTATAAAGGCATATTGAGGACAACTTGATGGTAGTCTTAAAAATTATTTTTCAAACCTCAAAGTGACCATAAACAACATAATACAATTTATCATATGACTACGATGATTGATCTTAGTGAAGAAAGAAGTACTGAGGAAGTTGAATTGGAGAATCTACCAGTTGATAATCTTGATGAAATCAAGAAACTTCAAGAAGAAAATGAGCAGATGAAGAAGTCAGAAGAAGAATTCAACAGAGAAAAATACGAAAGCCGTGAAGAAGCTTAAAGGATAGTTGACAAACTGAATGATCAAATTGAAGAGATAGTTGGAATCAAAGAATAGTTAACAGAACAATTGAAAGCAAATGATGTTGATGTGCCAGGTAGATGTGTATGTGGTAACAATCATGGTAATTGCATAGTGTGGAAAAAACTCGCTCTAGCTACCAGAATATGCTACTCCAATAATCCAGATGCATACTTCAACTACTGGATTACAAAGGTATGATTGAACTATTGAAAGCGTTGGAACTGTCATTGACATGAACAAGATTTGATTGGTCTACCTCAAGCAAGGATAATCTTGCTCAGTATATAATGGTTGTCACATCCATAGTAGCAGAGCTACCATGATGCAGATCAGCTTGGTAGAGGCATGATCCAGTCATTTTACATGAGTTGAGTGTCTCTCATGCTATGGTGGAGATATTTTTCCGAGCCATTTAGAGGATGCATAACACTTATTCCAGTTCCCCTTGTCATCACTGAGCCCCTCATGACCCCATTGAGATGTATTGGATGGGTTATGGTTCACTTAGCTAAGCAACAGTTGGTATACTTTCCTTTGCCCCATGCAACCAAAGCAGTTATTCATGGCTATATCAAAGACATGTATATGGTTGAGTAGGTATATATTTGGTATCTGGGTGTTCTCTTTTGTCCCTGTTGTCTATCTTAGTAGCTTTGACTAGGCATTTAGTGGCTAACAATGGTGATTTTCTCTTGTTGACTTATTTTTATGAGTAGTTGAATAATATTGATTGTTAAGGCCTGTGTATATGCTCACTAGTGTTGCCCAATTGTACAAACTTGACCATGAACCCTGCTATGCTTGGCACCATTCTTCATTATCTCCATCCATCCAGTATTTTCCATCCTTGTGATTTTGTTCCTAACTTATGACTTAGAATGGTGAGATTGATGAGCCTCCCCCACCTTGACCCCCGTGCATGATGGAATCCATGTTTTTATTGTGTCTCAGATCTAGAGTGTGTGGCTGCATGGTTAGACTTGTCTATTTGCTTCTTGTCAATTATCCTTGATGTTGAGGTGCATTTAAGATTGTGTTGTCCATTGGGTTGCCTTCCACTAGTCATATAGCAAGTTTTCCTATCATTATTACATGCATCAATGTGACAATTGCTATATCATAAGAAATGCAATCCAAAAAGGCTATTGAAAGTCAATGAAAATACCCCTAATGAAAGCTGCAAATAGTTGTGCTTTTCAGCACATGTAAAATCATAAGAGGGTCATAATATGAATGAAAACGGCCAAAATAAAAGCAAATGTGCAATAATTGAAAATCAAAATGATTGTTGGCCATTGTTATCAACTGTAATGATTATTCCTCATGGAGCCCAAAGGGGTGTGGATGTGAGATGGATTAAGGGAATGTTAATTCTAAGAGTTCCCTAGAACCTGAATTTAAAGTTATAGTTGGCTGTGCATTCAACACAATGGTTCTAGAAAAGATCCTAATGGAGCCTAAATCAGGCTTGGAAGTGAGTTATAGGTTGCTTGTTAGAGTCTAGTTGTGTCATCTCAAGCACTCTACCCATTTGTGAGACCCATCCCTTCCCTACTGTTCTCCATCATGCATATGTCATTGTGGTCCCCTTTGTCCATTATTCTCTGAGAGATCATTTTGTTGATGTCGAATAAGTCAATCTCATTGAGCCTTATCCTTGTTGCATCCACTTCACCCATCATAGCAACTTGGTCAATTTTGCAATTGAGCATATACATAGGAATTCTTGAGGGATTGTGAAGCTAATATATTGTAAGTTAAATTTATTATGCTTGGTCACCATTGTTTATGAAACTTATGTTTTAGTAGGCTACTAACATAGATAATGGAACATCATGTACCCCTTATACATGCAGGATCAGTTTTTATCCAGCTTGGCCATTATTTTGACCAATTTTGACTTGGTCAAACCAGTTTGACCATGGTCAATAGGTGGTCCCGGGTGACTTTGGATCCAACAGTTCGATTTTGTGTTTTTGGCACTTATTGGTACCCACTATAGTGTCCCATGCTTCATTTGGCCATTATTTGCTCCACTTCATGGATATTTTTATTATTATAAGTTATTATTGGTTATATTTCATATGTTGGGCATGGATGAGCTTAGAGGTTATTCTATAGGTGGATCTATGGGGTGCTAGTAGTAACCTATAGTGGATTTGATATCTTTGACCTCATTGTTGCAATCAGATTGGTGATCCGGGAAAAAGAAATGCATGATATGGACATTTGTTTGCTCAACAGTCTCACAGACAAATTAATTCAATAAAAAGTGACCATGGCTACTCCAAGAAATCAATTTGGGTAATTGTTTGCTAGGAAATGACTTGGGATGATATGATATGATTTTTAGAGCCTCTATAGATCATTATTCATATGTACTTTTCGGCATGGGGGTCAACACTTATTTCATTGCTTTCCTAGGGAGGGCGACTTCCATGGGGGCACACTTATTCATGGCATTGTTGTATCATCATGTTGTATCTTATGTTGTTGTAAATGGGGGCACCAAAAGGGAGACGTGGAACCATTTTTGCCCCCTTCATCATGTAGCACATGTTATATCTTATCATTATGATGTATCTAACTTAGCTTGGGCGCTAGAGACAAAAAGTGTGCCCCCCTTTCTTTGAGTTTGATCCATGTATCATTATAAAATTTAATCTCCACCGTTGATGCTCCAATTATCTATTATCTCAACCATTGGATAGAATAAGTTAAAATGCGGACATCACTCTTTTCCTATTCAAGAGAGATGATCCCACCATTGTAAAGGACTTTTTGGCTCTTGACATAAATAGAGAACAAACTTGTTTTGGCTCCATACTTGTGTCTCATTTGTGGACGTGGATTCAATTTCACCTCTGCATTGGTGATTCATTCTTCACGTCTTAGTATCTTTACTTTGACGATTGTATGCAGGAAATGACTCAATCTTGGTGGATAACGACTTGGTGAAACTCGCCTTCTCTGCCCGCCAAATCGATTTGATAAAGGGGGTTCTCTTGTTCAATTTTACTGGTCATTTGATCAAGGATTTCTCTCATCTATTTTGTGTGCAATTTATCTTTCTCGTCACACAATTATTTTGTGACTTAACTCACTATACTTGTTTGGTAGGAAAACGCACTTGGGAAACTCGAAGGACAAGCTTGGACGTGGTGAATCAATTGCTATTTTGTGAAAGTGGAAAGATCAGCTACTTCGCTTGGCATCTCTGAACTTGGTAAGTCCATATTTTCTTTTTCCATCCTCTTCATTCATTAAGTTGCCATAAAAAAAATCTAAAATCTAAAATTTATTCTTGCATTTTATGTATTGGAGGTCGTTTTCTCTTTGGGGTATGGCATTTTGCTGTTTGGGCATGAAATCAACCCTAGTCGCAGTCTTTCAATCAACCCTAGTCGCAGTCTTTCAAATAATTTCAGATCTAAAGGAGGAAGTTTCACATTTGATAAAGGGGTCGTTTTTGTCTGAATAAATCTCGTTTTCCCATAGGAGCCGAGTTCATTTGATCCCCATCTCATGTGGCCTTGCGCAGATTTCTGAGATACACCCAAGATCAAAATCGATTTTAACTCTCTTTCGTTTGGCATTATTTATAAAAAATGAGTTTATCTCAAAAGTTTTCAAAAGTCAAATTTCTATCATATTTACCCTAGGGCGTCACTCTTCTAATCATATGATTCAATTTCAAGTTCAAACTATTGTTTTGCTGAAGATTGAAGTCGTAGGAAGGGTGTTTCTTGTTGTGTTCACAACTTTCATCATCATGAAGAAAATAAAACAATTTATTCTATATCGTTGGGCATTTTTTTTTTGGGTTGATTTCCTTTTGGTAAGAGTCACATCCTCAAGTAATCAAATCACTGTTTGGGGCCTCGATTTTAGCTAACAAGACTCTACTATTTTGAAATCGCGTTTGTGGTCATGCTGGCTTTGGCGTCGAATCTGGAAGACTCATAACGAATGTGGATCATTAACGTTATGCATTGATAACTTTCTGTTGATAAATTTCAAATAAATTTGCAGATCATATAAATTTTAATAATTGAATTGGCCCAATCTCTCGAGAAATCAGATCGTTGTTGTAGTTTGAGAGATTGATTTTGGGTTTGGTTATTTTCTTTGGTGTGGGACACAATTTCTATTCTATTAAAACCATAGATTCTCCCAAAAAAATCAATTCGCTGAGGTATAAGATCGCTTGCTTTCTCATGACTTGACGGCTTGCCATTCTTTTTCACAAGAAAACAGACGTACTATTTATATTAAAAACAGTAGAAAGTGATACATAGTTCTAGAACCAAGAACATCCATAGATGGCATAAATACTGATGGCCACACAAATTGGCCTGCAAAAAGAAGAACAACAACAGAGTGTCCAATACATAGTTCTACACTAGCATAGTGTCCAATACCGGAGAGAGATAATATAAACATGTATCCCCCATAAACCAAAAGATCATGCCCGAGAACCAAACAATCCCCAAACATAAAGGAACAATACCCCACAAGGGACAACAGAACAAAGACACTCCACCAGGAGCAAAAGGGATGTCCAAACAAGACACCAAACAACACAACATAGAGACCCGAAGCCAACCTCCAACAAATAAGCTAGCGCCGAGGATGTCCAAAGAAGACACCAACCAACACAGCACAGAGACTTGAAGCCAGCCTTCAGCAAAAAGGCTAGGAACCTGCATGATGAAGGACAAAAAAACGATGATCCAAATACCAACCTTAGAATAAATCCAAAGTGGAACGATCACATAATAGGTCGTCACACCATTCCTCCACAAAAATAGTGCCTTCTAGAAAAGATAAAGCCTATTTGGAGAGCTCATCAGCCAGTGAATTATATTCTCTGAAGACATGTGCGAAAGAAATCTAACCAAAACAGTTGATCAACCGTCTAGTATCCAGTACCAATAATCTAGCTGAAGGACTTTGAGTGTACAAACACCCCACGCCCACCCAATGATCACACAGGAGTCCCCACAGATAAGTAGAAGTGTGATATTTTGGGCATTGGCAACAAAAGGGAGTAACCATAGCGCAACGAGCTCGCTTCTGGTATTCGATCCCCCTCCACAATTCATCCATACCTTGAGCATATGATTATCAGATAAGTGAATCACTGCCCCACCCCACTAATCCACAAACACAGTTAAGATGCACCATCAAATGCACCCCAGGGACAAGCCTCCTCAGCACAAGGAGCCGGACGGTGAACGATACGACTCAAACCGGTTGTAGAGATACCAGTAGATTCATTGAAAGAGGCAACAATACAACTACTTAACCAGTAGCACTGAGAAGACTTCCCCTAAAAAATCAGGCGGTTACGGGCTTTCCAAATTTCCCACGCCACAAAAACAGGAAGAGATAAACAATGGCCAACAGATTTGGACCAGTCACTGAAGTTCTCATTAAACGAACCATGAATCCATTGCTTCTTATCAATGATTGATCCGTTAATATGTCTTTAAGAATTTAAAGTTTCCTCCACATGAAATGCTTATTTGCTTGCTTATGTTGATTGTCAAATCTCTAATATTGAGTAGTTTGAAGTATAGGGTGTGTATAACTTCCAGTATTTTCCCTGGTATCTCAGGGTATACTACTTGTTCAATTGTAAATATTGTGTAAGTGTCTTGTTGTGTTAAGTTTGGCCTTTCGGTCAAGCTAGGGTCTCCCCCTTAGGCCACTCTTGGGGTGGCTTTTAAAGTGAAGAGTTTTCTCACTCAGTGTGACAACCGATTATTATTCAGTGAGTGTGATCCTTTGAAGTCACCTCTTTAGTTGCTAGTCCCCTCTACCATCCTAGATAGGATCTCTTATTGGGGCAAATATAAGTTGTGTGATAACAATAATATAGTTCAAGTGATATCACCATACAATATTTGGCTCAAATGGTCAAAGCATTGGTTTTGTGGTTTACACAGACAATGTATGAGCACACAAATAGATAAATCCAACCTAACGATATTGAAAGTCAGTTGTTAAAGATAAGAAGAGTGCATACATTTTGGAACTCATCAGTGATGTCAAGTTGTTTAGTAGAATGCTAATGCATTGGATAATGCCAATAAGTCCAACAATCGATGTACATGCTTTGAAGTTCCGGGCTCAACATAAAATACTTGCTATAAAAAATTGACTATGGTAGACATTGTATTTGACCTCTGATTGCATAATAAAAGATTTCTTTGTATTTTCTGGACACTGGAAATAAACGGTTACGAAGAGAATAACTAGGGCATACTTCTCTTTCATCCACACAGCAATCACTTCAGGGATTCATCAAAGTCTGAGTTTGATTGTAAGACATATGAAGAAGTCAAATGGGGAAGTTGTCATGACGAGCAAAAGCATGTTTAAAAAATGATGATCATGGTATCCACTTGACAAAGACAAGTGAGGAGTTGAAATATTGAACATATTTTTTTCCTCAATAAAAAGAAGAAGAATTAATGGTAATCATAAAGCTTAGATGGAGCAGTTTCATGAAGATTGTTTACAACAATATTGAAGATAGAATAACAACAAATGAAGTTTCAGAGAATGAACTCTTTGGAAGTCAGTGATGCATTAAGAAAAATCTTGTCTAGTCCATGACATCTATAGGACTACTTAAAACTCATTGAAACATCAATAAGGATTCATAATTAATTGATCTTCAAAAACGTTGAGGTTTAGGGCATGTGAAGCAATCAAATTGGAGTAAAATTTCTAACAAAAAATAATGAGGACTTTATGACAGGGAAAAGTAGCAGAAGACTGAAAAGTTCACGGGAGCAAACCAATGAGGACATTTTGCAGTAATTCAAGGAATTAGAAGAAGCATATAACAACGATAAAGATGCTTGACAGAGATGAAGATGCTTGACAGGGGGAGCAACCAACAATATACATGAAGTGTAACGCGCCATATTTTGACTAGGCATGTTTATCAGTCAGACACCTTGCACTTTATTTGCTTATTATCTGTTGGACTCAGCTAGACTAAGTGAACTATACTTCCAGCATGTTAGATCTGATTATATGTTGCTATTATGTTTGTAAGGTTACTATGCTTATACAGATACTATGATTATGATGTTATAATGTTACCATTCTCATGATGTTATTATGTTTATGCGGTTACTATGTTGCAGTTATCATGAGATTCTTTTCTTTCATAATGACAGTGTATGTTTAAATTGTCGTCCTTGATGAAATACAATGTATATATGATGTGGTACGTAGATACCAATCCATGATGTGATCGATTTAATGGTTTTGTGTGATGAAATGAAATGATGTTGATAATGTGGACCAGCTAATGAACAAATGGAAATATTATTATAGATATATGTCTACAAATACTAATTTGCAGGACACAGGGGCTACGTGGTAGCCAGATATTTGATAGGATACAGGGAATAAGTAAGCAATGAATATAAAATCTTAGCAACCATCGAATGATACGATGGCACAAACCAATAATCCCAGTAACAACACAGTATGATTTGGACAGGGTATAGACCGAGTATGTTGAGAGGGATGGAGGCATTTCCCACCCTATGTTTTATGATACCTGAGGTCGTGGGAGGCCTGTGCTGAGTCACACTCCCCTAGACGTGTGATGACGACAGTCAGATGCTTGCTAGGAGAGGTTAGGTCCGCTGTGTAGCTGACGCTACCGCTCTCAGTTTCTATATGTGCTCAGGTCGGTGAAGCCGACAATACATCTTTACTAGCAGAGGAAGGATAGGGAGGATGCGGAAGTAGGATATGATAAGAGGATGTTAGCTAGTATTGTTGGGGATTGGGTATTCCTTGATCTTGAGTTAGTGGTAGTAGGTATCCATCTTCTGATTTACTAGTTAAGTTAATAATACCATTAAGATAAGGATATAAAAATCATGGAGAGGATTAACTGGTAAATAAATGAAGTTGTTGCGTAATTATATTACATATGTCTTGTTCTATCTGCATGGGGGATTACTATTATTAGATAGCAGTTATGCATAGGTGGGAAGATGATTGTTTATAGTGCATATCCGAGATGTGCATACGCTGGCCACGCATGCACATTTTGCACATGCGCGATAGTATTGGTTTACATCATGCTTATCAGGATTTAACAATGTTATAAGTTGTCATAAATAACTCAGTTAAGGATTTAGTAAATGACTACAGTAATAGATGATCAAGTTGCTAATGTGTAAAATAAGTTAATTAGCCTTTGTATGTAAACATTGTAATGAATATTTAAAATAAGCGTCGTCAAGTGAAGGTGTCGTCAATATAAAGTATAGAAGTTAAACGTTAATGCTATACGAGTGTACTATGTAATTGTTAATCTTACTTAATCAAAACATTAGTGGACTTGTTTATTAACACAAAGGTACCATGCTGATATTGGAACACTTATCAATTAACACTTCAATGTTATTACTGTTATTCACCATTAATAATTAACTTTATTATTATTATTATTATTACTATAATTATTATTACTATTGTAATAAACCTTTGATGTAAACATAGTGGGGTCAGATAAAATATTACTCAAATTGTTGATTGAGTCACTCAACGAATATTTTAAAAATCTGAAAATAAAGGTAATGTAATTAATTGAATCAGCAAGATAAGGCAAGATGTCATTGTCATTTAAATAATAATTGTGTCAGATATCCAGTAAAAAGAATCAGATCCGAATATGATAAGGTGTTTAATCCACCCATCCCTACAAACTTGAAAGGGTCAACCTGATCTTTGTTAAATATTATTTTATTATTATTTTAATAAATGTATTTAATGTTTGGATGGTGAGTGGAATTGGTGATTAAAAGCCACCGCCCCGTAACAGTTATAAACTTAACATCTCAAGATTTATTTACTATGCAGTCAACCTGTTCCAATCAAATCAAATAAGCCTTAATTATTTGAACTGCGCGAGAAAATAACTATTAATAAAATAAATACTTTATCATAACTTGTAAGGTTAAACAAGAAGGAAATTAAATGTTTGGGGGTTCGAGGGATTTGAAAGGGGCGGTTGAGTAAGGTTGAAGAAAACATAGGAAGTTGGGTATATAGGAAGGGTTGGGGAAGTAGTTAGGGGTTCTGGATTTTGGGGGAAAGAAAAAAATTTGAAAGGAGGAGGAAGAGGAAAACTTCTTTGCACAGAGGAAGGGGAAAACTCTAATTGGGAATTGAAAACAAGGAAACTGATATTGGAATTATCGGTTTGTGGGCTCGGGGGCTAGGAAGTCTATCGATTTCCTAGGGCCAGCACGATCAGAGCTGGTCGACAGGGTGGATTATCCACTCGGTTTGCTAAGTACTAAAAGGGTAAGTTGGAAAAGTTCTGCGGGAGGCCATCTACCATCTACTAGCATCATGTATTCTTCTTGTTATTCTTGTTATTTATTTCTAACTTGAGTTGAAATATACTTGAAAGAAAATCCTGATATTTGGTTATTTTTATATTTGTATATGTATGCCGCTAATGACTAGAACAGAAAATGAATATATTTGTATATGTATGTCGCTAATGACTAGAACAGAAAATGAATATATTTGTATATGTATGCCGCTAATGACTAGAACAAAAAAAGGATGTACTTGATTGGACTGTCAAAAATGAAATTGAAAGATCATAGATTTTTATTACTAAAACTAGCTCAGAATGAGCTTAATACATAAGAAAGTTAGCTTACAGTGGACATAGTGCTCTGCTGCAAACCGGAGCATTACATGAAGACTGAGAGTTAGGGGGAGAAGGTCATAAAAACTCATAACACTCGAAGAATGAGAAATTGACTAAGCATGAGCCTGAGGGGAGCATAGTGCATTATCAAAACTTCAAGCTATTTGATAGGGGCAGCATATGACTTCCATTAGAACCTTCTGGAAATCTATGAAAGTTAGGAGGAGAAGACCAACAAAGAAATACATAAAAACTGAAATATCTTGCAATACTTGACAGGAGGCCAACTTCAATGAAGAATTGAAGATGCTCTTGCAAATATGAAGAACACTAAGTCAGGGGGAGTAGGTATGGAAGAGCAACACATAAGGAGCTTATAGAAGAATGACTATTTGTCATTGATGTCAAAGGGGGAGATAAGTCTAGTAACAAAAAGAAGTATAAAAAATCACAGTCAAAGGAAGTAGCAACAATATCTAATCAAATATGATCATGAGGAGAGCTCATTCTTAGGGGGAGTCAGTTGTTTTAACTATATGTTTCCATCAATGCCAAAGTGGGAGATTGTTAGAGATAAGTTGTCATTGATGTCAAATGTGATGCCATTGATGTCAGATATTTTGTTGAGGATGATCATATTTGATAAACAAACCATATGATACTTATAATCCATTGTAGAACAGGGTACTACTGGAAGTTGGAGTTCGTGTAGCGACTATCAGAAGTTGGAGTTCCTATAGCGACTTCCATATAAGAAGAAAGAGTTTCGGTACTAGAAGTTAGGCACGCTATCCCTGACACCCAATAAGTATAACAATTATTTCTATAGTAAAAGACTGTGGTGATCAAGCAAGTGAACCCTGCTGTGGTTGAATAAATGATTGAAGCTCAAAATGTGGGTCCACTTGAGATAGGTTCTTAAAATTTTGAGCCAACATAATGACATTGAAAGCCCAATGTAATTGAAGCCGACATAACATTGAATTCAAGCTTACCAAAGGACCAAGCCAATCAATATTACAATTGATCTATAAATACGATCAATTGAGTTGGATATTAAAAGGTGAAAGAGTTGAGGTGAGGAGATGAGTTAGTTGAGAAGAATTGTAGGAATGGATTTGAGGGATCAACTACTCGTTGATCCAAAAGAAGCTGAGGAAGAGGAATATTGTTGAGCTCTGAAATGATGTGTATTCCCTAAATTTGAAAAAGATAAAATTGAGGCGAGTTTCTTCTTGATGATGATGGCGAGTGCCCTTTGGTGCTAATGGCGAGTTTCTCCTAGTTTTCGTGGTGAGCATGAAGAGCGTTTGTTGATGATCTTGATGAGATAACAATGGATCAAAGGAATGAGAAGTGTTTCAGGTTTTTGCAGAGTGTGAGAATGATTGAGGGTATCCACACAATATTCTTGGGAATCCACGTAGTATCTTTTCCATTGGCGAGCATCAACACAAGATTGTTGATGTCTTAGATCACTCATGTAGAGATTGGGGAAATGTGATCTCGAGTATGGACTTATCCTCATACTTGCGAAAGACATTGACTGCAGAACTATTTAGCATATACTCAATTACTGCTTAAGGAATTGCTGCTCTTATAAAATGGTGTATATAGATTTGAAGAGAAGAATGTCAAAGTAAGTTCATAGCATATTTAAGGAAGTGAAAAACAAAGTATGTCTCTGTTGAACTTTGCTTCACCAAGATCATGATTGTGAAGAGATATAATAATTGATTTAGAGCATTGGTTGTTGAGTAATCTCAAGGACAAAATCAACACTCCTTGACAATATTGAACAATGATTTAGGAAACAAAGAAGTCATGTTAAAGGCTTGAAAATATACATACTTGAAAAGTAGATTTGTGATTGTGATTTGACAAGCAAGAAAGACCTATTGAAGTCTTGAAGAACACAAAGTGGTAGAAGTTTATGAAGCAGACTTGGAGTGGATTGAAGAAGAATTTGACTAGAGGCTAATCAATGGGCAGACGATAAATAGGGGTTACCATTGTTTGTGGACAGAAAATGATCAGTGTTCAATCACAGATCGTGGGAAGAAGAATAACAATTGACAACTATTGCTCGTGGGTAGAGAAGAATAATAGTGGGAAACCATTGCTCGTGGGAAACCTTTGTTTGTGGGAAGAAGAACAACAATGGACAACCATTTCTCCCGGGAAGAGAAGAATAGTGGCGGGAAACCGTTGCTTGTGGTAGAGAATTAGAAGTGGGCTACCATTGCTCATGGGAAGAGAATTAACATTGGGCAACCATTGTTTGAGAGTAAAAGATAATCAATGTTTATCACTGACCGAGGGAAAAATATAACCAAGTGGTTTACCACTAACCGGGATCAACAAGAAGACAGAGGATAACCCCTAATTGGATGTAATCTACTCTATTGAGTTTACTAATATACATTACTGAATTTCCATCTACATCTTGTGCACTATTTGTGTACTTGTTGATGAGTTCTTATCAATGTTGATCTGAATACACTTAATGATGAATATCTATTAATGAATGTGTTTGAAGAAGTTTTGAGTCAAAGAAAAGAAGGAAAAAGCATAGGACACTAATTCACCCCCCCTCTCATTGTCCCTAGTGTGTTGAACAATACTAACACATGAATTCTCAATTAAATTTTTGTGCTCAATTGGTCTTCTATTTTATCCAAATCAAATTTACATTTTACAATGACAAGCTTTAAAGGAATTTCACTTCCCAAATTCACAATGGACTCAAAGTCCCTTTAACCTTCATAAAAAAAGGACTTGCTTGCTGATATAAGTCTCAACCAAGCTTATAAACTAACCAGGACTTTCCAAAATGAAGTTTGCCTTTGCACTTGTTGTTGAACAACTTGGTTTTCTCTTGCACCAATGTTCTCAATTCCTCTTCATCTCTTTTTTTCTTCTAGTTGTGCTCCTTCGCTTCATGTGTTACGCAGGCTCCCCTTTTCTCAAAACCCGCCCCCTCTATTTTTAAGCCTTTACAACTCTAATATTCCTTTTTAACTTGGAATTCTTCCCTTAATTCATGTGATCTTTTTCCCTTTAAAAAAAAAGTGTCTCCTCCTCTACCTGGACCCTTGTCTTCTAATTTCCTCTGGTGGCCCTCTCTCCTCTTTAAGCAAGCCTCTCCTCTTTATGTGTAGCTTCTACTTGTCTTCTTGGAATCCCTTTATGTGACATATCCTCCTCTCTTCATTTTTCACATCCCCATTTATTCTATGTGGCCTTCTCACTCAATATGTGGCCTCCTCCTATGGTACCGCCTTCTTTTTTCTCTCTCCATGTGAAACCTCCCTTCTTCATAACAACCATTCCCTAGCAAATATCATCCTCAACAATTTTTCATCGGATTTTAATGTTTTTTCAAGGAATGGCATGACTCCATGGAAATGATGCCACACTTCCCTTTAAAATCCATGAATCAATCTAGATATTGAAACCTAGGTGTATGCCCTCTTGAACTTGTGATCAAATGGAAACTTGCAAGTTTTAATGTGGATGTGACCTCCAAAGAAATTTAGGCCATTTGCAGCAACTGCGATCAATGAATCCAATCTTTTGCACAAAGGATCTTGCATGTGGCCCTAGAATTCACCCCCTTACATGAAAGAATCAATCCATTCATGCAAACAAATTGGATGATGGAGATCTCATCTCATTTTCCCTTTCATATCCTTCCCAATCAACACAAATAGATCGATCATTCATGCACACCGAATGGACAGTGGACATTGGTTTTTCATTCAATTCTCTTTTATGGAGGTCAGAAAACTGTTGCACCGATCATTCCTACATCAATCACTCCAGGTGACACAAAAAAGCATGACCTCATGCCGAGGCTTCTTGTTGCAATCAAAATCCACTTGCATCCTTTCCTCTTTCATTGATGTCATACTTTATATGAGGTGTATGATGGATTTTTTATTTTCACTATGGCCCTCTTTTTTCTCTTTACAATCTTAATTGTTGTCCCTATAACTCTCATAGCTGACTGTTTCCTTTTTTCCTTTGTTGTGGAGTTTTATTTGATCATAATCTTCTTTAACAATAGTTTTAATTTCTTTTGCAGTAGCTACACTATTGCCTTCATCTTCACTTGCAACATTATCAAAATTGCTTTCTCCCTTTTTTGTACCTGCATAATCACAACCTAAGGAATTTTTTAACATAATTAGATGTTTTCCATGGCTTGTTATCCAATATCTCCCCCTGTGTAGGTCCACAACTCATAATTTCACTACTCATTCTTATTTGTTTTAATTCCTGGAAGGCACTCATAGATTCGTTTCCCTATTTTCAACTCATCAACATAGTCATAATAACTTAAGGGACTTAATGTTTTCCACTTCATTTCTTCCTCTGCCCCAACCTATCTCTCCTTGAGATATGTGTCCACCTCTTTCTCATAGAAAGTATCCTTAACTTGTTGATATTTCTGCTTTTGGGAGTCCTTAATTTTCTCTTCTTCAATCTCTATTGTTTCCAACTCAACAATTTCCTATTCATCCTTGCTTTCGATTCTACACTTGAATTCATTCCCAAATTCAACTTGTGTCCTCTAAGGGACATCTTCCAACCTTTCTCCTTGTTTTGGGTAAAAAATCATTATCCCATCATCTTCATAACCATCACCATCACCATCTTCATAATCCTCTTTTCAACCATCTTCACTATATTCATCATCATCAAATTCATTTGATTCTTCGTCCTCAGTTGTGAGGTCTTCATTAGTTTCCTCCATCCCATCATGCCGAATCGATCCCTTTACCATACATGATTTTATAACTTTCTCTACAATATCCATTCTAATTCAATTTGCTCATTGATCACCATTACCTCATCCCATGTGAGGGGTCTTCTCTTTTCCATCAAGGCCTTTACCAACTGATCATGAGCCAAGGGTTTATCGCTCCCCTCTACTACCTTTAAGGCTTTCATCCTAACCACAATTTTCCTCATTTCATCACACAAATATATTGAGGCCATTACTTCATGTGAAATCCTTCTGCTCAAAATTCCAACCTTCACTCATCTCTTGTAACCCATCTTTTCACTTCAATTTCTATAACCCCGAATGGTTACCTGTTGAAATATTGTAACTTCAAATAATATTCTATTTGTACTTTGTTATTATTCATCCAGAGATGTTTTATTCCTCCGTCGAGATGTTATTATTATGTAAAGTCATTGAGGTAAAACCTCCCATGTAATTCGGGGCATTAGTTCCCCTAGAGTCAATTGTAATGGGGTGTTTAAGTCCCCTAGAGGAGTCGGCCCAGTCAAAATTATGTTGAGTGGTTAAGTTGTTGGGGCCGACCTAGTTAGGGTTAAAAGTCAAGTGAAGTAAAGTATAAATAGAGGAGGTGTGTTCCTCATTTAACACACACTCACTCACTTGTGAAATCACATAGGAGAGAGAGAGATCTGCAAAGGAGGAGAAGGAGCTCTTGTTTGGGGACTACATCTTTGCATTTCTTGGTCATCTATATTGAGGAAGCTTTGCTGGGTTTTCTACCTCATGAGGCTTTCCCAGGATAAATCTGTGTCTCTTGTGTTTATGATGTGCTTGTTGTTCTTTCAATGATCCTGTATATGCTATTGTTGTTTATGATGTTATCTATCTTAGCATATTGAATCTTAACATGGTATCAGAGCTAACCTGAAGGAAGGCAATGTATGGCACTTACGACACTTGTTTCACTTGCGACAATTTGAAAGTTAGGGTTTTGTATAGCAAAACCTAATCATCGTGGAAATTTCGCTATAAATCAATTTTGGTGAAGGTTAGGGATCTAAAAATTGGACAGGCCAAAGATGACATTTTCTTGTACCTCGTGTCCGAGTTTCAGCCTCAGATTCGTTGTACTTTCTGAGATATGATCCGTATAAGTTAGGGTTTCTACCTCTTCCAGAATGAATCCCTAAACAAGTGACCTAGGTAAAAAGGTCATATCTCGGGATAGGAAGATCCAAATGAAATCTTGTAAAAAGTGACAGTTAGGGCACAAACTGTAGTTTCACAGGTCTGGTTTTCAGAGGCCGAAGATGAAACAGTGACACGTGGCACTCTGTACAAGTTCACTATATTGTTTCATCCCTTAAATAGGTTATGTTGGGAAACTGGGCATATATCTCTTATGGAGAATCCAATGAAGCTCAAACCTGTGGGGTTGGAAAGATGACAGGTCAAGCTACCACAGGCTGAAATTTCAGACCTTGTAGATTCAAAATTTCAAAGATACACCAGAAACAATATGCCACATCTGAAATGGCTCAACAGAGGAAATCAAGGAAGAGGAGGAAGAAGCTCTCACTTAGGGTTTTCAAGTTTTTTACGTATGGAAGGACCTGATACAATGTTGGCGACACCTGATGCAACATTGGAAACTTTGATAATGGATTTGGAATCCATTCATCATAAATATTGTTCCTCCATCAAAATGTTGTGGGATGAAGGAGATTGAAAATTAGGGTTTCCAAGTAAGAAGAAACCCTAGCAAAGTTGGGACACTCATAGGGCAGCAATGGAGGAGGTTTAAATGGCACCGATATTTATCATCCTAGCACCATGAACCTATATAAGATGTTTACAAGAGATCTACCTTGGATGGTTAGGGTTTTACCCTTATAGAGAAGACTACAAGCAATCTCGACAAGTATGACTTGAGGAGATACATGTATGTTTTGAAATCTGTTTCATGATTAAGTTCATGATATGTTTGTCTTCATATTATTGAGGTTAGTACAATCATGATTAATTTTAGATTATCCGATCACCTTAGTAAAAATATGAATGCATGTGAATAATAGAAGACATTCATTGATTAGGGTTATGACACTTATGATTGTACTAATGCACTTGTGGTCTTGTATGAGGATGATGTTGTCTGCTAACATGAAAGGTACATCAAGAAAGACAAATCTAGTTCTAGATCAAGAATATATGACCATGATGACATGAAGACAAAGACTCATCCATAGTCTTTGATCACATAGAAGCTCTACTTACGAGGTATGTATGACTTGTTTCTACTATGCTTAACTTATGAGATATGTAAGTTACTAGCACAAGGTCTCTAAATCATTGAAGAGAACAAAGAAGATATTGTTTGGGTATGTTAGACATAACTAAGCATGCATACTAATCCAGGTATGTTTTTCCTATATCAAGTTAGAATCCTACTTTCTGTTAGGATGTTAGATAAGTATACCTGTGTATGAAATGATCATGACCATACATGCTTAAGATTATTTAGAATCATAATGTTTTGATAATATTTAGATTATACTAATGTATGAGATCTTGAGGATGACACAATGATAACACTAGTGCACACTTAAGCATGCATAGTGGTACAGGATGGATATAAGTTCAAAGACATATAATCATGATGCTATCATAAAGGGAAAATTAGAGATCAAGAGGGGGAAACCACACAAACATAAAAGATAAGTATTTGAGTTGTTATTTGAATTACCTCTTGAATCTCTGAATAGTAAATGATATTGCTCGTAATAGTTGTATGCATATTTGTATTCCTAGAATCAGGAAATATATCATGCATAGTGTAAGCATTCATATAGCATTGAACAATATACTACTAATATGCATATGATGGGTAAGTTGGACAAACATTCCAATGTTGCTTGTCTAGAACGAAACCTCTTTGCTGACATGTCGAGAGCTGTGCACGCTCTTGATAGTATGTTTTGGTAGAGATGGAAGGCATCTAGATAGCCACTGTATGCATACAGGATATGGAAAAGTGGTGTGCCAAAGTATTGGTCAAGATAGTTGCATAACTATGTGAATCATATTTGTATGCATAATAGGTTATCATGTCAACATGATTTGATGATTATGAAGTATTACTAATCATGTAATTAACCTTGATTTGTAGGAAATATCATGTGCTATGATCTACAAAAGAAGGATGATGAACACCTGTTCCAAAGAACAATTGATGGATGTTCAACAAAAATACTTACAAATCAAATGTACTATAGAAGGGTCGTGGCTAGAGGATTCTCTTAGAAAGAGAGAGAATCATGACAAGATGTTTGCTCCAAGTGGCTAGACAAGACCATTCTCTTAATGGTGTAATTGAAGAAGAAGTGCGAATCGAGCAAACTCCCAGGATTTGATAGAGAATCACACGATTGAAGAAAGCTCTGTATGGGTACCCAGGATCGATAGTCATTTGATGAGCTTAATGATCACCACATGTGATGTGGATTTCAACCTTTGCTACAAGGTTGAAGATGGTTTATATATATAGATGACATTCTTCTCTTAGATGGATGCAAGAAGGAACTCACCATAGAGTTCGAATGATCTTGAGGCTCATATCAGTAGACCCATCTGACGGCAGATGGCACTAATAGATATGCAGAAGATCACTCAATGCAGAGTGTGAATGATGTTCAGTCATGAAGGGAGAATTGATAGCTTCTTGACAAGCTTGGGATTTACCAAAAGTAAAGTTGATCCTAACCTTTACCTAAAGGTTATGGATGATGAACCTGTCATACTATTACTGTATGTGGATGATCTCTTTTTGATAGGTAATTAGAAACAAATCATGGAAAGCAAGAAGAAGCTAGCTACAGAATTTGAGATGAAAGATCTCAGATTGATGCATTACTTCCTAGGTCTGGAAGTATGGCAAGGCCTAGAAGGTATCTTTCTCAATCAGGGAAAGTATGCTGTGGAAATCTTTAAAATATTTGACATGTTGGAATGCAAAGCCATGGCCACTCCCATGGATTCCAACTTGAAGTTGTTAGCTGATGACTCATCAGAGTTAGTGGATGTGACTCCGTACAGACAGATTATTGGGTCATTGATGTATCTGACGAATACTAGGCCAGATATATGCTTTGCTGTGAACACCTTGAGTCAGTATCTAGTTGAGCCTAGACGTGTTCACCTGATAGCTGCAAAGCATGTGATGAGGTACCTAAAGGGTACGATAGACTTTGGCCTATGTTATCTTGGAGATCATGATTGTTAGATTTTTAGAATTTACTTCAATCTGATCTAGGATCTTAACTGAGAGAACAACATGTACAACATATCTACAGCATATCAATCATGGACATAATAATGCAAGCACACAAGAGACACAGAGTTTACTTGGGGAAAACCATAAAGGTGAAAAACCCCAATAACTTCCTCAGAGATAGATAGAGCAATGATACAACCCAAGCATAAGAGATAGACATCCTCAAGCAGCAGCTTCTCCTCCTCCACAAGTGCGCCACTCTCCAAAGAGTGTGTGTATGAGAATAGAATGAATGAAATAGAGTGCCTCCCGCACTCTATTTATACTTGACATGACTTGCCTAATAACCTTTACTAGGTCGACCTCAACTTAACCACGTAACATAAAGCTGACTGGGCCGACACCCAATAGGGTGGTCTAATAACCCTTTGACCCACATGGCCGACCCCCAATAGGGTGGTCTAATAACCCTTCGACCCACATGACTTATACAGGGCCGACCCCAACAAGGTGGTCTAATAACCCATCAAGTATAAGTTACGACACTTACAATATAAATGACGACACTTCCGTATAGAGGAATAATAACATCTCTATAGGAATACAAACACTTCCGTATAGAGGAATAATACCATCTCTATAGGAGTACAATATACATATATGGAATACATGGGTGAAATACATTCCGAAGTTACATATACATCAACACTCCCTCTTAACTAGGAAGGTATTTCTCGACACAGGTCTTCTAGCACAAGTCTTCTTCTTTGGATCATCGTCACTGGATAATCATCATTGAGTCATCATCACTATTGCTGCTATCTCAATCAATCTCTGAATCTACTCGTCATAGGAAGTTCTACAGAGCCAGTCCTTTTTCATACTGGATGTAGGCCCACCACCTGCAGGTCTTCATCATCACTGGCCATACTGTGGAATCCTCAGGATTTATTACGTGAGTCAACAAAACCTCGAAAGAGCATCCCAGGATTGATTACGAGCACATAGCTCAACCTATTGGATCTCCTAGGACCTTTTACATGCTACTGCACAACCTGTCCACGACCATAGAGTATCATCCTGATACTCATGATCATCGTTCACGAAGCACAACCCATATGCACATCACACAACACTTACATCTACGCCATGGGAGAACACATCTACAACCATGCGAGAATGGCACAACACTTATATTGTAGCCATGGGATAACACATCTACAACCATGCTCAAATGGCCCCAGCACTTATATCGCAGCCATGGGAGAACACATCTACAACCATGCTCAAATGGCCCCAACACTTATATCGCAGCCATGGGAGAACACATCTACAACCATGCTCGAATGGCCCCAGCACTTATATCGCAGCCATGGGAGAACACATCTACAACCATGCTCGAATGGCCCTAGCAATTACATCACGACCATGGGAGAACACATCTGCCACCATGTCGAAAAATCCCAGCAATTACATCGCGACCATGGGAGAACACATCTACAACCATGTCCGAAAAGCTCATGTGCATCTGTGTCTTTGGAACTCATCACACATAATCCAACTGATTATGTAATGTATCCACTTGATACATGTCATCACATATGATCATCCTGATCATCATCATAGCATCATCCTGATGCATATAATCTAGAGTATCGTCCTGATACTCATCACACATGATCATCCTGATCATCGTCACTGCATCGTCGTGATGCATGTCATCTGGAGCAACATCCTGAAGCTCATCATCCATGATCATCCTGATCATACAATGCATCGTCCAGATGCATACCAAGTATCTACCTGATACATATCATCATACATGATCCACCTGATCATACAATGTATCCACTTGATACATACACAGATACATGATCCACCTGATCATACAATGTATCCACCTGATATATATATCAACATACATGATCTACCCGATCATACAACGTATCCACCTGATACATATACAGATACATGATCCAAGCATCCAACATGATGCATATACATATACATGATCTAACTGATCATAACAAGCATCCAACATGATGCATGTACAGAGCAGTAACTGGAGCATTGTCCTGATGCTCATCATCCATCACTTACATCCACAGCCATGGGAAGGATCCTCCTCTCACCATGCTTGGAATGGCTCCTGCAAATGTGTCCATCACTTCTTCCTCAAAGTGTCATCAATCTGAAGAACACCAAGCCTCTCTCTGAAGTACTCGAACTTCACTCTGGCTAGTGGCTTCATCAACACATCTGCAACCTGCTCATCTGTCGCAATATACAAGAGCTTCACTGCTCCTCTCTGCACCATATCCCTGATATAGTGATATTTGATCTCAATGTGTTTCGACCTGTCGTGGAACACCGGATTCTCAGATATCTTCACACAACTCTGGTTGTCAAAAAAGATACCAGTAGCCTCCAGCGGGAGATCAAATAACTTAGATAGTAGCTTCTGAAGCCATACTGCCTCACAACTAGCTGAACAAACTACAACATACTCTGCTTCAGCTGTACTCAGTGCTATGCAGGACTACTTCCTGCTAAACCAAGAGATTACACCTGATCCCATACTGAAGCAGCACCCAGAAGTGCTCTTCCTATTTGCAGCACTGCTTGCCCAATCTCAGAATATGCTTTACAGCAACCAGGTGAACACTCCTCAGATCCGTCAGGAATTGGCTCAATGTGTTCACCGCAAAGCAAATATCTGGTCTTGTGTTCGTCAGGTACATCAAGGACCCAATCATCTGACGATACATAGTGACATCAACCGGCTCAGATGAAGCATCAACCAGAAGCTTCAGGTTCGATGCCATAGGTGTGGCCATGTCCTTGCAGTCCATCATCCCGAACCTCTTCAGGATCTCTACTGCATACTTCCCTTTTTATGGGAGAAGCCACGAGCTACAAACCTCGCTTTGAATTTCTCCATGCTACCATCTATAGCATGCTTGATCTTATAGATCCATTTGGAAGTCACAACAGACTTCCCTTCAGGTCTTGGGACTACATCCCAAACATCATTCTTTATGATCGACTGGCACTCCTCAATCATGGCATTCTTCCCGAATCCTGGGAACTTCAATATATTCAATATCTTCAATAGATAACTTTGTTGCTGAAACAAATGTTGTAGTCTTTCTTTTTTAGGTGATGGTATACGATCTTTCCTACAAAACAAGTTAAATTGCATGATTAGAAACATCTCATAGTTTTCAGAACAAATTCTTATACATAAAGAAATATGTCATATAGCCATGCAATTATTTTAGCCAGTGCTTCAATACAACATTTATCCATATCCCGTAACTTTCTAGATGCCTTCCAATCTCTACCAGAACATTGTTAAGAGTGTGCACAACTCCCAATATGTCAACAAAGAGGTTTCATTCTAGATAAGTAGCAATGGAATATTGTACAGTGCCATAGGCCAGTTACCTATTACATGCATATTAGTAGTATGTTGTTTATTAATGCAATTATTCTAATATGCCAAAATACACAGCCTAATTCTAGGAACATCAGTATATACATCATTGAACAGTATTATTTAAACAATCAAATATGCAAGAAATGATAATTCAAATACTTATCTTTGTTTGGTTGTTGGGTGGACTCCCTCTGAATATCTGCATTCTTGCAAAAACTATTGGAGTATGCTCCCTCTTGATCTTTGCTTCCTGGATTACCTATCCTTGAACTTATATCCATCCTTGATCACTATGCATGCTTACAAGTATCATTATTGTGATATCCTCGAGATCTCATACATAATCATACATTTACTAGTATATTCTCAATACTATCAAAACACAATAATCTTAAACATGTATAGTCATTATCATTTCAAACACAGATAATAAGCATTAGCATTCAGTGTTTTAAGGAAGACTTCTCTTACTCATGCATATTCATATTTGACCAAAAGACTTTTCTGGTTAGTCATATCATCAATCAAGGTAAGAGACATAATATGCATACACCCATGTTTATTCAAACCTATGAATAATCATTATTAATCATGCCATGTATACTTTACACAAGGTAGGATTCTAACTTGATATAGGAAAAACATACCTGGATTAATATGTTAGTTGGTTATTATCTAACATACCCACATGATGTCTTCTTGTTCTCTTAAGTGACTTGTGCTAGTAACCTGCATATCTCATAGGTTAACCAAGTTATACATACCTCGTAAGTAGATCTTCTATGTGATCCATGGCAATGGATGAACCTTTGTCTTCATGTTACCATTGTCATATGTTCTTGAACTAGAACATGATTTATCTTTCTTGATGTACCTTTCATGTTAGCGAACAACATAAACCTCATATAACATCACAATGCATTAGTACAATCATAAGTGTCAAAACCTTAATCAATGAATATCTTCTATCATGTATTCATAATTTTATTAAGGTGATACGACAAGTCTAAATTTAATCAAGATTGTACATACCATAAACTTAATCATGAACAAATCTCGAAACATACCTGGATAAGTCATACCTGTCGAGATTGCTTGTAATCTTTTTATGTAAGGCCTTAGCCTCATCTCCCTTTGAAACAAGAACTTCTTCACTTATGCAGGTGACCAATCCATTCTCTTCTAGGATTAATCCAATCCACTTGATTTGCAGGAACTGGATCTAGAGCTGGATTAGGGTTTGTTAGAGAAACCCTAAAAATTCAAACTTTGAATTTCAAACTTCCGAAAGGATAGAAATATGCACCTTGATGAGCTGATCAAGCTGGTATACTCAGAATTTGAAAACTGCAAAGTTTCACCCCTCAAATTTGCCTTTGAAACTTCTGGATTTACTAGACATGACCCCGAACTAGAGCTTGATAAATCCCACCCTTCTTCCCAATCAAAAGGTTCGATCCAAAGCTCTAAGATTTTAGTTTTATGAGGAGCTTCCATCCGTGGTCACATATTTAAAAAATTCCCATTTTTGCAGAAGCCCTAATTTTTCACTTTTCCGATCAAAGTCCCGAACTAAGGTCTGATCAAGCTCGACCTTCTGCCCAACCAAAAATTCTGATCTTGGTCTCTAAATTTCGATTTTGATGAGTAGCATTCAGCCGTAGTCTCTGATTACAAAAATTCCAACTTTCTCCGAAACCCTAAATTCCGGAAGCCATGAATGAAGGTGCTAAAAAATAATTCTGTTTTGACATAAATATGTACCTGATTGTTTCTGGTGTAACTCCGAACTTTTAGATCCACATGGTCTGAAAATTTTCCTGTCATAGCCCGACCTATCATATTTCCAACCCCACAGGTCTGACCTCAAATGGATTCTCTGAGAGAGTTATGCTAAGTGTCGTAACGTGACCTGTTTATGGGATAAAACATGAGAGAAAACTTGTACAGCATTCCATGTGTCACTGGTTCCATTTCGGCCTCTGAAAACGTTACTTGAGAAAGTACAGTCTATGCACTACCTGTCACTTTTTACGAAATTTCATTTGGAGCTTCCTAGCCCAAGTTATGACCTTTTTTCCAAGGTCACCTGTTTATGACTGAGATTTGGAAGAGGCAGAAACCCTATATTGTATAGATCATAAATCACAAAGTACAACGAATTAGAGGTTTTCCTTTGGACACAAGGTACATGGGGATCTTAGCTTTGCCCTGTATGATTTTCAGACCCTAAAACCTCGTTAAAACTTATTTATAGCGAAAGTGCTACGATGACTGGTTTTTGCTATATCAAGCCCTAGCTTCGCAATTGCAACAAGTGTCATACATGCCATACCATGCCTTCTTTCAGAATAGCTCTGATACCATGTTAGATTTTCAGAATTTACTTCAATTTGATCTAGGATCTTAACTAAGAGAACAACATGTACATCATATCTACAGCATATCAATCATGGACACAATAATGAAAGCACACAAGAGACATAGAGTTTACTTGGGGAAAACCATAAAGGTGAAAAACTCCAATAACTTCCTCAGAGATAGATAGAGCAATGATACAACCTAAGCATAAGAGATAGACATCCTCTAGCAGCAGCTTCTCCTCCTCCACAAGTGCGCCACTCTCCAAAGAGTGTGTGTGAGAATAGAATGAATGAAATAGAGTGCCTCCCGCACTCTATTTATACTTGACTTGACTTGCCTAATAACCTTTACTAGGTCGGCCTCAACTTAACCACATAACATAAAGAAGACTGGGCCGACACCCAATAGGGTGGTCTAATAACCCTTTGACCCACATGGCTGACCCTTAATAGGGTAGTCTAATAACCCTTCGACTCACATGACTTATACAGGGCCGACCCCAACAAGGTGGTCTAATAACCCATCAAGTATAAGTTACAACACTTACAATATAAATGACGACACTTCCGTATAGAGGAATAATAACATCTCTATAGGTATACAAACACTTCCGTATAGAGGAATAATACCATCTCTATAGGAGTACAGTATACATATATGAAATACATGGGTGAAATACATTCCGAAGTTACATGTACATCAACAAAGATTTCAGATTGTATGGCTACACTGATGCTGATTGGGCTGGAAGTGTATCAAACAGGAAGAGCACATCGGGTGGATGTTATTGTTTGGGATCTGCCATGATCTTGTGGTTTAGCAGGAAGCAATTCAGTGTGGCTCTCATCACAATTGAAGCAGAATATATAGCTGCTTGCTCTGCTAGTTGTGAAGCGATATGGCTTCGAAAGTTGTTATTAGGAGTGTTTGAATTAGAGATGGACCCCACTGTGATCCCGTGTGACAACCAGAGTTGTATCAAGATGACAGAGAATCCAGTATTCCATGATAATTCAAAGTACATAGAGATCTGATATTTTTATATACGGGATATGGTGCAGAAAGGAGCTATAAAGCTCGAGTATGTGAGCACTGATGAGCAAGCTGTTGATATATTGACCAAACCTCTATCTCGAGTAAAGTTTGAGTATTTCCGAGACAAGCTTGGTGTAGTTTAGAAGGACCCTCCTCAAAAGGGGGAGTGATATGGTCGATGATGATACTTGGATACTGGTATCGATGTGGATACCTGTATCGATGATGATGTTGCTTATACCGACGGTAAGTTCGATAATTAGGATACCTGTATTGATGATGTGGATACCTGTATTGATGATGTGGATACCTGTATCGATGATGAGGTTGCCTATATCGACGGTAAGGTCGATGATGATGATACATGTATTGATGATGTGGATACTTGTATTGATGATGTGGATACTTGTATCAATAATGAGGATACTTGTATCGATGATAAGGATACATGTATCGATGATGATGAGGTTACCTGTTCCGATGATGAGGTCGACTATAAGGATACCTATACCAACGATGAGGTCAATGTGTGGTACATAGACTTTGTCTAAGTAGACGAATGGATTGTATCATCCCTGGATTTTATGTCCTAAAGAGATTAGGATTAACCATCCTGTAAGTGGTTGAGGATTAATCATCCTTAGATAGTAAATCCCGTAAATCCGAAAGGAAGGATAGTCTTAAATGCTGATTGTGATAGGATTAATAATCATTAGACAGTAAATCCCGTAATTCCGAAAGGAAGGATAGTCTTAAATGTTGATTGTGATGGGATTGATCATCCCTACTTAGTAAATCCAGTAATTATGAAAGGAAGGATAGTCTTAAATGTTGATTGTGATGGGATTGATCATCCCTAGACAGTAAATCCAGTAATTCTGAAAGGAAGGATAGTCTTAAATGTTGATTGTGATGGGATTGATCATCCCTAGACAATAAATCCAGTAATTCTGAAAGGAAGGATAGTCTTAAATGTTGATTGTGATGGGATTGATCATCCCTAAACAGTAAATCCAGTAATTTTGAAGAGAAGGATAGTCTTAAATGTTGATTGTGATGGGATTGATCATCCCTAAACAGTGAATCCAATAATTCCGAAGGGAATGATAGTCTTAAATGTTGATTGTGATGGGATTGATCATCCCTAGATAGTAAATCCAGTAATTCCGAAAGGAAGGATAGTATTAAATGTTGATTGTGATGGGATTGATAATCCCTAAACAGTAAATCCGGTAATTCTGAAAGGAAGGATAGTCTTAAATGTTGATTGTGATGGGATTGATCATCCCTAGACATTAAATCCAGTAATTCTGAAAGGAAGGATAGTCTTAAATGTTGATTGTGATGGGATTTATCACCCCTAGACAGTAAATCTAGTAATTCCGAAAGGAAGGATAGTCTTAAATGTTGATTGTGATGAGATTGATCATCCCTAGACAGTGATCCCGTAATTCCGAAAGGAAGGATCATGTGTGTTGCAGATTATGATGTTGTTGATCAAGAGATCTAGACGATGAGGCTGTTGATCGGAAGATCCAGATAATGATGCTGTTGATCAAGAGATCCAGACGATGAGGCTGTTGATCAAAAGATCCAAATGATGATGCTGTCGATCGAGAGATCCAGATGATGTTGTTGATCGAAAGATCCAAATGATGATGCTGTTGATTGAGAGATCCATATGATGCTGTTGATCGGGAGATCCAGATGATGATGATGTTGATCGAGAGATCCAGATGAGGTTTTTGATCAGAAGATCCAGATGATGATGTTGTTGATCGAGAGATCCAGATGATGTTGTTGATTGGGAGATCCAGATGATGATGTTGTTGTAGCTGATCAAGTGCTGCAGAAGATGAAGACTCAGTATTGAAGATGTTGATGTTCTAGTATTGAAGATCTTGAAGATGTTCTAGTAGTTGTTTGAGTTACTGATGATGATTGAAGAAAGCTTCCAATGATTTATAGATGTATCATGTATCACTGTGATGTAGTTGATGACTCCTTGCTCCTACAGATGTTGTTAGAATATCCTTCTCGTTAAGGGGGAGTGTTGAAATATTGTAACTTCAAAGAATATTCTATTTGCACTTTGTTATTATTGATCCGGAGATGTTTTATTCCTCCGTCGAGATGTTATTATTATGTAAAGTCATTGAGGTAAAACTTCCCATGTAATTCGGGGCATTAGTTCCCCTAGAGTCAATTGTAATGGGGTGTTTAAGTCTCCTAGAGGAGTCAGCCCAGTCATCATTATGTTGAGTGGTTAAGTTGTTGGGGCCGACCTAGTTAGGGTTAAAAGTCAAGTGAAGTAAAGTATAAATAGAGGAGGTGTGTTCCTCGTTTAACACACACTCACTCAATTGTGAACTCTCATAGGAGAGAGAGAGATCTGCAAAGGAGGAGAAGGAGCTCTTTTTTGGGGACTACATCTTTGTATTTGTTGGTCATCTATATTAAGGAAGCTTTGCTGGGTTTTCTACCCCATGAGGGTTTCCCAAGACAAATCTGTGTCTCTTTTGTTTATGCTGTGCTTGTTGTTCTTTCAGTGATCCTGTATATGCTATTGTTGTGAAATTGAATGTAATACCGATGTTATCTATCTTAGCATATTGAATCTTAACATTACCTTCTTTCCCAAGATAACTCGGTTGGTTTGTGGAGCCAGATCTTCTTGATTCAGAGATGTTGTTTCAATCGTTTTTGTAACCCAGTTTTATATGCTGTGAAGGAGGACTGTACAATCATCCCAGCGGGGGGTGTGGGGGGGCATTTCCCCCCCATGGGGGTCCGAGAGAGAAGCCACCGAAAGAAATTTTTGGTTTGTTTGTTGGCCAACCATTTACGGACCCATGGTATTTGGGAGACTGTAGTATTTTACCATGGTAATTCCCCTTTAAAATGAAGACATTGTAATACTACTGTGTAATGTATTGATGCATTTTAAAGATATATATGTTGTGTAAGAGAGACTATGAGAGAGCGAAAAGGAAGTTCCAACGGATGTGCTACCATTTGTATCCCTTCATTTGTTGGATGCTATAATAATAAAAGGAATGGAAATTTATCTGTGGACGTAGCCCAGATTGGTTGAACCACGTATATTGGTGTCTCTCTTGAAATGTGTTTATGTGATTTATATTTATATCTAGTTTATTGTTATTGCTTTGCGATCCTGTTTTTCTAACAATTAGTATCAGAAACAAAGGTCTATTTTGCATATAAATTCGCAGGAAAGAAGGGTTCCTGTTTCAAGTGGGAGCAATGGTGAAAGAATGAAAGTTTAAGGTCAAGAAATTGAACAGCCAAAACTACCAGTTATGGAAGATGCAAATGGAAGACTATATGTATCAGAAGGATCTATTCCTACCGTTGGGCGGAAAATAAAAAAAGTCAACGATTATGAAGGACAAAGAATGGGATGTTCTTGATAGAAAGGCACTGGGAACAATACGGTTGTGCATGGATTTGTCAGTGGCTTTCAATATCTCAAAATAAAAGACAATGGAGGGTCTGATGAGCGCATTAGGTAAACTATATGAAAAAACCTCGACCTCCAACAATGTATTTCTAATGAAGCATTTATTTAATATGAAGATGTGAGAAGGTGGATCTATTCCTGATCATTTAAATGAATTTAATACAATTACAAATTAGATAAGTTCTATAAATGTGAACTTTGATGATGAGGTTAGGGCTCTTTTAATCTTGTGCTCATTTCTAGAAAGTTGGAATGGATTGGTCATGGTTGTAAGTAACTATGTCTCTAGTTGAAACACTTTAAAATTTGATGAAGTTGTTGGTGTTATTCTTAGCAAGGAAATGCAAAGGAAAATCACAAGTGAGACATCAGGTAATGCATTGACCATGGAGAGCAGGGAAGACAAAGGGAGAGAGAAAAGAGACCAGATAATCGCAGCAAGTCTAGGAAGGGTAGATCCAAGTCCAGACTGGGAAAGATAGAGTGATGGAACTATGGAAAGAAATGACATCTGAAGAAAGACTGCAGATCTCTAAAGAAGAAAGGAGATGGACAGCATGAGACTACTCAGGAATCAAATGTAGGAGGTGGTGTGTTACAAGATGCTTTTATTCTTGCATTAGATAATACTAGTGATTACTGTGTATTAGATTTAGGGGCTTCATTTCATGCTACACTCCATAAGAAATTTCTTTATGATTATGTTCAAGGTGATTTTGGACATGTTTTATTGGGTGATGATGAGCCATGTAAAATTGTTGGAATGGGTAAGGTACGGATAAAGTTAAAGAATGTAGGTGAATGGTTGTTGAAATATGTAAGGCATATTCCTTCCATGAAAAGAAATTTGATCTCAATAGGGAAGTTGGGAGATGGTGGTTGTTTATCTACATTTGGAGAAATGTGGTGGAATATCACTAAAGGATCGATGGTGATAGGAAAAAGAGACATGATAGGTATGTTGTATTTATGTCCTCATAATATTTACTGTTCTATCTCTTTAGCTTACACAAGAATAGATACAACATTATGGAATCATAGGCTTGGCCACATGAGTGAGAAGGGGATGTAGATTCTCAACTCAAGGAAGTTGTTTCCAGATCTGAAGCAAGTAAGTTTGGAATTATGCGAGAACTGTGTTTATGGAAAACAAAAGAGAGTCAAATTTCCTAGGGTTGGGAAACATAAGAAGAGTGAAAAGTTAGAGCTTGTGCATACAGACATATGGGGACCGGCTCAGGTACAATCTCTTGGTGGCTCTCGTTATCTGAGAGTTCTATGGCTAGATTTAAAGACAGAATCTCACACTCTATAAGTAACAGAGATTCAACTACGTGTACAAGATGGAAAGGAGTAAATCATGTTGCAGTTTTAAGGGAGGTTCAATATGCCCACAGAGATGGATAAAGCATGATATGCCAATTACTCTCTTTTTTGTTCATTTTCCTTTGAAGCATGGTTTTCAAATACTTATTGACTACTTCGACCTATCCATTTTCTTAAGGATAGTATAGTGAATAGAAATCTTGACAAAAGCCAAGTTTCTTAGCCAACTCTGACATCATTTTTTTTTAAGGTGACTACCATTATATGTGACAATCTCTCTCGGGATACCAAAATGAGCAATGATCTAGTTAAAAACAAAGTGTTCTGTAATTTCACCATCGCAACAAAAATTAGGCATAGCCTCAACCCACTTAGCAAAGTAGTCGACGACCACAATGATGTATTCATGGTCATTAGCTTATGACAGATTACATGTTGTAAAATATATCCCCCACTTGGTGAAGGGACCAATGGTGATAAATTGATATAACAAAGTGAGTTGTGCACACATATTTTTAGTGAAAGTTTGATACGGATGATATTTCTTGACCACTTCAATGTAGTCTTTGAAGATCAAAGGCCATAAATATACAGCACGCAAGATTTTTTGCGTTGTATCTAGCCCATATAAGTGACCTCCACAGGCTCCACCATGGCAGTCATTTAATATTTTTTCATCTTCCTCGTGAATTAGGAAATGCATAAGGATAGTGTCAATTCCTTGATGGTATAGAGTATCTCCAATAATTACATAATGTTAAGATTGATGATGAATCTTACATCTTTCTTCACGAGAAGACTAGGGTGGGACCCTTTGCGTTTGTAGGTAAATTATAATATTTCCATACCACAGGTCATCTATTATGATGACGAATACATGTTCATTAGACAATGACTCACTTTTTACTAACTCGGGGTAATTCTAACATTAGTTCGGCAAAGTCCAAAGACATTTTTTATTTAGCAGATGCAAACCCTAGATCAAACTCCTGAAGGATAAAATTCCACTTATTGTATTTTCCCCCAACAATCCATCAAGATAAAATATGTTGAAAGGGATTGAAATATGCTATAACAATAGCTCGTCTAAGAATAATATAGTGTCTAAATCTTTGTATCACATGCACGACAGCTAGTGCCAACTTCTCAACATGCAAATACCTTAACTTGGTACCTACTAGATTATTGCTTAAATAGTAAATGATATTTTCCTGGTGGGAATCATCCTTCTGAAACAGAACCATTCCTACATTTGATTTCAAAGCTACGACATATAAAATGAAATCTTTTTTGTAATATGTGGGACTCAGTAATGAGGCACACACCAAAGCCTTTTTCAATTCATCGAAATATTTCGAGCATTTTCATCCCAAATGAATGGGTCCCCTTTACTTAACCATCGCATGAAACCTTTTGTGATCTCAACATAGTTTGCCATGAATATTCACAAGAAGTTAGCTTTCCCCTGAAGGATTTGTAACTGGTGGAAATTATGTGGGGGAGGCAACCGAACTATTGCCTCTACCTTGAATGGATCTACCACGATACCATCCTTTGAAAGAATAAACCTAGTAATCTACCTGATTCCACACAAAAAATATACTTATGAGGATTTAAGAAAATCCTATAATGTCTACACCTATTGAAGACAACTCTCAAATATTTAGGCCAATCCACTCTCTTCTCTGACTTAGTTGTCAAACCATCCAAATAGGCTTCAACTATTTTCTTAATTTCGTGGAAGGCATAAGAATAGTGTGTTGAAAGGTTTCTCCAACATTCTTTATGCAAAAAGGCATCTTTTGATATGCAAAACTCCCCCAAGGGCATATAAATGTCATTTTATGCTAATCTTCTGGTTGAATATGAATTTGATTATATTTAGAAAATCCATCCATAAATGATAAAATATCCTTACTAGTGCATTCAAGATAATCTAATCAATAAATGGGGTAGGATAATTATCCTTAATACAAGCTAGATTAAGATATCGAAAATCGGTATACACCTAAATTTTTCCTTGTTTTTTATCAATGGGTACCAAGTTGGACACCCATTCAATCAAAGGGACGGGATAGATAAAATTTGCATGGACCAACTTCCCAACTTCTGTTTTAAAAGTAACGGCCTTTTCTAGGATTGATTGGTCTTAGCTTTTTTCGAACAAGCTTGACATGGGGATAGGTATTAGTCTCATGTTCAACAATTGATGGGTTTATTCTTGGCATTTCTTCATAGGACCAGGAGAAAACATCTCTATATTCCTTAAATAGTGTTGTATAAGTTTCTATCTCATTAGGAGAGCACCCAGCACCAATAAAGACATTTTTTTATGACACCTGGGGTCCTAGATATGTTAATGGGGATGGTTTTGGAAATGTTTTCCTTATTCCTCTCAGCATAAACTTGAGAAGATGCAAGAGGACTCCCATACCACTCCATAGGACTTGGTTTGATAGTTCTGTCATATCAATTCTTAAGTCACTTTCAGTTGGAAAAAATTATGCACATTCGTGCATGTCTCTCCAAGGTTTGTCCCCTAAATACATTGCCTTAATGATAGCTTCATCGGAGGGAAAAATTGTATCTAAGGGATCATGATAGGGTGAAGAACTCACATCCAAAATGGGCATCAAATATTGGTCATTTGGTTCCACAATGGAATGTAGACCAGCATGGTATGATTCTCCTAAAATTGTGGCTTAGTAAGCTATCTTGGTTGTAGACAAGGCTAAATTCATCCGACTACACCCAGCTTCATTTGAAGGTTCTCTAAACTTCCAAGGGTCATTAAAGTAATAAATATTAAATTGAGACACCTTATGTGTGGAAGTAAAGGAAACCATGGAAATTGTGTGTATTTGAGATGCATTAGCATGCAGGTCATGGGGGTAAATTAAATGTTCCCATTAATGTAGGATACATCCCCACACCAACGTTTTCAGAATCCATCATGGAATGGATTAGTAGGTGGATATTAGACCCATTTTTGTGGTTGAACTCATCTATGCTTAATGCTAGTTGATTAATCGTAACATTATTTCCTTCATGAGTAAATTTAAAGACATGAAAGATTGACGATACTGCAACCATCATAGCTTGGTTCCAACTCCTTCCTTGTAGCAAATTATAGTCGAGTATAGAATCAACGAATTCCACATAAAATCCCTTTACTATTTTTCCCATAGAAGAGCATGGATAATTCCATGAGGTTTGAAAAGATGGCCATCAAAATATTTCAACATAGTAACTAGAGAAACTACTTAAGGAGAACCTATATCCTTCCAACATGACAAAGACATGACACATGTGGAGGCACCCTCATCGAAAACATTACAATGTATTTTGAAATTTCCAAATGAAACCTGAATCTAAAATGCCACATGGTGGGGTAAGAAAGGCTCCCAACCTGAAAAAACAAATGTTACTACTTGATTGTTAGTGGGATCTATGGCTCCTAAAGTTGAGAGTAGAGTCTATTGTTGAGTTGGAAAACTCTGGAGAACTTCGAGAGTGGACATTGCACAAGGCTCTTGTGCTAGGTCTTCAACTATACTATAGTTTTGGGAAACATGTTCATTAGGATTGTACGTGGCCTTCTTTAGAACATCCTTTGAAATTATAGGCATAGTATCGTTGGTTGGATTCTCTATGTGTAATGGGTAAGCTACTTCAGACTCAAGAGTTTCCTTTCCTTTAGACCCAAAACACAGGGGCGGGCACACAAAGATGATCCCCAAATTCGTTGCAATAGGGCCGCGCTAGCGGAGAAAAAAATTAGCGCGAACGCACTTAAGGAGACGCACAGGCACCTCTAGGTTCTGTACCGAAATGAGGCGCATGCGCGTTGATAGCGCGTGCGCGTTGCTGACGCGTACGCTCAAAGGAGATGTGCACACACCCCTGTTAAAAATATTAAAAAAAAAACAGTGGACAATTTCCCCATTTTTCATTTGGCTGGCTGAGCGCATCCTCTTCCTCCGCGTACACGTCCATTCAACTACCAACGGAGGCCAAATCTACTCCAAAACCACCCAACAACATCCACAAACTCGTCACCACTTCGATTAAAAGGTAAATATCACGTTTTTTTTTCAATTTTATTCATTATTTGTGTCAATTTTTCTATTTTTTTTGTTTATGTAATTGTAAATAATTCCCAAATTTTGAAAACAATGAACCAATTTTCAACTGCAGATTGCAACTGAGACAATGAGTGAACAAGATGTTGACCCCAAGTCCGTTGGAACATAAGAAAACCCGAACCTTAGACCCAATGCCGAACAAAACCAAAACCCACAACCTAATTTTGAACAAGATGACCTTAACCACTATGTAAATGAAATGTGAGTGCACACTCGCGAACTTAGAAACTCGGGTGAACCATCTCGATTGTCTCTTGCCACGTCAATTGAGAACTCAATCGACTCCCTCATACATGCACACCAGCAATTGACAGACATGACTCAATTTAGAGCTAGGATGCGGGAGTACCACTCCACGAGCATCTCCAAGGAAGCAATAAAAGATTTGAACATTACAAAAGCCCAATTATATAGTATGTTCACTGAGCCGAAAATAGGCCAACCACCGAACATTACAAATCCACGTGTTTGCATGGATTGGTGTTATTACCAACCATGGAGGGACAATTGGATGCAGAGGTGGTTCATTGTGTACGATAAACCTCCCTGCAATAATAGGGAGGTTCCACATTACTTCCTTCACCAACTGTGGGCTGAGTTTTGCCTCGGTTTACATGTCAACTATTTTGACATAACCAAGTTCCAAGGTGTTGGGCGTGGCTCTGCCCAAGATCAACCTGCTGCCAGGAGGAAGCCACTGAGAGGGCCACCAGCTCCGAGGCTCGACCCCAACCCCTCTCCCCAGCCACCTCAGTTGCCCCATAAGCTTGATCAAATCGAGGTGGCAATGAGGAATGTTGCGCGTGGTCTCCTCAGACACACCTCCTTTGTAGCAGCGACTACAGTGGAGAGGTCGGGTGACCTTGATAGAGATCCAGGTGCAGGGCCTTCACGACATGGCCAAGATAGACCCATGACCGATGGTAGCCATGCTGGGCATTCCAGTTCAATGGGGACAATGCCACATCTTTGTCCCCATTGCAGGCACACTTGCCCTGGCCCGATCGAGGGTTGTTATATGGATCAGGTCATCAATTTTTTTAATGTGTTTTCAATCATCACTTTATAACTTGTAAAGTATTTTTTAAGTATTTTTGTTTGACTTAAACTATTATTTCAATGTACAGTTATTCAGAGCTAAGACACCAACATGGGAGAACGTAGGATCTCCCAACCTGGATGCAGCAATGGCAGCTGCAACTGAAATTGTGGCACCCCACATGGAGGTATTTTCAGCAGCTGGCACAATATTGTTATTACTTATGTCATTTATATTACTCAAGTATTTATATTTATGGCATACATGTTGATAGTTCACACAATGTTTTTGAATATCTTGATTGCCTAAATAATGACTTGTTTAACATGTCCATAACATGCATGCATTTTGGTGTCCATAGGTGTTCCCTGACTACGGTGATCAACCACCCTCGCCAGGGATTGGCAGATCACCACATACACAGGTACAATGTGTGGTTATAAGCACACTTTTAATTTGAATTGTTGTGACTTACTATGGTTTAATTTATTGTTTGTTTACTAAATTGTGATATTACAAATGTATATGTAGGTGCCACCAACAACTGCGGCTCCCCATTTTAGTCCTATGTATCCACCCTCTCCCATGATCCCCCCCCCTCGCTTCCATCTAGACTCCTCCCTACACCCACCCCTTTCCTTCCATCCAGCCTCCCCTCTCCATCCATACTTCCCCTTCCATCCATCCCCCCCCACTCAAGCACGCCCTCGCGTTCATACATCCTCCCCAATTTATCCACGCCCCCCTGTCTATCCATCCTCCCCCTTTCATTCACGCCCCCCTTCCTTCCATCTTCCCCTCTTCGTCCACAACCTCCCTTCCGTCCATCCTCCTCCCTCTATGCAGGACTTCCCTCCCATGCACCATCCCTCAACATCCCCCCTAGCACTTTTGGTTCGATACCCTCTATCGTACAACCAGCAGGGTTTCATCGTCCATGACGTCCTCCTCCACCCCATACCACCATTTATTCTCCCACCATATCATCCCCACTTCCCGCCACTATTGTGGCATCTACCCTTCCAGTATCCTCATCTGTATCTCTAGTGGTTGCACCTGTAGTGGCTGCCACTACATCTGCGCCCCCCCCATCACTGCATCGGAGGTGGTTGTCCGGCCATCTGCGCCACCTGCTAGCCTAGAAGCCCAACCATGTCCATCGTCGGAGGTGTACACGGTGAGAATCAAACTAATTTATGAAAATATTTTGATGCATCAATACAAATTAATTTAAGCAATTATTACTTTTCAATGAAATGATTGTTGTAAATGTTGTAGGATAGAATTGCGGAGAGGCTCCGCAGATCTAGGACAACTGTCCAACGTTTCTCAGTCACATCAGAGGTGATTTATTTAAGATTCGAATTCTACATTTGTTTTATAAATGTGGTAAATGTTGCAAATGCTTGAAAATGACGGTATCTTATATCATTTGTTCCAGAGCCCGGAGAGATGGTCTACTCCTAGACAGAGCAAGACCCGAGGTACCGGTAGCTCGAAGAGTAGGAAGATCGACTTTGGAGATGCGCCTGAGAGTGACAGGGGTGGTCACAATGCTTGACACACCATGTGTTATGTACATTAGCCACGATGTGGCACTTTTTTGCACCAGTTTTGATGTACTTTGTATCTACGGCACAAGTTGCCATGTATTTTGGATCTACGACATGAGTTGTCACATTTTTTTTAGGGCACGAGTTGCCACTGTACATACATTGGGAACCATGTTCCACTATTTTCCAGAAACTGTATATGTTTGGATGAGTTTTGCAACCTCGATGTACATGGACTTTCAGTTATGTGATTTATATATCTCATTGTCTAATCTCGTTGTCTCATGTTGTGTGTATCAGGATGTGATGTTGTCTAAATTTTGGTTTTACCTAGATCTTAGAAGAAAAGTTGGATATCATAGTGTGTGTGTGTGTGTGTATTGGATATCTATGCAATTGAAAATAGTAGAAAATGGACGTGCATGTCCAAAATTCCTCACTAATGAGAAAATGGGACAAAATAGGCATCTTTTTAGATAGGATTGAATCCAATACTTTTAAACAAAAATAAATCATGCACTATTGCAAAATACACATAAACGAAACCTAGTGCATAGGCATGTGTGTGAAAACATGACAAATACAATATTTTTCAGTCCATGTAAGGAAACAATGTCAATGGATATACTAGAGTGTTGTTATTGACAAACTTATCATATGTTTTAGTCGTATATATATATATATATATATATTAACGTCAAGCGGTCAATATCAAATAAATGATTGTCGTATAGGAGAGTGGAAAATATTAATATTTTTGGCATACACTGTTACTGGACAATCCACTCGATCGGAGGCGAGCCGGATCTCCCTAGCTCAATGTGAGTCTAGAACAAATAGAACAGACTACAAACACGTTTCGTAGATCTACTTAAGGATCAAGTACTAGATGTCTTACCTCTTTGATTCGCTATCATTTCTCTCAAATGTTGCTCCACGTCCCACGGTTGTCAAATCCAAGCTACAAGACCTGTCAAGACACAGAAAAGAGAAACGAGTAAAGAGCATCTATACAATAAGCGATCTATGTAAACAGTTAAGCAGGTAAACAACACAACATCATCACACATAAGAACAATATTGGTGGAAAGCATTTGTATTACTGTAACTAGAGGAGTACATGACAGAGATATAGGACTACAACCAGAGACTTAACGTAGCAGCCCTTCTCCGAACAAGCCAATTGCCATGCCCTTCCAAGGAAAAGCATGAATTCTCCAAGAGGTGAGTGAAGGTGTCTTAAGAGAGATTTCCTCAGCATGTAAGGATGATAGGCTTCTTCCCAAGATAGATTTCACCAGCATGTAGATACCATAGTCTTCCTCCCTTTGTTATGGGAGTGAGCCTCACTTATATAGGACTAAGTGGATAGGGTAGGTTGAGAGATGGTAGGAGAGAGATAGGGGATCTTCCCAAAAGGTTAGGGGTCAAGTACTAGCTCTCCTGGAGGTAAGGGATAACGTCCCAAATGAGCAAGTTTCGAGAAGGATCTTGAATAGGCTATTTTTTCCCATTAACATACCTCGTCGCACCCTGCAGTGGAGCAGACTGCGACGTCGCATGTTGCTAGTGTGCAACCTGCGACGACCTCTCAGAATTTTGCAGGATTGAGTGCAAATCCTCCTAGATGAATACTTGGTCCAGGTGACTTCATGGATGTATACACTGAATCTGATGATGAGTAGATCTTAGGTGTAACAGAATGCCCCCCAAAGCATGAAGCTGTTAAGGCTGTACAGGTGAAGTGCTTTGATAGAAATAATGGCAAAATACTCATCGGACGAACCATGCTGCTGCAGTACAACTGACTCTGAACAGACAATCTCATATGAGGTACAACATGGCTGTCGACCAATACATTGCAGATCCATGGTAGTAATGACCGACTGAACACAATCATGGCTACTAGACACAAGCGTAGATCCATGATGAGATGATAACACAGCCACGACCAATACTTAATATGACTCAATACAAACTCCATCGCAACCTGGGTAAAACATGACTCCCCAGGGTCTTCAAGATGAACCCGCAATGATACGAATCTATCCATGTGATTACAAATGTCTTGACGTCGAACATGGTAGAAACCACTTGATTACCGGTCATTGATGTAAACCATTAACAAGTGCAAGGGAGATCACCATTAATGTCAATGATTCCCAAGGTATCACAGTACATATCATCGAGCGCAAATAAACGATTTGAAGTCGAACACAAGATGAAATCTTCCAATCAAGAGTCAATGATGTAAACTCATGTTGAAAGCAAGGTAACCTGCCATTGAGGCATTGTTGACGGACAATCCACTCGATCGGATGCGAGCCGGATCTCCCTAGCTCAATGCAAGTCTAGAACAAATAAAACATACTACAAATGTGTTTCCTAGATCTACTTAAGGATCAAGTACTAGATGTCTTACCTCTTTGATTCGTTATCCTTTCTCCCGCTATGTTGCTCCATGTCCCATGGTCATCAGATCCAAGCTGCAAGACCTGTCAAGACACAGAAAAGAGAAACGAGTAAAGAGCATCTATACAATAAGAGATCTATGTAAACAGTTAAGTAGGTAAACAACACAACATCATCATACATTAGAGACAATATTGGTGGAAAGCATTTGTATTACTGCAAATAGAGGAGTACACGATAGAGATATAGAACTACAACCAATGACTTAACGTAGCAGCCCTTCTCCACACAAGCCAATTGCCAAGCCCTTCCAAGGAAGCATGAGAGTCTCCAAGAGGTGAGTGAAAGTGTCCAAGAGAGATTTCACCAGCATGTAGATACCATAGTCTTCCTCCCCTTGGTATGGGAGTGAGCCTCGTATATATAGGACTAAGTGGATGAGATTATGGATAGGATAGGTTGAGAGATGGTAGGAGAGAGATAGGGGATCTTCCCAATGAGTTAGGGGTCGAGTACCAGCTCTCCAAGAGATCAGGGATAAGCCCATTAACAGACCTCGTCGCACCCTGCTACAGAGCAACCTGCGACATCGGATGTTGCTAGTGTGCAACCTGTGATGACCTCTCAAAAGGGTGTACAAACTGAGTACAAATCCTCCAAATGAGCACTTGGTTCAGATGACTTCAGGGATGTATACACAATGGTCAAGATGACGACATTATCACAACGGTCACGATGACAACAATTGGTCATAATGACAGTACTTGCAACGGTCATGATGACGACACTAGGTCATGACGATGACACTTGCAACATTTGCGACACTTGCACAAGGGTGACGACATTTTGGTGTAACAGAATGCCCCCCAAAGCATGAAGCTGATAAGGATGTACAGGTGAAGTGCTTTGATAGAAAAAATGGCAAAAGACTTGTCGGATGAAGGACGCAGCTGCAGTACAATTGACTCTGAACTGACAATCTCATATGTAGTACGACATGGCTACCGACCAATACATTGCAGATCCATGGAAGTAATGACCGACTGAACACAATCATGGCTACTAGACACAAGCATAGATCCATGATGAGATGATAACACAGCCACGACCAATACAAAAGTGGATCCGTGTAATATGACTCAATACAAACTCCATCGCAACCTGGGTAAAACATGACTCCCCAGGGTCTTCGAGCTGAACCCGCAATGATACGAATCTATCCATGTGATTACAAGTGTCTTGACGTCGAACATGGCATAAACCACTTGATTACCGGTCATTGATGTAAACCGTTAACAAGTGCGAGGGAGATCACCATTAATGTCAATGATTCCCAAGGTATCACAGTACATATCATCAAGCATGAATAAATGGGTTGAAGTCGAACGCAAGATGAAATCTTTCAATCAAGAGTCAATGATGTAAACTCATGACGAAAGCGAGGTAACCTGCCATTACGGCATGCAGGACCATGGTACTTGACTGGTTTCTAGATTCAATCCTTGGATGATGAGTTGAAGTCGACAAGGATGAATCCGTCGAAGGAGGGCCATGATGAATCCCTCATCAATCGACACAAAACACGACAAAAGATGTGTAGAGTGGATCGGATGGTACAATAACATGCAAGACTGATGCAAAGTAAAAACGGCATGATGACGTGTGTACTGACTACAAAATGATGAGTGAATGTGTTCTTGAACATGGGCATGGCATGACTTAGCAGTATTGACACAATGAGAATGATACCAACCCCTAATGCAACTGATGGTGGAAGCATTCTTTGGCTGATCCAAAGGAGCGACGTGACTCATGGAATTGACTAGACTCGAGGACAAACAGATTATCCAAGTGCTGAATGCAAATGCAAACGAGTGCCATGTTCAAGAACGACTATATACTGCCACTAAGGTATGTAATACAAACACTTTCCTTTTTCCCCATCATGAATGATGAGTGCCTCACTTGTTTTTTAGCGAGCTTGATGAGGGTAACTAGATGCTTGGTATAGCTCATCTCATAGATGAGTCCAATCCCAAATGTTTTACGAACCTGGGAAAGGAGGGGTTCGTCCCATAATGGGCCCTTCAATGTTTTGAAATTTAACAAGTCTAGAGAAGGAAAACTCGGCGTCATTTCATGTTTAGAGATTCTGAAAAGAACTAAAGGAGACTCCAACAGTCCTTTTTCGTAAAGTTAGCCTCATCGCCCGAAAAAGGGTAAAACAATGCGGGAGAGGACTCTTCCATCCATGGTTGGTTGGAGTATTCCTTTTTCATAAATAGTGCTTCCTGGTCCGAAAAAGGGGTAAACTATCACCAAAAAGACGATCATTCAAATGCTTTTACAAGTGTGAAAGCATCAAGTTCGTTTGGCGATCTTTTCCTATTTAGGGAGTCTGAAAAGAGCTTAAAAGGACTCCATGAACAACTTTGTCATGGTTGATAACCGAGTACGACAAAGGAAAAGTAAACTCGGCACAGTTCCTTTTCCGTAAATAGTCTAGTGAGGTTGGATAAAGTGATAAACCTATACTTATTAGACACACCTTTTTAACTCAAATTTTTAACGAGCAAGAGAATGGTATCAAAAGCACTCGGAATCTTTTTCATATTTGAACTAGAGCACGAAAAAGTAAAAAGTAAGCTCAAACCACTTTTCATGTTTCAACCAAAGCACGAAAAAAGTGAAAAGTAAGCTCAAATGCTATCTTACTGTTTTTAACGAGATCGAAGATAGGTTGGAAGAATGCTCATGATGTCTGCTTCATTTTTTAACGAGCTTGTAACAGAAAATGAACTATGCTCGGGATAATTTTCATGGTTTAATGAGCTCGAAACCTAAAGAAGGAAAGTATGCTCGAAAATGTTCCCAATGGTGAACTTTTCCTCAACATGGCATCCAGAGGTTGGTGTGTGCCCCAAGAATGATTGCTGGGAATAAATGACTTAGCTCCAACGTGGTGTGGAGAGGTGATCGAGTTGACTTCAATGTAACTTTCAGAGGTTGAAGACATGCCCCCAAGCTTCATTTCATTCGCCTAAGCTAGCCCTAGGCGGATGAAAAGAAGGTTCAGGTACTAAGTCAATGGGAAGACTCGACTCAAAGGGAAAAGATATGTTTCATTTTTTAACGAGCTTGACACGGGAATAGAACTCTGCTCAAACTACTGGTTTCATTTTTTAATGAGCTTGAAGCCAAAGGTAAAATCTGCTCACGGTTAAGGCCCATTGACGGGTTCCTTCCCAACATGATGCCTAGAGGTTGGTAAATCCAGCATGATTGCTAGCGGCTTAACATGGTAGTGTTCCCTCAACATGATTGCTGACGGTACAACATGTGGCATGCCCCCCAAGCTTCATTTCGTCTAAAAATGATGCTTGCTAACCCAACTACCAACCTGGCTACTAAAATGAAAATGTTCACCAAAGGGGGGAAAACAAGAAGCAGATGAAATGAAGGTTCAAGTTCTAACTCTAGCGAGAGACTCGAACCGATGGGAGGGAGATCTATTTCATTTTTACACAAGCTTGAAATAGACAATAACTATGCTTGAGGGGGGCCATCTTATTTTTTAATGAGCTTGAAATGGAATAAAACTATGCTCGAGGGGATGGTTTCATTTTTATGCAAGCTTGAAACCAAAGGTAAACTATGCTTAGAGGGGGCCCATCTTATTTTTTAATGAGCTTGAAATGGAATAAAACTATGCTCGATTGGATTGGTTTCATTTTTGTGCAAGCTTGAAATCAAAGAGAAACTTTGCTTGAAGGTTGGTTTCATTTTTAACGAGCTTGAAACAAAACATAAACTATGCTCGTAGGAACCTATTTCATTTTTTAACGAGCTTGACATAGAACGGGAACTATGGTCATACACCCCATCCTCAGGGGGAAGAAACCACTAAAACATGTGGAACATTCAGAGAAGTCTGATGACTAGGAGTCATATGATGAGTGGGTGTCATGAAGGAAAGCTGATCAATGGTCACAATATTCCCATGATGAGGAAAATACTTCACTCGAAAGAGTGTGGACACTACAACTCTCATAGCATAGACATAATCACGTCCAAGGAGCATATTGAAATCTAAAGGACCTTGGACAACCATGACATCAACATAAACAGTTTTACCTCTCAACGTGATAGGTAATTGCGGGAGAATCCCTAAAGGTCCGGTAGGCCTTCGAGTAAAGGCCAAAATCTGGTCAGTTACTGGCACAAGCTGAGGTGAACCTATAGCTTGCCAAGCTTTTGAGGATAAAATACTAACAGAAGCTCCTTCATCAACTATCGTACGAAATATTTCTTTATCGGAAACTCCTACAGATATTTGAAAAGGAATACTCGAAGGAAGACGAGATTCTGTTAGATCATTCCAATCAAAGGAAATGACCTCAGTACTTGGGGGGGGCCTGTAGAAATGGACAGGGTTTCCCCTTGCCTAGGACATTCCGAATTGAATAGGAAAACATCAACGGTTTCCAATTCACTCTCACTTGGAAGATAAGAATGAGACGGATATTGTGTCATGGTGACTGCTTCAGTCTGGACTTTCTCTAATGAAAGAGCGGGATCGAGTGAAGATGAGATCGACTCAATCACTTCACTCTCCGAAGGAAGAGTGGGATCAATTACAGATGAAACTAAATTGATCACTTGGTCAACCAGTGGGGGATCAAGGAACAACTTACTATCGCTTGTTGGAAGCACCTGTTGAGAACTAGTAATATCTTTGAACTACCGTGAAGCTTCATCCATGCTTGGACAAAGGTAAGTACGATGCAAGCCCTTGCATATCCAGCAAGGGTCCGCAGTTCTACCCTTTCGACCCTTCACCAATGGGTCACTGGTCGAGGGAGTATCATCAACATGATGGTCGGAGGTTGACGATACAAACGGTTTGGGGTTTTTAGACCACACTTCTGACACACGGGAAAGATCGGGACAATCCTTGAGAAGGTGATCACCCTTGCAAAGTTTGCGAGGGAACTTTGGCTTACGAGGTGTTCTCATAAAATGAGTGCCATTAGAGGTAGACGGTTGACGCTTGGTCTTTTTCTTATCTTTCTTCTTTTTAATCTTCCCTTTCTTCTTCTTCACACCAGCCTTCTTACTAACATCATAGTTTTCAGTAGGAGAAGAGGAAGAGATGGAAGCCGATTCAACTTTCGATGGGGAAGGAGAAGGGTCATCATGAGATTGATGCTCATGTGGTGAAGGACCTAGGTCCGACACAATTGGTGCGCTTGATGTAACCGGATTGGAGAATAACCATACTGGTAATCCTATCGTCAATCCAAGAAGACTCAAAGTAGCCATAAAGGGAGGACCAACAGTTCCACAAGGGGCAATAACAAATGGCATACCTTGGAAAGGGGTGCCTTGGTTGGTAGTCCCGAAAGAATATTCCATATCTAAACTTCCTAAGAGTCTCTAAAGTACCACATAAGTCAAGCACTACTCAAGTCTAAAAGCAACAAGCAAACTGTGTGAATAGGAGTGGATTCAAAGTCTGGAACCTCACGGGATTATCAAGGCATCGCAAACTACAATATACTGCAGGGTCCAACAATATGATGCGACAAGGAGGATTTGGACCGTACCCTTGCCTGCATACCCGATTACCTGGACAGTACGTGCGTGCTAATCTCCCCAAGTGTTGTTCTCAGTGTATTTCTTTGCCAAAACGGCCAAATGGTTAATTCAGTTGGTTTCAGGAATCCTAATGGTGTCTCCCGATATATGCAAGGTACGTGGGATCTCACATCCGTAGTGGTGCTGCCTAATGCACAACCGTTGGCACGAGACCTTCCGATATACGTGTCGAGCACGTGATACACCCTTCGATATACGCCAAGTACGGATTATGGTACTTGGTGGATACGTGAAGGAGCTCGATATATCAATGTACGTGGAAGACTACAATACCCCCAGACTGCAATGCTGGCAAATAATGACAGCTGCCACGCTTAATGATGTCGGAACACGTCTCTAACTTACACACAAGTTGCTAAATGAGTTTAACCTAAGCTAGCGTTAATTTTATCTTGTACGGTTAGGTGGATGCATGAGGTGAGTACATAAATGTAAACATAATGCAATCCTCAACTACATGATAATGCACATTTTCCTTTCCTTTTCAATGAAAACTACTTAAGGTAAGGAGAGATCTTTCTTTCTTCCAAACCAAAAGTACTTAAGTAGTAGCGAAAAGAAGAATTCCTTCCTAGAGTGCAATAATTCTAACTTTCTGCAATAATCAGCCAAAGAGCACAAAGAAAATGAAAGATGCAACTAATCTTAACAATGTGTAAGACAAAATGATGAAGCCCAGGATGGTTATGAGTACCGTCCTGTGGGTTTTTACGAGCCCAGGATGGTGATTACTCATGGTCGCTTTCATGTTTAGAGAGTCTGAAAGCGGTAAGTGGACTCCATTGGTGTCCTTTTTCGTAAGTTAGTCTCCAAGGCCCGAAAAAGCATAAAATGATGCAAATGGAAAACTCTTCTAGCCGATGTGACTAGAGTATTCCTTTTTCGTAATTAGTCTACAAGGTCTGGAAAAGGGGTAAACTTATACTAGGTAGACGCCCCTTTCAGATACGTTTAGCGAGCATGAAAGGAAGCAAGGTTGCTCGGCGATCTTTTCATTGTTTTAGGAGTCAGAAAAGAGCTTAACAGAAAGTCCCTAAGTGCCTTTTTCGTAAAAGGGATTGCTCGGCCTGAAAAAGGGGTAAAATTATACCGAACAAAAAGGTATTGATGAGAGCGAGAAAAGGTCTCAAGCATCGTCATGAGTGCGGAATACTGAATCCGTTGACATAAAGATTATCAAAAAGGGGGCAATGGCCAATGTGGCACACAAACCGAGGCAACGAGGGGGGCATGAGAAAGAATGCCCGAAAAATCTGGGCGTGAGAGCGAGAAATGGTCTCAAGCATCGTCACGAGTGCGGAAAACTGAATCCGACAATAAAGGACTCGTCAAAAACGGAGAACGGTCGATGTGGCACGCAAACCAAGGCGATGAGGGGGCATGAGAAAGAATGCCCGAAAAATCTGGGTGTGAGAGCGAGAAATGGTCTCAAGCATTGTCACGAGCACGAAAAACTAAATCCGGCGATATAAGACTTGTAAAAAATGGAGAACGGCCGATGTGGCACGCAAACCGAGGCGACGAGGGGCATAGGAAAAAATGCCTGAAAAATATGGGCATAAGAGTGAGAAATGATCTCAAGCGTCATCATGAGCGCGGAAAACTGAATCTGATGATATAAGACTGTTTAAAAACGGAGAGACGGTCGATGTGGCATGCAAACCGAGGCGATAAGGGGGGCATAGGAAAAAATGCCCAAATAATCTAGGCGTGAGAGCGAGAAATGATCTCAAGCATCATCACGAGCGCGGAAAACTGAATCCAGTGATATAAGACTTGTTAAAAATGGAGAACGACCGATGTGGCACGCAAACCGAGGCAACGAGGGGGGCATAGGAAAAAATGCCTGAAAAATCTGGGCGTGAGAGTGAGAAATGATCTCAAGCGTCATCACGAGCGCGGAAAACTGAATTCGGCGATATAAGACTTGTTAAAAACGGAGAACGGTCGATGTGTCACGCAAACCGAGGCGACGAGGGAGGCATAGAAAAAAATGCCCAAAAAATCTGGGCGTGAGAGCGAGAAATGATCTCAAGCATCATCACGAGAGCGGAAAACTGAATCCGATTATATAAGACTTGTTAAAAACGGAGAACGGCCGATGTATTTTTGTATATTGGGTGCTGAGGGCACCTATGACACATTTGACTATATTATGATGTATATATATATGATTTGGTATATAGTCGTGTATGCACATGGATGCATTTATTGTCTCTTTGCTTGCCCGTGGAGGCATGTTTGATTTTTTGTATGCTCGGGAGGCACATGTTATGCACATGGATGCAACATTTTGATTTTTGTATATGCCCGTGGAGGCACATGTTGTGCACGTGGATGCATTTTTTGTATTTTTATATATATGCCCGTGGAGGCACATGTTATGCACGTTGATGCATTTTTTGGTTAATCCCATGGAGGTGCATTTGAGTTTACTATATGGTTTGATTGGTGTTCCAGTTAAGAATGTTGTTGGCCATATGGTCTGCTACACTGTTGAGATTCCTTGGGACATGTGTGAATGAAATGGATTCAAATTGTCGAACCATTTGTTTAGTGCGCAAGAATTTTCTAAAAAGACAGGGATCGCGTACCTGGTAATCATTGTTGAGTTAGGAAACAAGGAGTTGTGAGTCCAAGAAAACGTTGAGGTGATGTATGCTCATTTGGAGAGCTGCGGCCAGGAGACCGGTCACGGCATCGTATTCAGCTTGGTTGCTGGTGGCGGCACCTATACACACTCCATCGATGTGGATCAACTCATGCGAAGGGGAATATATTACCCAAGCTGCAGAGGCCAGATTGGGGGACCAATGGCTTGCACCATCAGCGAAATCGACATAGCAGAGTGGAACAGGATCCATTTATGGTCATGCAGAGAAAACAAATATTTAAGTTTTTTGAATTTTTTGTGAAAAACAAAATAAGACTGTACAATAATGGATGGTGGTGTCCATCAGATTTGCTATGGGTAAAATCTTTTGAGGTACAACCCGTTGCGCGGGTTGCGTAGGGGGTTGCCTTCTGAATTGATCAGAATGTATGCCCCCTGTCCGAGGCAAGTGTGATTAATTTATGGGCCTTGCCACATGGACACAAACTTTCCTTTCCCGGTTTTGTCATGAGCTTGATCATAGGCGAGGACAAGGTCCCCTTCAGTAAAAGTTCTTGGGTGGACATGTTTGTCGATGTGATGTTCCATATATTTAGGATCGAGGCCAGGCATCTCGATGTAAGACGAGGCGAAGACATCACTAAACTCTTGGAAGAGTTTCTTATACGCCTGAGTTTCCACTTGAGTGCATGATGCGCCTAGCGAGATGAGCTCAGGTTTTCCGGGTGTGGTGGAAATGTCGATTTGTAAGGATTGAACATGTCTGTCAAAGGGATCAATGGAAGGGGCCGACCGGATAGAGGGGTATCCAGTGGAAATCGTGTAAATGGTGTTAATTTCTTCCGAGGAGGAAGATGGTGGGGGATGAATTTCCTCAATGAGAAGAGGGGATATCTCTAGGTCGACGTTATTCAACTCGTACAAGGCTGCTCTATAATCTGGGAGATCAGGGCAGTGGTGTGAATAATGGTCGTAAATGACGCATATCGCACAAGGGTGGTTAGTGTGTAGCGTTTTGTCGCGAGGGTGAGGAGGTGGCTCAAGTCTTACCACTGGAATTCCAGTGTCATCATCTAACATATTCATGTGTTCTTGGAGTGCAGGTAATTGTGGACATTGATGAGTGGCATGGCCTACATCGTCACACAACGAGCACTTAGGGGGAATGGGATTAGTTGGGGGGTTTTTAGCTACCTTGGGGGTTGCTGGGGGGGTGCGAGTTATGAGTCCAATGTTATAAGTTGGTGGGCCTCTACCCCCTGTGTTCCGTAACGGAGGTGGGGAATTTCTGGATGTTGATGCCGTAGTCACTATTGGGGATGGTTTGTTTTGCAGATGAGTGACGGTAGGGGGTGGCTGGCTGGTAGTAGGGATAGGTTGTACCGGTTGTAAAATAACAGTCGGAGTTGACAAGGGGCTCGGAGCAGGTAAGTACCATACAGGTATCCCTAATGTTAAGCTAGGAAAGTTGAGTGTAGCCATTACTAGCGAACTGACAACTCCGGAAAATGGGAACAAGAACGGGATAGTGTGAATTGGCGTTGTGCCAATATGAGTAGGCACTGTGGGTGTTTGTGGTAGTGACGAAGGCTGCTATGTGGTGTGCGACAGGGTGCACAAATCCGATGTTTTTGTTATCGGTGATGGTGGTGAGATCGATGGAAATGTGGAAGTCATAGGTGACTCGATGTAGATTCCAGGACCAATTGACGGCACAAATGATGTCGGTGCGTTTTGAATGGTTTGTTCAATCATTGGTAGCACATTTTGAGGAGCTGTGGGGGCGTTAGGATCATAATATGTGAGTTGATCGATCTTGATAATGCGTCCTTCATGTGGGAACATCATGAGGCAAAAAACAGATGAAGCCACTGCTTTCATTTTGTACATATAACTACGTCCAAGCAGGAGGTTGTAGTCGAGTTGGGCATTGATCACTTCAATGTCGATAAGAACTAATTTGCTGCCTAGTTCTGCGGGTACGTTTGCTAAGAGGCCTTGTGGTTGAGCTAAGCGTCCGTCGTAAGCTCGTAATGCCGTGGTGGATGGTTGTAAAGCAGGGGAGCCAAGCTTCTGCCACACAAGGGTGGACATAACACAGGTGGAAGCTCCTTCATCGATGATGCATCGATGCACAACAAGGTTTCAAAAGTTTACTAATACTTGGAAAGCTAAATTTGATGGCAATCGAGGTTCGGCTTGGTCTAAGTCGAAAGCCATCATGTGTGTGTCGTCAGGGTCTACTTCTCTGATGGCGGATAGTAGTAGTTTTCATTGTGCAGGCCATGTTTTCAGTACCTCTAAAGCAGACATAGCAGCGGGGGATTGTGCTAGGTCTTCCACGACGCAGTAATTTGATGTTGCGCGAGCATTAGGATTGTTGTTAATCCTTCGCAAAGGGATGTGAGGGATTTTAGGTCCTCCGTCCAATGGCATATTTGGTATGCATAGTGGTTGATTTGGTGGAAGGGAGGTGGATGCGTCAGTGGGAGGAGTTTCTAGGGGTGGGTCGTACTGATTCCTGCGAGTTTGGAGGTTGATGTCATTGGATGGCATCATTAATAAATGGTGTGTGCTTAGATCCGCATGCTGATAATCAATTGCGGCATAGGTGATTTGCTGCTGGGGTGCAGCAAATCCTTGTGGGGGATCCATAGGGCGAGTATTTACTACTCCCTGGTTTGGCAATGGGTTTTGTAATATCATGTGTTGCGGTTGATTAAGTGGAGCTGGTTGTCCAGCGTGGCCCTGGCATTGGGCATCGTCAGCCCAAAGTTGACGTGCTTTCTCTAAATGGGGGCAGTTATGACTGTAGTGTCCATAGACTCCACATATAGAACATGGGTGGTTTGTTCTCAGATTATTGTTTTTTGGCTGCTTGGGATGACGATCAGGATTCTGGTTGGGAGGAGCAGCATTGTTATTATTTGGAGGATTGGGAGGTAGTGGACCTTGATTATGTTGTTGGTTGTTGTCGCGGTTACGTCCTCTTCCACGGTTTTGTTTTCCACCCTAGTTGCGTTGGTTGTTTTGATGTTGGGGCTGATTGTGTTGTGTGTACACTTGCCCTTAAGCAGTGGGAGGATTTTGGGGTGCCGCAAGTGCGGGAGCAGGTTGCGGTGGATAATAAGCTCGTGGGGCTGGAGGTGGTCCAGTTGCCTGCTGGGGTTGTTGGTAACCCTGAGCTATTGGAGGTGTTGGGTTGGCTGTTGTAGCTTGCTGTGGGTAATACATTGGTTGTGCTAGGAAATGAATTGGGTTCTGGGTGGCCGGTTGGTTATAGTATGTGGGTGGTACATATGTCGATGGCGCTTTCCCATAGCAATGTTGTGGACAAGATGTTCCATGAGTGTGATGAGTCTGATTCGTTGGGGCGTACGAAGTTGTCGCTCCAGAATTAGATGTAGCCCTAGAGAGGTCTGGGGCATTTATGATGCTCACCATGCTAAAAGGTTTAATTTGTGGTGTGACTTGGCCGATAATACCATCAGCGACATGTGATGCCCCCGGAGTGTCACCGCGTGAAGAATCGCCTCGTGGGGCGTCTAGTATGATGGTGTAGAGATAGCCTGACTAGGCATAAATCAGGTCGAATTGCTGAGCTTTTAGGATAGCTTCTTCCTCTGACTGGGGTCGTTCGGAAGCAACGTCTTTTGCTATGAGGGGTAGGAGTGATTTAAGAAACCAGTCCAAAAATATACGGTCATCCAGTTTTATCTTACAGAGGCTATGACGCTTGCGCCACTCATGGATATGGTCGGTGATGTGGGTAACTGTGTTTTGTCTGCAAGACAATAGTATTTCAACTCCTGCATCGTAGCATACAGGTAGCTGAAAAAACTGAAGGAAAGTGGAGGCGAGAGACGTAAAAGTATGGTGGGTCCCATGTGGTTGTTTGATGTACCACTTGGCTGCAGAGCCAGTGAACGTTCGTTGCAACAGTCTTAGTCGAATGGAGTCATCCACTATGGAGTTAGATGAACACCATAGGTGAAATGACATTATGTGGTTTTGGGGATCCTCCCTAGGTTTTCCTTCAAACTTGAGGATGTCCGAGGGGAGCTTTGTAGGCATGGGTGGCCATGTAGGGTTGTGCCTGATAAGGTCGTTGGTGAGCCTGGCCAAGTCTGGTAAGTTCAGACTAGCCATGTAAGGTAAACTAGCAGATGGGTGTGGCGTAGTGACTGGCACATAAAAATTCATTGTGGCATTATGTAGAGGTCCAGTAGCCCCTAAGGGTATGCTAGGTATTGAAGGTATGTGTCCTCCAACCGTTGTGGTTTGGTATGGGCCAGCGTTTCCATGTGCAACATGGGTTACACCGGGGTTAGGAATAGTGCCAGGAATTCCTGGGATCTAGGTTGTGGTAATGACAGGTGGTGTGATTCCTATGTTTGGCATACCCATAATAGGAGGTAGTCCTGTGTTGGGCATACCTAAAGGTGGAGTGTCCCCCATATTAGGCATGCCTAGAGGGGTTGTTGTTACCATGGATGGCACAGTAGTAGAAGGGTTTGTGGATGTATCTCCAATAGTACTGGTAAAAAGTGGGTCGTATTGTGATCCATCCATGAGGTTGGTTGGTGATAATCCAGTAGGGTTTTCGGATTCAGCGTCAGAATCAGATGTGAAGTGAGGCGTGTCAGAATCGGATGACTGTATGTTTGGCCAATGACATGTCGAGTCAAGGGATAAGACTCTACGTCGGTGACGTGTAGAGCCAAGTAGACTGAACTGAGGGGGTTCACCCTGAAGACGACGAGATTGTCTTAAATTCTCAATGGTGAGAAATATTTTTTAAAAATTTTAGTGTAAGGTAGTGATGTAAAAAACTCGAAACCCTAATGCAACAATGAGTGCAAAAGGGGAGTGACAAAATGAAGGCTCTCAGGCCAAAAATCAACCTCAAAAAGCACTTATTATAGCAGCTATGCTATAATAAGTGGAGGGATGCAACAAAATTGGTCAGAATACCAAAAGTCAAACAGTTTCTAGAAAAAAGAGGTGTTACTAAACCAAAGGTGGGTAATGTATCATGCAAACACCTAACTAGAAGTATTGTGAGTCAACAAACGATATCCTCTGCAAGGTGATGAAATCCAAGTCAGACAATATAGAGTGTTGAATCAATGGCTAGATAACCCCCTACCGGGAGGGACACTGGGTAGACAATCCTAAAGAGTGGCAACTAGGATACCCTGTTCATGACACGTTCGGTTGAGTGAATCTGCAGTTTGGTTCTATCGCCGCTGTACACCAAGAGGGCGTACACCGAGAACTTCGAAAGGTATCCTTCAGTTACTGAATGGATTGCAGTATTCCACTCAGACTTCCGGAACCAATCTGGCTACTTCAACCCTCCTGAGGGAGAGGCCTTCCCGATAAATTGGTTGATAACCGTGTTAAAATTATAAGAGATTTTGGTAGCGTAGAGGACAACCACTATGTCTCAAATGTAATAATTGAGGGGTGTTATTAGAACACCTATCCCCTCAATTCTACCTAACTACAAAATTCTTTTAAGTGCTCCCCAAGTGGGGTTAAAAGTTTGTTGAGTTTAAGGTAAATTTTAAGGCTCAATTTAAATTATGTGGCAGAGTGGGTTGCAAGTGTGGTATTTAAACTGAAATTGACTTGCCTCGCTTGGACGATTTTACAAATGAAAGAAAAGACGCTTCCAGTTTTGCAAAAAAAATAAGGCGTTTTTTAAATGTAAATGCTTGAAAAAAACTATTAAAAAATAATGAATCTTTGAAATAATTTGAAGGAAAGCAAATAACATGAATACTTCAAGAAATAAATGGATCTCTTAAAAATTGCTTGGGCAAAGTATCGAGCAAATAAACAGTAAAACCTTGATCTAGATAAAATGTAGAAAAATCTCTCTTTCAATTTCTGAAAATTTTGTAAAAAGACTTTTAAAGGAGCATTCTAAATAGTAAAAGATTTAATGTGGCTGTAAAAATGCAGGAAATTTAATACTGTAAAATATGCTAAATGGGCAGAAAATACAGCAAAAAATAATTTTCAAAAAATTGGCCGAATTGAAAAAAACTTGCATCGCGGGTTTCGGGAAAACAGCTGCGATGGGCAGCACGGGTTTCGGCCGCGCAGTCGTGATGTGCAGCGCGGGTTTCGGCCGCGATGTGCAGCGCGGGTTTCAGTCACACAGTCGCGATGTGCAGCGCGGCAAATGGCCACGAAGCCGCGATGTGCAGCGCGTAAAATGGCCGCGGTGTGCCGCGCGGAAAAAAAGCCGCGAGGTCGCGATGAGCCGCGCGACTGTCGGGCAAAAAACACCGCGAGGCGAAAGCCGAAAAACAGACGCCGAAAAATGAACCCGAAAATGGAAATTTCGGGCTGTTAATGGCAATAGAAGGGGCCAAGATCTAGAACAACAATGGATCTGTTGTTTAGGATGGCATATCTATGAATTAAACTGATTAAAACTAACAAAAACTAAGATCTAAAGCAAAAAACTGAGATCTAAGAATTCGAAGCCAGCAGAGTCGCCAAAAACTGTTGGCTTGGTTTTGCAGCCAAGCTTGAGTGCTATGGGCACCTATCAACAAGTGATAGCAGTTTCAAAGATTGAAAGCAAAAAACAATTATAAATATGAATCTAAAACTAAACTAGCATGTGCATATCATAATAAATTTGAAAATATTTAAGAACAAGAACAAGAAATAAAATAAAAAATAACTTTTGTATTATGATACCTCAAAGGGTGAGGATGTTGTGGTGTTGAGCAGCTCCAAGGTGAGTAGCTCCAAGCTCCAATGGTCTCTTCTCCAAGATTTCTACAATGGTCAAGAACTCATGAGAGATTTTGACAGCATGAGGATAGGATGATGGATGGATCAAAAGTGAGGAGCCCCTACCACCTTTTTATAGTTTTTGGTGGTGGAGAATACCATTATGGTTTTGAGGAAACCAATGGTATTGACCAACATGGTTTATGTACCTTTTCCCTCCTTTTTCCTTGTTTGAATATTTTTAATATTTTTATTCCCTTTTTAATATTTTTGGGAATTCTGGACCCTTTTTTTAGGGTATTTTATGCTTTTTGAGGAAAAATATTCATTTTGAAGGGAAAAAGGGGTGTATTATGATCTTTTGGTGACCTTTTGGTGGCTTTAGAAGATCAAATGGTGGAAAAGTGGACAAATGGGTCATGTGAATAAGGAAATGAGCTAGTGAGCACTTTTTGGGTGTTAACACCAAGACTGAATGCAAATGAAAACGAGTGCCATGTTCAAGAGTGACTATGTACTGCCGTAATTAAGATGTAACACAAAATCTTCCCTTTTTCCCCATCATGATTGATGAGTGCCTCATGTGTTTTTTGACGAGCTTGATGAGGGTAACCAAATGCTCGGTATAGCTCATCTCATAGATGAGTTTGATCCCAAATTTTTTACGAACCTAGGAAAGGAGGGATTCATCCCATAATGGGCCCTTCAATGTTTAAAATTTAACGAGTCCAAAGAAGGAAAACTCGGTGTCATTTCATGTTTAGAGAATTTGAAAAGAACTAAAGGAGACTCCAACGGTCCTTTTTTGTAAAGTTAGCCTCATCGCCCAAAAAAGGGTAAAACAACGCGGGAGAGGACTCTTCCAGCCATGGTTGGTTGGAGTATTCCTTTTTCGTAAATAGTGCTTCCTGGTCCGAAAAAGGGGGTAAACTATCACCAGAAAGACGATCATTCAAATGCTTTTACAAGCGTGAAAGCATCAAGTTCGCTTGGCAATCTTTTCCTATTTAGGGAGTCTGAAAAGAGCTTAAAAAGGACTCCATGAAGAACTTTGTCATGGTTGATGACCGAGTATGATAAAGGAAAAGTAAACTCGGCACAGTTCCTTTTCCGTAAATAGTCTAGCGAGGCCGGATAAAGTGATAAACCTATACTCGTTAGACACACCTTTTTACTCAAATTTTTAACGAGCACGATAATGGTATCAAAAGCATTCGAAATCTTTTTCATGTTTGAACCAGAGCACAAAAAAGTAAAAACTAAGCTCAAATGTTATCTTACTATTTTTAACGAGCTCAAAGATAGGTTGGAAGAATGCTCATGATGTCTACTTCATTTTTTAACGAGCTTTTAACAGAAAAAAATGAACTATGCTCAAGATAATTTTCATGGTTTAATGAGCTTGAAACCTGAAAAGGAAAGTATGCTCGTAAATGTTCCCAATGGTGAACTTTTTCCCAACATGGCATCCAAAGGTTGGTGTGTGCCCCTAGCATGATTGCTAGAAGTAAGTGACTTAGCTCCAACGTGGTGTGGAGAGGCGATCGATTTGACTTCAACGTAACTTCTAGAGGTTAAAGACATGCCCTCAAGCTTCATTTCATTCGCCTGAGGCATAGGCGGGTGAAAAGAAGGTTCAGGTACTAAGTCTACGAGGAGACTCATCTCAAAGGGAAAGGATATGTTTCATTTTTTGACGAGCTTGACACAAGATGAGAACTCTGCTCACGGGAACCTATTTCATTTTTTAACGAGCTTGACATAAAATGGGAACTATGCTCATGTGAAATGGTTTCATTTTTATGCAAGCTTGAAATCAAAGAGAAACTTTGCTTGAAGGTTGATTTCATTTTTTAACGAGCTTGAAACAGAACATAAACTATGCTCGTACCCCCCATCCTCAGGGGGAAGAAACCACTAAAACATGCGGAACATTCAGGGAAGTCTGATGACTAGGAGTCATAAGATGAGTGGGTGTCACGAAGGAAAGTTGATCAATGGTCACAATATTCCCATGATGAGGAAAATACATCACTCAAAAGAGCGTGGACACTATAGCTTTCATAGCGTAGACATAATCACGTCCAAGGAGCAGATTGAAATCTAAAGGACCTTGGACAACCATGACATCAACATAAACAGTTTTACCTCTCAACGTGATAGGTAACTGTGGGAGAATCCCTAAAGGTCTGGTGGGCCTTCTATTAAAAGCCAAAATTTGGTCAGTTACTGGTACAAGTTGAGGTGAACCTATGGCTTGCCAAGCAGTTGAGGATAAAATACTAACAGAAGCTCCCTCATCAACTATCATACGAAATATTTCTTTATCGGAAACTCCTACAGATATTTGAAAGGGAATAATCAAAGGAAGACGAGATTCTGTTAGACCATTCCAATCAAAGGAAATGACCTCAATACTTGGAGGGGGTCCTGTAGAAATGGACAGGGTTTCCCCTTGCCTAGGACATTCTGAACTAACTAGGAAAACATCAGCGGTTTCCAATTCACTCTCACTTGGAAGATAAGAATGAGACGAAGATTGTGTCATGGTGACTGCTTCAGTCTGTACTTTCTCCAATGAAAGAGTGGGATCGAGTGGAGATGACAGCGACTCGATCACTTCACTCTTAGAAGGAAGAGTGGGACCAATTACAGATGAAACTGAATTGATCACTTGATCAACCAGCGGGGGATCGAGGGACAACTTACTATTGCTTGTTTGAAGCACCTGTTGAGAGCTAGTAATATCTTCCAACCACCATGAAGCTTCATCCATGCTTGGACAAAGGTAAGTACGATGCAAGCCCTTGCATATCCAGCAAGGGTTTGCAGCTCTACCCTTCCGACCCATCACCACTGGGTCACTGGTCGAGGGAGTATCATCAACATGATGGTTAGAGGTTGACAATACAAGCAGTTTGGGGTTTTTAGACCACACTTCTGACACACAAGAAAGACCGGGACAATTCTTGAGAAGGTGATCACCCTTGCAAAGTTTGCAAGGGAACTTTGGCTTATGAGGTGTTCTCATAGAATGAGTGCCATCAGAGGCAGATGGTTGATGCATGGTCTCTTTCTTAACCTTCTTCTTCTTAATCTTCCCTTTATTCTTCTTCACACCAGCCTTCTTACTAACATCATAGTTTTCAGTAGGAGAAGAGGAAGAGATGGAAGCCGATTCAACTTTCGACAGAGAAGGAGAAGGGTCATCATGAGATTGATGCTCATGTGGTGAAGGACCTCGGTTCGACACGATTGGTGCACTTGGCGTAACTGGATTAGAGAATAACCATACAGGTAATCCTATCGTCAATCCAGGAAGACTCAACGTAGCCATAAAGGGAGGACCAACAATTCCACAAGGGGGAATAACAAATGGCATACGCTGGAAAGGGGCCTCTTGTTTGGTAGTCCCGAAAGAGTCTTCCATATCTAAGCTTCATAAGAGTCTCTAAAGGACCACACAAGACAAACACTACTCAAGTCTAAAAGCAACAAGCAAACTGTGTGAATAGGAGTGGATTCAAAGTCTGGAACCTCATGGGATTATCAAGGCATCGCAAATTGCAATATACTGCAGGGTCCAACAATATGACGTGACAAGGAGGATTGGGACCGTACCCTTTTCTGCATACCCGTTACTTGGACAGCACGTGCGTGCTAATCTCCCCAAGTGCTGTTATCGGTGTATTGCTTTGCCAAGACAGCCAAATGGTTAACTCGGTTGGTTTCAGGAATCCTAATGGTGTCTCCCGATATACGCTAGGTACGTGGGAGCTCAAATCCGTAGTGGTGCTGTCTAATGCACAGTCGTTGGCACGAAACCTTCCGATATACGTGTCGAGTACGTGATACACCCTTCGATATATGCCAAGTATGGATTATGGTACTTGGTGGGTACGTGAAGGAGCTCGATATACCGATGTACGTGGAAGACTACAATACCCTCGGACTACAGTGCTGGAAAATAATGACAGCTTCCATGCTTAACGATGTCGGAACACGTCTCTAACTTACACACAAGTTGCTAAATAATTTTAACCTAACCTAGTGTTAATTTTATCTTGTACGGTTAGGTGGATGTATGAGGTGAGTACATAAATATAAACATAATGCAATCATCAACTACATGATAATGCACATTTTCCTTTCCTTTTCAATGAAAACTACTTAAGGTAAGGAGAGATCTTTTTTTTCTTTAAAACCAAAAGTAGCAAAAAGAAGAATTCCTTCCTAGAGTGCAATAACTCTAACTTTCTGCAATAATCAGCTAAAGAGCGCAAAGAAAATGAAAGATGCAACTGATCTTAACAATGTGTAAGACAAAATGATGAAGCACTTTTTCAATTTTCAAATGCATGTACCAAAAATGAAATTTGATAACTCAACGCTTTTCATATCTATATACAGAAAGTGATAAGATATCTACAACACTCTAATATTTCATAAATTCCCAAAGGAAAATGGCAAGCACCCAAACAACTCAAAGGCACTCAAGAGAGGCTCAAAATCTACCAAATGCAATAATTATAACTCATTTCCTATCATTTTACACTTGAAAAAGACACATCTAAGCTACGGAAAGAAGGATTCCATAAACGCTTCCGATTAAACGCACGACAAAGATAAGCACTTAACAATCTTATCTAACTCAAATGCACACAAAACTAAAACAAGCCTTTCTTCTTCTTATGATGATAAGACCAAGAATATCAAATGATCAAAATAAAGTAAGAAGAACACTTATGTTTTCCAATTTCATGAATATAGCAAAAGAGTGACAAAATCAATCTTTTCTTTGAACTAAAGTGGAGACAAAGAATCAATCTTTCCCCAAAATGATTGGATAGCTCAGCATGTAAAGGAAACAAGATGCGTAATCCAAGAAAGAGAGGCTCAAAAAGACATGGATATCCCCAAACTCTTCAAGTCTTTAAAACAAGTCAATCACACCAAACCAAAAATGATCTCAAAACTTTGAGATGGGTCAAAACAACTGAAGGATGCACGATTCATGGCCCCCCCGGCCATGAGGGGGAATTGTTTTTCAAAAATAGAACCCATTTCGCTTAAAAATGCAAGCAAAACACTAGTTTTTACTCAAGGGGCCAAACATGAATCCAAAACTGAAAAGACCCAAAAACCAATACAAACAAGCCAAACAAAACGCTACTGGACAAAAGGGGATCTACCTGGAAGGTACAGTGCAGAGGAGTCTGCACACAAACCAAAACTCAAATCAGAAATGGAGAAAAGGTGCATGTATGGCAAAAAATGGCAGATCGGCGCACTCTGTGCTTATGCACAATGCGACGTTGCAGTTCACTAGTGCGGGAAGTGCGACGACGTCACAGTACACCAACGGAAGGGCTGCGACGATAGACTAACAGGCAAAGAACATAGATAAAAAACAACACAGTGTCGCTCTGGGTACACTGAACAGGTGTGACAGGCGAGATCTAAGTTCAAAAATGAACCAGTTCTCCAGATAATGAGCATAAAAAGGTCTGCCAATGAGAAATACAAACTCAAAGGAAGGCAATCAGACTCTTCAAAGCAAAGATCTGATGGTGAAAGGGCTTAAGAAGAAAATGGCCAAAGAGATGGCTTGGAAAAGCAATCAACTGAAAATGACTTCAAATTGAAAACTAAAACAATGTTCATTCCCCAGTATGGTCTCCAGATTTGTTACCGAACAATCCACTCGACCAGAGGTGAGCCGAATCTCCCTAGCTCAATGTGAGTCTAGAACAAATAGAATAGACTACAAACACGTTTCCTAGATCTACTTAAGGATCAAGTACTAGATGTCTTACCTCTTTGATTTGCTATCCTTTCTCCTGAATGTTGCTCCACGTCCCACGGTCATCAGATCCAAGCTGCAAGACCTGTCAAGACATAGAAAAGAGAAACGAGTAAAGAGCATCTATACAATAAGTGATCTATGTAAACAGTTAAGCAGGTAAACAACACAACATCATCACACATAAGAACGATATTGGTGGAAAGCATTTGTATTACTATAAATAGAGGAGTACATGATAGAGATATAGGACTACAACCAGAGACTTAACGTAGCATCCCTTCTTCGAACAAGCCAATTGCCATGCCCTTCCAAGGAAGCATGAATTCTCCAAGAGGTGAGTGAAGGTGTCTTAAGAGAGATTTCCCCAGCATGTAAGGATGATAGGCTTCCTCCCAAGATAGATTTCACCAGCATGTAGATACCATAGTCTTCCTCCCTTTGGTATGGGAGTGAGCCTCACTTATATAGGACTAAGTGGATAGGGTAGGTTGAGAGATGGTAGGAGAGAGATAGGGGATCTTCCCAAAATGTTAGGGGTCGAGTACCAGCTCTCCTGGAGGTCAGGGATAATGTCCCAAATGAGCAAGTTTCGAGAAGGATCTCGAATAGGCTATTTTTTCCCATTAACAGACCTCGTCGCACCCTGCAGTGGAGCAGACTGCGACGTCGCATGTTGCTAGTGTGCAACCTGCGACGACCTCTTAGAAGTTTGCAGGATTGAGTGCAAATCCTCCCAGATGAATACTTGGTCCAGGTGACTTCAGGGATGTATACACTGAATCTGATGATGAGTAGATTTTAGGTGTAACAACACGGGCCTGTAAAAATAGTACATTGTTTGCTAATTTAATACCTTACAATTATAATTGTGTTATGAAATCATGATTATGTCTTTGATTACTCCTTTGCATCCAAAGCGTAAGTGTTGCAGTGCATTAAATGACATGACATTTTTTAGGTACCCCTATATCATGTATATTTGACATTTGTTTTAAAAATCCTTGTTTTAGGCTTAAAATTTCAATGAATGACATTTGATTATGTTCAACTATTTTATTAGAGAACTTGCTTAGATTGTACATGATTCCTTAACTTGTTTTTGATACATTAGTCATTTAGTAATATGTCTATGATTCTTTGAATCCATCAAAAGCATGCTAAACTCGGTTGTGGAAGACCAATTTTTATAGTAGTACTTATCCATGCCTGAATTGTCTCTATAAACTATCCTCATTGAGGTACAATAATGTTGGATGTGTAGCTTTATAATTAAGAAACACTCAACCCTTTTTTCTTTTGCACTTGCAAATGTTCAATAATTGCTAGGAATGATTGAAATGTTTTTCCACAATACATTCAAAAAGATATGCATAGTATATGATTCATTGTAGGGTTGTTGGTGGATTGTTAATACATGATCGTTCGACTTGTTTTTGATAAATTTAAATACTTGAGAATATGTTTGTGATTGTTTCAACCAATCAAAAGCATGCTAAAATCGGTTGTGGAACCACTTTTATAACTTATCCACACCTAAATAGTCTACATAAACTTACCTTTATTCAAGTGCAATGGTGATGGATGTGTAGTGTATACTCCATGCTTGATTACTGGTTGATTTATGTGATTTTATGCACAATGAAGGCCATTGTTGACACCTTGCAGAGTATCTTGGGATTACTTATAGAATATCTACATGGTTGTTGATGGACAATATTTCGTAGTTTAGAGCATACTTGTTTCTAACCTTCGAAATACATTATTTGACTGCTTTGATATCACAAGTTGATCTTTTCCTTTCTAAAGGAAACCTTGTGAGGAAATTAAAGGGACACTTCCCCATATTCAAGGATTGCATTTTTAGTAAACATATCAACATAAATTTGTGTGTATTGCCTGGGGGGATTTGAACTGAGCATGTGTTGGAACATAATTAGTGAAATGGCCATAAAAAAATGGCTACAAATCATTCAGTTATCCCTTGGGATACACAAATTGATCTTAACCCTATCCAAACAATTGAGGAGTTAAGTCTAAGAATTTTGAGACAGACACTCTACACTTTCTCGATAGATCTTAGCATGAAAGAGATTGGGGGTTAAGATGAATTTTTGCAAGTAAAGTTGATTAAAGGATTGAAATTTTTTTCCAAGTCATTATAGACATTCAGAATCTAATATGGAAGTTTTATTTCCAACAAATGGATCCCAGGGACTCTCACTTCATACAACACAAACCATTATAGTAGTTTTCCAAACATGGTTCATCAAAGAAATTGCTATCAATAGTTATATACTGCCTCTGAAACCAACTAACCATTTTTTCAGTTTTTCAAGGATGGTAAGGTGTTTTGTGTATTTAGTGAGAATAAAGTTTTTTTCCCAAATTCATCATCATACATCATTTGGATATGGTCATCTCATTTAACCTCTATAGAGCATCAAATTTTTTCTCTATATCATCTACACAATGTTTATACCCACCCTCGCCCCCATCAATGGTTATTCTTACCATGTTCATGTGATGCCACAATTAGTTGATGTTGCTCGTGGTTCAATTATGCAACTTTGGTACTATGACCATGGTTATTACAACTATGATTATGTGGAATTTGATAAAAAAATTCTCCCCGTGATGATTATGATCACTGCATCTAATATCATCATCACCATCTTCATCATCATCACCATCACCATATTCGTCATCGTGGTCATCTCTAGGTCCCTCATCACCGTCTCCATCATCATCACCATCTTCATCATCATCATCATCATCATCATCTTCATCACCATCACCATCATCATCAACGCCTTCACCATCATCACCATCTTCATCATCATCACCATCTTCATCATCATTGTCATCTGTAGGTCCCTCATCACCGTCGCCACCATCATCACCATCTCCATCATCTTCATCACCATCTCCATCACCATCGCCATCATCATCAACGCCTTCATCATCATCACCATCTTCATCATCATTGTCATCTATAGGTTCCTCATCACCGTCGCCACCATCATCACCATCTCCATCATCTTCATCATCTTCATCATCATCAACATCATCATCATCTTCATCATCACCAACATCTCCATCATCATCATCATCATCCTCATCATCATCATCATCATCTTCATCACCATCGCCATCATCATCAACGCCTTCATAATCATCACCATCTTCGTCATCATCACCATCTTTGTCATCATTGTCATCTCTAGGTCCCTCATCACCGTCGCCACCATCATCACCATCTCCATCATCTTCATCACCATCTCCATCACCATCGCCATCATCATCAACGCCTTCATCATCATCACCATCTTCATCATCATTGTCATCTCTAGGTTCCTCATCACCGTCGCCACCATCATCACCATCTCCATCATCTTCATCATCTTCATCATCATCAACATCATCATCATCACCAACATCTCCATCATCCTCATCATCATCCTCATCCTCATCATCATCATCTTCATCACCATCACCATCATCATCAACGCCTTCATCATCATCACCATCTTCATCATCATCACCATCTTCGTCATCATTGTCATCTTTAGGTCCCTCATCACCGTCGCCACCATCATCACCATCTCCATCATCTTCATCACCATATCCATCACCATCGCCATCATCATCACCATCTTCATCATCATTGTCATCTCTAGGTTCCTCATCACCGTCGCCACCATCATCACCATCTCCATCATCTTCATCATCATCAACATCATCATCATCTTCATCATCACCAACATCTCCATCATCATCATCATCATCATCCTCATCATCATCATCATCATCTTTATCACCATCGCCATCATCATCAACGCCTTCATCATCATCACCATCTTCATCATCATTGTCATCTCTAGGTCCCTCATCACCGTCACCACCATCCTCACCATATCCATCATCTTCAACACCATCTCCATCACCATCGCCATCGTCATCAACGCCTTCATCATCATCACCATCTTCATCATCATTGTCATCTCTAAGTTCCATCATCATTGTCATCTCTAGGTCCCTCATCACCATCATCATCAACATCTTCGTCATCATTATTAACTCTAACTCTAACCCTAATTCAATTTCCTTCTATAACTCTAGCCCTAACCCTCACCCAAACCCTAGCACTAAACCATCTTTTTCACCATAACCATCATCATCAACGTCTTTGTCAACACCACCATCTTCATCATCATCATTAACTCTAACTCTAACCGACGGAATCCGAGTCCGCTCGCCGGTTTGGGTTCCGTGGCCGCGGAGCAAATGCCCAAAGTGTCCCTGAATGGCCCCGGGGTGCTCAACTAGGATTCCCGTAGCACCCGAACCGTGGCTCGATTCGCGAATGCGTCAATTCCAATGGGTTCAGGATGCCGGGTTTCAGCTAGGGGACCCCACACAGCGTGCCTCGAATACCCGGAAGTGGTGCCAATGGGCCATCCCCGGAGCTAGGGTTTTGCTCAGTGAAGGCCATTCCAAATTCTCTCAAGGGGGCCAATTCTCGTCCGGAGACCCCTGGGCATGCGTGGCCACCATGGACAAGTCCACTATGGCCACATGGATCTGTGGGAGCCGACGAAATCTGAGTCCGCTCGTCGGTTTGGGTTCCGTGGCCGCGGAGCAAATGCCCAAAGTGTCCCTGAATGGCCCCGGGGTGCCCGACTAGGATGCCTATAACACCCGAACAGTGGCTCGATTCGCGAATCCGTTGACTCCGGTGGGTCCAGGATGTCTGGTTTCAACTAGGGGACCCCACACAGCATGCCTCAAAGGCCCGGAAGCATGCCAATAGGCCATCCCCGAGCTAGGGTTTTGCTCAGTGAAGGCCATTCCAAATTCACTCAAGGGGGGCATTTCTCGTCCGGAGGCCCCCGGGAGTGCGTGGCCACCGTGGACAAGTCCACTATGGCCACGTCGACCTGTGGGAGCTGACAAAATCTGAGTCTGCTCGCCGGTTTGGGTTCCATGGCCGCGGAGCACATGCCCAAAGTGTCCCTGAATGGCCCCGGGTTGCCCGACTAGGATGCCCATAGCACCTGAATCGTGGCTCGGTTCGCGAATCCGTCAACTCCGGTGGGTCCAGGATGCCGGGTTTCAGCTAGGGGACCCCACACAGCGTGCCTCGAAGGCCCGGAAGCAATGCCAATGGGACATCCCCGGAGCTAGGGTTTTTCTTAGTGAAGGCCATTCCAAATTCACTCAAGGGGGCATTTCTCGTCCAGAGGCCCCCGGGCGTGCATGGCCACCGTGGACAGGTCCACTATGGCCACGTGGACTTGTGGGAGCCGACGGAATCCGAGTCCGCTCGCCAGTTTGGGTTCCATGGTCACGGAACAAATGCCCAAAGTGTCCCTGAATGGCCCCGGGGTGCCCGACTAGGATGCTCGTAGCACCCGAACCGTGGCTTGGTTCATGAATCCGTCGACTCCGATGGGTCCGGGATGCCGGGTTTCAGCTAGGGGATCCCACACAGCGTGCCTCGAAGGCCCGGAAGCGGTGCCAATGGGCCATCCCCGGGGCTAGGGTTTTGCTCAGTGAAGGCCATTCCAAATTTGCTCAAGGGGGCCATTTCTTGTCGGGAGGCCCCCGGGTGTGTGTGGCCGTCGTGGACAGGTCCACTATGGCCATGTGGACCTGTGGGACCTGTGGGAGCCGACGAAATCCAAGTCCGCTCGCTGGTTTGGGTTCCATGGCCACAAAGTGTCCCTAAATGGCCTCGGGGTGCCTGACAAGGATGCCCGTAGCACCCGAACCGTGGCTCGGTTCACGAATCCGTCGACTCTAATGGGTCCGAAATGTCGGGTTTCAGTTAGGGGACCCCACATAGGGACACTTTGGGCATTTGCTCTGCGGCCACGAAACCCAAACTGGCGAGCGGACTCAGATTCCGTCAGCTCCCACAGGTCCATGTGGCCATAGTGGACCTGTCCACAGTGGCCACACACGCCCAGGGGCCTCTGGACAAGAAATGCCCCCCTTGAGCGAATTTGGAATGGCCTTCACTAAGCAAAACCCTAGCTCCAGGGATGGCCCATTGGCACCACTTCCGGGCCTTCGAGGCACACTATGTGGGATCCCCTAGCTGAAACCCGGCGTCCCAGACCCACCGGAGTCGATAGATTCTCGAACCAAGCCATGGTTCGGGTGCTACGGGCATCCTAGTTGGGCACCCCGAGGCCATTTAGGACCATCTTTGGGCATTTGCTCCGCGGCCACGGAACCCAAACCGGCGAGCGGACTCGGATTCCGTTGGCTCCCACAAGTCCACGTGGCCATAGTGGACCTGTCCACGGTGGCCACGCATGCCCGGGGGCCTCCGGACGAGAAATGGCCCCCTTGAGCGAATTTGGAATGGCCTTCACTAAGCAAAACCCTAGCTCTGGAGATGGCCCATTGGCACTACTTTCGGGCCTTCGAGGCACGCTGTGTGGGGTCCCCTAACTGAAACCCAATGTCCCAGACCCACTGGAGTCAACGGATTTGCGAACCAAGCCACAGTTCGGGTGCTATGGGCATCTTAGTTGGGCACCCCGGGGCCATTCAGGGACACTTTGGGCATTTGCTCCGCGGCCACGAAACCCAAACCGACGAACGAACTCGGATTCTGTCGGCTCCCACAGGTCCACGTGGCCAAGTGGACCTGTCCATGGTTACCACACATGCCCGGGGGGCTCCGGACAAGAAATGGCCCCCTTGAGCGAATTTGGAATGGCCTTCACTAAGCAAAACCCTAGCTCCGAGGATGGCCCATTGGCACCGCTTTCGGGCCTTCAAGGCACGCTGTGTGGGGTCTCCTAGCTGAAACCCAGTGTCCCAAACCCACCAGAGTCAACAGATTCACGAATTGAGACACGGTTCGAGTGCTACGGGCATCCTAGTCGGGCACCCCGGGGCCATTCAGGGACACTTTGGGCATTTGATCCGCGGCCACGGAACCCAAACCGGCGAGCGGACTCAGATTTCGTCGGCTCCCATAGGTCCATGTGGCCATAGTGGACCTGTCCACAGTGGCCATGCATGCCCGGGGGCCTCCGGACGAGAAATGGCCCCCTTGATCGAATTTGGAATGGCCTTCACTGAGCAAAACCCTAGCTCCGAGGATGGCCCATTGGCATCGCTTCCGGGTCTTCGAGGCACGCTCTGGGGGGTCCTCTAGCTGAAACCCCGAGGCCATTCTAGTGGTGATAACAAGTTTACTGTCTGTTGAGTCTGATACTACATCCAGGAGCCGCTCAGCAAACTTTGAGATAGAAAGGTCTGTAATTTTAGGATACTGATTCAACCACTCATACAGTTTCTCAACTTCTCGAGGATCTAAATTTATAATTTCCTTCTGGAGAGATTCAGGCATTCTCGAGGATCTAAATTTATAATTTCCTTCTGGGTAGATTCAAGCATGGAATAATATTTTTCGGCACTTCCAAGCTCCCAAGACCATTTGGTTAGCCATAATATGTGCAACTCCTTTGACAAAAGATAAATTCTGGTGTGGAGGGCAGCATTTGATACCTATAGCCACCATATTTCCTTCTGTAAACTGCTTGCCCATCGAAAAAGCTAATGTAATAGCCCATTTCCCAACATCTTTCCTCTGCTCAACCCTACACTTGTTTTCCACGGGAAACCGCTGCCTCCACATGTAATAACTACATTGTTTTGTCGAAAATTAATCTTCTTCTGCTAACAAATGCAAAATGAAGGATTCATTGTCATTGCTACGAGAAGTTCTAAGGTCAGTTCCTCGTAAAACAGAGATTGTATAAATCCTATTAAGATCTATATGTTCCATCCGAAACCTCCCTAGACACACTTGCAGGACTCCCCAGAACCAGGTTTTGCTGCACAGTTGGAGTTCTATGCCCCGGCAGGTATCCAGTGGGTGTCCCTGAAGGCCTTTTGGATGTGACACGGAACAAACCATAGAATAAAGACCGTGGCTCCAATCGACAAACCATCAACTAAGCTGGATTCAGGACATCAGGATAGTGCTAGGGGTGCCCCTCTCCTCTGGTCCCATGGTCCTGATGTCACCTTGTAGGTCCATCTTGGAAACTAGGGTTTTGCTCAGTGAGGGAGTGTGCAATTTATGCACAATGGGGTCAAATTTGCAAAATCGTCCACTGGGCACTTGTGGTTAGCATTCCCAGTCAGAACCTCTCTAAACACGCTTGCAGGACTCCTCAGAACCAGGTTTTGCTACACGGTTGGAGTTCTATGCCCCCGACAGGTATCCAGCAGGTATCCCTGAAGGCCTTTTGGATGTGAGACGGAACGAGCCATAGAATGAAGACCGTGGCTCCGATCGATGAACCATCGACTCCGTTGGATTCAGGACGTCCAAATAGTGGTAGGGGTGCCCCTCTCCTCCGATCCCATGGTCCCGGTGTGACCTTGGAGGTCCATCTTGGAAACTAGGGTTTTTCTCAGTGAGGGAGTGTGCAATTTTTGCACAATGGGGTCAAATTTTCAAAATCGTCCACCGAGCACTTGTGGCTAGCGTCCCTAGCCAGAACCTCCCTAGACACACTTGTAGGACTCCCCGAAACCCGGTTCTGTTGCACGGTTGGATTTTTATGCCCCCGGCAGGTATCCAGCAGGTGTCCCTAAAGGCCTTTCGGATGCGAGACGGAACGAGCCATAGAACGACGACAATGGATCCGATCGATGAACCGTCAACTCCATTGGACTCAGGACATTGGGATAGTGCTAGGGGTGCCCCTCCCCTTCAGTCCCGTGGTCCGAGTGTCACCTTGTAGGTCCATCTTGGAAACTAGGGTTTTGCTCAGTGAGGGAGTGTGCAATTTGTGCACACGGGGGTCAACTTTGCAAAATCCTCCCCCGGGCACTTGTGGCTAGCATCCCCAGCCAGAACCTCCCTAGACACACTTGCAGGACTCGCCGGAACCCGGTTCTGTTCCATGGTTGGAGTTCTATGCCTCCGGCAGGTATCCAGCAAGTATCCCTGAAGGCCTTTTGGATGCGAGACGGAGCGAGCCATAGAATGGCAACCGTGGCTCTGATCGACGAACCGTTGACTCCGTTGGATTCAAGACGTCAGGATAGTGCTAGGGGTGCCCCTCCCCTCCGGTCCCGTGGCTCGAGTGTCACTTTGTAGGTCCATCTTGGAAACTAGGGTTTTGCTCAGTGAGGGAGTGTGCAATTTTTGCACACAGGGGTCAACTTTGCAAAATCCTCCCCCGGGCACTTGTGGCTAGTGGCTAACTAATGAAGGCGTTGATGCTGATGGTGATGGTGATGAAGATGATGATGATGATGATGAAGATTGTGATGATGATGGAGATGGTGATGAGGGACCTAGATATGACCACGATGATGAAGATGGTGATGATGATGAAGATGGTGACGAGGGACCTAGAGATGAAGATGGTGATGATGGTGAAGGCGTTGATGATGATAGCGATGGTGATGAAGATAATGATGATGATGATGAAGATGATGGAGATGATGATGATGATGAAGATGATGAAGATGATGGATATGGTGATGATGATGGCGATGTTGGTGAGGGACCTAGAGATGACTATGATGATGAAGATGGTGATGATGATGAAGATGAAGACGTTGATGATGATGGTGATGGTGATGAAGATGATGATGATGATGACGAAGAAGATGATGATGATGAAGATGATGATGATGCTGGAGATGATGTATCTAAGTGGTTTTCTATAGGAATCAAGCATCAATCTTCAACCATAAATGAGCATGTTTTAAAATAAATTGTTAGGATACATATCTAAGAGTCTAGAAGATCTCTATGCATTTGACCATCAAATTTGCTCAAGGAGATGATGAAGTAGCTCAATACAATATGGATGTTGTTGCATCACATGAACCACATACATATTCACATAAATCATAACTAATCATAACTCATGTACATCAAATAAACGATATAAGATAATGATATCAAATTTCTATCTAACATGAATAACATTGATCATGCATGAATAAACAATCACATGGCTATAAATCATAACCTAATCATAACTCAAACATCAAATAAACGATATAAGATAACGATATCAAATAAACTATCTAACATGAATAACTTTGGACATGCATGAATAAACAATCACATCATTACTATACTATGTACCTCAATCAATTAGGCCTTCTATATCCTCTCAGTTTTTTATTGTCTCAAACAACCTCTCGTGCTCTGCATGAGGTAGTAAGTAGTGTACCTTGTTTGATGACTTTGTTGAAATTGTCTGTAGTTGGATGTTTGTACCAATGATCAAGTGCGTAAAGTGATACACCCACGACCCTAGTCTATAATCCGTGTATGTGTAGCCATTACTCTTTGGTCCCTTTCCATCCATTGTAAGATATTCCCCCTGAACAACCATCGAGCTAGTGGGAAAGGTAATGCCTTCACTATCCGTTAATGATGCGAGGAGGGTTTGCTTCCCCTGGATGCATCGTGCCAACCAATAATTCGTCCCAATTGCACTATCTGTCGGGGCGACAACTGCATAAATGTGTCCTGCAAAGATGCATTTTACGGTCATATTCCAACAAGTAGTGGTTTTATAACTTGGATAATTACATATAAACGAGGGAATCGGGATATGCATGCAGAAATGTTTACCTGGTTGTACTAGATCAAATATATGATCATATTCATTCGAAATAGAGGACTGGCTTTCCTCTAACTGGATTGTTTCAACAACTGCACGTGGGTCCACTGCAAGTGATACATGATCCCATTCATCAACCCAATTCATTGATTCGTATTCATCCCATTCACAACTGCTTCAAGGCCCACAAAAGCAAGCAAGTTTTCGCGTCCATATTTCAAATAAGGGGTTGTTTCAGTTTCAAACCGAATGAAATCCATGAGTTCCTTGCACAATACTACAACTATAAGAACGCGATTGGTCTATATCAACTACATGCCAGAAATTTCTGACATTGTTAAGTTTAAACCAAATAGACTAGCAAGATCACTGAAAGAAACATAATCACAAGATAGACACAGAATTTACCCTGGGAAACCCTCATGGGGTAGAAAACCCAGCAAAGCTTTCCTCAATAAGATGATCAACCAAAATACAAGATGTGCTCCAAGACTTGACCTCCTTCTCCACTTCCTGTGCAGACCTCCTAGACACAAGTGCGCTACTTTTCTGAGTTGTGTAAGTGTGTCAAATGAGGAGCTCTCCTCCTCTATTTATACTAGTTCCTGACTGACCAAAAACCTGAATGGGGCCGACCTCTCCTGGAGATGTCTAATAACCGCTAAAATATAAAATCAGGGCCGACCCCCACATGGTGGGTCTAATAACCCTAGTTAACACAAACCATCGAAGGAATAAACATCTCTGTATACATAATAGAGTCACCTCGGAGGGATGAACCATCTCCAGAATAATAATGTACAAATATAATATTCTTAGAAGTTACAATATTCAACACTCCCCCTTAACGAGAAGGATATTATAACAACGTCTGCAGGAGCAAGGAGTCATTGACTACATCATACATGATACATCTATAAATCATCGGAAGCTTTCTTCAATTCATCATCATCAGTAACTAAACCAGTTACTGGAACATCAACATCATCAGTACGATCATCAGCATCGTCATCAGTACGATCATCAGCATCGTCATCACACGATCATCAGCATCATCATCACACGATCATCAGCATCGTCATCACACGATCATCAGCATCGTCATCACACGATCATCAATATCGTCATCACACAATCATCAGCATCGTCATCAGACGATCATCAGCATCGTCATCACACGATCATCAGTATCGTCCTCACACGATCATCAGCATCGTCATCACACGATCATCAGTATCGTCATCACACGATCATCAGCATCGTCATCACACGATCATCAGCATCGTCATCATATGATCATCAGCATCGTCATCACAGGATCATCAGCATCGTCATCACACGATCATATTACAGGATGATCAATCCCGATCTCTTTAGGACATAGGTCCATGGATGATACAATCCAGATCAAGTTCCAGGATGATTAGTCCTTATCATTTTAAGACAAGTCTCATGTCTAGGGACGATGCAATCCCATCATGTACATTCTGAACCCAGTTCATGGATGATGCAGTCCTCACACGTACCTTTAAGACAAGTCTCATGTCTAGGGATGATGCAATCCCATCACGTACATTTTGAACCCAGTTCATGGACGATGCAGTCCTCACACGTACCTTTAAGACAAGTCTCATGTCCAAGGATGATGCAATCCCATCACGTACATTTTGACCCAGTTCATGGACGATGCAGTCCTCACACGTACCTTTAAGACAAGTCTCATGTCTAGGGATGATGCAATCCCATCATGTACATTTTGAACCCAGTTCATGGATGATGCAGTCCTCACACATACCTTCAAGACAAGTCTCATGTCTAGGGATGATGCAATCCCATCACGTACATTTTGAACCCATTTCATGGACGATGCAGTCCTCACACGTACCTTTAAGACAAGTCTCATGTCTAGGGATGATGCAATCCCATCACATACATTTTGAACCCATTTCATGGACGATGCAGTCCTCACACGTACCTTTAAGACAAGTCTCATGTCTCGGGATGATGCAATCCCATCACGTACATTTTGAACCTAGTTCAGGGACGATGCAGTCCTATCTTCAATTCTCGGAGACATCATGTCTACAGCTCTCTTTAGGACTGAAGTCCAGGGATGATCCAATCCTCTCATGTCCACCAAGGACTTCATTCTCGGAGACATCATGTCTACGGCTCTCTTTAGGACTGAAGTCCAGGGATGATCCAATCCTCTTTCTTTCTCGGAGACACCTGTCTACGGCTCACTTTAGAACTTGTGTTCAAGGATGATGCAATCCTTTTTTCTTTCTCAGAGACACCTGTCTACGGCTCACTTTAGAACATGTGTTCAAGGATGATTCAATCCTCACATGTATTCTCATCAATACAAGTACAAGTATCCTCAACCATACAAGTACATTAATCAATACATGTATCATCAAAAGTATGTATTCTCACCAATACATCTATCATCAAAAGCATGTATTCTCACCAATACATCTACCATCAAAAGCATGTATTCTCACTAATACATCTATCATCAAAAGCATGTATAAGTAAAACTAAGTATTCTAAGTATAAGAGTCCTAAATCTAAATATTTATAAGTATCTAGGTGTAGTGAACAGGTAACCTCATCATCGACCTTGTTGTTCGATGAGACAATCTCAGTATCAGTGACTATACTACTTTCCCTTTCGAGGAGGGTCCTTTTGAACTACACCAAGCTTGTTTCGGAAGTATTCAAATTTCACTCGAGACAGAGGTTTGGTCAAGATATCAGCAATTTGATCCTCGGTGCTCACATACTCGAGCTTGATAGCTCCTCTCTACACCATATCTCATATATAAAAGTATCGGATCTCTATGTGTTTTGACTTATCATGGAATACAGGATTTTCTGTCATCTTAATGCAGCTTTGATTGTCACACATAATCACAGTGGGATCCATTTCTAAGTCAAACACTCCAGATAATAGCTTCCGAAGCCACACTGCTTCACAGCTGGCAGAGCAGGTAGCTATATATTCTGCTTCAGTAGTACTGAGGGCCGCACTAGATTGTTTCTTGCTAAACCATGAGATCATGGTAGATCCAAGACCATAACATCCACCTGATGTACTCTTTCTGTCTCAGACACTTCCTGCCCAATCAGAATCTGAGCAACCATGTAATCTGAGTTCATGACCTCCAAGATAATATAGACCAAAATCTAATGTACCTTTTAGGTACCTCATTACATGCTTTGCAGCTATTAAGTGAACCTTTCTAGGTTCTACTAGATACTGACTTAGGGTATTTACAACAAAGCATATATCTGGCCTAGTATTTGTTAAATACATCAATGACCCAATGATTTGTCTATATAGAGTTAGGTCCACTAATTCCGATGAGTCATTAACTAATAACTTCAAGTTGGAGTCCATGGGAGTGGCCATGGGTTTACACTCCAACATATCAAACCTTTTTAGAATTTCCACAGCATACTTACCTTGATTTAGAAAGATTCCTTTTGGTTCTTGCCATACTTCTAGACCTAAGAAGTAGTGCATTAATCCGAGATCTTTAATCTCGAATTCTGAAGAAAGCTTCTTCTTGCTTTCAATAATTTGATTCTCATTTCCGGTTAGAAATAGATCGTCTACATATAACAATAGTATAATTGGTTCATCATCCATCACTTTGAGATAAAGATTTGGGTCATCTTTACTCTTGGTAAAGCCCATGCTTGTTAAGAAATTGTCAATCCTTCCGTACCAAGCCCTGGGAGCTTGCTTCAACCCATATAATTCCTTTTTCAGTTTGCATACATGAGTTCTCCCGTCTTTAACCTCAAACCCTTGTGGTTGCTCTATGTACACTTATTCAATTACACCATTCAGAAAAGCTGTCTTAACATCCATTTGGTGTAATTTCCACTTCATCATAGATGCAAGTGCCATGATAGTTCTAATTGAAGTATACCTAGCAACTGGTGCAAATGTTTCTTCATAGTCAATTCCCTCCTTCTGAGAGAATCCTCTGGCTACAAATCTTGCCTTATATTTTTCAATGCTACCATCTGCAGCATGTTTTATTTTGAAAATCCATTTGGAAGAAACCACACTTTTATATTTTGGTTTGGGAACTACATCCCAAATATCATTTTTCATTATTGACTGATATTCTTCTGTCATTGCTTCTATCCATTCTTTCTTCTAAGTTGCCTCTTCATAGCTAGTAGGTTGTTGATCCACAAGATCACACATCAAGGCCATATAGTTGGACACTAGATTTGGTTTCTTTCTTTCTCTAGTGGAGCCTTCAGGAGCTCCATATCTTTCAGCTCCTTGAATAATACCTCTAGCCCATGCTGGCCTTCTTTTCTTAGATAAATCTGTAATAGGATGTTCTTGTGATTCCATCATGTCATGATCCTCTGGTGAATCATCTTCAGGGATGTGCACAGCCTCTGTGATTCTAGGAGATGTATCTTCTTCATAGATTTCTTCAAGTTGGCACTTCCTGGATTTCTTGAGAGCTGCTTCTTCATCAAATGTTACATCTCTACTTATTTCTATATGATGAAAACCTGGTATGTAAATTCTGAAGGCTTTGGATGATTCACAATAACCAACAAATATTCCCTTCTTACCAGAAGGATCCAACTTGCTTCTCTTTTCTTTTGGAATGTGGATGTACACAGGACACCCAAATATTTTGAGATGATTTACCTCAGGCTTCTTTCCTGTAAACACTTCTTCTGGAGTTTTGAATTCAAGAGCACTATGGGATAGTCTATTTTGCACATAGACTACTATCCTAGCTGCTTCAACCCATAGATACATAGGTAGATCTTGGTCATGTATCATAGTCTTTACAGCTTCCATGATGGTTCTATTTTTCCTCTCATCAACCCCATTTTGTTGGGGATTGTAGGGAGTGGTTAGTTCCCTCTTAATTCCGGCTACTTTACAAAAGTCTTCAAAGTCCTTTGAAGTATATTCTCCGCCATTATCTGTTCTGAGAATCTTGATTTTCTTTTCTGAGAGATTTTCTATTAGGGCCTTGAATTCTTTGAATTTTCCAAAGACTTCATTCTTACCTTTTAGAAAGTATATCCAAGTCTTTCTTGAATAGTCATCAATGAATGAGAGATAATACTCAAACCCACTTAGGGAAGTGGTGGACATTGGTCCACATACATCTGAGTGTATTAGCTCCAAAATGTCTTTAGTCTTTGTTTCACTCTTTGGAAAGAGTTCTTGACATTCTTCCCTTTCTTACAACCTTTACATAAGCCATTATGATCAACCTTCAAATCTGGTAATCCTATGACCACCTTGCTTACATAGGGTAAGGCTTTGTAGTTAATGTGAGCTAGTCTTCTATGCCATAGCTCACTGGGGCTAGAGGTTTCATGAGCAAGGGCAACTTCTGGATGTCCCTTGAGCTTATAGAAACCTCCTTCTTCTTCACCAATGACAACTGCATCTTCAATTGATTTTCCTTTGGACCACATGAATACTTGTCCATCTATGAAAGCCACTCTAAAACCTTTCTTATCTAGTGCTGAGATAGAGAGTAGATTCTTCTTTAAACCTGGTACATATAGAACTTCTTTCATTTTCAAGGGGTTTCCAGAATCAAGCTTGTAGCTTGCTTCACCAATTCCCTTGATGGGATTTGATAATCATCTCCTAGAGATACCTTTTGTGGTGAGGACTTTTCTTCAAGTCTTGAGAGAGTTTTCTTTTGACCTGTCATGTGCTTTGAAGCACCACTATCAATGAGCCATGTATCTTCTCCAGGAGACACAGATCCAGAGAGTGCAGAAAATAGGACATATTCTTCTGGATCTTCTTTCTTTACTTTAGATCTTTTCCTTTGAGGCCTTTCCTCTTCTTCTTCTTCTTCTTCTTCTCCTACTTCTTTTTCACTATCATCTTTTGCCATATGTGCATGATGTCTTTTGTGAACAAACTTCTTCTTCTTCTTTCCTGGTAAAGTACAGTCTTTAGCATAGTGTCCTAGTTTAACACAATTATAACATTGGACTGTGGAGAGGTCTCTTTCTGAGTTTGTTCCTCCTTTCCTTTTGAATTTATGAGAGGGTTGAGACCTTTTGTGGTTCACTTTCTTGAACTGACCCCTTTTTCCTCTTTTAGTGTGGGTGGCCAAGGCTTGGTCATCCTCTTTGAAAAGAGCTTCTCTGTTGGCTACCCTAGCCTCTTCTTGAACACAATCCTCCCATACTACATCAAACTTCATGCTTTCTTTTCTGGCACACATAGTTTGTATGAATGATTCCCAAGGTCTGGTGAGACCATTTAGGGCAGTCATCACAAGTTCATCTTCATCAAGAGTATCACCAATGGCATCTAGTTGCTCCTTGATTTGGGAGACCCTTGAGAAGTAGTCTTGAATGGATTCTCCTTTGTGCATCTTGGTACTTTTCAACTGAGTCCTTAGGTTCATCTTCCTATTGATGTTCTTTCCTTCATACATTCTTCCTAGGGCATCATACATTTCCTTTGGAGTCTTCTTGGAGGCCACTTGGGGAATCAAGTGGTCTTTAATAGAATCAGCTATGATTCTCTTTGCCCTAATCAAATTCTTTCTATGCTTCTCTTTGGCTTCATCTCCTTCAGGTTCTGCAACTTCATCCTTGATATAATGAGCAAGATCATTCTCTTCAAGAATGAGACCAATTCTGTATTTCCATGCCCGAAAATTCTCTATACCTTCTAGCTTGTCTTCAAGCTTAGTGCTTGGAGCCATCTTCTCTTGGGGGAGTCCAAGAGATAAGAGACAGAGTAGTACTTACATGGAAATTTTAACCCTTTTACTTTTCCGGATCCTGGGACAGAATTTCTGGTTTATCGCACTTTTGGTAAAACTAGGGTTTGACTTTCCCGGAGTTCTACCCAACCAAAAAGTTCGATCTAGGGCTCAAAAGATTGGTTTTGAGAAGGGCTATCTAGCCATGTAATCAGAATTCAACAATACCAACTTTTTGCAGAAACCCTAATTTTCACCGGAGAGAGAGAGAGAGATATTTTTACCTTGTGAAAGATGTCCTATTCAGGCTAGCTCTAATTCCATGTTAAGTTTAAACCAAATAGACTAGCAATATCACTGAAAGAAACATAATCACAAGATAGACACAGAATTTACCCTGGGAAAACCTCATGGGGTAGAAAACCCAGCAAAGCTTTCCTCAATAAGATGATCAACCAAAATACAAGATGTGCTCCAAGACTTGACCTCCTTCTCCATTTCCTGTGCAGACCTCCCAGACACAAGTGCGCTACTTTTCTGAGTTGTGTAAGTGTGTCAAATGAGGAGCTCTCCTCCTCTATTTATACTAGTTCCTGACTGACCAAAAACCCTAATGGGGCCGACCTCTCCTGGAGAAGTCTAATAACCCCTAAAATATAAAATCGGGGCCAACCCCCACATGGTGGGTCTAATAACCCTAGTTACCACAAGCCATCGGAGAAATAAACATCTCCGGATACATAATAGAGTCACCTCGGAGGGATGAACCATCTCCGGAATAATAATGTACAAATATAATATTCTTAGAAGTTACAATATTCAACAGACATGTCCTCTACCTGTTGGTATGTGTTTCTCCGTGGTTCAATCTGACATTTTTGCAGAGCACCATTGAACGATGGTTTCTGCATCCCGAATATGAGGGTTTCTCATGCACATCATCTCTTCCCTTTGTAGGGAAGTTTTGAGACATGCCCCAGCACCATCGTGCTCTCCCTTTCCATGACCGATCTCAAAATAGTTACACACATGCAGCACATCACAAGTCTTGTGCAAAATACTCAACCACTGGAATACACGTGCATTTTTGAACTGGCCTGCACAACCATCTGGCCATATCCAATGCCGATCCATCTGTATACCTCTCTCCTTCAGCTGATCATAGAAAATTTTGAAGCAATATTGGACGTAATGCAAGTCATGGCACCTGTCGTCACTGATGTAGAAGTTGGTCTCTTTCAATATTATCCTCCTGTCGTTGCTACTCTCTGGCGCGTGCCTATACGTGATATGGACCATTATGCTAACTTGGTATGAATGGTAGTAATGAATTTGAATCTCATTCTGTGGCTGCAGGGTGTAGTTTTCAGCAAAGTCCACAACCGACAATATTATGCCATTGGGGAAGGTGTCCCTGCACTATTTGTACTGTTCATCCTGCCATCGTGCTACATGGACATGCTGTACATACTGCTTGGTCTTTTGGTAGAATTCCTTCATGAAATTGCAAATTTGTACCTGGTGCCACAAAACAAAGGGCATTAATACAACGTGACATTTTCAATGTGAATATATATGTACAAATTCAACATGTACAGTATGAAAGTATGCAAACTTAGATTACCTGTGACTTCACCAATGCAATTTTTTTGCTTTCCTTCGAACTATCTACTTGATATGTTATGTACTGGAAGTTCTGCATTTCTATTGACATCCTCCCAAATGCATGCTCCGCGGTTGCGTGGATGCAGAGACTCAATAATGCAAATCCACTACAACTGGAACACGTCCTATATAACATGATCTTTTATAATATTTTTGTCCTTCAGGTCTTGGACACATTATGCTATGTGTAAATTCTCTGGATGCATTCAGTGGTTGTAACGATGGGAAATCCTGCACAATGTTAGTATGCAAGTCACAAAATATATGTCTATATGTATCATAAAAGTACTCAAATTCTACATGGTATCTACAACAACATGTATTGCAATCATTGCAAATTTTAACATACTAGGGTTTGCATTTTTCAAAGGACCTTTGGCCCAAGTTCAATTGTGTGTGCTCATTCTTGAACCTCTCGTAGAGTTTTGTTTGTGTCGTGTCAAGGAAGTGCTTGACATGGGGTTCACCCCCCCTAACACCTTTTCTCAACTTTAAAACATCTCTTTGATTCGATGACGGTCTAGTGTTATCATGCCAAAACTTATGCACTAGTTCTTTAACAGCATCAATGAGCTTCATGTCTGAACAAGGTAACCTACCAATAAAGGCCCAACAATATTTTTGGCTTGGGGTCTCAAGTTTTTCTCTAATGACAGAATACTTTTGAAGAGTCTTTCTATCTACTTTAAAGATTTTACATGTGTGTGATAGTAGGCGACGTTGCCTTGTGGATTTGTCTACAATCGATTTCGACAGTACACGACAGGCCGCATTAAAATATTTTGTACGATAAGTTTTTCCAATCAAATTAAATGCAGATTGTAGATTTCTAACAACATGATTGTTGACATCTGAACTTCTAACTACCTTTATGCCCAAAATTCTCCTAACATCCGCTAGACAATGTGATTTTAACAAATCAAGAAACAATTGACATTTTGCTGCATCGGTTTTGGATTCAAAAAATTCTTTCGTTATCTTGCTACAATGGAAATCAATAGTGCGTTTGGGCATCTTACCTTCAAGTCCTGAAAATGAACTTTCATCCACATGAATACGTCTGGGATTTCTTCGTCGTCCACTTGATAGTCGAGGCAAGGGAGTCGGCAAGGAAGTATGAGTCCTGTCAACGGCTTGTTGTGGCCCTTCGTTCACAACTTGATCCTGCAAGGGAGTGTGTTCTGCATGTGTGTCAGGGAAAATTTTAGGGGCGAATTATAGCCCATGGGCTAAATTATAGGGGTCACCAAGAAACCCTGGGCGAATTTTTAATATTAAATCATTTTTTTGAAATTTAATAAATTAGCCCACATTTTATGAATGCCCACAATGTGAAAAATCGAATAGCCCACCCAACGAGAGAGGTAAAATGGAATTTAGCCCAGTGAAAGATGGAGGAAATGGTCAGTTCACCCCCGTCATTCCTGTAATGGAGTCCAAAGGTAGTTGGTTCGCCAGTAAATTTTCATTCATGGAGGCATGAGCAGCTCGTTTGCCCATGGTTTTCATTCATAGAGGGGATTGCTAGTTTGTTCGCCCCGATTTATGGACCATAGGGCATTTTCACTGGTTATTTCACCCTAGATTCGAGGTTTTCGGTTGAATTTGGTCCCTAAAGATTATCATAACAACGATGACACAGTGAAATTTTTGAACAATTATCTTGGTATGCTTTTGTTCTATCTACATTTTTTTGTTTCAAGTCTTCAAACTCGATCCAATTCATCCATTTTCCTGAAGTCGATTATAAATATTTTCTGGCTTTTAACAGGAATTGGATGCGATGCAAAGGTTGCATTAGACATTCATATCCTTAGAGAAGAAAGCCCTGAAAAAGTTTTATAACCAGGTAATGCTTGTTTAAACTTTAAAGTGTATAAGCAAATGGTTTGATGGATGTTAACATTTTATGTTGTCGAAACCATGCAGGTTACTTGTGATTTCCAGGTGTTTTCATTAAGGAATTATGCCAAATATTCAAGCAGCACTGTCAAAAATATTTAGAGATTTATCTGCTTTGTTATTTGTTAATTACAGCCTTGACGTCCATTTTATATGCAGGTGAATGAAAATAGTTTTCTATAGTCGTTGAATTGAGCATGACTTAGAATGCATGGCTATTGGAGAATGAAATTTATATCTTAGAATGTTAATTTAGATGTCAAATGCCAACGACTTTCCTCAGGTCAAGTTTTGTACGTTCTTGTTATTTTTCTACTTCTATTGAGTCAATGACCTCTAAAAAACTCTGCCACTAAATGTTGATCTAGAGCAGGGCATCTGAAAGTAAACAAATGCTCATGTTATTGGTGTGCAAAATGTCTTGTTCAATAATGGCACATTTTTATATGCTTCTTATGCACTATGGTGCCATTTGAGAATTAGGGATTTGTTTCTTTTTGTGGTCATATTTAATTGTTTATTATATTGATTGTTCAATGTTGAGTCTACCATAGGCACATTTAATGGTGTTGATTAACATTTTGTTCTTATGTCATCTTGGCAAGTATAGCTTGCAAGTTGGGTCTTCTCCAAATGGTCGTAGATTTTGACTCCCTTTATAGAAATATCAATAGCAGCGTTTCCTCATGCATGTTTTGTAAAAGACTGCTTGGAATTGGTGGTATCATACAATGTTAATGCATGACTTCAAAAGAGATAATGATGGCATGTTTTATGCTTTGGTGGTTTATTGCAAGATAAGAGATTGTTTGTGTTATTGAGTGATTTGGGTATTCTTCCAAGTTGTTAGTCATATAACTGCCATAATTTTACATTACTGCTTTTCTTAGGCAAATGATTTATTCTGCTTGTGATTGCCATTGTTGCAAATTGTGAATGAATATGGGTTAATCAATGTTTTGCATCTATATTATTCTGCAGTTTCTGAATAAACTTTTGTATGCAAAAGAAGGTGCCAAGGACATTATGGATAGAACATGTGTCGATTTTCCTTGGCAAATTCGACTAGAAGTGGATGGTGTGGATATTGAAGTTTCTGAGGTGGGTGCTAAGACATCTACAACTTATCTATCTGAAACCATGTACATATATAGTTTTGATTTTAAGTATATTGTGTAACATTGCAGGATGCAGAAGGTGTCCTTGTAAAGAACATTGGGAGCTACATGGGAGGCGTAGATTTGTGGCAGAATGAAGAGGACAGTGAGGATGACTTTGATCCATAGGTCATGCATGATAAGGTGCTTGAAGTTGTATGTATTTGTGGAACGTGGCATCTTGGAAAGCTCCAGGTGATGTTTCAATGTTTTACAAATCAAATATGATATTTTCTGTAGGTCTTAACCCCTTCTTTTCTCCATGTTACATGGGTACAATGCCAAAGATAGCATCTTGAATACTCCAGGTGATGTTTCACTTTTACATTGGCCAAACATAGGTAGAGGTGTTATTATTAATATGCTAGCCAAATTCCACGTGCAGATGTAATGCTTTTTTTTTAAACTGAAATGGTTATATTTTGTATTAAAAAGTTGCTATGGCCGCACCGTACATCATAATAAGTATAACACAAACAAAAAGGGGCTTTCCATAAGCTAGTCTTTCATAAGTTATCCAAAATTCAAAATTGTTTCCTATAGTTTGAACTGTTCTAACTTTCATAAAGATATAGCTTAAAGATGTACTGATATAGAATCTAGATCCTAAGAAACTTGCCTAGTATCAAAACTAACTTACAAAACATAGCTAAACCTTGAATCGAAAACACACATGCTCACTATGGGCTTCTTACTTGACATTAGCTGGTAACTACAGATCTTGGTCCACATGTTCCATTTCCAAATCCCCTAGAGCTCGCTGAATTGTTTCTTCATCTTTTGCAATAATTGGGGTAGACCTAATTGACATCCTGGGATAAGAAACCACAGACTGGGAACTACTAGATAGGCCCAGGACCAATTGGTAAAGCATGTCACATTTAGCTTCTAGCTTCTCAATTTTCCTTTTATGTTGGGTCACAATATCTAATAATTCCGCTGAGAAACTACTTTTATCTACATTGGAGATTGAATTTCATATCATGAATGGGGAGTAGGTGGCATTCATTATTGAAATGTCTTCAAATTATGCTCACCTAATTTTGTTTGAAGAAGATATTATGTTGAAGGACATAGGAAAACATGACAAGATGGATCAAAAGGCATGAATTTTGCTTGGAAAAGATGGATCTGAAAAAAAAATGCCCTGTAGTGCCAGTTGAGCAGCTTATTCTAAAATTTGGAAGCAACATAAAGTTATCAGGGGCTACTCAAGTCATCTGAGTTTCAGACAATGCACTCCATGAATGGATAAAACCTAATAATTCCTAAAATGTTTACGAGCACAAAAAAAAAAATTGGGGTTTCCTTGAGCGATGGCATTTTAGAGCAACTGATGAGATTTTGTTAGCTTATTATCGAGGAAGTTTTGATACAAGAACTGGATGCAAAGAATCTCCCGAAGAAGCCAAAACCAACAGAGGGATAGTTCATTGAAAAATAGCTTGTCTTGGCTTTCCTTGTGAGCAATACTTCCTTGAGTAATTTGACAATATTCAACAAGAAGGTTTGTTTTGAGGACCGTCTTATTAGTTAGGTTTTGCTGGTTTGATCTTTGAACCTTGAATTTCTCATATTTGAGTTTCTTAACCTTTACCTTTATATTAATGTTGCTGCTCAAAGGTAAATTTAACAGTTGTGACACTTGGCTTTTTAATCAGGATTTCATTTTCACAAAGAGACAGAAGTTATCTTCCAATGTTTCCAAAGTGGGGTGAGCTTGGTGAAGAATGATGAAAATTTGTTACAGGGATTATTCTACAGAGATATCAAGGATGTTGATGTCTCTGACATGGATGATTAAAAGATGAATTCTATGTAAAACTTCTACAAATTTATACTTCTGACTAAGGTATGGAGGAATTGTTGAACTTGTTGCAATGTCTCCTTTCACTTGATGGGAAAATCATCAGGAAAGCTTATCTTATATTGATTTGACTGTAGAAGAAGTGTTGGGACATTATTATGAGTGTGGTCATGCCTTTTGGAGGGATTTGAAGCTTTTTAGTGCTCAAATAGAAGCAAAGGATTGGATGGTTGTAGACTTGAAACATTTTGCTATGAAGGTGAAGATCCTTCACATGAACTTGGTTTGTGTTGTTAAGGCAGGTTCCAACAAGGTGCTTATGAATTTTGACTCATAGGAAGTAGGAGATTCTCCAATATAACTTGGGGATATCCTCATCAATTTGCAGGACATGCCTGGAGCTTGCAGCTCTAGATGAATCTATATTACATGATAGAACTTTGTGTTATGTCAGATCAATTCTACAAGTATCTTGGAAAGAAGAGGTAGAAATGGTGATTTTTGGCACACTAAATTTCAGGACTCTTTAGTGGCATTGGCTGATGTACGGTGTGATTGCGCTGAAAGGTGGCTTCCGTTCAACACTGCAGAATTTTCTGGGAATAATTGTGTACAAAAATTGCAACTGGAGGCAATTCTAGCCCTTGCAGAATGAAAGCAAGGACACTCTGTATGTGGTTGTAAATGTTCTATATGCTTTTGACAACTTTTTGGCAATGTGTTCTGGAGAATACCATTCCTCTAATACTCTTGTATGGGTAACCATGTTTTGATGAGAAGTGCACATATTGCTCTCTTGAATCACACCAAGGAACTGATGTGGATGATTGTTGGAATTTGGAAGGTCATGATGGGAATCATGATTGCAAAAAGAAAAATTGTACATGTATGGATATCTGTTCTTTATTTGACAAATCATCCATGCAGCATTCTTGTTGCTTGAAGGTTGGACATGAAGGTCTTCATAGGTGTAATTCACCTCAACATATTTGTAAGATGACGTGTTCTCTTCCAAGCTGCAAATATCTTTGTGTTATAAAATTAAGCCCAGGGATCATGAGAAACATGCTTGTCATGAGAGATATTGTCAAATTAGTCTTATCATGATCACCCCTCCCCATTTTTAATAAAATTTCATTAGGCAAAAGAGTTGCATGGTTTGCCAAAGTGTCCGCCTTTTTGTTCTCAGATTGAAGTATATGGAAGAAATGAATTGTATCCATTCTGTTGGCAACGCTTTGAGTGCATTTGATCATCCTTCATAGTTGGGGTTCTTTAGGGAGGGTCCAATTCACCATATGCCTGATAAGGATACTTGTGTTACCTACTATAGTAAGGACTCTGATCCCTCATTCGGTTTCCAACTGGATTTTGTTCCACATTGCTAAGGCCAGTTTTCCAAGCGAAATTTAATTCTTCATTTCCCCAAGTGAAATTTAATTCTTAATTTCCTCCAAGGTCGATGAGGAACCCCCTGCACCTGCCTCCTTTTAAACCAAGTGATCTATTACAAAAGATATCTCTGTGTCTGAATTTAATTAATGGTTTTCAGTGATCTCAATGTTGATGTATATGTAACTTCGGAATGTATTTCATCTGTGTATTTTATATATATTTATTGTACCCTTATAAGATATGTGTTATTCCTCTATAAGGAAGTGTCGTCATGTGGATTGACAAGTGTCACAAGTGTGTGTACTTGCCGATGGGTTATTAGACCACCATGTGGGGTCGGCCCTGAATTATATATAATATAATGTGGATGTACCTAGCTAGACAAGTCGGCCCCATAAGGTCACTGGGCAAAAAGGTTAGTATAAATAGAGATTGGAGATCTCTATTTTACACACTCGGAAAAGTAACTCACTCTCACTCAGAAAGTGGCGCACTAGTGAGGAGGAGGATCATCTGCTACTAGGAGACTATCTCAGTGTTATTTGGTTGTACTTTGGTTGAGCCATTGCTCTCTCTATCTCTGAGGAAGTTGTGGGGTTTTTCACCTTAGGGTTTTCCCCACGGAAACTCTATGTCTCTTGTCTCTTATGCTTTTGATTCTTGTGATGCTTGTCATATTGTGATTGTCATGCATTGATATACTGTATATGTTATTCTCTCAGCAAAGATCCTAGAGTATTATGAATTAATGCTCAAAATTTAACACTCAATTTCTAAAGGAACTAGTCTTACTGTGTCTAGTTCTAATGGGTATCAATGATCTCAATTTGTTGAAGTAATTTGTCTTACAATGTCTATGCTTATTTCTGTCACAATTATTTATTTAAATATCTTTGAACCCCATTTCAAGACAAGAACCATTGTTTCTGGCAGACTGCTTTGAAATTCATTCTAGATAATTTTAACCCCAGTTAATATACCATCTGTGCTTTTTGCACTCATCTTTTATGAAGTTATTATTCTGGTTGATCTTATTGAGTAGGTTTTGTCCTTGACTGATTTCCAACTATTTGATATATATGGGAATCTTGGTTTGGATTTTTTGCCATTGACTGTCTTCCTACAATTTAATATGTATGGGTTTTGAAGTTTGGATTTGGCATTTCAGCTGTCACTATCATTGCATGAAAGCATTTTCTTGGATTTTCCATTTCAGTTGTTTGAAAGGAATTACCTTTTTTAGTGGCAACATCAATACATTGGAAGTAATAAAATATAATTTATGGTCCCATTTAATGTTCTATTATATACTTATTTTTATAACGTTGGTAGGTTTTGAAGGATGCAAGGAAAAAGTTATGTGATGAGATTTATTTTTGTGTAAAAGACAGGGATATTTCTCTTGCAAAGGTAATTACAAAGTTAAGGTTGTCAGTAGTTCTCATATCTAGTTAACTTGTTCCTTTAATATTTTTAGATATTTTTGTCTTATATTTGTCTTATGTATTTCCATGAATTAACTCCAGTAAGTGCACTGATCTCTCTTATAATGGAGTCTACCTTCCTTGTGTGGCCTTCAGAAATTGAATTTAACGTTAAATGCATGTCGTCAAGTTTTGAGACATACTTACACCCTTTGTATTTGGTTTTGTATTTTAGGTGTTTAGTTGTTAAGGCAATTTGTGGAAGTGAATTTCATTGAGGATGCATCACTTGAGTTGCATTTAAACTTGTAACTACATTGTTCAAACAACTAATGTCGATAAAATTATGATTTTTCTTAGGTTCCTTGGTGTAAAACCTGTTGAACAAGTTTCCTGAAAGGATACGTTTTATCAATAGATAAACTAAGTGATGCAACCAAACAGTTATATCAAAATATAGAAAACAACTTCAGTTTTTGGAGGCATACTACTGATTCCTAGAGGACAGTAAGTATTTTGCACTAAAGTGTCACTTGCACTTTAGGGAGTTCTGCTCTTGTGTTTTTGGTGGCTTCTACTTAATGATGGTATATGTTGGCCCTAAATGTCCTCAACCATGGTTTCTAGACACTAGAGAACTGTGTTGTTGGAGAAACATCCCCCCAAAAAAAATTTGTACATATTGGGTCCCCTCCTTTTATTTTTTCTAGAAAGACTGCCCAAGGAAGTTAATTCTCCTTTTAACTTAGTTTTTTGTTTTCAACTGAGGAATCTGCTTTAAAAATTGAAGTTTTTTCTTCTAAGTTAAAATTCACAATTCCCACCCGAAACTGCGGAAGCTATTTGCCTATCTCTCTCGAAATTGCGGAAGCCATTCACGAAAGTCTCCCGAAACTGCAGAAGCATTCGGCGAACTCTTCCGAAATTGCGGAAGCCATTCACGAAAGTCTCCCAAAACTGCGGAAGCATTCGGCGAACTCTTCCGAAACTGCGGAAGCCATTCATGAAAGTCTCCCGAAGCTGCGGAAGCATTCACGAAAGTCTACCGAAACTGCGGAAGACTTAGCGTTTTTTTGAAGAATTTAAGTTTCTCTCTCGCAACTGCGGAAGCATTCACGAAAGTCTCCCGAAACTGCGGAAGCATTCACGAAACCTTCCCGAAACTGCTGAATCTATTTGCCTATCTCTCTCGAAATTGCGGAATCCATTCACGAAAGTCTCCCGAAACTGCGGAAGCATTCGGCGAACTCTTTCGAAACTGCGGAAGCCATTCGCAATTCTCTCCTGAAACCGCCGAAAGACTTAGTGTTATTTTTTGGAAGAATTTAAATTTCTCTCCCAAAACTGCGGAAGCATTCACGAAACCTTCCCGAAACTGTGGAAGCACTCGATGAACTCTCTTGAAACTGCAGAAGCTTTCATCGAATGTCGCCGTAGTTGCGGAAAGATATCCTAAATCTTTTCGAAACTGCGGGACGACTCGGCAAAGCCATTCGCGATTTCGAAAAGATACGCCAAGTACTCCTGAAACGCCGAAGCAATTCACCATACTGTTCCGCAATTGCAGATGAAACTTGTAAATCCACCCCGCAACCGACGGTCGCACACAAATGTCGAGACGGCTTGGAATGACCGCATCGTACAAGGCATTAAAACCACGTTTTAATGACACAACCTACCCGTTTAAGTGACGCACGTGTCTAACCTTTTATAAGGACGGTGGGGGTTTCGTTGATTTCATTGTTTGTTTATCGTTCAAAGAACGCCGTTAGGAAGACCGCATCGGCTTGCTCCAGCTCAGCGCATCCACGACCGCGTCCACCTCACTCAACCACTGTCTCGTCTCCAAGTAGGCCTTTTAACTGCCATCTTTGTTTTATCTCCACGTCAAATTACTTTTTGGGTTTTCCCGTTCATAACGTGGCCGATAGGCATTGGTAGCGTAGGTCGTTTTTTTTGTTTATTACGGCCGCCGTGGCCCCTTAGGTTCCTCATTCCTACTAGCTGAAAGCCATATCCATGACCATCCAAGTTTTTCACTGACCGCGTTCCCATCGTTTTCCTACCCTGATTCAAACCTCATACCGGCCATAGACCATTTCGCAAGTGTTATTAATGACAGTTGTGGGCGTTTGAGATGCTCAACCACTCACCTTTTTAGGCTCATTTAATGAATGTGGAAAACAGTCCCTTATTTCATCGTTTATTCATAGGATTTTTTCACTCCAGGCCGACCCACCATTAACCATTAGAAGTGCTACGATAAAGGATACCCTCTCTCCAAGGGCTAGGCGGGAAGCAGGTTTTTTTTTGTCCACGTCATATGCTTACCTTTTCAGAAGCATTCCAAAAACTCCTGACTAGACATCGTCTCCCCAGAATAATCAAGTCTCATAACCATATTTCATTTTTTGGAATGCAGCTTCATAATTTGTCTACATTTCTCATTAGCATGTTGAATTTGTCCTTCTCTTTGTTACACTCTCATAACATTTTGCAATTTTTTAATGATTCACATTTGGTTGCTAGCAGGGATAAGCCAGGATGCCAAAAGCTGGCAAAAAGAAAGCTAAAGTGATGGAACCAGAGCCAGTGCAACTAAGGACTGAAACTATGTTCCAAGATACTAAGTGTACCACCAGCATTCCTCCCAAGGTCCGTTGGGGAGATGTGTACAGGATGATCAGGGACCAGGATATCCCAGATGTATTATTGGAAAAAGAACAAATCTACCTCAACATCAGAACTTTCGGCATAGCTAGGGCTTCTACTCGCCCTGAATCATTCCCATGCTCTGAAGTGATCGGGTGGATACTGAAACATGCCAACCCAGAGACAAGAGTATTACATGACAGCAGGGGAGAGGCTTTCGCTTCATTCCATCCAGCATATATTGCTACAACCTACAAATGCTCACGTCCCCAGCAAGCTCTAAGTGATGAATGGTTGGGCAAGATGAACAATATTGAGATGGCCAAAAAATTATTGGTCACAGGAAAGCACTTGAGAAAGAGAGGTAATGATGAATATGATGTTCAGAACCTAAGACCTCCTTTTAGGTTAATCGCCCTGATGCTATGCAGAATTTTCGGCATGCCAGATGGCACTGTATATAGGATACAGTAGGCCCCCATCATCCACTTCGTAGCATTCAAAGGGACTGTGTTTGACTGGGCTACTATCCTTTCGGATAGTTTGGCATCCATAGTGGCTGCTGCAAGAGAAGGTCTGGCCTTAAAAAAGTCAGAATTTTACATGTCTTCCTATCTCATTGACTGTATTTTGGACAAACTATCTTTCCCCAGCCTAGGTTGCACATGGGATAAAGCCAACACCCCGGTCTACACTGCTTATAAAATAATGTGGGCTCAAAATTATAGAGCAAGCTATAAGCTCATCTGCGAAGAGTTCATCATGCCTCTATATGAGCAGATATTCAAGGAAGAGCCCAACTGTCTATCAGAAAATTCCATGGAGGTCCTGGAAAACTATGGATATTTTTATTTCTCAGAGCAGGGCACCTACATCAGGATGTTTGGAGGTACCAAAGCGCCATACATTTTGCCAAAATACGCCACTGATTATGTAGTCCTCAAGGAAGCCATCAGGCAAATTTTGTTTGATGGAATAGGAGGGGTGCTTAACAAGCAACATAAGGCTTCTTTCCCTCCTTTGCCCTTCTGCATAGGATCCTACAAATTCTTAGGGGTTGCATCAGCTGAGGAATTTTTTCAATAGCTTAAAGCTTTCCACTTCGGTGAAATGATCTTCCATAGAAATGATAGGCGGGGGAAGGTTGCCAAGCATTGCAAAGAAATTTATGCTCATTTTGAATATGCTCATTACTATGATGCCGAGGAAGAAGTGTTCAGAGGCATCAGCAACATGACTGAGTTGCAGATTTGTCATCAAGGCAGTGGAGCAAGCTCTAGCTCTACCCCAGCCCGAAAAGACAGCCTGCAGAAAGAGAGAGAAGCAGCTGATGGCCGAGCCCAAGAAGAACAAAGATTGAAAGAAGAAGCAAGCCTGCAGAAAGAAGTTGAAGATGCAAGATTGCAGAAAGAAGCTGAGGAAGCCAAGCTGCAACAAGAAGCAGAAGATGCAAGGCTGCAGAAAGAAGCTGAAGATGCAAAGCAGATGGAAGAAAATGAAAATCAATAGCAAGCTGAAGAAGAAGAAAGAAGGCGTAAAGTTGAAGAGGAACAAAAGGCGAAAGAAGAACTTAAGACCGATGAAGATGCTCAGGCAGGTGGCTCTAGCACCCAAGATATGGAACAGACATATCTCAAGCAGGTGTTCCCGGCATCCAAAATGTGGAGGCAGATGCATCTCAAGCAGGTGTTCCCGGCACCCAAAATGTGGAGGTAGACACAGCTCAAGTAGGTGTTCCTGACACCCAAAATGTGGGAACAGACACAGCTCAAACAGTACAGACCCCACCCATAGAAGTAGAAATACATGTAATAGACCTCCCAATCATCCCTTATACTCCATCAGAAGATCATACTGTGTCCCGATGGGATGAATTTGTGTATGATAGGAAGAGGAAGGTAGTAGTCTTGAAATCGAAAGAGAGGATAAAGAGACTCTTCTAAGAAGATATTGTTACCCGGCGGGAGACCACAGTGATGCAAAATACAAATAAGGCTCCCATAGCCATGGTATCCACCGCTGTAGAAGCAGCAAAAGCAATGCAGGACAATGTGGTCGATATGGTTAGAGAATTTGAGTCGACAAAGAGGAGAGCTCGCATTTTACAGCATACTGTGGTTAATGAACAGGCTTACAAGGATCTTGTAGTGAATAGGTATAATCGCCTATCTGTTGAGCACAAGGAATTGTCAGATAAGTATCGCCAGTTAGAAGAAGAAAAGGAGCACCTAGCAGTCCAGATGATGGTTTTAGAAGCAGAAAAGAACGATTCGGAAGCTAGAGTTTCTCATCTGCAAGCAGATAAGCAAGCAATGGGTGAGCAATTAGAGTAGGCAGAGAGCAGAACAATAGATATGTCTCCCTTTCATGAGTTGTCCTGTGACATTCTGAGACAAATGTACACCACACAGGAGCTGATTACTGAAGAAGTGTGCAGGCTCAAAGCCATGATGGTTAGATTGAAAGAAGTCAATGCAGAGGCCAATAGGCTTAAGGGTAAATATACTCAGGTTAAAGCAAACATCCTAAGCCAGATGGAATGGAGAGAAGGGAAGGTTGATTTCCCCAAGCATCTCCCATTCAAATCTGTAGATGGTTTTAATGAAGATATAGCCCTTATGGAATTCTGTAGGAATTGTGGCCTTAAGCTAATGGCTAAGATCCAAGGAACAATGGATAAAAGTAACAATCTCTATCAAAAAATCCATGAAGTGCATGATAAGTGCAAGTTGAGTTTCCCTCGGTCCCTTGATGAGTTCCCAAGCAAAGAGCAACATTTATCAGACTTGAAGGAAGAGCTAGGCATTCAAATAGAATATGTAAAGAATATTGATGTCTTAGCCATTGATGATCTCCATCACTATATTGGGCTGTCATCAATATACAATCATTTGCTTAAAGAAATCCACCAAGCAGCAGTTGCAGAAATTCAAGGTATCGGAGCAGAACTTGGTAAAGATGTGACTTCCCAGAAGATCTTGCTCCCTTCCTCAGCAAATGTGGTTATCAGAGACACTAGTATCTGGTTCAGTTACATAGCAGAGGAGGAAAAGAAAGCAGCAGCAGCAGTAACAACCAGTCCAGGTCCTTCTCTCCCAGCAGTAGCAGCCAGTCCAAATCCTTCTCTCCCAGCAGAAGCGCCTTCCCAAGGGTGAACACGCTAATTCTACAGCGTTGTTCCTTTTTTTGTATTTTTATTTTGGTCTCCCTATGTTAAAGCGTGGAACCATTGGACAGTTGTCCTTTTCTTTTTGAGAAATTTTCTTTTTTAAGAAAAGGGCCACAATTTGTTTATTAAAAGGGAAAAGTCTATAGATGACAGGTGTAAAGAGCCAGGTGGCAGCCCAAGAGGCATTTTGTAAAGATATAAATAGAAGGTTAGGAAACAGTGTAAAGGACTTTTTGCAGGGAAATAATTTTTCTTAACTGGTACGAGCTATCTTGCACTTGTTTCAAGAAAATGAAATCTACCTAATAAGAGCCTGGAGAGGACGTCTTTTGCATGGAAATGGATGTTGGATGCATGTTGGATTATTCCTGTGACTTTCATATTCTACTGTGAGATCTTTCTTTGATGTCTTGAATTATTTCTCTATATTGAATGATCTTACTGTTTCTTGTGCAAATAAATTTTCTCCTACATGAGTAATGGAATGTGTTATATGTGAATTAGAAGCTATCTTTTAATATCTCTTGCTTTCTTGTTGTAGATCTGTCTTTATGATTTAATGGCTGTCTGTTGATCTTTAGATAACTCTTCCAGCACATTACTCATACTTATAATTTTGCTCCTTGCAGGGATAGTTTAGGTTTATTTCGGTTTTAAATACAGATTTGTTTCAAATTCCGCATTTAGATTAAGTTAGTTTAGGCACTTGCATATCATTCTAAACCATAAAATCAAAAAAGAACGGTGGATCGGGCCATAACCGATATAATTAAAGTAAATCTCCAAACCCAACGGTTGCCGGAACCGCTAACCGAATGGATTCCCCATACCAAACGGTGGACAATCTAATTGGGATAGTCTACCAGGGAGAATCCCTTTCTGCTTGATGTTGCGATCTTCGGGGCATCAACAAACTGTTTGCTTGAAAGTCTCCTCGTTATGCCAAGAATATTAGTGTTATCCAGGCACTTGATTGTTTTCAGTAGTTCAGAGAGATGAAAAACTTTTGCTAGAAGCTCATCCCTATGCCTAAAGCTAATCCTTTTCTCGGACAAGTATTTCAAGATGATGTACAGTTTCAAGAATCTGTTCATATGAGATTCCTCTATAGGATATTCTCTCTGGAGTGTTGATTTTTAATTATGGGATGTGCTGCTCCATGAAATTGTTCATCCATCCTTGGGAATTAAAAGGATCAGTTGGGTGGCAATATGATTTTGCATGAGTGGAATCTTCTACCTATTCTATATGGAATCTTCTACTTTAGGGAGTTCTTCTCTTGTGTTTTTTATGGCTCCTCCTTAATGATAGTATATGTTGGCCCCAAATGTCCTCAACCATGGTTTCTAGAGTCTAGACACTAGAGAACTGTTTGCTTGAAATTCTCCTCGTTATGCCAAGAATGGAAGTGTTATCCAGGCACTTGATTGTTTTCAGTAGTTGAGAGAGATGAAAACCTTTTGCTAGAAGCTCATCCCTATGCCTAAAGCTCATCCTTTTCTTGGACAAGGCTTTCATGTTGATGCACAGTTTCAAGAATCTGTTCATGTGAGATTCCTTTACAGGGTCTTCTCTATGGAGTGTTGATTTTTAATTCTTGGTTGTGCTTATCCATGAAACTGTTCATCCATCCTTGGGTATTAAAAGGATCAATTCGGTGGCAATATGCTTTTGCATGAGTGGAATCTTCTACCTATGCTCTATTTTTGGCCCTTTCCTCTCTAACCAGATGGAGGAATGCTTCCTCCATCTTTAATTGCCTGGAAACAATGAAGTAGCAATAACAAAGTAGAAATGAAAGGTGGCATGCTAAAGCTGCTCCCATGAATATGAAGGGGTTGGTGCATTCAATTGTGCATTGTTGTTAGGAGGGAATTCCAATTCTATTGTACTGTCAATCTACTAGAGAAAATATATCCTAAATCTCCACACACATTGGGTATGAATTAGACAAAGTTGAATTTAAGAAAGGTAGGAAGAGTCATAAAGATCGTTGGTCTGTGTGACCTTAAGCATTAAGAAGGGCCATCTCATTTCCTAGTAGATATCAAGTCCAAAGTAGTCTTCCAATTGGGCTATTCTATGGGGTTGTGGTCCCCAAACATCATGGTCTTTTCTGATTTTCCAGAGATCACCTTGTTCTCTTGCTAGCCTGCTAGTTTGTTAGTAGATTCTTATATTGGAATGAACTCGTAATATTCAAGGTTTTCAAGGGCCATCTTGATCCATGTGATTTTCTACTTGTTTCGCACAATGTGTTTTAGTTTTTCCCATTGTTGTGAGATCAATGACTAATCTAGAACCCCCTGTGAAAATAACTCTTTTGAAGCCAATTTTCAAGAGTCATTCATACCCCATATTAGAGCATCCGATTATTTGAAGTTACATGGGTAATCAATATCCTGGATTTTCTACTTGATTTTTAGTTTTAAGTCTGAGGAAACCCCTTAATGATTTCATAAATCCTATCTCAAGTTCTGAAACTTTTTTAGTGGGTTCAAAGAGAAATCCACAAGAAAAAATCTGGCCTTCATCTTGACCACCATCCTCTCCAATGTTTGATCTTTTCCTTACCTTTATTTGTTCTATCCAATTGTAGGTTATCTCAGCACAAGGATGTGTGCCTCTTGAGCTTGGTACATGAAAATTTTACTCTCTTGGGGTCTTCAAATCCTTCCAGGTCAAATAATTTCTCTATTTCACTAATCTAGTGAATCCAAGCCTCTGGATTCAAATTCTTGAATAGGTAGATGGGTCCACTCTTCAAACTCTTCATTGTTTTTATCAACGTTTCTTCTACATTTTGAGCTTCTCTTTTAGGAACCTATTCTTCATCTGTGTCACTTCTCTCATAACTCTCATCATATATTTCTGCAGTAAATCCCCTTCTCTAGAAAGATTTCATGGGAATCCAGACTAACATATATCATTCTTAAAGCTTCTGCAATATCTCCATTTGCATCTTGATTGTGGTTTTTGGGCGCTCTTCTTCTTTGACCTCTTCACACAAACAATCCTCCTCTTTGTTCCATACTGTAGCTCATACTATAGTATCATCTGCAACTGCTTTTGCAAAATTCTACATCCTCAACCAACCAAACAAGGCACCGACAATGAAATCAATCTTAACACAAAACTCCACTGTGTAGTATGTAGGCATCAACATTGGTGTGATACTTCTTGGTTCAAGGATAGAAGAACACCCTAAAACAGAGCACACAAAGAAGCATTGAACCCAAATTTTAAGTACAACGGCTCTACTAGAAATAATTAACTAACATGAAGAATAAAATATTACAGCAAAATATCATTCATTGCACAATCTAAGACAAGCCAATCTAATAAATTTGAAGCATGTTTGACACAACCCAATATAGACAAGCTAATAGTAGTTTCAATAGTTGTATTCAAGTGCAATATAGATTCATTACATAAGCCACTATTATTTCTATAAGTTACACTTGGTCATAAGATGCCAACTCCGTGAAGGAAGCTTGAGAAGTTTATGAATCAAGCAAGATTATTGTCTCTATAATAGACATGGATAAACAACTTCCAATGAGCAAAATCTTTCCCTCTTAAAAACATAGGCGCATACAGTATGGTAAAGCAAGTGAATTCAAAGATTAACCATAGAGATAAATAGATGATCCTAAATTCCTTCATACAATAAAAAAAAGTACATGGTCAAACACCAATACACATGAAACGGGTCTTTTCCAAGAGGGTGCTATCTCCAACTCATGAACAAAGAAGATGAAAGGACAACATTAAAAGGCCTCTCAAATAAGGCTAGATCCACCAAATAAGGAGGGTGCTAGCTTCATGTCAACAAGAAGGTGAAGTGTCCTCATGAAAATCCTCCAAATGCGAGTAATAGATCCATGAAACAAGGCTCCCCATATTAAGCACTAGCTCCAGTTCATCAATAGGTGGTTGCGATCTCAAGGAAGGAGGTTGTCATGTTGCATGTGTGGCTGGAAATCCATGAAGAGGGTTGAATAATCCACAAGGTACTCTTCACAAGGGTGGCACAAGGCTCCAAGTTGAACCAATCCAAGAAATGAGGGTTGGAATTTGAATTGTGTGACCCACACAAGCTCCAAGAAGACGGCACTAGGTTACATTTAGTTGAAAGAATGAGTCAAAAAGATAAGAGGTCCATGAAATATGCCTTCCAAGGCAAGGCTCTACCCTAAGTCCATAAATGATGGAAAGTATCTTAAACTACCACTATCCATTCCAATATGAATCTTGAAATCAATGGCTCTAATCTAAGAGCTGTTGCAATTTTATAGGTAGTTTCTAAATTGAAATTTCTAAATATATGTGAATTCCTGGGCATGTTTCTCACTCATTGGGCGAATTATTCTCTTGCTTGGGTGTTTTTTTCCATTACTTGGGACATTTTTTCATTGCTTGAGTTGTTTTGTGATTACCTGAGATTTTTGCCTACATCACTGGGTTGTTATCTTTTTGCCTCGGCAATTTTAACCATAACTGGGAAATTTTTCTTTTGCTAGAGACGATTTGATTGGTTGTTGGGGGAAAATGAAGTGACTAGGGTGTCTTTATTATCATTAGACAAATTTTGAAGTGCCTGGGAAAGTATTGAAGTGTCTGGGGAAAATATTGAAGTGCCCGAGGCGTTTTTATTATCGTTGGGAGAATTTTGAAGTGCCTCGAGCAAATATTGAAGTGCCTGTGGATTTTTTATCATCATTGGGATAATTTTGAAGTACCTACAACAAGTATTGAAGTGCTTGGGGAAATTTTATCATCAATGGGTGATTTAAGAAGTGCCTGGGGCGAATTTTTAAGTGGCTCGAGCATATATTGAAGTGCCTAGGGTGAATTTTTAAGTGGCTCGGGCAGATATTGAAGTGCCTGGGGCTTTTTTATCATCGTTGGGAGAATTTTGAAGTGTCAAGGAAAATATTGAAGTGCTTGGGGCATTTTTATCATCGTTGAGAGAATTTTGAAGTGCTTAAGGCAAGTATTGAAGTTCTTGGGGAGTTTTTATCATCAATGGGTGAATTTATAAGTGCTCAAGGTTGTTATTTATCAATATATGGATGCTTTAATAATGTTGGAGCATTTTAAAACAGTGATGGGTAAATTTATCACTTGATGGGGCCAATTTGTGTGGCTTGAGGCGTTTTCGTGATTGCTTGGATGATTATATAATTGTTGGGCATTTTTATCCCTTGCCTTGGTGATTTTAATCACCACTAGGTTCCTTTCAGGCCATTTATTTGTTATGAAATACATAGATAACTAGCATTATAAGTGGAAATATTCAAAAACATTACATGGCCAATTGCCACTGCAAATTTTCCTAGTACATGGGTGATCCCTTCTCCTTGTATTTCCCGTGGACATTGGGTGAGTGTGTTTTGTTGCGAGTGCCTTGCTGAGGAAAGGAGTGTGGGAATAAATATTGGGAGGAAGGCCATTCTAGGAGTGGAAGGTCCTTAAAACAATTGGGGGAGGGAATACGCAAAGAGAACAAGAGTATTATACATGTCCAGTCAATATTTAAAACCCATCTGCGTGAAAGGATAAGAGTGTGGGATTGTCTACTTAATTGGTTGTTCACAGGCAATTAGAGATTGAACAAAAACCCTAAATTTGAGTAGGGAAATAAATAACCTTTATCTCCACTGATTGATGATTAAAGGGGGGCCACTTAGTGTAGCTGCATATCTTTCCTCATGCAGATACATAATCACATTCATTTTTTTATTAGAGTTGGTTTGTTGGTATTTCGGCTTAACCCCATCATTTTCAAGTTAAGATCATTGTTTCTTATATTCAAATTTGAGGATTACAAATGTTTAATCATTGAATGAGTTATTCACATCAGAGGTAGAGAACAAAGACTAAGAATAAGTTTTTTTTCACAAGTATCTATGTTGATAAGTTAAGTGGGATATAAGTCCCTCAATTACATATCAACACTATTCAATTTGATCCATGGTTGCTAGACTGGAAAGAGGAAACCATCTCAGATCTAGGGATTGGAAATGAGAAGAAAATTGCTTTATATTTTGAAAATGTGTGTTGGACAAATGTGGAATTTTTAGGAGTGGTTTCTTTTACTTCTTATGGTTATAGCTACTTTTTGAATCTGCACAAAGCAACTAGTCACTCGAACCCCAGAAGGACAAGATAATCAAACTATTCCAGAGGCACCCACACAGTAGGTTACTCTAGAGTTACAAACCACCCCAGTTAATAAGATTGCCCCTGAATTGCGATATGCACCTCTAGAGTAGAGTAGAAGAGCCAACCCTCTATATTTTAAAAGGGTGAACACTTCTGGGATTTTATTTTATTATGCAGAATCCTTTATAAATTTTCAGTGCACGGAGGTTGGTCTCCTGTGTATTTTCTCCTCATGTTTCAAAAGGAAAAGAGGGGACATTATAAATTCTCTTAAACAACATTTTTTATGAACCCTGGGTTCCATATTTTCAGGTGTTGCAAAAGGTGTATCTTGATTCATAGATTGCTCACAAAAAGAATACTGAATGTCAAGAGAATGACTAAATAAGCCATTGATATCTGAAGTTTCTCTATCAAAGAAATGGGACCCCATATTTGGTAATGGCTCTGGAAATTTTGCAAGAACTCCTTCTGCCCTATATTTTTGGTCCTGGAACATGAATGGGGATAAATTTATCAATTCCAAAACTGGAAGTACCATCATGTACATGTTGCGATCTAGGGTCATACCTGATGTCTGATAAAGATCCAGTAATGTTTTTCTCACTTCCAACCAGGTCTTACTCTCTTTTTTTTGAAATAGTTGTTTCTACATGTGTAATGGACACCCTATTGTTTGGTTTAAAAACATGTTTACATTGTTTATTAGGGTTGATGTTGGATTTTATTTTTTTATTTATCTCTTTGTCATTGCATGGCATTCCTTTCTTGTTTTCAGGTACTCAATCAAGATATGTTTTACAATACTTTTTTGTATTTTCCATCTAATTTGAAGTTATTAGGAAAATATCTCTTGGGATTGAATGGTAGAGAAAATAATTGTCTCTGTATGACTGTTATTTTGTAGAGCACATTTATGTACTTTAATGATAGACTTAAATCATGTTTTGTGTGATCATCCACATTTACTTACTCTCAACCTTTTATTATCTTATTGTTGATATCAATTTTCCTTTATTCCTCAAACAATTGATCACCTTAAAACTATACAACATTATGAAAAATGGATCAAAACTCAAAGTAAAGTTTTAAAAAAGTATCCAATGGTTTTAACTCGTTAATTATCTATAATCATTTTATGAAAAGGAAACCTTTATTCTCTATTTTTATTCCTTAATGGTTGAGTTCAATCATCTTTATGATATGTTGGATAAATAGAGGATTGGGTAGATTAGATAGCTAGTATTCCAAGAGAGATACAATGTTTTCTAAAGACATCAATACAATACTTAATCACCATTGGGCATAGTTCAAAAAAGAAGTGAGAAACCAATATATTTCTACATACACACATGCACACATTGCAATTCCTTAAATTTTTAGATTGACACATATGTCATCTTATATGGAACCAAGATGTAATAAGGTCCCTTGAAGTGAGGAAGATGAGTTCCACATAGATTGATTAGCATGCATAACAAAATCCCTCATTTATACCTTGTTTTTTCCGACCATTTTATTGTTTTATTATGATTTACCAACTATTTGAATGCTTAGCCAATGTTTTAGTTAGTCTCCTAGTTGTCTCCTCAATCAAACTCATAGTTCACCACCTGATTAACTCTTCTAGTCAAATGCCAATGGTTGATTGATTGTCTCTAGAAGATATCGAAGTTTTATAAACCTACAAATAATTTTGTTCCAACACCCTCCTATCAACACAAAACTTTGGAGATTTAGGAGGTGAACTTACATCTACACCCCCACCCCTTTCTCCCCATAATTACAACTTCTTGAATCCCAATTATAACACAAATTTTAAGAAATTTAGATTCAAAGAGAGCCTTCATATACATCTCATAAGCTTGTTCATTTGTCTTGTGATAAACAATATTTACAACATTGTATTATATTAGTTGTTTCAAGTAGTGAGCATGAAGATTCGCATGATTCATTTTATTGTGTGCAACAATTTTTTTTTAAACATGTATCACACTTTGATTATCACAATACACCATAGGAAATCCAAGTTCACCCATGAGATGTTGAATCCATACATATTTTGTTCTAGCATGTACTACACCACAATACTCTGCTTTTGTGGTCAATAAAAAAAGCATCTTCTATTTTTTACAAGACTAGACAATGGGTTGGGAGCCAAGTCAATAAAATAACCAAATGTCATCTTGTTGTTATCTCCATATTTTGCCTAATCTAAATTGTTATAACTAACTAGTTGGTTCGCTTTCTCATATAATATCAATACTTTATAACAAGTTGTAAGTTCCTTTATATATAATGAACAATTCTCTTTCCAACTTCAAGGTGACTTTCTTGTAAATCCTTCATAAATTGAGAAACCACATTAATAACAAAGGAAATATTAGGTTGACTATGAATTCAATACATAATACTACTAACAAGTTGTCGATAGAGTGTATCATTGACTTTTGAAGAAGCACTCTCCCTAATTAGCTTCACTCTTAACTAAAAAGGCATAGCACACAATTTACAAATGCACTACCTCCTATAATTAAAAAAAAAAAAATCCCTTAGATCGATGCTAACAAGTAAACTGCTTATCTAGCTAAAAGAAAATGGAAGGAAGGCCGAAGTGGGTGAAATTGTGTTTATAAGGTATTATATAGTGATCCATGCAAACTAGATGGTATAGGAATACTAGAATGTCTCTAATATAAAGTATTTATTGAGTAGCATTTCCATTTCAGTAACACATAAGCACTACAACAGAGGCACAAAGTATAGAATTGAATGAAGATTCTCCAAGATTTTAGAATTTTATGAAAGATTCACCAAGACATTACAAGGTTTTATAATTTAATGAAAGATTCGCCAAGATTTTTTAAGATTTTTTAATTTTATGAAAGATTCGCCAACATTTTATAAGGTTTTATAATTCAATGAAAGATTCACCAATATTTTACAAGATTTTATAATTTTATGAAAGATTCGCCAATATTTTACAGGATTACATAAATTTATGGAAAAAATCGCCAAAAAAGTATATATACATATTATATTCTTGATAAAATAGCCCTCAACATTTATTATGTATCATGGGGATTCGCCCAATTATTATACATATAAATCTAGGGGGGTTCTTAATATCATCCTTGATGTGTGTGCTCTTCTTGGGGAGGTTGCCAATTAAGAACTTGTTCAACATCCATCCCTTCATACTCGACATCAGGCAAGATTTGATTGGCTTCAACCACTTCATCATTGCTTGTTGATGGATCTAAGGCACTAACATTTTGATTTCTACGGTTTTGCATGTACAACCTGGCATTTTCTCTTATCTCATGGACCTTTTCAGGGGGTAGCCCCGTCCTTCTAGACTTTCTTTTATTATTACGTTTGTTGCCCATATTCAATGCGTTTTTCAAAAAAACAAAAATATCACCCCTGCAAGAATGAACAACAAATAAGATATTAAAACTCGATGTGCACATGATTATTAAAGCTCAATGTAGCAATTGATTATGTACAACAACATCTAGTGAGAATGTTTTCATATAATCTTAAAAGCTATTGGGAATGCCCTACATATAACTGCAACGACAACTCTAGGAACTCAGTAGGAGGGTATTGGATGGTATTGAATGGTGGTATGGGATGTTAGTAGGAGCAACTTCCCTATGAGGGAAAATAGCCCCAAAAGACTAAGAGTTTTCAATTCTCTAGGTGTTTGTGTGAGTTGTTGTAGTGAAACCATGAGCAATTCAACAAATGTTTGTCTACTAGATGGAAGAATGTGATTATGAAATGTTATTGGTGGTGATGCAAGTAATTTTTTTTTATTATCTTCATGAAAGGTTGAAAGCATTACTTGGTGCATTTTGTAGTTTTTTTTGGTAAGATGTTTCTATTGTCTATGTTGAAGATTAAGAAAACTAAAATAGATCTATCATACAATTCATGAGGAAAAACCAAAATAGATGCCATTCAAACAAGTGAATGAAGACTAAACTACATTTAACAAGATAAAATTATCACCATACCTCAAGGATTATGATTGCTCTTTGCCTCAAATGTCAAATGCTCTTTTGATGTGTCCACTATATGTAAGAAGACTTCATGTGTGTCCAAGTAGCATGAGAATTCAATCCAGGGTTCCAAATAGAGTCCAACTATTGTGTATTCACTCAATTGATCCAAATAGAGCCCAAGAGGTGTGTATTCAATCCAAGGAGCCAAAATAGAGCCCAAAATGTTGTGTATTCTATCCAAATGGTCAAGGAAGCACCAAATGGTGTATGAATTCAATCTACCATTTAAATGTTTGTCGGACTGTGCGTGAAACCAGCGAAGAGAACGCGAAAATGAGGAAAAAATTGCAGGAGAAAGAACGCGGGTGATTTTCTAAATTTTATCTTCAACAGGGACGCGCACGCGCATCGTCCATTCTGAACGTTGTATTGTTTGGTGGGAAACGTTCAGTGCATTTATTACCCAAGAGATATAAATGTGTCGGGTTATTCCTAGAGCCCCTCCCCCATAAAATCCTTTAGGACCTCTTCTAACCCATATTCCCTATGTGCATTTAAGTGCTTCTAGGTGTTTAGGGGTTTAGGGGTATATTTACAAATATGTATTTAATTTCAAAACATTAATTTAATTTTGAATTATAAACATATGTATTACATCAAGAATAATGCTTCTAGGTGGATGATGATGATGATGATGAAGACGATGATGATGACTAATGGAGATGATGATGATGATGATGATGATGATGATGATGATGATGTTGATGATGATGATCATGACGAATATGCAGCACATCATCCTCATCATCCTCATCATCTTCATCATCATCCACAACATCGTCATCATCACCATCTTCATAGTCATCATCATCGTGAGGACGAGGATGATGATGATGATGGTGATGATGATGGTGATGATGACGACGATGATGGATGATGATGAATATGAGTACGATGATGAAGAAGATGATGATGATGATGACAAATATGATCATCATCAAAATCATCATATTCGTCATCATCATATTCACTAGTCATCATCATCACCATCGTCATCATATGATCATGGTCATGATCATCACTGTCTTCGTCATCACTGTCTTTAGTCATCTTCATCTTCGTCATCGCCATCTTCCCCCTAATCATCATCATCATTGACATCTTCGTCATCATCTTCATATCATCATCATCATCATTGACATCTTCATATCATCATCATCATCATCGACATCTTTGTATCATAATCATCATCATCATTGATATCCTCGTATCATCATCGTCGACGAAGATGATGATGATGATGGTGGTGGTGGTGGATGATGATGAATATGAGTACAATGATGATGATGACTAATTTCGAGATGATGATGATGATGATGATGATAAAGATGATGAGGAATATGCAGCACATCATCATCATCTTCATCATCATCAAAATCATCATACTCGTCATCATCATTATGAAAATATTTTGATGCATGATGATATGATGATTTTGATGATTTTGATGATGATCATAATGATGATGATGATCATAATGATGATGATGATGATGATGATGATGACGACGATGGATGATGATGAATACGAGTATGATAATGAAGATGATGATGTTGATGACAAATATGATGATCATCATCATCAGCAAAAACATCATACTCATCTTCATTAGTCATCATCATCATCATTGTGGGGACGGGGATGATGATGATGATGACAATGACGATGAAGATGGTGATGATGACTAATGGAGATGATGATGATGATGATGATGAAGATGATGACGAATATGCAGCACATCATCCTCATCATCATGATCATCTTCATCATCAACACCATGATCGTCATCATCAACTTCCTCATCATCATCATCATTGTGAGGACACAGATGATGATGAGGATGATGGTGATGATGATGATGATGATGGTGATGATGGTGATGATGACAACGATGGTGGATGATGATGAATATAATTACGATGATGAAGATGATGATGATGATGATGGCGAATATGATCATCATCAAAATCATCATATTCGTCATCACCATCTTCACTAGTCATCATCATCACCATCTTCACTAGTCATCATCATCACCATCATCACCATCGTCATCATATGATCATGGTCACGATCATCACTATCTTTAGTCATCTTCATCTTCGTCATTGCCATCTTCCCCCTAATCATCATCATCATTGACATCTACGTCATCATCTTCGTATCATCATCATCATCATTGACATCTTCATATCATCATCATCAACATCATTGACATCTTCGTATCATAATCATAATCATCATTGACACCTTCGTATCATCATCGTCCACGAAGATGATGATGATGATGATGATGATGATGATGATGAATATCAGTACGATGATGATGATGACTAATTTCGAGATGATGATGATGATGATGACTAATTTCGAGATGATGATGATGAGGAGGAGGAGGAGGAGGAGGAGGAGGAATATGCAGCACATCATCATCATCAACAATTTGATCATCATCATACTTGTCATCATCATCTTCACTAGTCATCATCATCACCATCATCATCATATGATCATGGTCACGATAATCACTGTCTTTAGTCATCTTCATCTTCATCATCATACTCGTCATCGCCATCTTCCTCCTAATCATCATCATCATTAGACATCTTCGTCATCATCTTCGTATCATCATCATCATCATTGACATCTTCGTATCATAATCATCATCATCATTGACATCTTCGTATCATCATCATCGACGAAGATGATGATGATGATGAATATGAGTACGATGATGATGATGACTAATTTGGAGATGATGATGATGATGATGATGATGATGATGGTGGTGGTGGTGAAGATGATGAGGAATATGCAGCACATCATCATCATCTTCCTCATCATCAACACCATGATCGGCATCATCATCATCATCATCATCATTGTGAGGACGCGGATGATGATGAGGATGATGAAGATGATGATGATATGACGTTGATGATGATGATGATGATGATGACGACGATGGATGATGATGAATATGAGTACGATGATGAAGATGATGATGTTGATGATGAATATGATCATCATCATCAGCAGCAAAAACATCATATTCCTCGTCATACTCATCTTCATTAGTCATCATCATCACCATCTTCATCATCATCATCATTGTGGGGACAGGGATGATGATGATGATGATGATGATGATGACAATGACGATGAAGATGGTGATGATGATGATGTTGATGATGAATATGATGACAAATATGCAACACATCATCATGATCATCTTCATCATCATCAACACCATGATCATGATCATCAACTTCGTCATCACCATCATCATCATCATTGTGAGGACAAGGATGATGATGATGATGATGATGATGACGATGATGATGGTGATGGTGATGATGATGACGATGGTGGATGATGATGAATATGAGTATGATGATGGAGATGATGATGATGATGATGAATATGATCATCATATTCGTCATCATCATCTTCATTAGTCATCATCATCACCATCATCATCATCACCATCATCATCATCATCATCCTCCTCCTCATCATCATCATCGTCATATGATCGTGGTCACAATCATCAATGTCTTCGTCATCATAATTTAGTCATCTTCCTCCATCATCATACTCGTCATCGCCATCTTCCTCATAATCATCATCATCATTATCATCTTCGTCATCATCTTCATATCATCATCATCATCATTGACATCTTCATATCATCATCATCATCATTGACATCTTCGTATCATAATCATCATCATCATTGAAATCTTCGTATCATTGTCGTCGACGAAGATGATGATGATGATGGTGGATGATGATGAATATGAGTACGATGATGATGATGAGGAAGATGATGAGGAATATGCAGCACATCATCATCATCAACAACATGATCATCATCATCAACTTCCTCATCATGATCATCATCATCGTCATTGTGAGGACGTGGATGATGATGAGGATGATGAAGATGATGATGATATGATGATGATGATGATGATGATGGTGGTGGATGATGATGAATACAAGTACGATGATGATGAATACGAGTAAGACGAATATGATCATCATCATCATCATGACCATCAAAATCATCATATTCGTCATCATCATCGCCATCTTCGTCCTCCTCACCATCATCGCCATCTTCGTCATCCTCACCATCACCATCACCATCATCATCATCATCATCATCATCATCATATGATCATGGTCATGATCATCATTGTCTTCATCATCATAATCGTCATCTTCATCATCCTCATCATACTCATCATTGCCACCTTCATCCTCATCTTCGTCATTGACATCTTCGTCATCATCTTCCTATCGTGATGATGATGATGATGACGAAGATGTTGTTGATGAGGAAGAGGGTGATGACAAAGATGATGATGATGATGGTGGTGGTGGTGGTGGATGATGATGAATATGAGTACGATGATGAAGATGATGATGAAGTTGATGGTCATCGTACTCATCATCAACATCATCATCATCATCTTCATCATCATCAACATCAATGGTGATGATTAGGATGATAATGATGATGTTGATCTGACGTTGACGATCAAGATGATGACCTAGATGTTGATGATGATGAGGAAGAAGAGGGTGGCGACGATGATGATGATGGTGTTGATGATGACGATGATGATGATGATGATGATGATGATGGTGATGGTGATGAGGATGAAGAAGATGATGATGATGGAGATGAATATGTTGATGATGATGACGATGGTGATGAAGATGATGATGATGTTGATGAATAAGATGGTGATGATGAAGAAGATGACGATGATGGAGATGTTGATGAGGAAGGGGGAGATGACAATGATGATGAAGATGTCGATGATGATGGTGATGATGATGATGAAGATCATCATCATCATCATCATAATCATCATCATCATCTTCATCACCATCATGATCATCATCCTCATCACCATCATCACCACCATCATCTTCATCATCATCTTTATCACCATTGTCACCATCATCTCATCATCATCATCATCATTATCATCATCATCTTCATCACCATTGTCACCATCATCTCATCATCATCATCATCATCATCATCATCAACATCTTCATCATCATTGTCATCTCCCCCTTCCTCATCAACATCTCCATCATCATCATCTTCTTCATCATCACATCTTCATCAACTTTATGTATCCCCTTGACAAAGGAAATTAAATGAACACATGTGCGCTTTTAACCACGCATGTGCACTTCCATGGACACGTGCGTGTGCTTACGCGTGCACGCCTCTTTTGCGCGCACGCGTGTACGAATTCAAATTGTTTTTGGCGCCCTTGCAGGCTTGGAATTAGCTTCAGATTGCACCTTTAGGCTCGGTTTGATTTATCTATGATTTATGGCAGAACACATCAAACGCTGCAACTTCCTGTTTTTCACAGCTAGTTCTACATAAGCTCCATGAGTGCATTGTAGATGAAATTGCACACACTTGTCGAGCTCTATGTGCAGATTCTAAATATATAATTTTTTAATAGATCTGTTGTTCTCTATTTTTAATTCATTTTAAACTGCACTAATGTCAAATTCATAAAAAACATAGGTCATTTATTTGGCCTATAACTTTTGATTGGCTTACCTATTTCGAAAACGGAAAAGAACCCGCACAAGAACACGAAAATACCTACAACCTAAAAAAAAATGCATTTTGATTATTTTTAGACTATGATATGGTGGCTCAACACTTGACCATGTCGTTTTAGGGCTTCACTGACTTCGGTAATTTTAAAAAATATATAAAATTGACTTTTAAAATTTTGGAAAAATATCCCCGCACAAGATTTTTCTGTTTCCTATGCCTCTACATATTTTTTTTCTCGTAAATTGAAAATTTACATAGCAAACAGGTGGCTCAACAAAAACATGTGCATTATGTTTTAGAAAAAAAATAACATACCAATCTTCAAATAATGACATTTTGGGGTGGTTATACAACGTTTCCATAAATAAAAGTTATATATTACGAAAGGTCATCCGTTTTTCTACGTTTCATCTTTTTACACCTAATCCGAAAAAGTTTTGTAGGTACCCCTAATAATTCATTTTAATGATAATATTTATGTTTTTCCAGAAAGTCATTACAACTAACGTGTCATAATTGGGTATCATCACCTTGCACCATCCCATAGTTGTTTCATAAACTTTAATTTCTATTCTAGAGATTTACATCATGTCGACACATGGAAACTTTACTTTGGCTTATGTTTCCCCCTGTGAGGAGGCACCGTGATTTCCCCTTACAAAGGTGTACAGTTTTGTTGAGCTGCATGAATCATTTGTTGTTGCGGAAACAAATTAGTCAACACAATAGGGTGGGTCTTGCCTTCATGTTTTGCTAACAATATCTGAGCAATCTCTATCTTAGGGACTTTATAGGTCAAGTGGTCATCATTTCATAACTAATAAGGGAACTTAAATTTACCTTTTTCATCTTTAGCCCCACCAACATTGTTATTGTTGTTATTGTTTGCATTAGTATTCCCTTTGTTCCCAGTTTTCTTATACTTGTTTTTCTTCCCTTCAAGTTGTTGGTTTCCCTTAGGATTGGATGTATGTACTGGCAAAAATACAAGGGTTGGGTTTGGGATTCCCTGTGGTATTATGGCCAGTTTCCGTTGAATTTTTTCCAGTAAGGTCCATACCTTGGCTAACTGAGTTACTTTCAACTGAACCAATCATGCCATCAGCATGAGGTCCAAGGGTAATTTTGGTTGGATCAATTTATTCTCTAGGAGCACTTGACAAAATATTGTACAACATTCTAGATTGGGAGTAAACCAAATCCAGTTGTTGGGATTTGTTAATTTGTCTTCAGTTTGAACCCCTGAAAGAGACACATCCTTTGTGATAAATGGTTGTAAGGACTTGATGAACCAATCAGTTAGGAATTTATCAGGAATCTAAGCTTTAATTAAGATTCATCTCCTCCACCACTCATGGATGTGATCAGAGATATGGGTAGATTTGTCTTTCCTAAACGAAGCTAATAATTATGTACCAGTCTCATAGCGGATTGGTAATTGAAAGTGATTCAAAAATGTCATCGCAACTAAGTTAAAGGTTTGGAAAAATGCTCGTGGCAATTCAATATACCACTTAGCTTCCATCCTAGTTAAAATCCTCTAGAAGAGCTATAATCTAATGTAGTCAACCATCAGAGAGTTAGAAGAGTACCATATATGAAAAGTCATCACATGGTTCGTCGGATCTTCCTTAGGTTCCCTTCAAACTTAGGAATGTCTAAAGGGAGATTAGTATGGATGGGTGGACACCTAGGGTTAAGTAGCCAAAAAATTGCAATTTTGTTTGAGCCATGTAATTCCATGATCTGGGAGAATTAGCTACCCATTGGTTTGTGTTCACAAAATATTGTCCTAGAATATAAGGATCTTCAGGATCCATAAAAAGTTGATTATTTGGTCCAAACTTCTAACCGGATTGTGCGAGTACAAAAGATGGAAAAGCATCTCTAAAAGTGCCTCTCGTTCCTCTTAAAGGTTGTCTACTTTGTAAGGTATATTCACCAATGCATTGTTAACCAAATTTATGCCTCCTACTCACAAAAAGGGATTGTTTCATTGCTAAGCATTCTGCCCCCATGGAAATTCAATACTAGTGCCCCCTATTCCAAATTTGTTACCTTGCGGTATGTTTGATGCAAAGGGATTACTAGTACTCATGCCTCTAAGTGATTAGAAAGGTAAGCTTATATGGCATAGGATAGAGCCACCAAAAACTCCATTTATGGTGGATGGGTTGGGCATGGACATTTGTCCAGTGAAGGGTGATAAATTAGGAAAAGGAACTAATGGGCCACTACCTGAAGCAGTGGTAAAAGTTGATGTAGGAGGTCCATAGTATTAGGTATCGACTGAAAACCTATAAATTTCAATCCAAAAGAGAAAGGATTTGCACATTGAAGAGCTGATGAAGCTCCGCCAGTAAGTATCATAGAGGATGATGGTGACCATCCTGATCCTACTATGGATGATATAATTATAGTTACTCCTCCTCCAGGCATAGAACTGACTGGGGGAGTTACCTCCCCTATATTAGATATTTCTCCAATATTTTCCATATTAAACCACTAAGACAAAGGATTGATGTTCCTAGGGATGTGAAATCCAACTTCATGGTTGAAACTAGGACTTTTAGGCAGGTTCAATTGTTTTGACGGATCTGAGAGGTCTTTAATTAAATTAGGACCTAAGTTCTCCTCGGGTTGAGAAAAAAAAGTATGGGGGATTTATTCAATTGACCCTCAACGTCACTAAAGTGTCCTTCAAATGAACTTTCAGACTCATTAGAACTAGAATTGTTTTCTTCTTCTTCCTATTATGTTTATGATTCTTAATTTTATTTGTCTTCTCCATGAGCAAGTGGATTATTGTAATCCAGTATTCACCTAGGAACAGGGACTTCTCTTTGTTCAGGAGAATGGCCTTGGATCCTTTTGGACCTACGCAAAGTTTTATCAACCGCGGTGGCTCACAGAAGACACAAAGAAGAAGTCTACAAAAATAAAAAAATAAAAATAAATGGCACACGCTAAAAAGTTCCTGATAAAAGATTACAACAAGCAAAAAAACCTTTGCAATGAAAAGTGTTTGGTTGTTTAGGGACAAATACTATTAATTAAAGAGGTGTAATTGGGGTTCTTCTTTAGATCATCCTGGGATGATTAGGACCCAAGTCCAACCAACGAATATCGAAAGACAGTTACCCTACTCGACAACGTACCAATCCCCAGGGATGTAAGCACTTGCCTCTGGAAAATACCCTCCCAAGGAGGTGGGATGAAAATTATATGGTTGTCTTAGGTTCTACAAGATATTCCCTTACAACGACCTAGGAGGAACCTAGAAAAGGAAACTAGCGATACCACTTCATGTTAGGTAGTCGGGCGGAACAATCGTTGGAAAGGGCTTATGCGAATGGGTAGGGAATGTAAGACACAAGTCCTAGACTCAAAGATGTTAGTGATTAGTGGTGTCACCGCGATGAGTTTCCATGCTTGAACAACCCCCATAAATGAATAACCCACTAATCCAAGCTCCAGGCGACAATCTATCCACTTGGACTAGATTTACCTATCATTTGATGCATGTTTGAGAGGCACTTTCCTGACAAGCACTTCACACTTCTAATGGGTTTTAGCTCTCTTTAATAATTCCTAGTTTCCAATATTCTGTGACTTTGGAGGAGTTTGCTCACAACACCTATCTCCAATGTCCTAAGCCCTAGACTATTAAGTGAGTTCCTTGCTAAAAGAAAAACCTCCTAGTATTTTCCAATTACTTCTTGCTTGTTCAAAATGCAAGTTTAATTAACTTTTCAAAAGAAGAAAACCAAGTGCACCTAAAGAATTTCAAATGCATAACACGTATTCACACTCTTTAAAATGACATATGAAGCAATATTAAATGCAACTAAATGTATTCAAGAGTAGATGCGTTAATTTTGTTCTTTTCAATGAAATATGGAGCCCTTGTAAAAAACACTAAACCAACTCTTCAAAATGCAAAATTTCCATTTTAAATGCAAATGCAAATCATTAAAATATTTCAAATTGGCATGTAATCCTTTTCAGATTTCAAAATTTTTAGTACACATGCATACTTTTAATGCAAAATGCAATGTTTTCAATGCAAATGCAAACTTAAACTTTTGAAAAGCAACTCAAACTTAGTCTTTCAAATGGAAATGCAAACTCAATATTAAATACAAATGCAACTTCACAAACCAAATACAAATTTTGATTTGATGCAAAATGCAGACTTACTTTTCAAATGAAAACTTGCAATTCACACATGCCAAAATGCAAAATTTTGTTTTTGATGCAAAATGTAGACTCAAATTTTCAAATGAAAAACTTGCAATTTACATAAACCAAAATGAAAAAATTTTGTTTTTTGTTTTTTTTAATGATCCAACCTTTTACCTTTCTTTTAAATGAAAATGAACTATTTAATGAACAACAACACTAATGCAAGCAATATAAACAAATTTTGATATCCCTATCTCACTACAAATGAAAGCAACCTCAAACATAGGACTTTCCTGTGAAAATCCTCACAGCAGATCTAAGAGGTGATGTATACCTCACAAGAGTAATTATGATTAAGCAGGAAAATAGAAGAAGAGTGATCAATACAGTATAATGGGCAACAGAATAATATGGTACAGTAGAACTCAGATAGAAGCAATAATAATTCACACACACTAGTTAATTAATCACAATATAGACAAATAAATAGTACAATGGTAGAGAGGATTCGAATGCCCAAGGTGGCAATTCGAATTAGCCTCTCAGAGTGATCATAAGATCAATAGAGTGTCATCGGGGCACAACTAGGTGTCCTCATGATCATCGGAGCACAACTGGAAGTCTTCATCATCATCAGTGGAATCATCAATGCTCAAGTAACTGTCAACCATCAGTCAAAATAACTTTGGTAGGTGTAACTAAGTGTAACTCAATGTAACTAAGTGTAACTGAGTGTAACTGACTGTAACTGACTGTAACTTAGTGTAACTGAGTGTGACTGAGTGACAACTGGACTTGTAGGTGAAGAAGGGCGAGTTGCTCCCTAAAATCAAGGAAGAAGGGCGCATTAAGCAACTGGAGGGCTAAAACTGAATAGTGAGAAGCTCCTGGGGGCTGGATAACTGAGGGCTAGGTGTTGGACTGATGACTGGGATGCATGCAAACCCTAAAGGTGCATGCATGACTGAAAATGTAAATGATCAAAATACTGGTGGGACTAGGATGGAGTATAGGAATATCCTAACACCCCCCCTTAATCCATCCTGGGCCCTGATAACTAAGACCAAAGGTCACCCAATACAATGAATAATAACAATCAATAAACCAAGGAAGTGGGAAAATTTCATGGGAAACATACTCCCCTCCTCAAAAAATAGACTGTAAGGCACACATAAAAATAAATGCTCCAAACTCAAGCATGTGTGATGCTTGGTCATATGTCTGGAGGTATCTTCTTCTTGGGAAGAAGTGGATCATGCTCAAAAAGCATGTGATTGTACTTGCTCTTTAGATCGAATGTGATGAGAACAAATCCAACAGTATGAAAATGATCCTTGAACTTGTGATTCGAATCAGCTGAGGTAGGATCAAATCTGTGAAAGTGCATATAGTCTTTTGTCTTCTCCTTCGAACCACCATGGGTGAGATTATGCCAAAAATAACTATTACATGTTTGCTTGAAATCAAAATCAGATTTAAGACTTAAAAAACAGTTTCTTGAGATCTCCTTTGAACCAGCAGGGGTGAGATCAAAACTATCATATGCATGAGAAATTATCCCAAGCAATAATTGCTTAGAATCCAAATTAGATCCAAGACTTGAATCATGGTTTCTTGAGATCTCCTTTGAACCATGAGAGGTGAGATCAAAACCAGTAATTGCATGAGAATTTATCCCAAGTGAATGGCAATGGCCATAATCTTCAATAACTTTCTGAAAGCATGAATTTATGATCATATAGTAGTATAAAAGAGGAGATAGTTGGAGAGGAGCGAATGCATTACCTTCAGTAGTTGTTTTGACCTCTGAAATAATCATGTGATCATGATGCAAACAAACAGACTATGGTGCAAGAGAGGATTTAGGACCTTCTGCAATATTTAGAGTGTGAGCTGGCACAAAAAGAGAAGAAAGTTTGAGCATGAGTGGAGAATCTGCAAGTTCTTTGTCAACAATTTCAATATGAGATGATACTGGTTCATGATCTGAGAGACCATTAAGAGGAGCGAATGCATCACTTTGCTTGCTTTCGAATGGGTTTGGACCAAGTCCTTCATTCTTTCTGCCAATTTTTTCATCCAGGTGAGCCCATATCTCTTTTGGAGTTTCAACACCATTACGGTATTTGAATTGGAATCTCTGGCATGCAAACAAAGAAAACATTCTTGCTGCAAAGTGCATGTCACTTTTATTTAACCAGTCAATCTTCTCTTCAGGGGATTCGAACTCTCTTTCAAAATAACAATCAAAAAGATCATGGATCTTCAAGTCTACTATCATTCTTGGTTTCCATTCATCATAGTTGAGTGGATCAAGAGGAGTAATTCCTGATGAATACATTGAAGCTATAGAGGACCTGCAAAAACAATATAGAATAACTGCAACTACTACTGCTGCAAAAATGCAGAAACTGTTGCAACTGCTGCACTCGAAATCTTGGTAATAACCTGCAAAAAACTCTCAAGAATGGAGATAAACAATACTCTCAACATGCTCTGATACCATGTGAAAATCCTCACAGTAGATCTAAGAGATGATGTATACCTCACAAGAATAATTATGATTAAGCAGGAAAATAGAAGAAGAGTGATCAATACAATATAATGAGCAACAGAATAATATGGTACAGTAGAACTCAGATAGAAGCAATAATACTTCACACACACTAGTTAATTAATCACAATATGGACAAATAAATAGTACAATGGTAGAGAGGATTCGAATGCCCAAGGTGGCAATTCAAATTAGCCTCTCAGAGTGATCATAAGATCAATAGAGTGTCATCGGAGCACAACTAGGTGTCCTCATGATCATCGGAGCACAACTGGAAGTCTTCATCATCATCAGTGGAGTCATCAATGCTCAAGTAACTATCAACCATCAGTCAAACTAACTCTAGTAGGTGTAACTGAGTGTAACTCAATGTAACTAAGTGTAACTGACTGTAACTGACTGTAACTGACTGTAACTTAGTGTAACTGAGTGTGACTGAGTGACAACTGGACAGGTAGGTGAAGAAGGGAAAGTTGCTCCCTAAAATCAAGGAAGAAGGGCGTATTAAGAAACTGGAGGGATAAAACTGAATAGTGAAAAGCTCCTGGGGGCTAGCTAACTGAGGGCTAGGTGCTGGACTGATGACTGGGATGCATGCAAAATGCATGCAAACCCTAGAATGCATGCAAACCCTAAAGGTGCATGCATGACTGAAAATGTAAATGATCAAAATACTGGTGGGACTAGGATGGAGTATAGGAATATCCTAACATTTCCAACCATACAAGTTTGATAAACTCGAGAAAAACAAGACAAACACAAGTTTTATAGACTCAAACAATCAATCCGGTTTACTAGGAAACAAGGTTTGGTTAAGCCTAATTATTGCATACAAATGGTGCAATCAGAGACATAAACATGAATAATTATGTTATGAGCTTTCATTTTCAAGGTCTACCAAATGCATAAAAGTAAAAGAAAATGAAACAATGACACTTTTCAAAGACTTTCCACTTTAAATTGATTCAAAAATCAAGTTGAAATTGATCAAACAACACCTAGACTTATCCTAAGGGGCCACAGAGAAACCCAACACACTCAGACACTTTCAAACACACTTAGTCAATCCTACAGGATGAAGAAAAATGTGAAAAACTCACACTTTCGTGGAATTCGCACCCATGTTTTAGGTTGCTAGTGAATGGTTCGATACTATGCTTAATATTGTATGCGAATTACCAAGGAAATTGCTTCTATAAGTGCTACAAGAAGCAAATGAATCCTGAGAGGATTAAAAAAAATGAAATCTCAAAAGAAAAAAATGGCGGGTTTATACGGGTGTCTGAGACATATTCCAACTTGACAAAAACTTAATCAACTCAAACACATTAGAGGAAATGACCAAAAGAGCCCCACATCAAATGGTGTCCCCACTGGAGTCACCAATTATATTTTTAAGGAAAATTTCCTGATGATTGGGGTTCATATATCACCAACACACTCGATTTAAATAAGAGAGACATCTAAGGCTTGATTGCAAGCAATTCAGAATCTTTATAATGAATTAAGGCCAAACAAATATATATTAAAGGATTGAAGGAAAAGAAATTAATGCACCTTATTTATGAAGGCTTGTCCTAGCTTGTCCTTTGCTCATTCAAATATGATCCTTGCTCTAAATCCAAGAACCTACAACACAAACACAATACCCTCCTCAAACAAAATTGGTCATAAAAAGAGATTATTGAAATCAAAATATAACATAGAAATGAAACTAGTTAATTCAATTCACAATAAAACATGAGCCAAATCTATACAATGATAAACACAGTAAATAGGGAAGGGAAAGATGTCCAATATTCATTAAATATCAGTAAAATTACAAAGCATACCATATTATGATAGGCACCTCATCAAAACTAGAGCCCTAGATCTCTCCGTCTCAAGTTCTCCACAAGTCCCACTCCAAATATCCACATGCATAAGGGTAGAACTACTTGAGGGAAGTAGATTCAATATATAGGGATAAATATCAGTGTTCAAAGTTAAATATATGAAAGTAAGGAGAATGTATGGCAATTAATTCCCCCAGCATAACAATACAATAAAAAATCTCCCTCATTTGGTCTATCTCAATTCTTTTTATAAAAGGAGGATAGTTACCATGTAGTTGGGGGAAGTTGTAACTGAGTAGGTGGTTCTCGAAACCACCGTAACTCCCTCATTTTTGAATTTATATATATGTTTTTCATTATTTTTTAAGGTATTCACACCTAAAACAAGAGCAACAGGTGAATGCTTCAATGGAAAAATATATGCAACTAGCGAATGCAAGAGTGAATGACTCGCATCCTGCATAATCATTGGGCGTCAAGGAGCTCTTTTGAAGGATTACAACTTTTCATGATGCTTGGGAATAACTAAGGATTGCTTGAATGTGTAGTACCCCATTTTTCCCTTAATGTTATTTGGCTTTAATATAAATACTATGTATATGTAGTTTGTGTATTTTCCCTAGTGTGGAGCTCAAGGCCAAGGTCCCACTAGTGGATGTTTAAGTTTATTGCTTAGGCAAGTATTTGGACAGTTTGATTATTCATGGGCTGTTAATCCATGAGTAAATGTAAATGATGTAATTATTTATTAATCAATAAAATAACCAAGAAGCTGGCTAAGTAGGCAACTAATGAGAAGGGGCCACGTGTATCCACTAAGGAGAGGTGAGGGGGTTATGGGATTGGTTTCCCATGTTGCCACATGTCCAACTGTGAACTCGCTTGAACTCCCTGCTGACATTAATGCGGTTGCAAAGGGTGGTTGAGAACCCAGTTACTGAAGCCGATGGAGTATGGAGCATGCCTACGATTTCGTATGGCAGAGTATGACTTTGGTTGCTTATCTGGAAAGACACTCAATGCCTGAAACTGGAAGAGCATATTTGACTACCGTGGGTGGAAGGAAACAACCACCACTATCATTCAAACATCGACGATCCATTCACGCACTAGCCATTCATGATCCATCACCCACAGATAGAGAGAGAGAGAGAGAGAGAGAGCTCATGCGTTCCTGCATACGCAGAGTCAACAGATTGGTATAACCTGAAGATAATCGTGTTTCCCTAGTAATAGAAAATACCAGAGAGTTGATAGCCATGAGAACTGTGTGTGCGAACCCAGCCTATCGGTGACAGAGTGTCCATGACAGAGTGGTAAGAACCCGTGAGGAAACTACAAGCCTGAACAGTGTAGAGAAACCGTGAGAACCAAAGCTAGATCGCAGAGGATTGATTACGGAACAGAGCCTTGCTTGCAAGCCTGGAACGAGTTAGCTTATTGAACTGTGGAAGAAGGTTGGGTTGCTTGATAAACCTAGTGAAGGCTGTAGTATCATAGAACTAGAGACTGGACCTTTCTATGCCCATCCTGGAATAGCACTGGAAGGGAAGAGGCCTTGAGGGACTGTGCAGTAGAGAAGAGGGTCTTCCTTGTGTTGGATGTGGTAGGTAATGTGGGTGTCAGGTCGGCTGAGTGTTGAGATTCCTGCAGCTCTGTGGTTGATCTCACTGGCTTAGTAATGCCTCCCTTGTTGTCCCTGTTTTCCTGATAAACCCCCTTCCCATTGTCTTAGCATGATCATCTTTTATAATATGTTTGATAAACCCAATGGTATGTTGGCTTGGCATGATTGTATTGTTTGGTATGCTTGATAAACCCAACTGTATGTTGGCTTGGCATGACCTTGTTGATGGTATGCTTGATAAACCCAACTAGAAGTTGGCTTAGCATGACCAGTATGTCCCTAAATGCGTGATAAACCCACTGTAGGTTGGCTTAGCATGGGTAGGTGCCCTGGAATGCTTGATAAACCCAACTACAGATTGGTTTAGCATTTGGATGGAACCTTGACTGTGAGAGAACCTGCTAGCCCTCCTTAGTTGATACACAACCCAACTTGGGGGTGATCTCTCAGCTGAAAAAGTACAGGCTGGACAGAGATCTAAGGTTAGGTGGAACATTGCTCTCACTTAGCCAGTTGCTTCGGAAATTGAAAGATAAGTATTTCTGGTTATGTTAAATGATGGTGTTTCATTGTTATGAAATGGTTGCTTATGTTCAATTGTGGAATTGTGGAATGCATGTTTATATGAATTTGGTTAACAAGGAGTCATGTGCAGACCTAAGTAAAGGGATGAGTTCACTTTTACATGTATAACATGGTATTGCATGAGTTTAATGCATTATAAGCCTTGCATGTGATAGATGTATTTGCTAAATCTAATTTAATGCATTTTACATGTTATTATATGTTGTGGCTGATATGATTAACTTGGAAATGAGTTGTATGCTTACATCTGATCCTTTGGAAGGTGGGGTGTTTCAGAACCCTATGTGGGTCAGGTGGAAGGGAAGATCATGGAAGGAAGAAGGTTGAAGTCCTTTTTGGCAGAGTTATGGAAAGAACTTCAGTGGTAAATTTAACATGGTATGAGTGCTCAGATGGGGTAGGGATTTCACCATTGGATAGAGCTTTCCAACGGTACCAACCTTGTCTCATTTGGACCAAGGATGTGGAATTTATGCCCCTCATAATATTGTGTGGAAAGTTACCATGGCAGAGGGTATGGTTCTGCATGCCCGCATCCGCAATTGCGGATTGTGGATTGCGGAAGCGACCGTTATTGGAACTCGAGATTGGACCTTCCGCATCCGCAATTGCAGATTGTGGATTGCATATTGCGGGTCCATCGTTGCGGATTGCGGATTGCGGAAAGGTAAGATTTCCGGTTATGAAGTTTGACACTTCCGCATCCGCAATTACGGATTGTGTATTGTGGATTGTGGATTGTGGATCCGCCGTTGCAGATGGCGGATTGCGGAAAGGTAAGATTTTCGGTTATGAAGTTTTGCAATTCCGCATCCACAATTGCGGATTGAGGATTGCGGATTCGCAATTGCATGTGAAAATCCTCACAGCAGATCTAAGAGATGATGTATACCTCACAAGAAAGTAATTAATTAAGCAAGAAAATAGAAGAAGAGTGGTCAATGCAGTATAATGAGCAACAGAATAATAATACAGTAGCACTCGGATAGAAGCAAAAATACTTCACACACACTAATTAATTAATCACGATATGGACAAATAAATAGTACAATGCATGAGGATTTGAATGCCTAAGGTGGCAATTCGAATTAGCCTTCATGGAGTGATCAAAAGATCACTGGAGTGTCATCGGAGCACAACTAGTAGTCTATATCATCATCAGTGGAGTCATCAATGCTCAAGTAACTATCAACCATCAGTCAAACTGAGTCTAACTGAGTGTGGTAGGTGTAACTGAGTGTAAATGGAACTAACTAAATGAAGGAGGCTCAATGGAGGGCGCATGAGGAGCTAACTGAAGTCAGAATGGGCAGTTCAGTCTCACTGGAGGTCTATCGGAGTGATACAGTCAGTTGAGAGTCAATATAACCTTAAATCAAGGAAGGAACTGATGATAACTCAATTAACTGAAGTGCAACTGAGTGGTAGGTGAGAGAGGGCACATGAGATGCATGCAATTGCATGAAGGGATGCACTAAGCACTAGGAGGGATAAAACTGATCTGAGAGAAGCTCCTGAGGGCTGGCTAACTGAGGGCTAGGTGCTAGACTTATGATTGGGATGCATGCAAACCCTAAATAATGCATGCAAACCCTAAAAGTGCATGCATGACTGAAAATGCAAATAATGAAAATTATGCTAGGACTAGGATGGATTATAGGAATATCCTAACACCCCCCCCTTAATCCATCTCGGGCCCTGGTAACTAAGACCAAAGGTCACCCAATTCAATGAATAATAACAGTCAATAAACTGAGGAAATGGGGAAACCTCATGGGAAAAATACCCCCCCTCAAAATAACTGTAAGGCACACACAAAAATAAATGCTCCAAACTCAAGCAGGTGTGATGCTTGGTCATATGTCTGGAGGTATATTCTTCTTGGGAAGAAGTGGATCATGCTCAGAAAGCATGTGCTTGTACTTGCTCTTCAGATCGAATGTGATGAGAACAAATCCAAAAGTATGAGGATGATCCTTGAACCTGTGATTTGAATCAGTTGAGGTAGGATCAAATCTATGAATGTGAAGATAATCTTTTGTCTACTCCTTCGAACCATCATGGGTGAGATTATGCCAAAAAGAACCATCAAATAATAATAATTGCTTGGAATCCAAATCAACTCCAAGACTTGATAAATGGTTTCTTGAGATCTCCTTTGAACCAGCAGGGGTGAGATCAAAACCATCATATGCATGAGAAATTATCCCAAGTAGTAATTGCTTAGAATCCAAATTAGATCCAAGACTTGAATCATGGTTTCTTGAGATCTCCTTTGAACCATAAGAGGTGATATCAAAACGAGTAAATGCATGAGAAATTATCCCGAGCGAATGGCCATGGTTTCTTGAGATCTCCTTTGAACCAGTAGGGGTGAGATCAAAACCATGATGTGCATGAGAAATTATCCCAAGCGAATGGCAATGGCCATATTCTTCAATAACCTTCTGAAAGCATGGAATAATGGTCATATAGTAGTAAATAAGAGGTGATTGCTTGAGGAGAGTGAATGCATTACCTCCAATAGCTGATTTGACCTCCGAAACATTCAATAGATCATGATGCAGACCAAAAAACTCTGGTGCAAGAGAGGACTTAGGACCTTCTGCAATATCTAGAGTGTGAGCTGGCACAGAAAGAGAAGAAATTTGGAGCATGAGTGTAGAATCTGCAAGTTCTTCTTCTGTGTGAACAAATTCAATATGAGATGTGTTTGATACTGGTTCATGATCAATGAGATCATCAAGGAGGGCAAATGCATCACTTTGCTTGATCTCAAAGGGGTTTTGACCAATCCCTTCATTATGTCTTCCGAATCTTTCATCCAGGTAGGCCCATAGATCTTTTGGAGATGAAAAATCAAGGAGGTGATATAACATGCATCGAGACATAGCATACATCATGGCTGCACAAGCTATTTCTCCTTCATTTAACCAATCATACTCTTCTTCAGAGGATTCAAACTCTCTTTCAAAACAATAATCAAAGAGACCATGTCTCTTCAAATGTACTATCATTGGTGGTTTCCATTCATCATAGTTGAATGGAGAAAGAGGAGTAATTCTTGATGAATACATAGAAGCTATAGAAGACCTGCAAAAACAATAGAGAATATCTACAAAAATGCAGAAACTGCTGCACTCGAAATCTTGGTAATAACCTGCAAAAAACTCTCAGGAATGGAGATAAACAATACTCTCAACATGCTCTGATACCATGTGAAAATCCTCACAGCAGATCTAAGAGATGATGTATACCTCACAAGAAAGTAATTGATTAAGCAAGAAAATAGAAGAAGAGTGGTCAATGCAGTATAATGAGCAACAGAATAATAATACAGTAGAACTCAGATAGAAGCAAAAATACTTCACACACTAATTAATTAATCACAATATGGACAAATAAATAGTACAATGCATGAGGATTCAAATGCCTAAGGTGGAAATTCGAATTAGCCTTCATGGAGTGATCAAAAGATCACTGGAGTGTCATCGGAGCACAACTGGTAGTCTATCTCATTATCAGTGGATTCATCAATGCTCAAGTAATTTTCAACCATCAATCTAACTGAGTTTGGTAGGTGTAACTAAGTGTAACTGGAACTAACTGAATGAAGGAGGCTCAGTGGAGGGCGCATGAGGAGCTAACTGAAGTTAGAATGGGAAATTCAGTCTCACTGGAGGTCTATCGAAGTGATACAGTCAGTTGAGAGTCAGTCTAACCTTAAATCAAGGAAGGAACTGATGATAACTCAATTAATTGAAATGCAATTGAGTGGTAGGTGAGAGAGGGCGCATGAGATGCATGCAATTGCATGAAGGGGCGCACTAAGCACTAGGAGGGCTAAAACTGATTTGAGAGAAGCTCCCGAGGGCTGGCTAACTGAGGGCTAGGTGTTGGACTGATGACTGGGATGCATGCAAACCCTAAATAATGCATGCAAACCCTAAAAATGCATGCATGACTAAAAATGCAAATAATGAAAATGCTGCTAGGACTAGGCTGGAGTATAGGAATATCCTAACATTGTGAGTTGCAGATTGCAGATCCGAGTCATTTCAACTGTGTGTGTGTTCAGTCGAATTTGGGAAAAAAAATGTATCAGGGTCTCACGTGGCCTAAGGAGGTCAATGGGAATGTGACAGAGTGGTATCAAAGCTTCGGTTGCGACACTGAGAGCTGTTTGGGCCGGATCATGCATAAATGTTTGGTCGAGAGATGCGCCCATGGCGTGATTTTGATAAACTTATTTGATTAATTGATTGTTCAAATGAATAATTCCAGGTTTGGATGGGTATGATAGAGTTATTTGCATGCTTGTGATATCTAATAGAATGTCTCTAACATGTACAGAGATAGCAGCAGCTGTAAGACGCATCGTATCGCAGGGAAGCGCACAGAACGGGTAAGAATGGTCACTTTAAATGATGCACAGGACCCGTTTGGGCTAGAAGATGATGTGCTGGGTGAGAACGTGAAAGAAGCACATACAGAGGATGAGTCTAATGGAAGAAGGGAGCAAGTGACGCCCCCAAACTTGGATGAGACTATGGTGATCGTTAACGAGCGGATGATGAAAGTGCAAGAGGAACAACATCAACTCAATGTAGCCATTTTGCATATTCTTACGGACTTGTAGCAAAGGATTAACGGTGGTTCTAACCCAAGCCACGAAGGCCGAGAGGAAAGAAATGCAGAAATTTAGTCTAGGGGCCATTCCATGAGAAGAACTCCAAGCCCTAGAAGGGGTTCTGTGAGCAGATGGCACAGGCACCCTCTTCTAGATTTTCTTCTAGGAGATCAGGCGAGTCTGAGGGTTCTCAGGGGAGCCCAAGACGCATTTCCAGTAAGAGTAAAGGCATAAAGAAGCATAGAGGTATTCCACATGGTGAATTTAGGAAGGCAAAACCTTCCACTTTTGATGGTGAAAGCAAAGAGGGTCAAGAAGCAGAGGCATGGCTTCTTGGAATGAAGAAGTACTTCAGAATGCATGAGTATTCAAAGAATGAAAAGGCTAAGGTTTCTATTTATAACCTTAGTGGAATAGCTTCTATCTGGTGGGATCACCTCATGCAAGTGAAAGGAATCAATGAAAGAAGAGTCAGCTGGGAAAAGTTTCAAAGATACTTTCAGGAGAAGTACCTATCAGCTAGGTATTATGATAGCAAAAGAAAAGAGTTCAATGAACTCAGAATAGGATAGAACACCATGGATGAGCATGTCCACAAGTTTATGGAGCTACTGAGGTATGTGGACTACATCAAGGATGAAAGAGTGAATATCCAATGCTCCCTTGGTATTCTACCACAGAGCTACAGAGATAGAATAGAGTTTGTGAATCCACCAAGCTTGGATGAAGCCATTAGAATGGCAGAGCATTGCTATGAGCAGGGTAAAGGTAAAGCAGAGGTGCAGCCAGCATGGAAAGGTAAACCCAAGGGAAGGTTTGATCAAAAGAAAGGTGAATTCAAACCACCACTCAGAAATCATCCTAGGAGATTTCCACAAGGCCATCAAGCAAGAAGAGAGTTCAAGCCAGATATAGCAGCAGATAGAGTGTCAAAGGGGCCACTTCAATTTTGGGGTTGTGGGGAAAACCACTTGCTCATAGATTTCCCAACTGCAAAGAAGAACCCCAGGAGCTTGCACAATGTTAGAGGATCAGCTACAGTAGGGTACATGGCAAGAGCAACACCTAGGATTTATGTAACACTGGATGATCATCAAGCAAACCACCAATCAGCAATGGTGGAGGTTGCAGGTAAGATTGTTGAGCAACCTATTTTTGTTTTGATTGATCCAGGGTCTACTCATAGTTATGTATCCCCTAAGGTAGTTGAAATTTGTTCTTTTGGTAAAGCAAGACATGATGAAGCTTGGCTCGTTCAATTAGCCACTGGTACCAAGAGAAAGGTAAGTGAAGTAGTGAAGGAGTGTCCTATAGAATTGAATGCACTCCTCATGCGTGCAGAATTAAATGTCTTACCATTGGGATCATATGTTTCATTAATTGGAATGGATTGGTTGGAAAGGCATAGAGCCAAGGTGGAATGTTATGAGAAAGCGCTAGAATGCCTTGATGATGAAGGCAAGCCAAGGTTGGTTAAAGGAATTCCAAAGCATGTTTCAGTAAGGCAGATTTCAGCTCTGCAATTAAGGAAGTTTTTTAAAAAGGGTTTTCAATTATATGCTATGCATATATCAGATTCAGCAAAAGATAAAGGACCTAGGATAGAAGATTTCCAGATGTTGCAAGATTTTCAGGATGTGTTTCCAGATGAAGTTCCAGGATTGCCACTCTAGTTTATTTAGCATTCAGTGGAAATAATATAATAAAAAGAACCTAAGTTGTAAGATCTATTTTGACAAGTTGTTCCATTGGAATATCCACGATATTTTACGGATCATATGGTATCGTATCAGTTTTCTTTGGGGTTTTGTGGGAAATCACAGGATCTAGTGCCTAGTGGTGGAATAAAGAAAAATTCTTCAAACCCTAGCCATGGCGGATGATTTTGGTGAAGAAGTAGTGGGTGAATATGAGCAATGATTTACAATGCTGGAAATACAAGTCACAAATATTGCACACAACATGTCAATCCTCATGGCAGCTCTAGAGAGGAATTTTGGACCTTTTGGTGATGTTGGATGCTCTAACTTAGAGATTGGATTACAGGAAAAATTAGAATATAAAGGCAACCCATAAAAGGATATGAGGAAAGAGCCCAAGAAAGAGAATCCAAGTTCCATTTCCATTACCCCTTCCAAATATTTATTTAAGATGGAAGGGAAAGTCGATATCAAGCCATATTAGGGTAAGATATGTGATTTAAAGTTGGATTATTGGTTTCAACAATTAGAAGTCTATTTTAGTATGCACAACATAGATGAGGAGAAGAAGATTTCATTTTCCCGACTGAAATTATAGGGCCATGAATTAACTTGGTGGGAAATCCACTCAGAGGCACATAGCCTGGAGGGTGGTCCACTAGTAACTAAGTGGGAGGATTTCAAAACCCTCATTAAGTCCCAATTCTACCCTATCATGTATGTAGAGGACCAGGGGATCCATTAGAATTACTTTAGTAAAAGACAAGAGCAGAGTGCGCAAGAGTACACCACCAAATTTAGTAAGATGGCTATCATGTTGGGTATCTCACTTAAGAATCTAGATGTACTCCTCAAGTATATAGGGGGTCTATATATTCATTTACGAAAGCAAGTGATGCTATTCAAGGCCAAAAAAATTGATGAGGCATGTGTGCAATCAAATTACCTGGAAAATATAGGCCACACGAAAGGACAACCAAGTGGTTCCAAATAAAAAGAGAACCAAGATACTTCCAAGGAGGGGAAGAATAAGTGGAAAGGAAACTATAATAAGATTACAGCCACAAAACATTATTGCAAGATCCAAAAAACCATTGTAACCATTGTAACATCAATGGTCACACTGAAGAAAAGTGTCGAAAGCCACATCCATAGATAAACCTTGAGAACCACAAGAAGGATGATAAGAAGAAGAAACTTCTAGCCACATGTTCAGGCAAATAGGTAGAGAGCAGCGTAGATGTGGATGAGAAAATTTTCTACACTTCAGTGTAGAAGGAGGTGAATTTGAGTATCATTCATCACAACGAAGAGAATTAGGTGACAAAAATATTCCATATCAAGTTCCAGATCAAGAAGACCAAGGTAGATGCTCTATTCGATTCCGATTCACAAGAAAATCTCATAGCGGAAGATTTGGTAAGTAAGCTTGGATTGGAATTACATCATAATCCTAGCCCCTATCCATTGGGATGGGTAAATAAGGATACATAACTTAGGGTCACAAAACAATGCAAGATTAAATTTTCCATAAGGGCATAATATATTGATGAATGGAGGTAGACGTAGTACCCCTTGATGTTTGTGGTGTAGTGTTTGGAAGTCCCTACATGTATAAGAGGGATGCGATCTTCGGGAGGGGGAAAACCAATACCACTTGACCAAGGATGGGAAACCTTTAATCATCAATAAACACAAAGGTAAATCAAATATCTCTTTGGTAAGTGCCAACCAAGGAAACAAGTTGATCAGTTCAAGTAGAAATTTTATGTTGTTTTACTTTAGACATAATCAACAAGACAGTGAATCGGTAAAAGTAAAGGCATCCCTAGAGGGATGTACCAAAGAGAAGAAACACCAGTTGGAAAACCTTTCGCGGGCATATAGAGAAGTGTTCCAATGGCTTAGAGGGATATCTCCTAAGAGGGAAGTGGAGCATGAGATATAGCTACTACCAAATTCTCCATTGTCGAACATCGAACAGTATAGATAGTCTTTTCTAGAAGCATAAAAAGTGAAGAAGTAGTTGCGTAAACTATTGGAGCAACAAGTACCTCATATTTTGGGTCACCTATTGTACCCAAGAAGGATGGGACTTGGAGGATGTGTATTTACTACAGAGCTCTGAATAATATCATCGTCAAGAATCAATTCCTTTTCCCATGATCGATGATTTGCTATATCAGTTGCAACATGCCAAGTACTTCATCAAGTTGGATCTCAAATTGAGATACCACCTGGTATGAGTAAAAGAAGATGACACCTGGAAGACTGTTTTCAAGACTAGGCAAGGTCTATATGAATGGTTAGTAATGCATTTTGGTTTGTGTAATGCACCAACTACATTTATGCATTTGATGAATGATGTATTGCGTCCTTTTATAGTATAGTGTATTTACATTATATATTAGTTTATAGTGCTACCTAGGAAGAGCATATCTCACATCTCAAGTAGGTGTTGGATACCTTGAAAAAACATCAACAGCTTGAAAACATTAAGAAATGTGGATTTGACTTGCAGTCTTTGGTGTATTTAGGGTATGTGATTGGTGGAGGAGAACTTAAGATTGATCTTGCAAAGATGGAGGCCATCATTGAGTGGCCTACTCCAATAAATGTCATTTAAGTTAGGAGCTTTTGGAGAGAAACACAATACCTTTGGAAGTTTATAACTTCCTTTTATTCCATGGTTGTGCCTTCCCATTCCATAACAACCAACAACAAGAATGTAATGTCTCCATCCAAATAAATCACTAGAAGGGAAAATTCCACCAATCTACTGGTTCCCTAGGTTGGGGTGGAAACTTTTAGATTTGAAATAAGGGAGCTATAAAACCCCAAATGAACATTAGCTTGACAAAAATATATTGAAAGGGGATAAATAAATATTTATAATGGGAAAATAAGGTGGCACTTGGTCATGAGGGCACATTGGTGGTGTGGGACCCAAACAAAGCAAGATTCTCCATGCCACATGGCATCCTACTCTCACCCATTCGAATACAAGGTGGAGTTTAACATTGTTGGGGGAGTTGGAAGGGAATTATACTTGGCATGACTCAATGAGGGTCGAATTTGAGTGGAAGAGTAACTCCCATGGAAGAGGAAGAGGCATCTTAGAGGTATTGTGACACTTGGGCTAGATTCCCTAGCTTCTATGACAACAATGATGAAGATGCTATGACACTTATGACAAGGATCAGACCTGATTACTGACATATGACCTATATGACATGTCAGGGGTAAAAATATCTTCCAAGAGAGCACATAAGGGAGTTATGGCAGCCAAGATTCTCCCCCATTCGAATTGATGGAAGAGGAAGGCTATGAATTGTTGGACAAGTGGCACTCATTGGAATCTCTCCCCAACTCGAGTTGGCATGAATCACTTGGAAGGAATTCGATCCATGGAGGACTTGGAAGGATAATAAAATACAAGAAAAAAGGAGAGGGGATTTTGATCATTTCTCATTTTGCAAATTGGAGAGCATAGCTTGTCCATGCAAGTTGAATGTTTATTCTTCTTGCCTTAGTACCAATTTCAAGGGTGCAAGATTCCCATCCTAATTGGAAATTGGAGAGTCCATTCAGACCTTTCATTAGAGATGCATGAATTCATTTGTTACAGGTTGAAGCTACAGGGCTGCTCATGACCATTTCTTCTTCAACTTGTTCCCACATCTCTCTCACTTTTCTCTTCATATTCTTGCTCTTGGAGGAAGGGCGCACATGGTGAGATGATGATCTCTTTGGGGAAGTACAAGGGGTCCCATTTATTTGTAATATGATTTCTACACTCTGTATTTTATGCCCATATTAATCTCATATCGAAACTCCAAGTGAAACTATGTATGAATGGCACCATTTTCCCCTATATCTTGTTGTAAGAGCTTGAAGTTGTTTGGTATCGAATTATTTCAGTCAATATATGCGATTTTATTGTTGTATGGAGAGCCATTAATGTACTGAATAAGTTTCATATACATTATACAATTCCTTGGAACATTTCTCTCAAATTTCATAGCAAGTTATAGTGTTTTTCTATCATTTCCCCTATGTGAAAACATGTCTATAAATTTCTGATTTATGGGAGTTGCGGCAACCTTTAGGAACTGATTAATGATGCATTTGGGTTCCCATTGAAGTCATATAACTAATCCATGTCTTTGTACTTAAATTTGGGATGTTTGTACTGCATTTTGGAATCCATTAGTGACCTCTACCTTTGGGGGTTTGAACCTCGAAATTACTAGTAAAATTCCTCAATTTATATTTAATTTAAATGAATGTTGAAGAAGTCTTTTGAGAGTGTCCAAGCACCCATCAGCTTCATTTTTATGTCCTAATACCCTTAAAAAACCATAAGGCCCAATTTTAAATCCTTAGGATCCATTTGGAATCATTTGAGTCACCACTAGTCCAAGGTTCGAATTGACCAAAAATTGCAATTTTTCCAATTTATTAAAAAGGGACACTACAAGTGGTATCCGAGCATGGTCCTTGCACCTGATTTGGGTGACAATTTATGAGGTCTAGAAGGAAGCTCCCACCTTTAGAAACTGAAACTGAAAATACCTTTGGTGAAGAGGAAGAAGCGGGAGAAGAGGTGCACTCTGTTGAAACTATGGCTAAGGATGATAAAGGGACCTCAAAGATGGAAGAGAAAGAGGAGTTTAGGAAATTCATGAAACCATTTTTTGAAGACATGACAAGGCAGATAATGCAAGGGTTCAAATTGATGGCTAGTCAAATTGGAAGCAAATTGGCATTAGGAGGCAGTAGTAGTTCTCCTTTCGAGGAAAAGAAGGCATTTGGTGAAAATATCTTCTCAAAGACAGGGCCTCACAATCGAACCAATGAATTTAAGAGCTCAAAAAGAGCTACCACCCCTAATTTTATTGATCCCAAAGAGGATTCTAACATCCAATATGGAATGCATAATTTCTAGCAGAATGGCAGTAGTTGAGTGAACATTGTAGAAGGACCTTACCATTTGATCAATTCTTTACTGTCTCAAACAAGCTCAAAATGAGAGGAGGCAATAGAACTCCTTTTCAAAATAAAGAATTGATATATGCCATATATAAAATGTCCCTTCCTACCTTTGATGGCTCATCTCAAAGTTCTGCAAATGCTTGGATACAAAATTTAGATGTATATTTTCAACTGAATCCAATGGTTGAAGAGGATGCTCTAAAAATGGCTATTTTGCATCTTGAGGGAGAAGCCAATGATTGGTGGTTCCATGGAATTAAAAATTTGGGACATTATCAGGTTACAACATATGAGGAATTTTTTAATAGGTTATTGGAAAATTTTGAGCAAAAAGACCCTGAAATGCCTTTCAAGGAACTAGCACAGTTGAAGCAAATTGGAACCCTTGATGAGTACATGTTGGAATTTCAAAAAATATCAGTTAAGGTGGCTGATATATCTATGGTTCGATTGGTATTGCTGTTTATTGAAGGTTTGGTTGAACCTTTGAAGGGTTTAGTTAAATCCCACAAACCTACTTCATTGAAAGATGCCATGAACTTGGAAAGAGATCTGCAAAATGTGCTACCCAAGACAAAGTATCCCCTCAAGCCCAACTTTCCTTCCAAGTTCAGATTTGAAAATAAGCCATGGAAAAAAGATGCATTTGGAAAGGACAATAAAGAGGGACCAAGCAAGGAAGAACTCAGAATAAAGAAACTATGTTACACATGCTTCCAACCATGGGTATCAGGGCATAAATGTGCTAAGGGGAAAGCACAATTCATTGAATTATTTTCTGATGATGAAGGTGAAGGGGACATGGAGGAAGAAGAACATATCTCATCCCAAGAAGAGGGATGTGACATAGCATAAGAAGATCATCCATCACCTGAAAAAGGGAGAATGGCAATGCTTTCAGGAGTGCCTCGTTTTCACACCATTCGATGTAAGGGAGTGGTACAAGGGAAAAGAGTTTCGGTATTGGTAGATGGAGGAGAAACTCATAACTTCATTGATGCATCCTTGGGGGAGAGGATAAAGTTACCTACTGAATCATTCAATGGGTTCACAGTCATCATTCCAGGTAACAATTCTATGGAATGCAAAACATGGATTCCAAAGCTACAACTCACCATAGGAAATTACACATTTTCTGATAGCTTTTATGTTGTGGATGTTGCTGATAAAAATGTGGTCTTGGGAGTGCAATGGTTGTACTCTATAGGGGAACATACAGTGAACTACTAAATACCTGAAATGAAATTCAAAGATTCAGAAGGAAAACAAAGGGTAGTGAGAGGAATGCACACCTATCTAAATCAAGTGGTGTCTTCCCACAAGAGGTCCATATTGAGGCATGGGGATATTGAATGGGTTGCTGAATATTTCATCACTTCCACCAAGACAAACATAAAGATTGCAGGACATCCAAGGGAGATAAGGCAACTACTACACAAATATGAAAGGGTTTTTGGAGACCTTCCACCTGGAAGGCCACCTGACAGAGGAGTTGAGAACACCATTTTTTTGGAGGTGGTTAATTCACCTATAAAAATACCACTATATAGACACCCACAAAGGTTAATAGATGATATTGAGAAGGCTATTCAAGAGATCTTTGGATTGGGTCTCATTATACCAAGCTCAAGTACCTATGCTTCTTTAGTTGTTTTGGTGAAGAAAAAGGATGGAACCCTAAGGATGTGCATTGATTTTAGAGCTCTAAACAAGAAGACAATAAAGAATAGATATCCCATCCCTAGAATAGATGAGCTCATGGATGACCTATTTGGAGAAAATTTATTCTCCAAAATTGATCTTAGATCTGGTTACCATCAACTTCGAATGGAGGAGGATGTGCAGAAAACTGCTTTCAGATGTCACTATGGTCATTTCAAATTTCTTGTCATGCCTTTTGGTTTGACCAATGCTCCAGACACCTTCCAATCATGTATGAACAAAATATTTTGCAAGCATATCTGTAAGTTTGTTTTGGTTTTCTTTGATGATATTATGATTTATAGTAAGACATGGGAGGAACATTTGCACCATTTAGAAGTTGTATTGAAAATCTTGCATGAACAATATTTGTTTGCTAAGTTGTCCAAGTGTGAATTTGGGTTGAAATAAGTTTTGTATCTTGGGAACATCATTGGGAAAGATCGAGTAAAGGTGAACTTGGAGAAAATAAATTCTATTATTGAATGGCCATCACCCAAGAAAATCATTGAATTGAGAGGCTTCATTGGGATATGCACTTACTATAGGAAGTTTGTGAAGGGGTTTTCCAAACTAACTGCTTCCCTTACTAATTTGACCAAGAAGGATGCTTTCAAATGGGAAGAAGAGGTTGAAAAGGCTTTCCAAAGAATGAAATAGGTAATGAGTAGTTGTCCAGTACTTGTATTACCATATTTTTCAAAACCATTTGTGTTGGAATGTGATGCATCGGGAGAAGGAATAGGGGCAGTCCTAAAGCAAAATGAAGACCCCATAGATTTTGAGAGCACAAAATTGCAGCCACATGAGAAGATCTACTTCATTTATGACAAAGAAATGTTAGCCATCATGCATGCATTGGCCAAGTTAGACAATATCTGGTGGGTAACAAGTTTGTGGTCAAAACTGATCATAACAGTTTAAAGCATTTCCTCACACAAAAGGATCTCAATGAAAGGCAACAAAAATGGGTAAGTAAGGTCCAAGATTTTGATTTTGACATTGAATATGTAAAAGGGAAGAATAATATTTTAGCAGATGCATTGTCTATGAAACCTTAATTTTTCCTTATGGACATTTCAAAAGATTGGAAAGATATGCTAATAGTAGAGTATGCCAAAGATAGGTTTGCTTGTGATGTGTTATATGGGGTCAAAGGAGATGATATATACAAGATATTGAATTCCCTAATCTACTGTAAGGACCGAATATACTTGGTTCATGGTTTGAACCTAAAGCACAAGATCTTGAAGGAAGCTCATGATTCTCCTTTAGCAAGCCATCCTAGTTTCTTTAAAACATATAGGAAATTAAGACAAAGGTTCTATTGGAAAGGGCTGAAGGAAGATGTTCTAAAGTATGTGAATGAATGCAAGATATGTCAGAAAAAAACAAATTTGAACACACCCATCCTGCTGGTCTATTGCAACCATTGCCCATTCCATAACAAAAATGGGAAAACATCTCAATGGATTTCATCACAAGTTTGCCCAAGTCTTTGGGTAAGGATTGTATTTATGTTGTGGTGGATAGACTCACCAAATTTGCTCATTTATTTTCTATTACATCATCTTTTACTACTACACAAGTGGTTGATCTATTATTTAGATCTATTTTAGATTGCATGGACTTCCCAAAAACATTGTGAGTGACAGGGATAGCACATTTATGAGTGTTTTTTGGAAAGAACTCTTCAAGTTGGTGGGCACTCAATTGACTCCTAGCACAAGCTATAATCCTCAAACTGATGGCCAAACAAAAAGTGCAAACCAATGGTTGGAGGGGTACTTGAGGAACTATGTTGGTGAGAAGCAGAAAGCATGGGTTAAATGGCTACACTTGAGTGAGTTTTGCTACAATACTACTTTCCATATGTCCATTGGCATGTCTCCTTTCAAATCACTTTATGGTTATGAAGCACTCACCTTTGGTGATCACATTTTTGGTGATAGTAGAGCCCCAAAAGCTTAATATTGGGTTGAGGAAAGTCAAGAGATTTTGAAGCTTCTAAAAGACAATTTGCAGGTTGCCCAAAATCAACAAAAACAGTATGTGGATCAACATAGGGAGGAAATAAATTTTCAAGTAAATGATTTGGTTTATTTGAGGCTGAAGCCATATGAGAAAACCTCCTTAAAATGGAAAGGATCAGAAAATCTTAAACCAAGGTATTATGGTCCATACAAGATAGTTTGAAAAGTTCGGCAGGTAGCTTATGAGTTAGAACTTCTAGAAGGTAGCAAAATCCACAATGTATTTCATGTTTCATGCCTTAATAAGGATATTGGTTAGCAAATTTATATTTCAGAAACACTCCCTCCATTAGATAATGAAGGACAACTCATACTTATTCCAAAAAAAAAAAAAAAGGAAATTGATTAGCAGAACCATAAGAGAATATTTGGTACAATGGAAAGATTTTCCAAGTGAGGATGCCACATGGGAAGAGGAACAAATTTTGCAGCAACCCAATTTGGAATTGCTTGAGGGCAAGCGATCTTGGGTGGGGAGGTCTGTAATGTCCCCATCCAAATAAATCACTAGAAGTGAAAATTCCACCAAACTACTAGTTCCTTAGGCTAGGGTGGAAACATTTAGATTTGGAATAAAAGAGCTATAAAACCCCAAATGGACATGAGCTGGACAAAAATATACTAAAAGGGGATAAATAAATATTTATAATAGGAAAATAAAGTGGCACTTGGTCATGAGGGCACATTGGTGGTGTGGGACCCACACAAAGCAAGATTCTCCATGCCACATGGCATCCCACTCTCACCCATTCGAATCCAAGGTGGATTTTAACGTTGTTGGGGGAGTTGGAAGGGAATTATACTTGGAATGACTCAATGAGGGTCGAATTTGAGTGGAAGAGTAACTCCCATGGAAGAGGAAGAGGCATCTTAGAGGTATTGTGACACTTGGGCTAAATTCCTTAGCTTCTATGACAACAATGATGAAGATGCTATGACACTTATGACAAGGATCAGACCTGATTACTGACATCTGACCTATATGACATGTCATGGATAAAAATAGCCTCCAAGAGAGTGCATAAGGGAGTTATGGCAGCCAATATTATCCCCCATTCGAATTGATGGAAGAGGGAGGCTAGGAATTGTTGGACAAGTGGCACTCATTGGAATCTCTCCCCAACTCGAGTTGGCATGAATCTCTTGGAGGGAATTAGAGCCATGGAGGAATTGGAAGGCTAATAAAAGACAAGAACAAAGAAGGAGAGGGGATTTTGATCATTTATAATTTTTCAAATTGGAGAGCATATCTTGTCCATGCAAGTTGAATGTTTATTCTTCTTGCCTTAGTACCGATTTCGAGGGTGCAAGATTCCCATCCTAATTGGAAATTGGAGATGCCATTCAAACATTTCATTGGAGCTGCGTGAATTCATTTTTTACAGGTTGAATCTATAGGGATGCTTGTGACCATTTCTTCTTCAACTTGTTCCCACATCACTCTCACTTTTCTCTTCATATTCTTGCTCTTGGAGGAAGGGCGCACATGGTGAGATGCTGATATATTTGGGGAATTACAAGGGGCCCCATTCATTTGTAATATGATTTCTACAATCTATATTTGATCCTCATATTAAACTCAGATCGAAACTCTAAGTGAAACTATGTAAAAATTCCAAACTATGTATGAATGGTGCTATTTTCCCTTATATCTTGTTGTAAGAGCTTGAAGTTGTTTGGTATCGAATTGTTTCAGTCAATATCTATGATTTGATTGCTTTATGGAGAGCCATTAATGTACTGAATAAGTTTCATACACATTATAGAATTCCTTGGAACATTGCTCTAAAATTTCATAGCTAGTTATAATGTTTTTTATCATTTCCCCCTATGTGAAAACATGTCTATAAATCTCTAATTTATGGGAGTTTCAGCAGCCTTTAGGAACTGATTAATGATGAATTTAGGTTCCCATCGAAGTCATCTAACTAATGCATTTCTCTGTACTAAAATTTGGGATGTTCGTACTGCATTTGGGAATCCATTAGTGACCTCTACCCTTGGGGGTTTGAACCTCGAAATTACTAGTAAAACTCCCCAATTTCTCCTGAAATTAAACGAATGTTGCAGAAGTATTTTGAGAGTGTACAAGCACCCATCAGCTTAATTTTTATGTCATAATACCCTTAAAACACATTCAGACCCAATTCGAAAGCCTCGGGATCCATTTGGAAGCATTTGAGTCACCACTAGTCCAAGGTTCAAATTGACCAAAAATTGCAATTTTCCAATTTATTAAAAAGGGACACTACAAAGAAGTTATAGTGGGGAAGGAATCAACGGAAATCCTTTGAAGAGCTTAAGTTAAAGATCAACCAAGAACAAGTTCTCACATTTCCTAACTTGTAGAAGCCTTTCAAATTGGAGACATATGCAAGTGAGTATGCTATGGGAGCAATTTTGATGGAAGGAGGGAGTCCAATATGATATCATTCTTAAATGTTCCATGATGGAATCCTAAACTACCCTCAATATGATAATAAACTCCATGCCTTGGTTTAAGTTGTTAATAAGTGGAAGCACTATCTGATGGGAAAGGAGACCATCATTTGCAATGATCACCAGTTTTTGCGGTATTTCCAGGCCCAAAGTAAGCTACAACAAACATGACACTACAATTGGATGGTATTTTTACATCAGTTCCATCTAATCATCAAATATAAGAAGGGTAGTAAAAACAAGTTGGAATATATGTTCTCGCGGCCACCTAAAACCAACATCACAACTTTGGGTACTATTATGCATATGGAGCATTTCACCCATGACAAATACAAGGAGGGATACATAGAAGATGAGGACTTCAAGGAGGTATTTCAAAAACTACAAGGCCAATTCCATGTAGAATAAGGTGACAGCAAGGCTAACTACCATCTCTAGGATGGGTTATTCTACAAGCTAGACAATTTCTATGTTCCTAAAGGTGGGAGATTCAAACTCGTGAGAGAGGCTCATACCTCCAAAGTTGTAGGGAATTTAGGTGTTGGGAAGACAGTTTCCAACTTACAAAGGTATGTTTATTGTCCTAACATGCAAGAAGATGTAGCTCAGTTTATTAGAGAATGCATACTTTGTTGTACAAGCATGCCTAGTAATAGGAAGCAAGGTCTATTCCATCCCTTACCTATTCCTATGAGACCATGGGAGAGCATCTCCATGGATTTTGTGGGTGGTCTTCCAACCACTAGGAAGGGACATGACTATTTATTTGTGGTAGTTGACAAATTCAAGAAGGTGTTCATTCGTATGCCTTGTAGAAAGGCCATTAAAGGACAAGAAGCAACAAACATGTTCTTTGAATAGGTCTGGGTGCACTTTGGGATACCATGAAGCATCATATCAGATAGGGATACTAGATTTCTTAGTGCCTTTTGGACTACACTTTGGGAGAAGATGGACACTAAGTCGAAGAGATCTAAAACATTCCATCCACATACAGATTGGTAGACAGAAGTAGTCAATGGGACTTTGGTGCAATTTTTGAGGGGTTAAAATCAAAAGGATCTAAATACTTGGGACGAAAATATGATCTACATCCAACGCTCTTGTAAAAGAGAAGTCTGCGCTTCCATTGGAAAGTCTCTTTTCGAAACTTATTTTGGGTATCTACCACCTTCCCCTTTAGTTGTTGTTTATGGAAAACAAGGGGGGGTGAGGGAAGGCACCACAGGTGAAGCACTAAGAGTTGAAAAATTCATTGATAAGAGCACGAAATCCATTTATAAGTACATGAGGCACTATAAAGGTAGCAAGACATGACCAACATAGGGTTGAGAAAACATTCAAGGTGTGAGACAAATTTTGGTTGCACTTGAATAAGGAAAGACGAAAAGTTCCTGGTAATAATATCAAGGAATTATAGTATGGGCATTTTAAAGTGTTGGCAAGGTGGGAGGTAATTCCTATAGACTCGGTCTACCCCCATATACGCACATTTACTCAGTAGTGAATGTGGAAAATATGAAACCTTATGAACCTTGCATGTTGGACCAGGAACTTGAGTAAATCTTACCTTCTATAAAGGACTTAGCATGAGAAGATCATGCGTCAGAGTTAGCAGAAGACACAATTTTGCAAAAGAATTCCAAAATAACTAAGTGAGGACAGTATGAACTCTAGCAAGTGGGGTTGAAAGGAAAACTTCCGAGCAAGGCTAAATGGTACCCCAAGGAGAAGGTCGAGGAACAATTTCCTTGCATCATTTAATAAAATATTTTGGGGACAAAAATTCTCCCAAAATGGGGAGCTATGATCCAAATTGGATCAATATATAATTTTTCATTTATTTTGGTGCTTTCTGGGTGGAAATGTCAGAGGAATTCGCTTGTAGGGCCCATTCTAGGGGCAAGTCTCACTTTGCAGATTTAGGGTCCATAACCTTTTGAGGCCTATTTGAGGGCTTAAACAATATTTTTTGGGGTTAAAACTTCATCGCTTATGATATGTCCCTCGACACTATTATGCTCTTTGACTCATTTCCAACAGTCCAAGAATTGCCTCAAACAAAGTCATATGAGGAAGTTATGCCTCGTCCAAGTTGACTTATCTAGTTGACCACCATGGCACCGAGTGGATTCTACTTCAGCTCTCATTTCTTAAACATGTGGAGCTATTCTTGTGTGGACTTTCAAGAACATTCTAGAATGTCCAAAACCCTAACCCTAATTGGGAATCAAGGCATGCAAAAACCCTAAAATTAACCCTAGACAGCTATCGTGCTATGTTAAATATTGGGTCATTAGGAGAAGAAAGGGTTCCATTCTTCTAATGTCATTGTATTGTTCCATAGTGTCACGTCCCCTCCCATTCCATTCGCTAGATGGAGAGGATCGTGAGGTTAAATCGGGCATCCAGCCCCATACATATTAAAGAAACATTCAAATTTAATAGAAAATATACATATGAAAGTGCATAACAGACGTGATGTTGAACTGGGCGTCTAGCCCATGAAACTTTCACCCATAAGCATTCACAGATTATAACAGAGACATATGGAAATGTATGATTTTAAGAAAATCACAGCGGAAGTAAGTTCATTTAACCCATCCACATACATTCATAATATTCATCAAATGGTAATTGCAATTTAACACAAGAGAATACTTATCTTATACAAAAGTAGTCCCATGCAACTAGCTATGCAACTGCAATGTTCCACCCAACCGTAGGCCAGTGTGCTCCTCAATCTCTCAGCACCACTGCCACCCCCGAGCTGGGCATGATCTCTACAAGGAACCAGGGAACAACAGACTCACACATAGCCAAGTATACACCAAGATGAGCCAAGCCAATCTACAATTGGGTTTATCAGGCTGCTAGGAGATGGAAAGGAAGAGTTGCTAAGCTAGTGAGCTCCAACACAGAGCCAGGGATAACCTTGCAAGATCTATCTAGCTTGGCACCCACAATACCTACACACCCAGCACAAGGAAGTATTCTTTTCTCTGCTATACAGTCCCTCAAGCCATACCTTCCCTATCTAGTGCTCTCAGGGTATGCATAGAAGAGTAACCAAAGCCCTCTTGATCTTCTTGAGAGGTTATCTCCCCCACTAGGTTTATCAAGCTACTTCTATCCACTACCACTCCAAAACTTCAATTCACAGGTTCAAACCAAAATGAGGATGCACACAACAGCAGAACACAATTATGGCATAATGAAAATCGTTTGTACAGTGACAAGCATGAAAATGATCCCCTAGGCTTCAGAAAAACGTGGGAAGGTTAAAAATGAGCAATGGAGGTTTGGAGAAAACCCCAGGTAGCAGAAAACGTTTTTAGGAAAAACGCCCATGGCAAATCGGGGACAAAACGAACTCCCTACAGTCCCAAATCGCAGCCCCCTCCTTCCCAGCTACTATCCAAAACCAAAAACGGGTTTTTGGGCAGGGAGAACCCTGCATTTTTGCTTAAAAACGTGACTGTAACTCCCAGCCTTCTCTATCTGCGTGAATGGGTGAAGATTGCCTATTCCCCATGGCTTTGGGAACCATTTCGTGGGTGATTTCTTGCCCAACAAGCAAAAACATGAATTTCCAGGTTGATGGCTTGCCCATGCACGAAAATGGCTTGCCCATACTTCTTCATTTCCAAGGCATTAACTGCCTTAACCAATTTCTTGGAAGAATTAAATGATTGGGTGCATGAGACAAAATGGGTAGTTGGTGGTTTATGGGTTTCCCCATTGACACATGGATTAACACCATTGGCTCAAGGTTTGAATAATTTCCCTCCCTTTTCCTTGTAGAATCATGCCCCATCTCTTTTGTTGCATTGCATAGCTAGTTGTGGGTATTTTTCATTAAAGTTCGTATTTACATGATGTCTTATATACATTGTGCCCATCTCGCACAAGAACCATAGGCATCTATTTTAATTGCCGATATATAAAACGCTAAATCAATGGTGGGGCCTTGGCCTTGAGCTCCTCACCATGATTAAGTAACAATATTTACATCATTTACGATTTAATGCGAAGGGGGTCAAAATGGGGACGTGACATACCCCTCCCCTTACATTAGCACTGTCCTTAGTGCTCATCAAAATTGAACAAAAATGGATATGCCACCCTCATGGCATCCTCCAGCTCCCATGTAGCCTCATCGGGACCGTAGTGTTTCCATTGCACCTTTACCTGTCCGATGGCTCGGTTCCGGAGCAATGTTACTTTCTTGTCTAGGATGCGTAATGGATCGGTTTGGAATTCTCCCTCGGGTTCCACCTGGATCACATCCCAATTAATCACATGGTTAGGATCATGTACATATTTCTTAAGCAAAGAGACATGAAAAACATTATGAGCTTTAGTGCTAGCAAGCAAGGCAAGTCTATATGCAACTGGCCCTATTCTTTCAAGCACTTCAAATGGCCCACAATATCTAGGTGATAGCTTGGCACAGCTCCCAAGCTTCAAGGAACTCTTCCTTGATCTTACTCTAAGATACACATGATCCCCAACATTGAATTCCCTATGCATTCTGTGTTTATCGGCATAGCTTTTGTGTCTATCCTGGGCTGCTTTTAAATTTTGCCAGATCTTTGCAACCTCTTGTTCCATTTCCTTAAGCAATTCTAGCCCAAGTACAATTCGGTTCACTGGATTGTCCCAAGTCACTGGTGTCCTACACCTTTTGCCGTACAAAGCCTCATACTGACTCATTCCCAATGATTCTTGATGCCCATTATTATATGCAAACTCTACCAGGTGTAGATAATCCTCCCACTTGGATGGCTTGTCCATTACATACATGCGAAGCATGTCTTCAAGCACCTGATTTACTCTTTCTGTTTTCCCGTCTGTTTGAGGATGGTACGCGGTGCTAAAGTTCAACTGTGTACCCAAATCTGCAAAGAGACCTTTCCAAAAATTGGAAGTGAACTTGGTGTCCCTATCAGAAATTATTGCCTTAGGCAGCCCATGTAATCTGAAAATTTCCTTCATGAAAATATTTGCAATGGCATCGGCTTTATGTGTGGACTTAACCGGTATAAAATGTGCTGCCTTTGTTAACTTGTCCACCACAACCATGATGGAATCATGTTGTCTCTTAGTCATTGGCAATCCTGTAATAAAATCCATGGAAATTATTTCCCATTTCCATTCTGGGATCGACACTGGGTGCAATAAACCTGCTGGGTGTTGGTGTTCAACCTTCACCTGCTGACATTCCATGCACTTAGAGATGTATTCAGCGACATCCTTCTTCATGCCTGGCCAGAAATAATATTTTCTTGCTGTAGCAATTGTTTTCTGATATCCTGGGTGACCAGAGTATGGAGCTTTATGGATTTCATCCATAACAGTCCTCCTCAAATCTGCCGTATTTGGAACATAGACTCTATTCTTATAGGTAAGAACTCCGTCTTCCTCCAAATGATAACCTTCATACTTCTTGCCAAGGTCTTGCTGCTGCAATTTTTCCTTTATATGCTCATACACTTCATCCTCAACCATATGGTTAACAATATGCTGCCTCAAGTCCGGTTGGCAAGTACTGAGCGCTGACACATGCATTTCATGTGCCTTCCTGCTGAGTGCATCGGCCACCTTGTTTTCTTTCCCTTTTATGTGTTTGATTTCAAAATCAAATTCACACAAAAATTCCAACCATCTAGCTTGCCTAGCATTTAACATTGGTTGATCAAACAAGTATTTCAGTCCACAATGGTCTGTCCTTAACTCAAATTTTCTTCCCATTAAGTAATGTCTCCACATCTTTAAAGCATGTACTATGGCTGCAAGCTCTATGTCATGAGTAGCGTAGTTCTTCTCATGCTCCTTCAACTTTCTTGACTCATAGCATATCACGTGGTTGTCTTACATAAGAACTCCTCCAAGTCCTTGATTGCATGTGTCGGTACACACCACAAAGTCTTTTCCTGGGTCTGCAATTTTCAAAATTGGTGCACTTGTAAGAAGATTCTTCAACCGTTGAAAACTTTCCTCACATCTTAGTGACCATTCAAACTTTATCCCCTTCTTTTGCAAAGAAGTGATCGAGTTTGCAACCTTGGAGAATCCTTCGATAAACCTCCTGTAGTAACCAGCAAGGCCCATAAAAGATCTCACATCAATCACATTCCTTGGAGTTGGCCAATTCATAATGGTTTCAATCTTCTCAGGGTCTACAGATATCCCTTCGTCGGAGATGATGTGAGCCAAATAATGAATTCTATCTTTATAAAAGTCACATTTACTCAACTTTGCATACAGCTTATGCTCCCTTAGTAACTGCATTGTCATTCTCAAATGTTCTTCATGCTCTTCCTCATTCTTAGAATAGATGAGAATGTCGTCTAGGAATACAAGAACAAACTTGTCCAAATATTTGCTAAAAACATTATTCATGAGACACATGAATGTAGCTGGTGCATTTGTGAGACCGAATGGTACCACTACAAACTCATAGTGTCCATACCTCGTTCTAAAGGCTGTCTTATGAATATCTTCTTCTTTGATTCTTACCTGATGGTATCCAGACCTCAAGTCAATCTTTGAAAATACCTTTGCTCCTCTCATTTGGTCAAAAAGGTCATCAATTCGGGGCAATGGGTATTTGTTCTTCACAGTGACTTTGTTCAACTGCCTGTAGTCAATACATAACCTGAGTGTTCCATCTTTCTTTTTCACAAATAGCACGGGTGCTCCCCACGGGGACACACTTGGCCTAATATATTTCTTTTCCAGCAACTCTTGCAATTGCATCTTCAATTCTAGCAATTCTGGTGTACTCATCCTATAGGGTGTCTTAGACACTGGTGCCGCTCCTGGCACAAGCTCAATTGTAAAGTCAATGTCTCTCTTTGGAGGGAGTCCTGGAATCTCATCGGGAAAAACATCCCTGAATTCTTGCAATACATGATAGTCCTCCAATTTAAGAGTTTCATTCTCTGCTGCCTCTAAAACGTGAGCTGCATACAGTTGACATCCCTTCCTACAGAACTTCTTCAGCTGCATGGCTGAAATCTGTCTAACAGAAGTCACCTTTGGAACGCCTTTTACAACCCTCGGGTTTCCTTCTTCGTCCATGCATTCAAATGTCTTATTGTAGCAGTCAAGTTTAACCCTGTGTGCTTCTAACCAATCCATTCCAATGAGAATATCATAGGAACCCAGTGGCAAAATATTCATATCTGCATAAGTGAATAGCCCATCCATCTCTAATGGACATTTCTCTACTATTTCACTAACTTTTCTCTTGGTTCCAGTGGCTAGTTGAACTAACCATGATTTACTATGCTTTAATTTCTTAAAAGCACAAATCTCAACAATTCTAGGAGTGACATAACTGTGAGTAGATCCAGGATCAATCAAAATAGAAACAGATTGCTTAGCAATCTTACCTTCAACTTCAACCATAGTTGATTGATGATCTACCTGGCGGTCTTCTACTGCTGCATAGATTCTAGGGATTGCTCTCGCCACTTGACCCACAGTTCCAGCTCCTTGGATATTGTGAACTTGATTTGCATTCCCATTCCGATGTGGACAGTTCCTAAGCATGTGGTCTCCTCCACAACCCCAACATTGAAGTGGTTCTCTTGGCTCCTTTGGATCTCTTGGCTTGTCCCCCATCATCCTAGTTGGCTTAGTCACAACCTATGATGGCTGCCTTTGCTGATTCTTGAATTGAGGAGGCTTGAACCCCTTCTTCCTTTGATCAAACTTTTCATTTTTCCTATCTTTCCAGGCCTTATGGAATTCCGGTTTGCTTCTGTTTTGATCAAAGCAATACTTGGCCTTTCTTATGGCCTCCTCTAGAGTTCGAGGTTCATCAAACTCAATTCTATCTTTATACGACTGGGGCAGTCCACTTAGGAAACGCTGAATTTTTACCTTATCATCTCGAATATACCTGACATACCTCAGCAGCTCTAAGAACTTGTTTGCATATTCTTCCATGGTCGATTGTCCCAATCTCAGCTCATGGAACTCTTTGATCTTATCATCATAGTACCTATCAGAGAGGTACTTCTGCTTGAAGTATTTCTTGAACTGCTTCCACACGATCTTCCTCTCATTGATCTTCTTCACTTGCCTAGTGTGTTCCCACCATATAGATGCTCTTCCGTTCAAGTTGAAGATGGCTACCCTTGCCTTCATATTTCCCGAGTAATCTTGGACTTGGAAATATTTTCTCATCCCAAGAAGCCAAGCTTCCGCTTTTTGACCAGATTTTACCTCTCCATCAAATGTAGGAGGTTTTGCCTTCTTAAATTCCCCATGTGAACTGTTCTTGTAGTGCTTCTTCCTCTTGCTCTTGTGAGATGAAGAACTTGAACCCTCAATGGATTCTTCAGAGTCAGATGATTCATTAGAAGAGATTTCTGGACTATATGTTCTGTCTGTAGAAACTCTTCTTGGGCTACTGGCCCTCTTACGGGAATTTCTTCTAGAGCTACTCCCACCCCTTTCTGGATTTGATATCTGATGCCCAGAGTTTATTTTCCTTTGGATGTCTGTTAAACTCTGCAGCATGGCTGCATTCAGCTGATTTTGTTCTTCTTGAGCTTTAATCATCCTTTCATTATCTTCCCTACAGCTTTGCAACTCCACCCTTAGGCTTCTCATGGTGGCTGCAACATCTGGAGGGGTCTCTTGATTTCTCCTCCCATTAGATTCTGTTTCGGCATTCTCAACCTATATGTTCTCCCCCATGGCATCTGTCTCAGGCTCATAGGGATCCTGTACATCATTCATGATGTTCATTTTCTTGGCCCAACCAAGATCCAAAACTCTTTGACTGTATTATCTAGAGTTTTACCCTGCTGTAACTGTGACTCTCTGAAATGTGTTCATCAATACAATTGTTAGCTGCATTACATTCCCAGAATTCACAAATTAATTCATGCACATGGGAAAACATTACGTTGACAACTGTGAAATCACAAACAACGACATATGAGGGGGAAAAAGAAAAGGGGGTCAAGGGGGCTTGCCCCCTTGTGGCTTCCCTGCGCCACAGCAGGGCAGGTCGAGGGCAGCACCCTCGTTTTTTTTTTTTTTTGTTTACAAATAATGCCCCTGTCGCGGGGCGGTTTGTTGAATCCTGCCGTAATAGGCTGAAATCTACCGCAACGGGCGGGACGATAGGCTGGAGGCTTCCGCAACTGGCGGTTCACTGCACGCTCCCGCAACTGCGGGGCGGTTGGCTATAGGCTTCCGCAGTTGCAGGCCAATTGGCTGAAGCCCTCCGCAATTGCGGGGCAACTGGCGGAATGCTTCCGCAACTGCGAGGTGGTTCAGCGACGGCTTCCACAATTGCGGAGCAGTTCGCCGAACGCTTCCGCAATGGCGGGGCGATCTGCCGAGCGGAGCCATTCGGCGAAGGCTTCCGCAGTTGCGGAGCCATTCGGCGAAGGCTTCCGCAATTCCGGAGCCGTTCGCAGAATTCTTCCGCCGGAATGCTTCCCCGATTTCGGGTGATTTTTTTCGGAATGATTCAGCGAAGTCTTCCGCAGTTGCGGAACGATTCGCCGAAGTCTTCCGCAGTTGCGGAACGATTCGGCGAAGTCTTCCGCAGTTGCGGAACGATTCGCTGAACTCTTCTGCAACTTCGGAACAACTCGCCGAACTCTTCCGCGTTTCGAAACGATTCGCGGAATCCTTCCGAAATTTCGGAAGAGAATTCCTTCCGCAATTTCGGAAGAGAATTCTTTCCGAAAAATTCCGATACTTAGAAAAAAAATTTCTCTTAAAAACATTTTTCTCCGCTGTTTCGGAGCCATTGGCTGAATTCTTCTGCAATTTCGGGAAGGTTCGCGGAATCCTTCCGCAGTTGCGGGAAGGTTCGCGAAACCTTTCCGAAATTTCGGAACGACTCGCCGAAACGGCTTAAAACAAAAAAATTTCAAAAACAAACTTAAACCAAATTTTTTTCAAAACTCATAAGACAACAATTTTCTTGTAATTACTATCAGATTTGGCCCATAGAGGCCCAATGCTGCAACGCAGCTCTGATACCATTCTGTCACGTCCCCTCCCATTCCATTCGCTAGATGGAGAGTATCGTGAGGTTAAATCGGGCATCCAGCCCCATACATATTAAACAAACATTCAAATTTAATAGAAAATATACATATGAAAGTGCATAACAGACGTGATGCTGAACTGGGCGTCTAGCCCCATGAAACTTTCACCCATAAGCATTCACAGATTATAACAGAGACATATGGAAATGTATGATTTTAAGAAAATCACAGCGGAAGTAAGTTCATTTAACCCATCCACATACATTCATAATATTCATCAAATGGTAATTGCAATTTAACACAAGAGAATACTTATCTTATACAAAAGTAGTCCCATGCAACTAGCTATGCAACTGCAACGTTCCACCCAACCGTAGGCCAGTGTGCTCCTCAATCTCTCAGCACCACTGCCACCCCCGAGCTGGGCATGATCTCTACAAGGAACCAGGGAACAACAGACTCACACATAGCCAAGTATACACCAAGATGAGCCAAGCCAATCTACAATTGGGTTTATCAGGCTGCTAGGAGATGGAAAGTAAGAGTTGCTAAGCTAGTGAGCTCCAACACAGAGCCAGGGATAACCTTGCAAGATCTATCTATCTTGGCACCCACAATACCTACACACCCAGCACAAGGAAGTAGTCTTTTCTCTGCTATACAGTCCCTCAAGCCATACCTTCCCTATCTAGTGCTCTCAGGGTATGCATAGAAGAGTAACCAAAGCCCTCTTGATCTTCTTGAGAGGTTATCTCCCCCACTAGGTTTATCAAGCTACTTCTGTCCACTACCACTCCAAAACTTCAATTCACAGGTTCAAACCAAAATGAGGATGCACACAACAGCAGAACACAATTATGGCATAATGAAAATCGTTTGTACAGTGACAAGCATGAAAATGATCCCCTAGGCTTCAGAAAAACGTGGGAAGGTTAAAAATGAGCAATGGAGGTTTGGAGAAAACCCCAGGTAGCAGAAAACGTTTTTAGGAAAAATGCCCATGGAAAATCGGGGACAAAACGAACTCCCTACAGTCCCAAATCGCAGCCCCCCTCCTTCCCAGCTACTATCCAAAACCAAAAACGGGTTTTTGGGCAGGGAGAACCCTGCGTTTTTGCTTAAAAATGTGACTGTAACTCCCAGCCTTCTCTATCTGCGTAAATGGGTGAAGACTGCCTATTCCCCATGGCTTTGGGAACCATTTTGTAGGTGATTTCTTGCCCAACAAGCAAAAACACGAATTTCCAGGTTGATGGCTTGCCCATACTTCTTCATTTCCAAGGCATTAACTGCCTTAACCAATTTCTTGGAAGAATTAAATGATTGGGTGCATGAGACAAAATGGGTAGTTGGTGGTTTATGGGTTTCCCCATTGACACATGGATTAACACCATTGGCTCAAGGTTTGAATAATTTCCCTCCCTTTTCCTTGTAGAATCATGCCCCATCTCTTTTGTTGCATTGCATAGCTAGTTGTGGGTATTTTTCATTAAAGTTCGTATTTACATGATGTCTTATATACATTGTGCCCATCTCGCACAAGAACCATAGGCATCTATTTTAATTGCCGATATATAAAACGCTAAATCAATGGTGGGGCCTTGGCCTTGAGCTCTTCACCACGATTAAGTAACAATATTTACATCATTTACGATTTAATGCGAAGAGGGTCAAAATGGGGACGTGACACATAGTTGAGAAATGAAACGCGAGTCAATATTAGAGAAGAATAGAGGAAGTAGGAGCTCTTGTAGTATCCATTATGGCCACATAATCATAGATAACTCCATGGAGAGTACCTTTTCCTTTGTATTTTCATTATATATAAAAGAGCAAGGCATAGTCCTCTTTTTGGGTTGGATTTTCCCCACAATGGGTTTTCCTAGAGTAAATATTGTGTTGATTATGTGGATTCGATATTTCATTGCTCTAGCTATTTTGTTTTAGTTTCAGCTTATTTAGTATTCAGTGGAAATAAGCTAATAAAAAGAACTAAGTTGTAAGATCCATTGTGATGAACTATTCCAGTGGAATATCCACGACAATTATGGATTATCAATATATTCATCCCAGATTCCATAGAGAATAATGGTTTGAAGAGTTTCTAGATCCAACTTATGATGCTTCAATCTCTACAAATTATATTGGAATCTTTTAACATAGTCTTCTAGACTTTCATCTTCTTTTGTGTTATCTTGAATATTCCGTCCATGAGGTCTCCAACCTTGTTGTAGTCTTGATATTTTTTGAGGAAGACTTGACACATCTCTTCCCATGTCTAGATAGTATTTCTTCCAACTCCCATGAATCAATTAAGTGCTACTTCCTTGAGAGTGGTTGGAAATAACTTAAGCTTTTTAGCATATAAAGTGTAATCATAGTTGTAGAAACTTACACGAACTTCTAATAAAAAATTTCTAGACCTTCACTAGACATGCCATGAAATTTTGGCAAAGCAACTAATGGAATATTTTTCATTTGGACTATTCCATCGGATTCTCGAATTGAGAATTCAAAAGTGGTATGCTCTTGTTCATTAGAGGTTTCTCTTTCTTGATTTACCATGTTGCTTATAATATTTATCTTCCAAATGCCTAGCTCTCCAAAAGCTATTGATTCCTCAAAGAGAATGGAGATATCTAGTTCTTGGATTGGATTTTAGTGGATTTCAAAAGTTTTTTCCCCATTAATTAAATCCTTTGTTTGCACAATCTCTACATCATGGGGAATAAAGATTGCTTACACTTTAGAACCAACTCCCAAATCTATAGGACCAGACTCAACAAATGTTTATATAACTTGTTGGGAACTGGATATATCTCATGTGTTCCTCCTCTCACAATTTTCATACTAGTGTGTTAGTATTTCAGGTGGCTATTACAGTAGCGAGAAACTTACCTCTTGTATTTCTAGTACTATTCATACATCTACATTCTTCTAATCTATATGCAAAACACTAAGTATGAGATATTATGAGGATTTTCGATTGTTCCTATGATGTAAAACCCCATACATGTGTTATCTAATTCAACATAATAAAAACTTCTTAATCCTTTGACACCTCCTCAACAATAGCACCAAAGATGACAGCCTTTCTATATACCTTATTAATACTTAACAGTTTATCTAGATCGCAAGTACATCTAATTATCAACCGAGGGTGTTTGCACTTGCGAGGTGTTGTGCAACGTATATGCAAGTCTCAATAAATGATTAAACACTGAACACTTAAACAGATGTTTACAAACTATCCAGAAATCCAATTATACTTATGATGAAATAAAGTTGAATTAAGCTACAAGAAAGTAAGAAATCCAACCACGAAAGCAAAGAGAAAATAAACACACTTTGATTCACAACTACAAGATCATTGCACATAATCTCATTAATATATATAAAGATCTATAGTAGATAAATCACTAGCTGAATTTAAATTAAAGATGTTGCAACAACACACTTAAATATACAAGATTGTAAAACAAAGTTGAAAGTAAACTAGTAACAAACATCAAATGTAAAACAATAAATAAGAAATAAAGAACAACACTTGACTCATCTAGATTAGGCCCTTCCTTTGTTGAGCAAGGCGCTAAGAAGATACAACACTTGGAATTTAATTCACAATTGGAATAATTCGCTCACTAACTCATAAAATGGAAATGAAGATCAACTGTATTTATCTAAGAACTGGCAAGATAACAGTATAACTTATGTCTGAAAATATAGTACCGTTTGTTCCCCCTACAGATTGATGAACACAACCTTATATAGGTCCATCTTATAACAAACTTAATAAATATGTATTAATGGCAACATGCTTGAGAATAAGATATTCTCAATCCATTGCAAAATATAATTTGTTTTGTGATAAAGGAAACAACATAAAAATGAAACAGAGCAACCAAAACCAATTTGCTTGTAAATAACCTACCAACTGGTGGCATATTCAAATAATATTTCAAAAAAACTAGCTATCTATTTCCCATTATCAACTAAAATGGAATATTTTGAAGTGTGCACTCCATCATGGAATTATAGATTCTATAGCAATATGCTCAAACTCATTCACAATTGTAGCTTATTGTTCCATAACAACCATGATTCACGATTCTACAACAATGAAAATTATGGTAGCTGGATTGTCTTGGATCCGTAGCAGTGGACCATAATGACCATATTAACAACAAATAGAATACCTATAGCATAGTAACACTTGGAGTTGACTCTTTGGTTGGATGTCTTGACGGTTCGAGCGAGCTGTGAGGTCGTGAGTGAGCGCTCGAACTGCTAGGGTTCTTGTTGAACGGCCGCCGTGGCTGCTCCAGGGGGAGGGGATGCCCCTCCCTATTCTCAGATTTCGCTTGCGGAAGCCTTCAGTAGGCTCATTGGCTCCTCCGGGAAGAGAAAAGCTGCTTCTGAGATCCCGAAATTTATTAAGAAGCTGGATGAAATACCTGAAATAGAACTGCCAGAAGAGCAGCCCATCAAAATTGCTCTGGCCTTGGCAGATCGTGGTCTAGTTGGACAGTTCATGGGGCTATGGCCATCATCCAAAACCACTAATGACTGGATTCAAAGGAACTGGAGGCCCCATTTGAAACACAGCGTGACATGCTATCCTGTGGGACGAGGCTTCTATATCTTCGAGTTCATAGAAAAAGAAGACCGGGACCTCATTTTCAGAAACGGACCTTACTTCATGGGTTCCCAGGGTCTGTATCTCAATCGTTGGACCCCTGATTTTGACCCATCTGTAGTTGCCCCAAAAGAGGTACCGGTCTGGGTCCGTCTGCCGAATCTTCCTGTACATTGCTGGAACCCTCATTCGCTTGAAAAGATTGGAAACAAACTTGGTCATTACATTGACAAAGCAGACCCAAAAGGGCAGTACACCTGTGCCAGGGTTTGCGTTGAAGTGGATTTAGAAGCTGGACTGACTAAAGCAATCAAGATCAAAGTAGGTACCTGGCAGCACTATCAAAAACTGGATTATGAGCAGTTGCCATTCAAATGCAGGCACTGTCACGAACACGGCCATTTCCAGAAGAACTGCCCCAAAGCTCAGCAACCAGAGGAAAATGATGGATGGAAAACAGTCAAGAAAGGGAAAGCAGCTCCTAAAGTCCAAGAAAAAAGAGCTCCAAACAATATGAAGAGGCAAGATTCAATCGCAGCCAACCAAGGAAATCCAGCAGCAGCAAAGAATACAACAAAAGAACAGAACAAGACAATTGGTCCCTATATGGCAAATTCTTCGCAAGGCCCAGTAGTTGAAATTATAGACTCAGACAAGAACCAATCCCCTGAGGCTAGAATCCCCTTGGAGCCTGGTGAAATCCCTCATATTGACAGCTTGAAAGAGACGACCCCTAGACCTGAGCCAGGAATCACCCCGACTTCAGATCCGAATAGAATCCCAGATGCCGATTTGGAGCCTGCAAAATCGAAAGATCTGGATGAAGACCCCTCCAATTTTGAAACTGATCAAGGCGGATACTCTAATGAAGACGACTGGGAATCAAGTAGCTCGATTGCAGTCCTATCCCATTCCATGAGAGGCCGCAAACCAAAGAAGCAACACAGGGAAGAGAAATCCCGTCGAGATATTGTTAAAGGGGTTCAAAAAACTCTGCCAACAATGATGGGAACTAGATCAAAGCAAGGCCAGACCCCTAAAGGGGCCTCCCCTCCCAAAAAGGTTTAGAATGCGATACGTCTCCTGGAATTGCAGAGGCTTAGGCTCCAAATCAAAAGAAGAAGCTCTGAAAGATATCATAAGAATAAATAAGCCTGACATCCTACTGATTCAGGAGACGAAAATGGAGGATACTATCCTCTACCAAGCTGGTATCTCGTTCTGGAAAAAAGGGAAAGGGAAGGCGATAAGCTCAAGGGGAGCCTCAGGAGGATTAGCGACCTTCTGGGATACATCCAAATTTGAGCTTCTCAATGAAGAATGCAACATGCATTGGATCTACACCAATCTCCGCCAAATTGAATTAGGCACTCAAGTAAGTCTCTTTAATTTATACGTTCCTAATTTCTTGCATGAAAAGAAAAACTGTTGGGAATCTGTGCAGGCCTTCCTCAATCTGCACAACCCTAGAAACATCATCTTAGCAGGGGATCTAAACATTACACTGGCAGTGGATGAAAAAAAAGGAGGCTCCCCAATAAGAGACCAAGCCAGAGAATGGGTGGAGGACATCATTCTTGGCTGGGACCTTCTTGATATAAAAACCTCAGTAGGGAATTTCACTTGGACAAATAAAAGGTGGGGCCCGGGTCACATCGCGGCCCGCCTTGATAGATTCCTTATTCACTCAGACTTTCTTTCATCCGGAATGATGGCCTCATCCAAAATCCTCCCCAACTGTATCTCTGATCACAAACCCATCCTTCTGGAGCTCTCCTCAGAACCTAACCTGGGTCCTATCCCCTTCAAATTTAGCCCCCTCTGGATCCGTCAAGTTGATTTTCAGCAAATTGTCACTGATTCCTGGTCCACCCCTCTTCCTGGTTCCCCCTCCTTCTCTTGGGAGTAGAAACTTAAAAGGATCAAAAGGGACCTTAAAGATTGGGCCAAGCACCTGAAATCCCCAACCTCTAGCTGAATTGAGGCCCAAAACGCCCTTGAAAAACACCAACAGTTAATGGATACCATCCCTATTACCCATAGCATTCAATCCAAAGAAATTGAACTTCAAAAAGCCGACTTCCAAGAATGCAGAGTAGAAGAGGAGTTCTGGAGACAAAAGTCAAGAAGCATGTGGCTGGAAAGTGGGGACAAAAATACCACTTATTTTCACAAGCAGGCAGAGGCCAGGAAAAACTATAAAGCTATCTCTGAAATCTACTATCAAGGGACTCTGGTAAAAGACTTCGAAGATATTAAAAATGCATCCTACAACACCTTTAAAGATCTGTTCTCTGCCCCTGCTGATGAACCTTTAAACCCTTCAAGCCATCCTTTTGAGCTGATCCCCAATCTGGTCCAAGATGCAGATAATCTCTTGTTAACATCCCCGATCTCCATGAAGGAACTTAAGGTTTCCCTCTTTCGAATGAAACCTGATAGTGCTCCTGGTCCTGATGGTTTCACTGCTAGATTCTTTACCACCTGCTGGGACACGATCAAGCTTGACCTTCTCAGAATGGTTAGATTCACCCAATCTACAAATAAACTTGGAGGAAGTACAAATTCTGCTTTCCTTACCCTGATCCCCAAAGAAAAAGGAGCAGTCCACTTCACCAGATTCAGACCTATCTCTCTGTGCAACCTGAGTTACAAAATTGTGACCAAAATAAGTGCTAACAGACTCAAAAAAATCCTCCCCAAAATTATCCCGATGAACCAAGGGGGCTTCATCAAAGGTCGGAAGATTCGGGATAATATCCTCCTGGTTCAAGAAGCCATTCACTCAAGCAGCTTGAACAAAGAGGAAGGGATGGTCATAAAACTTGACCTGGCCAATGCCTTTGACAGGGTCAGACATGACTTCCTTTCCCTTGTTATGAAGAAGCTCGGGTTCGCCTCCTCCTTTGTAAATTGGGTCCAAGGTTGCATTAGCTCGCCCTGGATTGCCCCCTTGGTTAATGGCAGACCTACTGAATTTTTTCAAGCCTCCAGGGGTCTAAGACAGGGATGCCCCCTCTCCCCTCTACTTTATGCCATCCAGGCTTCAGTGCTAAGCTTCCAACTTCTTCATAGTCAGCAACGAAACTTGCTTCCTGGTATCCGCATTGCTGAAAGAATTAAAGAAATAAACCATGCCCAGTTTGCAGATGACACTTCCAGAAGAGCAAGATTTATGGCTGGAACTGTTCAGCCCGGGAACTCGGAGAGATTGCAAGAGTTTTAGGAATGGAAGTAGTTCATGATTGGGACTTCTTCATTTATTTGGGGGTGCCTATCTCAAAAAGTGGCCCAAAAGCAAACCACTGGTCCTCCAATATTGAGAAGTTCAAAAAACGAATTCAAACGAATTCAAAATTGGGGATCCAATTGGCTAAATATTGCAGGGAAGGATGTTCTGCTAAAATCTGTTCTAATGAGTATTCCTATTTACCAAAACTCCATTCTGCTAGCTCCAGCCTCTGTTATTGGAAACCTGGAAAATTTTATAAGGAAATTTCTTTGGGAAGGAGGGAGAGGAAACCTGCACAGGCCCCACTTGGTCAGCTGGGACAAAATTCAAAAGCCCTTTAAGGAAGGGGGTCTGCAAATCAGGAACCTTGCTAAACAAAATCTGGCAATGGGAGCAAAAATATTATGGCATCTCGTCTCTGGAAGTGATAGCTGGAGCAAGAAAGTTCTAAGGAAAAAATACTTCCCAGGACCAAGACTTCGTTGCTTAGATAAGCCCCCTCCTCGCAAAAAAGGCTCTCCAATCTACAAACTCTGTCTCAAAGTTGTAGAGCATTTCAGTCCCCATCTATTCTGGATTCCGGGGAATGGTAAGCACATCAAGCTGTGGGAGGACTCCATTATGGGAGAGCAACCCTTGGGGCAGTTCCCAGCTCTGAGAAACTTAAAAAATTGGATGACAAAAAATAACTTGGAGACCCTTTGGGATATATCCAGCTGGGACGATGAAGGGGACTGTGTGTGGAAGGACTGGAATCTAGGCAATTGCCCCTCCGCTCTAAAAGAGGAAGCGGACCTTCTCCTAAATATGCTGCAAGGGAAATCTCCTGTTACAAAGCACTCCAAAGATAAAAGAGGATGTGGTCAACACTGCTGCTGAAGGGTACAGAACATTCCAAGCAATGCATTATGCTGCCCCTGACCCAGCGAATTGGAACTTCATTTGGTCTTACCCCTTTGTCCCTAAGATAGACCATTTCTGCTGGACTGTTGCTCATAACAGCATTCTCACAGGTGATAATCTCAAAAGGAGGGGGCTGGAAGGACCTTCCAGATGCCCCCTATGTAAATCTGAGGAGGAATCAATAAACCATTTGCTCTTAACCTACCCCTTTGCAAAGGAAGTCTGGGAGATTGCCCTTAATCTAAATCCCTGCCCTGTTGCCATCCCGGAAAATATCTCTGATCTGTTCTCTGCTTGGCCCAAGATCTCTCCTTTCGACCTTCATAAAAAATCTCTCCTCAAATCCACCTGGCTCTGGATCCCAAAAGTCATTTGCTGGAAACTATGGCTAGAACGAAACAGACGTATCTTTAGAGAGGAAGAGAGATCTAGCCCCTCGATGGCCTCTATTTGCAAAGCTCTCCTGGCTGAAGTGATGGATTCCAAAAACTTGATCAAGAACTCAAGAGATCTGAGCCATAGTGAATACAAATGGCTGTCACACTACTCAACTAGAGCTGCAGACCACCCTGCTAGTAAGGTCATAATAGAGAAATGGGAAATCCGGCTGGATGAACAAGCGTTCCTCACCTGGCGCTCGTCTCTAAATGAAAGCTGTCTGTTCTTTGATGGGGCTTCTAAAGGAAACCCAGGGCATGCTGGAGGATGAGGGGTCCTCCTCTCGGACAATAACTCAATTCTGTCAACTTTCGCCTGGGGACTAGGCATGGAAACTAATAACAAAGCTGAAGCCTTAGCATTGTGGCAAGGTCTAAAGCAAGCCCATGCAAAGAATATTGACAAGATATCAGTTTTTGGAGACTCGATACTTATCATCCAATCTCTGAATCTAAAGAAGTTCCCTACTCAACTCCAAATCTCAAGGATCCTCCACAAAATCTCACTGTTAGCCTCTAAATTCCAAAAAATCAGTTGCTATCATGTGCTGAGGGGACTCAACGGTCTTGCAGATGATGAAGCAAATAAAGCGGTCCTCCTGGGTAGGGGCATCATTACTGTAGATGGCAGAGAATCCATTTGTAACTTCCCTTAATTTCGTTCTGCAAGTTCTGGCGTTTATCAGCTTAGAATTCTCCACTATTATTAGCTCAGAAATCTCCTTTTATCACCTCAGAAATCTCCACTATCCTGAAATCGTGGTTCTACAAGTCGATTACCAAGGAAAGCGAGGGGCCCATCTTCTTTCATCTGAGAATGGGATGGATCTTAGGGAGTCCTGTGATGCCCTTTCTCTCAAGACAATGACGCATCAGAATCCAATGAAGACTGGAATGGACCTCTACATCCTTATAACGTGCTTTCACAATTCGTGGCAAAGACCTGCTGCTCACACTTTCTCTTATTTCTGTCTCCTTGCTCTGCTCTGCTGGAAATTTTGGAATTTTTGGTATTTTCGTTGTAATGTGGCTATTATAAGAAAATACTGCTACTCTAGGGAGCTTTGGATACTTTCCAAATCCAAGAATCTTGTCTATCCAAGACTTTCTCTTGATGTAATGAAGTACCTGGTAGCTTTTTTACCAGACACTAATTAATCTACCCCATGTTTTGGTCAAAAAAAAACACTTGGAGTTGCAACAATATGGCCAGGGCATGATCTATAGACTTCTCATTTTGTGAGTTAGATACAAAACATACAAAATTCTCCAAATGCATCAATATATAATTCAATAAGATGCCATAAAATTTAAGGAAATGAATACCTTTGTGACTATACAACAATATGGATGATCATATACTCAAAATGAGGATAACTGGTAGCAAAAAAGGGTGTGTGAGTGAGGGAAAATATTGTGAAAAGGATGACAAAATTGGGACCTAACACCCTCCTTTAAAAATCTTTGTCCTCTAAGCTTTGTAGTTTAGGATTTTACATGTGATGAAACAAGGTAATATGATTTCCTTGGATTTTTTATCTCTTGTTTCCATTGATGATGATCCATCCATCTAAATTTTATATCATAGAAATTTATTACTAAAGAAAGACAAACATAATTACTTTAATTTCGGGAACAACTAAAGCAAACCCAAAAAACATTGTGGTTAGCTTCTCTATATGCTTCAAGTAATTTAACAAAAAACCAAGCTAGAGGACTTTATATGATCTCTTTCATGATTCACTTAAGGAAGTATCAATCTCCCTTGCACATATATAATTCTCTATAGATAAATTTCAATGTTCATCAAATAAGAGAGCTTCTGTAACAAAAACAAAAACCATAGAAAAAAGAGAATCCATCATAGGCCGTGAGATTAACATGAAACTGGAAAACCTATTACTAGTTTCAAATACCCAACATTTTGGACTTCAAAAATGAGTCCATCATCAGGGGATCACAATACAACGATTGAGATGTTTTCAAATTGTAGTGTGAGAGTGTTATACATATTGATTATATGTGAGGTATCTGCATGTGGCTCGAGTACTCACTACTATTGTTATGTATTCTTCTATGAATGGTTTCTAGGAGTCACTTATTCTCAACCTATCATCTCTATTCAACGTGTTGGCTCCCTTTGGATATCAATGGATTATTTTTCTCTTCATTTCCAATAATGCTCCTCCTTTGTAATTAATATTGTATTTTCTATGTATATGTGGTGCGAAGAGTTATATGAGTGCTTCACAAGAGATGATTTAGAAGTTCCATCTCTTAGTACGACATATTCTTTAAGTCAAATTTGTATCGATATTCTAGTTTCACCAATATAAACCTTTCTGCATGAACAAGGTATTGTATACACCCCTTTTTGAAGTCTTGGATCCATCATGTCTTTTTTTGAGTCCACCATACTCTTAATGGTGCTAGGGGGAGTGAAAGACACACAAATATTTCACTTTTTAGGACTTCGGAAATCATGTCCATGGTTCCCTCAATGTATGGAAACAAGATCTCTGGGGTGTCCTTAGAAGGATGTGTGTGTCTTCTATTTTGTGCTTGGTGGATTGATTTTTTAATTATATTATTATGGTATCCATTCAATACAAAGATCTTATGGTGTCCAGATCTTGTTTTAGGTGCTCGGAATCCGATATTTTTGAAGCCCTAGACGCGAGGGTTTTAATGACACTAGATTTCTGGGATGGATGGTGGTGAGAGTATGTATGTAGGTATTTGTCTGTATGGATCTTCTTTCAATATACTTGATACCCTAACCTCCCACCTTATTTTTTTGTGAGAATACATCCAGGAAAAGTAACTGGTTATCTTTTTCCATTTCTATGGTAACTTAAAATGTCTTGAGAGGCTATTGATATGTGACATAAAATCATTAAGCTTCTCTTTTCCATGTCTCCACTTTGAAAATACGTCATCTACGTATCTATTCCATTCATCCGAGGTTAGGGGGAAAGAGTTGAGGACCCTTATTTCAAAGTGCTCCATGTAGATATTTGCCATTACCTAGGACAATGGTGATCCCATTGTAACCCCATCAGTCTGCTCATATACCATGCCCTTATAGATGAAATATGTGGATTTCAAACATAGTCTTACCAATCCCATGGTCTTTGTATCCACATAGTTCAACTATAAGGGCATGATATATGAGTATACTCATGGGGTTGCAATGGGTTCACCATTATCCCCCATAGTTTCCAATTTGAAATAAGGGCCCTCAACTCTTTCCCCCTAACCCTGGATGAATGGAAGAGATACGTAGACAACATATTTGAAAAGTGGAGACATGGAAAAGAGAAGGTTAATGATATTTTGTCAAATATCAACAACCTTCATAACATATTAAGTTCACCATATAAATGGAAAAAGACAACCAATTACCTTTCTTAGATTTACTTCTCACAAAAAAAGGTGGGAGGTTAGGGTATCAAGTATATCGAAAGAAGACCCATATGAATAGATACCTATATGCATACTCTCACCACCATCCATACCAGAAAGTTGGTGTCATTAAAACCCTCCCATCTGGGGATTCAAGAATATTGGATTATGAGCACTTGAAACAAGAACTCGACCACATCCAAAAGGTCTTTGCAATGAATGGATACCATAAGAATGTCATTAACAAAGCAATCCACCAAGCACAAAACATAAGATACACTCATCCTGCTAAGGACACCCCAAAGATATCATTGCCATGCATTAAGGGAACCATGGACAGGATTGCCAAAGTCCTAAAAGAGTGAAATTATTCTTGTGGCCTTCACTCCCTTTAACACCATTAGGAGTATGGTGAACTCAAAAAAAGACATGGTGTATCCAAGACTTCAAAAAAGGGTGTATATGATACCCTGTTCATGTAGAAGGGTTTATATTGGTTAAACTGGAAGATCAACATAAATTCAACTTAAAGAAAATGTTGCAGATATAGTAAGACTCGTAGAACTTCCAAATCAGACCTCCTGGAGCACTCACATAAATCTTCCCACCACATATGCATATAAAATACAATATTAATTACGAAGTAGGAGCATTATTTGAAGCGGAGAGTAAAAGAAGCCATTAAGATCAAAAAGTGAGCCAACACGTTGATCAAAGATGATGGGTTGAGAATAAGTCACTCCTCGAAACCAATCATTAGAAGAATAAATAACAATAATATTGAGTACTCAACCAACATGCACATACCTCACATATAATCAATATTTATAATGCTCTCACACTACAATCTGAAACCATCTCAATTGTTGTATTGATCCCCTGATGATGGACTCACTTTTGAAGTCCAAAACATTGGGTATTTGAAACTTGTAACACAACTTCCAGTTTCATATTAACAAAAACCATTTTTCAAATTCAATTATATATGCTTTTAAGCCCTTAGCAAGGCATTGAGGAACTCTACAAAATTCAAACTTCTTGGATTGAATCAATCTTCACTCCTAGCATAATCCAAACAAAATCATAACAACCAATTTAATTCAATGAAAAGGCTTACAAATTTGTCATTTGTTGTGAGTTGAAATAATGATTTAGTCGAATTTATTTTGAGGATTTTCTCTAATTTGGCCTTTGGTGAGTAAATATGGGGTGGGAACTAAGCCTAAAATCACTGCCTAATTATGTCCTTGGATTTTTCCTTTCTAGAATATATCGAACAGATGATGGTCAAAATAATATGGATTATCCATATATTATAATTCATCTCTACCATTGATGGCCTTCATTATATTTAATAATTGTAAACACGTGTCCATCCATCTTTGTTAATTGTAAACACGTGTCCATCCATTTTTAAGCATTTGTGTCCTATTCGTGCAATAGAATTCACCCAATTTGTCCTCATTGCTATGTCCATTGTCGTAAGTTTGGATGTAAATGCATTCATATACCCCATCTGGGCAAGAAAGCACCTCCATAAATTGATAGTCAAAAATTCCATGAATAAGTTGGACTCCATTGAAGGTATACACTATAATATGCCTTTCAAAAATGAGTTTACATGATAGTAACATGAAGGATTTTCAAGGTGAGAGTCTCCTCACCAGTGTTACAAAATGATGAAGTATCCTTGGAAAGAATTTGTTGGAGTTGACAATAAATTCAAGGCATTATGCCTCTATGTCCTTGGCATTGCATGGATGCACACTATCAGAGATCTAGGCACATCTTTGTATAAAAATGAATTAAATACGAGCCTTCATATGTGCAAATGATCTTAGGAAAGCAACCATAATATTATAGCTACAAACTTCAGTATGCATTGTGGAAGTTTCTAGGGAGATTTAAATTTTGTTTTAACCATGACCCTTCATACAACTTTTACAGTAGCTTACTTGTTTCAATGAAAATGTATTTATTTTTTGTTTGTAATTGTCGGCTTCGTTTAAGCTACGAGAGGAGTTCAGTAATGAACTAAGCCCAGTTAACAGTGAGAAGTTGGGCATAATACGGAGAATATGACAAAGAGAAAGAGTGGTCAAGACATAGTAGACAAAGAAAGGGCAACTGCTACACATTTAGAGAAAAAATCAATTCACATTTTCATCATCTTATCTAATCTAAAGCTGGGTTAATAAATTTGTTTTTTACATTGATTTAAATTGTTCTTCAATACATTTTACAAAATGTTATGCACAATATTATAGTAAACTGAACACATATATTCGTTCATAGGAATTCTCAAAACAATTTATTTGTTAATAATTATTTGCACACCTTTTTTATTGCATTTTACTATTTACTATATAACATTTCCTTGTTAATTAGATTTTATAAATTTTATTTATTTTTCAATTTAATATTTCCCTCTTAATTAAATTTTGTTTATTTTTCAAAATTTTAAATAAAATTAAGTGCAAAATCCTTAATATTAACCAATAAAATAAATAAACAAGAGCTGCAAGCAGCAATGTCTATGACATTAGCTTGCAGTATAGATGCATGGGTATGTATAAAAATGCAAATGAAATTTGGATAAACATGTAAATGGGGAAGCTCAATAATGTTATATCTACAAAACTGGTTCTACAACCACCTAAGTCTAGACACCGAGATTGAGGTGTCTCCCATCCCTGGAAAGTTAGGGACACAGGGGATGGGGGCGGGTCCTGGACCCAGGGACACATCCCCTATGAGTGAAACACTGTATAAATGGGAAGATTAACAATAATAAATACAGTCCATGCATCATGTGTCATATGTAACAGTCTGACAAGCAATTAAACAATGAGATGAGAAAATTTGAAAACAAACAAAAAGACTAACGGCTATAACAAGTATGTCAAATCGGACTCCGTCTGATAATTCCCTAGAGCTTAACTTACAACATTCCTTAACACTCTCGTTGAATTTTCATAGTACCCATGACAACAACTATGAGAAGAAAAAGCAATAAAACAGATCTGTCAAAGACTGCACAAGCCTCAAGGATGTGCAAAACAAAAGAAAGGTTCAAAATTCATATACAAGAATGCAACAGAAAAGGGGTGACACTTACAATGTACATTAATGCATTTAAAGCAATAACATTATCATAGATCAATATTAAGCATATTGAAGGCCAAATTGAATTTAAAATGAAAAATCTACCAACAGAATTGTGCAAATTTAAGCAAGTCTGCATATGGATTACCACAAGAATTTTTGTGGTGTAAATGTGTCCATATGCAGTATAAAAGAAATGAAACGTACCAAATGATAGCAATGGCAGGAAAACTTACACTCAATTTTTAAACTTCAAATACATATCAGTTGTGCCAAGTGGTGACCACAATATATCAAAAACGATGCATGAGAATGAGAACACCTCTGTTTAACTGAGAAATGACCATACTGCAACAAATGAGACTCTATTCATTTCACAGTCAATGATATCCATGCCAAAAGGCAATGCCAAAACTGGATACCAATTGCTTGAGTCATACAAAACAAAAGTTTTATTCGTTGTATGCAAGAAACAATTATTTCTGTGAATTTATGACTAAAATAAAATTATCTACATATCAAATGCCAAGACACAACCATCAACCATCATAAGGATTTAATGCCAAGACACAACCATCATAAGGATTTAACGATTTCAACTGACTCTTATTCATGCCTATTAACAACAATTTTCCAACATACATTTAAAGCAATGTCCAAAACCAAGCTGGACTACGTATGGTTCGGATGATGATGTTTGCATACTTTGCATGACCTTCAGTCAGAAGACAAATGTTGGACTAAACATCTTATGCTATGAAAGTACTGCTCAATGTATATTCTGTGCAACTATCATGTTACCATATGGATTACGAGCCACTTGATTTTGATAATGGTGGGACAAAGATTTCTTCTTCTATACCAGAACAACATAGCAAACAACACATTATGTAATGGCCAATTACTCACATGCTCGTCTTATGAAAATATTCTCAGAGCATATGACCAAGAAAATGCCAAAAATACACCTATCTCATAAAACAAAAGTAAAAAATCAAGAGTAAGAACAAATCTTCTTTATCACGAGTTATCAACATTCAAATTTCCAAAGTTGACATACACAAGTAACTAGTTTTCTCATCTCAAAACCAACAAGACTTCTATCATGGCCTTGAACAATTATTGATTGTGAATGCCTCAACAAGTAAGTATGAAATATGAATTATGGTTGTTCCAGAACATCATGTAGGCATCCATATAAGTCAATGCATAACTTATGAACTACCAATTCTCCCAAAGCCAAATGTTCTATCAAACCACAAAAAAATATTTTACATGAGGTTTAATGATACATATATGCTGTCAAACCAGTGTAGCTTCCATTTGAATATTATTTTAAACTAGTGGGGAGAGGAAGAAATGGTTAAAAAATTAGGAAGACGGATCAGGTGGAAGATGAAGATGAGGAGAATAGTGTGCGTTATATGGTCATGGTTGGAAACCGATAATTCACAAGGATTCTGAGCGTAGCGCAGGAGGGCAGGCTTCTCACGACTCGTGTACAGCATGGGGACTGATTAGACACTAGCCAATAAAAGAACGCCAAATTTTCTACTTGGCATGGGGACTGATTAGACACTAGCCAATAAAAGAAAGCCAAATTTTCTACTTGGCATTTAAAACAATGGATGAACATTTAAAATATGAGAAGGGATGTTAAAAGCATGGTTCAATGCACCCGCCTTGAACCATATTTTATGTTTGCTAAAATTAAACATGAGCCACGATGTGGCAATGCCCATGCATATGTTTTTAACAAGGATTCAAAAAAATAGAGATTATTACTTAGAACTATTTAACTCTATTACTCATTAGAGTAAAAGAAATCCATAATAGCAATTACCTAGTTAAGAACAAGCTTGCACATAAAAAATAAGCTATTACATCTTTTTATATTTTAATAAGGCAAACTAGGTCTTCATATCAATTAGGAGAAAATTAAATTCAATGATAAATTTTAATATAGTTATATTTTAATAAAGCAACTAAGTCTTCACATCAATTAAGAAAAAATTAAATTTAATGATAAATTTTAATATAGAAATTTTGACAAATTAAATTGTCAGCTAAAAAAATTATTGTATATGATCATAATCATAAATTACTATACCATAAACACAAAAATTATTGTATATGATCATAATCAGAAATAACAATACCATAAACACAGCGAATTCAAAACAGAAACTTTGACAACAAAAATATAATAAATAATAAATTACAATATAAGAAACACAACAAATTCCTTAAAAACCACATCTAAATCTTAGAACTAGCATTTTCGTAGTTAGAATATACCGAAACTTAAAAACACAACATTCATTAATTTCCATTAAATTATTATCTTCACGGTCATATCACATCAAAGACAACGAGTAAATCGATTTAACACTTTTTGATGACTCGTATTTAACATGGCAATTAAGCCTGTTTAAAAAAACCAAAATTAGGAAAAAAAAATCATACCATGTAAACATTAAAATACCGCACAAATCCTGCATAGAGCATTACAATAATTACATCGTCCAGTATCTGCAAATTGAAGATATAATAATAACACATTAGCTGGTTATGGTGGCACCACATGTCTGAAAATTCATTAATAAAACGTAATAGTGGTGCAGTTGTTCAAGGTGGAAACGTGTAACTTACTCCATTGATAGCTTTTCTAACAATAAAAATGTATTGAAGATTAAGAGTGACATGAACAAGATGCTTTGGATGGTCTGCCACTTGAGGAGGACCTCTCAGAATTTTTGTGTCTTTCAGCCACAGGAACGTTGCCAGAGCTTGGATAAATCTAATACTCTCCACCATAACGAGAATACAACACTCGCTACATGGTATGGTGGGCATCGATTCTGGTTATCCCAACACTTTTAACTAATAATGAAACTTAGCTAAAGTGTAAAGGATTTTCCAGATTATAGAAAAGAAGAAAATTGCTTTATAATTAAGTTGCTTTGTTTTTTAGACGATAAGAATTCAACGACACAAACAATAAAGAAAAATGCTACATAATTAAACTACGCTATATCTCTATAAACAATATATGATGTATCTACACTGCTACTAACACTATGTAGTTGTGGATCAACATGTATCATTCATCTCCTTTGATCCTGGATTCAAGTAGGTTATTGGTTGAACCCATATGGGTGGCATTGTACAATGCTCCCTTCCTAATTTGAAAGCCTGGGTATAGGATGCAATGTGTCTCTCAATTAATTGTTATCTATAGATTTTTATAAGAATTCAGGCATCTAGAATTATTATTTTTAAATAAAATAAAATTTAATATTATGAAACCTCTTAAATTTAGGAGATCAAATTCTTTAAAAAAAGGTTTTATATTTTATAAAATTTTGAACATGAAATCATGCAATGTATTCAAATCCAATGAAAACGGATCATCTTTCGATCCAACAAGCTTCACATGGACTATAAACGTTTTTTGTTTTACATATTAAAAGATATTTATGAGTTAAATTGTAATCATTGGTTGGTTATGCAACATCTGGAACGAATGCCTATGGGGCCAAATGTGCGAAGAGCCAAGGCCAATCGAATTTACCTTAACAAGCGAGGACCAAGAACCCCAAAACGTTGTCGAAGAGCCCTTTAAAACGCTTGCAGAATACAACACAGATATGAGGGCTCACTTTCTTAAAATAAAACTCTCTCTGTATATATATGCTCACCTTTGATTGGGACAGCTTGGGAGTTGCGACGGATCTAGAATTAGACGGGGACAAACTCTTTCCCATCTTCATTCGCACTAAGAAACATACAGACTGTGCTCTTTACCAGTATCTATAATTTATTATGAAAAAACAGGGGTTTAAGTTCCCATCAAGCCGTAAAACAAAGACATATAAAGTATAGAAGTTAATCCCACCCATTTTCTGGGCAAGTGTAAACATACCTAATTCACAAGGAAGTCGTCGTAGATCGGAATTAGAGTAGAGGGAGAAATCCCATGTCCATGCAAAAAGGCAAAAGAATTATTAAAATATGGTAGATGCTTGGAAATATCGTAAAGGAGAAAAGAAAAACCCTTATACTTACCATAGAACATAATCAATCGTCTAGGAATACTGGTAAGAAATGTTGCTACGTATATGGGTGGGTCTGGAAATGAATAACTTCTAATATTAAAGATGAAAAACTTCCTGATATAACCCAGAAGCACCATAACAAATAACAAATAGATAATGACAAATAGATGGCGTATTACCTGTTTGGCCTAGGTAATAATAGTAGTCAGCTTATAGAATGCGTGTCAAGAAGGTTGCACTAGAATACTATCAACCTTTCAATATTTCATAGTATACATAAAGCGACAACCACTAATTAGTTGAGGCATAATAATGTTTGTTAAAACATCAGTAATAAAGAATTGCACAAGGTAAAACAATTAATATTACCTCCATCGAACAAATAAAAACCAGGAAATAGGTAATGTTGTGCCAGAACTGACGCTGGTAAGAGGTATCTAAGATGTTGTGCCAGAACTGAGAGAACAAACACGCCATTTAGACTCTTTTTCTCAAGCCCTTGAATCTCTGTTGCCAATTCCTTTTTTATTTGTTCCACTTCATGAGATTTCGCCACACGGTAATTAAGCGCCCCTTCTTTTTGATGCATGTTATCTGCAATTTGCTTCTCTGCCTTAGTCGTTGAAATGGCCAGGGATTCTGCAAGAAGTGTCAACTTATCCACGTTTTGGGCATGCATCTCCTTCGAGTCTCCATTGTGTATAATAACTTTCTTCCTTTCCAAGAGGAATTTCAACCTTGAGCTTATCCGAATAGCTTCCTATGATTTCTTTAGATCCTCAAGAGTAGAAGGCGAAACTTCATTAGATTTCCTTTGAGGAACATTAGATAAATCATCCTTCCTGAATCTACTTATTTATTCTCTATTAATTGGCGTTTCAGATCCAAGACCTCTCCATCTATTCTTGACAGCTCAGCATTCAACTTGAGTCCAGTGATTGCAGCTCGTGCAAAGTACAGCAGTTCATCACGTTTCGCCAGAACTTCTTCTTGATAGCTAGAAAATGCTTTTGGCAAGTCTTGCATGCAACTTATGATATGATAGCATTGTGAACCTCTTTGCCTCCTATTAATCATAGTTCAAACAGTCCCAGCAGCAGAGAAGCTTCATCATCACTTGGGGCTTCAAGAATCTGAATTCAGAGACAAGAGCCAGCCAATATATGGAAAAAACAAGGATTATATGTACCTTGCAATCTCAATACCAGAACACTTGGCAGAAGAAACGAAGTTTGGGTTACGATGCACAGTACATAGCATAAATGCTACCGCCATGGTGTAAATACAAATGACATCACCCATTGGACATGCACCAGCTGGCACCCCAAGTATCTATCAAATCAACAACGTCTGGTACCAAACTATATAGAAATCTTATGAAAACCAACAAAATATTTGCACACATGTATGAAGAGATTAATCCAACCAGGCCTGGAAATTGACGTGTCATAGAACGTTTTTAGCTCTCCAGAACGTATTTGACATGTAGTTTCAAATTTAGCACGTCAGCATCTACAGGTTTGTAAAAACTCATCCCGTCAAATTTACGTTCAACGCCATTGCTTACCCGTCATAATTTTTAATGCCTATACTTAATATATATCCATAATCGATATATATAATGTTGAAATTTGGAAACTGTGCGACTGTGCGAGTTTGCGAGTAGGGCCAGTGGGTGATTAGAATTTAGGGCGACTCGGCTAGTGGGTGACGGTGCCCATGCCACTCGTTACTGTCACCTTCAAGGCTTCACACACGCCTAATTAAATGTTGTACCTCAAAACGATGTTAAAGCAGCGGCACAAATTGCATGCATGAATCCTTGATGCATCTAATTAAATTATATAGCTAGAAACGATGCTACAGCCTGTTTTGAATTTATGATTTTTTTTATATGATTTTAGAATATTTTTATTGCATATTTAGAATTGAGTAAACTTTTATACAAATATTTTATAACATAAAAAAAAATTGGCACTCAGTGAAAAAAATTGACACTCAATGAAATTGCCTAAACCGTAAAATGATAGGCACCAAAAACTTGAAGTCGTCGTCCAAAAAAATTTGATAGGCACAGGAAATTTGAAATTCTAGGCCTGAATCCAACCAAGCCATCCTTATATGATCCTTCGGGGCATAATAAAACATTGCGCACAGACGTCGAACGACGGGAGGACGGGTCACGGGACTGCACATAGACGTCGGACGACAGGACGGGCATAATAAAACATTGCGCACAGACGTCGAACAACGGGAGGACGGGACTGCACATAGACGCCGGACGACAGGACGGGGACACGCGGCAGGGGAAACCCGCGCACCAAATTACGAGGATAATATTATAACCAAAACATTGTAAACTTTTGTAATAAACTTGAAATCAGTACATTAAGTCTCTCGCAGGTTGTTGCTTTCACCAACCCCCGGGTTGTATTAACTTGCCGGCTTCACATCGACGGAGGAGCGATCCAGCCGAGGGGAATGGAGACGGTGCTGGAGCGCGGTCGACGGCGACCGGAGAAGAGTCCCGTCCTAGCCTAGCGTACATTGACAGGCTAACGTACCGGACACATGGCAATTGAAATCCACGCTTCAGAAACCGAGACAAAAATCAAATGCTTTTGCAATGTTAAACTATGTAATCTGGACAAATCTGCTGCACCGACCATTTAATATATCCAAAATGGTTACAATATGTCAATGACATAACAATTAATAAAAAATAGATATAACTTATATTACTATCTTGGTGACGATAAATATTAATAACTTATAATATGCATATTTTCATAAATTTGAGCAATAACTCATTTCACAAAAAAAAATTATATAAAGTTCAATGAAAACTAATTACAATGATTAACAATATATATTTAAAGTATACTACCACTCAAAACCTCCTTGCAATGAAGGAAGTTTTCTTGTTAGAAGATATTTACTTTGGGGTCAAGCGCTTTGCAAATGGGAAAACTAAATACATTGAAGGATATCAAGCAGAAATCTTGAAAATCGAAGGAACTGTTCTCATTCCTCACATCCAAAAGCTCTTCAATATGGAATTCAGGTAAAGTTTCCATATTCCTTGGACACAAAACCTCATTATTCATATCTTTAAAAGTGGTGATAAAGATAACCCCTCTAATTATAGAACCATTATGATTAGCCCTCTCTTAGCCAAGCTATATGATATCATTTTAGAGAATAAAAACAGCATATGGATTAAAATTGAAGGTAAACAGGATAAAGGTTGGGCGAGGTTTAGAAGGCATCACTCTACCACATACCACCTCATTACTCTTAGGATAATTGCGGAAGATTGTCATAATATTAATCCAATCTCTTGTGTTGCTTCGTGGACTTAAGGAAAGCTTTTGATACAGTGCCCATAAATAACTTGTGGAATAGATTAGAAGAGCTAAAGGTTCCTTTAGAGTTGAGTTTCTACAATAAGGCTTTACAAGAAAGTCATTGCCAAATTTAAGAGTATTGAGGGGTGGTCGAAAAGTATTAATTGTAATATTGGAGTCAAGCAAGGATGTTCCCTCTCACCTACCCTTTTCGGCATTTACATCGATAAGTTAGAAATTTGTTTAGAAGAAGCAGGTTGCGCTAGAACAACCTTAGCTGGGATAGTCATCATCCTCCTTCTCTATGCCGATGATAATGTTCTTTTGGCAAGAAGCCCCTCTAGCCTTGATAATCAATTAAGGATTCTCAAGGATATATGCTCTAAAATGGGTATGTCTGTTAACACTAACAAAACTAAACGGTTATGATTATCAAGTCAAAGAAAGACAATTATGCTAATTTTGTTTATGACAATAACAACTTGGAAGAAGTTTCTTCCTACAAATATCTCAAAATTGATATCCATCACAAGCACAATTGGAACTATAGCATTGAGAAAAGGATTAACGGAGGGTGGAAAGCTTACCTTGGCCTAGAAAACAATTATAAATCAGCAAATTTGATGATGTGGGATAAAAAGAAGTTCCTTTTTGAAACTCTCATCATTCTCGTTATCTTCTACAGTTGTGAAGTTTGGAATTACAGCATCTCTCAGGAATCCTGGAGAAAGGTCGAGCAAATTCAAAAACACTTTATCATGTATAACCTCAAAATTAAGAGAAATACACCCTATCATATTCTCCTTATAGAATTGGGTCTTCCCCCCACCAAAAGCATCACTATGTATAGATACTTGATGTACAAGAATAAGATAAATAACATGGAAGACCAAAAACTCCCTAAAATGCTTTAAATTCTAGTCAAGGTCATCTTCAACTCAAGAGAGGATGGTATAAGGATGTCATGGCTTGGTTAAATCATTGTGGGATAGACAGAAATACCACTTTTCAAGATATAAACAACCTCAAAAATACTATCACATCTAAGTTCAAAGCGAAAATGTGAGATGAGAAAGATATAAAGGGTAAAAGAAAGTTAAGATATTACAAGGAAGTCATTAATCCTAATCTGGAAGAGCAAAAGTACCTCTCTATTTTAACATGTTCAAAGAAGAAGATTAATATAGCCAAGATAAGAACGAACTCCCATGAGATTCATAGTAAAACAGAACGATGGACAATTCCTAAAACAACTTGGGAGGAAAGGCTTTGCCAGCTCTGTGAGTCTATGAGGTGTTAGCGCAAATCTACTTCAACCAGGGTTCACACAGTTAAACACCAACAAAATCCCAAGATACTAGCCCGAAAGGGTCTAACCCCTTTTGGAAACACCTACAAATCATATGAGTGTGAAATTCTAAGTCACAACAGATCACATAGCTGAGAATACCTCACAGTGAAAGAATGAGCAATGAAGGTGAATTACAGTGAAAATTGCAGTGAAAAAAGCAGTAAAATTAATCATGCATTGGAACTCAAATGGAAGCAGAAATGTGTAACATTATCCATTAATCAGTATAGACCAAAAATATTTTACAATAGAGAGAATTCGAATATCCTAGGAGAATTCGAGTCTCAGTCTGTCTAGCATATGAATTGTCACCACTGGAGTGCTCCAGAAGACCCAAACTCAACTCAACTGAACCAAAACTCAGTTAACTGAAGACACAGTCAATTAACTGACCAAGGAGGGTGCATTAGTGAGTTCTGCATGCAAATTAGGTGAAAAGGGGCACATTAGATCACAACCAGTGGTGATCGGAGCTAAAACTCCCAGTAGAGTTCAGGAACTCAAGTGGACTGAACTAGAACACAAAGTTGGATCCTAAAATGTAGGGAACTGACTCTGGTGGGCCTAAAATCATGCATACAGGGTGCATTAGGTGGCTAATGGCTCCTAGATGACATCTACACACCACTAGAGGGAAAATGACATCATCAACTACTACGAAAAATAAAATAATGCTAAGTAGGACAAGGATGGAATATTAATTATCCTAACACCCCCCTTTAATCCAAACTTGGACATCCTAGGCCCTGGTTACTGAGACCAAAGGTCACCCATACAATCAAATAAATAATAAAAAGAATTGTTCGTGAAAACTAAGGAAATGGGGAAAAACCTCATGGGAAAAATACCCCCCCTAAAAAATGAACAACAAGGAACTCAAGCAACTTTCACATGTGTAAAATATTGGTAAAACATTCTACAGTCTACTCCTCTGTAGAACAGTAATGCAGTATGTTGGTCCTGTTGTGCACTAGTTTCATGATGTAATGCATGTGAACCTGAGTCTGCCATCTTGGATCATGGCAAGTCTCTTTGAAGGATTGTAGATCAGACCCCATCATCATGTAGCATCTCTCTGAGAGAAGTGGATCTGTATGACATAGTGCAAGGTTTACAACATGATACTAAGATTTGGTTCTCCTAATGTCATATGGATCCCCAGCTACGCTCCCAACAGCTTAAAGGAGTTTGTGATCCCATTTTGGCTTCGGCCATGGATTGGGAGAAGGTGTTGGTTTTGGATCTAGATCTACATGATCTTCATTCTCAACATAAAGATCTGATTCAACTTGGTCCTCATCACAAGAGACCTCATCCTAATCTTCATCAAGTGCAAATGGAGTAGGCAGATCAAATCTACCTTGATCTTCAACTAGTTGTAGATCTTGCAATGGATCTTCATCGAACCTGGCACTTCTTTCAATGAAGCATCTTTTGGTTGCAATCTCCATCAACTTGTATACTTTTTCATCTTCTACATATCCCAGCAGAATGCATTCGCTACTTTGGGGTTGAGGAGCTTTTCTTTTGTCACATGGGATTTTGGCCCATGCCTTGGATCCAAAACCCCTCAAATGAGAGACATCAGGTTTTTGTACCTTCAGTGCTTCGAATGGAGTGACCCCATCCACAGATTTGTGGGGTGCCCTATTCTAAATGTATGTCGATTATTTCATTGCTTCTTCCCAGACATATGGTGGAATATCCCTTGCTTCAAGCAAGCAGGTAGCCATCTCTTTCAATGACCTATTCTTCCTCTCAGCTACACCATTTTGTTGTGGTGTGTATGGGACAGAATGTTGCATTTGGATGCCCTCAGAAGCACAAAAATGCTACAACTCCCTCTTGATGTAATCTCCTCCATTTCCTGATCTGAGTGCTTTTATCTTATTTCCAACAGTGTTCTCAACTAAGGCCTTGAAAAATTTGAAAGTTTTGAATACCTCAGACTTATGCTTGAGAAAGTAGATCCAACAGAACCTAGAGTAATCATCTATGAAGGTCAGAAGATATCTGGATCCATTGATAGAAGTTGTGGGAATCGGTCCTCAAACATCACTGTGTATCAGATCAAGTGTGGAGGAAGCTCTCCTTGCCTTCCCAACATAATACTTTCGCTCTAGATGCGTCCCTACCAAGCAACCTTTGCAGATCCCTTGAGAGAACTTTATGTCAGGAAATCCTTCAACCATCTCTTCCTTGTTCAATGATGTAAGTACTTGAAATTTAGGTGTCCGAATATTTCATGCCAGAGTCTACTTGTATCATTTGCATGAGTCAAGAGAGCACTTTGATGTGAATATGGAAAAAAATGTGAGAAATCATATGCCTTTGAGGCATGGTTTGCAACACCTTTATCTATTAGCTTCCCAGATGAGATCTTTGTAATCTCAACTATGTCATGTCCAAAAATAACTTTCTTCGGTGAACCAGTGTGTGTCATATGGTAACAGACAACAAGTTTGCTGCCAAAGAAGGCACATACAGAACATTACTGAACTTTCCATGATCCATTTGTATTGTGCCCTTCCCTTTAGTATATGAGAATCATCTCCCATGTGAATACTCGAGCCATCGGTAAGATCTAGAGAATAAAATGATTCTTTGGAGGAAACCATGTGGTTGGAGGCTCCAGAATCAATGAGAAAGGCTTGTGATTGTGAGAATCCAGCCTTAAGTGCATGGCATCTCTCATGATCATTTGTCTCACTTCCAGAATCGGTCTTCCTTGCACCTTCTGGGAGGGCAATGTTGTGTTGTTCAAGAATTTTGGTCATTTGATCTATCTTCTTCTTCATGCAAGATCTCTATGGGTGGTTTCCTTTCTTTCAATAGGAACACTTGGTCTTTTCAAACCCCTTTTGCTTATCATCATTGGAGTTGGAGGCTCCTTCCAATGGATTAGACTTTGGATTCTGCTTGGTCTCAAATTGCTTCTTCTCTTAAACTTTGTTCTTCCCTTTGGCATTCGTACTTTTTGACTCTCCAGCCATAAGAGCTTGATTTTTGGAGGCCTTCAAGGTATGAATCAATTTGTCTTGTTCTTGGATGATAGATTCGGTGAATGCATCTAGAGAAGGAATTTTCCAGTTGGGGATTGGAAATCTCCCTGAATGGAAGGTAGAAACAAATATAGAAAAATCCGGACCAAGTTTGCTTAGAATGGATAGCACCTGCTGCTCATCCTTCTTCTCAATTCCACATTGTTTACATTGCATGACCAAGGATTTGAATTTAGAGAAGAAATTAGGTATGGTCTCGAAACTGTTGGTTTGAAGAGAAATTAACTCATTCTCTAGAATATGGCCCTTCATCTCATCTTTATTGCCTAAGAGGATCTCAAGCTTCAACCAAACCTCTCTTGGAGTCTTCAAGCCATCAAGGTGGAAGAGAAAATATCTGGAAATATGAATACACATGAAACCAAACGCTTCATCTAATATGTTTAGATACTTGGCCTTCTCAGCAACTTCCTAAGGTTTGACCTCCTTTCCCATTGTGACCCTATATAGACTCTTGTTGCGCAACACCATCTACATATCATCCCTCCACTCAAGATAATCGAAGGGTGTTAGGATTCTTGGAGAGCATTCGAATTCTCCATTGAAACTGCTGGAGCGAATACAAACTAAAAACTTCTGCACTGGAAACCTTCAATATCTTGCAAAAAACTCTTAATTTTGGAGATAAACTACTACTGAGCATTGATTTAGGACAATAGGCACTTTTATCCGGATCCTTCACATCTGGATAGACCTCAAAGGATTTCTCCAATGAATTCAATGCAATGGCACCAGGATTTGTTGTGGAAATCCAGAGGCTTTTGGTGCACTACTGAAAGCAGCTTCTCAACCTACGCTCTCTGAGCTCTGATACCATGTGAAATTCTAAGTCACAGTAGATCATAGAGCTGAGAATACCTCATAGTGAAAGAATGAGCAGAGAAGGTGAATTATAGTGAAAATTAAAGTGAAAAGAGTAGTAAAATTAATCATGCATTGGAACTCAGATGGAAGCATAAATGTGTAACATTATCCATTAATCAGTATAGTCCACAAATATGTTACAATAGAGAGAATTCGAATATCCTAGGATAATTCGAGTCTCATTCTGTCTAGCATAAGAATTATCACCACTGGAGTGCTCCAGAAGACCCAAACTCAACTCAACTGAACCAAAACTCAATTAACTCAAGACACAGTAAGTTAATTGACCAAGGAGGGCACATTAGTGAGTTCTGCATGCAAAGTAGGTGAAAAGGGGCGCATTAGATCACAATCAGTGGTGATCGGAGCTAAAACCCCCAGTAGAGTTCAGGAACTCAGGTGGATTGAAATAGAACACAGGGTTGACTCCTAAAATGTAGGGAACTAACTCTGGTGGGCCTAAAATAATGCATGTAAGGCGCATTATGTGGCTAATGGGTCCTCGATGACATATGCACACCACTAAGGGGAAAATGACATCATCAACTACTAGGAAAAAGAAAATAATGCTAATTAGGACAAGGATGGAGTGTTAATTATCCTAACAATGAGGTCTCACCCTAAGTATCTATAGGAGCTGCAAGAACCAAGCTTCTGCATTAGCAAAGAGGTACGAAAAAAACCCAACATTCTTAACATCGACAAATAGCTTTACTTAACACTTCACAAATTTGCTTACATCTAACATTTTAGTTAACTATGACAAATATTCATTCATAAAAAATTCATACACATGGTTCATTGGTCATTCAACAATATGCATCATATAATAATAAACATAACACACCATCACAGAAACATACACATTAGACACCAGATGTAACGTGGAAACCCAAAAGGGAGAAAACCATGGAAGCATTTTCTTTATTCATGAGTCACAGTCAAAATAAGCACTTCGTGTTTTACAATGACTTAAAAAATTTTCCTTCTGCTACAATGAATCTACGCACACAACTTGCATATTATGCGACTCTTCTCGTCATCAAAATAGAGTTCTCCAAAATAGGACATCAACTAGCTCACTAATTCACTGCCCGTCCCAAAATTCCCAACTCTTTACATCTTTATAGGGTGCACACATACTGCCTCACTCCCACTACTTTGCTACTCAACTACTCCACTCATTAATGTAAGTGGACAAAAATTCTAACTTACTTAACTCCGCCTTTGACATTGTCAAAATGCTCAATTTCCTGGATTCTCGGTTGCTTTGTCGGATTTGATTACTCCTTGTCAGACTACTTTACCTTGGCCCTTTTCACACCAAACTTTCACAAAAATTCACCTCAAATCTTTGCATGTCCCAACAAGCCCCCAACACTCACATGTGGCTCATCCCGAACCACTTCAATTTTCCTCCACTAGTGATTTCCACTGTGATACAAAATTTCCATAGGTATCCACTGCTAACTTAGTAATCTGCTTGACCTTCGCAGCATGCTCCCTCAAAGTTGTAACTACTTGCGTAGGTACTCCCACTTGCACTTCATTTTCAGCTAATTGAGCTATTTTCTTTATTTCTTCCAGCTCGACCTTAATAATATCAGAGAACTTGACTGCTTCATTTTGCAGGGCCTCCACCTTCTCACTACTGCCTTGTTTCTCTTGTCGTAGCTGATTGATATCCATTTGAACTTGTTTATTTTCTGCCACCTTGGTCATCGTTTAATGAAGTGGGAACGTATTTATGAGCTCCTTAAGATTCATAGCTCTCACCTACGCATTTTCCAATCTATTTGTGGATTCCTATAATGCTTCATCATTCATTAGTGTTTCCCGGGCCTGCACACTTTCATTGAACAACCTGGCGCATTCTTCCTTAGATTTCCTTATTTCAAGTAAGGAGGCCCTTGTGTCATTGTCTCTTTTATCCCTTACCTCCTGTGGTGTACTTGGTGTCAACTTGGCCTACAATTCCTGAATTTTCTCCTTGTATCCCTTGATTGCATTACTGATGTCTTAGACTGTAGTCTCAAGTGGCATTGCTTCAGTTAGCTCAATCTCGAGTGCCTCACTATAGACTGTTTCAATCGCTTTTTGTAGTCGTGCTCTTTGTTCCACTACTGCATCATGCTCCTGTTTCATTCCCTTGTAACGTTATGTGTTTGCTTGCTCTCTTCCCTCATCATGGCAGTGTAGTTTCGCTCCTCCCTTGCTTTGATTTCACCTGCAATACTCATGTCAATAGTATGCAGAGTATGCATTGCAACTTCTTCCAAATGCAAGTCAAGAGTACTAAATCCTACTATACTTATCTGCATCTATGGTTCTGAGCACTTAACTGCTTTTGGTGGTAAGGATATGACCTTCGATGGTAGGCCCGACATGGACTGCGGCATTGACCTATGTTCTGGAAAAGAATCATCATGTCCTCTCATTGATGGTTGTTGTGGACCTAATGTGACCCAGATCCCTTCTAACGCTTCCTACAATGCAGCGAGTTGGTGTGTTAAACCACCATACAACTTCAGTTGCTCATCGACACCTTTTTTTCCAAATGTCTTATGTAGTATCCTTGATTCTATCTATAAGAATATCGATGTCATCTTCCATTAAATCCATTACTAGTGTGTCCTTATGTGCCTTCCTCTTAGTTTTCTTTCCCCCTGATGGCTTGGTTTCCTTTCCCTTTCCCTTTCTCGAGGGACCTGGCTGGGTTGAACTCGATTCTCTTCCTTGGTCCTGCGAAGGCACTAAATCCGTATCTATTGTAGCAGCCTCTCCTTCTTCCCATGTTTCATTGATTTGTTCCTCCGCTTGACCCTATCCATTCTTCGCATTTCCAGTTTGCATTGCAAGGTCTACTTCATGTGGCATAATAGGTGATTGTTCTTCAACAATGACAGGTACTTTCCACTCTTCCAGCCACTCATGAATATTTTCACCAATTTCCTACTCTGGGACCTTGTATATTTCTGGTATCCATTCCTTGTTCAAGTCCCGCATAGCACGAATGTATATATGGTGTAGGGTGGCCTTAAAATGAATAATATATTTAATAAATTGACCACCCGAGGTTCAACCCTAGGAGCTTTCCTAATACTAAACTGTAACGCCTCCTTATATAAGTAAAATACCGCATTAGACTCCCACCGACGATATTGGTTTCTATTCACTCCCAATGATGCAAACAGATCCCCCACAGGGAAACCAGGTGGCAGTATGGCAAATTGTGAATCTTCTGATTCCCCCAATGAAACTAAAGCAATTAACAACAATAACCATGAGTAATGAAATAAATTACCTACGTCCTGAGTATCGCGACAATCACTCAAGAATTCCTTTAGCATATATGTCGACCAATTCATCTAAACTCCCTCGGCACATTAATCCGCCAACGAAATTGCTAGAGTAGGTACTTGATTGGTGAGAAGGTAATTGACAATTGTTTGATCACAATGTTTACTTACTAGTTGATACCGTCCCCTGGGATACAATGAGAGCTTCTCTGCATCAACTTCAAGCTATTTTTAGAAATATGCTTTTAGTAAACCATTGGAAATATATTATGTAGGTCAACATACAACATGCTTGGTCTTGTGTTCTTTACTTTATTTGGAAAGTACCAAATAAACCCTTTGTTGGAAGACCTATATTATCTTACAATGGGTACATGTTGGAACCTTTGTCAAAATATTTGTACGATAAGCTTTTGTATAGTCTCTTAGCTTAGTCTAATTATCTTCCAAATACTATGTCTCTTCTTCAGGTTTTTGAAACTGAATGGTGCCAACTGAATATATTTTGGTAACTTTTGATGTGGAATCGTTATACCCTAGCATCCCTGTGCTTCTTTCTCTTGTGGATATGTTGTCTCATACCATATTTGAATTTTTCACTCCTAAAGATATTGATTTTCTGGTTAGCGTTGTTGAGCTTTTTCTTCGATGGCATTTTTTGTAATTAAATGGCAGATATTACCAACAAATTAGAGGTACCGCAAAGGGTAACAAATTTGCAGTAGTGTATGCATGTATATTCCTATATCTTCTTGAAAACGAAGTTAATCGAAGAATGCCATCACCAAAACTATTATTTTTCAAGTGTTTCATTGAAGATGCTTTTTTGGTATGGTCAGGTTCAAGGGATAGGTTGTAGGTTTGTCGCTATTGTTATTAGTCAATCTATCCCGATAATATTTGAATTATCACTTGCATATCCAACACAAGTACTAACCTACTTAATGTCATGATTTTTCAAAGGGATCAATTTTGAGCTCTTTGGGAAGCTCTCTTTGTCTCCAAAATATGTCCCCGGATCCACCTCGTGCGTAAGTAGACCAATTATCTAAGCAATAAGATCTGTATCAATGGAGATACGCCTATCCAGCCACAAAAATCAACCATGGAAGCATAACAATAGTTGCTTGACACAGACATTGGCTTCCGCGCTCCGACCAATATGGGGAAGCTTCAGAAGACCCAGTATTCCATCTCTCTCCAATATCGATGCCCATTCTAGCGTTTCTAATACAGGGGTTCCTTCTTCTGCATCTGGCACCCTCCTCGAATAATTCATTAGCTCAAAGTCTGGAAATTTTGTTCTTTTCACTAGGTTATGATATACGTAACGGAGATAGGGTACCCTCCCCAGCATATCTCCTACCTACAACACTCCTTTTGGTCACCCTATATGCTAATTAATTACAACTAACACACATGATGCTCAATATAAATTGTCAACCCAGGGAAGTCTTTTATTTCAATGGCAATAAGCACAATCTATGCATAAACATTTCAAGTAGTTGATTAAATAAATGGAGATAAATAATCCTACCTATCTGCTCAGCCAAACTCACCTCATGACTAAAACTAATCTAACTTATCCATCTAGGAATTCAAAGTACAATTACCTTCCTACAGATATCAACCCAACAGTTACTGATCTAAGAATAAAGATGAACTAGATTACTTTTGCAAGAAGTTAAAACCTATAATGATCAAACTACAGTATTCAATATCTACCAAACTGATTCATCTAGCAGCTACTGTAACTCAATCACAATCTGTCTAATCTAATGAATTCAGGAAAGATACAACAACAACCAGAAACTAGAAATAAGCTTGAACTCTAATTTGATTAATATCAGAAATCCTAGAAAGCATAAATGACTGAAAGGAATTAAAGTTGAGCTTGGTTGTAACAGCTAATTCTAACACACCATGCATCAAATAAACTAACCTACATAGTCGACTGCCACACCACATAGTTGCAGCTATTCAGGATGCAATCATAAACTACCAAAAAAGAATGCAAGTATCGATCTACTGTTGCAGCTTGCAATAACACATCTAATGCAATTCCACACCACACAACAGAAACGAAATTAACTACCTACTTAACTCGACTATCTCTGTGAGAAGGCAGGCCCTGGCCTTCTAATAGAGACGCCGTGAACTACCACAAATTAAGACATAGAAATATGAAGAACTTTGCTCTTTATATTAAATATGTTAATTCACAGTCTCAACTCTCTGTTACAGCCCGTACAAAATGATAATTAACCAACCCCAGACTCTGGAAGCCTTCCCATATTTATAAATGCAAAATACAATTCGTGATCCACTAATTTCACGCAACAATGAAGATCTCTAATCTTCATGCTGCGGAGTTGGAACTGAACTGTTACAGCCGTATTGAATGAGGTCGTTGGACATGAAGGATGTTGTTACTCTGGCAGTCAATGGATCAATGGATTAACCAATTGGGAAGTGTCCTGCATGTTGCAGTGATGCTCTGTTGCAGCGAAGTCCTGTTACAACTCCACGTGGAGAGGTGCGATGTTCGCTATTGATGTGAAGAACTGAATCTGAAGAGTAACAGCTGGCACCACGTGTGATTCTTTCCCAAGGCTTAGCGGCTGATACACCTATGTCTCTTAATGCTTTGATCTTGACTTAAGGAAATCAACACAAGTTAGCATAAATCAAAGGCTAGAATTCATAACCATAACAATCTTAGGCATTAAATAAATGAAGCAATAATGAATTATACCTTGTCAGGATTCATGATTGGTCTGGAAGAAAGGCATGTATATGGTTTATGGAAATAGGTTGTAACAAGGAAAAATGATGTAATAAGTGTGGTCAAAAAGGGCCAATTCCAGGGCCCAACAACTCCCACGGGGATTTCCAGCAAAACTAATGGATACTTTCCATCTTTTGAAAGTTGTACTAGCTTCGCATTCTTCTTCCTCGGTGGGATATATTCTAGTATCCCGGATGGCATTGCAGAGGAGGAGGCCACAATGTCAGTTCTCTGCTTACTATGGATCTCATGAGCCCATGCAGATGGAGTTCGACGTCCAATGTTCCTTGGTACCCCTGGAGGCACTACAGGAGCCTTCTCCCTAGACACTTGCGGCTCTCCTGTAACTCTAGGAAATCCGGACGCCGTGAAATCTTGGATAATATATTTTAATGATCTTTCTCGCATACCCTCTTGCTATGCTCATTGTGTTTCAACTCAGCTCTTAGCTTGTTATGCTTCAATTCACAATGCAGTTTTGAACTTATCTTCCATACTACATTAAGTTTTAACAGTTAAAACACCTATCTTTTCGCCTTGGAACTTGTATATTTTAAGCACCTGACCAAATCTTCTGTGGCATTTTTAAAATTAATACCATAATTATGGCAATATTATAACCGGATATTGTCAATTATCACGTTGGATTCCTTTTTAGGTTCATTTATTATGTTCGACCATCACCTCTTTATTTCCATAAATGCAATGTTTTAATAATATTCTCGGCCTTTTCACGTATGTCATGTACCCACCCATCCATCAAGGGCAAGGGAGGGAACATGATGCCAATCTATGGGACTTTCCACAAAAACTCAGCCATTTCATTAGATTCACAGCAATAAAGAGATGTGTGCAGATGCAAATCACTTAGTCATGCACAGCGGAATAAAACATATTCATCCACACACTCTTCATATGCATTCAACATATCAATAACAGTCATTAATTTAAGCATTGCAGAAGTAAATACATAGACATAAAAACACTTATCTTCATTTTGCAACTACCCCAAGCAACTAGCTATGTCGTTGCAATGTTCCACCCAGCCATAGGCTCTTCGACAGCTTATACTGAGTCCATCCGAAGGCCACCCCCGAGCTGGGCATGATTCTCACAAGGAAAGGGGACATTCACTCTCTCACAACCAATTAATCATTCCATCTGAGCCAAGCCAGTCCATAGCTGGGTTTATCAGGCTACAATTGAGCCATGGATGCTTATTCTCAAGCTCAAGCCAAAGCAATGAATACCCATACCCATACCCCAACATATTCATTTCTCACACAACAAGCACAAACATTGGGCATAGATACACATTTCCAGCAATGGAATTCACAAACAAGATGGCCATAGATTTTCCCCAAATCGTGGCTCACCCAAAACGAGTTGTGGGAAGGAAAATTGCATCCACAGGGAGGAAAAACGTTTTCTCCCCAACTCTCTCAGCATTTAACAACAAAAACGGTCTCTATGGAACCCCCGTTCCATTCCCCTTCTTCCCCACTGGTATACAACACAAAAACGCCCTTCTCTACTGGGAGAATGAAGGAAAAACACAGCAAACATGCCTGGAAAACGCCCAGGTAGCTCTAAACTCGTGAGGGAGAAGGAATGATCATGGATAATGGCTTGGGAGAGAAATTCATGGCTCTTTTCTTGCCCAAGAAGCAAAACGTGAATTCCCATGAAGGGTGGCTTGCCCATACCCGAATTTGGACAGCCATACCTCCCATTCCCCAAGGCATTGACTACCTCAACCAACTCTTGGGAGAAATCAATAATTGGGTACAAAACTCAACATGGGTAGTTGAGGGTTTGATGGGTTCTCTCATTGACACTTGGCTTGACTTGAGTGGCTCAAGGGTTTGAATGTTTTCCCTCCCAATTCCTTGTAAAATCATGCCCCCATCTCTTGTTGCGTTGCATAGCTAGTTGTGGGTATATTTATTAAAATGCATATTACATGATGTTGAAGTTCCAATGTGCCTGGCTAGCACGCAAACCATATGCATCAATAAATCGATGGCGGGGCCTTGGCCTTGAGCTCCTCACCACGATTTCATAACAATATTACATTATTTAAAATGTTAAAGTGATAGGGTCTAGATGGGGACGTGACAACGTATGCACGCAGTCTTAAATGAGCACTTAAGCCACCTTTTTCTTCACATGCTTTGATAATACGACAACTCGTGTTCGTTTATGACAACTACCTCGATATAGTTAACTGTAATATATACACACACTCCCTTCGACAAACATGCAAGCTACAACTTAAAAAAAACTTTGACAAAGAAAACATTTTTTTTCATGTATGTATAAGTATCTTCACTACAAGAAGGAACAACTATCCCTATAAGGTTTTAGTCGGCTTCCATTGACCAAGCCCTTCAGGATTTCTCCATGTAAATTCTGTAATTGCACAACACCTCCTTATGTGATATAGTTAATGACATATGGCCCCAACCAGTGTGTTCTCAACTTACTTGGATGCTTGAGAAACTTGTTTTCACACATGAGCACTAGATATCCTCCCTAAAACTGCTTCCTTGTGATGTTTGGATCATGTCATTCCTTTTCTCGATCCTTTTGGACTTGTTGTTGAAAACCTGCAATGAACCTATATTCCTCCAACTGTCGTAGTTGCGCACCATCATTCTCCGATAGCACCAGTGTCCGACATACCTGCGAATGTATCAACCCTTAAGCTCAGCACGATCTATTCAATTGGCATAACAACTTTCTGACCATACACCAGTTTGAACGATGTATGCCTCGTTAACTTCTTGCATATTTCCCTATAGGCCCATACAACTATGGGGATCCTTAAGTCCCAATCGTCGTGGTTCACATTGCAGACCTTCATCAAATCATGTTCCAGTATCTTATTGAATGCTTCGACAATCCCATTAGCTTGTGGATGATATGCAGTACTTTTCTGGTGATGAATTTGAAACTCCTGAGTAAGCGCCTTAATAATCTTGTTGACAAAATGAGATCCTTGATTACTCAGCAAAACTCGCGGATAGACGAATCTAGTGACCACATTTTGAAATAAAAACGTCACAGCAGTTGTAGCATTACAATCCTTCATTGGTTCAACTTCATCCCACCTAGTCAAGTAATTTGTCGCAGTAAGAATATAACATGCTCCTGATCTCTTTACAGGGGGATTAATAGCTCCTACGAAATCAACAACCCATTCCTCAAAAGCCTGCAAAGTAACGTGTGGTGCTAATGGAATTTCATCCCTTCTCAATGGTTTCCCTATTCTTTGACAAATATCGCAAGATCGATAATACTCCTTAGCATCCTTATGAAGTGTAGGCCACCAAATTCCTGCTCACAATATCTTATGGGTTGTGGCTTTTCCTGCGTAGTGGCCTCCTGCGACCCCTTCATGAGATTTGGCCAATACCATTGGTCACTCATGCTTCATAACACAATGCCTCAACATTTCATTTTGTCCCATATTATATAACTCACCTGCAATCAATTGATAATATGCTTCTTTCACAACCAAGTGTTTCTTTTGATTAACAGATAGACATGTCGATGTCCTTCAAGAAAGTTACAATATCTTCAAAATATTCATCTACCGTGCTGATCGAAAACAATTGTGCATGTGGGAGGTTATCATCCAAGTTAACCAGCTCTTCTCCTATCTCCAACATCGACAAATGGTCAAGTCCCACATTTAACCTCCCTGGTTTGACTATGATTTCAAAGTCATACTCTTGAAATAGTAGTAGCCATATGCAAATTCCCCCCCCCCCCCAACACTGGCTTGTTAACTAAATACCTTAAAGCAGAATGATCAGTAAACATTTTAAAATGACCTCCTAAGAGGTAGTGCATGAAATTCTGCAATGCATAAACCATGGCTAAACCTTTGTGTTTTGTTGTAGTGTAATTTTTCTCTACAGTGGATAACTGTTAGAAAAACAGGATCGCGGAGCAATAAAAATAAACAGAAATGCAAATATAATCACACATACACATTACAAGAGAGACACAGATATATCGTGGTTCACCCAACTTGGGCTACGTCCACATTGAATTTTCCAGTCCTTATTATTATTACCGTCCAGCAAGGTGAAGGGATACAACCTGCAGCACAACCGCTGCACTTCCTCTTCTCTGTTTCACAGTCTCTCTCCTGATCTTAGAGATCTTTACAATGCATAAAACCTAATACATCATCATCCCTAGCCGTATTACAATGTCTTTATTTTATAAGGGAAATACAATGGGAAAATACCACGGGATACCCAAAACCATGGGCCCGCAAAACAGCTGGCGAAAACAGCCCCAAAATTTTTCTTCGGGGGCGCTGCCCCCGGACCCCCCAGCTAGGGGGGATGGTCCCCGCTGGGGTGAGTGTATAGTCCACCTACATATCATATAAAACTAGGCTACAAACACGGCTGATACAATATCATCTATGAGACTAGAAGATCTGGCTCCACAACCAACAGATAACTTCCTACTAGCAAACGCAATCGGATGATCATTAGCTCCATCTCCTAGTTGAGCCAAAACTGCACCCAATGCAATGGATGATGCATCAACATGAATGTGAAATTCCTTCTTCCAATCGAAAAAAACTAAAATAGGCGCAGTCGCAATCTTTTCCTTCAATGCATCAAGGCTCTGCTAGCACTCCTCGATCCACTGAAACTTGGTGTCCTTTTTTAACAGCTTCTCCATTGGTGTTGTAATATTTGCATATGATCCTTTAATAAAATTCTTGTAATATCATGTATGTCCCAGATTTGTTCTCAATTGTTGCACTGATGTTTGTGGTGGTAAGTCAACAATAATAACGATATTCACAGGATCTACCAACAAACCCTATTTGCAGACTACATGGCCAAGCAATTTTCCAAACAGAGCACAAAAAATACATTTCTTCGAATTCAAATATATTTGATACTGTTTACAATGCTCCAGCATCAATCTTAAATTCTCAATGTGATTCTTCAACAATCCGTAAATTGTCCAATAATCAAAATATACCTCTAGGAATTTATGGATGAACTCTTTGAAAGTTGCGACCACAACTCTGTAAAAGATAGCTAGTGCATTCTTAAGACCAAAGGGAATCATTGTGTACTAATAACAACCCCATTCAGTCGCAAATGTGGTCTTGTGTCGATCCTCCTTAGAAAGCTTAATTTGATGATACCCTGAAAATCCATCTATGAATGAATAAGCTTCATGTCCTCCACACAAATGTATACTTCACCCATCTTCTTATCTTGCACAACCATCGGGTTAATCCATTCAAACTCTTCGATGGGTTCAATGATTCTTGCATCAAGCATTTTGTCAAGCTTCGCTCTCACCTTTTCCTTATATTTGGGATTCAATATGTACGATCGTTGCTTGACCGACTTTGCATCAGGTTTTAAGGGGATTTTCATTTCCCCCAGATCACCAAAAATACCCTTCATCTCATAAGACTTTGTAGGGAACATATCTTGGTATTCGTGTAGTAGGTCAGTAAGGTTCCCTACAATCTCATCGTCCTAGTACTCACCAATATTAGCAAACTTAGGATTTTCACTTGACCCAATATTTATCTTCATTGTTTTAAACGGCTGCAAGAATTTATCAGACTTGATCTCAGGACCCTCCATCTTTCAACTTCCCTCTATTTTTGGGATATTCATATCCCTTAGATCATCATCTAGGTCACCATAGATATTATAACATTTCATTGCTTTCTCAAGTGTCACAGTCCATTGCGGAAAGTTGGACAACTTCACTAGTATCTCTTCGTAAATTTTGACCTTAATTATTTGCAGAGCCGCATTTATTGATGAGTTGTCATCTTCATAGCTAAATGTCTTCCTGAAATTGATAGCCATATTTTCCCACTCTGTTGTACCTTGTCGAAGCTCCACCAATGTATACCAGCTTCGCGGTATCGTATCCAACATATGAATGAACATGTGGACCCATTCTTGTTTCAATATATGTTCCCATTCTTGTGTACATAATTCTAGATGATATACTAGACTAGTTAATCCATTATATTTTTCTTGCTTATAGTATATGTCTTCGCCAAACCAAACTTCCAGCAGATTTTTGCACTTCGACCAACTTTGTATCTTCTCCCTATGAGTAGACCACCACCTTACCGGATTAGCTTTCAATGCTACATCTAAAGCTAATATTATTTGTTGCAAGTTCCTTTACTTCAAAATCAGAAATGAAAATATTTAAATTAGGTAACCCCTCATATGTATGCAGATCACATACCTCTTTTCCAACCCAGCGAAGTGATCTGGTGACACAAGCACACTTTCTTGTAGATACTTCATGTAGTCAATTCTGCCAATTATCCAATGCTTCTCTTGATTCTGAGGAACAGGAGCTAACACTTCTCCAACTCAATGTACCATTCGTAGTTGGATTAACATAGTCATCCATTCTTGAAGTGACCTTACAGATATTGTCTAAATCTGCAGCAGTATATTCCTCTCAAACAGGTTCAACATACCTTGAGCCTTCCATGGGATCTAATGGTGTGACAACTCACATATCCCCTCCTTCAAATGTCATCATCATTTTCTTAAGATTTATAACTATATGATTCTAAATTGCCCAATCAATACCAAGAAATGCCGGGTATGGGTTGGTGTCATCTACAATTTCAATAACTTCAAAGTCGGCATAGCTTCGCAGACCATCAATGCCAATAGGGACGGCCACCATCCTGCAAAACGGTATTACTTTCTATTAATTAGCTAATCGTAATTGGACAGGCAATGAGAACAACTTAGGCTTCCCCATAGCTTCCCATGTTTGTTTAGTTATAACATTTGCATCTGATCCCAAATCCAAAATAATGAAATCCATGTCAAAGTGCCCAACCTGCGCATCGAGACGTAGCTCCCTTCATGTTCCTGTCCTCATTTTCAAATTATTTAAATCTTTCTCTTGGGACATATCTCTTTCTATTTCATCAACTAAATTCTGCAATTCCTTTAAAGTAGTCTCATCCTTTACCAATTCTAAACAGCATTTTAAAAAGTGCTTCAATGTACTTACCTTCCTTGAGATTCCCTTTTTAGTTGATCGATCGAAGCATACTGGCATATAATATACAGGAAATTCATCAAAGACCGGAGTTGTAGACGTCGAAGGTCCCCTCTGGGTTGTAATAAATTCCTTCATTGCATCCACAAATGTCTTATTTTACTTCTAAACATCAAATGGCACTGTCTCGTGTACTGCAGCCCTGATTTTAGAACCATGTGGGTCTGTATATACTTATCTATCATCTCCTGTCATAGCTCCTCTTAGTCTCACAATAGCGATAATCGTTTGCTCTTGTCGACATTCGACTGATATTTTCTGCACATTCTAGTTCTAGTTCTAATTTCGATTCCGATTTTCCTTTGCTTGCCACTTTTCTATAAGTTGTGGGAAATATTCAATAGTACGGTCCAATGCTCGACATTATGTACACGTCAAACAGGGGTTTGGACAGTCCCTGGAAAAATGTCCTGGCATACTGCAATTGTAACATATTACCTGGCCTCTACCTCGACCAACTCCTCCTCATCCTCATCCTCGAAAGCCTCCTCTTAGTTTATTGAATGGCACACTACTCCCTTCTCCTTGTTCCTCACCTTTCATTCGATAAGTGTCTATAGTTCTTTCTGTGAGCAGTTGATATGCTCGACAGTCCTTCTCATCATGGCCAATTGATCGACAAAATTTGCAAAATAGGTTTTGTGGGGTACTTACAATTTTCTGTAATAAGTAACATTATTCTGGTAAAAGCCCCCTAGTTACTAAAATTATAAATATTAAATATTAAATAATTACTACAAGAGAAAAATACGTGAGACCATAGAAATTGAAAAATGTGAAAAGAATTTCAATCGGGATGATGGTCTAAGATTAAAAGAAACCTGGAAACCCGTTGTTAAAAAACTCATAAATAATAAACCTATAACACTTACCTAATCACCTAGAAATTACACTATTAACTAGTTACTAAAATTATAAATATTAAATATTAAATAATTAAATAAATAATTAAATAATAAATAATAATAATAAAAAAATTAATTAAATTAATTTAAATAAAATATATATATATATATATATATATATATATATATATATATATATATATTTTAAATCACTATGAGTTAATTGTAATTTCTAGATAATCTTACCCTAATCACTAAATAACAAATAAAATTTACAACTAACCATAAGAGTTCACAACTACATTTTAATTGTAGTACACTCTCATCATTTTATATTAGATATATATATAAATTTGTTTAACCTAATGTATAATTTTTAAAAAAAGTAAAACATAATATTGATTTGAACATGGAGATTGTACTACATTAATCTTAATAACATATAGTATTATTTAAACCATAAATTAAATAAAAAAAGAGAAGATTTGAATTATTTAAACTAATTACTATTAATCATATAATCTTATTATACTTAATTAAAAACAATAAACTATATGAACCATTTAATACCATAACCCTAAATTTATGAGCCGACCTTAGAAATAAATATAAAAATAAATTTGAAAATAAAAATAGGCTAAGATTAGGTATTTATCCCTCACATCCGACTGCAAAAAAGAGTGAGATTCTTGTTCTCCTGAGGATGAACCTGCTTAATAGGTTCGAAACTTGTCGAATTGAAAAATTCTTTCCGCAGACTCCTCTGACTTTTAAGCCCCCTAGTTTGTCAGATTCTACACCATATTCCAACCCCAATATTCAACGGATTAGGAGCTCCAACAGCGATATAGTCTTGAAAGGTTGTGCAATGGTCCTTCGAATGACCCTCTTCCTTACACCTTGTACACCAAACATCTTCTCTTTTTTCCTTTCCTTTCTTGATGTCTTGAATTTGTATTGACAAGTTCGCTAGCTACAACTAGATTTGAGCCATACCTGTTCCAGTATCTCCAACGGGTGATGTCTCCAACTTCATAACCAACTCAAGAGCCTCGGTCTGCAACACGATATTTTGTTGCATCAAGGGAACTCTGATATGTGGCAGTAAGGAGGCTATAAACCACTCCTTATGTTGGACATCAGTCATCTGAAAACTTACACTGACCATCAATGTCTTGAATCTCTGGTCGAAGTCCCAGACAGACTCATTTGTCGATTGTTTGTTCTCTTTGAGTTCAGTAATACACTGTGACTTAGATTTTCTCTTTTTAAATTCACTTTTTAAACCATCTCTAACTTCTTCCAAATTATTTGGTGTTTGTCCACTAGATACCTTTGAGGATTTCATGAACCAATCCAAAGCATGACCCCTAAAGGTCATAATCAGTTGCGCGAATTTCACATTATCATCTTGCACTTGCTTAACAGTCCAGGCTGCATCACATAAAAACCAATGTTGTTCTAGGTCCTCCGACCCATTTCCATGGAAAATTGGGAGTTTCATATCATCCCCATCCATTCTATTTCTTGGAGGGATTGGTTGACTTTGTATTACTGTATCAGTAAATCCATCCTACGGATAGTTAGATCTACTCAAAGACCAAACCAAGTTCCTACAAGTCTAATCTAAGACATAATCAAAACAAATGGTGATCTACTCTCCTAGATTTAACACATTAAAAAAAGCTTCTAAATGTTGAGAAGGGAGAGAATGGTAAGACTCACCTTGAATATGTTAGTTGTCCTTGCTCCAGCTCCAACTTGATCTCCAAGGATTGGACCTACTTAATCAAAACAAGAAACAATACTTCCAAACACAAGATGTAAAGGTTAAGATCTAATCTATATAGAATATAGCATGCATCCAAATATATGAAAAACACACAAAGGAGAATAGGCCAAGTTATATTAATGAGTGTTGGCCCGGTTTTGCAACCAGGCTTAGTGCTATGGGCACCCGCTAACTAGTAGCAGCAGTTTCAATAGAATTAAACAAGAAACTAATCTAAACAAAACTAATCATGGATCTATGCAAGAATATAAGCAAATAGTGTAAACATTTAAAAAACAAGAACAAGAAAATATTAAAGAATGAATTTGTATTGAAAAATGGGGGGCAAGAAAGTGCTTGCGATAATACCTTCAATGGTGAAGGTTGATGTTGAGCAACTCCCAAGATGAGTAGCTCCAAGCTCCAAGAGGTCTCCTTCTCCAAGGTTGCTTACAATGGCCAAAATGCTCAAGGAAGATTTCGGCAGCATGAGGATGAGATAATGGATGGATGTGAAATGAGGAGCCCCTACCACCTTTTTATAGGTTTTGGTGGTGGGGAATACCATTTGTGGTTTTGTGGACACCAAATGGTATTGACCAACATGGTTTAGGTACTTTTCCCTCCTTTTTCCTTTTTTGAATAAAATTAATATTTTTATTCCCTTTTTAATATTTTTGGGAATTTGGACCCTTTTTGAGGGTTTTTTATGCTTTTTTAGGAAAAATAATCTTTTTGAGTGGGAAAAAGGGGTGTACTAAGGTCTTTTGGTGACCTTTTGTTGGCTTCAGAGGCTCTGATGGTGGAAAAGTGGACAAATGGGTCATGTGAATAAGGGAATGAGCTAGTGAGCACTTTTTGGGTGTTAACAATGAGAGCTCAAGAAGATCAAGATACATTTACCCTTGATGTCCAAGCAATAACTCCTCCTTCCAAGCTCCTTCTCTAGCTATCTCTACAAATCTCCTAAGACCATAATTTTGATGCCTCAAATGTTCCTCCCTTGGCTCATGGATGGTGTCCTTCTTATAGGATTTCGGAGATCAACCACTTAGAGAGGAAGGTGGATCTAGGTGATTGAATAGTGGATCAAGAGGTTGAACCAGGCCAAAGAGGGAGGATGAGTTAGGATTCAAGAGGAACCCCAATCCCAAGAAAATCTCTTCGAGGATAAGATCCACATTCCAAGCCAAGAGGTAGTTAATATATTTACGCGCCCCATGAACTGAGCAAGGTGCAAAAATATTGAGATTTTCGTGCCCCTGCAGGTACACAGAGCACAAAAATAAGGGATTTTCGCGTTCTGCACCACTAGCAGGGCGCGAAAATAATGGCAACCTATGGTAAAAGGGAGTGACACTTGGCTCAATGAGTTGGCATTCGGCTGAGGTAAGTTGGATTTGTCTCCAAGGGCTCCAGATGAGGCCAAGGAGGGGACCAATAAAGTTCAAAACTTGTTAGGAGGTTGTTCCATTAGGTTTTTCATGGTGGTATGGCATGAAGACATGAAATGGCGCTCAAAGTAGACTATGAGGTATAATAGATGCCCCCTAAAGTGTGAGGTCAGAAGACACTGATGGCTGAAATACTTTACAAATAAATGAGTCTGCGGAGATAGTAGGAAGGAGGTCGAAGAGGAGCTGCATGGAAACATCAACAATATGTCAAATAACTTTGAAGCAGGCATACCCATACTCAGAATGACTGACTCAACTGACTCAAAGCATGGTTTCCAACCAATACACTGCAGATCCATGACAAACTGAAGGCAGATCATGGCTACTAAGAACAAACGTAGATCCATGATTGAACAATGACACAACCACGACCAATACAATAGTGGATATGTGTGACAGTACATCATTGAGGCCTCCAACATGATGTCTTGTTGACGGATAATCCACTCGACCGGAGGCGAGCCGGATCTCCCTAGCTCAATGCGAGTCTAGAACAAATAAAACAGACTACAAATGTGTTTCCTAGATCTACTTAAGGATCAAGTGCTAGATGTCTTACCTCTTTGATTCGCTATCCTTTCTCCCGCTATGTTGCTCCACGTCCCACGGTCATCAGATCCAAGCTACAAGCCCTGTCAAGACACAGAAAAGAGAAACGAGTAAAGAGAATCTATACAATAAGAGATCTTTGTAAACAGTTAAGCAGGTAAACAACACAACATCATCATACATAAGAGACAATATTGGTGGAAAGCATTTGTATTACTGCAAATAGAGGAGTACATGATAGAGATATAGAACTACAACCAATGACTTGACGTAGCATCCCTTCTCCACACAATCCAATTGCCAAGCCCTTCCAAGGAAGCATGAGAGTCTCCAAGAGGTGAGTGAAAGTGTCCAAGAGAGATTTCACCAGCATGTAGATACCATAGTCTTCCTCCCTTTGGTATGGGAGTGAGCCTCACATATATAGGACTAAGTGGATGAGATTATGGATAGGATAGGATGAGAGATGGTAGGAGAGAGATAGGGGATCTTCCCAATAGGTTAGGGGTCGAGTACCAGCTCTCCAAGAGATCAGGGAGAAGCCCCCACATAGGCAAGTTTCGAGAAGGATCTCGAAATGGCTATTTTTTCCCATTAACAGACCTCGTTGCACCTTGCTAAAGAGAAACCTGCAACGCCGCATGTTGCTAGTGTGCAACCTGAGATGACCTCTCAAAAGGTTGTACAAACTGAGCACTAATCCTCCCAAATGATCAATCAGTCCAAGTGACTTAAGGGATGTACACACTAAATCAGGATGATGGGTAGATTTTAGGTGTAACATGTCTATGTTGGGACCTACTCAATAATCATCATCACAGCCTGGACGTGAAAGAAACATCAAAAACATACAAGGTCTTCTACCCGATCCCGAAATGATACAAGTCTGACCATGTGATTACAAGGTGTTGAAGTTGAACATGGCAGAGACTACTTGATTACCAGCCAATGATGTAGACCGTTAATAAGTAATAGGGTAATCACCAATGATGGCAATGATCCCCAAGGTATCTCTAGTACATCCCAACAAATGTGAATAAATATTTTTGAAGTCGAGCACTCAAGGGATTACCTGATCAGAGGTCAATAATGAGAACCCACTGTCGAATACGAGGAAACCTGCCATTAGGGAATGCAGCTACTAAGGTACTACGGTTGGTTTCTAAGTATTATTCCTGGATGATGAGTTGATGTCGACAGGAATAGACTCGTCGAAGGAGGGCCATAATGAATCCCACATCATCAACGCGAAACCGATATAGGAAAGAGGTGTGGAGTAATGGACCAAAGGAGTGTGGACTGACACAAAAAGCAGAGGTTGACAATATTGTGGAAGGTTGACTCGGGTTAACACTGATCCTTTGAACATATAACGGCATGAGATGCGACTTGGCAGCAGGGATTAACAGCAGTAACAACCACAAGATGAGTTAGTTTAAATTAAGCAGAAGATGACTCACGACTGTAGTTATAACTCAAAATATAGATGGAATACCCAAGGAAGACAAGGTGTGGATGCATGCCATGTTCAAAGGTGACCACTCATAAGCTTCCAAAGAATATACTCAGCTTATTCCCCCATTTTCCCCCATCATGGTTGACAAGTACCCCTTTGTTTTTTAACGAGCTTGAGAAGGATAATAGATGCTCGATATAGCTCACTTTTTAAAGTGAGTCCAATATTATACATTTCACAAACCCAAGGAAGGAGAGGTTCAGTTCCATAAGGACCCTTCAATGTTTAATTTCACGAGTCCAAAGAAGGAAAACTCGGCAATTTTTCATGTTTAGAGAGTCTGAAATAACCTAAAGAAGACTCCATGGTTTGACTTTATCATAAAAGTTAGTCCCTGGACCCAAAAAAGTATAAAATAATATCCAGAAGAACTCTCTTATCCATAATTGACTAAGGTATACATTTCTTGTAAATAGTCTAAACGGTCCGAAAAAGGGATAACCTACCACCGGATATACGACCTTTCAAATACTTTTACAAGTGTGAAAGAGACAAGTGCACTTGGCGATCTATTCTTGGCGAGGGAGTCCAAAAAGAGCTTAAAGGGAAATCCAATGGTCCGTTTTCATAATTTAATCGTCTTAGTCCGAAAAAAGAATAAAATAATACTAAGACAATACTTTCCTCATTGTTTTACAAGCACGAATAAAGCCGACTAAGCTCAACACTGTTTTACTTGGGTTTTGCAAGCGCGGCTCTAGTGTAAAAAGCGCTTGGAATCTCTTTCATAGTTCAGATCCAGAGCACAAAAGAGAGAAAGTAAGCTCAAAAGAAGGTCAAACACATAACTCTGCCAGTGTGGAAAACTTAAATGAACCTATCAAAAGTGGTCAAAACCCTAGAAAAATCCATTAGGATATAATAAATATGAAGAATGAGCTCTCAACAAAGGTTCTAAATGTAGAAATAGGTGAAAATGACCAAGCTACAATGGCTAAGTTTCCATTTTACCCTCTTTTACATTCCCCAGTGGAGTCGCCAATTTTTGTATCAGTAAATCCGTCCTACAGATAGTTAGATCTACTCAAAGACCAAACCAAGTTCCTACAAGTCTAATCTAAGACGGAATCAAAACAAATGGTGATCTACTCTCCTATATTTAACACATTACAAAAGCTTCTGAATGTTGAGAAGGGAGAGAATGGTAAGACTCACCTTGAATCTGTTTGTTGTCCTTGCTCCAGCTCCAACTTGATCTCCAATGATTGGACCTGCTTAAGAAAAACAAGAAACAGTACTTCCAAACACAAGATGTAAAGGTTAAGATCTAATCTATATAGAATATAGCATGCATCCAAATATATGAAAAAAACACAAAGGAGAACAGGCCAAGTTATATTAATGAGAGATCAAGAAGATCAAGATACAGTTACCCTTGATGTCCAAGCAATAACTCCTCCTTCCAAGCTCCTTCTCTAGCTATCTCTACAAATCTCCTAAGACCATAAGTTTGATGCCTCAAATGTTCCTCCCTTGGATCATGGATGGTCTCCTTATTATAGGATTTGGGAGATCAACCACTTAGAGAGGAAGGTGGATCTAGGTGAGTGAATAGTGGATCAAGAGGTTGAACCAAGCCAAAGAGGGAGGATGATTTAGGATTCGAGAGGAACACCAATCCCAAGAAAATCTCTTTGAGGATAAGATCCACATTCCAAGCCAAGAGGTAGTTAAGATATTTTTGCACCCCATGAACTGAGCAAGGCACGAAAATATTGAGATTTCCACGCTCTGCACCACTAGTAGGACACGAAAACAATGGCAACCTACGGTCAAATGGAGTGACACTTGGCTCAATGAGTTGGAATTCGGTTGAGGTAAGTTGGATTTGTCTCCATGGGATCCAGATGAGGCCAAGGAGGGGACCAATAAAGCTCAACACTTTTTAGGAGGTTGTGCCATTAGGATTTGCATGGTGGTATGGCATGAAGACATGAAATGGCACTCAAAGTGAGACTTTGACGTATAATAATTACGGTACCAACACTTACAGTAGGAGTCTTCGTTGAAGCACTATTATGTCTACTACAACTATTATTCGCTTGAATCAACTGATACGGGCTAGTATTTATTACCTCGGCTTTTGGAGATGCATGCGAGGTGATAGGGATGTCGTAGTGTTTGGTCTGATCTTGTTCTTCAATTTCTTCTCTATTAAAAGATTCCTCTTCGAGCTATGGTGCTGGTTTGTAGTCATGTCTTTCAGTCACACTGAAACCCTTTCATTTTGTTGTAGTTCTCCTCCTCTTAATCCACTGAAATATTCTTCCACTCTGCAGTAGACCACACTCTTCTTTTGTTTCACTATTTCCTTCCCTTTTCATATCATCTCACGTCTCACAACATACTCTCAGACCATTCACCACTGACATCCCGAACCACCATGCACTAGTGGTTTACTCGTCGGACTCCATTCTCATAACCCCATTTTCAAAAAGTAGCATCTCAATCTACAACTTCAAATATTTTAAGTACTTATCTCGTGGTCCCTGGAAGAACTCCCTTTCAGCAATGCTATAGGATTTTACGGTGTCTACAACAAATTCAGTAATATATCCTTCTAATATACTATCTAACTAGAAATCAATGGCATGAGATATTTTATTATCAACACCCTTGAGAGTTCGGATTAGCTCAGGTGTCCAATCCGTAGGCTCACCTCCTTGAAAATTCATCTTTTACTTAGTTAACCTTACTAGCCATTTATGCAATAGAATAGGAAATTCACCGAAGAATACTTCGTGAAGATCTAAGAAAACATACTCACATAACCATGTTTCATCATCCAGTCGGGGATGCTTGTTCTGTTCTTTAGCAAACTCTCTCAAATTTTGATCTACCCAATCCTAGATCTCAGGCTTAGTATGATTCCACATATGCCACAAACCCCTTCAAAACAAGTCCGGTTCGGTAATGGAACCATTTGTTCGCGCAAATCTACTTCGACCAGGGTTCACACAGTTAAACACCAACAAAACACCAAAATACCATCCCGAAAGGGTCTAAACCCTTTCGGAAACACATGCAAAGCAGATGAGGTCTCACCCGAAGTATCTATAGGAGTTGCAAGAACCAAGCTTCTGCAGTAGCGAATGGGTGCGACAAAAACCCAACATTCTTAACATCGACAAATAGCTTTACTCAACACTTCGTAGATATGCGTACATCTAACATTTTAGTTAACTGTGATAGGTATTCATTCATATACCATTCATACACATGGTTCATTGATCATTCAACAATATGCAGCATATAACAATAAACATAACACACCATCACAGAAACATACACATTAGACACTAGATGTAACGTGGAAACCCAAACGGGAGAAAACAACGAAAGCTCTTTCTTTATTCATGAGTCACAGTCTAAAGAAGCACTTCATGTTTTACATTGACTTACATATTTTTCCTTTTGTTGCAATGAATCTGCGCACACAACCTGCAAATTATGCGACTCTTCTCGTCATAAAACAAAGTTCTCCAATATAGGACATCAACTAGCTCGCTAATTCAATACCCATCCCAAAATTCCCAACCCTTTACATATTTATAGGGCACACACAGCCTGCCCCTCTCCCACTACTCTACTACTCAACTACTCCACTCATTAATGTAAGTGGACAAAACTTCTAACTAACTTACTTAACGTCACCTTTGACATTGTCAAAATGCCCAGTTTCCTGGATTCTCAGTTGCTTCATCGGAGTTGATTACTCCTCGTCATACCACTTTACCTTGGCCCTGTTCACACCAAACTTTCACAAAACTTTACATGGCCCAACATGAGCATTGAGGACGAATCTCACTTTATTTTACAATGCCCTACATACACCCACATTCGATCGCAGTTTCCTAATCTTTGCTACAACTCTAATCTCCATTATCTTCTAACTTGTCAAAACTATGGGAACCTAGGAATGCTTCTTTCTTAGCTTTCAATCATATGAATCAAATTTTACTGAAATCCAAGTAATTCCTTTCTCTTTTCTTAAGGTCCAATAGACCTAAGGATCTTAGTGGATGTTAATCATCATCATCATCATCACTTATTATTAATTATATAATTAAAGTATAATTATTATTTTGGATATGAGGTTAAATAACAATTGAGTTCTATTAAGATTATATACTGGATATTAATAATTTTTAGAAATTATAAAGTTTATTTTCTATTTTTGATTGATTAAAAATTCATTCTCTCTAAATTTAAAGGAGTAACTTAAAAATCAAGATTCCCAAAATTCAAAAATACTTGGAAAGAAATAAAGTTTGTCCCTTTATAGTTTCAAAATGTATTTGTAACATTTTTCCTTTAATTAGTAGTAGATGATTGAAGTTATATCAAAATTATAATCATTGTTGTATGAGTAAATTAAGTGCCCAGTGTAATGATTTAATCACACAATTTTGGTAAGAAGCTTTGATTATCATAAATATTATATACAATTATATTACTTTCATTTCAACAATAACATTATTTAAAAAAATCTTGGATGGGGTGGGAATCTAGTCACATCCTGCCCCTACCACGAGGCACATGGAAGGGGAAGATAACACCCATACGTACCCCCCTCTATATGACTTACTTGAGCATGGGTGTGCGGGATTTGAGCTACCTGGGAGTCAACGGGTGATGGATTGCGAGCAGAGCATGCAAAATTCAATGGAGGAGAGATTGCAACCTAGTGCATTCATGGGTGATGAGACTTGGTACCTAAGAACTCGAAAGGAAGATAAATTACACCCCTTCGCCAGGTGGTCTACCATTCTTGATAGTCGTTGTGGGAGGATGGGAAGTGAATCTATGGTGAGAGTTGAGAATTCTAGGAGTGAAATTCACCTCTGGTTATTGGTTTTTGGTCGCATTGCCAAGGAGGAAGTTACCACCACGAGAGGGGCTTGGTAATGATTAAGTCTAGTTGTTCTTGGTGTCTCCCTACGGCCCAGTGTGGTTGTCGAGCGATTGGAAAAGAATGTTGAAGTAGTGTGCACGATGTCAGAGAGGGGGTATCACACCAGCATTAACTCAAAAGGAAATATCAACAAGACACCCCCTGGCACATTAGGACTGAGATTGATCAAGCATAATCCATCATGCTTATGGAGTTTTAGGGTCACACTACAAGTAACCATGCTAAGGGAGGAAGTAAAGGATTGGAACTCTACTGGGCAATCAAGCTCCTTGGCAGGGCATTGTAAGAAAACAAATACAACCAAGTAGACTTCAAGTTGGTGGTGGCGTCAATTAGGTATGATATCAACAATGTTCACTCCAAGCCGGATCTCCTTGGTGAAGTTGTTAATGTGCCTCCTCATATACTACACTAGGAGCTGGAAATAGAAGCAAACAAGTCTCAAGTCCATAATTAACTAGTTAGTTAGTTTCTTGTATTAGTTCATCAACATCACACTATTTCAAAATGGCACTTTGGTTCTTGTTTTGGACTATTATGTTGGGTTTATGGGGCTTTCTTAGTTTCCCTATGTAGGGAATGACCCCCCAAAAACATTATTTTCATGAAGCTTGTGTCTAACACTCTTGTTGCTACATGAGCTTCCCCATGTGCTTGCCTAGTTTCCTCTTTGGCAGGCAACCATGGGAGCTTTGGTTTTGTATCCCATGTACTTTTTTATTCTTTAATATAGATCACTCGCTTATAAAGAAAATATTATTAAATCTTTTGATACCTTATGTGGAGTTAAGGTTAACCATGAGGAAAAGTATGGTTACAATATATTTGCTCTACACCTAAACCCAATTTAAATGAACAAAACATGATAAATGATTAATTATGTGTATAAATCTTACTATTTGTGGTCATTATAAAAATGCTACTTGATATACTCGATACTCCTAAGTTACTCTCTTATGTTGTATTAATAGTTAATTTTGTGATAAAAACTATTTTATTCAAAAAAAAGATGCCAATTTTAAATCGAATTATAATTTTATTGTTATGGTAAAATGTTTCAAAAGTTTTCTTTAATTGTGAATAGGTTTAAGTTACTCTCTTATGTTGTATTAATAGTTAATTTTGTGATAAAAACTATTTTATTCAAAAAAAAGATGCCAATTTTAAATCGAATTATAATTTTATTGTTATGGTAAAATGTTTCAAAAGTTTTCTTTAATTGTGAATAGGTTTAAGTTGTTCAAAATTCAATGAAAATTCCAATTATCCTTAACACTCACAATTAATTTGACAATGATCAAAAAAAAATTTAATTTTAATCCTAAGCTTGCTTATAAATATTTAAACATAATATTTATAAATTAAATTAATTTTGTGATAAAATGACATCTTTTTACAAAAATTAGATACCAATTTTAGATAGGATTATAATTTTACGATGATGTATGTTGGAATAATGTTGTCAAAAGTTATGTAATTGTGGATGGACTTAATTTATTGGAAATTCAATGAATACTCAAATTACCCTTATTACTCACAATTATAATATTAAGTTCACCTATAAATTGATTATGTTTGTTTCACTTTCTCATCTTTATAGTTTTTGTGGTTGATTTCAAAGACTCTCCTTGTGGGTATTCCATTTGTTTAACTTTTCTCGTTTTGGATTTTTAGAGTCTTTTCTAAGTATTTCAACTCTATAACTTTCATGGAGGTTGATTTTAAATGCATCTACATCATGTCCACTTATCGTGAACTATCGTAATAATTTGTTGCTTTTCCCATTGGTTTTTTTCTTTCTATGTTTCGGTTTATGATCTTTATCAATTTTATGGCTTATTTGAGAGTATGCTACCGGGACCTCCAACTTGATCATTTTTCTCGGGCACCGTAGCTTCTATCCTACATTTGTAGTTACATACTGAAGAGTGAGTGCCATATATAGTCAATGATCTAATTCATGGTGATTTGTGTAAGGTTCCTCCACTTAATACGACAAAGGACTAGTCTCAAGATCACACAATTGGTGGAGTAATCATAGATGCACCCACCCAAATATTCTACAGGATCATTTGATATGACAATCTCTTGATGGTGGCCCTCGATTGAGAATTGAACTAAGAATTAATTCTATAGGAGCTCCCTTTTGATCGCGAAAATATTTGTGGTTTGAGAATTCTCATTTGCACCTTCCTAATCGTAGAAGCTTCCCATAGTGGAATTAAGTAAACCCTAACAAACAGGTAAGATGGTATGTTTTACATGTTCATCTTCTACTTATTGCAACAATAGCACCATCGGTTTAAGAGTTTGCTTCTAAGTATTTCAACATTAAAACTTTCGTGCCCAATGCCTCTCCATGAAGTTCACTCACCAACATGCCTCTCCATGAAGTTCACTCACCAACATCCCTCTCCATCAAGTTCACTCACCAACATCCCTCTCCATCATGTTCACTCATCACGATTGGGTAATTTGTACTATGTAGATAGTTATGCTTCGAATTGCATGCCTATGTCTTTCCACCAATTTGTGAACATGGCCATTTCCAACACATTCCCTACTAACTTCATGATCATGGCCATTTGTGAATATTTCATGGTATATTTATCTTCGCAAGTTGGCTTGGACTCCAAATCTTGTGAGGATACATTGTGGATCATCAAGGTCTTACATAACTTATGACAATGATGTATCTACGATATTTATGACCTTAAGTATGATATTTGTATATTTTAATGGTCATTTGGAGTAGCTTTAGCTTTTGCACACACATTCATTCTACATATTTGTTGTTACCTACAACACAATTTAGAGTATTTATGTAGTCCCTTACACTTGACACAATTTAGAGATAATAACTATTGATTAAATTATTATTAGTGTGCTACGAGCTCTTAGACAAAAGTAAATGATATAAACATTCATTCCACCTCCATAACACATACTGCATTTCAACAAATGACACTTTCTATGGTGTCCCTTTGCACCATCAGCGACAATTGCTAGTGGATATATATGGTCACTTTTCTCTTAGACAACTTTCCATCAAAGAATAAGCTTCCTAACGAATAAAATAAGTATTTCATAAGTTTTCTATTGTTTTTTTTTTAATCCAAGACTCCTCAAAATGTAAACTACGAACACTGAGTAAAGAAGAGTTGAAGATGAAATTTGATAGTAATTATTTGACATGCGCAACCACATAAAATTACAAAGATTTCTAAATGCACATCACTAAAACCATTATACACAATAAATCACTTAAAGTTCAAATGATCTCATTAAAAAACATGCATTTGCATATTTGTTGACAAAATATTTTAAATCAAGGAAACATAGGTGCTACATAGTAGCCCCTTTAAACACATATAACACACTACAATCATAGTCATGCTACCTAGTCATATGTAAAAGATAAAATGAAAGAGTTTCCATGCTAATAGCCAAAGAATGAGCATAGTACATCCCATGACCCAAGGGACTGAATATGGGAGAACCACCTCTTAGGGTTCAGGTCTTGTGGCTCTTGGATAAGCTATTGCCCAGGATAAAGCTTATCGTCACATAAATCAAAGAAATTTCTAGTGGGAACCTCCTAATGGAGAGAACAAACACTGCAAAAATTATCACGCAAGACTACCCACAACACCATCCATTTCTGTAGAATTTGAGCACATATATCTAGGCACATAAATAAAAGAGATATTCTATGAAAATGAGATCAATAATCAACTATTCATGTAACAAATGAGATATTGTAGATCATTACACAAAAAAATAGAACATGGAAGAAGAAAGAATGATGTATTTCCTTAACTTGAATGAATGGAGGTAAACAGTATAAATAACAAGGCAATTCATATTAGGTCAAGAAGTTATTCGAATTTCTCATGTAGTGCTTGGAGGCTAGTCATGTTTAACTAGAGAAAAAGGCCCTTAGTTAGCCATGCACACTAACCTAGTCTGACTTTAACTAACCCAAGACTCCCCAATCACTAGTTTTGGTTGAGTGATGTACAAGCAATTGAATGTATCTACATGCAAATCCATCCAATCACTCAACTAGGGAACTTAGGGTTTGTTAGGGCTAGTTAGGGTTAGCTAGGACCTATATTAGTGAAGCACATCTAGTCCTCAACTAGTTACAGACTCAGTCACTCCTAAAATCAGGGAATACACCCCTAAATCAAGGAATGTGCCCCCAAATTTACGAATCCAACTCATGGTTGACTCAGGTGATCAATTTGGATGGGGTTTGGCCCACTAGAGTCATTAGGTCAAGGTCTAGGAAGTTAGGTAAAGGGTTATTTGCTCTAACACCCCCCATAAGCCTAACTAGGTGAAAAAAAAGTAAAAATGGGTCCTGACAATTTACAGGCCTATTAGGTACCCATGCACACAAGATTATCTGAAAACTAGGTACGAGGGAAAAACCGCATGGAAAAAAAAACCTCACATAAAAGAGAATGTGAAGAGAAAGCTTTAAGTGACCTACTCAAAATATGCCTTCACTCCCAAAGAAGCTCTCAATTGGATGAATTCCTTCTCAGTAAATGGATTTGCAAAGATCCCTGCAAACCTTTGTGAACTCTTCCTTCTTTTGAAGTGCATGTGATCCCATTCATGAGATCCAAAAACTTTGAAATGCTTGAATGGTGGTTCTTGACCACTCCTTGCTTTGAATGGAGGAAACCCCTTGAATATTTTGTGTGGAACTTGGTGAAATTCAGGAGCAAAGGTTTTAGATATGGAGTATGTGAATACATTATGGAGATCTTCTTCAATAATAATTTAATTTGGAAGAAGTTCTCCAATGGCTTCTTCAATTTTAACTTGATATGGGACAAGTTCTCTAATGGATAAAATAAATTTTTAGATCACCTCTTCTTTTGGGCTTGTAAAGGGTTTTCCTCAGTTGAGTGGTGGATCATGGATGTGCATATGTCCTCGCAGTACATATGTTGAAAAGCTTCCAGGGCCTCTTTCATCCTCTCAATGTATGTGAATATGTCCTCATAGGACATATGTTGTGAAGCTTTTGGGGCCTCCTTCAATAAGACTGGATCTAACATAACAACTATTTAGCAATTGAGATGGAGGGATAGGATATCCATGGCTGCAAATGAGCTCTTTGATAGTTGTAAATTATCTCTTTAATAGCTGCAAATGACCTCTTTGATGGATTCAAATGCATTTCTTCAACCTGCTATAGTTTGATACCTGGAAATAAACACTAGAACACTAACTAGTTTAGCACCCCTGCAACACTGATATCATGTAGAATTTGAGCATATAGATATAGGAACATAAACAAGAGAGAGATATTGTGAAAATGAGATCAATAATCAACTATTCATGTAAAAAATGAGATATCATAGACCATTACACAAAAAAATAAAACAAATAAGAAGAAAGAATGATGTATTCCCTTAACTTGAATGAATGAGGTGAATAATATAAATAGCAAGGCAATTCAAATTAGGTCAGAAGGCTATTCAAATTTCTCATGCAATGCTTGGAGGCTAGTCAGGCTTAATTAGAGCCAAAGACCCTTAGTTATACATGCACACTCACCTAAACTGAGTTTAATTGATTACCCAATGCTCCCCAATCACTAGTTTTGACTGACTAATGTACGAGCAACTGATTGTATGTGCATGCAAATCCCTAAACTCATTCAATCGGGGTGCTTAGGGTTTGTTAGAGCTAGTTAGGGTCAGTTAGGACCTATATTAGTGGAGCCCATCTAGTCCTCAACCAGTTACAGACTCAAACACTCCTAAAATTAGGGAATGCGCCCCTAAATCAAGGAATGTGCCCCCAAATCTAGGAATCCAACTCAAGGTTGACTCAAGTGGTCAATTTGGATGGTTTTGGCTCACTAGAGTCATCAGGTTAAGGTCTAGGTAGCTAGGTAGAGGTCTATTTGCTCTTAACAATTTCTAGGTAGGGAAAACCTTTTATGCATTTGAATCCTCCAAAAATGGTTATGAACAAGTCCAAACATGTAAAGAATGATCCCAATGATAGCCAGGTGAAAATAAAATAAGGTCCATGCACAACAAAATGAAGGTCACTATGTGTGCATACCATGTTCAAGAATTCTAGTTTATCCATGTAAAACAAAAACCCACAAAATGTTGAGAAAGATGCAACAAGAGGATTACTCCAGTGGTAAAATAAACCTCCATAACATTTTATTTTGTTTTCTTGTAATTTTTTACTATCTAAGGGTCTAAATATTCGTATTCTTATACCTTCTTCCTCCTCTTTCAAGTCCTTGAAAAATGACACTACACTCATTTCACCATCTGTAGTAAACTTAAGTAATTCGGTCACCAATGCCAAAAGTGCTACTCGAAGTATGAGTAAGGCTATAACTAATTTTAATGGCATTCCCCTTGACATTTTCTCTATAGGTGGCTTAAATGAGATACATTTCTCAGATAAGTTCAATGTATAACATTGCAGTGAAACAAAGGATCTAAAAGAGAATAATAATAAGAGATATATTATTATTACCTCCAGAGGCAGAAGAAGACTTTCGAACATAAGTTATTTCCTATGATGGCAACTAGGAATTATAAAACATGTCTCCCACATAATGAATTTGACGACTACTACTCAAAACTTGTCCTATGCTCTTTGTGAAATAATTTTTTGGTGTTTCGGGGATGGAATCCAACCCAAATCTGGAGCAATCGATGGAAGGAAACTCTAAGCACTCCATTATCCCATAGATGGTTTGATTAGAAGGATCAAGCTTTATTTGTCCAAAGGAAAAAAAAAAAAAACCTCATGCTAGGAGTAGAGGCCTTAGATACCAAAGTTTTCATAAAATACTTAATGACACTCGTATAGCCTTATGAATTAGACACAATAACATTGCTATAGATAAACCCCATGTAGTTTTCAGAAGTGATACCAAAAATTAAGTTCTTGTTTTGGTATCAAAGGAAGCAATGATTGAACCAAAAAATGACGTACCTAGTTTCAGGCCATGTCTCATGAATTTCTACTTGAAACACAATACTTGAGATTCAAGACCTTCGATCCTTGGGATTTGATACCCTTATAAGATTCAAAAATACCTTCAATCCTTGAGATTTGAGACTTTTATAATATTGACAATCTCTTGTGGTTTCATAAAAATCCATAGTGGAAATTGAGTAGTGGAAGTTGTGTATGGAAGAAGACATCAAACCCTAAAGTGGGAAGTTTTATATGGGAGAAGCCACCAATCTCCGTAGTGGAAGAAAATGAAATAGAGATGACAAACCACAAACATTCCTTAAACTATGAGGTTTGATTGAGAAATGTGTTTCAAGGTAGAGGAAAAAGGTTGCATGAGAAGGAAACATGCATCATTAAGCTTTTCACACACTTCTAAACGATGATGACCTACCAAGTATAGTTGAATCAATTGTGTGTTAGGATGGGTCGATCCAATAGGGAGGACTTGTCAGTTTGTCGTGGTGTGTGATCACTTCATGATCATTAGTTTGGTTCATAAAAGATGAAGGTATAATTGTATTTTTTTCCATCTGTTAACGATAAGAATATTATTATCAAATTACTTTAGTCCAATCATAATTTAATAAATATTAATAAAAGCGATAACTTAAATAACATTTTTACTAGACTTTTATCATTCAATAATTTTTTTTTATAACAGAAACATATAGATTTTGTATTAAGAAAAGAGAGGGGTTGTGGCCTAACTGTCCAACCATCTATAGAAAAAAGTAGGCAAGTTTGTCCATAATTGGTCTAGCAATTTCATCTTACTAACTACATTGTTCTTTATCTATTAGGGAGTCAAATTTTACTACTGCTATCGATTAACTGGCATGTGTATAGCCTCAGAATTGCTCCAAAATTAAGATTGTCTTACAAAACATTTCAAATATTTTAAACAACATGATTGCCATGCCCCTGGTGGGCATTCTTCAATTGATCAATTGCAAAGGACAATGAGAGTGATCTACTATAGTGGTCTTGAATGATATCTACTCCACTTATCCTCCTCTTTCCCTTCTCGATGTTGCATTTTGATAGATCCAACTGGAGAGTGGTCTACTATAGTGGTCCTCAATGAGATATAATCCACTTATCCTCCTCTTTCATTTCTCAATGTTGCATTTTAATAGAACCAACAAATATTGTTGGAGAGGGAGTATGCTTTAATGTTAAAAAGCTAGGGAATTGTTCCAATCATGGGTTTTTTTTACCTTGGCTTGTAGGTCCCTAATTAACTTTGGTTGCTCCGTTATCTTGTCGTTGGATGCCTACAAGCTGACTTCTATCAACATGTCTTTGTCTTGTAGTTTCTTAAATGCTTCTTACCAACCTCTAGCTGTCTATGAATGTTTTTAATTTCCATGTCGTAGTTTAATTCCCATCTCTTTCTCCACTCCATTTCTCTCCATGGCTTGTGCCATTGTTTCATTCCCTTCATCGAACACTCTCTCACATATGCGCAAAGAGTTGTTGTATCACACCTCCCTACTATCCATGATTTCTTTGAACAATTCACAACACATGAACAAAATCACATTATGGCCTTAAGGAAGCCAGACAATAATCTCCCTATGATAAAGACACAATAAATAGGTGATACAACCAATTTTCCCAATCACTAAGACACTTATACCAGAGTTAATCCAGAAGAATCCTATACTAAGAAATATAACGAGAAGAGAACTAGTACTAAGGCCGGTGGAATGATATTTCGAACAACATATATAAAAACCACTAACGGACCTAGAACCAGTGTCAAAGACCTTGACCATATGAATAATAAAACTATCCCTATAGTTAAAACCAATGGGACTATGCCAAGCCTCCAATAATGCATCAAGCCATAACTTAAAGCAGGGTGACCAAAAAAGCTAAGTTGCGGCCACATAAAAAGTAAGAACAATAGAGAGAAACAAAGATTGTTAGAGATGAGTCTCAGGCTTAGTATCCCTATGATGAAGAGCCAACATGTAGTTACCTTCAGTGCAGCTAGCAACCATAAACCATGCTCGTTATTTACAATAACCATACCAATAAATTTGTAGAGGGAGCATAACTAGAAATGAGGAAGATGAAACAATGAATTCCCACACACCAGGAGAAAGGAAGAATGGTCCTTCATAAAAGCACTATGAATGCATGTGAACATGGATGAGCATGCGATATAAATCCTGAAGGTCCTTGATGCATTCCAATTGACAATTGTCCACAAAAATATGATTTTGTATGTTGCAATAAAACTTAGGGGGTATGTGGGTCCCCTCCTTCCCCCTCATTTTCAAGCATTTGACCCTGGCATAGAAGGCTACCCTAGTTTGCTTGGGAATCAATGACCTTATTCAAATCTCAGAGAAACTAGAAGCATTGCAACTTGTGTATTATCTCCATTATAGATTGCATTCGATGTATCATTCTTCTTAATTTTTTCTCCTTTGGAAAAATTATTTCTTGGAGATGTCTAACGGTGATCATAGAGTCACCGATGATGGTTAAGGTTCTAATTCATTTGAGTTTACTATGTGGATACCCTTCAATAGTGTTAGCATCTTTGCCTAATTGTTAGTTACTACCACTAGTCTTGAAGTGAAAATGTACTGCTCATTTCCCTTGGGGTCATAAAGCACCCGCCACCTCTCCCCCCCAACACCATTATTCAATCAATATTAATAAAAACTACAATTTAAATATAAACTTTTACTAGACTTTTATCATTCCTTTTATTTATCAAAAGTATTGATGTAAATAATGGAAAAAATGAAAACAAGTCTCTATTGTATCCTGCCCAATATACCATCTCACATGCATGCCAAGCTATAACATGTAATCAACACAATAATTAAATATATATGTAAAATAATAAACAAATAAATAAATAATGATAAACAATGAATAATGAAAAGGCACACTTTAACTAAATGACATGACTTGGAAAAGGCATGTTTATTCAACCATGGTGACCAATCAATGCTTATTTAAGCACAACATCCCATGGCATTGTATCATCATTTCATCTATTCTTTATTGAATATATATTTTATTTGTCTCCCGTGGATTATTGTCTTTTGTCCTACTTATGTTGGATGTTTCTTTAGTAAATGAACTATAGTTCGTTTCATTGGTATTATAGCTCATTTTTGGTCTCGACCTTTGGCCACACTCTTTTCAAACCCTGTATGATATGTCCTTTGGACACACTCATTAAATTTCAGATTTTCTTTAAGTTACTAATTCTTTGACCAGAATCAACCATTTGGCCATATTTAAAATTCTATTGAAAAAGATCTATCTCCACTGCAAACATTTGAACTTGAAGAACATGTCAAATCATGTTAAGAGAAGAAATCTTGTGTAGCTATTGCATGAACCGTCATATAAATCACAAATGTTAGTGTAAGGGACAACAAAATTTGGTTTCATATAGTTTCATTGTTGAAGAATCACTCCATTTATTAAACCGAGTTGAAGTTGTTTACGGACAATCTGTAAGGACGGATACAAACAGATCTCCCTAGTCTAAATGTTTCAGATCTAGAACAAAACAAATACACAACACAAACAACTTTCCTAGATTGATTGAATTACAAATTAAGTCAAGAACAACTCATCTTATGAATGCAACTCCTTTCTTCTTATTTGATCCAACTCCTTGATCTCCAGATCTTCAGCTGCAAAACAAGATGAAACAAGTAAAAACAAACAAGTAGTGAAAGCATATGATTATGAATCAATCTAGATTAGCAGTCAAAGAAGCCAATCCTAAACATTATAAAGACAATAAGTTTATGGAAATAATTTGTATTAAATGTAATTACAGAAAGTACAAAGAGAGAGGTGTTACAACCAATGCTTTGATGACGTAACTCTCTTCCAAGAATCCTAGACTCGAAGATCAAAGCTTTGCCTCCTATGGATGAAAAGGACCTCCTAGCAGAATTTCACCAGCATGTAGGTACTCTATCCTTCCTCTCTTAACAATGTAGAGCGGGTTCATATTTATAGGCCAAAAGGGATAAGAGAGGTTGAGGATTTAGGCGAGAAGCTTAAGGGATCATCCCACTAGGTAAGGGGATCGAGTGCCACCTTTCCTGACATGTAGGGATAAGCCTCCATGCCACCCAAGGTTCGAGAAGTTGCTCAAAGCTTCTCTTTATCCATTTTAACCAACAATGATGCACCTTGCACAAATACAACTAGCGTCATTTGGAAGATGACGTACTTTGTACAAGAGAAATTAGTGTCACCGACACGCTCTGTCATTGGGCAAAGCATGTCACCTAAGGTCCAACGCACCTTGACAGTGAGCAAGATGTGTCGGGGTGACAACAAAAATTTAAAGGGATAGACATCAACTCTTCTTTTGTTCTTTTAGCCCATGTGCTTTAGGAAAAAAGCCATATAGAGGACACATAACTCATGATGACGAGATTTTGGTGTAACAGAATACCCCCCAAAGCATGAACCTGGAAAAGTAGGGTAAGTGAAATGCTTTGCAATATGAGGGATCGAGGCAAGGATAATTGGTTGGAGTGATGAACAAAGACTTCTGCAGTACAATTATCTCTTATATATATGTCTCAAAATGACTCATAACATGGTTGTCGACCAATACAATGCAGATCCATGGTAGTATCAACTGACTAAACACAATCATGGCTACTAGACACAAGCGTAGATCCATGATGAGATAATTGCACAGCCATGACCAATACAATAGTGGATCTGTGTGATATGACTCAAAAAATATCCATTGCAACCTGGGTAAGATATATGAGTTGACCCAGGGTCTTCAAGCCGAACCCGCAATGATACGAATCTAACCATGTGATTATAATGTTTTGAAGTCGAACATGGTAGAAACCACTTGATTACCGGTCATTAATGTATACCATTAACAAGCACGAGGAAAATCACCATTGATGTCAATGATTCCCAAGGTATCATAGAACATGCCGTCGAATGTGAATCAATGAGTTGAGGTCTAACATTCGGTGGAATCTTTCAATCAAAATCCAATGATGTGAACTTACTGTTGAAAGCGAGGTAACCTGCCATTATGGCATGCAGGCCCAAGGTACTTGATTTGTTTCTAAGTCTAATCCTTGGATGATGTGTTGAAGTCGAAAAGGATAAACCCGTCGAAGGAGGGCCATGAAGTTTCCCCCATCATCGACACGAAACAAGATCAAAGATATTTTGGAGTAGATCAGACTATAGAGTAACATTTAAAACTGACTCAGGGGTGACCGACATAATAGAAGGTATAATGACTGCAGAGATTGACTCGATGAACGGACTCCTCTTGGACATGGAATGGCATGAATTGGAAGCATTGACATGACGAGATTGACATCGATACCTAATGCAACTGATGATGGAAGCATTCTTTGAATGACTCAGGGAATTGGTGAGACTGGAGGACAAGCAGATTATCCAAGTGGTTTGAATGAAATGCAAACAAGTGCCATGTTCAAGAGTGACTAAGTACTTCCATTACTATAAGTAAAGGAAAACTCTTCCCATTATTCCCCATCATTATTGATGAGTACCTCTTTGTTTTTTAACGAGCTTGAGGAGGGTAATAGATGTTCGGTATAGCTCATCCTTCGGACGAATCCAATGTCACATGTTCTATGAACCTGAGATAGGAGGAGTTCATCCCTGAAAGGGCCCTTCGATGTCAGATTTTAACGATTCCAGAGAAGGTAAACTTGGCGCCATTTCATGTTTAGAGAGTCTGAAAGAACTAAAGAAGACTCCAAATGGTTATTTTTCGTAAAAGTTAGTCTCCTCATCCGAAAAAGGATAAAACAATATGAGAGAGAACTCTTCTAGTCATGATTAACTAGAGTGCTCATTTTTCGTAAATAGTCTCGTTGGTCTGAAAAATGGGTAAGCTATCACCAGAGCGATGACCTTTCAAATACTTTTACAAGTGTGAAAGAATCAAGTTCACTTGGCGATCTTTTCCTATTTAGGGAGTCTGAAAAGATCTTAAAGAAGGACTCCGAAGGGGTTCCTTTTTCGTGGGATTTTTACGAGCCCGAAAAATATATAAACTATAACTCTGTAACTTATTCTCATGGTTTTACGAGCACGAGAAGGAACATAAAGTGAGCTCGATACCATTAATACTTAATTTTAACGAGCATGATGATGGCATAAAAAACGCTCAAAGACTTGTTCACACTTGATGAAAAGTATGAAAAGTCTACGATGGTCACCAACATAGTCAAAACACCACTTTTTCTATCTACAAGCTCTAGGAACTGATTTAAAATCCATCACGAGGTTTTAAAATATAAAAAGGACACCAACTATAGAAAATAACCCATAAAAGAAATATTAATAAAGGAATATTCCATTTTTCATATAAAAAGGTGAATAGTAAAAAATTATTTACCAATTTGGAATAGTGGAAAAAACCTCTTTGGAGCTTAATTTTCTGATGACGATTACGAATGCCTCGGTCAGCGAATCAACCCCCCTCTAGTTGCAGGTAGGCCTCAATCTCATGCTTAAGCTTTTCACTGGTTTAAAATTTGATTTCAATGCAATTTTTAGGGGGTTTTGGGCTCATATTGGAGGGGATTGTGCGTGCCCTAGGCGACGCGCTTTCCCCTTGCGAGAAGTGCATTGCAAGGGGTCTGATGCACCTTACCCATGGGAAAAACACGTCGCCGACACACTGTCCACAAATAAGGGGTGAGTCAGCGCAGTTTGATGCCTAAATTTAAAAACGGGGCCCAAAATATCAAATCCAAAGCAATGAAAAGGGTCTAACAATCATCTTATTGATGTTTATGCAAACTTTGGCCAACAAGATGGTCCAGTGGAAGGAGAGGGAACACGAACTTGGAGACACTCAAGCGGAAAATGACCCACACTCCGTGAATGCTTTGCAAGGGTGTGGATTACTGAAATTCTTCCATGTACAAGGGATGAGGACCCAAGTACAGCTACTTGACTATCTGATAAGGTTGTGGGACCTAGATAAGCAGTTCTTCAGGGTAGGTGCCTGCATCCTCACATTGGATGTGGAAGACATCTATTTTTTGACGGGGTTATCGAGATGTGGGGCCCCAGTATCACTATCCGGGCCTTGAGGTAGTGACCAGTCTACCGAAAGTATTATCGCATAGTTCTGCACACCGGGTACACAAATGTTTGTTGGGAAAATCCCCATCAAACACATACGAGACTGACCTATCAGGACTATGCTCTTTACCATTGAGAGGGTGGCGGGCAGCAGGGCTTCTCATCAGGCCACCAAGGCCCACATGTTATATGCCATTGAGTGTATGGAACTGACATTTTTCAACCAGTGCGAGGGACTTCTCGTGAACTTGAAGGATCATCTCACCAAGTGTCGAAGGGGTGAGTTGAAATAGTTTGGTTACGGTTCCATTGTGGTTTCTTTCTTCTTAGAGAGAGTTCCACTACTGCGGACACAGTGTGAGTTAGATGATCTTGATCCATGAGATCCGCACATGGTTCGATGGTCGGAGGTGATAGCCCTCCATGGAGGCGGGGGACCTATGATCACATATGGGGCAACCTTCTTCAGGTTGCTCCATGGAAAACTCCTCTCAAGGTTGAGGACTATGCATATGCGGCACCGACTTTAGAGGGGATATGAATCTAACTCTTCCTGAGGAAGAGCAATGGCGAGACATTGGTAAGAAATAAACTCTTGTTGTTTTCATGTATTTTATAGTTTTTTAATGTTTTTGTGTAGTATTGATACTTCATACATGTTTCATGCAAATGTTGGTCTGTCCCGACCAGTGGGTTCCTCTCTGATTAAGAGGAGGGGAGTCATGCGGGAGATGGAAGTATCCCAGCAGGAGGCGGTGGAGGAGTTGGATGAGCTGGAGGAGAACCTCTAAAGATTGACTGTCAATATTCCTGACATATCCATTGGTGACCTCCCACGACACTACAAGCATCGGGCAACTGGGGTTTCTAGACAGTTTAGCCGACTATTATGTCGATTGTCTAGGGCCATTATATGTTATCACGAGCATCCCCGGGGATAGGCTTTATGTATGATGTATTGAAAGACATAGGCTTCATATTTTGTAGATATAATCTACTAAAAGCTTATGAGCTTCATATTTTTGTATTAGTACCACTATTTGTGTTTTACTAGACATGATGATATATATACAAAAACACTATCTAGCGGTTTTATATACTGTGTCTTCTATGATGAATTTGGGATCTTATGGATGTTGGCCTATACACTGATTAGTTTACATGTTATGTAAATTTATACATCTTTGATAAAAATGTTTATGAATGTGAAATATACAAAATCTAATATGAAATTAGCTAGGGAGTCAGTAATTGCATTCATACTTCTTGGAATATGTAGGTATTGAATGGACTCAAAGGATTGTTGGGCCCTGGAATTGTCCATTTTTCCATCATTTATCGACATACCTTTCATCCATTTTCTTACCATAATTTCTCATTTATCATTCCATTTTTTATCCATTTGTTGTAGTTGCGCGTTGAACGGCCTGCTACTTCCATTGATGTTTTAAGTGGTTAATAGTGATTATTTTCCTTTATCTTTGATAAATTAAAAGACTATTATGCATAATTTTACTAATGATAGTTTGTGGAGTGAGTTGTCACATACAGGACGCTCATAGCTAGCTGTTACAGCTTTAACCAAAAACGCATGCCACATAAGAACACCCTGATTCGCATCTTGATTTGTGGACAAATGCAAACAAATCTCAAAAATCCGAGACATGGGTTTTGTGCGTAACATCCTCATTTACCTGAATCGCAAGGAAATTTCCAAACAAAGCTACGGTTTGCGATATGCAGGTGGTTCTTCGAGAGGGTATTTTCCAGATTTGGTGTTGCGGCCAGTTCCAGAGTTGCCAACAGTTACAGCCGTGTTCCAGCTGTTGCAGATCACAAGTTGGGGGCTCAGTTCTTCATCCATGAGATAATTTTATGTATAAATATGTAATCAATCTCATTGAGAAAGGGGGGATAGGGATTAAGTATGGTAGATTAGGCAGGATAGGAGATGGATGATAGGAGATGTAAGATAGGAGAGAACACAATGTTATGATGTAGGATTTGATCCAGATCTATTGTAATTCTTCCATTATGATAATACATGCTAGCAGTTTCTTAATTCTGGAGTTGTAGACGTTTATTGTGGAGATCCAGCTCTGCTCAGTGGAGGAAGGGCCCTCTTCCCTGAGCAGATGCTAGTAGTGTTAATTGTAAGTGTGTTATTGTTTAGATCTGCTTATTAATTCGTTCATGCTTTCATTCATTAAGCTTATCATAGTTGTATGCTTTCATTCATTAGATCTGTCATAATTGTTGTGTTGATAATTCATTTGGTAGATCGTTGGCCAACATAACAATTCTTTTAGATGTATGTAATTAGATCTTGTTTCATGATAATTTATTTTGTTGAAGTGTGATTAGATTTACAGTGTGATTTTATGAATAGGCTAAAGATTGATTTCTTTTCAAGCAGGTGTGATCTAGTCTAGAACAGTTATGATTTGCATACCAATAGATCAACAGTGTTAGGTAGAAATTGTACTTGCATATATCTTGCATGATAACTTTGAAATAAAAGACTTCCTCGGGTTGATAATTTATGTTTAGCACTCTGCATGTTAAGTTTTAATTAACTGACATATAGTGGGCACGACAAGGACCTCTCCAAGAGACGTACTCGCTGAAATAAGTGGAGTAATATGGGGTCACGGATAGAGTAGACACGGCTCATATGAGAGACCACTAACTATGAATCAAGGTAGATAACAATGTGGTCCACACCTAGGGAAAAAGCATCAGACAATAATCCAATCACTACATGATACTCGACGACGTTGTTGGTTGCAAAACCTAGGCAGGTTCCTCCTGAGCTTATCAACTCGCCGACAGGGAAATAGAGTACCCATGCAGCCGAGGCGAGGTTGTGGGTGTGCCGGCTAGCGCTATCTGCAAATCCATAGCAAGTTTCCATCTGCACATCCAAGCAGAACATGGTATAAGCATAATGATAAGATCCTAACACACTAAAAGAAAGTGTCACACCAAATAATAACACACATCATGTGCAGTATATACAAAGTACTAATGCAAAATGACTTAAGCATAGTATTGTTTTAGGTAGAGCCCATTGCGAGGCTCCCCTAAAGATATCCCATCATAATCAACTAATTCATAGGCGCCATTTTCCAAAACACATTTCACTACATATGGACCATGCCACATGGACTCAAGTTTGCCTGCCCCTAGCTTATCGTGTTTTTGGTCATAAGTATGGACCAAACCACCCTCGTTGAAGATACGAGGTTTTACGGATTTATCGTGTTGGGCCTTGATGTGTTTCTTATGTGCTTCATTAGCTAGAGCTGCATCACAGCAGGTTTCGTCGAGTTTTGACAAGTATAGAAATCATTCTTCCTCGGCAGTTGTGTTCGGTAAAGTTTGACAGCGATTTTTAGCAACGGAATCTCGCACTCAATAGGCAATACTGCCTTTAGTCCATACACCAGCTGAAAGGGTGTGAAACCAGTGACAGTTTTGACGGAAGTCCTGTATGCCCAAAGGGCTAAAAAAAGCATCACATGCCAATTGGACTTGTGTGTTCCCACCATGCGTTGAATCATGGTTTTCAAGACCTTGTTAATGGCCTCTACTTGTCCATTTGATTGAGGATAGTAGGGGGTTGAGTTTTCATGCCGAAAACCTAATTTGGCGCTTAGTTCATCCACCATCTTGTTTTGAAAATGTGATCCATGATCGGTGATGATGGCTTAAGGGACTCTGAATCTCGCAATGACATGGTTAAACATAAAGAGTGCAGCAGTTTCGTTGTCTTCCTTGTATGTAGGCATAGCCTTAGCCCATTTGGTAAAGTAGTCAATTGCGACAATGACGTAACCATGCCCCCTGGCCAAGGTAGGCTTACAATGCATGAATTCGACGCCCCATTTGGAAAAGGGACCAACGATGATAATTGGATGTAATGGGGTTGGATGTGAGCACTTTTTATAATGAAAAATTTGGCAAGGAGGACACTTCTTGACCACCTCGATACAGTCTTTGAAAATGGAAGGCCAGTAGTATCTAGCGCGTAATATTTTCTGGGCTATAGGCATCCCAGAAAGATGATCGCCACATGCCCCCGAGTGACAATCATTTAAAACGTGCTCGACCTCCTCATGAGTTAAACAACATCAGATAATGGAATCAATGCCATAGCGATATAATGTATCACCAATGATTAGGTAAGATTTTACGTGGTGATGGACACGACGACGTTCATCATGGGATAAATGAGGACTGAAGTGTTGGGTTTGGAGATATAATGTAATGTCTCCATACCATGGATCAGAAGTACTAATCATAAACAAAGACTCATCGGGGAGAGAGTCAATGGGCTCAGATTCTTGATCAGTATGGGGAAGATCTCAAATAAGCTCTGCAAATACCAAATACTTCTTCGATTTTTCCTTCTCAAACTGGAGATCGAATTCTTGAAGAATCACGATCCAACGCGAATATGTTCCCCCTAGTACCTGACGCGTGAGAACATGGTACATGGGATTTGAGTCAGCAATAATGGTAGTAGTGCAGAGTAGGATATAATGACGAAACTTATGAACAACAATGACTGTTGCCAGAGCTAACTTCTCTACATGCAAATACCGGGTTTCAGAGTCAATCAGACCCTTACTAAGGTAGTATAACACATGTTCCTGCGTGTGAATCTCTTCCTGTACTAAAACCATAGTGATTGTTGAAGTAGAAGCAACAAGATAAAGGATGTAATCCTTGGTGCAATCTGGTGGTTGTAACACGGGCGCAAGAGTAATTGCATGTTTGAGGTTGTCAAAGGATTTTTGGGCGTAGTCATCCCAAATGAACGGGACACCTTTCTTTAACAACTGCATGTATCCCTGTGTTTTCTCCGCAAAATTACACACGAAACAACGTAGGTATTTTTCCTTCCCCTGCAAACTTTGAAGCTTCGTAATATTTGTGCGTGGTGGTAAGGAGACAATAGCCTTTACCTTGAGGGGATCAATGCGGATCCCATCTTTAGAAATGATGAAGCCTAGGAGGCATCCGGATGCTACACAGAATATGCACTTATGAGGATTTTGACGAATATTGTACCGTCGACATTTGAGGAATACAGTCGTCAAATGATTAATGTGGAAGTCACGACGATGTGAATGAACAGGAAGATCATCGAGATAAGGTTCCACAAAATCCTTTACATCATGGAAGGCATACGACATGGCCTGCTAGAATGTAGCACCAGCATTTTTAAGGCCAAAGGGGAGTTTGCGATATGCGAACATACCCCATGGGAAGATGAAAGCAGTCTTATGTTAGTTGGCTGGGTGGATCTCTATCTGATTATAACCAAAAAATCCATCCACAAAGGAAAAGATGACACTTCCGGCACAATTGTCAATGATTTGGTCGATAAACGGGGTAGGGTAATTGTCCTTGGGACAAGCCTTATTCAGGTCCCTATAATCGACACAAACTCTAATGGTTCCCTGTTTCTTGGTAATCAGGATGACATTGGAGACCCAATCTGTTTGGAACAGGATAAATAAACCTATCTTTCAATAGCTTTTCTATCTCTGCTTTAATAGCCGCAGTATTCCTAGGGTGTACTGGATGGAGTTTTTGCCGGACAAGTTTAGCGTCAGGATATGTTTGAATCTCATGCATAACAATGGCAAGATCAATCCCGGGCATTTCCTCGTAGCTCCATGCAAATACATCACGAAACTGTTTGAACAAGGTTGTAAAATTTTTGAGTTCATCAGGAGAACAAGTTTGGCCTATGTGAATATTTTCCATGATTTTGGGTTTTGTCAAGATGTCTATAGTGACGGTAGGCATGATATTTTCCAAATTTCCCTCGGTTACCGTATCCTGAGTAAGAATAGGAGATTTAGGGTGGACAAATACATTTGGTGAAAAGATGGTATGAATGGCATTCTCTACCGTATCTAAAGGAGAAAGGTAGGACGATTGATGGTGAAGGTCTACCCATGGATGCTAGTCCAAGCTCATAATCTCCATGATTGACTCATTAGAATAAAAGTCTGGAGTAGAGGATCAAGTGATGATACGGATGAGTTCTGCTATGGTGGCAAAGAAACAGGGTTGGATGCCACTGAAGAGTGAACATTCGTTAAATTAGGTGTTGATTGGATGGCCTCATAAGTGGCTTCAGCAGGGCTGAGAGGCATCACATCTCCAATCAAATCCATATGATTCAAATCGTGCACAACCCATTGGTCTGTTGAGTTGGAAGAGGATGGGATCATAGATGAGATCATGTTCACCGTGGAAACATGGTTTGGGAATCTGGTGTTGGAAAGACTCCCATAATATATGAGTATTTGAGGAGTCCTACCCACACACTCTCATATATTTGCGAAGAGTGGCCCAAAAGAGGGACATTATTCGCACGATGAGTAGTGGTGTCTGGTGTACAAAAATCTAACTGTTCGATAGTGACGATTTTCCCATGGTTGAGAAACTGCACTATGCAGAAGATTGATAATGCGACCGCGGTCATGGAATAAAACAAGTTTCAACCAAGTAATAAATTATAATCCAATGGGGCAGCGACAACTTCCACATTAATGGAAACGCTCTTGCCTACCAAATCTACGACTAAGGATTGTAACAGCCCGTGGGGTTGAAATCCACGTCCGTCAAATGAATTCAAGGTAGTGGGGGAATGATTCAACTCAGGAGAGCCTATGGCTTCCCAACGGGATAGAGGCATAACAAAAGTAGAGGATCCTTCATCTAAAACAGTACGATGGATACTTTTCCCATAAAAATTGGTAACAATCTGAAACGCTAGTTGGTGGGAAAGCTTTGGCTTGAAGTACTCTAATTTGAACATAATGGTGTTGGAGGAATCGAGATCTACTACTATAGCAGATAATAGGGTCTTATGCTGATTGAGACAATTTTGTAAGACTTCTAATGTCGACATAGCACATGGGGCCTGGGCTAGATCTTCTATAATGTTGTAGCTTTGAGCGGCTCGGGCGTTAGGGTTAAAGACTACTTTTTTAATTGTGTTATTGGGTGGATGCAATATTCTATCTAGTAAAGGTTTCTCTATGACCAGAGGACCTTGAAGTGAAGCAATATGAGATGTATATGTAGAGGATTTTTCAGTATTGCCTCTATTAGATTCCTTCTCATGAAAAGAGTCGTATGTGTGTGACCTGGTAGACAAGTTGACTGTTTCACTCCACATCATGAGAACATGAGCTGTTGTGGATGGTTCTTGATGGGGCGTCGGATCGACCTCAGCCAACTCAACCCTCACCCTTCCAGGATCTGGGGTGATTCACTAGAATCAGTCCCTGACTCGGCCAGAAACTAGCCTAGTCCTTCTGCCACGTAGGCCTGACCTTCAACACAGGTTTTCCGCAACCTTCTAGGGTCTCAAACCCTCGAAAATGACCTTCCGCAAACTTCTTGCGGGATCACCTTCCTTCCGCAATCGCCTTCTCCACAACACTCTTTCCGCACGGTCCTCTCTGCAACAGCCTTTCCGCAATACCTTTTCCGCAACTTGCGGATTGCGGGTTGTGAGGCATTCTCTCGACGCTTATGAAAAATCCTTCCCGCAAAGTCTCTCCGCAACTTTGCTTCCGCAATTCACCGTCGCTAACCTCCGCGCTTCTCTCCTCTGCGGGACGTTGTTCCATCGTCGATCTTTGTGAGGCTAATCTCGGTCGTTTATCTATGATCAAGGCGGAATCCTTCACTTAGGCTTGCGGGAATGTATTTTCCATGCAACTTTACTTCGAACAACGCTTCCTCGTCGTTGATCTTCTGTTTGGCTTAGATCTAAGCCGTTCAAATCGATAAGCTAGATTTACTTAGCTTCTTCACAATTTCTTGGCCGATTGATCATGGAAATGATCAACTCAGATCGACTCTCGTCTGGATACTTGGAAAACTGCACACAAACAAGAATCCTACTTAACAATTTACTGGTGATTGGTCTCCAAACACATTGGGATTCTTCACTACACATAGAAATCAAATGAATACAACACAGAGGTTCTTTCACACAGAAATCAGGTCACAAATGCACACAGCTCAACCTGACAGAAACTCAAGGCATTCTTGATTCAAATACACAGAAAGATGTCTTCAACACGCAATTCTTCTATCTTTACTTATAGACAATATGAAAATTGATTTCCTTATAGAATGACCCATAATCCCGAGCTGACCAACCAACCTTTAACTCATTCTATTCTGCCCTACTTATGCATTCAGCTCCCTAATAGCATCTCGAGCCACTCAACAACCTAACAACCTAACAGACTCCACAACGGCGGGTCTGTATCATCACTTAGCTGACTTCCTAAACTGTCTTGATCTCCACGCAAGGAGTATCAGCTCGCCACTAGTACTATCATACCAAAAATAGACAATGCATCAATTTACAGCATGCGTGAATTCAAAGGATAACAGAAAACAGATCATCACAAAACAGCTCAGACTGTCCACATCAGAATAGTTCGTCCCCAGCTAGTCACAACATGTGATCAAGCCATCACATTCCTGACTTAGCAACGATGCTCCTGCATTAGACTCCCAAGGTTAAAATAACTAAACCCCTGTTCAGTAAGTCTGTTACTGCGAAACCTTTGGTTTCCAATTCTTTAGCATCCATCCATGTAGAATCTTCTACAAGATGTCCTTTCCACTTAATCAGGTACTCCATGTAATCCCCATGTCTGGTACTTCTCGCCACTCTAGTCTCCAAGATATGCTTAGCTTCCGAAGGCTGGGCCATAGGCATCTGTTTCAGCCACTGTAGATCTTCCACCTCTGGTACTTGCCCTATATCATCTGTCACATAGGCATACAAGTCTGCAATGTTAAAAATAGGTGATATACCAATTCCTGATGGCATTTCCAATTCATAGGCATTTGCTGAAAATTTCTTGAGTATCCTGCATGGTCCAATCTTTTTCATCTTCAACTTGTTGTACTCTCCTTTTGGAAATATTTCATTCCTCATATGTGCTAAGACTAAGTCTCCCACTTCATAGTTCTTTTCCCTTCTCTTGTTATCTGCTCTAGCTTTGTAATTGTTGTTACTCTGCTGCAATCTTGCCTTAACCTGCTCTTGTATCTCACTGATACTTGCTGCAAAATCCTCTCCATCTGCACTCCTCTTTTCTAATTGACCCAAATCACAAAGTTCACATGCTCCTCTTGGGTGCATTCCATAAAGAATTTGGAATGGACTCATCCATGTACTTCTGTTTGGAAAATCATTATATGAAAATCTAGCTTGGCTTAATACCTTATCCCATTGCTTGGGATTTTCTCCAATCAGACTTCTCAACAGCTTACCTAGACTTCTGTTTACTACCTCAGTCTGACCATCAGACTGTGGATGATATGCTGAACTGAAATTCAGCTTAGTACCCAACTTCTTCCACAATGTCCTCCAGAAATGACCTGTGAATTTCACATCCCTATCAGATACAATGCTCTTAGGTAAACCATGTAGCTTCACAACTTCATCAAAAAACAAGTTAGCAATGTGTGTGGCATCACTAGTCTTATAACATGGAACAAAATGTACCATCTTAGTGAATCTATCCACCACCACAAAAATAGAATCATATCCCTTCTGAGTTTTTGGCAAACCCAAATGAAATCCATACTCACAGAATCCCAAGAGCTAGTTGGAATAGGCAATGGTGTGTATAAGCCTGTGTTTTGGCTTCTTCCTTTGGCATGCTGACATACCCTACATCTGCTCACAAAATTTTCAACTTCAGATGGCCAAAAGTAAAAATGACTCAACTGACCAAAAATTTTATCACTTCCAAAGTGACCTGCCATTCCTCCATTGTGCTTCTCCTGTATCAAGTTCCCTCTCATGGAACACTTGGGAATACATAGCTTACTGTTCTTAAAGAGTAAACCATCTTGTAACATATACTCAATCCATGTCTCTTTGTCTGCCTCTACAGGATTTCTACAAGCTCTATATGCATTTTGAAAATCAATGTCAGTCTCATACAAATCTCTTAAATGTTCAAATCCTACAACTTGGATTTGATTCTCTTGCAACATCAACTATCTTCTACTTAAAGCATCAGCTACTCGATTTGACTTCCCACTTATGTCCTTTATCACAAAGGTAAAGTTTTGCATGAACTCAACCCACTTGACATGTTTATGGTTCAACTTAGGTTGTTGCATGATATACTGCAATGCATGATTATCCAAAAACAAAACAAACTCACTAGGCATAAGATAATGTCTCCAATGTTTTAATGCTTGAACAATAGCATAAAATTCCTTGTCATACGAGGAATACTTCTGCTTGGCCTCATTCAGTTTTTCACTGAAATATGCTACAGGTCTGTCTTCCTGACTGAGTACAACTCCAATTGCTACTCCATTGGCATCACACTTCACTTGGAAAGGGTGCTTGAAATCTGGTAATTTCAATACTGGTTGTTCAGTAATATTCTTTTTCAAGAACTGAAAGCTCCTTTCAGCCTCTGTTTTCCATTGGAATGGTTGTTGATCCTTCCTGATGGTTTCAATGATAGGTGCACAAATACCACTGAAATTCTTTATAAACTTCCTATAAAAACTTGCCAATCCATGGAAACTTCTTACCTAAAAAATGCTCTGTGGTGAAGGCCAATCAATGATTGCCTGCACTTTTTTTGGATCCATCTTCAAACCATCACTTGAGATAACAAAACCCAAGTACATAAGTTCTGACTTAGGAAAGGTACACTTCTTCACATTTACTAGCAACTTTTCCTGTTGCAATCTCTCCAAGACATATCTCGGATGCTTCAAATGCTCTTTCTCTGATCGACTGAAAATCAGAATATCATCAAGGTAAAATATCACAAACTTACCTATGAAATCTCTCAAGACTTCATTCATCAATATCATGAATGTGCTTGGTGCATTGAATAGTCCAAATGGCATAACCAACCACTCATACAACCCATCATTTGCCTTGAAGGTTGTCTTCCACTCATCTCCTTCTCGAATTCTAATCTTATGATATCCACTCTTCAAGTCTAGTTTTGAAAAGCATGTTGCCCCACTAAGGCAATCCATCATGTCATCCATCCTTGGTAATGGAAATTTGTATCTGATGGTAATCTTGTTAATTTCTTTGGAGTCAGTACACATCCTCCATTCACCATCCTTCTTTAGCGTCAGTACTGCTGGTACTGCACATGGACTCAAACTCTTTTGAACCAATCCTTTGTCTATCAATCCTTGTACTTGCCTTCTAACTTCTTCATTCTCTCACGGTGTCAATCTGTATGATGCCTTGTTTGGTAAACTCACTCCAGGAATAAAATCAATGTGGTGACTTATATCCCTCTTCGGTGGTAACTCATTGGGCAAATCATCTACCACAATGTCACTAAACTCTCCTAGCATCTCCTGAATCTCCTCAGGTATATCTGTAATGTTAGTCTTCATCACTACCACTCTGGGTTTACATACCACAACATAGTTCAGTTCCTCCTCATCAATCTATTGCAAATACTCTTTTCATGTCAACATCAAGACCTTTGATGTCTGCTGCTATGTTGAACTCTCTCCTTGTAAAGGATGAAGAATATGTTTTACCCCATCTTGGATAAAACTATGACAGTTACTCCTACCATCATGTACTACCTTTTTATCAAATTGCTAGGGTCTCCCTAGAAGAATATGATAAACATCCATGGGCATAACATCACACACAATCTTATCCTTACATGTGCCTATTTGAAATTCAACTTCACATTGTTCACTTACCAGAATTTGATGTCCTTTATGCAACCATGATACTTTGTATGGGATATGATGCTTAGTCCTTTTCAAAATCAGTTTGTATACCATCTCCGTGGAAACAAGGTTGTCAATGCTCCCACTGTCAATCACCATCTTACAACACTTCCCTTTTGCTTGGTTTTGAATAAACCCTTCCTTTGGACACGTTCCACTTCCTCCTTTTCAAGTTTCAGTAAGGTCTTGTTCATCACTAGAGACTCTCCCTTTTCTGGCATGTTCTCATCTATTGTTGTCTGTTCTTGCTGCTTCTCTTTATGAGCTACATAGGCTCCCCTCTGTCATACATCTTCTTTCTCTTGGCATTCAAAAGATCTGTGTCCTAACTTGTTACACCTGTAACATCTATAGACATTTTCTCTGCCTCTTCCTCTACCTCTATCTCTATGGTAAGGTCCTCAGTCTTTGGAGTTTCTTCCTCTATCTTGGTTCTCGTGCCAGTGTGAATTACTAGGTCCTCCTCTCTAGGCTGCAAACCTTCCTCTTCCAGCTATTTTCCCCCTCCCTTGGGTTGAACCCCTGCTTCTCTAGAAGCTCTATTTTCTCAACAAATTCTCTTATGCTCTCAAGGCACATTGGTATGCCTCATCCATTGTTCTCAGTGATATCATACTGATCTCATCCTGAATTTCCATTCTAAGACCATTGACATATCTAGTAGTCTTCTCTGTTGATTCCTCTACATAGACTGCCCTTAGGTTCACTTTGTAAAAATCCTATGTATACTCTCTTACAGTTAATAATCTTTGCCTAAGGTTCTGCATATGTCTGTACAATGTCAACTGGTAATCCTTTGGTAAGAAATTTGCTCTAAGCTTAACTACCATTCGATACCAGTTCTTTATGACCGATTTGTTCTTTCTTTTTCTTTCAGCTTGTACACTATCCCACCATAAAAGTGCATGTCCTTTTAATCTGGTCACTGCAAATCTGACTTTATTGTTCTCTTCAACTTAATCATACTCAAAGTATTTATCCAGCTCATTAATCTAATCAATGAGTTGTTCTGCAGTGAGACTTCCTTCATAGGTAGGCAACTCAGGTTTTGGCCTCGAAGTTGCTCCAAGAATTAACCGAAAGTATCTCAACTCCAGTGTTTCTTGCATAGGTTGCTTCCTCTTGTTCATCTTCTTCAGGATCACTTACGTCTCCTGCTTCTGGATCTCTTCGTTGACCCATCTCCATAGCTTCCATACGTGCTTGCATTTCTCTCATTTACTCCAGGACTTCAACATTAATCGCCAATATTCCTCGACCACACATTCTTGCTCCACTCATGTGTGCAGCCATGCCTTTGCTCTGCTGTGTCACACAAACAATCCACACTCTTCTGCTACTGGATTCTGCTTCTTGCTCTGATACCAAAACTGATGGAGCATCGGGTCAACCTCAGCCAACTCAACCCTCACCCTTCCAGGATATGGGGTGATTCGCTAGAATCAGTCCCTGACTCGGCCAGAAACCAACCTAGTCCTTCTACCACGTAGGCCTGACCTTCAACACAGGTTTTCCGCAACCTTTTGGGGTCTCAAACCCTCGAAAATGACCTTCCACAAACTTCTTGCGGGATCACCTTCCTTTCACAATCACCTGCTCCGAAACACTCTTTCCGCATGGTCCTCTATGCAACAGCCTTTCCTCAATACCTTTTCCGTAACTTGTGGATTGCGGGTTGCGGGGCGTTCTCTTGACGCTTATGAAAAATCCTTCTCGCAAAGTCTCTCCGCAACTTTGCTTCCGCAATTCACCGTCGCTAACCTTCGCGCTTCTCTCCTCTGTGGGACGTTGTTCCACCGTCGATCTTTGCGGGGCTAATCTCGATCAAGGCGGAATCCTTCACTTAGGCTTGCGGGAATGTATTTTCCGCGCAACTTTACTTCGAACAACGCTTCCCCGTCGTTGATCTTCTGTTCAGCTTAGATCTAAGCCGTTCAACTCGACAAGCTAGATTTCCTTAGCTTCTTCATGATTTCTTGGTCGATTGATCATGGGAACGATCAACTCAGCTCAACCATCGTCTAGATACTTGGAAAACTCCACACAAACAAGAATCCTACTTAACAATTTACTGGTGATTGGTCTCCAAACACATTGGGATTCTTCGCTACACACAGAAATCAAATGAACGCAACACAAAGGTTCTTTCACACAGAAATCAAGTCACAAATGCACACAGCTCAACCTGACAGAAACTCAAGGCATTCTTGATTCAAATACACAGAAAGATGTCTTCAACACACAATTCTTCTATCTTTACTTATAGACAATATGAAAATTGCATTCCCTATAGAATGACCCCTAATCCCGAGCTGACCAACCAACCCTTAACTCATTCTATTCTTCCCTACTTATGCATTTGGCTCCCTAACAACATCTCGAGCCACTCAACAACCTAACAACCTAACAGACTCCACAACGGCGGGTCTGCATCATCACTTAGCCGACTTCCTAAACTGGCCTGATCTCCACGCTGGGAGTATCAGCTCGTCGCTAGTACTATCATACCAAAAATAGACAACGCATCAATTTACAGCATGCGTGAATTCAAAGGATAACAGAAAACAAATCATCACAAAACAGCTCAAACTATCCACATCAAAACAGTTCGTCCCTAGCTAGTCACAACATGTGATCAAGCCATCACATTGTTGAATCAGCAACGATGCTCCTGCATCAGTTCTCCTTGAGAAGGAGGGTTTTTTTTTTCAATCATTTGTTGTTGTTGTGTGGGGAAGGGATCGATTAAAACTGCGGGTGTGTGTTTTCCCTTAAGAAACTTTTGGACTTCTTCACGATGTGGACATTCTTCCATGAAGTGATCGTCACCACTCAGTAAACAAGGATATTTGACCTTCCACTTTTGTGTCATGTCTCTGGATTTTTTTTGGCTCCTGCTGATTAGAAAACTTCTTGGATTTACCTTTGTTCTTCTTTTTTCCACTGGATTTTTGAGGTGAAGCAGATTGAATTGAATTAACTTCCACAGTGGAAGCAGGGTTGGGTGATCGATCAGTGTTGGTGACAGCCTGTGGCAAGGATGGAGTCGAACAATGGTGGTTATGTGATCCACTTGATTGTGTAGCAGGTTGGGCACGAACGGAACCAATAATTCCATTGGCATGTGATCATGTGGGGGGATTTGTTGGATCATGTGTCGGGCGGGGGGCATTAGGAATAATGTCGTATAAGGTGTCAAATTGAGCATAGAATAAGTCTAAGTATTGAGCACGTGAAATAACTTGTTCTTTCATAACGGCCCCTCCCATAGCCACGTCTTTAGCTATGATGGGTAATAAGGACTTTGTGAACCAATTGACAAGCAACTGATTCGGAACATGAGCTTTATGAGGCGACGCCTCCTTCTCCATTCATGAATATGATCAAAAATGTGAGTGGAGATGGATTGTCGGAGGGATGTCAAAAGATCCGTGTTGGTTTCATAGCGGATCGGTAGTTGAAAATGATTCAAAAAGGCCATAGCTAGAGATCGAAAGTCGGCGAAAGAATGTGGTGGTAACTCAATGTACCACTTCACAGCAGTGTCGGCGAGGGTTCATTGAAAAAACCTCAAACTGATAGAATAGTCCATTAAGGATTTAGAGGAGTGTTATCTGGACAATCTACTAAGAGCAGACTCAAGGCCTGATCTCCCTAGCTTAATGCAAGACTAGAACAAATGAGATAGAATATAAATAACTTTCCTAGATCTAATTAGAGATCAAGTGGCTAGATGCCTTACCTTTCAGATCACGGATCCTTTCTCCTTGATGTCGTTCCAAGCTTGATGGTCTTCAGATCTCAACTACAAAACCTGTCAAGACACACAAAACAACACAAGTAGTAAATTGCATCTAAACAATAATAGATCTGAGTAAGAAGGTAAGCAGGCAAACTACACAAACATCATCAATGCAATAACATTTGGTGGAAAGCATTTATATTACTGTATAAAAGGGAAAGTACATAGAAGGATGTGATTAAAACCAAGGCTTAGCGTAGCAATCCTTATCCAATCAAGCCAATGCCAAAGCCTCCAAAGGGATAATGGATCTCCCAAGAGATGGATAGAGAGATCCTAAGCTAATTTCACCACCATGGATGTACTGTAGGATTCCTCCCCTTGGAATGGGAATGAGCTTCACTTATACAGTACCAAGAGGATAGTGTAGGTTGAGATATGGTAGGAGAGAGGATAAGGATCCCACCAAAGGGCTAAGGAACCGAATTCCAGCTCCCCTATAAGTTAGGGATAGGGATCTGTTGATGCCCCGAAAATCGTAGCATCATTCAGCAAGGGATTCTCCCCAGTAAGCAAGCCCAATTAGATTGCTCACCGTTTGGTATAGGGAATCCGTCCGGTTAACGGTTCGGCTACCGTGTAAGATTTAAAGATTTGTTTTCTTTGTACCGGTTGCGGCCTGATCCACCGTTTATGTATTTTATTTTGAAGATGAAATGCAAGTGCTCTAAACTAAATGTAGGTAATTAAGCAAATCTGATCTAAAACTGTTTAAGCAAATTTAATCTATCCTTGCAAGGAGCAAACTGAGAGTATGAGTAATAAACTGAAAGAAACACCTAAAGATCTCACAGATAGCTATTTAATCATAAAGATGCATTTCCAACAGAAGATAAAAGATATCAAAGATAGCTTTGATTGAATTAAAACATTTCATTACTCAATTTAAGATATACATCTTTGCACAGAAAATTATGAGAACATTCATTACAAAGAAACAATTCATAACAACAAGGAATGATCTCACAGTAATGTATAAATGACACAGGAATAATCCAGTAGACACTCAACACATCTCCAGGCAAAAACCCAGTCCCAGGTTTTCTTTAGGCGAAATGGAGCTTCTTATATATGCATCAAATTAATTCACGTCCAAGGCAAAAATGTCCTTTCACATGCCAGAAATCCTTCTATCTTTGTCTACTCATCTATATATAGCTTTACAAAATGCTCCAAGAATTGTTATGTGTCCCCAACCCAAAAACTCTTTTAATTTGTCCTTTAATGCCTTTTTACAAAATTGGAATAATCCCAAAGGTTTTTTTAAAAGAGACAGAAATCAGTTGTCCTTTATCTTTACAACCGAATAACAGAAAACCAAAAATCCCTAGCTCATCATTAGACATCTATGAATGCCAAATCAGCTCCCAGATGGCCCTCGTGTCTCTGCTGGAGCTTCCTCCGCAACTTGCTTATCTAGCTTAACCAAATGCATGTTTCTTGCACAATGGTGTTGGCAGGGGCAGGGAGCATGAACTTTCAGGAAATCACATGCTTGGCTAACTCTGCCTCAATGTCTTGCAACTCTGCTGCTGTAGTTTGGAGAATCTCTTGAAGCAAGTGAGCATGAATGGTGGGTTGCCTGATGCACTGGTGAAGGTCTTCTGCTGTTAACACATCGATTTTCTTCACATAATCCATTTATGTGCTTAGTTCACCCTTCAATTCAGACAAGCGTTGCTCTTTGCTCGAAAAGTCTTCTAAAAGTTCGAGGCATTTCCATCTTGCACCTTTCATGAGTTTCCTGGATCCTCTGATAAAGACCACTGCATATTTCGATAGTGGCTTGGATTACAGAGCTTAATTTCACACCGCAGTTCTTGCAGAACTCCATGAAGCCTATATCTTCTTTAAACTCAGCTACGGATTTGAGAGGGAGGTGTTTGGGAAAATATGACTTCCCCTCTCTCCATTCAATATGATTTCCAATATCTTCTTTTACCTGCGCATATTTCTTCTTGAGCCTAATGGCTTCGGAGTTGATTTCCTTCATCCTGGCCACCATGGCCTTCATTGTGCGAATTTCTTCAGTAAGAATTTCCTGTGACTCATGTATCTGCTTTAGTATGTCATAGGATTACTCATGAAAGGGGCTTAAATCAACTGCCTTGCTGCTTGGTAGTTCTAACTAATCTGTCATCAGCTCTTTTTCTTCTCCAATTGAATGATCCTGGATTCAAAATCATTTTTCTCTCCTTCCACTATCATCATCTGGACCGCCAAATTTTCTTTTTCTTCTTCCAGGCGTTGATACTTACCTGACAAATCCCCTTGTTCTGATAGTAGGTGATCAAATTTCTTTACCATTAAGTCTCTATAAGTCTGCTCATTTACCAGAGTGAGTTGTAACATGCGAACCCTCTTCCTGCTTGCATCCAACTCATTTACTATCTTGTGGACATTGTCTTCGCTTGCCTTGGCGGCAGCTACAGTAGCGGATGCCATAACCTCAGGAACGTTCTACGTGCCTTGCATGACAATGGTTTCTCGTTTGGTAATTATGTCCGGGTGAAAAGGCTTCTTCATCCTTGTTTCTGTCCTTCGTACAATGGATTTCCTTTTCTTGTCAAAAACAAATTTGTCCCAATGGGTCACAGTATGACTCTTAGACGGGGTAAAAGGGACGAGTGGAATATCTCCTATGGGGAAGTCATCTTCCGTTGGTGGGGTCCGAATCACTTAGGATGAGTCTATGTCCATGTCCTGCATGTTTGAGCTCTCAACTTGTGCATCCTCCTTGGACTTAGCTTCCTCTTCAGCCTTCAGTTGTCTCTCTTCTTCTTCGGCCTTCAGTTGTTTTTCAACTGCTTCTCTTTCCTCTTGCAGCTTAGCGGCTTCTTCCTTTCTGATCTTCTGTAACTCTTCCTCTTAGGGTCTTTTAGCTTCTTCATCTCGAAGCCTTTATTCCTGCTCCTTCCGTGTTCTTTCTGTTGCTTGCTTTTGGATCTTTTCAGCCTCAGCCTTGAGCCTTTGCTCTTCCTTCATCAAAGCCTCGGCTTCTTCCTTTTCTCTTCGCAATTCTGCGTCCTTGATAGCTTGGGTTATGGTGGAATTAGAGCCAGGTCCACTCTTGATGCGAAGGCACCTTTTGATATTATTTACCTTTCTGAAAACTTCTCCATATTCATCAAAGTAATGCGCATACTCAAAGTGTGCATTAACCTCTCTACAGTGGTCTGCAGCCTTATTGAGTCTGCCATTCTTTGCGAAAATCCTCTCTCCAAAATGAAACTCTCTTAATTCCTGAATAAAGTCTTCAACCGATTTGACCTTAGCGAACTTGTATGCCCCAACATAGAAGGGTAGTGCCGCGAAAGAGGCCTTCTTCAATTTCTTCAGGAAACCACTAATTCCATCTAGAAACACCTGTCTCACTACCTCTTTGTGGATAACAAAATCAATAGCATACTCAGGTAGGAGGTATGGTGGTTTGGAACTGCCATACATTCTTATGTAGGTGCGTTCTTCTAACAGATAAAAATCACCATACTTCTCCATGACTGCCATGGCATTTTCAGAAAGGCAACTGGGCTCTTTGTTGAACATCAGTTCATACAGAGGCATAATGAATTCCTCACAGATGGCCTTATAATGCCTCTTGTAATTATGAGCCCACAGGATCTTATAAGCAATATAAACTGGTGTGTCAGCTTTATTCCAAATGCATCCTAAACTTGGGAACGGATGCCTTGATAGAATACAATCCACAAGGTATGAAGACATGTAGAAAACTAATTTCTTCCGGATCAACCCTTCTTTAGCAGCAGCTATGGCTGATGATATATTGTCCGAAAGGATGTCTACCCAATTGAAAACCGTGCCTTTGAATGCAACATAGTGGATTAAAGGGATCCAATGCAGATTATAAATGGTTCCATCAGCTTTGCAAAAAATTTGGCTTAGCATAAGGGCAATGATTCTGAAAGGAGGTCTTAGTGCTTGAACCAAAGAAGACCTGTACAAATGGAGATTAAGAGTTGTAACCCAAAGCTAATGATGCCAACAAAACCCACACCCAGGAGAACCCTACTACGATCTAAAAGGATAGAGATTCAAGTGTTTGTGTCCCACATATTACATCCATACTTAACAAATTGGCTCAAATTGATAAATAACTAGATTCTAAACTTTACGAGGAAAATATATTGGGGTTTAAAATTCCTCCCAAGTACAATTTGGTTGGATTTATAAGATATGGGGGAAATGACAATAGTGCTACCCAAGGATGATACAATATGGACTGTGTTATACTCACAGCTAGACATAAAGCCAGCAAGACTAATCACTGGACAAACAATCAATCAAATTCAACTACACTTCCGAAATTGAGTGAAACCAACATCATACTTGATTTTGAAAGAGCTGAAGGAACTGAGGAGTAACCAAACCAAGATTAAAATAAGAAGAGCAAGGTAGAGGAATGTGTAACTAATTTTCAAACATGTTGAAACAAGGATAATCCTAGAAGTAGCCACCTTCGTAACTTACAAAAAAATGAGCTTGCATTCATTGTTCACTATCATTGAGGGATCGCAAGAAAGGCGGATTTTTAAATTGTTGTGCCAAGAAGATATTGAAGTCCCACATGCCTGACATATAAGAGAAAGAGCCATAATTAATTCACCTTGAATGCATGGTGTAGTGTGTGATCTATCTATTAATCTTTCTCGATTTCCTTTGTAGCGCTTGGTGAATACCATAATTTGCATGCTTATCATATGACACGAAGTTGGATTAGAGTGAACAAGGGTGCTTAGGGGACAAAAAAGTACCCTTCCTTCCCCCCCTTTTTCAATAGGCTTCATTGGACTTACACGATTGCCTATATTAGCTTGAGTGTCGAGGATCTTGAAAGACATGGAAAGAACAAATCTCGTTGAATGTATTCACTATTGATTGGATGCATAGCATTATTATTTTAAGAAGGGTCTCTCGAGAGAGACTGGCTTCTTGCATGTGTTTGATGGTGACCATAGAGTCCCCAATCACTGTCAACACTTTGATTCCTCTTGCATTCACGATATGAATCCCTCTCCATAAAACTAGCATTTTAGCTTAGTTCTTAGATGTTACTCATAGGTCTCAGGCGAAGATGTCTTCCTCATTTCCCTCGAGGTCATAAAGAACTCCCCACCTTGCACCTGTCCCCAAACAATTGAAAACAACGTTAAAAGTTGATTTAGTTGAAAAAAAAGAGTGCCATCACATTAGTCAATCAATCAAGCTACCTCTACTAGCATATCATGATATTGGTGAAATATATAAACAAACAACTATTATATGGTTAATGTATTACTATATATGTATAAACTTTTAAGATCGACAAATAACAACCAAACAGGTGGCAACCCAAATCGTGTCCCATAGAATTGGATGGTCACATCCACCATTGGCGGGAGTTAATTCAGTTAAATAAATATTGACCAAGCCATATCATATGTAGTCACCACCCTTCACACAATAAAATTATTTACAGAAGGAAATAACTAGTATTAAGTGAGAAAATGATACAAATACATATTCAAATTATATATTTGAAAAATACAAGGTATCTTTATTATTACTGCCGAAGGCAGATAATATAGCAATCGGTTAGGATTTTTTACTTTCAATTATTTTTGCTTTTTGAAAAAAAAACTATAATGTTTTCAAATGTTTTGAAATAATTTTATATTAAATTTAATATTTTGAAATTAAATTTTATTTTTTTTAGTATTTGAAATTAAAATTTTTATTTTATCATTGGCTGAAATTGATGAATTGACAATAATGATTGGCCAAAACTATGATTTGACAATGAATTGACTAATTACCCTTGCCTAGGATATGAAATTTTGAAAAATAAAAAATAATTTCAAATTACAAAATTAAAAAAAAACATTTGCTTGCCATCTGGTTTTTAATCATTTTCTGTACTTTGGTTCTTACCAACTTTAAATGTTTCATACTGTAATCGCAATAGAAATTATCCAACTCGACGATTTCGACTTGTGTTTCATAACAGTTCACGTGTTACAAGCCACGATAGCATCCATTTAGATCTTCCACTAAAAAGGAGTAGTCAAGAGAGTTAATGTCGAGACTGGATACAACACCAACTGCTTTTAAGACCATTTAATGACCACTTACATCACAGTGTCCTGCTTAGCATAATTGTAGGCTAACCTTATGTAAACTCAATGACGTGGGCTATATCCTTACCAAGACTTAACGTGACTGTATCCACGATTGTAGACACCGAGATTTCCACCAAGTCAGCAGTTAGGAGAGTTAATGCTAAGGACTGGACGCGAGTGCCTGCCAAGGTGTAAAAACATTATTATATTAACCCTCATCGGAATTAGGATATGAAGGTTACGGTTGTAATATATCACCACATATCATACTGTAAGCACATAGTCACCACCTTTGCTTTGTAGTATTTTAAGCATCGTATTTTGTATGAAGTTCCACAAGGAGTAACGTTTCTTTTGATTATATATTTGTACCATCATCTATAGGTTACATAAAATAGGAAATGCAAATGTATTGTAATAAAGTCATATACTATAGGAATGCATGGTTTTTGGCATATAGTTTATATTTTCACAAATGCACCATTTTTACAATATAAGTATTGGCACAAAGTCTTGTGGAAGGGCTAGAGGCTAATTCATCACTAAGATATAGTGGTTGTATCAATACTCTAAACATTTCAAATCTGTAGCATAAGTAAATACACGAGGTGGATATAATTCACAATCTTAGACTTAGTCAAGTTACAATTTGCACACTATTATTTGTTACTTGTTGATATTGCTAATATAGGATTGTAACCTTCTAGTATATTTAACATTTCAATATTTTTAATAACATGCAAATACTTCAGTTTACAATCAGTTTAAAGTATAATTGAAAATCGAACTAGAAGATCTCACCATGGGGTGCTTAGAATTATCATAAAGTATTGACGACTAAACTGAGAATACTTTTAAAACTTCCTTGTTTTACTCGAACTGTTGTGTCACTCTTACCTGCGAATATGCGAAAAGAAATGGCTCAAATGCTTTAGCTAACATAGCTAAGTAAACCTCATGGTACCCCGTAGGACCCCTTCATCATCATCCAAAAGCAAACTGTCAATATATGTCGAGTAAAACTGTATCACAAGAGAACTCAAATACAACATATAGACTCAGAATTTAGCACAAGCGAAATTATTGTCTCATTATGTTTTTAAAAAGCATGAAATGTCGTTATCATTAATTATTAGTAGTCACAGGATTAGCACTTATTTTATTTCCGCTTAGCAAGTACAACATTTAATGCTACTTTAAAAATTTTAAATTTTTGTGAATTTTTGGGATGTTACATGTAATCAACCGGATGCCGTGTTCTCCGTTGTTCGTTGAACTTCTCACTGATTTCATTAATACAAATGAGAACATATTTCTTAGTTATGTATTTTATAATTTATTTTAATATACTCAATATTTAAAATTTTAAAAATAATAGTAATAATGATATTGTTTTCTAATAATTATTTTTTATTATAATTGTAAGAAAATATTATTTATTTGTAGATTAGCTTTATTACTATTTTTTCTTACTTTTAAGAGGCAGTAATAAGCAGCTTTGCTGCTAATTCCACTTGTTTCTTAGAAAGGATCATACACTTCACATTAAAAGTATTTTTATAAAAGAAAAAAAATAAAAAAGGACGAGACATATAAACCCTTACCTTTTTAAGGAAATTAAAACGATAAAAAGATTGAGTTTTAAATTCATTAGAAAGAGCATTATAAAAATAATATTAAGTTCCCATTTAAAATATAAAAGGAGTTATTTCGTCAATTATCGCTAGCTCATTCAGTTAATGTGTGGGTCTCGTCAGCAGGGCGACCTGGGTTCAATTCCCCTTAGGGGTGAGCTAGTTGGGAGGAGACACCCAAAATCCAACCAGTTGAGGGTTGGTGTGTGTTGTGGAAAAAATTGCACAAACGCACTCTTCCACTTGGTAAGGGGCTAAACATTGTAGGTTGCAACAAGGCCTCAGTCCTTGGAGCCCCTTGTTGGTTGTGTGGTATTCCTTCAAGTGATCCTGCAAGAGATTGTTAGTATAGTTCGGATTCAAAATAAAGAAATATGGATAAAAACAAAATGAAAGAGATGGGGGGAGAATGCAAACTCCAATAACAACCAAAGATATGCTAAACCACTCTTGTATTTTCCAATGGTATAGTTGTACAACACCTAGGAGGTGTGGGATTCAAGGAAAGTCAATAATCTCCATTAGGGAGGCCTTTCTTATCCAAACTAAATGCTAAGTAGATGTTGGAACAATGGAGAGAAACACTTGCTCCTTGAAGGGAGGTGGCAAGGGAGCTTGGGAATGCTCACAATGGTAGGAAATGGTGGGTTATGAGGAAGCTCCAACTCAAATCTAGCAGCATAACCTTGCTCTGATTTCTCTCTACAAAATGCATGCCAATAGATTCCTTTTATAGGCCAAGAGGTGGCTAACAAACAACTCGATCCAAATGTGAACTCTCCTCCTCCATGAACCTCCATGAACTAGTTCCAAGGTACACAAGGGGGGATGATTAATGCCACCAAGTGTGTGAGGAGCCAAATTCAGATCTTTGGGGAGGATTGACTCTTCAATGCGACGTCGGGAGTTAGTCGCCCCATCGTTTTGACAGTCGTGCGACTGTCGAAGGAAAAGCCGTGCAAGTGTAGCGCGGGCATTGTTCAGATAACCTACACTATAGCGTGGGTCAGCTGCGTATTACCCGCACTACCCTTTCTTTTGACTATTTCTTGGCACTTATGGACTCATGATGTGTTTTGGATCTATTTAGGATGCCTGTGGTGAGATGCATTCTTTATGTTGATGACTCTTTACTAGATTAATTGTCGAAATGTCGCATGTGTGCGATTTTTAGGCGTTAACAGATGCCCCTTGATGTATGAGGTTCGGAGGGTACTGTAGAGCCGATAATGCATCATGTTTTTTGTTCTTTATCTCATGTTCTGTAGGGAAAAGCTTATGTGAACAAAGAGGGTTCTCCCATGGGGGAATATTGTTGGTGACGACCATTGGAGTTGTAGTAAATAATAGTTTTTATACAAACGAGGTGGGCATACCCATGCTCATGAAATGTTGTCAAAGTGATTACAATGAGAGAGGACCAAGGTGTCGACTATACTATACTGCTGGGACATGGATGAAGGTGGCTTCGATCCATGTTTGATTAAATCCTTTAGGATCTGTTGTGGAATATTGAAGAGGTGGAACTATTGGTGACCATGATAAGCCCACTAGGGTGGGGGACCAAACTGGTATGTAAATTTGCCTGAGAGATTCACTATACCGAATAAACTGCTACCATGATTTCCAAATGTGAACACTGCTACCTTCAAAAGTATGTTTCCCCCTGATGCGATGATGTGTTGATGTCGAGCATAGGGGAAACCACTTAGTTAGGGAACACTAATGACTCTCCCTACTATGTTCGAGGTGATCCCTTGTAGTGATTGAAAGGTATCCCAAGGTACAACTGCAATTACTGCAACTCTCAGAATGTAGTGTTTTGATGTTGACGAGAGCTGAAGTATATGATAACACGAGAGTCTTATTCTAAGAACTGAGATCATATTGTAACCGACTAGTGGATAGACAGACCTAATACAAGACTGGTTGATAAGCATGGGGCTCATAGCTTCCTTTGATCGATGTAAACATGGGGATTGGGGACTACAGCTTTTCTTTCAGAACGATACATATTTGAAAAGGGCGGAGACAAACTGTAAGTGAGAAGGATTTGATGGAGACACAAAATGAAGGGTAATGGTGACCGACAAAACAAATACTACTGAACACATGGATACTCAAATACATCAATCAAAGGCAACCATGGGTTGCTGCCAAAATAATATGGTGTTCCCACGATGTGAGGTGATGGGGGAAATGTTTGTACATAAAGAACATTGGTGCGGTCCCCACTGTTTTGGGTGTGTCGAGGGACCCAATTGATGGTGGGCGGAGTCCCCATAGTTTTGAGTGGGTCGGGGGACACTTTCCAATGATGAGGGCTAACTTACAGACACAAACATGGGTGCCCCATGAAACGATGCTATGTAGTGTATACCTGCGAGATAACTGGATAGAACTGGTTTCTTCTGAGGGTGAAGGCCCCATAGGTGTCTTTGCGGGGGTGATGATACGAGGGGGGATTGCGAAGGGTAAAGTGCTCATGGAGGCATGAGAGGGATTTTTGAATCATGCTCGTAACATGTGCCTAGGGATTTGACGAGTGTGTACTTGGTGGAGTAAGTGCACAACTATGAAATGATACTCCAAGGGAGGGTCTTTTTAAGCTGGGTCAAATTCCTCAAACTTGTGGGGGGTCGACATCATGGGTGTAAATTGATGACAGGGATGGAAATGGTGCACACACCCATGGGGGAGCATGTTATTCATGGTAATGATGTCGATGGCAAATCAAGGCCATGAATGGGGGACTTTGGTTATCAACGAGAATAGTGGGAGATCCATTGTAAATGGAGGGTAAATAGTGTCTATATGCCAATTTTGGAAAGATACATATGGTGGGGTGCATGATCCCTGTTTGTATAGCTTGGAGTCTTATTCTTATAATGGAAAAAAAAAGAGGCTCCATATTGTTCTGATTGAGATCCTGCACATATGGCGCACATACCCAAGTGTAGAAAATAACATAACCAAGGTATTGACAATGCATAAATCATATAACCAAAACCATTTCGTACATGTGGGGTACTAGATAGAAAAAAATAGGGTCCCGGAGACACTAGTGGGACTCTAGGTTGGTTGGCTCCACGTCTAAGAGCACGAAGCGTTGATTATGGCAGTGTGAACGGTTTTGGAAACGGAGTTACGGTTTGTCCGTGGCGTTAATTGGAAGTTTAGGTCAAATGACTATAAAATAGGGGTGAGGCCCCACTTTTTGAAATCATTTGTACTTTTTACCGCCAACCCCCTAGAGCGCATTTTGAGTGATTCTGGGAGATCTAGGGTACCTATCGACAAGTCGCGAGATCTGGGTATGCCTCAACCTTGCACTTTTGAATTTTGTCCACGTAGATTTAGGATTAGGGGTCCCCTAGGTGGCCAGGGGGCTTTTTTAGTGTTTTGGGACTACCACACGGGATTTTGAGAAAATCCCACGCGGTAGCTTGAGATTTTTGGGGAATATCATGCTATGATAGCGAGATATTTTCCAAAAATGGCGCAAGTTGTAGTGCACTTAAATAGCACGGAAAAAATGTATTGTACCACGCGTAGCGCGATACGATAACACTTCGATTGTGCGCTGGTTTAGTGCAATTGTTACTCGATCAGTCGCGCTACCAGTGTGGCCAATCATTATAACTCCCGCGCGTTGGTTCAACGCAACCGAACGATGGTTCAACTGCGCTGCGTGCTGATATCTTGTGGATAGTCGCGCTACACGTGGACCTTTTTAGGGAAGGTCGCGCTGGTGATTTTCCAAGTCTAATGGGTGGTCATTTCCTTGTGCAGTTTGTTGGTTTCCACTTATGGATCGCATGAGAGATGTTGATTGGAGAGAGAGAGGGAGTACGATGTCCTCCGAGACCGGGCGATGGCCGATCGGGCGGCAACAGAGGATTTGCGCGCTGCTGGGCTCTTGAAGTTCTTTCAGTGCCCTTTGATGCAGTCAGCAGATTATCTACTATGGATATTGCTGGACATGTGGGTCCTGGACCGAGGGCTTTTCCAGGTTGGGGATGAGAACCTGAGCATCACAACTCAGGACATCTATTTTTTGGCGGGCTTGAATCACCAAGGGGTGAGAGAGCCCTTCCCTCCACAGATGGTGGGAGAGCCGATCCACACTCTAGTGGATTGATATTGTGGCGGTGACCAAAGTTTTGTGAACTTTGGTGGAGTGTTGGTGAGCCATCTGAGGGCTCTTCCCGTGCAGGCTATTGCGACATCCATGGTGAGTGTACTGGAGGCCACGTCCCCCAACCATATTACGGGGGTACAGCTCTAGCTGGTGGAGAGAGTGATGGTTGGTCGGTCCGTGGCATGGGGTCCATTGTTGCTACAATATATGATGCTGTAGATGTTGAATCTACATTGGCGTTGGTCTCAGCAGCACCTTTTGCTATGGCAATGTGTTGTGCTCCTATTTCTTCGAGCGCTACCTGTTGCTAAGGCTGCAGGTAGTAGTTCCACAGAGGGGACCACAGGAGCCTCGGATGGCGTTTTGGGGGCGCATTATGCCTCGTGCTGGTGGCAAGCCCATGGGGGCCTGTTATACACCCCAAGTGCTGGATGTTTGGGAGGGTTGCGTTGGCCAGGTAGAGAGGTATCCCTCGAGCGGCATGGACTACTAGGGAGATTTGGAGCTGCTCGTTCCTCTTGGAGGTTTTGACACTACAGGTACGTTTTATGGTTTGTACTTTCTTACATATATATTTGTACATACTTTTATTTCTACACATTTATGATATTCATGTTTGTCAGGTACTGATGATAGTTTCCTCCTCTGTGATGCAGATGTAGGTCATGTGAGGCCACCGCAGAGGTAGAGACCGATGAGAGATGATCAACTTGCTGGGGTTAGGTAGGACATTGGAGGAACAAGTGCAGCCAAGGGTGGGGTCACCGGAGTAGGAGGAGCTGGTGTTGGAGGAGCTGCGAAAGGGGGGGCAATTGTCGGGGACCGGATGGAAACTGTCATAGCAGACTTGGAGCGGGGGTTCGGTGGCCTATCTGTTGAGGTTCATGACCAAGGTTGGGCTGACCTTGAGGATGATGAGCTGGACCTGGCACTTCAATTACCAGCTGAGTGTGGGCCAGCTTGGAGGCACATCATGTGGCTAGTAGCAATAGTGTTCCATGTGGCATGAGAGGTGCAGGGAGGAGCGGCCCCTCCTCCACGACAGAGGCCGCGGTAGGGACTAGAGCTGGCACGAGGGGAGGATGTGTGGCCACTGTCCATTTTAAGACCCCGGGAGCCACCAGCTGGTGGGGCAGCTTGATTTTTTGTATAGGGCTATGGGCCCAAGTTTTGTATATATATATTTTTTGATGAGCCTATGGGAGGCGGTTTTTTTATGTATCCCCGATAAGGCTACTATGTATATGCCCATGGAGGGCCATTTTTGTACATGACACATTTTTTGATGATATATATATATATATATATATATATATATATACCATGTTTGCGGCACATGATGTATGAGTCTCTTTATGTATGTGATGTATGTGTATTTTGCATTATGTTGCCTATGTGTTGATGTGATGCCTATGTAGTAGTTGACACTGACATATTTGTTTTGGGCATGTATTATCGACTTTAGGACTTATGATGATGATATACATGTACATGTAGTCGAAGGTGAAATACATAAATGTATTTATGGATGTTCGATATGCAGGGTTATGCAGTTGGGTTATGTACCAGGTACTAATTCAATACCTCATTGGCGACGGAGTCGGTGAATGCATTGGCGTTTCTCGGTATATGTGTGAAAGTTATGGTTTCAAACTGTCTAATGAAAAGGTGCATGCGCAGAAACTTTCAGAAGAGGAGTGAGTTGCGGACATGAAATGCATTATTCAATTGCGATGCGACAAGTTGTGAGTCGAGGTGTACTCGTAGATAGTGAATGCCCAGGTGCAGGGCATCGCTTAATAGACCTATTACGACATCGTACTCTGCTTGATTGTTTGTAAGTGCCCCCAAGAAAACTCCATCGATGTGGTGGAGTGTATGGGAGGGGGAATATATAACCAGGCAGCGGATGCTAGATGTTTGGACCATTGACTGGCACCGTCAGCATACCCTATGTAGATGTCCGACTGGGAGGCCATCTGCATTTTAAGAAGAGAGGTAGTTTTACTTTCTAATTCGAGATGTGAAATGAAGGCAAATTTTTTGACATAAATAACAATATCAATGGTTGGTGTTGGATGTCTTGTTTGTGTTGCAGGGGCAAAACCCCCTATTGATTTGTTAATTTTTGGGGAAAGCTTACAGGTGGTTTGCATCTTCGTCGGAAGACGAGGAATCACTGCAAGTGAGGACATTGACTAAAGGATATTCAACATCAATGGTATTTGGTAAGGTCGATGTTACTTCCTCGGTTGGTGAACAAAGGGGTTGTAATTGACCTTTAATTCTCATTAGTTCAAGACGAGTTTGTTGTTCGGCACACAAAATGGGGCATTGAAAGGAGAAGTGGGTGGTCTCTCCAGAAGATCGAAAAGGTCTTGGTACGTGTGGACGGAAGCGTTCTTGGTCTTCCTCAGTGTTGATTTGCTCCATGATGCATGTGATGGCGCTACGAGGGAGCATATGTGTGGAATTCCCACATGGAAAGCATTCATTGTGTGATGGCGTCGTTGTAAGTTTAGATGGGTCTTGCAACGTGATATGTTCTACCATGTTTTCTGTAGTTGGTGTAACTTCTGTGGGAGGTGCTACCGACAGTGTCGCTGATGTGGTGATCACATTAATGGATGCTACTTTTGGGTTAATAAGGCAGGTTCCTCAATCGTTAATTGAGTGAGATGAACGGTTGCCAATGCCTCTCAGTATCGAGGGAGTTCAGGGCAATGGTGCGTATAGTGCCCATACTGAGCGCATATGGAACATGCGTGATTTGTACGCAATGTTTTGGACTTAGATGTGGGTGAGGGAGGTATGCCCCCTTTCACCGTCGGTAGAGTGTGGGTGATGCTAACGAGGGTGTTGAGCAAATTCCTTAGCTTCGGTAGAGTAAGACATAAGTTGGTTGCGTGGCCTTGCTGCTTGCAAAGGGAACACAACAGTGTGACCCTTTGAGTGGGAGTATTGATCCTAACTAGTGCTTTTAAATCCTACTAGTTGATGCCCCTTGATTTAGGCTTAGTCATTTCTACTGAATTAAATGTTGGGTTGGGTAATAGGGGACCTTTCAACTTTGGTTGTTTGGTGCTCCCATTGGCGGTCTTAGCAACGACCGATTGTGGTTTAGCTATGGATATCATAAGTTGGGCTGTCGTAACTCAATGTGTTACGGGCCTTATAGGTGTAGCAACTGAAACAAGGACAAAATCATAATGGACGACTAGTTTGGAAGCCATCTCTGGGTAGGGTGGTGTGAGGTACCATACCGGTATTCCCAAAGTTAAGGCATGTAGAGTTAACTGAGCCATAACCGGTGTCCCTTGTACACTTGTGGGGGGATACAAGAATGGGATTTGAAAAATTGGTGGGACCGATAGGCTCAATGTTTGTTCAATGCCATGACTCAGCGGTGGTGCTGATGATGGTGTTGAGGTAGAGGCGGTACCATTTTCAGTAGTGAAAATTGTGCACATTAGGCCATCGATCGATGTAGGGATCTTAGGTGGTGGTCCCGAATATACTCCTAATAAATTGGAGTCCTTGTACATGCTGGGGGCAATGTCAATATATGGTTGATCATCGTTTAGTACAGTCGGTAGGACGTTGTCGGGATTGCTTGTGGTGTTGGGGTCATAATAGTTAAGTTGGTCAAGGGTAACTACCTTCATGTTTAAGGGAAACATCATGATACAAAAGACCAAGGAGGTGACAACCTTCATGGCGTATATATAATTGCGCCCTAAGAGGATGTTGTAGCCGAGTTCTGCATCGACTACTTCGATATCGATCATAACCATCTTGCCCCTCGGCTCTATGGGGAAATTTTGGTACAATCCTCTTGGTTGGGATGGTCTCCCATCATACATGCGAAGAGCGATAGACGAGGGGACCAGCTCAGGAGATCCTAATCATTTCTAGACTTTTGTGGACATGATGCAAGTGGATGTGCCTTCATCGATGATACAGTGATGGATCATGACGTTTTTTACCGTAACTGGAACTTGAAATGCGACTGATGACGGTAGTCGCGAATCACCTTTGTTGAGATTAAAGGTCATGAGATGAAAGTCGGAAGGATCGATGGCACCAAGTGCATTAAGTAATGCATTTCTCTGTGTTGGGAAAGACTGCAACACTTCTAATGTGGACATAGCCACAGGGGATTGAGCCAAATCATCCACAATACTATAATTGTAGGCGGTTTCATGTGAGGGTTATTAGGGTACACCGAAGTGGAAATTTCAGAATCTGTGGGATTTGTTCGGTATTCGAGCTTGGTATCTGTAAAGGGCCAACCGAGGGGATAGGAACATCTTCCACTTGGGGGGTGGAAGGCCCATCATAACCTTTGGATCATGTTTGAAGGTTAACATCCAATGTATATATATTTTGGAAGGAGTTGTCGTTGGGTGGGCGAGGGTCTTGTTGTTGTGTAACTACCCATTGATTCGCAAAGGGTTGTTGTAACACGATGGTTTGTGGTTGGGGAGGATTCATTGCCCGAGGAGGGTTCGTCACCGTCTTATTTTTGGATTCCACTAACTGTTGGCAGTCAAGAATAAGAGGACAATGATGCGTGTAGTGACCATAATCGCTGCAAATGGAGCAACAATAATTGGTTCTCATGGTGGAATTCTTCCCTTATTTGGGGGAATTGTTCGTCCCTTCATTTGGGTTACCCGTATTCTGGTTTTGCTGGGGAGGGGGGTTGCCCCCTTGCCCCGACTGTTGATTCTGCTTGTTCTTACCTTTCTTCTTCCCCTGAGTCTATGGATTATGGGGGTTTGCGGTGTTCAATTACTCATATTGTTGAGGTTGTTGGACGTAAGAAGGTTGGACTAGGTTGACCCCCACGTGGGGAGCAAGTTGCTGACCAGTTGGGCATGATAAAGGATAATAAGGGTTGTACCTTGGGGGTGGGATAAATGTTGTTTGTGTTCCGTAAGAGGTGTACATAGGAATGGCTTGTGCCATTGGTGGTGTAGGAACTATCGTCGCTTGGTTAACGTTTGGGCATGTAGGATTATACGGTCCATATTGGAATTGACCAACTGGTGGGGTTGGTATCGGTATAGGGGGTACTGATGCAGGTGGCATGGATGGGTAATATGAAACCATATTAAATGGCCCCGACGTGGTAGGAGGAACCTTTCCTAAATGGGAAACAGACCCAAGGAGCCCATCTGCCGAATGTGACAAGCCCGAAGGTGTAGGATCCAACGACTGATGCCGAGGTGCATCGGGGAGGATATTGTAAAGGTAGACGGATTGTGTATATATAAGATTGAAATGTTGCACTTTCAGAATAGCCTCTTCCTCGCTTTACGGCATGGAGGTGGCGACATCTTTAGCTATGGCGGGTTGGAGAGATTTGATAAACCAATCCAACAAAAAGGGTGGTTGTATATCGATCTTGCATAATGTACGATACATGTGCCACTCATGGATGTGATCTGCGATGTGGGTAGATGTGTTTTGCCGAAACTCTATGAGAATTTCGAGGCCAAGGTCGTGTTGAATCAGGAGCTGGAAGTAAGTAAGAAACGCAGTGGCTAATGTTGTGAATGTGGCATGTGTCGCACTTGCTAAATTGACATACCATTTGGCTGCCATGCCTATGAGAGTACACTGAAAGAGGCAAAGCTTCACATGATCGTCCACTACAATGCTAGATGAACACCATAAGTGAAAAATACATGACATGGTTGGCGGAATCGTCCCCCTGCTTTCCTTCGAATTTAGGGATATTGGAGGGAAGTTTACTGGCATAGCCGACCATGTGGGATTACGAGCTATGGGATCATTGATCAGTTTGGCCAATTAGGTAGATTTAAACTAGCCATGAATGGTAAAGTAGGGAATATTGGTCTTTCCATTCTGTGTGGGATGTGATTTCCAGGAGGGGAGGACCCAGGCGGTGTTGTAAACAACGGTTGACCTCCTACGAGAGAGGATGGGTCAAAGGGAACCGTGGGATCTCCAAGGGGAGAAGCTAGCAGGGTACCTTCTCCGATGGGGGAAGAAGTGGTGTAATTAATAGTTTCTTCGAGAGGAGAAAATGCACCTAGCAAGGCTTGGCCTCGACCAGATGCTCGTATCATGTATCCTGGGAACGACCCCGACTATGGTACCTTCCTTGTGAACCATTGGAAGAAGGTGTAAAAACACCCATCGAGAGAGGGGATAGGCCTTGTAGTCTATGAGACTATCTCAGGATGTTTTTTGTTCCTCAATGGTGAAGGCTTTGTGTCAAATGAGAGTGATAGTGGAATATAAACATAATTGAACAATATGCAAAAATATCCCAACCACAACAGATGCAAAAGGGTGCGATAAGTGAGTGATATGTGCAATGCCGGTTTTAGTGCATGAGTTCCCACATGTAGGTTTTTTTTATTACGAGTTTAGTGAACTTGTAGTTTTAAAAAGAAAAGAAAAAAACCTTATAAGACCTAATGTCCTTCCTCTCAAATGTAATTGGGCCTCCCAAAAGCACAATTGATGGTGATAATGGTATCCACTCACCAATCAATTAGTGGAAGTAACAAAGAGCTAGTTCTATCGACGATGGGGCCAATGTTCCAATCAAGAAGACTTGGCAACACCTCCCAAAGGCAATAGCTAACTTCAGGAGTCAATTGCACTCACAATTGCTCCTTGGTGATATCCTAAGTTGGGCCACTAAGATACCTTGCGTCAAGTGTGGATCAATGGTTCGGCCTGCACGGTATAGTGTTGTGTCCCTACAACAAGCTGAGTGGCTTGTAGGGGAGAGCAGGGCAGCTATACCTCGGCTTGCACCTCTTTGGTCACAACACACTTTTGATCTGAGTTTTATTTTAACACTTGCTTATAGCAAGATTTTGTAAGTACTCTATGAGACAATAATGCTATGTTTCAAAATATTGCTAATGGAACTAGATTGGTGGGCACTAATGGATGCCTAAATCAATCAATCCTACCTAACTAAAATATTGTTTTGTGACCTCCCGTGGAGGATTTTAGTTAGTTAAGACAATTACGATGTTGATTTGAAGGGGTTTTGAGTGTTCACTTATGGAGTGTAAGAGATGTATTTCACAATCCTTGCCTCTTTAATTCACCAAGCTCACATGAAGTGCGAGGTGAAGAGCATACTTGGATCGAAAGAGTCTTTAGGTCTCTTGGTGTGTGCTAGTGGTGCAAACACATGTGATGAAAGCAAATTGATATCGCCAAATTAACTAAAAGACCATATTAAGTAATACATACTTTTAATTTTAAAAGAAGCAAATGATGCTAACTAAGTGTGCAATGGGGGTATTTCACACTTCTCACCCTTTTCTGATTCACCAAGCTCACATGAAGTGCGAGGTGAAGAGCATACTTTGGGAGACAAGGGTCTTTAGGTCTTTGCTTGTATGTAAAAAGTGTATTCTACACTAGCATTGATACTAAAAACATGTCAATTGGTGCATAAACAAGAAATGGTCTTGAATACTAGTGACAACAATGGGGCCTCTTGAAAGCCTTAAAGTTGTTTACCTAAGTAAGTTTCAAGAGAGATGAACTCTTTACTTCCTAATCTTGGTCTAGGTGAACTAATTACTAAAAAATTAAGTAATTATGTGAATTAGCTTTAATTTAAGTTCATTAGTAAGCAGTAATTGGACTGCCAAACTAAGCTATGTAGATAAAAAGCAAATAAATAAGAGCAGCACGGCTAAACTACACTCTGTCGCGCGGACCGTGTGGGTTAATTCAAAACATGCGCATTGAGCAGCGCAGGCAGTACACTAACCTTCCGTGCGGATGACCTTGGTGGGGTAGTGCGAGTCTAACACTGTTAACCTACGTTGTGCGTGTGACCGTGCGAGTTGTTTCTGCGTTGTCAGCGCGACAAAGACGTTTGGATCCAAGCTACCGTGTGAAAATAGATTGGGGCCGTGATGGGGCAAAATCCTGAAAGCAAGAGGTGGAATACCTGATCTCCTGCAATTGCTAAATACCCATAATTAGATACTTAGCATAAAACAACCTAGTTTTATTGAGAAATGAACAAAAATGAGTATGGTCACCATTATAACTATTGCGGAAAAAATTGCACAAATCAGTCTTCCACTTGGTAAGGTGCTAAGCCTTGTAGTTTGCAGCAATGCCTCGATCCTTGGAGCCCCTTGTTGGTTGTGTGGTATTCCTCCAAGTGATCCTGCAAGAGATTGTTAGTGTAGTTCACATTCAAAATAAAGAAATATGGATAAAAATAAAACGAAAGAGATGGGGGAGAGTACAAACTCCAATAACAACCAAAGATATGCTAAACCACTTTTGTATTGCCCAATGGTATAGCTGTACAACACCTAGGAGGTGTGGGACTCAAGGGAGGCCAGCAATCTCCCTTAAGGATGCCTTTCTTGTCCAAACTAAATGCTAAGTAGATGGTGGAACAATTGAGAGAAACACTTGCCCCTTGAAGGAAGGTGGCAAGGGAGCTTGGGAATGCTCACAATGGTAGGAAATAGTGGGTCATGAGGAAGCTCCAACTCAAATCCAACAACATAACCTTGTTCTAATTTCTCTCTACTAAATGCATGCCAATGGCTTCCTTTTATAGGCCAAGAAGTAGCCAACAAACAACTAGATCCCAATGTGAACTCTCATCTTTCATGCACTAGTTCCAAGGTACACAAGGGGAATGATTAATGCCACCAAGTGTGTGAGGAGCCAAATTTGGATCTTTGGGGAGGATTGAGCGTTCAATGCACTGTTGGGAGTTAGTGGTCCCGCCGTTTTGATAGTAGCGCGAGTGGAATTAACAGCCTCATGTGGATCTGAAATACTAACTCCACAAGGCTCAATATTACTATCAAACATGAACGAGTTTGAGAGTAGTGCAAGTGAAGTTAGTGGTCCGGCGTTGCTGAGCTGTCAACATGATATACTAATTCCACTTATATTGTCACACTAGTGTTAGATGTTCGTACATGCCTGTGTACAACTCAGTCAGAACTTACCATACTCCATTACTTAATTCCGTGAATATTTGTGATACATATGACTAAAATTACTGTCATCCACCAATAAACATAAACATAAAATGACATTCAAGCTCAACCACAAAGTTTTTGAACAAAGGTCAATTAAAACACCACAATCCCTCACAAACTATACAGAAGCCAAGCACGCGAATTATATGCGAGGGTAAGGAGATGGGTTCTCGAGCTCATTTCTGCGTGGCATTCCTGTTGGTAGGATCCATGCATCTGATAACCGCTAGTGCTGGTCCCAACTGTAGGAGGACTATAGAGCTCGAAAGGGGACCTCATGGTGTTGTATGGGTGGTTCAGCTTTCTGATCTCCATTTCAGTGTCCATCATCCAGAGAGAGCTCACTCGTTTAGAGGGCTTGTTGGAAAAACTCTGGCTATGATCAATCCTGCCTTGGTGCTGATAACAGGAGATCTTACAGGTAAAATTTTGAATTCTATCTAGCTTTAGTTATGTGTTTACAGTTTACACACAATAGGTAATACGTAATACGTACGTATATGGAAATAGCAGATTGGTTGTATGTTATGGCTTTCAACCTGTTTTGCACATTCGCTGTATTGTTCATACCTTTATCAGTTTAAATGAAAGCACGAGGAATTAATGGATTAATGGGTCAGTTCACCGTGATTAAGATGAGTATGAACCGGGAATTGACCTTAGTCATATTCACAGTGAGTAATCTGTGCTAAGTTAGTATAGTTGGTTTAATTGATAACAGGTAAAGCACAGCTGCTTAATGTATGAACTGGGGATTAACCGTGGGTAGGGTTTTTCCATGGTTATGGAACCTTGGACAATATTGACAGGTGTAGCATAACAGTCCGTGCTAAGAGGGTTAATATGGGTTCCCTTTCACAGCAAGGGAACCGTGTTTCTTCAACATGGGTACGTTTTGGGAATTAGCCTTGGGTAGGATTGACAGTTATAACTCACTCTTAGGTTAGTGAATATGTATTTGTTTGATAACATGGTAATCATTGTTATGTCAAGTGGAAGACCCTGATTTCCCAAATAGGGAGACAATTAGGCTCTGGCATTGAGATCACATTCTCTGTGTAGATGGAGATTTCACAGGGATTAATCTAATAATGCCAATGGCCTTCAGTCAAATGTTATCCTCTCAATTTGTCCTAGTTCAAGAGCATATAGGGTCACCCAGCGTGGCCTATGTTACTTCTCTTTCAAGAAAACGTTGGGCAGGAGCCCAATGTAATTAGAGACAATAAAGTTATAAACTACATCGTTCCCAGAGAAAGAAAATTGTTCCTAGGCCTGGAATCTATCTAAGATCTTGATAACTTGTGTCGGAGTAACAAGAAAATGAAAATGCTTCCTTTGCCTTGTTAAATGGATATATCTTCTAAACAACCAAGAAATCCCGAGGGTTGCGCCTATCTTTAAGAATTTACTGATATGACTTGAGGTGAATGATAAGCCACGGAAGGGTGAGGGTTGCATAATGGCAATGGAAGATTGAGCCATGCTATGTTTTCCTCCTTGTTGCAAAGATGCATGCCCAGAGAAAGAGAGCCTATTGGATATATATGTTATGAACACGTTGTGAAGTGGAATAGGTGCATGAGATTGGTAGTGGAGATGAAATCACCGGTGCTGTAGGTAAAGAAGATTAGGTTTAAGGATCAATCACAGGCCAAGTTTGGAGACTGACTATACCCCCAATGACAATGCTTCATGGAAAAACAAGTGAAGCACTGGGGTATGTGGGTTGAAAAGGCACGATAGTAGATAAAGCCTCTCGTGGTTGAGGCAACTTCAGGCTGGTTAAATTTTGGCTTGTGGGAAGATAAATGGTTGCCTTAATTGCAAAATCCCCAAAAGATAAACTTCCCAAGTGGGACCCTAAATTTGGAATGATAAAGATGGTTTCACTAAAATGATTGATGAAAGTCTTGGTTGATGTAGTAGGGGGTTTTGGAATCCCTTCAACTTCCATTGAGGCAGGACTAGATCAAGAACACATGTGAATGAACTGTTGAAATTTCCAGTTCTAGGGCAATTAATGGAACTTCAAAAATTTCACCTCTTTCCTAGAGATTTCCCAGATCCAGTCCCTGTGAATTAACAGCCTTAGGGTGGATCTGAAATATAATTTACTGCAGCAAACAGTGTACAATATTTCACTTCTTTACAACCCCAATGAACAAGGCAATCCAAGAGAAAATATACCAAATGTGTGCCAACAAGTTTCAGCCCTATAGGGCAATCTTACCATGCATAAACCAGATCTGAATTTCACTTAATAACTGCAGCAATTACAGCAGTCAATCGCCCTAATACCTTCAATATCAATGCTAAAACCCTTAACAATTTCAGCGTTAACTTTTGTCAAATCAACAAGACATACTAGTGCTGGCAATGTTACATGAACTGTGGGTGTGTAAGGAATTGGCTGAAGAATGTGGCGTGGGTGCGGTACTTGTCCCAAAATCAGGAATTGGGGACTCAGAACCCTAGCCCTAATCTTTTTTTGAATAAATATATATTTAAAATTTTAATTGTATACTGAAAATTTAAAAAGACTTTGAAGGCAAAATATCACAAGCCTTTCCAAAACAAGCGGTCTTGGATCCTGTTTGTTCATCATCATTCTCATACCACAACTCAAAACTTACGAAAATCTTCCTTCTTTCTGCTGTAAAATATCTTCCTTAAACTACCTACAGTGGAAAACTTGCATTCAAACAAATAACATCTGCAAGTGGGAAAACTCTGTGTATATCAATGAAGTGAGTGTAGATGGGTGAGAAGTTAGTGCGAGTTATATAAGTGTTATCACTCTTGTTTGAACTTATAGTATTTTAAAAGTGGATATAGCCCTATTTTTGCTAGATTATACCTTGGATACCTGTATTTTCTGTCATTGAGATAGAGATCGCTGGCATATTGGTCACTGATGTATCTGTATATGAGATAAATCTGGGTTGCAACTTTTCATACAGGGCCCTATGACCATGTTTGGAAACTTTTTGTTGTGCATCTGATTTGAGTCAGAGGTGAAGCATTCAGGATCTTTTCAGTTCAGTCCAACTTTCTATGTTGGATCCTTTGCTAAATATGGGGTTGTTGCAATGCTAAATTGCAGCTAAGCTTTTAGGGATGATAAATTATTAGTCATCTTCCAAGTTCCAACAGAGTTGTTTGACTTCATGTACAGAGCAAGTATAAAAGCCAGTTTAAATGTAGTGAGTGATGCAGACAATACTTGTTCAGGTGGTGGTAAATGCTGAAAATTAGTCTCTTTCTGCGACTAAGGAGTTTTGATGCTTACGTTAGCACAAGAGCTCCAGGAATCAGACTAATATAAAATTATGGATTACATGTTGTTTCTTCATTATTAGACAAGGTAATACTGAGTTTCTTCATAGTTCATAACCTATGCTCACTTCTATAGATTTGTTCTGAAGACAGTTTTTTATAAAAGTTGAACCCAGGACATCGACATGTTATGCTAAACGTCAAATTCTAGGTAGGCTCACATGATTCAATGTTCTCACAATGATATTTTGTAAAACCTTAACATAGCACATATTATGTTAAGCATCAAATCCTACTTTTCCTCACCAAATGCAACCTTCATTAGTTTACTAACTGAACAAATAAGCTATTAGCAATGTAATGACCTTATATATATAGTATTTCACATTTTCAGTGGATAATGCACATTTAAAAGATACAAATGTAACTTCTTTTTATGTTGAGTTTCAACAAATAATAGGAATTAGTTCCCATTGGAGGAACCCATTCCCCTAACATCCAAACTGATTCCTAAATGATAGGATCCGGATTGTATATCCGGAAATGGGTCCCTCAACAAAACTCATTGAATCTTGAAGAATCAGATCTGGATCGTTGATTCCCTGCTTCATTTACAATTCGGATCCTGAGCTTATTAGGGTACTGTATCTGCACACCGTCATCAACATGTCTTCCTTCACCAAAAACCCAACCTATTTCCAATGAATTCATCACCCATTCTAGAATTTGTCCATGTGGGAAGAGAATCCAAGGGTTCTACATTTGCGAAGTTTTGAGCATTGAAGAAAGACTGAGAAAAATCCTCCATAATGCCACTTCTTCCCAGGGATCCCCAGAACATCATATGAATACATAACCAAGTTTATACCCCCCCATACTAAGGTTTTCATGCTATAGACATTCCGAAAATAAAAGACCTTGCCAGTGGTCCTCTTGTTTAGTGCTCCCTCCATATACATTGAGGAGACTGACCTGCATGTTCAGTTCTAGGGAGTAGGGACACCATAGAAGCAAAAATATCAGAGTTCAAATAAATTGTATAAAAATTCCTCCAAGCCTGGTTCCATCCTATAGTTAATCTTCCTTCCTTCCTTTGTCAAATCAAGTGCCACCCAGACAAGAGCCTGTACAACAATGCCTTACAAGAATCTTCCCTTAGCATAGTTTTCTATAAAAAGAGAATGTTAGGTGATTGTTTTGCACTATTCTTTTCAGGGTCCTTGGTGATAGGGCAGACCCTATCCCTTTGTCATTATGGGAGAGTATAATCAATATTTTACCCCCTTAGGGCCTGTTGCTGCCCTAAGCACCCCTTGGATGGTTTCTTGTCACCCTGAGAGGATCTCATTCTCTTGCTTTGCTATCTCCAAATAAGACGTTCTTCCTTGCTGGTTTTTGTTGCCCTTCCACATCTTTTCTTGACTTTGGAGTTGGATCTTAGACTGTATTTATGGGTTCTTTTCTCCATTTAGATTCTCCTGCCTCTACTTGGAGAATTTTTCGAAGCCTCCAAACCCATAGAACTGGAGCTCTCCTCTTCTTCAAGTTTCCCCATTAGGTACCTTTCCTGAAATAGCTCCTCTTCCATTTTCCTAGCACTTTCAGAGGTTCTTCCAAGAAGGGCCAAAGGTTGGGTTAGTCCTTGTAGTTGGCTATTATGACAATTTAAGCATTCCTTGTTATTGAGCTGTGTCAATATGGTTCCTCCTTTGCTCAATTGAACTTCTATCCTCCACTTTGGGGTTTCTTCCACTTCCCTATTGCCCTTCCTACCCTTCTTATTCTTATACTTGTATATTAATTCTAGTGCCTATTCCAAGGTTAGGCCTTCCACTTCAAGAGGTGATCCCATAGTTTCTTCTATTTTATCCAAAACCTCCACAACCCTATTTCACTGTTCATTTCTTGTCTTATGAAAGTCCACCCTCCTTCGCAAGGAAGGACCCTTTGAGCTGTCTTTGGCCCACTGATAGGTTTTGTCGTTCCTCCTCCCTTGGAGAAAGTTTAGTAGGTTTTTTAAGCCATTTCCTCCCGTAGTGAGAAGGGATTAGGAATCATGGTGGTCACTTGCGTCATTGCTTTCCATGGTTCTTGGGAACACTATCTTCAAATGAGCAAAGGATCGACACAGAGTGCATCCAAAGGCAACATTGTAGTCTAGTATTTGGTTTCAGTCATAATCTGCTCCCACCAGTGTGATATGATCAAGTATCCCCTTGTTAATATTAAGTTCCACACACATCTTTGCAATTGTGGTGTGTTCAATATGTTTGGTCTGCTCAGCCAACCTCTGGAACTTTCAAATGGTTTTCTATTGGTTTTTGTAGCTCAGACATGTACTTCTGCATTGGCTAGGTGTCAGGCATGCAAGAGTCGTCTAGATCACCTCTCTAGGAACTTGCTTTGTTGAGCATGGGACTTTTGTATCTCATTCCTAAGTCTAACTTAGGAAAAGCACATTCTTAACTTAATGTTGGCTAATGACTAAAAAGTGAACTTAAGATTAAGTCACAACCGTTGATCTTAAGTGAGGCTTGAGATCTAATCTCAGCCATAGATCACTTGGAAGATCTAGGGTTAGGGTTTTAGTCTAATGATATAAAAGGAAACCTAAGGAGAGGAAGTGACACAACAAACACACAGAATGAGTGAGTTGAGATCTCATTGAGTGGGTGGAGAAGGACTTCTATCCAAGTGTGAGGGCAGGGGCCAAGGAATGGAGCAAAGGGGTAGCAAAGGAAGTAGCAGCCAGGTGTGATAGGCCAGGCTGCTAGTTGTTTTGTATATTCCTCAGGAGGGCCATTATCCTAGGACGGGAGCACGTGATTTTTTAATAAAATTGTCTGTTGCTGGTTTTTCCCTAGTTGTGTTTTTCAAGGGTAAATTTAAGTGTCAAATGTATGAATGATTTCGTGAGTATTTCCGCTGCGTAATTAGTTAGGAGTCGGTGTGTTTTCAGATAATAATTGTTGTAAATTATTTGGGTCTAATAACCAGATCTGGGCTAGTAAAAGCTAACATGGTATCAGAGTGAGATCAACTCTGAGTGAGAAATCGATTTGAGGGGATTTACATGAAAACAAAAGGGAAGAAAGAAGCTGTATGGACCGCACAACGTACGGCCACAACAACAGACTCGTGGATTGGCAGATTCGACAGAGGCCACGAATTGCAAGGTTGTAGCAGAGGGCTCGAAGCATGGGCTACAAGGGATTGCAAATGTGAAGGCAAGCATGATCGAGAGACTGGCTACAGAACCCCCAGGTGTGGAGTAACAACAGATCGTGACTGCTGCAGTTGGGTCGTCACTGTTGTAGCCATAGGCGGACGAGCTAAAGCAGGCGGATCGGAAAAGCTGTGGGCGGAGTGAGGTGTTGGGTGCCAGGCCAGCAATAGATCTGGAGTGTTGAGCCGCCGAGTACCGCGTGTTGTGCTACAGAGGAGTGATGATGGTGGATCTCGGGCAGAATCCATGTAGAGGAGCCCATAGACGGTAGTGGAGAGCCGACAACAGCGTGGGTTGGTGCAGTGGTGTAAGGAGCAGCCGCGCGTCAATGTTGGGCGGACGTGAAGCCTAAGGCATATCGGGCTGCTGCCAGAGCGGACAATTAAGAGGTAAGCTAGTGGACGAGAGGTCGCAAATGTGCTGACATGGAGGCAACAACGTAAGGGTTGTGGATGAGGGCAACTGTTGGGGTGGCAGGTCGAGGGAACGATGGTGGAGTTGCACGAAGCAGCCGGTGTGTAGGTGAAGTCGTGACTGCTGTAGCCGCCGGGTGAGGTGAGGTAATGACCGGTAGGGCCGCCGATAGAGGCAGAGCCGCTGGCAGATAGCTACCCAGACAGTTAGTAGACCTACAACCACTGGGAAGCCCCAAGGGAAGTTCATGCAGCATGCCCAACAAACTTGGGCAGGCCCATTAGGTTGTGGGCAACCCAGCAGAGCCCACAGGCAGATGCAACAAAAGCTTGGGTAGGCCAGGAAACTGTCCACAAAATTTGGGCAGCAAGTAGAAAGACTTTTGGGTAGCTGCTTAGAGAAGTCGGGCAACCCAAGAAGAATATGGGTAGCAGTAAGGTATAGATTTGGGCAGCGGGCAGCTACAAAAACAAGTTAAAATGGTTGCTGCAGGGATAAGGTAAGTTGTATAGGTTGCTAGGTCATCTTGTTTGTGGATCGAAGGGGATCTTAGATCGTGGGTTGGTGTCAGTGATAGAGGTCAAGGAGCAAAGCACTACGAAGGGTGAGCAGAGTTCACAAACTTCCAGTGTGGGGAGTAAACCTTTGGAGGGAGTTAGCTTCTTCCAGTTCTGCTAGGAGACCTAGTTGTTACGAGATGACATTGATGGATGCTCAGGAGCAGGTGGAGATTCCTAGGAGCATGGTTAGGAGGAACATATCTTTAAAGCAGATTCCAAAGTAGGTGGCAGGGAAGTCTTCCAGTTCAGAGGGAGCGGCTACAGCAACGGATGATGTGGTGGGATTGGAGATAGATCCAGTGGAGGATCTTCTGGAAGTACCTTCCTCACTAAGAGGGAGTGTTGTTTTTTGTACCTTGGATAGGTACTTTTGCATAGGCTAGGTGTCAGGAATTCACGGGTCGTCCAGATCACCTCTCTAGTAACTTGCTTTGCTAAGCAAGGGACCTTTGTATCTCATTCCTAGGTCTAACTTAGGAAAAACACATTATTAACTTAATGTTGGCTAATGACTAAAAAGTGAACTTAAGATTAAGTCACAGTCGTTGATCTTAAGTGAGGCATGAGATCTAATCTCATCAATAGATCACTTGGAAGATCTAGGGTTAGGGTCTTAGTCATTGTAATGATATAAAATGAAGCCTAAGGAGAGGAGGTGACACAATAGACACATAGAATGAGTGAGTGAGATCTCATTGAGTGGGTGGAGAAGGACTTCCATTCAAGTGTGAGGGTAGGGCTCGAGGAACGGAGCAAAGGGGCAACAAAGGAAGTAGCAACCAAGTGTGATAGACTAGGCTACTTGCTCTTTTTGTTTATTCCTCAGGAGGGCCATTATCGCAGGACAGGAGCCCGTGGTTTTTTAATAAAATCATTTGTTGCGGTTTTTCCCTAGTTGGGGTTCTCCAGGGTAGATCTAAGTGTCAAACGTATGAATGATTTCCCGAGTATTTCAGCTGCGTAATTAGGAGTTCAGTGTGTTTTCAAATAATAATTGTTGTAAATTATTCAAGTCTGATAACCAGATCTGGGCTTGTAAAAGCTAACATTTTCCCCACGCTTTCAAAAATCTTTTCATGCTACATCTCCAGGGGGAAGAAAGGGAGCTTGATGTATATTGGTATCCTTGTCACCTTCTCCCTTAATGGATTGAATCGTGGAGTCCACTTATAATGGGTTAATCCAGAGGTACCCTAAAACCAGGGTCCTGAGCCATAGATATTGCCCCTGTCATGTTTTGAGTTAAGGACAAAGGTTAGAAAATCCCTTGCTGTCACCAGGGTCTTAGGGTTATTTCCCAAGATTTGTCCCTAGTTGGTGCTAGCCCATTGTTCTAGGTTCTTTTCTCCAATGCTTCTAGCATGGAAACAACCAATGAAAGCATTGTGTGTAACTCAATAGACTCCATGATGGATCCCTGTTCCACTTCCAACCTCATAGCCTCTAATATCTTCCTGATACACTTGGCTTTCTTTCTTCTTTAAACTTACCTTCTCCTTTTCATCACCTGGAGTTAATGCTGCCTTTGGAATACTCTTCCTCCTGTTGCCGCCTAATCCGCACCTTGGTGAGAAAAATCTCAACTCATTGGGTGCAGCCTTGGGGAAATGCTCAAGTTGGGTGCAACTGTCACCACAACACTCAACCCCTCTGTTTAGGCCAACTCCTAAACAAAACCAAGGGAGGTAGACCCTAAATAAATAAACTAAGGATTAAAACTAGGAGTTAATTTTTAGGACACTAAAAGTACAAAAGTTACTTCGAAAATAATGCACGTATAGATCTAATCAAAGATATAACAATAATGTAGAATTTAGATGTACAATTTATAAGCATGTAAATATGTGAAATTCCCTGCAAGTACGATATTAAAAAAAGGACCAGTGCTTGAAATAAAACAGATCTATGCTACAAGATAATCAAATGAATTGAGCACTCTCTAATCTAGAAATTGAAAGAACAGTTAGAAATTGCATGTTAGAACTTCAAAAAGAAGGAGATATTCTTGCTTCACAAGCAAGTATGAGCTGGCAAGTACAAAGCCAGGGTTTGGTTAGACTCAGAATTTTCCAGATCCAAGGTATGACTTAGCTGTAGTGAGGGTGTAGAGCTTGAATCCCTCTCTGAGAAAGTAAATTTTAATCTACTTATTAGAAACCTAAGCTAGATTGCAGTTAATTTAATGAAGTGATGTCCATATGGTTGAGTGATGGACGGATTTGTTAAATTAGATTTAAACTAGCTAATCTACGTTACTGAAAATAAAAAGCAAAAAGAGAATAAGTGGACTATGATGAGATTAGTGGTGAGAACCACTTCTCTTGCAAGTTACAATGCTTTATAGGACTTCTCAAAAGAATGCTTGCTGGTCCTTGACTTTAGGACAACATACAAGCTTACAGAAAGGAAGGAAGAGGTCCAAAAGAGGGAAGAAAGTTGCTTGGGAGATGGGTAGTTTGAGCACCCTTCGTCCCAAGATGAGGCTGCCACCTTATGGCTGCCTTGACTGTCCAAATCTGCACTTTGTTAGAAATATCAGTGAGCATAAATAACCAAAATGCAAGGGAGGACTTATGGGACAGCTTGCAAGTGTTCTCAGTTAAGATAACTAGTTACCAACCTACAAATATGCACTTAGAGACGTTCTTTAGTAGTCTAAAACATGTAGAGTTGTATGTAATTTAGGAAAACAATGAACTATGAATGACTAATCTTTTGGCATGCAAGTTTCAAACTCTCTTAAATAGATCTATTTTATGAAATATTCAATGATTATGCGAGATGTATGACACACAATCTATAAAATGATGTTCTTTTAGATGCAATAAATTTAGATAAACAAGTAACAAATCTAGATTTCTTAATCATGGATGGTTGAGAGAAAGAGAAACTTATCATTCGAGAAAGTGGGCAATGGAGTCACCAAGGATATGACCTTGAGGGCCTACATTAGAATGATTATCAAGAGAAGGGGTTGCTTTAGGCTAACCCTGATCTACTTGATATTTAGAAAGATACTTGCAAATAGAGACAAAGGGGGAGACCAGACCTCTCCTTCCTTTCCCTTAATGGTGCATTCTACAAAGGAAACCATCAATATTGCATAATCCAACCTAAGGTATGTTGAAATATTGTAACTTCTAAGAATATTATATTTGTACTTTATTATTCTGGAGATGTTTCATTCCTCCGTGAAAACCTTATTGTATATCCGGAGATGTTTATTTCCTCCGTGGATAATGTGGCAACTTGGGTTATTAGACTTCCCTAGTGGGGGTCGGCCCTGTATGAGTCATGTGGGTTAAAGGGTTATTAGACCACCCTGGTGGGGTCGGCTCTGTCACATTATGTTAAGTGGTTAAGTTGGGGCCGACCTAGTTAATGTAAAAGACAAGTCGGAGTAGTGTATAAATAGAGGAGGTGTGTTCCTCATTTATCACACTCACTCATTATTCACTCACTTGTGAATAGCGCATAGGTGAGAGAGAGAGATCTGCTATGGAGGAGAAGGAGCTCATGTTTGGGATATACATCTCTGTATTGTTGATCATCTATATTGAGGAAGCTTTGCTGGGTTTTCTACCCCATGAGGGTTTCCCAGGGTAAATCTGTGTCTCTTGTGTTTATGCTGTGCTTGTTGTTCTTTCAGTGATCTTGTATATGCTATTGTTTGATAATGAAATGCAATGCTGATATTTTATGTCTTAGCATATTAAATCTTAACATGGTATTAGAGCTAACCTGAGAAGAAGACACTGTGCAGTTGCGGAAGCTAGGGCTTCTTGTTTTTTGGGTTTCTCTCCACAGATATTGAAAGGCAGGAGGCTAGATTGACTCTCCTCAGCAAGGCGCATCCTTCTGTCAAGACAGAATTCAATTCTGAGCATTTTTAGTTTTTGACCTAAAAATTAGGGTTTCAAAGAAAATTGGAATGGAATCTGAGTCCATGGCTGGATGCTCCTCAGAAAAATCGAAGTTTAGAGCTTTGGATCGAACATTTTAGCTGGGTGAAGCTCCGTGAAACTCAAACCCTAATTCAGGGTCCTTCCCAATGAATCTGAAAGTTTCAAAAGCAATTTTGAGGGGTGAAACTTTGTAGTTTTCAAAATCTGAGTATACCAGCTTAATCAACTCAGCAAGGCGCATCTTTCTATCCTTTTAGAAGTTTGAAATTCAAAGTTTGAATTTTTAGGGTTTCTCTGACAAACCCTAATCCAGCTCCAGATCCAGTTTTCAGCAAATCAAGTGGATTGGGTCAATCCTAAAAGAGAATGAGTTGGACACTTACATAAGTGAAGAGGTTCCAGTCCCAGAGGGAGAAGAGGCTAAGGCCTTACATAAGAATGCTACAAGCAATCTCGACAGGTATGACTTGAGGAGATACAGGTATGTTTTTAATCTGTTCATGATTAAGGTTATGATATGTTTGTCTTCATATTATTGAGGTTAATACAATATTGATTAATTTTAGGCTTATCTTATCACCCTAGTAAAAATATGAATGCATGTGAATGATAGAAGACATCCATTGATTAGGGTTATGACACCTATGATTGTACTAATGCACTGTGGTATTGTATGAGGATGACGTTGTCCGCTAACATGAAAGGTACAAATCAAGTTCTAGATGAAGAACATATGACCATGGTGACATGAAGACAAAAGACTCATGGATCACATAGAAGCTCTACTTACGAGGTATGTATAATTTGATGGTTAACTTATGAGTTATGCAGATTCTAGCACAAGGTCTCTAAATCATTGAAGAGAACAAAGAAGATATTGTTTGATATGTTTTCCTATATCAAGTTAGAATCCTACTTTGTGTTAGGATCTTAGGTAAGTATACCTGTGTATGAAATGATCATGACCATACATAATGTTTTAATAGTATTGAGATTATACTAATGAATGTATGATTATGTATGAGATCATGAGGATGACACTAGTGCACACTTAAGCATGCTTAGTGGTACAGAATGAATAGAAGTTCAAAGACATATAGAGATCAAGTGGGAGGCAACCACACAACATAAACGATAAGTATTTGGGTTGTTATTTGAATCTCTAAATAGTTAATGATATTGCTCGTAATAGTTGCATGCGTATTTGTATATATCATGCATAGTGTGAGCATTCATATAGCATTGAACAGTATACTACTAATATGCATATGATGGGTAAGTTGGACAAACATTCCATTGTTGTTTATCTAGAATGAAACCTCTTTGCTGACATGCTGAGAGCTGTGCACACTCTTGACAGTATGTTCTGGTAGAGATGGAAGGCATCTAGATAGCCACTGTATGCATACAGGATATGGAAAAGTGTTGTGCCAAAGTATTGGTCAAGATAGTTGCATAACTATGTGAATCATATCTGTATGCATTATAGGTTATCATGTCAACATGATTTGATGATTATGAAGTATTTCTAATCATGTATTTAACTTTGATTTGTAGGAAAGATCATGTGAACGCCGAACAAGGGATGGATGTTCAACAAGAATTACAAATCAAACATAATATAGAAGGCTCGTGGCTAGAGGATTCTCTTATAAAGAGGAAGAGGATCATGATGAGATGTTTGCTCCAAGTGGCTATATAAGACCATTCTCTTAATGGCGCAATTGAAGAAGAAGCTAGCTACAGAATTTGAGATGAAAGATCTTAGATTGATGCATTACTTCCTAGGTCTAGAAGTATGGCAAAGCCCAGAAGGAATCTTTCTCAACCAGGGAAAGTATGCTGTGGAAATCTTGAGAAGATTTGATATGTTGGAATGCAAGGACATGACCACTTCCATGGATTCCAACTTCAAGCTGTTAGCTGATGACTCATCAGAGTTATTGGATGTGACTCTGTACAGACAGATTATTGGGTCATTGATGTATCTGACGCATACCAGGCTAGATATATGCTTTGCTGTGAACACCTTGAGTCAGTGTCTAGTGGAACCTAGGCGTGTTCACCTGATAGCTGCAAAGCATGTGATGAGGTACCTGAAGGGTACGATAGACTTTGATCTATGTTATCTTGGAGATCATGAATTCAGATTGTATGGCTACACAGATGTTGATCGGGTAGGAAGTGTATCAGACAGGAAGAGCACATTGGGAGGATGCTATTGTCTGGGATCTGCCATGGTCTCGTGGTTTAGCAGGAAGCAGTCTAGTGTGGCTCTCAACACAGCTGAAGCATAATATATTGTTGCTTACTCTGCTAAGTTGTGAAGCGATATGGTTTCGGAAGTTGTTATCAAGATTGTTTGACTTAGAGATGGACCCGACTGTGATATTGTGTGACAACTAGAGATGTATCAAGATGACAGAGAATCCAGTGTTCCATGATAAGTCAAAGCACATAGAGATCCGATATTTCTATATACGGGATATGGTGCAGAAAGGAGCTATCAAGCTCGAGTATGTGAGCACTGACGAGCAAGTTGCTGATGTATTGACCAAACCTCTGTCTCGAGTAAAGGTTGAGTATTTCTGAGACAAGCTTGGTGTTGTTCAGAAGGACCCTCCTCGAAAGGGGGAGTGATGTGGTCGATGATGATATTTGGATATTGGTATCGATGTGGATACCTATATCGATGGTGAGATTGCCTATATTGACGGTAAGGTCAATGATGAGGATACTTGTATCGATGATATGGATACTTGTGTCGATGATATGGATACTTGTATCGATGATGAGGATACTTGTGTCGATGATGTGGATATTGTATCGATGACGAGGTTACCTGTTCCGACGATGAGGTCGATGATGAGGTTGCTGGTTACGACGATGAGGTCGATGCATGGTCCTTAGACTATGAGAAGGGATTGTATCATCCCTGGACTTAGGTCCCTGAACAGATCCGTAAACAGTTGTCTTCGAGAATTGGTCCCTAGTGGACGGAAGGGATTGTATCATCCCTGGACTTAGGTCCCTAAACAGATCCGTAGACAGTTGTCTTCGAGAAGTGGTCTCTAGTGGACGAGGGGATTGTATCATCCCCGGACTTCGGTCCCTGAATAGATTCGTAGACAGATGTCTCCGAGAAGTGGTCCCTAGTGGACGAGAGGGGATTGTATCATCCCCGAATTTCGGTCCCTGAATTGATCCGTAGACTCTTGTCTTCGAGAAAGATGTTGGTGAAGGATGTAATGTGCGCTCCTGGACTGCTCGACATAGCAGTAGGTGATCATTCAAAAAACCTATAATGATGTAATGTTCGCTCCTGGATTAGCAGGTGATCATTCACAGGTTGTAAATCCTATATTTGATCTAGGTCACACCCCAGTTGAAATAGTACTGGCTCTGTGGTTGTAAATCCTAGATCTGATCTAGGTCACACCCCAGTTGAAATAGTATTGGTTCTGTGGTTGACTGGAATGATGTAATGTGCGCTCCTAGACTGCTCAGTGTAGCTGCAGGTGATCATTCGCAGGTCCTGTAATGATGTAATGTTCGCTCCTGGACTGCAGCAAGTGATCATTCACAGGTGGTAAAATCCTAGATTTAATCTAGGTCACATCCAGTATGAAAAAGGACTGGCACTGTGGTTGGGATTGCATCGTCCCTAGACATGAGAGGTGTCTTAAAGTGATAAGGATTGATCATCCTGTAAGTAGATCGTGATTGCATCGTCCCTAGACATGAGAGGTGTCTCAAAGTGATAAGGATTGATCATCTTGTAAGTAGATCGGGATTGCATCGTCCCTAGACATGAGAGGTGTCTTAAAGTGAGAAGGATTGATCATCCTGTAAGCAGATCGAGACTGCATCATCCGTGAACGTTTGGTTCAAAATGTACGTGATAGGACTGCATCGTCCTTGAACGATTGGTTCAAAATGCACGTGATAGGATTGTATCATCCTTGGACTTATGTCCTAAAGTGAGCGGGATTGATCATCCTATAATTGGATCATGTGTATTGCAGAGTACGCTGCTATGTTGATGCTGTTGATCGAGAGGATCCAGATGTTGATGTTGTTGATCGAGAGGATCCAGTTGATGACGTGATACTGTTGATCGAGAGGATCCAGTTGATGATGTGATGCTGTTGATCGAGAGGATCCAGTTGATGACGTGATACTGTTGATCGAGACGATCCAGTTGATGATGTGATGTTGTTGATCGAGAGGATCCAGTTGATGACGTGATGCTGTTGATCGAGAGGATCCAGTTGATGACATGATGCTGTTGATTGAGAGGATCCAGTTGATGTTGTTATGATGATGAGGCTATTGATCGGGTGATCTAGATGATGACGATGCTGTAGCTGATCGAGTGCTGCAGAAGGTGAAGACTCAATACTGATGATGCTGATACTCGAGTATTGAAGACCTGAAGATATTCCAGTAACTGGTTGAGTTACTGATGATGTTGAGAAAGCTTCCAATGATTTATAGATGTATCATGTATCATGTAGTTGATGACTCCTTGCTCCTGTAGATGTTGTTATAATATCCTTCTCGTTAAGGGGGAGTGTTGAAATATTGTAACTTCTAAGAATATTATATTTGTACTTTATTATTCCAGAGATGTTTCATTCTTCCTTGAAAACCTTATTGTATATCTGAAGATGTTTTATTCCTCCGTGGATAATGTGGCAACTTAGGTTATTAGACTTCCCTAGTGGGGGTCGGCCCTGTATGAGTCATGTGGGTTAAAGGGTTATTAGACCACCCTAGTGGGGTCGGCCCTGTCACATTATGTTAAGTGGTTAAGTTGGGGCCGACCTAGTTAATGTAAAAGACAAGTTGGAGTAGTGTATAAATAGAGGAGGTGTGTTCCTCATTTATCACACTCACTCATTATTCACTCACTTGTGAATAGTGCATAGGTGAGAGAGAGAGATCTGCTATGGAGGAGAAGGAGCTCATGTTTGGGATATACATCTCTGTATTGTTGATCATCTATATTGAAAAAGCTTTGTTGGGTTTTCTACCCCATGAGGGTTTCCCAGGATAAATCTGTGTCTCTTGTGTTTATGCTGTGCTTGTTGTTCTTTCAGTGATCCTGTATATGCTATTGTTTGATAATGAAATGCAATGCTGATATTTTATGTCTTAGCATATTAAATCTTAACAAGGTAAGGATGCAAAAATCAAAAGTCTCTTAAGGAGAATAATGCAATAAGGATTAACCTATTGTGATCCTCTTCAAACAAGGTGATAACACCCTTTCAATGGAAGCATAAAGGATTTTATTTTTTTTGACATCCAAAGTCTTGGAACTTTATTTTGAATGTGCTCTCCAACAAGAGAACAATGGTACTGCTTCAATACAACAACCAACACCAAAGAGAGGGGGGCACACTTGCTTAAGTAGCCAAAGGATGAAGGAATGTGCCCCTCCATGTGTTAAATCTCATGCACAAGTGATGTGCCGCCTCTAGGAGCTCACTAGAGGTCCATGCACCACCTCTAGAGAGAACGAGGACTCAAAAGGCCACCTCTAGAGTGAATTGGGAGAGAGTAGGTGCCACTGCAGTGAACTGGAGTTGAGTAGGTTCCCATGTGTTACCTCTAGAGTGGGCTAGGGGACAAAAGGAGTGAACTGGAGCAAACTCCACTCACATGCAACACCTCTTCAGCTTACTAAGAGAGAAGAGAGTGCACCCCCCCAAAATGAATATTCCCTTTTACCTACTCCCTAAAATCTTGGAATTGGTCTCCAAGGTGCATAAATCATGGGATTTTGTCCTAGAGAAGTGTACTAGGATTTATGAAGGGGGCTAAAGGGGTTTAATAAGTGTTGGACACCCCCTTTAATCATTTTAATGCAACTTTATAACATTTACCCCCTCAAGGGACCTAAATTGACATCTAAAATAAGAAAACATGGGGACACAGGTAATGCATGACAAAGAAACTAAGGGCTAAGAACACTAGCCTATGGCATATGTACTAACTTACTAAGGGTGCTCATGGCTTTGGAGGAATGATTGAGTGAAAAAGCTTTGACGACATAGATCTCAAGGATCTATATTTATCTAAGTAGAAAAACCACTCCAGAGCACCGTTTACTATAATTGTCATAGTTGGGCTAGCCCTTCTACACATGTAATATAAATGTCACGTCATTTTACAATCAACATCTTTTGACCATGGGTAGGAGAAGAAGAAGACTGCTTGAGATAAGTCTTGGAACTGCAAGTCCCTTGGTTCTCTGTCATCTTTTGTCCTGTTATCACATCCATAGTAGCTGGGCTACCATGATTGCAAATCAGTTCCTAGTATATTTTTTGAGCCAGTCCTTTGCACATTTTGATGAGATCAGTTGATGATGAGCATCATTTTTTATCACTCCCATGACTTCAGTGGATCCAGAGCTTGTATATTTGACAGTCTCATGCCAGGACTGAGCCTCATGACCCTGTTATCAACTAAATTGCACTTAGTGGATCCCGAGTGAACCGTTGAAGACTTGAATAATCAAATTGTTCATCATCAGTGTTTTGTGATCCATCGGGCCAATTTTTTGCCCTTTTTTCAAAAAATTGCATGTCCAGATCCCCTTGGGGGAATTGTAATAAGTTAGTCTAAGCATGATATTTTTGTAAAAGGCTTGGCCTACCTTAGGTTTATTTGTCAAGGGGATACTCTAGAGTGTTTTTTCCTTAGGAATTATGCGTTGCGCTTCAATGACATATAATTATTGAGTTTTTCACTCACACCTCCAAAGTTGGGGTATTTTTCTTAGTGGTCAAACCTTGGGAGGTTATTAAAGCCTAAGTTTCTATGTATTTTTACATGCTAGTCATCAATAATAAGTCATATGGACATGCACTAGGTCCCCTAGGAGTTTGAGTCGATTTCGACAAAAATAAATATATATATATATATATTTTTTTTATCCTTAAACTTAGGCCATTTTTTAATGGTTTAAATGGAAAAATTTAAATTGTAATGAAAGTGGGGTCTGGAAGCGGAATTTGGCATGGGGATGCTTGTTTTGACACTCAGAGCGTCCTCTTTACCCTAGGACCCACTTTCTCCATGTTCCGGGTGACTACGTCGTCTCTGGGAGCATTATTCCTTAAAGATGCATCAAATTGGCAAATAATTGCTAAAAAAGCACAAATTGCACCAAAGTTTAAAAAAAATATATTAAAAAAAAGCTAATGGGCATGTGTCAAATGAGTTGGCAACATTCCCAAGTGAAAGGCGACTTAGTAAGGTAAATTAAGCATGTGGTAAAAGATCAAATATTATGGAAAGCGAAATGATCCACTTGGTGAGTGCGCCATCCCATCTCATTCTTCACGTGAGGATTATGTGGCATTTCCAAGGTAGGCATTAAGAGAGGTGGCATCTTGTATTTTGAAGGCGACTTTTCCGAAGGAGGGCACATCTCTTATGAGAGAGGTGGCGCCATCTCCTCACCCCATGCCAACAAGATCCACATTTTTCTCTTGGAACTCGCCTTCAACTCCAAGTGAAGGATACGCCCCCCCTCCTCTATTTTGCTATATAAAGCGAGGCTCTCCATCACTTCAAGGATGGAAAATGGTGGAACCTCTGCTCTCATGTACAATTTTAGTGAATCTTTTTGATGAATAAAAGGCTTTGGAGGTCTATTACGGTGTCTTTGGCTCAAGTTTGATGATCATTGTCTTATGCGTTTTATGAGGTAACTGTATAGTTTCTTTTTCATTTGCTTTACTTGTCAGTTATTAGCCTTGGAAGGATTAGTATTAATCGATAGGGGTGAGTAAAGAAGTTTCTTTTCTCATTTAAAATACTTATGTTTAAGTTAGGGAATTTGCATGCTTAAAAGTTTTTATGTATGCTCTTCTCATCTTCGATTTAAGTTTTACTAATGGATTTGACAAGTTGTTTGGCAAGTGTAAGGGTTTCTTTTACAGGTGCTTCAATTTGAATTTATGGAGGAACTAGTTTGCTTGCTTCATTCTCCAAATTCTTTGTGAAGAGGATATAGTCTCTCTCAATGCCACCGGAACAACTCCATCGCCCAAGTTCAAAAGGGCTTTGGTTTTCTTCCTTTCTCCCTCTTCTTAATTTTAAAGAAAAATATCCTTGGTTACTTAAGCTTATTTCTTAGATCTGATTGCTAAATAGGATTACATCATATTTCAGATCTGATTTATAAGTTTACATGCTTAGATCTAGATTGCTTCAAAAGATTTCAATTATTTATTTGAACTAGATCTAGCTTCAGAAAGGTTTTATTGTGCAAGTCAATCATTGGTAGATCTAAAGGCTTGTTAGATTAGTTTATGTTTTGGGCATTATAAGATTATATTTAGCAAATCTAAAGTGCTTTCATTGACTGCCCCAAAAGGCAAGCCAAGATCCACAAGAAAGCTTGCTTTCTTGTGTTCACTTTTTGCATTTTACACTTATAACTTTTTGCAATTTTTTTTTAGTAATTTTTTGTTGTTGTCCAAAAACACTTTGAGTGTTTTTGGGCTCTTTTTTGCAATGTTCCCCCAAGTTTCCGGGACGCGGGGAAAGGCAAAAACGACATATGCAGAAGTACTCCCCCCACATTTTAGGAAACGTCGAAGGGTACGTCGGGGTCTTCAACATAGGGGACCCCACTAGGAATACTATAAAATTAAAATTTTATAATTTAAGATTTTAAATTATAAATAAGACATAACATCATTGTCAGTGTTGGTGATATTGTTGTTGCCCGGATGACTCATTGCTGGTTAATTGTAATCTATGAGGATAAAAAAATTAAAAAATTAAATATGGTTTAATTTTGTTATTTATTAAATTATTTATGATAAAAAAATAATAATAATAATGAATAGGTAATGTGATAGGTAATTAAAAAGATTAAAATTAAATTATTTATGATAGGTAATGTGTTAACTATTAATTTAATGATTTAATGATTTATTAAATATTTTTTTTTAAAATACATTACCTATGGCTGTCCCTCGGCTTCGTATCCCTATACATTACCTATGGCTGTCCCACTAAATATTAAAATACATACCAATGGCTGTCCCCCATGCCCAATAGTTGAAGCCACGGGGGATAGGGGCACAGGCCCAATCGATGATTGAACAATGAAAACTTAAAACCGATGGACAACTTTGAACTATAACTCGACAGTTGACACTTATGTTTGCACTAAACTCGACCTGGTCGCAGACGAGTTTGGAGTTGGTGGGCATCTCCGTCTCGATGACCAGTTTGCAACCTTGTAGATGCTAGAGGGTTTCCCTTCGCGCGCAGGTGGAATCGTGGAAGTGGAGCCGTGAAAAAGAACTTAAATGCCCTTGTGCGCAGGTGGAATGAGCCATCAAGCCGTAAAAAAAACTGAAAAGCCTTCACGTGCCGGCGAGGTAAGGAAAAGCCCTTGTGAACTTTAATCCAATGGATTTCAGGTGGTAGGATGACCGGAAACGCCTGTACGTTTCCGAATTTTGAGAAAACGACCCTAGTATGCGTTTCCTAGCATTTCCAATTTTGGGTACGAGAGGGAAATGACCCCAAACTCGGTTCCTGGTTTTCGAATCGTGCGGGGTCAAGGAAACTAGTTTCCGAGGGTCCGGAAACGCATACCCGTGTAACACTGCTTTTTTGAACTAATAACTTGCTGGTTTTTTAGCAGGTTTAACAAAAAAGAGAGAGAAACTTTGGCTAAATTTTGAAGTTTTGGCCATCAAGGGCATCCGGGACCTCTCTTGTTCATTAAAATTATTTTTCTAAAGCATTGTAAGCTTAGTGATCCCATTTACAATGGATCACAAGCATTTCTATATTGTAATAAGCGATAAAAAGGAAGAGCAAGTGGGCTACCCAACACCCACACCTCGCAAAATTTTTATGGCGTGATTTTTTCTAACAAGTTTTATTTTCTGTTTAAACATTATCACACACACACACAAACATGTTGTATACTTTCAATTTCGAAAAATCATAAATTTTGTTTTAGTCTTTTCTTTTTTTTTGCTTCAAAGTAACGAACTTTGCATTGCTTTCTCGAAGTATGCTCTCGCTGTCACATAAAGGGATTTGCCTGAGTACTTGATCGGATGATCGTAAAAGAGACTCTTTGCCTGTAGTAATTAGCATAACATTTTACTTTAGTTATTTATCTTTTCTGCAATCAAAACAGAATAAACATTTAGTTTCAACTCAAAGTATGCTCTTTCCCCTTGCGGGCATTTGCCTGGGCCTGTGGGAAATCAGAAAGAGTTGTAACTACTCTTTAATTCTTCACATCTAAATAAACAACTCATCCTAATAAAATTAATTACCTTGAACACAGTGAAAATCCGACACTAAGAACTTAATTATTGCGTGGGGAAATTTCTCAGGAGAAGCGGGAACCACTGGGAGGCGACATCAAGGCACAGTTAGGCTACACCCTTGTTGGTGTAGTGTTGAACACCTCCCCCGAGACTCCACTCCAGCCCACACGTCTTCGTGAGGAGCCACCTTTAGTTAACTTCTGGACATTACTCCTTGTACCTCACAGTATATCTGGAGCTCCCCTTTTCTCTCGTAACCAAGTTTCATCCTATAATAAGCTAAAACTGATCAAGAAGCACTCACAAAACATTTACAAATACAACACTCATTTTTTGACTCCATTTTGGTACTGATCTTGTTTATAGTATTTCAATATTTTATTAGATCTTGCATTGCTTATAACTATCTTATGCTGTTGATCTTAATTCATATTTGCAAGTGATTTTTGCTTTCAGTCAAATCTTATTCAAAACTCCTTAAAAACTTACCCAATCATAAACCTAAAGCTTAATCAGTCTTAGTAACTCATAGGGACTACCCCCCTTGGCTTTGTTAGGAGTTCTGCCTAAACGGAGGAGTCAAGATCAAGTGACAGTACTTGATTCGAGACTTGCCACCCAAGGAACACACCTAAGCAGCTTGAATATTTCTGCTGCGATAACCCCCAGGTGCGTGTTCCGGCGGCAACAGATCCCATGTCGGTGACTGACTTAGCCATTCTTCTATCATCGAGAGCAGATTATTGACAGTGCCCATGATGTATTCAACTGTAGTGCTTCAATATGATTCAGGTTGTTTAGATCAGGGACTCAGGTATATGATTTCTGCATTTGAACTGCTGATGTGCTCTTTCTAGGTAGTTTTTGACTGTGTATATGGTGATGGTTTACTGGCAATACTTTATATTATGCTTACTTGTTGTTCAGAGTATAAGTGGTCAGTTACTATGAGTAGGAGATTCTTGTGTATACTCGTTGGTCATGCCCTTACTTTATAAGTACAGACTCGATCATCCCCTTTTGTAGGGCTTTTGCTATCCATGGCATCATCAATCACTTCCCCATCCATCCGTTATCTTCCAGTCTTGGTTTTATCCCGATTTACACCTTGACTAGTGATCTCGAGGACTACCCCCACCTAGACCTCTGTGTTGGATAGATTCCTTGTCTACATTGTGTCTTGACTTTGGAGTGTGTGATTCTAGTCACAGTGATTGTTCTCCCCTAGTCCTCGGAACCAAGTATTCCTACCAATAGTGTTGCTAAACACTAAAGCATCAGAGCTTAAATGCTATATCTAAAAGGATGCTATGTTAGCAAAAACAGTGTTGTTAAACACTACTACATGTATCTATATTAGCTAGTCAGTGGCCAAAGGACGACCACTCATCCTTGTTTAATGTAAGGCCGTGTGTCCCCACAAGGCAACAGGGTGGTCACTCCATCGCACCTATGGACGGTGGCGGGGAATGGAGGTCATATCAAGTCATATCTGAAGCCCAGAAGGCTTTCAGGGCACCTGCCTTTGGAGTTTGGCTAGTGAAAATCTATAAAGTGGTTAAATGCTAAATCTTATGTGTGAAAAGCTGACAATGATTTGCTAAAAAGGTTGCTTGTCTAAAGTCTATTAGAAGCAGTCTCATCACTCCACCCATTTGTGAGACACCGCCATCCCTTGTGTTTTTCTCTATCCTGCTTATGTCTAGGTGGTCTTTCCTTGATTCCCTTATCTGAGAGATTGCAGTGTTGAGGTTGTCAAGTCTTTCCCTTTAGCCTAGCCTTGTTTCTCCACACTCACCCATGGTTAGCAAATTGCCCCAGTCTATAAATGAGTATACACTTGAGGTTCTTGTTTATAGTAGTTGGTTACTTTGATCTGGACTTATTATTATTATATTTATATGCTTACGCCAGTTAAACATCATCTTATACTTTGGTCTCGCTACCGATATTTGAAGGAGCATATCTCATCCATTTGTACTTGTAGTAGCAGTTATTTGTGATCTGGATCATTATTTTGATCATTCTTGACCTGGTCAACCTAGTTTGACTAAGTCAACCGCAGGGTCCAGGATAAGTTTGGGCAGGTTCGAGATGGATTATTCATGGCCCATATGTGCCCATTAGATGGTTCCATGCTTCAGACAACAATTTTGGATGATGGCTTGATGGATTTTTATTATTATTATTATTTACAGGCCATTATTTTATTAATCTGAGCATGGATGAGCTTAAAGAGGTATAACTTGTTGGTCACATGGTGTATGAGTACTCATTCCTAGTGGATTTGAGCATTCTGAGTCCATTGGTGCACAAAGTTTTCAATTCCAGGCAGTTACAAGTGATGATATGGTCAGATTACCACTTTATTGCACTTTGCCATACAAAAATGGCTTGTTCAACACATTTAGAGATTATTTTTGTTCTCCTAGGGCGCTCCTGAGGGGATAGGGGGTCCAGCCAATCTTATTACCATATCACCCCATCCCCAGACATTTTGGTGCAGTCAGTTTTGTGCCCGGAGGACATGGCAGGGAGTTATAGGTATTTTTGTACTTTCAGAGGTGTTTTTCCGGCAGTGGAATGGCTAGCAGAGGAAATCGATTTGGCTCAGTGGGGTAAGGAAATGGCACGAGATTGGTTTGAGACTTCATGATGATATTTTCCACACCTTCCAGCTTGGTCTCCGGCATCAGTGGGGTCCACACGTCATCCCATTTGTCATTCTGGGGGTTTTATTATGTATTTTTGGGCACACGTCCTAGTGTCTTTTGACACTCTATTACATGATGTATTATTTTTGATGTAGGTGGGGCATTAGTCTAGTGAAGATGTGATCTCCTAGACCCCACACCATGTTTTAACATTATGTTGTGTCCCTAGTCATGTTGTGAGGCTCACGTCCCCCCTAGCGCGTCATTGAGGGAGGACATCCCCCTTAGTTTGAGTGATCCATGTTTTATTATTCTGGCTCATCTTAGCCATTGATTATCATTGTTGTATCTTATGATCTCAACCACTAATTTGAAAAGTGGTTAGGGTTTTGGTCTCTCTCATTCCTATTTAAAGGAGAGACCTCCCTCATTGTAAAGGGACTTTGGCTCTTGGAATTTTCATAATAAAGATAATATTTGCAGAGACTCTTGGATTTTATTTGTGGGATATTCTTTAGACTATGATTGTAAAGTCTATTTCTCTTAGCATTTGAGATATTACTGTGGATCCAAAATATTTTCGTGGAAACAATGTTTAACTGCAGGAGGGCGATTTCATCTTGGGTGTTTTTGCAAGGGCTCCTCAACTCGTTCCACTTGAAGTTGCTTCGTATCAGGGGGTTTCAATAGTATCTTTGATTTTTGATATGCTCTTTGATATTTCTCGTGCTTTTACAGTCTTTTTCTTCTGAGCATCAAATCTTACTTGTGCAGTTTGCTTGTGCAGGAGAGAGGGGCACATTGGCTTCCTTGGACAAATTGATTTTACTTGGAGACTCAGCTAAATCATCTCAAATTGATCGGGAAGGGATAGATCATCACCCTCAAGGCATCTACAAGATTTTTCAGGTAAGATATACACTTAATCTTTTTGTTTGAATAAACCATTGGCCATTTGAATTTACCACTAAAACCTTAACTATTGAAATTTATAAAAATTCTCTGGGTTTAATTATTTGGATTTATGGCAAAACATTTCCGTGTTTTCAACTTAAGGCCTAGCCCCAAGTGGGTCCTCAAGGGCGTCTTACTCTGTGGACTCCATCTACCCATTCCCCTAGGCACTGGTCTCTCCATGCTTGCGCCCTCCTTGTTTGCTCATCTTCCGGATGATTGACACCCAGTTTTCTGAGCTTGTGACCTTTGACACTATCAGATCTATCTCTAAGCTGTGCTAGGAAGCCCCATTTTCTCCAGATCCACTACTCGGGACCATTTTCCTTGATTTAAGTACATGTTTCCCAAGGTAGTTGAATTTGATCATTTACCTTAGAACCTGCATCCTAGATCCATTATTAATTCTGAGTTACTGTAATTGAACAAATCTAATTCAGTATATCATCTTCCCTAAGCCTCTGTAGTAACTCTATTCCTTAAATCTAGGGTCTTATACTCTTCACCTTACGTACCTTGTTGAATAGCTTGATCTGGTGATTGGGTTAGATCTCTCCTGCCAGGAGTGGATTAGGGTCTCCCCCTTTGCTATCTGGGGCTTGGATATCAAGAAGCGAAGAGTGCCTCGATTGGCGCGACAACCAATCCATCTTGGGAATTGAGGCCCTCTTAGGTCACCTCTTTATTTGTCTAGCTCCTCTACCATCCTGGATAGGATCATCATTAGGGGCAACGACAAGTTGTGTGATAACATGTCCTTCCAGTCATCCTTGTGCAAACTGGATGGTAACACCTCCCACTCATACCCTTACCACTCCTAGTTACCTCTCGGCTCTCCAACCCTATATTACAAGGATACCTTTGAAAATTTCTCTCCTTTTCTTCCACTGCAAAGTATTCATCTAGAAAAGCAGGAAGGCATCTTAACAGATGAGACTCATCTAATCTTGGTGATAGGGGAAACTTACCTTAGAAGTGACACTAATGTCACTGAAACCCTCCTTAGTCATTTGTAATCTCTGCAAACTATGTCATCCACCACCAATAGTAATCGAGAGTTCTCTTCTCCCATCTTCTGAGTGAAGTAGATCAGTTTGTGGGGGCCCATCTGAGCAGGGTAATAGTGGTCCTTTGAGCCATTCAGATTCTTATCCTTGTGTGGTTGTTGCTCAAAACCATTATCTTGTACCACTGTAATTACATTATCCTACCTTGCCTTTCCCACCTTGATGAATGATTATCCCCCTGTCTCAAATGCCTCCATCCCCGCACCTTCATGATCCCAAATCCCATCATCGTACAATGTTCCCTGGTTTGAAAAAAATTTCCGCTCTTCGGCTTCACTTGCTCCCTCCACCATTGTTCCCCTATATGTGTGCCTGTGTGTTGTTTCCCCATATCAAGATCAATTTCAACTTTCCAGCTAGTTTAGATGAAGGAATATTGCATGTTCTAGACTCTCAGTCATGAACCCCAATATTAGCTATTGGGATATGGATGGTAATATTGAAACTTGAAGGGGTGTTACGTTGTACCAATACCAGCTCACATTCAGATGTCTGCCTAAGGAGAGGGGTCACATTTTTCTTTAGGGCCATGATGGGGGTATTGTTAGCACTTTTTGAGAGGTGGTTATGGTCGGATCCTTTGATCCTTCCTTTAGGAGTACAATGGCTTAGTGGCATTGCTGACTGCCTCATTTTGGGGCTTGTAGCCCTGAGGTTGGTGTTCGGGCTCCTAGGGGTAGGTCACTAGGTCACATGACCCCCTACTTGTTTTCTACATCGTTGACAGTGTTTCAGCTCTGAGGCACTTGCCTCCTCTTCTTGTCACCCTATGCACCTATCCTGGCCCCTTTCTAGCTGAGCACCCTCTCTCCTTGGTGCCTTTTCAGTGACGATGTCATCCTTGGTCACCAGGCCCACAGGCTT